>CM057079.1:2400000-3700000 GCA_029379335.1 Thymus mandschuricus | reverse complement strand
CCAAATTCTGTAACCCTCTTCTGTCAATTGCTTCCTTATAGCAGATTTGTATGCTATTGCGCTTTGACCCTTGTAAGCACCACTCCTACATACATACATACATACATACATACATATATACATAGATTGATTGATTTAAAATAAAGTTGAGATCGAGATAGGAATCCGCATTGCTATTATATATACGTAGATGTTACCTTAGTATGAGACGGTGGTAGGCGAAGAAACCTTGAGCTTGCAGATTTAGAGCAGTAGCCTGCCCCAGCGTCTCCTCATCCCTGCCTGTAATCAGGAACACCTTAAATCCAGCAGCAATCAACTTGAGGAACAACCTCAGCACACCGGGAACTGCAGTGCAACGCCCACTCAACGCCCATGCCTTAAATCCCTGGGGATCAAACGGCTCACATCCGTATCTCTTCCCTCTGTAGTACATGAGGTTGGAGATACAAGTGTCGTCTACGTCCAGGATCCATGCGTCCAGTCCGTCGGACACTAGTGCTATTGACTCAATGTAGCTACAGATGCTGTCAACGATCACCCCTACATCCCTCTCGTATTGGCCCCCCGTCATGTACCCCTCCACGTGTCCCAAGCACTGTGCCGGAACCGTCCTCCATGCCCGGATGTTGTTTGCCTCCACCGCCACCCTCCAGCTCAGGCAGTACCCGTTCGCCTCCCCCCACGAGCTGGAGCTGCCCCCTGTGACCACCTTGGACCATATTGCCACCACCACCAACACCATGGCCTCCCTCATTCTCTGCAATATGCTCCATCCAAACATGTTTATTTATATATGTAATACACAGTTACGCACACACACACACAAAGTAGTATTGCTATGATCACTTAATAAAAAGGGCAGATGTAGGATGAAAACTCAAAACTGCATGCAATGCACACACACACACACACTCAAGAGAGAGAGAGAGAGAGAGAGTGTGTGTGTGAGAGTGTGTATGCTTGCATTGATTAATTATAGTCGATTGGAGTAGTATATATATATATACGCACCATGAGAATCTTGACCAAGACGAAAGGGGGAGTCAATGGCGGATAACAAATAAAACTCTTCCTACTCTACTACTCTTCTTCTTCTTCTTCTTGTCTTGCTCTTCCTATAGCAAATAGCAGTAGTATTTAATATTCTGATGAGGAATATATATATATGTATGTATATATATAGGAAGGGAAGGGAAGAGAAGAGAAGAGAAAAGAGAAATGATAGACGGCAGGAATGCGTCAACTCTTTATACAAGTCATAGTGTGAGAAGCATATGGAATTTAAAAACAATTTTGGATCAAGTTGAGTGCCGAATCAAGATATGGAAATTCAAATAATGAATTCCATCATCAAAAAGTAAAGTAAAAAAAACACACGCACACTCACACTCACAACTCACACTCACACTCACACTCACAAGTGTGCCAATATTGATGTTCCCATCCTAATTATGCTGTTGACAATGCAATCTTAAGAGAGAGAGAGAGAGGGAGCGGGGAAATGAATATTAATTCCATCAGCAGTGCAGTGGCCATCCATCCATCCATCCGAGTGGGTGATGGAAATACTAGTGTATATATATACTCGTTGATTATGCAAATTAATATACTGCTAGCTGCTACTAGTACATTCATTATTCCGTTAATTCTTTTTTTTTTTTTTTTTTTTGCATATTTACAAATTAATTAACCAAATCAAATCCGGTTATATGAGTATATATTTCTCCACTACCTCACCATGCACCAAAATATATACTACTACTGTAGTCTGTACTAATGCTACGACTGTAATACCATTCCAGTAGATTCATTATGTGTATATATATATTCCAATTCCAATTTATACAAGTCAATATATAAGTTTGAATATAGATCTCTCATCTCATGATCATGCATGCACATTCATCGATGTATGATGTATCTATCAGCCATGAGTTTAGTTAGATGCATTATATTACTCCATATGCATGCACACTCGGAGTCAGACCTACCTAGAGAGAGAGAGAGAGAGAGAGAAGTGGCATTGGCGTCACAGAGCACAATCCCACATATATACACATATGAAATCACGTACTATATATATATAGGCAGAGACAAGTGGGGAGAATTGAAGTTGAAGGCGGCAATACTGTACTGTACATATATATGTATGTAATTCCATTTTGACTAGCTTGTTGCCTATTCCTATAACATGCATCTTTAATTTCAACTAAGTGTAGTAAAGGAGATGAACTTTAAGTATCGGATTAATTAGTTAAAAATGAATAATTAAGTTTTGATTAGGTCAGGATACACATACAGCAGAGCAGTCCACCCAACCCAGGCCAATCAATTTTTGCTATCCATGCTGTGCATCATCCACTTCATTCAATTCAATATTAATTAGTATTTCTCTACCCACTTAATTATATATGCTCCCCTCCCTATAAATATATTATTTGACTTTTTGCCATGAAATGGAAGTGACGGTGGGTGAATTTGAATTCAGGATAATCTATAATATATATACACATACGTATCCAACTTCATTTTCTTCAGTTATTACTTACGTACTTGTATTTTGGAGTCTGTCTTTGTTCTCTAATTTTGAAAATGACTTGACTTTTTAGTTTTTATTACTCTATTAAAAAAGAACAAGGAAATTAAAGCGCATCATATCATATCATATCATATCATATCATATATACGCGCCTCGCCTGTCATGATACATCTTTTGACTAGTAATACTGTAATGCTGCAAATTCCTACATAATTATGCTATGCTTGCTGAAATCAAATCCACCACTTTTTCTTTTCTTTTTAACACCAGGTCCAGCTCCAGGTCCAGCCCATTTTCGATTTGGGCCTGACTACACTACAAAATACTAGAGTCTTATCTTATGGCCTTAAATGAAAGAAAGACCCGATAAGAGTAAGTATTATGGGGGGCCCAAATCGGAAAAATTCCCCACCCCCACCCCCACCCCCACCCCAATCGGATTCGAATTTCGTCTTCAGCAAGGCAGCAGCAACCAGCAACTGCGGAAAGGAAAGGAAAGGAACGGAGCGGAACGGAAGGGATTTGAGCACTGCCCTAACCGGAACACACTAGAGTAGAAGACAAGACAAGCAAGATCTGATTGCAACAATGGCTGCCTCGGCCATGGTGCTCGATCCTAAGCCTGCATCCACCTCCGAACCCCCGCCTTCTCTCCCGCCCATTAAATCCGATGTCTCCGCCGTCGAGGACGAAGATTTGTACGACCGCCTTAAATCCCTGCAGCGCCAGATCGAATTTATCGACATTCAAGAGGAGTACGTCAAGGACGAACTCAAAAACCTCAAGCGGGAGCTTCTCAGGGCGCAGGAAGAGGTGAAGCGGATTCAATCTGTTCCCCTGGTTATAGGCCAATTCATGGAAATGGTCGATCAGAATAATGGCATCGTCGGCTCCACCACCGGCTCCAATTACTACGTCCGGATTCTTAGCACCATCAACCGCGAGCTCCTCAAACCCTCCGCCTCCGTCGCCCTGCACCGCCATTCCAACGCCTTGGTCGACGTCTTGCCACCAGAGGCTGACTCCAGCATCTCCCTGCTCACCCAGTCCGAGAAGCCTGATGTCGCCTACAATGTAATGCCGGTTCCCCCTTTCACTTACGATTTTGAATTAAGGAATTAATTGACTTATACTGTAAGTTGAGCTGAGATTCGAGTCTGAGGTTAAGGTTTCGAAGCTATAGACCCTTTCCTGTCGAGCCTTTCAGCGGCAATTTAGACCCATTTTATTCTTACCTTTACTCGGTGGTGTAGTATTCATTTGATAACTTGTGGCATTGTTTCTGTGGAAAATGAGTAATAAGTGACAACAAGGCATCAGAATACATACAAGTCTAGTTCCCGAGTCTATCTCATGCTGAGCATGATATGGCTTGTTGTTTGTTCACAATTTTAAAGAAATACTACTAACTTCTACCTGGCCTCGTCCTTCTACTGAGCCTTAGATGAGGTAGATATATTTGGAGTCCTATTTGCATGTCTTTTATTTGTATTCGACTTCAGCGGTTTTTAGACTGCTTATATTTATGCAGGATAATGGTCCGAGATAATAACTACTGGTTGCATTATTTCTCTTACCATCTAGATATTTTGCCCTATTGATATTGCCTTTTCTTTTTTAGCTTCAAAACTTTGACAATGTTCGTTTTCTTTAATCAGGACATTGGTGGATGTGATATTCAAAAGCAAGAGATTCGTGAAGCTGTTGAATTGCCTCTCACTCACCACGAATTGTACAAGCAAATCGGTATTGATCCTCCGCGTGGTGTGTTACTTTATGGTCCTCCTGGCACAGGAAAAACGATGCTTGCAAAGGCTGTAGCAAACCACACAACTGCAGCTTTCATTAGAGTGGTGGGTTCAGAGTTTGTCCAGAAATATCTTGGAGAGGTACTTTGATGAATGCTTCACTTGCTTACCGTTTAGGTTCTGTTTGATAATGGCATCTTTATCGATTGCTTTCATTTTCCAACAAATTAAATTTGAATGTGAATATAATTAGTATTATACTGTTACTTTTGGAAATTTAGGGTCCTAGAATGGTTCGAGATGTATTTCGTCTAGCCAAGGAGAATGCACCTGCAATTATCTTTATTGATGAAGTAGATGCCATTGCAACGGCACGTTTTGATGCCCAAACTGGAGCTGATAGAGAGGTTCAGAGAATTCTTATGGAACTTCTTAACCAGGTATGTGAAATATAGCGATTCCTTCATTAATCAATCTCATGGTTGAGGAGAAAAAAGGCTCCTTTCAATTCAAAGTGGGTTAAGTTAGTCTGTCTTCCATCTTTTGAGCAAGAGTTTGACTAGATATCATTTTGAAGTTTAGGCATTAACAAGGTGCAACTATTATGTCCATAATATGTTAATGATTTTTATTTTTGATACCGTGAACTTTGGATATCATACTTTCTTAATCAATGTTTTTAGAGGCTGCATGCCTTGCTTCTTGTGCCTATGGCTTGAGGAGGCATTGCGACTAATACTAATAAGATTAATATATTTTTGTTATTATTATTATTATCATTATTATTTTATTATTGATAATTATTATCATGATTGTTATTATTACCATCAGTAGTATTTAAATTCCTCAGTTTCTTGATCTATGTGCATTGATTTTTGCTATCGTAGATGGATGGATTCGATCAAACTGTGAATGTAAAGGTCATCATGGCCACCAATCGTGCAGACACCTTAGACCCTGCACTTCTTCGTCCTGGTAGACTTGATCGTAAAATTGAATTTCCTTTGCCTGATAGACGTCAGAAGAGACTTGTTTTTCAGGTTGGTTTTGAGGAAAACGGATATCAACAGAACATCTATAAGTCAGTTTAATCATTGTCTAAATGTTTTTGTTTATTAATATGTAATGGACATACTGTCGAGTTTTCTCCCTTATGTAGGGAAGTAGTTGTCCCTGCCATTTTCTTAAAAAGATGACCTTGTGTGGGTTTAAACGCTCTTTACCTATTGTTGTTTCTGAGCAGGTTTGTACTGCCAAGATGAATTTAAGTGATGAAGTTGACTTGGAGGACTATGTGTCTCGACCTGATAAAATAAGTGCTGCTGAGGTTTGTTTCTAGAAGTTGCTAGACTTGGTGAATATGAAAGTTGGATTGCATGAGTAGAGATTAACTAGAATTTGGTGGGTTGTGTGCAGATTGCGGCTATATGTCAGGAGGCAGGTCTGCATGCTGTGAGGAAAAACAGATATGTGATACTTCCCAAGGATTTTGAGAAGGGATATAGAAGCAATGTGAAGAAGCCCGACACCGATTTTGAATTTTACAAGTAATTTATTTTCAGGTTCTGTATCTATTGCTTTAGTACTACGTATTGTATTACTAGGATACTATGTATCCAGAATACATGTCTATGTTACTATTTACTAGTATTAATTATATTTATTGAGTTGAAGAGTTGTTTGTGTTAATTGAATACTACTACTATTTGGTAGAAGAATTGCTTAGTTATGTGATCATTCTTCTAGTGGGGCTCCCTTCATATAAAGTTGTGGGGGGAGAGAGAGAGTGAGAGTTAGGCACATGAGTTTTAATGGTGTCCTGTTATTCCCTTGGAATGTGTTGTGGTTACAGTGTGATGGGAAATACAGTGGGAGATGGGTTTGGTATGTTAATAATGCATCATGCAGGTGCAATCGAAACTTTGTCGAGCTCCACAATATACTCAAGCGTGGCTGATGGAGGGATTTGGACACCTTCACCTAAATCAGCACCTCCTTCTCCAAACCCAAGATTGGGTGGAACTAATACTCTGATTTCCCCCCCTGCTTTCATATTTCTCAACACATATTCTATACCTTCACATATCCCTTTGCTATAAGGCCTTGAACCCAATACTAGAGCTATGGCCCTATTTTCATATGTGTTGATGAATACTTGGCCGCTGCTGCCTTCCAAGCTTCCCTTCACGTTCATCACCACCAAGTCACCTGTCCGGGGGGAAGACCCGCCTCCCACTCTCATTTCGTAATACCTTTATCATTATTATTTATATTAGCAACAAGCATGCATTGAGGAATCGGGGTTTAGTTTGTGTACCTTATTCCGTTTGGCATTACCACCTCTTCTTCCTTGTCTACATCACTGCCCAACACAATGGTTGAAATTAAAGATGAGCCAGATGATTGTGAACACTAGTAGTAGTAGTAAGTAATTACCGCGAGCTTGCTTCTTGTTGTGAGATTTCAAGACGAGTCTTGATTTGTTCAGAAAGGACTCCAACAGCAAGAAACGCAACCCATGAAAGGCCGGCGCCGATGCCAAAGCGCCTGGTCAAGGTGGAAGCAATCCAGTCAGTGGAGTCAGGTTTGTTAGTCCTTTGGTTGGATGGTGATTTTGGTATGGGGGATGATGGTGGCTTTGGAATCGGAGGAGGAGGATTAGATGGTGATTGTGAATTCGAAGAAGGTGATGAGTAGTAGTTCCCTCTTGTTGGTGTTGGTGTTGGTGGTGGTAATGAAAGAAATGGAGGTGAAGTAAACAAGGAAGCCATTTTGAATTAACTGGATATCAAGTACTGTAAGTGCGTATAATATAAGATGGATGATGAATTCATAAGCTGATATATGGGGCCTACCTTATCTTCATTAAGGCCACCTGCAGCCTATTACTCTTTTTCATCTTCTTCTTCTTCTTCTTGGGTAAAAGAAATTGGAAGTATGCCTCCCCTCTTTCTCTCTATAGGGGTGGGGGTGGGTGGGGGGGTGGGGTTGGGTTGGAGTTATCTTTACTTCAAAGGAAGAGGAAGAGGAAGAGGAAGAGGAAGAGTTGGGTCGTCGATCGGAGCAGATACAGATTCTCCCAATGGCGAGTGGGCTCCCTTCCCATGTGGAATACTGGGCCGGACTGGGCTAGTTAGTATACTAGTACTATCTTCTTGTGTTTGATAAAGTGATGGGTCTCTCCGGTCTCCGGCCCCATCACACACACATTTTCCTTTTCTTTTTTATATACACTTACAGGATGTGGGCGGGCTTTATACAGTATTACATTTACCTAGGCTAGGCTATATGGAGTATTACATTACAGTTACATCTACTCTTGTTAGTTAAGTCATTCAATTCTCTATCTCATCTCTAATTAATTACCACAAATATATACTGTACCACCCCACCTAATCAAGTGGAAATTGTGTAAAATGTCATTCCACAATAGCAAAAATTAATATATGTCAGAATTATAAAACCACACAAATTTTGTCAAAAGTAATATTTTTGGACCAAAATACCCTTACTAAGTTGAATTTTTGACCAACTTTTTTCACTTCCCCACAGCTGTTCCCCCCCCCCCCCCCCCCCCCCCCCCCCTCGACCTTCTTTGAACGGCATTTTTTCCCTCCTCTCGCATTTTCAGCTCGCCCCCCACCCCCTCCACCCCCCACGAACCACCCCCCACCCCCCGCGACGAACCACCCCCCCCTCCACCCTCGACGAACCACCCCCAAATTTTTCCCTCCTCTCCCATTTTCAGCTCGGCCACACCTCTCTCCTCATTATTTCGGCTTCCCCAACCTCTGTCCAAGCTCAATTCGACCACTCTTCAACCTCTCTCCAAGCTCAATTCGACCTCTCTTCAACCTCTTTTCAGTCCGTGCGTCGTCGCCGGTAGGTTGGACCGGCGCCGGAAGTCCAAAAACTTTTCGCCGGAAGTCCAAATCGTCGCCGAAGTACAAGTTCCATCCTTGCGCCGCTGCCGGAAGCTCATACAGTCGCCGGAAAATAGATTTCATCTCAGTTTGTGTCGCCCTTGATTATCTAATCGAGATTTGCATTGATTCAAGGTAACTAATATGCCTGGAGCATTTTACTTCCATGAATAATTCCTCAATAGCTGCTGAATTGATGAATTACTTGTTTCAAACCCTTATTTACTTGAAGTTTCAAACCTGTATGTCCAGTATAGTAACTCGTTGGTACCGAAGTAACTATTAGTACCATTAGATATATGTATGCTAAATGTGTTCCATTATGCAGATGAGCCAGCGTTCGATGACCATTGTCCACGGAGGTGACTGGGCTGACACCGACGAGTATAACGGCGGCCGAACAGAGCTCATTCCTATGCGCGAGTTTGATATGAATTATAAAAATTTGTTAAGCAAGATTGAAATGCGTTTGAAGAAGCCGAAGGCTCGCTACTTGTATGAGATAGATGCACTGGTTATCTCCCCAAAAACTAACCAAAAGGTTAGAATGAAGATCACTGATGATTATGAGTTGGCCTTTGTAATGGCATCAGACTCGGCTCCCGTGTTGTACATAACTACAACATCGGTTCCTGCTGATTCGGAATTAATAAGTCTAGTGTTGCGGCAAAACCGGGTGGCTACAACTCCAGTTCCAACTCCATCAAGAAAAAGGAACTTGTCGATGAGAAATTCAGACAAGTTACATGACGATCTTAACGATGAGGAGGACACCGGGTTACTCCATCGAGAGATTGAGCAAGATGTTGAGGTTGAGGTTGAGGATGAGGATGAGCATGAAGTATTTGAAGATGTGGATGATGAGCACGAGAATGAGCATGAGACTGATTCTCATGATGAAACTGATGAGGTTGGGAGTAATCAAAGTCAAGAACGCTCTGTTTCATCCCTCCCGGACCTGAATCAGACTTTAAGAGAAAACAGTTCTATTGTTCGACAATGGACTATTCCGGGCACCTCTTTCCATGCCTCAGTTCCCGTGGAAGATTTTGGAGGAGGTCGATCCTCATTGATTAATGATTGCAGAATGAGCACACTTGAAAAGGATTCCATTTTCACCAATAAAGCCAGTTTGATAGCATCATGTGGTTTGTATCATCTTGTAAACCAGTTTGGGTTTGTTACTAGGCGCTCCTCCAAAGAGTACTATCATGTTGTGTGCAAGCATCATGCGGATACGTGTTCATTCGTACTAAAAGCGACAGCTATGGGAAAAGCTTGGATTATTGATGAATGGGTGACGCACACATGCGAGAAAGACCTCAGATATCATAATGAGCCGACGGTATATTCTAAAGTTTTAGCTGAATACTTTGTCCCTAATTTGATGGTAGACGGCGTTGTGCTTAGGCCGAGGGACATGATGGCGCAAGTACAACGGTTATTCGGTGTGCAAATAAAATACCCTCTCGCTTTGGCAGCAAGGAATCAAGCCCTGACTTTGACTTATGGTGAGTCAAGCAAGTCATTTCAGATGCTTCCGAAATATTTATATATGTTAGAGCAGACAAACCCTGGTTCCGTTGTTGATTTGTTGACCGATGCTACTGATGGTACTTTTATGTACTGCTACATGGCTGTTGCTGCATGCATTAGAGCCTTCAAGGCCTGTCGTCTGGTTATTGTTGTCGACGGAACGCATCTAAAGGGGAAATACAAGGGTGTTATGTTCGTCGCTGCTACGAAGGATGCCAACGAACAGGTTGTACCCTTAGCATTTGGGTTGGGAGATAAGGAATCTGATGCATCATGGACCTGGTTTTTTCAACGGTTGCGGCGCACTTTTGGGCGCCCTGAAGACATGTTGATTGTTTCTGACCAACATATCAGTATCCAGAATGCTCTGGATATTGTATACCCAGGCATACCCCACGCCCTATGCACATACCATTTACGAGGCAATCTCAGAAGATGGGGGAGTCATGCGATTGAAATGTTCAAACAAGCTGCCGATGCATATAGGGCAAGTGACTTTGTGGCGCGCATGCAAAACCTAAAAGATTTTTCACCCGGTGCACACGATAAGTTAATGGATGTTGATCCTGTTAAGTGGGCTCGTTCCAAATGCCCTGTTCGACGATATCGATTCTCAACTTCTAATGCTGCTGAATGCTTGAACAGTCGGCTTGTGTGGGCGAGGATGCTCCCCGTATGTACTCTATTCGAGTGTGTCCGCACTATGATCGGACATTGGTTTACCGAGCGTCGTGCTGAGGCCATGGCTAGAACTGAAGAGTTAACTGCATACGCAGAAGCTAGATTGATACGAGCGAATGAACTGGCTCGCAAAATGGTTGTTGAGGACATTTCTCCAACCAAGTTCAAGGTATCAAATGGAATCACGCATCACGTCGTCGACATTCAGAGCAAGGAGTGCACTTGTCTGATATTTAACATGGACCTTATTCCATGCTCTCACGCCGCAGCAGCCATACAGTATTTTATTTTCAAACAATTATGATTATTTCGGTACAGTTGGAAATATTATACATAGTACAGTGTCATTACTTCTCTATTTATGGTGGATTATCACTTTCTACTATGTGTAGCCGAACGAAGCAGAATGCCGATGCATACGTTAGTCGTGTCTACAGCACTGACGCATTACGTGAAATATATGCTGGAGAAGTGATGCCGATTCCTATGCCCGATGATTGGATTGTGCCCGAGGAGGTTAGTTCGAGGATTGTCAATGCGCCGGCGAATCCAAGCCAGGCCGGCCGGCGACGTGTTAGTCGTATGACTGCTGGCTCTCAGTCCTCACGCACAGTAACCTGTTCTCGATGTTTTGCAAGGGGACATTATAGAAGCACTTGCACTGCCACAGTACATATGACGATCGAGGAAGCTTCAGCCTCAGCTTCAGCCAATCAGAGGTTACCTAAGCGTCGGAAACCGAAGCGATGCAGTGTTTGCGGAGAGGCTGGTCATACACGTCCGAAATGTATGCAAGGGATCAATCCATAAGGCCATAGTAGTATCAGTAGTAGAAGCATTTCTAAGCATTTCCATCTGATGTCAGATTTTTCAAACTGTTTGTGTTTGTTGTAACATTTAGCAGTATTAGTTTCATCATGTGTACTATTAGCTGGAACTATATGTACTGTTAGTGTCATTGTTGGTACTGATTGCTATATGGTAGTACCAATAGTAATGTAAATTATGTACCAACTTTACCTAGGTTCCATCTGTTACCACAAATACACTGTTCCTTCAGCTATAGTTTGTTTATACAATTTACAATTTAATGGGCCAACCACTAAAACAAACGACGTCGTTTTCTGGTCCATGTTATATTTAAAGAACTCAAGGCCCATTTCTACAAGTTAGGGTTCTTCTTCAAAATTGAAAGAATGTCGTCCTCGAGCTCCTCTTCCTCTGGCGGGCCACCTAGATGGACCTCCCCTCCAACCCCTCCAAGTTGCGTGCACGGAGTGGCTGCTGATACTCTAACCTCTCACACGGAAGAAAACCCTGGGCGTAGATTTTTCTGCTGTCCATTGAGGAAGGTATGCAATGCACGCACTCTGTATTTGGGGTTTAATGAAGTTTGATTTTTTTTTTTTTGTTTTTTAAATTCCTCTTTTATGCAGTGGGATGATTGCGACTTCTTCCAATGGGTGGATTTGCCTGAACCTACCAGCTTCTGCCGAAACAATTGCCAAAGCCGCATGAACTTGCAGACTCTCGAGTACGGTGAAGAAATTTATCAAGCACGACAAGTTGAGAAATCGTTAATCGAGAAACTGAGGTTGACAGAGCAGGAGTTGGAAGCTCTTAAGGCTGAATTTGAGGTTACAGTTCAGGTCGAAGCACAAAAGAAGTGGAATGCGATGAAGAAACTAGGGCTTTTAGTTTTGATTTTAACTGTTTTGATTAAGGTTACTATTGGTTAATCAGTTGCTTAGTGGACTATTAATGGCTACCTTTCGCATGTATTATTCCCTTCTAAGAGGCTGCCACGTGTAAGTTATCAAAATTCGTAGTTATATCTACTACTGTTGGTACCCCCAAAATGTGCCTTCTTTTGGAACTCTTGGTACCCCTCTAAGTACTATTAGTATAGGAGTTGGTACTAGTGATTCTTTGGTAGTACCAGAAGTTGCATGGAAGAGCTTGATGTAGCTGAGGAATGAGAGAAATTGTTCGTGAATGTACATAAACATAGGGGATATAACTGTGTTTTAGGACATACAAATGCAGGGAATAGATAGAATATACATAAAGTTAGTTTTAATCCACAACATCAGCTTAATCAATAACTATTGCGTGATCTTCACTGGTGCCCTCCATTTTCTAAGCAAGCCTTTCTGCCGGAGTGTCGAAAATGCCCTTCAACAACAACACCTTCAGCCCCACGCCGCAGCTGTCACCGAGCTTCTCAAGCTCGAATGTGCAAATATCCCCGGCCTTGAGCTGGTTGTCGTCGACGAACGGCTGCCACGCGCTCTTGCTGATGACAGGACGTTTGTAGCTTCCATGGTAAATGCCCTTCCATTCTTTTAGCCCGTGACGCAATGTAACAGCAACATCAACGGCCGGCAGCAACCTTATAGCCGTGCGGGGCATCAGCTGCATCATCACAGCACATTCCAGCATAAAAACCCATGAAAATATTTCATAACATCAAGATCGGGTTAGAGAGCATTACCAATCTGTATCTCTTTGCAACATGTGTTTTCACAAGTTCAACCTCAAAGTACGGAAGGACACCGGAAAGGCATTCCGTTGAAAACTCAAAGGGATTTCCTTCATCAGAATCAGGATACTTGGTGTCACCAGAATCAGTATCGGATTCAGAGCTCGTCATGGGAGTTCTCCTTTTCGTTGAGATGGCGATAGGGAGAGGGAGAGGAGAGGGAGAGGGTGGCTGGAGAAATGAAATGAGGCTTGATTCAATTCAGTGTAACTATAAAAATTGTAAAGGGCATTTGGGTATTTTCCATTCACAATCGGAGTCACTGTTGAAGATAGAGAAGAACGCCTATTTAAGGTAAAAGAAACAAGGAGAAATGCCGAAAATTAGGTGTTTTGTCCTATACAACTTACTCATTTCCCACCTTTTTTATGACAGCTTTAGTTGGCCCTATAGACTACAACTGTGCAAATAGTATAATATCTTTATGAACAGTAAAAAGATCTAGGGTTTTGTCCTATTCAACTTACTCATTCCCAGCTTTTTGCATGCACGAGTTCCATCCATCTCTCAAGGAATATTGACCCATAACCTTGCGTGTTTATATGGGGGAATCGTACTAATTTTGCAGTTGATATTTACATTTTGCAACATGCATTAAATTTAATTTATTTAAGGGGCAACATGCATCCCATATTACATGAACACTTCTCCCTTCTCAACATTCACACTTAATCCCATTTTGTTGGTTACCAAAATGTGCTTCGAAAATGTATCCTCACAAAAAGAGTGGTTCTACCGTAAACCATGGAACAAGGAGCTCGATCAAGCCTTCATTGATACCCTCATAGGCGCTTTGGGAGGGTCTCCCCAGTTGGGGAATGACCTACCGGGTGAAGCTCTAGTACTCGTGAAAGACAAATTAAACGCTACGTACGGCCTAAAGCTCTTGTGGGATGATGCATACTCAAAGTTCACTCTCTTGAGACGTCGGTACGATACGTTTAGATGGTTGCTTTCCGTCGATGGTGTGTCTTGGGATCGTTCTCAAAACTATATCTTCACTACCGACGTTGTGTGGAAGTTTGCTTTTAAGGTATGTTATATGCATTTCATTGACAATAGTGTGGGGGTTTATGTTTATGCTCTATTAAATGTCCATACATCCAGGCCAAGCCCATGACTGAAGCTTACTACCGTGAAGGAGAGCCCTTGTACGATAGGATGGTCGTCTTATTTGGTTTCGAATACGTGAAAACGGAGACGAAATCGATCAGCATAGTTGAAATATCGGAGTCCGAAAATGTCAACAAAGATGATGGAGAAGCGTCTGATGAGGTGACATCACCACCGATCATGCCCCGTCGCCGACTCTTCCACGACAGCGGAGCAACAGTAAGCCGGATGTCCACTGAGTTTACGAACACACGCCCGCCAAAGTTGCCCGGCAGAGGAGGCAAGTTTATACCCAAGGAGCCTGCTCAGCCCTCGAGCACTGGATCCTCTCCGCTGATGTGGTGGAAACCATGACGTGTGAACCTATCTTAACTCATGTGTGTTTATTTAAGTGTAGCCGTTCATGTTAATCTTCATGCATTTTGACTCAATCGTCTGTTGGTAATCATGTTACTAAAGTGTCAATAGTACGTACTATAGTTTGGTACTATCGTCTCTATTAGTTCTAGTAGTACTCTTTCTCTTATGGTACTAGTGTCAATGTTTGTTTCAGTAGTACACTCTGTTATTTTATGCTGTAATGGTTGTTTTGTCTTTCATAACAAAATTGTTCATGTCTGTTCTAATGTTACTGTGAGTGTTACTAAACACTTGTACTCATGGCACATCATAAATACACGGCATAATTACATAGCATAAATAAATACATGGCAGGGGCCAAAATTATCTTGGTCCCTACCTACTGCCATTCACCTACTTACATACCTGAATTAGTACTGAAAATGTTACTGGCACCAAGCCAACCACCGATAAAAACTTATAAAAGCAACGCAAAATAAAAGATAAAATAGTGTGTTTGGTACATCCCACTTCAAATGATAATTTGTTTAAACAAATTCCTCCCCACCCTTAGAACTGCAGAGTACTTCCATCCGTGCTGTATTCGTAGATCGTTTGGGCTATGTGCGTCCTCCAGCTTTCAATGGCATCATTGTTCATGGGAACATCACGCTTGTCGCAAAGCCGGTTCTCCATGACCTTGAGTGCCAATGGGCCACAACTACAGCTGTCATCCTGAAGAATCCGGTCAGGGCCCATTGGTTCGAACTCCAGCGTCCACTCGGTGAACCGAATGGACTTACCCTGGTTGTCGTTGATGTTCTTGAGCACCTGGGGAAATATGCGGCCTAATGGTCTGAATACCTGCCGTCTGAGCGCTTCAATATGGTTAGTAAACTTCCCTTGATTTGTATCCCACAATACCATCCTGCCCTCCCTCATATGAAGCACACACACAGCCCAATGCGCGGAGAAGTGACACATCAATATCAGCTGAACAAGTACATGAATAATCAATTAACAGATAGTACTAAAAGAACAAATTAGTACCAGGTTGTACCAATAAAAGTTGGTCAAAAACATACTATGCACAACAGTACCTTATGCGCGTCGACCCACTTCTTCAGCCCTCCCCATTCAGGCATCAGCCCTTCCGCGAACATAGCCAGTCGATCAAGCTCCTCATCGGGCACAATCTCCTCCTCGTCAGCATCAGGAACCCAACCCTCAGGCTCTTTCCCGTTCCCATGTAGTTTAGCCCACACCTCCTCCACAGCAGTCTGCATTAAATGACACAATTTTAAACTTTTTAAGTAGGAAAAGATGACAAAACATACGTATAGTGGAATATGCCACAATGTTTACCATGAAGGTCGGGCCCATGACCACGTTCTTTGGGTTGGCCTTCTTTAAGTAAGCCGAAGGGGGAGACTTGGCCATAATTGCCACGAATGGATCGACATGCTCAAACCCAAGCATTGTCGTCATGGTCTTGATCTCCACAAAGTACGACCTCTCGACTGTGTAGGGCAGACCAACATTTCTCCTAATATACATCAAAGTAAAGCTAATTAGATTGGTAATGGAAAACTATAATCATATTTAAAATTTAGATGAAAAATACGAGAAATGTATTACGCTGGTGGATCGTCCATGCTCATGAAGTGGGCAAAATTCTTGCCCCGCACCTCTTGAGTCCGGAATGGACTTCTACAAACCGCCGAGGGAAATTTTCTCCTAACCGGGCGACCCGGAGGCGGGCTGTTTGGAGGGCCATGGGAGTGGACAATGGCCCTGGACTCGGAGGGGGTTGGGCTGCTTTCACGGTGGGGCTGGAGAGGAGATTGTGGAGGGACTTCCTCATGAACATCAAGGAGGGGGGATCGAATGGGACTGTCCTCTTGATGGGGCTGAGGAGGAGATTGTGTTGCAGGGCTTTCCACATGGTCATCACGGAGGGGGGAGTGTATGGGGCTGTCCTCTTGCTGGGGCTGGGGAGGAGACTGTGCAGGCCTATCCTCGTGAGGGACTCGGAAGGGGGAGTGTGGATGTGCATCTTCAGGCCTCTGCCAGTGGAAATCAAAATACGTTAGCACCGTTACACCCAGATAGTACTAGTAGGACCATCTTGTATATATAGTACTATCAAAACTATTAGTACTGACAGTTCTAATAAATTCCACAAAACAAAATACAATATCCTTACCGATGTTCCAGCCTCTCCCCCGTCTCCCGATGCAGCCGGATCATTGTTGTACCTTTCCTTGAGGAATGCTGCAAATGCCTGAAACAGATCTACTCCTCCAAACAGCTCAGTTTTCATTTTTTTAACAACTTCATCAGCCGTCTCCTCAATCATGCGCTTCCGGGAGGGTTCACCAGTTTCATCTTCTGTCCTTCTCTCTGTTTCCTCCTTCTCTCTCTTTTTTTCGAAGTTGGGATCGTAGATAAGCTCGAACGGTGCATCAGCGGGCTCAATGCTATTCCAGAACCTTTGAGTCATCTCGAGGAGCGTTGGCTCCAAAACTCCGTGGACCTGCAAATAACAAATTAAATGAGTTGTATCAAAAACTGAATTAACAATGGTAAGATGTACAAATATATACCTGGTTGACGTGGTTCATGGCGACATCGACATCGCTCCATGATTTTTTATAACGGAACCTCGCCCCACGTGGCAGAGCATCCGCTCTCCGCATCACTCCGATGTGCTGCCCAAGAGCGGGAAAGGCAGAGTATATCCAAGACAGGAATGCAAGGGAGTTCCCCTGCAAATGGTACGACTCCCCCTTGCCGCCCTTCATCAAATGCGGCCTAACATATGTCAGCTGCCTATGCAGGATCTGGTACGACATGCTTCCCCAGGCGAACTCCTCCCATTGCTTCCTATTCTCAATCAACAGCCAAACCCACTCGGGTATCTTTGAATTCGTGGGATCCAATCCCAAAACAATAAAAACTGCCAACAAAACCTTGCATAATTTCAAAACATCACCATCATCGGGTACAAACTTCACGTCCTTGAATTTCCACCACACCTCGTTCGGCGTATGAGGCACCTTTCCGAAGATACGGGTGTAGAGGGACGAGGGAGGTATTTTGGCGGACTTGTATGGGTCGAAGGAGCTGCCTCCAAACCTCAGCCCGGTCATGAGGGCGAATTCTACCCTGGAAAACCTCACTATGTCGTCCTCGTCCCCGACCTGGTAAAATAGAGCAGTGGGGTCTGGATCGGGCGTCCCTCTAACCTCTCTGGAGATCATGTAATGAATACATTTCCCAGATTTAACGATCGTGTCGGGGTACCTCATGTACACCCCGAGCGCAGTGTTTTCCAAGGCCGTCGAAACGGCAAAACTGTAGCTGAGTAGCTTCTTCCGGATGGCTCCGATCAGATTCTCTTTGCCACTCATCATGACCTTATGAGGTACATCAATGAGGTCGGGCCTGAAGTAGTTCCACTGCACCTGGTATAACATGAAGAAGCAGCTGTGTTTAGCAAACAAAATACCTCAAACAAAATACCTCACGCTCACTGCACATGGTACTAATAGAACTAATGGTACTAGTAATGCCAGATGACGCCTTTCAATAATGTGGGCCCCACATAACCAACAACAAACAAACAAACAAACAAACAACGCGCCAAAGTGAATGTCCATAACAACCAATGGTACTATAATTTACATTAGAACCCAAGGGCCAATCGTACAAATCCAGTACAATCTAAACCCAGTACGATAATTTTGATACCTAAACCAAAATCCAGAACGAATAAATAAACCCAATGACAAATCTTAGAACAAAAATATTGGTACAAATCGCCGCAAAATCCACTACAAATCAACCCAAGAACAAATATTGGGACAAATCGGAGCAAAATCCATCTTAACCCTAAAAAAAAAATAAAAAAATTACCTCGAGCTCATTGTTAGGGTTTTTTGCTACGTCGTTGCCGGAAACGGAACCGCCGTTGCTTTCCTCCGCCGACCCGCTAGCCTCGTTTGAGGCGTAGTCGTCAATCGCGGCGTCGGAGTCAGTTGGTGGGGTATCCTCACGTACGTACTCAGAATTTGAGGACGCCATTGTATGTTTTCTCGCTCGGGCTTGGAACGGACGGCGGCGCTGGCGTGGGGGAGTGAAAAATAGACCGGACAGCGGCGGCGGCGTGGGAGAGTGGAGAACAAGCGACGGCGGCGGTGTGGGGGAGTGGAGAGAAAAGACGGGAAGGCGGCGACGGCAGCGTGAGGGGAGTGGAGAACAGACTCGACGGCGGCGGCGGCGTGAGGGAGTGGAGAGAGACGGGACTGCGGCGGCGGCGTGGGAGAGTGAAGAAGATGCAGAAAGAGAGAGGAGAGGAGAGGGAATGGTCCGAATGGAAATGGGAGGGGAGGGGAGAGGAGAGGTTACTTGCGGGGGTTATTCGAGGCATGGCAGGAGGGGGGGGGGGGGGTAGGTGGGTTGAACCGTCGATTAAACTGACTGTGTATTCAAACCCTCCCTCAAATTTTCAGGTTTATGATGGAGGGAAAGTAAAGAGGGCATTTTGGTCCAAAAAAAAAAATTTAAGAGGATAGTTGACAAAATTTGTGTATTTTTATATTTCTGACATATATTAATTTCAACTATTCTAGAATGACATCTCATTTTTCCCCCCCCTAATCAAACCTTATTCTTAATTTACCCGCCAATTTATGACCCACACCACACCACACCACACCCCCTCTGGCCTTTGACTTTGAATTAAGAATTGCAATTGGCATAATGTCATAATGTGTGTGTAGGGGTGAAAACGGGTCGGATATTTCCCGCCCGATCCGGAGCCGAATCCGGTCGGATTCGAATTCGGGTAAAAAAATCAGTATCCGATCGGATCCGAATAGTTGAGTTCGGATTCGGATTCGGATTCGGATTAGCTAATATCCGCCCGTATCCGAAATTTTCGCGTATTTTTTCGGATACTACCCGGATTACAAATCCGGATATCCGGATTTTTCAAAAAATATATTTTTTTTATTTTTTTTTTATTTTGAAATTTTCCAATTATTTTTTTAATATACATTATTTTATATAGTAAAACATTAATTTCGCATGGATGGGGGATTGAACCCTTGACCTCCCGGATGAAAGACAAGAAACATAACCAACTTGTCTACAACAAACATTGCGTTAATTTTTCTTAGTTTTATATATATTACATAAAACACAATAAAAACATGCATTAACATCTAATTATGATTATTTCTATCATACTATATAATATGTAGCATATACTTTTTAATAGCTGCAATTTTATTTAATAAATTCAAGAATAATCTTATTACACTAATTTTATCTCATGTGTTGAATTTTTTTTGGGCACAACTTTTATAAGTAAACTTAATATATAAGTACACATATCGAGTTATTAAATACATAAATAAGTCCACATATCAGACAATTTTTGTATGAAACATATTATCCGATTATATTATTCGAATCCGGTCCGTATTCGTCCTATATCCGTCCCGTGTCCGTATCTCGAATATTCCGAATTCGTATTCGGATCCGGCTTTCCCGTATCCGATTCCGAATCCGAGAAAAAAATATGGGATAGGATACGGGAATAGCACTATCCGCCCGTATCCGATCCGTTTTCACCCCTATGTGTGTGTAAACAAAGCTAAGCTAGTAGTAGTAGTAATGGAGATCGATGCTTAATTAGTTTCGTTAAAATAATTGTAAGATCCAAGGTTATGGATGGAGGGATTGAGTGATCAGTCTGTTACATTAATAAGGCAGATTCGATCCTAAAGGCACCTTTAGGTGTCTTCCATGCAGACCCTATTAATCACCCTCTACGTGTATAGTTTCACTTAACTTGAGGCATAGCACATACACTCTCTCCAGCCCCACTCCCGAGGAGCACCCACTACCACCTCCCTATCCCATGGGCCACATTTCAAATTTTCCATTTTTATGTATGGCAAAATAGACAATAATTTGTTAATTTACATATAATTATGTTTGAGAAATAAATTATATTACTGTATTATAATTGTTGTTAGCTTATGTAATTAGTTTATATTTCGTTAATGAATTAATAATAATCAGAATTTTAATTTTAGCATTAATGAAAGTATACTCTATTTTAATAGTACCCATTTTAATACTTCATTCCTCACGTTGAAAGAGATGCATTCTTTATTTTATACTACACATATATTTAAGAAATGTCTTCCATTTTGCAAGACAAAATGGTTATTAAAAATTATAATATGTACATATTTTATTATACATTTATTAGTTATATACTCCCCCTGTCCCGTGACATTAGTCTCACTTTCCTTTTTTGTCTGTCTCATTTCCTTAAAAGGAAATAATTTAACACTCAAAAATACCTTTTAAAACCCCTTTATCTCTGCATGTCTTGGTTACTGTGCCATATCCAAATGAGACTAATGCCACAGGACGGAGGGAGTATATTATATTGAGTCGTCCCATACCACTAGCCTTCTTTCTATAAATGGAAAGAATTAATCTATAAAATAAATCATTATCGTCTCATTACTCCTTAGCACGTATACCGATATAAAATTTAAATCGTAAATTTTAAACGATCACAATTTGTATGTTTTTTATTTTTTTTTGTATCTTAGTACCAAATAAAGATATTGATATGATTTTTTAATTAAGATCAAACACTGACATTTTATCTCTAAATGCACTATCCAAAAAATCTTTGAATAGTACTCCCTTCGTTCCGGCCGAATTGGCCACTTTGGGCACTGTTTTTAAGGAGGGTGAATTAGGAAGCTAATGGAATGCAACTAGCATTTCCTCCATATGACTTCGACAACCTTGTTTATTTTTCGATATAAAATTTTAAATATCATGTTAAAAGTGAAAAGTAAATAAATGTAAAAATTAATTTTTGTATAATCTAAAAGGAGAAAAAACTATTCAAATAACAAATTAAACAAACACTAAAATTAAAGTTAATAAATGAGGAAAGAGAAAGAAAAAACAAAAAAAAAAAAATGTGGGTCATTGGGGTCATTGGGATAATGGGTTCGGGTGTGGCAGGAAAGGTACTACCAAAATTAAAAAGGACACGTGGATGGATATGATCAACGCCTAAAGGCGTCTTTAGGATCGCAGCTCCCCATTAATAATGGGCCACGTTTCCCCATCAAATCCACCCATTACCCTACCCACATTTATTATTTCTATATTCATCCTTTTCCAATTGCACTATACTACTATACACACGGATGATTAGTAAGCAGAGTCAATTAAGGGCAAGATCTGATGCATAGTAGCTGGCCAATATTGTTAGTTATACTCCTATACAGTATTAAAATAGAGTACTAACATAAAAAATAGAGGAGAGAGAGAGATGGAGTAATGGAGTAATGGAAAGCACAGCTGGTGGGTGTGTAATTTTGGAGTGAGAGAGAGAGAGAGAACATGCGCTTGCCTCCTCTCGACTCGACTCTACTGTTCAACTTACCATTACCACCACCACCACCACCTTCCTCTTTCATTCCTCTTACTCTTACTCTTCTTACGACGTCGTCTCCTCAAATAATCAAAAGTCTTCCTCCGTCTTCCGTCTCTCTCTCTTACTCAGTCACGCTTTTCTTCGTTTCGTTTCATTTCGTTTTCTTTCCGGTCCAGCCAGTCCACGGCCACGGTCACCGCCACTGTTTATGCTTAATCATCTGACACTCAGATTTCCATGAATCGGACCTTAAGAGAATCCGTCATCGGCGGTGGCCGCAGCATTCCGCTCAACCACCGCCGAGGCAACAGCCTTAATGGAGTTCCTAATCCCAACGACGATAATCTAGATCTCTTCTCTAAAAGCCGCCGCAGCCTCTCCGTCGTCCCATCCGACGACTCTGATGGTACGTTTTCCCCGTTGTTGTTGTTGTTGCCATTCATTCCATTATCTATCTACTACGAGTAATTCCTATAAGTAGGGTAGTTTTAGTACCATATTTACTAGAAACAAACGATGTCGTGCTCTGCCATCATTTATGCATTCGTTGCGCTGAGTAGTGTTGTTACTGCCCTTCCTTCTCTTTCAGTATAAGTATAAAATCCTTTGGTTTGGGTTTGATAGTGGCTGATTTTCGTGAATAGTGTCGGTGAAATTGGGGAGGCTCTCCCTTGGATCCGCGAAACCGGGAAAGACTGGATTGGATGATTTATTGGCATCGGCTGAGGGAGGGAAGCACGACTACGATTGGTAATTTCTTCCTTATGCTGCTTATTATTATTGGATTGGATTGGATTGGATTCATCATTTATTTACATATTCTTCATCAGATCTAGCTTACCTGCATTTACTAATAGCATAGGAGCTCATACTTTTGTGATTCGAATTGGAATTTTTATGATCAAATTGTAATTAGTTTTGAGTTTTGTGACTCTTTCCTTAATTTAGGGATGAAACCGTTGGTTTTACCACTGCTGATATACAACATACATGTGCTGATGCAATTAGACAGCTTGAAAATCAACAGATGAACTCATAAACCTTATTCAAGTGTAATTCCAAAACTCGATAAAGTAGCTTGTGCTATGGACTATTGGTGAACATTTCTGACGAGAATTAGATCCCAAAACATGGATTACTTGACATTCTGTTGGTTCAATACGAAAATCCCCTATTGCGGTCTATCAACTTGCCTACAGAGCATCTCTTTATTGTCTAAAGAGATCAGGAGCTTCTCGGCATGTATCTTCAACATGAAACCAGTGTCTTTCAAGGAAACTTGGATTTGTACACTCATAGTTGATGCACATAGGCTTTCAATATGAATAAAAAATTTCGGTCAGGTTGCCTCATTTTTCACATCCAATATACGTTACTAGGTAATACTGGATGATTGAAGTCTGAATCTGAAGATAATCTGATATTTTAGATGAATATTTGTGTGAATGCAATTATAGTTATTGTAAGTCCATGTTTATCTTGTCGATCACTTTTAATAACTAATACCAACTTCCTTTACCTAACAGGCTTCTTACTCCTCCTGGAACTCCATTGGTATCTTCGTTTGATGGAAATGAATCACACACCGGTCTTATGGCTCCAAGGAGTGGTCCATTGGTTCGGTCAATCTCGACAGCCAAAGCTTCACGGGTATGCCAATCTGCCTTGCTATGTCATACAAGTTTTCAGCACAGCTTTGCTCCTGTCCTGCTGCTGTTTTTGTGCTTGATATAAAATAATTTCAGCTGTATCTTTCCTAAAGTTGACTTGCTATCTTGGTTCATGTATCTTGGTAGTCTTATCAACTTTACAGAATTTACTTTGTATTTTGATCGTTTCCAGTGATTATTTGTAACTAACACTACTTCTCCAATTCCAGTTATCAGTGTCTCATACAGAAAATAACCATGTGACGAAACCAACTCGAAGCAGTTCAGTGACCAGACCTTCTGTTTCTAATACCCAGTATAGCAATTATTCCAATAAATCTACCTCCATTCTCAACACAAGTTCTGCTTCGGTATCATCGTATATCAGACCATCAACTCCTACCAACCGCACTTCATCAATCACAAGGCCTTCTACCCCTTCTGCACGTCCGTCAGTGTCAAGATCTTCCACTCCTTCTAAACCCCGTCCTACTCTCAGTAACTCTTCTATTGATAAACCAAGAGGACCCCAAAACTCTCGACCATCAACTCCTACATCTAGGCCTCAAATTTCTGCAAACTTGAATTCTCCTACTCCTCGAATTACATCAAGGCCATCAACGCCTACGCGTCGAAATTCAGTGCCATCATATTCTCCTGTATCTGGACCTTCAACCCCTGGTGGGCGTAGTCTCACAAATGGGAAAACTGCTACTTCAGTTTCACGACCCAACTCCCCTGGGCCACGAGTTAGGGCCCCTCCACAGCCAATCATGCTTGCTGATTTTCCACATGATACACCGCCAAATCTTAGAACAACTTTGCCTGATAGACCGATATCTGCTGGGAGGTCCAGACCTGGTGTGGCTCTCACTTCAAAAGGGAATGTGGAGCCTACAACAAACAGTAGGCGGCAGTCATCTCCTGTTGTAACAAGGGGAAGACTTACAGAACCCACTGGAAGGAGCCGACCACTTTCCAGTGGTCCGCAAAATGATGCTGTAGACTCAAGGAGAGAGTTGTCAACACGGAAACCTGCAAAGACATCATCCACAGATAGTACAGGATTTGGCCGTACAATCTCAAAGAAATCTCTGGACATGGCCATACGACATATGGTACTCAGCTCATAAATCCCTTGATTTTCTAATTCTTTTTTTAACAATATATGATTTCTGAATAGTATTTTAAAGGTTTGGTTGAATAGATAGATACACCGAGAGTCTTTTTTTTTCCCCCTCGCACTTCTTACTGGTTTGTGATGTCTTGCACACCATGCGTCCTTTTTTCGTTACAGCAGACTAACGAAAACTGTCAAATAGTAACAGTTTCCTGGAAATCGTATTTTATGATTCAACATGTATGATTGGAACACTGTGCTAGCCAAGTGAAAAAATCATGATAGGTTGAATTGAATTTGATGAATATCGATGCGTGTATCATCTTTCTATCTGTTTTGGTAGTGCATTGCATTTTGTTTAAGGCCCATATGGATGTAGGAGAGCTATAGAGGCTTGATTAACCTGATAGAAGCTTCCATTGTATTGCAGGACATAAGAAATGGCAACGGCAACGGCAACGGCAACAGCAACAATGGGTTTCGTCCTCTTACAGGGTCAAATATATTTCCTCAAAGCATTAGATCCAGCAACCAGAAAGTACAAGCATCCAGCAATGGAAGCCTATCTGTGAGTAGTAACGGTACCAGCTTTGCAGAAAATGGTAACAGATATTCTGAAAGTGGCAGCAGCGAAGAAGACAAGTCTCAGTCATGTGCGAAACTGAGCAACATTGACATTTATGAAAGTTCACGGTACGACATGATTCTTTTGAAAGAGGATCTGAAGAACACAAATTGGCTGCATAGTATTGATGATAAGTCGGAGCAAGGATCTCTCTTTGATAATGGATTTGAACTTCTACCAGAACCATTTGATCCTTTATAGTAAGAGTGTGGTGGAGAGAGAGAGGTTGGACTACATTTTAGTCTCAAAGTAGTACTAGTATGTGATATGATTGGTTATTCGATGATAAAATGGGTGGGAGTTTGTGTTGTTGTACGAGCTATATATATATATATACTCATTCATTCCATTTGAAAGGAGTGGGTGTGGGAGACACTAATTTAGTCTTCTTATCCATCATTTTTACTCACTTTTAACAACATTTCAAAATCTTGGAGTATATAGTAGGAGTAGTATGTGTTTCGGAGCAATAATGAAAATCCAATTAATGGGATAAGATTATGTTTATTTAGCCTTGCATGCATGCAATAATGATAAGACATACTCCCTCTGTTCCGCTCCATTTGGCCTATAGAGTGAATAGATGTGTGGTATAAAATAATAGAGCAGACCAAATTGAGCGGAACGGAGGGAGTATTCCTCTATTTCCAAACATTTATTTATGATATAGTAGTAATTGGTTACTAGTGCGGATGCGGAGGATCTCACTTACACAACGCAACAGACTCCAACTGCTCTGCCATACGCATACTTGTTTTGTTTTGTCAACGCTACAGTAGCGTATAAACTAATACTAGTAGTAAGTGTTTCTTATTCTTATTGCTTGCTTAAATGATTAATGATTAATACTACGGACTAGTATTCTTATCTACCAACTCCAGCTGATACTATAATACTACTAATAATGTTGAACAACTTCACAACCGATATGATATGATTATGATATGATGGAGTCTAGTAAGTAAATTAGCTGAGAAGTAGTTGAAGATTAATTATACATACGTTAATCCCACATTACATTTACAGCCTCCAACAATTAATTAATGTAGTAAACAAAATAAAAAAGAGGAGGTTTGGTTTCATCGAGATTGGTGCAAGCAGACTGCGTTGGCTTGACGAAGAAGCCCATAACTCAAAATTCTTGAACTAATCTCAACAAAACCTCAACACTTCTTCTTCTTCTTCTTCTTTGTCAATGCCAACAAGAAAAGAAAGAGATGCTACAAAAAAGACTTTTAAGGGAATATGCGAAAGTGGAATAATAATGTCGTTGCTGGACGTTGTGTTAGAGAGGAATTGTAGGAAGAATGACTCTCTCTCTCTCTCTCTCCATCCATAACCTCATGCTGCTTTAAAGCTTCCATGGTGTCTTATTGACTCGTCTCACCTCATCACTGAAGGTACTATTCAGTTTCAGTATTCTCTTTCATGTATGTCTGCTTCCCTTTTCTTTGCTATATTAAGCTCAACTGTAAAAAAGATTTCACTGAAAATAAAGGATGCATGAAGCTCCAAGTATTTCGAATTGTAATCTCTGGTATTTGTGCAGGGTCTGTAGTCAAAGATGATGATGATCTTCTTCTTCTTCTTCTACTACATGTACATGTATAGTAACAGTGTGGTGGGAGACCTTAAGTCAGACCGCGATGCCCTTGTTGATTTTGCCTCTGCTATGCCTCATGCCAGGAAACTCAACTGGAAAAACTCGACTACTACTTCTTCAGTTTGCAGGTCTTGGGCTGGTGTCACTTGCAATTCTGATGGCACTCGGGTCACGGCCCTTCGCCTCCCTGCCTACGGGCTGCTCGGCCCCCTCCCTGAGAACACCTTGTCTAGGTTGGATGCCCTTGCCACTCTCAGCCTTAGAGCCAACTCCCTCAATGGCACCCTTCCATTTGACCTTCTCTCTCTTGATTCCCTTCGCTATGTTAATCTCCAAGATAACAGATTTTCTGGTCCCATGCCTTCCTATCTCTCTCCTCAGCTCACTGTAGTTGATTTTTCTTTCAACTCACTCTCGGGGAACATCCCCCAAACACTCCAGAATCTCACGCGTCTCAACGCTTTATTCCTCCAAAACAACTCTCTTTCTGGTTCCATACCTGATCTCAACCTTCCAGACCTCAAGCACTTGAATTTTAGCAATAACAATCTCAATGGTTCTGTTCCGTCTCACCTTCAGACCTTCTCTGCTTCTTCCTTCTCTGGAAACTCTATGTTGTGTGGCAAGCCCCTCCTACGAACCTGCCATATACAATCCCCTCCACCTTCTCCTTCTCCTTCCCCTTCACCGCCGCCCCCTCTTCGCTCTCCATCCCCACCTTTCTTCCCACCATCTTCCTCTGCACACACCCCAATCTCCCCAACAATTCCTCAAACAACTCACAAGTCCAACAAAAGCTTAGGCACATCAACTATAGTTGCTCTGGGTGTTGGTGCTGCTGCTGTGGTAGCAGTTGCAGTCTCGGCAATGTTAGTCTTTTGTATGAAGCGGAGACGATCAGCTGAAGGGGGATCGCTCAAAGGAAACACCTTTCGAGGCGAGACACCTATAGAAGAGTTTGGGAGTGGAGCACAAGCGGCAGAAAAGAACAAACTCATATTCTTTCAAGGCACTCCATATAGCTTCAATCTTGAGGACTTGTTGCGAGCCTCGGCTGAGGTGCTGGGAAAGGGAACCTCCGGCACCACCTACACAGCCATCTTGGAAGAAGGGACCACGGTGGTGGTGAAGCGCCTCAGAGAAGTGGTCTGTGGGAAGAGAGAGTTTGAGCAACAGATGAAGGCCATTGGAAAGGTGCAGTCCCATCCCAACATTCTTCCCCTCGGAGCTTACTACCATTCTAAGGATGAGAAACTACTTGTATACGATCATGTACCTGCTGGCAGCCTCTCCACCCGACTCCACGGTACGTATGCCTTGCCCACTCAGAATTTCTCTTACGTATCTTGATGTTTATTAATGTCTGCAGGGAACAGAGAAAATGGGAGGATTCTTGATTGGGAGAGTAGAGTTGAGATCTGCTTGGGAGCAGCCAAAGGGTTAGCACATATTCATTCCGCCAGCCTCACTCACGGAAACATCAAATCTTCCAATGTTCTCCTCGCCAACCACTCCAATGCTTGCATTGCAGATTTTGGCCTTACTCCTTTAACCGGACCCCCTACCGCTCTATCCAGAAGTGCAGGTTACCGGGCACCGGAGGTCGTGGAAACTGGGAGATGTACTCAAAAGTCTGATGTCTACAGTTTTGGTGTTCTGCTCCTTGAACTGCTGACGGGCAAAGCACCGACAACTCAGTCTCTAGGCCAAGAAGAGGCGATGGATCTGCCTCGGTGGGTCCAGTCTGTTGTGAGGGAAGAGTGGACGGCTGAGGTTTTTGATGCTCATCTCGTCAAGTATGGGAGTGTTGAAGACGAAATGGTGCAGATGCTTCAGATTGCTATGGCATGCGTGGCTAAGCTTCCCGAGATGAGACCTGCTATGGATGAGGTTGTTAAGATGATTGAGGAACTCCGGCGCCAATCACCATCATCAGAGATGTCCACCACGAGTCCCACATTATTGTAAAAAAAAACACATTTGTTCACTTCTTCCGGTAGCGTACAACTGCAGAAAACATTGATTTCGATTTCTACATTGGATTTGGATAGATGTCCACATGTGACGAGTCTATTACAGTAAGCATGAAATACATTGTTTATAGTACTTGTTAATCTACATATAACAGAACACTCAGCTGTAGTCAGGATTAAAAGAAAAATGAATGTCTAGATATAACTAGCTATATCTCTATTCTATTCAAAAAAATGGGTGCCGTAGTATGTATGTGTCTATGTATGTCTAAATCGAGGATTCAGTGAGTAGCCTTATTTCCCTGAGGTCTTATTAACCAAATCAGCTCCACTAACATACCTAGCTACAAAAGATATCAATCGGAACGGAGCTCCTACCAACGGTGCATCAGTGAGCGCGACATCAACATTCTCATCATTTTCAGCCACCTCCAACTTAGTTTCCTTCTCTTCATTCTCGTTCAGAGGAATTTGCACAATTTCATCTTCCTCCTCTATTATTTCAGAAGAACTCGCATTCACAACCTCACCATTCCTCTCATCTTTGAGCATCACATCTTCCAACGACTGGGCGCTTTCTGAGACAGGCATAATCTTCCTAGCTATTTCAGCAGATTGGGTAGTTACGGACCCACGAACTGAGCCCTCATCCTCAGATGGAAACTGTTCGCTTCTTGTACCTTTTTGTTCAAGCTCAGTATACAATTCATTAACCTGAAGAACACGATATAGATTCATTCAATACTCAAATTTTAATCAATATGTCACTGGTGTTCAAAGGCATAGCCCAGCCACCGACATAAATCATCGTATCACAGCTGATACTATGACGCTACAACATACCTTTTCAACAAGCTCTGAATTTTCTGCAACCAGCTTCTCTACAAGTGCACTAGCAGCTTCTACCTCGTGGTTTGCATGACCATTTTCCGAAGTCTGAAACAGAGCATATAAGCTTACCACAACGTTACCAAGGTTCGGAAAAAGATAAAGAGTGGCAAGAAAGAGAACATATCTTGCTACCTGTTTATCCATCTCAAGGTTGGTGACCCGTAACTGCAGACTGGTAATGTGTTCTTTCAACTGTTGTGTTTCACTAAAGAGACTCTCCTTTGATAGCTCCAGCTCCTTCACCTGCCATGCGCTGATTTTTTATTTCTACTATCAGAATAAATTGGGATTTTAAGTGATTAGGGCTGAAGGGTATAGCATGTCCACTATGCAGCATTCATCAACTCATTTCTGAGAATTCCACAAAAAATAAAGTTGTCAAATCAGTCTTTTCACACATCCCGTCAGAAGTCTTCCTTTCCCTCCTATAAACTACACTGTAACCCTTAAGAAGTCATATCTGAATGATATTCAATGAAATAACAAGGCACTACTTAGTCTGCTCAGAGCTAACTATCCGGAAAAGCACTAGAACATAAAAAAAAAAAAAAAAAGATATCTTCAAACGTCAAAATGAAGCTGCTTCTTGAACATCAATACAATCAATATATACCACAAAGACTGGTACCTGATCTCTTAATTTGGTGTTCTCGGTGGTCAGACTGGTAATCGATTCATTGGCTGAGTTCTGTAAGAGCCATATAGAAAATTAGTGGGCCAGGAAATTATCTCTATGGATGGTGGGAACATGAATGTAATGGAAAAAACAATCAAAGCAACACTCCTGACAGCATTCATCGATCCAAACTATCCCTTTATTCAAAGAAGTGAAAAAAATAGAAGACTCCAAAGTTGATAAATTTTACTACAAATTATCATTATGTCTCGTGCCTCTAAGGAGAGCAGGTTTCCTTGCTGAAAACGTAGAAACTGGTTGATGAAACCATCAAGTTCGTAGCAGGGGATGCAAATATCAGAAGTGTGCATATGGTGTTTACTGGGAGGGCAGAGACTAACTGATCATTATGAAAATATCCAATATTCTTACTTCAGAAACAAACTAGCAGTGTGGGCCCTACCTAGGGTTGTCCTTTATCAGGTTTATGTATTATTAGAACACCCAGTTGTAATCTTCACCTTCAAGGCTACCAGAACCAGAATAGCTTGCAACAAAATTTTCAAAACACAATAGCTGAAGCAGAGAACACGTGTATAAGCCAAGATGAAAGTAGAGTACCTCTTTCTGGATCCAGGAAGTTCTCTCTCTTTCCATCTGTTTTACAGTATCTTCTAGGCTCACCTGTGTGAAAGCTGCAAGTTAATTGATTGAAATAATCCTAGTTCCTTAATAGATTTCAAAAGAAGACCTAAACATCTTCTTAATGGAAAAATCTCCTCCTTATTCCTAAGTTAACTAAGACTCCATTTTACCACTTTCAAATTTAATAATGAAGCTTCATCCTCCAATTGATTAAACTTTGCCCCATATCCAGCCTGCACGAAGAAATTCACAAAAAACTGAATTATAAGAAGAGAAAATGGAGTAACTTGATGATTAGTTATGTGAAACCCCAAACTTTGAGAAATCAGCATTGTTAGAGTTTGATGCAGATCACCTCTGTCTGGACCCAGGAATCCTTTTCAATCTTCAGTACTAGAATTTCCTTCTCCAGGCTAGCCTAAACAAAATGGAAATCATCCGGAAACATTAAAATCCTCAAAAAACCCAAAAAAGAAAACAGATTAAAATGTAAGAATAAAGTGAAGACATAAACTCTAGGAGAGGAAAAAATATTAAAAGAAGGAAAACATGTCCCTGAGGCTTTTGTACCACACACCTTCACCCTCAAAAAAGCTAAGAATGTGAATTACCTCTTTTTGTAGTTGAGAGTCCATTTCCCTTAGTAACTGTTGAAGCTTCTGTTCAAGACTACCCTGTAAAAGGAATAGATTATCTGTAGCTATTATAGAACTATAAAAGCTACACAAAAAACGTAAAAAAGAAAACAGAGAAGGAGAATCACTAGTAAAGGAGAAATTAATGCAATTCAAAGAATCTGTTAAACAGGATTACCTCTTTCTGGATCAACACATCCTTTTCCTTTTCCAATTCCGCCAGTCTCTCCTTTAACCTAGCCTGTACAAGCCAACCAGATCACATACTGCTACCCTTCTAAGTTGCAGTCTAAATAAAACTAGGACGACTCTCAATGCATCCAGTAAAATTCAAAATGGTAGCTGCCTTCTGTGAAAACATTCCACTACCTCCTTCTCCAAAAATGCATTATTTTCGTCAAGCAACTCCTTAATATGTTCACTTTGACTAGCCTGTAAAAATATAGTCATAATGTCATTCAGGAAAGAAAGAGCAATTGTGATGTTACTCAAAGAGCCATCAATAACTCTAAGCACATACATTCACTGGTAATCCTAATGCAAGTTACCTCCTTTTCTAAAGTTCCATCTTTATCCTTCTTCAACTGCTTGATACTTTCCTGAAGGTAAGCCTGTATAAGTACATAAAATAGACATTTTTGCATCATACTTGTACATAAATGGAAGAAAGTAAACAGAACGATGAAGAGATAGAGAAGAAAAATAGAAATTTAAAAGTACGAAAATGCCAAAATATCAAATATTAGACCACCTCTTTATGTAATTGAGCATCCTTTTCAGCCTGAAGTTCTTTAATGTTGACTTCAAGGGTGGCCTGGATAATCCTTCATATTAGCAGTTCTTCCTCGAAAATCTTACAAGTCACATACTATACGACTCAAATCAACAGATTAAGCAACCATGTCCTTACCTCTCTATCCAGCCAACGCTGTCTTTCTGCTTCAGCCAGATTAATCTGTAAAGATAAGTGGAGAAAGAGAAAAGGGGAAAAGATTAACACAGCATCAAATCGTGTATTAATGAAACATCAAAAGCAGAGATGGATATAAACCCACAATTTCAGTGCCATTGGCAGTTATGTGCCCTGTATCATCAGTTGGTCCATCTGTGATCTCTGGCACTGGAATGTTATTATTCTCTCCCATCTCCTGCACATGGCTTTGACTATCAGAAGTTGATTCCTTGGCATCAAGTTTGTCATTATCAGTTACTTCATTGGCTTGTTTATTCTTTTTCTTCTTGTTCTTCTTCCTCCTTTTCTTGTCATCCTCCATTAGTAGAGAAGTTTAGGCACTGAAAAATAAAGGGGGTGAGTAACCACAGCAAATATTTCAGGCAATCATTGTGTTTAAAGAAAAAGAGGGATCTCATCATCAAAAGTGTTGAAGACATAGCTTCTTGGAATATGAAACATCAAGATTTAGCAGAAGGAAAAACGAAGTGGAGGTTGAATAAAGATGCAGAGCATTTGGTCATTCCAGCGAATAACATCAAAATCAAAATCAGATCCGGCAAGGCAAGGCAAATAACATTCCAGTTGGGCAAGCTATAGAAATCAGAAAAAACAAGTTCCAACAAACAACAATATTTTTTCGATTTCTAAAGGAACAAACATCAAATGCGCGGCAGTGCAGTCAGCATAGAGAAAGATAAAATGGTGTCGATTACATTAAATTAGATTGAAGGGTGAAGGGGATTGATGTATCTGTATGTATTTCCAACCAACGCATCGAATAAACCAGAATCAAGAAAACGAAATGAAGAAAGTACCTAATAAATCTTGGAGTAGAAACAGTTAATTGATCGAAACTGAAACCGCTGAGGAAGAGGAAGTGATAACATAAACATAACATAACCAGATTTTGCATCAAACGCCATTTGCTTTCATTCTGCACTTTGCTTTCGCGACACCAGGACAGGACAGGACAGGACAGGACTGTATTTTTTTATTTTTTATTTTCAAAAATAAAAATAAAAATAAAAATACTACTACAGTAGTACTGGGTATCGTATTTTGTGAAGTACTAGTATGTGTTTTGTATTTCTAACTATACGAAAAAGATTAAAGTCAATAATTTTAATCCGGTCCAGGGGCAGAAATGAGAAAATAGAAAAATGATGTTGATCTCCTCTCTCTCTCTCCCCCAAATCCAAATACGTACAGACTTGGAGTGGAGAAGAGAAGAGAAGAGAAGAGAAGACGCCGAGAGAAAGCTCGGTTCATATATTGAGGGAACGGCTTTCTCAATTCTCGCCTTCCCCCTCCGATCCGCGATTTTCCCTAATCAGGATTTTGGTACTCCGTTCTAACCTTTTTTTCTGATTTAGGGTTTTGTTAATTCTTACTACTAGTTTTTGTAGAAAATAATGTTCATCAGCCTATTATTTTTGTGTTGGTGTAAGTTCTCATTTTGTCCAATTTCTATTTATACGCATGGGGGCAGCTGCAGTGAAGTGGTGATGGCTTCAAAGCGTATTTTGAAAGAACTAAAGGATCTGCAGAAGGATCCCCCTACTTCTTGCAGTGCCGGTACTCCCTCTTCTCTTCTCTTATAGTACTAGTATTTGTTATCCGTGTTTGTGCATTGTCGTCGTTGGTAATGGATTTTTGGGCCTCAGCTGGACATACTGTGTATAATGTAGTACGTACCTAGTTAGATTGGAGAGTGCAACTTCAAGTTTATGGCTTGGTTCCTTTTGGAGCTCTTTTACTCTCTGTAATAGGTAAAATGTTTTATCCTGGTAGTGCAGTTGCACACTCTAGTATCTCAGTGGATCTACTATAACTATCAATGTTGTTCCTTCTCTGGGGTATTGTTCAGTATGAGCTGCTGCTTTGCTTTGTGCTGTGGCATTAACCTACCCGAATACCCTGTCCGCTCTTTTACCATCTGATTCATCGAGAGTTCACTTTACGTGTGCAGGACCTGTTGCTGAAGATATGTTTCACTGGCAAGCAACCATCATGGGGCCCAGTGACAGTCCTTATTCAGGAGGTGTATTCCTCGTTACTATCCACTTCCCTCCGGATTACCCTTTTAAGCCGCCCAAGGTATTTTCTCACTCTTTCATTATGCATTGGCTCTTGATGACCCATACTATTTTTCTTACTTCTTTTGTATCAATGAACTAAAGCGGATGTGTGTCTCTTTCTGAAATCTGTTGAGGCTGACAGCAAGATCTTAAATCATGTGTGTAGCTACTACCTGTTTATTAGCAGTATGTAGCTAGTTCCTGGAATTACTTGTACTATATTCAAATAGGCAAAACTCATGCTTATGGTATCTTAGCTACGGGCAATTCTTATGTATAGTAGCCTACTAAAAAGGGGTACTTTATGCAAAATCAAGTGGGCAAAACTCATGCTTATGGCATCTTAGCTACGTGCAGTTCTTATGTATCGCCTACTAAAAGGGGTACTTTATCATGATATCTGTAATCTATCATATAGTTGCCATCATGTTTCATTTCAAGAGTAATAAGCAGAAAATAGTTACTGTTGTGAGTTTTGGCATGGTGTAATCATATGTTCTTTATTAGTCTCCATTCTTTGTATCTGATTTATAATGTTGTGCACTATGTAGGTTGCTTTTAAGACTAAGGTCTTCCATCCTAATATCAATAGCAATGGAAGTATCTGCCTGGATATCCTTAAAGAACAATGGAGCCCAGCACTTACCATCTCAAAGGTAAAGATTCATGCTTTGCTTCATTTTCATTTATGAAAATCACATATTGATTGTATGTTTGTTTCCCAAGTTTCTTGTTCTTGGAAAAGAGCATTTTCTCATGATTGAATGGTAATAATGCATGTAATAAAGCAGTGAGGAGAGTTAATGTGGTTGGTATGTCCATGGGATGTAGGTGTTGGAGTGGAGTTATTCATGAATGATGTCAAAGTTGGCTTGTACTCTACGAAATGCCTAATTTGGGCAGTAGATATAGTATACTTGAATTTATGTTGGTGAACGGAACCATGCAGGTGCTGCTTTCAATTTGCTCATTGCTGACAGATCCAAACCCTGATGATCCACTTGTACCTGAGATAGCTCACATGTACAAGACGGACAAGGTGAAATACGAGTCGACTGCCCGCAGCTGGACTCAGAAATATGCCATGGGATGATGAAGATGGGGCTACTATTGTTATTCAATTTGAAGTGGGTGATGTTGTTGTGAGAATGTTGGGTGTTTGAATTAAAATTGTGTAGTTGGATGGGCAGGAAGACTTGATAATGAAGTAAATCTGGTTATGGGTGATCTGATCATGCCCTTGCAATTTACAAGTAAGAATTATGGAGTGAAGTTTGACATTGCATTTTTCACATGTTGAGAAGAAAGCAAAAGAAGAATCGTAGATGTAGATGTAGGTAATTAATAGTACTAATATCAGTAGTATATGTACATGAAAGGCGTGGCTGATTTGCTAACAAAAGAAAATATGACCGGTCTACAAAGTATACGCTAGATGAGGTGAGGTGAGGTGAGGTGAGGTGAGGTGAGGGCCTATACATTAAATTAATGAAATGAAGCAACGCTAGACAAACACCTCTAATTGCTGCTGCTAAACGGATTGCCGCCTACTTAGAATTAGAATTAGGGATATAATATTATTATTATTATTATTATATGGGAAGTTGTTGGGTTACTTACTCCTATTTGGTAAGCAGTCAAAGATAAAGCTGGGAACAATCAGAATTACTACAATTTTTATTTTTTTATTTAAAATAACAAATAAAGAGAAATTAAAAATTAAAAATAGGATTAGTGGAATTAGGGGAGGGCATTGGACATGGACACGGACAACGATTAGGGGATTTAGGGTGGGTTTCTCTCTCTCTCTCTCTCTCTGTCTGTCTGTTCTGTTCTGTTGTATTCTTCTATCAATTCAATTCGTAATTTGCTCTTTTCCATATAAATACTGCGCTGTTCCCCTAATTCTATTATCCCATTCCCTTTGTGTGAAATTGGTGGTGAGGTAAAAGATCCGCGTTTCTTCAAAATTCTCACATTGGTGGCGCCGTTGCGATTGGAATTGGAATTGGAATCCGAAGCTTCTTATTCTTGCCTCTGGAGCCGTAGTAGCGCTCAAGGTTTACCTATTCAATTCTACTCTTCTCTTCTTCATCACTATCTACTCTGCGTTTCCTAGTTTTTGATTATCTCTTGCTCTTAATTGATCTGGAACCCGTGCGGTGCTACTATTACCTGACTTTTTTTTGTTTCACCTCATCATATTCATATTCATATTCCCTTTTCTCTCTCAGATATACTATACCATCAAATAATCGCAACGACTAGCAATTATGGGAAATTGTTTTGCTAAGGTATGTATTCTTCTCAAATTACTGCCTTTCTTTTTCTGTATTTCTGATTTCTCTCACCCCAATTGTTTCCTAAAACTATATTCTTCATATTCACTGTACTTTTGTTCATCGCCTTTTATTTTTATTTCATTTTAATATTCTTTTCCGGGTTTAGTTGCAGCATCGCAATGATGGGGACGACTCTGATCACAATGTTGAATTTACTGGTGGAAATGTACATCTCATCACAACCAAGGAAAGTTGGGAGCAAAAATTAGAAGAAGCCAAGAGAGATGGAAAGATTGTGAGTACTTGCTTGCCTTACCCCTTTCCTGCACCCTCACTAGCTATGTTATCATGATTGTGTACACAGCTCTATGATTCTTAACGCGGAATGTAGCTTGAAGTGTCTGGGTTTCATCTAGATAGCCTTGTCGAAACGTAACGTGGTACTACTATACGTGCTTCGAATCATGCTTCACCATTTCTGAAATTGTTAGGATGTCTCTTTACATCTGAATATGTTTAGGCACCCCACTTGCACGTCTCTCTCACTTCCCACTTAATAGAATCATGTACAAGTTACCAACTTTGAAAGATGGCAATCACCTTACCAAAAGAGTCAGTTCCCAGCTCCTTCAGTATCTTTAAGCTATGGTTCCACTTGATAAATGGGATACCTTGTGTCTTATTGTTTTCCTTTCTGTTTCTATTGCTTTTTTAATTTTTATGACTTGGTGTTGGTGGTGTGGGATTTGTGATTTTGCAATTTACGTAATATATACAATCCCTTTGTAGGTTGTAGTTATCTTGCTTATGTCATGTTTAGGTTTAGAAAAAGGAGGATAAGGAGCAGTTAGCATAAGTTGTTTGGCATCGTAGAAATTAAGGAGGTGATGAATCGAAAATTGCTACTTTTCCTTGTTGTAACACATAAAAGTGAGGGTGGCAAAATATTTATATATTGAGTTGTGCAACTCCTCATATATTGGTAGAATATCTTTGATTCATTCTGTGAGAAAACAGGGGCATGTATTAATACCAATATTCCCTCAAAACCCTTGAGCCAAAGACATGATTATTAGATGAGTAAAGTAGATAATGCATCACTAATTAGCGCTAGGGACTAGTTTTAGTATCTGTGATTTGGTCGTTTAATTGACAGGTTTACTGTTGCTTTGTTTGCTCGGACCACTTATAGCGTTTTGCTTACTTTTGTAATGTGGATACCAGGTGGTAGCCAATTTTAGTGCTACGTGGTGTGGGCCTTGTAGAATAATTGCACCTTTCTACGTTGAGCTATCTGAAAAGCACCCATCGATAATGTGTCTGACGGTCGACGTAGATGAACTTACTGTAAGTTTAGTTTCTGCTCCTAGGGGATACAATACAAATATACAATAGGGGTTTGAGTTGCAGAATGCTGTTGCTGAAATTTGTTGATTTGGGTCAGGAATTTAGCACATCATGGGATATAAAGGCGACTCCAACCTTCTTCTTCCTTAAAGATGGACAACAAATTGACAAACTTGTAGGCGCCAACAAGCCAGAACTAGAGAAGAAGTTGATTGGCATACTAGATTCAGTGGCACCACCGTGCTAAATGTAAATTCTTGGGTGCGGTGCTGAGCTGAGCTGAGCTGTGCTGTGTTGATCATGGGAATTGCTCAATTGGTCTTCTCTTTTTTCCCTTGTGACTTACTAGTATAAATTGTAAATCAAAGAGGTGGTGTGGTGTGGTGTGGTGTGGTGTGTGGTGTGGTGTTATTTTGTGCATGTCACGGATAGGCTGAATGATGTATGTGTGAGGTTGTTTTTCCTTCCTTAGAGATTGTTCTAAAGAACTGGGGCTGGAGCTGGACTCGATATTAATTATTATGATTCATTCTCTTCTCTTTTCATTCATTATGATGATTAGGGTATTGTTTGTGCCGTGCGTGCTAGACTCGAGTCGAGTCGAGTATTATCCAGCTATAAGAAAAATTATGGATTATGATGACTACAAAGTACAAACCGTTTTGTTGCTAGGAAAAGCCCAAAGAGTAAAGGCCAAGACACAGACAGCCCAGCCCAGCCCACACTTTTCAAAACCTTTCAACAAGGGGATGGGAGGTATTTTTGTTGATTTCGTACAGGTGGGGAAGAAGACAATCTAGTGTAGAATTTTGTTGGGATATTTTTGTTGATTTCGTACAGGATAATTTGGGTGGTACTGCTAAATGATAATAGTAGAAGTAGCATGGTTTGAGGCGGGATCGTGTTGTTTGAATCAAGTCCACACACGCACACAAACATGTTGAGGATAAACCTAGAGGATTTGAGGCCTCCTTTTCCTTTTCCTTTTCCGTTTCCATTTCCATTTTCATGGCTTCTCTTGCATCCCCCACCGCTACTGCGCTTCAGTTTCGCCATTCAGACCGCAGCAGAAGGAATTGCACCTTCGTTCGATTCAGATGCAATGCTCTCTTCAACGATAATCCCCTTCATCTGGATTTGGATTTGAATTTGGGTTTGGACCGGTCTCTTTCCCAACTACCCGCCCTCCAGCAGCTCACCGGCGACCTCCCGGAGATTGATAAATGGGGATTGCTTGTTCTGGCCGGCGTTACTTGGATTTACTTGACGGCGAGGCCTGGCGTCCTCATGGGAGCCATTGATGCCTATGTTTTGGCTCCTCTGCAGCTGGGGTTGGACACGTTGAGTGGGCGGAGGAGTTTGAAGAGGACTGATTTCTTGGTCGGCGATAGATTGGGTGAAGGGTCTTTTGGGATTGTCTATTCTGGAGTAGTTGTACCCAAGAATGTTAATGTGGATGATAATGTTCGGAGGAAACGACCGCAGAAGATTGATCAGAGGTTCAAAGACAAGGTTATCCTCAAGAAGGTATTGCAGCTTCTTCTACTACTCCTGATTAATCCTTTTCCTTCCTCTTATACAACAACTACTGCTGCTGCTGCATATGCATAGGTGAAAATTGGAGTTAAAGGCGCTGTGGAGTGTGGAGAGTTTGAAGAGTGGTTTAATTACAGGCTATCGAGAGCTGCTCCCGAGACATGTGCAGAGTTCCTTGGTAGTTTTGTAGCTGATAAAACCAATACTCTTTTTACAAAGGGTGAGAAATGGCTTGTCTGGAAATATGAGGTACTACTTGTTTAATAGGCATTTCAAATCATATCATTATTTTTCTGTGTTACATTGTTGTTATCTCTGCTTCTTGGGCCAAATACTGCATAACTGTATGTATGAGTATATTACCTAGCTCTTTGAAAACCACCTCAGATGCTATTATCAATATCTATCCATTTGAAGATCACAAGTTTCTATCTTGATGTAAAATACAGTAGCTTGATGCAGGGAGATTTAGACCTGGGTGATTACATGAAAGATCGAAGCTTCCCTCTGAATCTGGAGTCTCTCATGTTTGGACGTGTTCTCCAAGGGCTAGAATCTATCCAGCGTAATGCCTTGATTATCAAACAAGTAATGCGCCAGGTTATAACCTCCCTTAAAAAGATCCACAACACAGGAATAGTTCATCGTGATGTTAAGCCATCAAACCTCGTAGTTACCAAGAAGGGGCAAATCAAACTGATCGACTTTGGAGCAGCCACAGACCTCCGCATAGGCAAGAATTATGTACCCAATCGTGGTTTGCTGGACCCCGATTATTGCCCACCTGAATTGTATGTAATGCCTGAGGAAACCCCAATCCCACCACCAGAGCCCATTGCAGCTCTTCTTTCTCCAATCTTATGGCAGGTATATATAAAAAAAACTTGAATCAACTTTGTGCTACTGGTTCTGGGAAAAGTCTGATGTTATAAAGTTTTGCAGCTCAACAGTCCAGATCTTTTTGATATGTATTCTGCTGGAATAGTACTCCTTCAAATGGCAACACCAAGCTTGAGGTCTACGTCAGGGCTGAAGAATTTCAATGTAGAATTGAAGGGTGTTGGTTATGATTTGAATAGGTGGAGAGAGAGAACTCGGATGAGACCTGATCTAAGCATTCTAGATCTTGATTCTGGAAGAGGATGGGATTTGGCTACGAAGCTGGTCTCAGAGAGAAGTTTGTTGAAAAGGGGACGACTGTCTGCTGCAGCTGCGTTGAGGCATCCGTATTTTCTGTTAGGCGGAGATAGGGCTGCTGCTGCTCTGTCCAAGTTCAGGTTGATGAAGCAGTAATGGGTCCAATGTGAGTGTTAACTTTGATCTGTTATGTAACTACTAGTAGGTGATATGTTAATTGTTGTGTTATTTTGAGTATCTAGCTTGGTGCAGCAGAGGAAATGGCAGGCTCAGTTGTGAGTTTAAGGAAGGAATATAGTGAGTGAGGGAGGTGGGGGAATGTGTCTCTTAATTCCTCCTCTGTACATGTACATTGATTGGGCCTAGCCTAGTTTGCAATTTGTAATTGGTGTTTGGATGAATGAAGGAAGGAATGAAGGATATTTATTTTATTTATTTATCTATTTATAGGGAGGGAGGGAGGGAGGGGAAAGAGGAAGCCCAGCCCAGAATGATTGATAGGATAGGATAGGATAGGATAGGATAGTAGGATTGGGTTTGGACTTTGGAAAAGGAATCCATAACAATTAACATGGCATGAAATGAAATGAAATTGGTCCCTAAACTCAAAATGGCCGGTGCGGTGCCACCGAATTGGTGTTGGAGTGTGGGACCTACACCACAACGTGACTGCCTTTACCACCCGCAAATTGTGGGGCCCTTAGCACAACTCATTCTTACCTGAGTTCCACACACTTTAGTACAGACTTCTTTACTACTATTATTACCAGGCACCACATTATTATTCTATTATTACTAAGGTTTGGTTTTCTTCTACATATCTGTATCTGCTCTTTTATTTTATATTAATATTAATACTAATACCCAAAAAAACAATTCATCAACCGCGTCCGCGTTAACCAAAACCAAAACTGTGCCCCGCCTCTCCCTTCTGTTTTTAGACGCGTTCGTCTCTATTCAATCAATTTATTATTCATCATCCCATCCCTTTTCTTTTCTTAAAACTAAACTGCTTTTATGTCTAAAATGTAAACACTACATTCAATCCTCTATCTTACTACTACCTCCGTCCCGCGGCATTAGTCCCTATTTCCATTTTGGTATGTCCCGTTTATTAGTCCCATTTCCTTAAATGGTAAAATATACTTGGCCACAATTCACTCTCTCTCCTCAGAATTAATTACAACCACATATTCTCCACTCATTCTCCACTCCCTTGGTTCATGTGCCGAAAGCAAATGGGACTAATGCCGCGGGACGGAGGGAGTATTAACTAATTACACGCCAAGATTATACGTAACTCTATAATTGGGTTGGGTCTCTCACAAACTAACGCAATCTATTACCGAATACTAATATTTACTGGAAACAACATTCATTATTCAACTACTGGCATCAGAATTTAATTGAATTGATTTTCTTTCAACTGGAATATCAATATTAATATTAATAATATGTATGCTTCTCTGTCATAAATTAACATCCAACTGCATTAAAATTAAACCAACCAATTTCAATTTCAATTTCAATTTCAATTTCAATTTCATAAAGAAAGAAAGAAGGAGAAGAAACAGAGGCCATTTCTAGACTGTCAATTAGTAGTGCGATGCGATTATTGTCTTAACATTGTCCATTTGTCCATCACCTCACCTCAATATAAAACTCCCTCCCTCATTGACCCTCTCTCCTCTTTCTCTTTCTCTCTCTCTCATCATATTTCTCTCTCTACAACGTCCTCGCCTCCGAGCTCAGATTTTCTCAGCTCCCTTTCTCCTGTCTTAATGACTTGAAGCTCGCAACTTTGGTGTTCTTCGTCTGCTGGTTTTTCAGGTAACCTTTCCTTCGTGTTTGTGCTTCTTCATTTTTGAATGAATTGCTATAAGCTTGCCGCTTTCAGCTGGGTTTCTTGTGGATCTGAGAAATAATGCTACTTAATTTAGTTGGAATTTTGTCTTTACCGCTTCTTGTTCAATTCTACTCCATCTTAGTACCTGGTTTATAGATGTTTGAGCAATTTCAAATATGTTGGGAGTTTATGCGTCTATCCTCTGAGCTTAGCATTGTTATTACTGTAATTGTAATCGATATGTTCATTGCCTAAAGGGTTATAGATCTGTTGTTTGTTGGATTGAAATGAAATAGATGCGAGGGATATTGATGTAGATCGATTTCATTTGTCTTTGTCCAGAAAAAAAGTAGGCGAGGGTTTTCCCATCTATCATCTATGAGGAACAGCTATACGGCTGTGGCTCTCTGTTTTCTATGGCTGCTGTTTGTGGTTGATGCAGCTGATTATTCCCCCACCGATAAGATTTTCTTGAACTGCGGAGGTCCTCCTGATTCTACGGATACCGATGGCCGAAAATGGACATCTGATATTGGCTCAATGTTTGCCCTTTCTTCCACCAAGTCTTCTACTTCCACTCCATCCGTCCAGAAACCTTCCGTCCCTGAAGTTCCTTACATGTCTGCTCGAATTTTTCAATCCGAATTCACCTACAGTTTCCCCGTGGCTTCGGGCCGCAAGTTCCTCCGTTTGCATTTCTATCCTGCAACATACAATGGTCTAAATGCATCAGATGCTATCTTCTCAGTTACCTGCGGGAAATTCACTCTTTTGAGGAACTTTAGTGCTTCTCTCACCACGGAGGCTCTCAACTACGACTACATGATGAAGGAGTTCTCCATTAATGTCCCCTCTGAGGTGTTGAACGTTACGTTCACACCATCCCCTAATGCATCCAACTCATATGCATTCATCAATGGGATTGAAGTAATCTCACATCCTGATATTTACAGCACAGATGGAAATGAGGTTGTCGTGGGCCAGTCTACTGGATTCACTATTGACAACAGCACGGCACTGGAGAATCTTTATCGACTCAACGTGGGCGGAAACGACATTTCTTCATCTGGTGATACAGGTCTGTTCAGATCATGGCGCGATGATTCTGTATACATATTTGGCGCAGCGAATGGGGTTACAGAGGTTCCTGATGCAAATACGACCATTGCCTTCCCTCCAGGATCACCAAGCTACATTGCCCCTCTTGATGTATACAGTACTTTGAGGTCAATGGGTCCGAATGCATCTGTTAACCAAAATTACAACCTAACTTGGTTCTTCAATATTGATTCTGGATTTTCTTACCTAGTTAGGCTTCACTTCTGTGAAGTGACAGACGTCATAACCAAGGTGAATCAAAGAGTTTTTAGCATCTACCTGAATAATCAGACCGCAGAGAAAGAGGCGGATGTGATTGCATGGGCTAATGGTAATGGAATTCCAGTTCACAAGGACTACATTGTCTTTGTTCCTAATGGGCCTCCCCAGCAGGATCTTTGGCTTGCATTGCATCCATACCTTCAGTCGAAGCCCCAGTACTATGATGCTATCTTGAACGGAATTGAAATATTCAAGGTAAGTGATACAAGTGGTAATCTCGCCGGTGTAAATCCGGATCCTCTTCCAAAGTTAGATGAGTCCACGATCAACCAGTCATCTGGATCTGGTAAAGACAACAAAGGTATCATTGGGGGTGCAGTTGGAGGTGGAATTGCTGGGCTTGCTTTACTTGGTCTCATTGTCTGTTTGGTTACCAGACGCCGGAGGCAGAAGAAGGACTCTAGCACTAGTGATGGCTGGCTTCCTTTGTCTTTGTATGGAAACTCGCATTCTTCAGGTTCTGCAAAGACAAACACCACGGGCAGTTACGCCTCCTCCCTCCCTTCAAATCTCTGTCGCCACTTTTCCATTGCTGAGATCAAGGCTGCCACTCACAACTTTGATGAAGCTCTTCTTCTTGGAGTTGGAGGCTTTGGAAAGGTCTACCGGGGAGAGATCGACAGTGGCACGAAAGTGGCAATCAAGCGTGGGAATCCCCTCTCCGAACAAGGGATCCACGAATTCCAAACTGAAATAGAAATGCTCTCAAAGCTTCGGCACCGTCACCTGGTGTCCCTCATTGGCTACTGTGAGGAGAACTGTGAGATGATCCTTGTATACGACTACATGGCTTATGGAACTCTCCGTGAGCATCTGTACAAGACGCAGAAGCCCCCCCTGCCATGGAAGCAGAGGCTCGAGATCTGCATAGGCGCTGCTCGTGGCTTGCACTATCTCCATACCGGAGCCAAGCACACAATCATTCACCGTGATGTCAAGACCACTAACATCCTCTTGGACGAGAAGTGGGTGGCAAAGGTCTCGGATTTCGGTCTGTCCAAAACCGGTCCCTCACTAGATCATACCCATGTCAGCACTGTGGTCAAAGGTAGCTTCGGTTATCTCGATCCTGAGTACTTCAGACGCCAGCAATTAACGGAAAAATCGGATGTTTACTCTTATGGAGTGGTACTCTTTGAGATCATATGCGCCCGTCCAGCTCTAAACCCTGCACTCCCAAAAGAGCAGGTGAGCTTGGCTGAGTGGGCCCAGCATTGTTACAGAAAAGGAATCCTGGACCAGATGACGGATCCCTACCTGAAGGGGAAGATAGCTCCAGAGTGCTTCAAGAAATTTGCTGAAACAGCGGTGAAGTGTGTGTCGGATATTGGAACGGATCGGCCATCAATGGGAGACGTGCTGTGGAATCTTGAATTTGCGCTGCAGCTGCAGGAGAGTGCGGAGGAGAGTGGGAAGGGTCTGGGAGAGATGGATGTGGAGTCATTCGACGTAAGTACGTGCAAGGGGAAGAGGGATCCGGATAGTTCGGACGTGAATATCACGGAGGAGGATTCGAAGAGCAGTGGGTTGTCAATGAGCATTGGGGGGCGCAGCCTTGCAAGCGAAGACTCGGATGGGTTGACACCGAGTGCGGTGTTTTCTCAGATAATGAATCCCAAAGGGAGGTGATAACAGATAATAATATGTGTGATCGATGGTGAGTGAGCATTATCGAATCCAGTTTGCTGTTTCAATTCTACCGTGGTGGTGTTAGTCGGAGGTTTCTTGATTTATACTTTTTTTTTTTAAATATTATTATTTTTTGGGTTTTGTATCTCTTATAATACTAGTAGTATTATTAAAAATATTTATATATGTATCCTCTCTTACCATCACCATCCATCAATACTCAAAAAATGATCTTGTAACAATAATTTGTTCGTTTTTACCTAATCCTTCCTTAATGTATTATTGAGTTTATCAGTGCCTTGTTAGTTTCTTCAATCATTCTTTTGGAGCTTTTACAATTCAAAATTTTGTTTCTATCTATATACCCATCTTAGCTTAGCTTAGCTTTCTTTTAGAATTGTGTTTTTGACTTTCTTCAAAAGGAAAGGAAAGGAAAGGGAAGGGAAATTTTAATTTAGAGAATTTGGTGGTTGCTTTAAATCTCTCCTTTTGGAGAAGTCTAATTATTCCATTCCGCCTGCATTATTCAAATTTCAAACCCCATTCACTCCCTCCCTTCAATGAGATAGAGATGAGATGAGATGAGAAGGAAGCTATTCAAAAGACAAGACAAGACAAGACAAGACGAGAGAAATCAAAATGCAGGCAACTTCAAGAGTCCACCGGAAACCGCTTCAGCAGAAGAATCAAAACACCCCCACTACCACAAACTCTGCACAGCCAAAGCCAAAGCCATGCATAGTGATAGAGGCGGTTTCATTATTATCTTGTAACAAAGACAAAGACAAAGACAAAGAGAATGTTCATCCCTTCTTCTTCTACTCCACTACTCCTCCTCCTCCTCCTCCTCCTCCTCCTCCTCCTCCTCCTCCAGTTAAGGAGTTGGGTGAAAAGCTGCGAGCAGATGAGATGAGGAGTGAGAAAATGTTGAGAGAGAGGGGGGTGGTGCTGGATTTGGAAATGGAGGAGATGGTGAAGAGAGGGGAGGTGCAGAAGCAGCTGGAGCTGGAGGTGGATCGCTTGTACCGTCTCAAGGAAATCAAGTTAGCTTGCATGGTAATTAATTAATGGTATTCACTTCATTTCATATGTATAATGACTGTGTATGTATGAAAGCTTGATTTTGGGGCACGTGCATGCAGAGGGTATCTCGGCTTCGATCATTGAGAGATAAGGAACAAGAAAAGATGAACTGAATCAACTCAACACAACTCAACAAGGTACTAATCTATATTCATCATCTCTCTTTATATTAAATCAAAATCTAAACTCTCAAATACTGACTCGTTTTTTCAATCTGCAGGTCTCTCCGATCCTCCCCTCCGCGTATATATGCTTATTAAAGTCTGAAAATGAGAATGTGTCGTCTGATCAAATCACCAGGCATATACATTGCATGTTTGTCTGCTTTTAATGTTTTAAACTAGTACTGTATTATTCTAGTTGGGTATTAGTAGCTAGTAACTTGTGTTTTGGTTTTCAATCTCTCTACTCTCTTGATTAGAGTTGGTGAATGTAAACATACAAGCTTCTTTCTAATTAATTGAATAGTACTACTGTATCTGTATCTGGTCTGAGGAGATTGAGACATTGAGTGGTGGTGAAAGTGAAGAAGATTGAATCTGAAATATTGTACTAGTAATTAGGGGATGATGATGAGAAATGTGAAGTCGGAAATTGGACACCCCACCCCACGCACTGCCAACTACTGCTGTACACTCGTCTTATTTTTCTTTTCTTTTAATTTTCATCTAAACCTTGTCTTCACTTGGGTTGGGCTGGGCTGGGCCTCTCTCTCATTATACTAATTCCAGTTGAGTTGAGTTGAGGGCCTCATCCAACCCAACACTTTCCTTGTACAAAAATACACTAGTTTTGATAAACATACCCACCCAATACTCTCCCTCCTTAAATCCCAATCCCTAACAATTTAACTAAATCCACTTTCACAACACAACACATTCTATTCTCATTTCTCTCCTAATACTAGTATCTTACTGTACTACTCTATTATAATCACAATTAATTAATTGCTTAACTTAATCCTCTCTCTTCTCCTCTCTTCTCTCTCGCAAACAAAAACAAAACAAAAGAAAAAGAAAAGGGAAAGGTGATTGATCAGGATTCAGAAACAGAGTGCGAAGAAGAAGAAGAAGAAGCCGATAATCAAAGAAAGGGATCCAAGATCTGAAACCTGCCATTTTTTCATTTCGCATTCAGTGCATTCATTCGTTCCTTTCCTCATATCAACTCACCTCACGCTTTCTTAGACCCACGCCCCATTACTATCCCTCTCTCCCTCCCTCCCTCCCTCCGCCTGCTGCAAATTATTTCCCACACAGGTCAGGTCAGGTCAGGTCTCAGGAGGAGCCTCACTCAGCCTCTTTTAATTTTAATTATTCATCCTGCCGTGCCATCTACTACTATTTCCACTGCAATGCCGCAATGATTCCATTTTTTGGTTTTTGTTTTTTTCCCTCCTGTCTTCATCTTTGCTTCTCTCTCATTTTATTTTGCAGTTCTGGCATTTTCCTTCAAGGCTGTGGAGGTGGTTTGCTCTTTTGTACCGGAGCTTAGCTTTCATGCATCTCTAGGCCTTTGCTGCTTTTATATTTGATCTCTGCCTGCTACTCTTGTGGATCTGCTTCCTTTTATCTCTATCGAATTATACACGCTCATTTCTACTAGGGTTTTCGAGGTTTTTACTCACTAGGAAGTTTAACCTTTTTTAAGTCGAAAATTTGCTACTACTGCATCATATTCATTTTGAGGTGGTATTAGCAAGTTTTCCGATTAGCTGCACCACTATCCTAATGGTTCACTTGTAATGTAACTCATTAATTTGACCTCCCCATTGTCTGTTTCCTTGAATTCTTCCAAGGGAAAATCTTCTCCTGTAATTCTATTCTTTGGGGGCAGAGGTGCACTCTGGGGAGTCAATTTTCAGGTTGGGTTTCAGCAATTGTTCTCGTTAAGAGCTTCGTTATGTTATTGCCCGATGTGTTGATGGATTCCTTATGTCTTCCGACAAGCCATTGTTGTCCGACTCTGAACCTTTTTCTACTCCAAACCCTCAGCACCGTAATTCTTCCTTGAGTATCAGCTCACTGCGATGTTTGTGCCGTGGAAAATCATTCTCTTCCTGGGTTTCTGATGAGGCACAGGATAGCAACTTCTATCATCTGAAGGAGTTTGAGAAAAACTCTGCTCCAGTTGAAGGTGAAGCTGCGTCTGGACGTGCTGTTTTGCGGCCAGGAAGAAAGGGATTTTTGTCATTTGATCTCCGTCAACAATGCCCCCGACGAGAGCGAAGACGCTTTGTGTCGTGGGGTGGTGTAATGGATGTGAGGTCAAACATGAGAGACATTGAGATTTCTGGGGCTTCTCCTTCTTGGTCACAGGCTGTGGACAGACCTCAGCCATCTCAGAGGTCTGAAAAGTTTCTTCACTTAAGCATGCAGCTTGAAGATAATATGGCACATCATGATAACCCCAGGTTGATACATATTAATGATCTGAAGAAGACATGTGAGAACTCTGACTTTTCTGGAAATGAGATCCGGACAAGCAAGTACACATTGCTTAATTTTTTACCCAAAAACCTTTTCATTCAGTTTCACAGGGTAGCTTATTTGTACTTTTTAGCCATTGCTGCTTTGAACCAACTTCCCCCTCTCGCAGTGTTTGGAAGAACAGTTTCCCTTTTCCCTCTTCTTTTCGTGCTTACTGTCACGGCTGTCAAAGATGGTTATGAAGATTGGCGGAGGCATAGGTCCGACAGGAATGAGAATAATAGAGAGGCACTTGTGCTACAATCAGATGTATTCTGTTCCAAAAGGTGGAAGATGATTCAGGCTGGTGAGGTAGTGAAGATCAGTTCTGATGAAACTATTCCCTGTGACATGGTGTTGCTAGGTACAAGTGATCCTAGTGGAATTGCCTACATCCAGACAATGAATTTGGACGGTGAGTCAAACTTGAAAACAAGGTATGCTCGACAAGAAACAAATAAACTTTTTCTTGAAGGGATTATGGTATCTGGAATTATCACTTGTGAGCAGCCAAACAGGAATATTTATGAGTTCATGGCCAACATGGAGCTGAATGGGCAATGTCTTCCTCTCAGCCAATCAAATATCATTCTCCGGGGCTGTCAGCTGAAGAATACAGAATGGGCAATTGGGGTTGTTGTTTATGCAGGGCAGGATACAAAAGCTATGATGAACAGCGCAATGTCTCCTTCTAAAAGAAGCAGACTGGAAACCTACATGAATCGGGAGACATTTTGGTTATCTATTTTCCTTTTGATCATGTGTCTTGTTGTCGGATTAGGGATGGGTTTATGGTTAAAGCGCCACAAGTCTCAGCTTGATACACTGCCTTACTATCGGAAAGTTTACTTCCAGAAGGGAAAAGATGGCAAGGAGTACAAGTTCTATGGAGTTCCTATGGAGACGTTTTTCTCATTCTTGAGTTCCATCATAGTCTTTCAGATAATGATTCCGATATCCCTCTATATCACAATGGAATTGGTCCGGTTGGGGCAATCATATTTCATGATTGGTGATCAGCATATGTATGATAGTTTGAGCAACTCTAGGTTTCAGTGCAGATCCCTAAATATTAATGAGGATTTGGGGCAAATTCGGTATATTCTGTCTGATAAGACAGGCACACTGACAGAAAACAAGATGGAATTCAAGAAAGCTAGTATCTGGGGGGAAAGCTATGGTGACAGAGACTCTAAAGCTGCGTCACATGAAACGCATGCTGGAGGTATAAATCAAAAATCCTTCTTTACTGTGAATGATAATGTGAATTTGCACTGATGGTGTCTCATTTTACATAAACCCTATCTATGGTTATTGTCCATGAGAGATACAATGAATGAGTATATCTATAGCTAATCATATGAGTCAGTGCAGTTGTACTCAATATAACAACTTGTAAAACTCGAGGGATAGCATTATGTATTTGCAAACATGTTGCATTTTGCATTTCTCTTGTATTTACAAACATGTTGCATGATGCAGTTGAAGATGCTATGGTGGGTGGAAGAAATTGGAAGCTCAAATCTGAAATCGCCCCCGATCCTGAACTCCTTAAATTATTGTACAAAGATCTAGATGGAGAGGAAAGAATCGCTGCACATGAGTTTTTCCTGACGCTGGCAGCTTGTAACACTGTGATTCCTATTCTCGCTGAAAGTCCTGCAAGCAGTTCTGACAATTCATTTAGTGATGGCCTTATCTCTATAGACTATCAAGGCGAGTCTCCTGATGAACAGGCACTGGTTGCAGCAGCCTCGGCATATGGCTATACGCTTTTTGAGCGGACATCTGGGCATATCGTGATTGATGCCAATGGTGAGAAATTAAGGTAGAAAGCTCACCTCTTTGCTTATGCTATAATCTCCTACATTGTTTTTGTCCCCAACAAGCTGATGTATCTTGATGAGTGATATTATTTGCGCCATGAACTGTTTCCCCCTTTTTTGTATTTCATACATGGATATTCTTCACAGTACTACTTATATCTCATTGTCAAGGTCCTGTAAATCTGGAAATTATTATTATGACTTATGATACTTACCCTGTTCGATGCAGGTTGGATGTTTTAGGTCTGCATGAGTTTGATAGTGTGCGTAAAAGAATGTCAGTTGTAATTAGATTTCCGGATGGTAGCGTAAAGGTATTGGTGAAAGGGGCAGATACCTCAATGTTCAGCATCTTAAAAGATGATCTTCAATGCGACGATCACTTAAGACATGTGACACAAGCTCATCTGAATGAATATTCATCTGAAGGTTTACGCACCCTGGTTGTTGCAGCTAGGGACCTTAAGGATGACCTCCTTGCAGAGTGGCAACACATGTATGAAGATGCATGCACATCTTTAACTGACAGAGTTTTAAAACTGCGCCAAACAGCAGCTCTCATTGAATGCAACCTGTCCCTTCTTGGGGCCACAGCTATTGAGGACAGGTTACAAGAGGGTGTACCAGAAGCCATTGAGTCCCTGCGCCAGGCTGGAATAAAGGTGTGGGTTCTCACTGGTGATAAGCAAGAGACAGCAATATCTATTGGTCTTTCTTGCAGACTCTTGACTGCAGATATGCATCAGATAATTATCAATGGAAATTCAGAACATGAATGCAGAAAATTATTATGTGATGCCAAGGCCAAATACCTTGTCAATTCCGCAAGTTGCTTTGATGCTATGACAAATATGAAGAGGAAGACTGAACTTAACTTTCTTGAATTGGCTTCTCAAACAAAGCCTTCCGATACATCCCAACAGATTACAAGCGAGGAAGAACGACCTAGTTCTGGCCCACTAGCCCTTATAATTGATGGGAACAGTCTTGTTTATATATTAGAGAAAGATTTGGAGTATGAGGCACGTATTATTTCTTTTTAATTGCTCTATTTTGGCTTGTCATTTTATTTAATTTGCATGTAGTTGGATTGGTTCTACTTTCAAGATTACTCAAGCAGTCCTTGTAAGAATGACCAAACCTCTTACTATTTAATTTTGTCATTGTCATCAGCTATTCAACCTTGCCACTTTGTGTAAGGTGGTGCTCTGTTGTAGGGTTGCACCCTTACAGAAGGCTGGAATTGTGGACATGATTAAAAGTCGTACCGATGATCTTACACTAGCCATAGGTGATGGTGAGTCGGCCATCCTTTGAATTCATAAAGCTTTACTTCTTAATCGTTTCTTTGTCCTCATTTGGTTTTGATTGCTTAGAGGTGGATGATGTGATCATTGCATTTTAATTGAGTTGGCTTGTAAATTGAATTATATTTAATTTAGGATGTACTGATGTTCTCTAGTATAACTTGGTACTTGATGCTTCTTTGTGGTTTCTGCCTTGGAACTTTATGAACTTGTACATCTTTCTTGAACGTTATGATTTATTTTATTGCCATCTGATTTAATAATGCATTCTCAGGGGCTAATGACGTTTCAATGATCCAAATGGCTGATGTTGGTGTTGGAATTTGTGGTCAAGAAGGGCGTCAAGCAGTGATGGCATCAGATTTTGCTATGGGTCAATTCAGATTCTTGAAAAGATTGCTTTTGGTGCATGGACACTGGAATTATCAGCGACTTGGCTATCTCATTCTCTATAATTTTTACCGCAATGCTGTTTTTGTGTTGATGCTTTTCTGGTACGCAAAGTATCTTTTATATCTATTTATAAGCTTGTATGTAGCTTTCATATAACATGTCTGAAGCTGTGCATGCAAGCAGAAACTTAACTGCCCACTTTGACCTAGCTGAGCTAGTTCTTTCTCTATTAATTGTGCAGGTATATCCTATGTACAGCCTTCTCCACTACTTCTGCACTCACAGACTGGAGCAGTGTTTTTTATTCTGTCATATATACTTCAGTACCCACAGTTGTTGTTGGTATTCTAGACAAGGATTTAAGTCACAAGACATTACTCAAATATCCAAAGCTCTATGCAGCAGGCCACCGACAAGAGAGCTACAATATGTCCCTCTTCTGGATTACGATGCTCGACACACTGTGGCAGAGCCTTGTACTCTTTTACGTACCATTGTTCACCTACAGAGAGAGCACTGTCGACATATGGAGTATGGGCAGCTTGTGGACAATAGCAGTTGTTATATTAGTCAATGTGCACTTGGCAATGGATATTCAGCGCTGGGTATTTGTCACTCATGCTGCTATATGGGGCTCAATTGCTGTAACTTATGGTTGCATGGTGGTGCTTGATTCTATACCTGTTTTCCCGAATTATGGGTCAGTCTACATCAGAATCTCATTTTTCTGAAAATTAATCCCTTTGCAGTTCACCTATAAGATGCACCAGCACTCATTCATGGTTGACACTGAACTTTTTTGTTGTTTTGCAGTACGATATACCACCTTGTGAAATCACCAGTTTACTGGCTCTCCATTTTGCTAATTATGGTGATAGGATTGCTGCCCAGATTTACTTTCAAAGTTTGCCGCCAGATCTTTTGGCCCTCTGATATCCAGATTGCTAGAGAAGCTGAAATATTGAGAAAACGACGACCTTTTTTTGGGTCAAATGAAGATCAGGATTCAATATGACATGCATGGTTGCCGGTAATTTCTCTTGTTATTCTTTTGGAGCACCTCTTCTCAAGTTAGTTGAGATTTGCCTTCCTAAAGGCATTCAAGTTTTGAAATTAATTGGCATTTCAAACAATTTGGTCCCTAGCAGAAATGTGGTGGATGTCCATAAATTGATGCAATATGAAGTCTCCCTTGATGTCCTGGGTTTGAGTTGGGGTACATGAAGTGATGTGGATGAGCAGCAAAGGAGCAGAAAGAGGCACGTGAGTTGTACTTGTAACCTTGAGGCAATGAATCCTATAGAATTGGGGTGAAGTGAGGATTAGGGTGGTGGATGGTTGTGATGAAGTTGCAGTAGTCCTAGTCCAGGTAATGAGATTGAAGGGCGCTGTTGCTGTTGCTGTTGCTGTTGCTGTATAGAATAGGTATTTATATTATAATGTATACATAAGTACAACTAAATAGAGTAGATTTGTTAGATTAAGAAATGCAATGCTAATTTTGTTGTTAAAGGGTATTTTCATGAGAATTCTGTGATCTGGATTAGTAAGATTGAAATTGTATGCAATACTACTACTACTGCTAGTACTTTGCAGGAGTAATTGATTTAAAAGTAAAAAGGAATACTCCTAGATCGATATCGTTGCTTGTCTGGTTTCCGCTACTTTTCTCTCCACTCCAGTCTGGTCCACACGTGGTTGGTTTTTGTATTTTTCTGGCTTAGCTTAGGTGTGGTGTGGACACATTGAAAATCAATAATTGACTATTCGTCTTTATCCACTAATAAATAAACAGTGAAATTACTACGCTATTACTATTAAAATTAAAATAAAATAAAATATTCCAAGGATGATTTGATGACATACCCTATGACAAAGCAGCTATACGTCAGCTAGAAATCCATCCACTCGCCGTGCTTAACACGCTCCTCACTTTCACTTTCACGGACTCTAAGCTGCGCGTGGGGGTTTCCTCTATCAGTCTCACTCTACATGAATTTCCTACAAATTTCCTGCCTATAAAATAAAAGTATCCATTAAATGGAGTACTACTATACTATAGTCTATATATACATATAAAAGGAAAGGAGGAGAAGAGCAGAGGAGAGGAGAGGAGAGGAGAGGAATATCAATATGGCATTGGCATCTTCTTCTTGCGTTCTGGATCCGGAACGGGTGATCACCGAGTTGAGCCGCGGCCGTGAAATAGCTGATCGCCTCCGCCTCATGCTTCGGGAGGCCGATTCTGATTCTTCAGTGTTGTCGGCTCAGAGTCTTGTAACCCAGCTCTTGGACACCTTCACCCACTCCCTCACCATGCTTCGTCCCTCCTCCCCCGCCAAGTCCGAACAAGATTCTGGCGACAGTTGCAAAACGCCCCCCAAGGATCGACGGGGATGCTACAAGAGAAAGTAAGTTAATTATAGTTAATGCAGCATTTCAATTCACATCTATCCTTTAATTTGTTTTGATTTAGAGTAAATGGAATTATTAATTGTATATAAGTAGTTGCACTTGAGATCGATCGAGAAATCTATCTAATTAGTTGTCTTGTTTGATTTGATTAAGGGGTAGTCCGGTCTATTGTAATGAACGATGACAGATAGTTAAGCATAAGCTGTGATTTGTTTATTCCTTATAATTAGTATTAATCTACTACTAGTAGTATGAATGAGTCGTCGCATCGCAATTAGTAATTAATAGGCAGAAAGAATTAATTCCAGTTTTCATCAAGTGCAAATGCAGTGACTATATTATGCCCTTAGGCCTTAGCTAGCCAATCCAATCCAATCCAATCTCACATTGAACATGACATGAGTAGTAGTGTAGTCTAATGATGGATGGATGGATGGTTTGTTGAATTGCAGGAGAAATTCGGAGACGGTGATAAAAGAGAGCCCGAATATGGTAGAGGATGGGCATGCATGGAGGAAGTACGGACAGAAGGTCATCCTCAATGCCAAGCACCCTAGGTAATACATACATACATACATACTCAACCAGAACCAGGCCATGTCATTCATAGATACAGTACATGTATGTATATGTATACTTATGGTGGATGGATGGGTGTTTGAATGTACAGAAACTACTTCAGGTGCACACATAAATACGAGCAAAGATGCCAGGCTTCAAAACAAGTCCAAAAAGTGCAAGACAATCCTCCCCTCTATCGGACTACCTACAACGGCCACCACACCTGCACCTCCAACACCCTTACCACTACCACCAACTTATTATACGATCATCATCACCATACTACTCTCAATAATCTCACCTCTATTTCTTCCCCTTCCTCACCTGCTGATGCTGTCATCTGGAGCTTCAATACTACTCCTACTGCTGCTGCTGTTGTCATTAAGCACGAAGATATTCATAAATCACCATCACCACGGCACGACGACTATTACATGGCAGACCTCACCGATGTTTATTCTTGCAGTGCCAGTGCCAGTGATGATAATACTAATTATATTGGTGATGATATCTCCATTGATGACTTTTTTGAACTCGGAACCCCCCTCTCTTCTTGAATCATCATATCATATCATGTATATATCACTATCTAGCTGGATATACTCAGTCGTGTTGTATTCTAGATTAGTATTAGTAAGCCTTTTAGCTAGTTAGTTTGGTTTGGTGTGCATGAGTAGATTATTATTGTATAAATTAAAGATGAATGAAATAATTTAGATCATTATATGATTCTACTTTTTGTACATATATAAGGTGAAGAGACATATATAGTGCCATGCCATGCCATTATATTAATTGTTTTAACAAGCTAGTTAACATTAAGTTTAAAAAATTGTGTCATCATCGCACAATATTCTTATACGTATTTGACCATACCATATAGTAGTACTAGTATAATAAAAATGAATGAATTGCTTCCTAATTACGTTATGGCCCAGACGTAAGTGGGTAAACATCAGCAGAAATATCACGCGGAAGCAGAATAGAATATTCGTAAGGCTATAAATTAAGTTTCATGACACACACACATATCAGTGTATAATTAATGCATAGATATATTTTGATGAGTAAATTAATATGGATGTGATGAGTGCAGATAGTTGACGAGGTCCTTTGGAATAAAAACTCTGTTTACTTTTGCATTCACACATCACATCATACAATAGTATGTAGTAGGAGTATTTATTTATTAATATGGGATGGAGAGTGAGTACGTGTATTGAGAGTCCAGTGGGTTAAAAGCTTGCAGCATTGAAGCCCAATTACTAGCCAGGGAAGCGGCCCAAAATAACTCAATCAGCTAGCTAGGGAATTCAATTAAGTGATGATCGAGCCACGAAACAACTAGCTAGCTAGCTAGAGTGAAGAAGAAGAAGAAGAAGAAGTTGAAGTAGGGAGGAAATCTAGGTGATAGAGCCCCCACACCAGCGCCAGCGAGGAGAGCGCCACCGGCAGCGGCCCAAACAACCACATCAACAGCGGGAAAGCCACACACAGAGACCTGTTCCCCACCACCGCCATCCCAAACCCTCTCTCCACCACCGCCTCCGTGGCCGCCGCCTCATGACCGATGGCGTTGATGAGGAAATTGGAGTCCACCAAGAGGCTCACCGCCATGGAGCTGCAGAGGAAGCTGACCAGGAGGAAGAGGGAGGCGGAGGCGTACTTGAGGAGCATGATACGAGGCGACTGGGAGCCCAAGAGTTCGGAGGTGGAGAGGAGATGGGAGGCGTTGTAGGCGTTGTTGGTGAGGGCGGCGAGGCAGAGGATGACGATGACGGTGACAGTGGCGGTGAGGATGGAGAACATGAGGGTGTTGCGGAGGCTCTGCACAGCCAGCATGCCCTTCTTGTCGTCGCCCTGGTTGAGCTGGCGTAGCCATGAGCGCCTTTTGAGGATGTTGATGCCTATGGAAGTATGGGAGGGCTTGGTTTTGAGGTGGTGCCATAGGTAAGCATGGTACCCTATCGTCAAGAACAGGCTACCTGGCACTATTATGCTCTCCAAGAACACCATACCCCCCATCTCTAGATCGTCTTTCTTCTGATCTCAATTAGCTAGCTACTTATTAAGTACTACTACTAGTTCATTATTATTAGTCGTAGTAAAGTTTGAATATATATTGGATATTTGCGTAGGATTCCCACTCAACTACAACTAGTAGTGGGTTTCCGTCTCACTCATCAACTCAACATAATAAGTACTACTCCCTCTGTCCCTTTCAAGTTGAGTCATTTCTTTTTGCAATTTTTAGCACGCTTTTCCACGTTTCTAGATGATGAATTTTAAAATGGATTTTTGAAGAAAATTTTCTCTTACGGGATACTACAAGTGTTGTAGTATCCCGTAAAAGAATTATTTTTAAAAAAATACATCTTAAAATTCGTGATCTAGGAGCGTGGAAAAGCGTGCCGAAAACTGCAAAAAGAATGACTCAACTTGAAAGGGACGGAGGGAGTATTATAAAGTTAAAGGAAGCATATAATATTACCATATGTTAGATTTTGGTTGGTGATATCCCACACATTTTCATTTTCATATAAAGGTATGTATATATGCATGCATGCACACGAGGCATGAGCATGTTTGGTTTGGTGGTATTTTTTCCCTTTGATCAAGTGGAATAATACTACTCAAGTAGTAATTAGGTAGGGGTATATATTTTGTTCACATGTCATTCATTAAGAAGAAAATAGAGTTGGAATTGGGCCACCAATGGGAGTTGTATGACTTGGGCTCTATTATATTATGGCCCAATATTTATCCAAATACAGCCCTTTTTATTCTACTTCTAGCCACAGCCCACAGGCAGAGAGAGAGAGAGAGGAGTTGTTACATTCTCTGTCTCTCACTCTTTAGACATGTGGCATTCATGCAACCAAAAACAACATACTGTAACCCATAAAATTGCCAACTTTTCTTGTTAACTAAGGTAAAGTAAAGGTGCGTATTCTGCCTTAACTCAATTATTATTTTCCTAAATACTTTTTTATGCTATTGATTATTATTAATCTAATCCTAATCCTATGCTATTTGCATTTGGGAATTGGAGTCTTATTATACATTACCGACAATCCGTCTCCAACTACTTTTCGTTATTAACACGTCTTTTAACAATATACTAGTATATACAATAATCCAAATCCAACCCCTTTTCATTATCATCTTCTTCGTATTGTTTAATAAATACTCCAGTAAATAGTAAAATACTCTTGATTTTTATAATTTGCTTTTGTTTGTTTGTTTTTTTTTTACCAAAGTTGACTGCACTAATCAACTTTTCCCTCAACTTACTTACTTGTTGGAACCCAAATTTCGTTTTAGATTTCATCACAAGTTAAGTTTATATTGATCTTTCCGCTTTACGATCTACTACTTTGTTTTATATATAAACATTCTTCGATACAAATTAGTTACAATTCCTTGTTCGAGTCAGGGGTTAATTTTCTTCATCTAGCTGCTCCGGTTTCGATCTCTGATCGCAGGATGAGAGAGAAATTCGGAATTATAGTTTGTGTTTTCTACCTTCTCTACGGTTCCTGCTTGGGGAGATTTGTAGTGGAGAAGAACAGTTTGAAGGTGACCTCGCCGGATGCACTCAAAGGTGTTTATGAAAGCGCAATCGGGAATTTCGGGGTTCCTCAATACGGAGGAACTTTGATTGGCTCTGTTTTCTACCCTAAATCCAATCAGCAGGCGTGCGCTAGCTTTGAAGATGTTGACGCTTCCTTTAAGAAGAGGCCTGGAGGCATTCCAATCTTCATTCTTGCTGATAGAGGGGGTAATTCTTCTTTTGATTCCTACCTTACTTTGTATGAATATGAATCCTGATTGCACTGTGTTGTTATCTCTGTTTCAATTGTCTGTTACTCTACTCCTAGTGTTAATACTGTTTGTTGTTGGATATCCATGAATTTTGATATTGAGGGAATCCATGTTCTAAAGGGGCTGAGCAAATTTCTTCGTAAGATTCGTGTATGGCTTGTTCAGGTAGTAGAAGTATTCAAGACTAATATAGAGTGCCCCATTTTAAACCTAATGGTATTTAGGAATTTAGTTCATAGGGAAACATCTCGTACGTTTCTTCCATTTCTAGCGTTGAAGTAGTTCTGGTTCACTTTATCACCAATTTTGGGTGTCTTTTAAGTGAGATTGAGTTTGCAAGACTTATTTTTTTTATCTTCGGAAACGATAAGACTACAGCCAAGCTTAGACTTTCATCTTGAAGATTCTAGAAGATTGCTGGCATCACCTCAACTTACTTACTTTGTTTGAATCTCTGCTAGAATGTTATTTTACAATGAAGGCTTGGAATGCTCAAAATGGTGGAGCTGCAGCTATTCTCGTGGCTGATGACAGGACCGAGCCTCTAATCACCATGGATAATCCAGAGAAAGAAGATGCTAGTCCTGATTATCTGCAAAACATCACTATTCCATCGGCCCTTATCAGCAAGGATCTTGGAGACAGAATTAAAAAAGAATTATCAAAAGGAGAAATGGTTAATATCAATCTTGATTGGAGGGAAGCACTTCCACATCCTGATGAGCGTGTTGAGTATGAGTTCTGGACAAATAGTAATGACGAGTGTGGGGCCAAGTGTGAAAGCCAGTTAGATTTTGTAAGAGATTTTAAAGGAGCTGCTCAGATACTTGAGCAGAAAGGGTACACTCAGTTCATTCCCCGTTATATAACTTGGTATTGTCCTGATGCTTTTAAGTCGAGCAAACAGTGCAAGTCACAGTGCATCAACCAAGGGAGGTATTGTGCACCAGATCCCGAGCAGGATTTTAGCAAAGGGTATGACGGAAAGGATGTTGTTGTGCAAAATCTACGTCAAGCCTGCTTCTTTAAGGTGGCAAATGAAAGTGGAAAGCCATGGCAGTGGTGGGACTATGTCACAGATTTTTCAGTCCGCTGTCCAATGAAGGAGGAGAAGTATACTAAAGAATGTGCCGATCAAGTAATCAAGTCGCTCGGTAAGTTTCCCATCCCTTTCTTTCTCCTTTTCCTTTTTATGTGTTTTTTTTTGGGTAACTTTTGTTGTGCTTAGTTGATACAAATATGCTTCTCTGTCCTGTGCTTTTCACTTTAGTGTAGTCACATCTTTGCATTTGCAGATCATACTCTCACTGTGTGTTCCTTTTCATAAAGTTCCTTATAAACATCTTATTATTCTGTGACTGCACATATATGTCGTGCTCACTTAATTCCTTCTGTAGGAGTTGATGTTAAGAAGATAGATGAATGCATTGGAGACACAGAGGCAGATGTTGACAACCCTATTCTGAAAGCTGAACAGGAAGCACAGGTTTGATCTCTGTTGTAGTTCATGTTGATTTTGATAATTGTATTAAGTAAGAGCTACTAAATAGGAATTCTACTTGTTCTCCAGATAGGAAAGGGCTCAAGAGGAGATGTTACCATCTTGCCAACTCTTGTTGTGAATAACAGACAATATAGAGGTGACAACTCAGTAGTATCAGATTTTCATTAAGATGTGCAGTGAAGAATAATTTATAATTTTAAGTAAATTATTCAATGATTCAGGGAAGTTGGACAAGGGGGCAGTTCTTAAGGCCATTTGTTCAGGTTTTGAGGAGACAACAGAACCAGCAATATGTTTGACTCCAGGTCATTTTTGTTCTTTATATGTTTATCTTGAAAATTGGGTGTTTGTTCTTTGTTTATAGCTCTTGCATATTCCTTTTCTGCTGTGATTTATTGTTGTCTTTTGCGTTTTGGTGGCCAGATATTCAAACAAATGAGTGCTTGACTAACAATGGCGGGTGCTGGCAGGATACGTCTGCTAACATTACTGCATGCAGGGTATCCAGATTTTTTAAAGTTCATTTTAATCTTTTGGTTGCTTACTTGTTATTACTCTATTAATTAAGAATAAATTACAGGATACCTTCCGGGGGAGGGTGTGCGAGTGCCCTGTTGTGCAGGGTGTGAAATTCTCTGGTGATGGTTATACTCACTGTCAAGGTAATTTGTTGCTATCTTTGCCAAAATAGCCTCCAAGTTCCAGATTAACTAATCTAAATAGCAGGAAATTCTTTGTTGCCAATGGGATTAAAAATTTTATTTGAACCAACATGAGCATGGGGATCTACTTTTCTTGAAGAAACATGGACCTGAGCATGGATCCCTCATACTTGTTTCTTGATATGACAGCTTCTGGGGCATTAAGATGCGAAATTAATAATGGAGGCTGTTGGCGGGATACAAAAGATGGACACACATACTCTGCATGCATTGTGAGTTAGCATCAAACTGTGCTCTGCTTCCTACCTAAGAGCATTTTTCCTTCAATCACAAGACTAGGAAATTTTTAAACATATTGAAGAGATAAATTTTCAAATTTTATATTTCAGGACGACCATACGAAAGGTTGCAAGTGTCCTCCTGGATTCAAGGGTGATGGAGTTCATAGCTGTGAAGGTAACATGTAGATACTATTACATCAGGGGTTTTGGTAAGGTTCTAACAAGTGGTTAACTCGCTCAATTATTGTTGCGTTTAGATATCGATGAGTGCAAGGAAAAGGTGGCTTGCCAGTGTTCCGATTGCAAATGTAAGAACACCTGGGGAAGCTACGAATGCAGTTGCAATTCCAACCAGTTCTACATGCGTGAGCATGATACATGTTTAGGTAAGTTGTTACATACAGTTAGTTGACTTGATAGGATTGACGATTTGATACTTTTATCAATTATACTTTGTTGTGTACTGGTGTGTGTAGGCAAAGAATCTAATATAGAATATAGCTGGAACTTCGTGTGGGTGATATTTCTGGGTTTGGCTGTGGCTGGAGTCGGAGGATATGCTCTATACAAGTACAGGATTCGGGTAAGTCACGTTTAGATAGTTTCTTGTAATTTATCTGCTCTTGTTCCAGAATGAACCATAAACGATGATGCTTTTATGCATGCAGAGATACATGGACTCTGAGATCCGAGCTATCATGGCACAGTACATGCCACTGGATAATCAAGGGGAGGTACCTGATCACACACATGTTTGAGGACAACCCCAACTATCGTATTGTAAATTAGTATCTCATCACCGGCAACTTATCTGGTTGTGTGATGTTTGGCACCTACATAAACGTCATGATCATTTCTGTACATTTCATATAAACTCCCGTTTATTTGGGAAATTTTCTTTTGACTAGGGATTTTACATATTTATAGCCGCTATCTTGGTCCATGACTGAAGGCATATAGTGGTGGTGGATTATTAAACATCGAAGGGTCTAAAAACAGATCGAATCCTCCGACTTAAGAGTTAATTTATTCCAAATAGTTAACAATTGGCAAAAAACGTGATAGGCCCATCTGTATATCAAACCTAGATTTTGGGAATAAAAGCTCATGTTTCAGTACTTGATAAGAACACAGTAATTTCCACAAATTTATTGGCATGCATGAGCAAAACTAATTCCATCTCTACTGAATTCCTTCCACTGATGCCCTACTGAAAACAACTCCAATCTCTCACTTCAAATCTTGGTTATTACTACAAAGCATAACAATTCTTGGCAGATCACATGTTCATAAGTGTCCTCCCCACACGGGAACACCTGAAGAAACGAGTCTGGCCATAGTGTGCGTTCTCTTTCACTTGAAGCAAAGTATTTCAGCTTTGTGACCTCAGCTAACAAGGATTAAGTTTCAGCCCCTACATCCAATCCAGACTCTCCGGCTTGCTCTCTATCTCTGACAATCCTGTAGAGGTAGAATGCAACTACTCCACCACTGCAAGATACAAGGCAACTGTCAAATGCCGCATACAACAACTTTTGTACCTTTAAACATATGAGGCGAGGTGGCAGGCATAGTGCATTACAGATTCAGAAACATTTTGTGATTTAGAAATCAGTATGAACTTATCGTATGAGTAGCATCTAAGTGGCCACAAGGTTTATACCACTAAAATATCTCATTATTGAACTCTATTGGTTTTCAGTGTTCAATTTTTTTTGCTATGGTTGGCTCTACAAAACTCGAGAAAGTTCCCCACGTGCTGTTACAGAATTCCTCCAATTTCATCCCTGTTAAAAGGGGAATAAAGGTCTACCTCAGATATCATCCTTCTTAATAATACCTCTAGGTCCTCTACTGCTCCACAAAGACACAATGCAAACAACTACTAGTTCAAGTGAATTGGAACAATAAGAAAAGACACTCCAGATGCCACTCCGTGGAATGGACAATTTTAAGCATGGAGATATACAGAGAATATAGGATCAGAGGAAGTGGACCTGATGAGGGTTGTAACATAATTGGAAATAAATGGACGCTGCAAATAACACAAGAGAAACAAAGTTAGAACAAAATAACTGCACAACTTTCTCTGACTTTAGGCATGACAGATTTACCATGGATACGACACGCAATTCCCTCAGAAACAAGGCCGTAGCAATTACTGCAGAAAAATTCAAAAACCGAAAAGTTATATGATAAGGAAATAATGATCATAAGAAACATAACTCAAACAGTATCAAGAATCCAGGGTTATGACTTAGTATGCATCAGCACAGATCTTTCAAAGTCAATTTTTTTGAGACCATTAGAGTGTAAAGACACGACCAAAAATATGCTACTCCACTGCATACAGATAAGTGCAAACTTAAGCATGTGTGCTATATGTTTTCAAGAAATGTAACATGATAATTTCGCATGGAGACGCCTCAAAATATTTTTACATGTGCTTTCTTCCTGCATTAGAAAGACACTGCTGAATCAACATTTTAATGCCATAGGTATCAACACGTGGAATGATATAACATTATAAGATTACAGTAAACTCAACACCTGTTTGTCCTTTCACAAGTAAGGATGATGGCTCCCTCTTCTTCCATGATTTCAAACTTGCTATACTTAGAGCCAAAAGAGTGCCACCAAGTACAATACCAAACCTGATGGCAGGGATGCTTCCAGTTAACATAAACGAAAGAAAGCCTCCAACAGAAAGAAGTGCACCTGATGAAAAAGACAGTCTTTGGCTATAACTCCACATCTCAACTAAAGCTTAAGCATCACATCTGCTAATTGGATAACATAATTTATGCAGTTAAATCCATACCGTAAGGTATCCCGACATAAAAGTCCCTGACTTTAGAGACGTCATTAAGCTCATCAGTTGAGGTAGAAAAGGTTTCAACAATTTCCTTGACCGGTTCGGGGGAATTCTGTGCAGCTGTGGCAAAGTATTCTTTACTCTCTTCAGCAGTTTCTTTTGCAATGTCAATCAAATCCTGTCTTGCCTTTTCTGCTTGGATTTTTAACTTCTCAGATGTTTCTTTTAGAATGAAGAATGCCTTTTCTGAATACAAATCATACGCTTCCTTAGACGTGTTCTGCATTTTTAATGCTTGTTCCTTAAAGGCGGCGAGGGTCTGCTGCCATGCTTCCTCTGATTCTTGAGCTCGTGATTTCAGATCCTCCTTTTCCTTTTCTATTCCAATATCTGAAGGTTTCTGGACACCAAAACCACAAAAAAAAAACCATTTATTTCATATTAAAACACTATCAAAAGGATATAAGAGAAGTTCCATAATGTCTGATTACAGTAATAAAATTAACTGCATTTGCTAGCCTCCTTGAGAAAGTATGGTTGAGCAATCTCTTAACCAAAGAAAATACCAAGAAACGAACACCGCATGATGGTATTGGACTTGTTAATTGCCAGATTGTGAGATTTTATTCTTTCAACCTTAATCAAATTAATTTCAAGAATAGATGGGGGGAAGCCTTGAGAATCAATATGAAGAATATACTGTTAGAACGAAACCATGAATGAAAGACGACATCCTTGGATAAAATAGAAAAGAAGAAAAGCAGCAGAAACAATGGGGTCTCACCGATTCCTCGTGGGATGCAGCGAAGGAGAAAACGGTGCGATTATTCTTGAGTCGTAGATTAAGAGCAAGCACCCTAGGAAGATGGATTTTAGTTCTGAGAGAAGCTTCAAACCCTAGGGAGGTCGGCGGCGCGCGGCAGAGCGCCATGGAAGAGGTAGCTCTAGCTGTATTGGTGAAAGTGATGGAGTCCAATCTAAGGCTCATTGTGGGAAATGGATATTTGTGTTTGTGGGAATGGAATGAATGTAGGTGAGAATTAGAGAGAGAGGAGGAGGGTTTTGGTGATGCACCTGAAAGCAAAGAGGAACACAGTAGTGTTGGTATAGGTATTGTATATAACGTGCGCCGAGGAAGAAAATAGAAATATAGCAATAGCAAGCAAACGAAATGCCTTGTCCCTGCCCAATGCCCAAGTATAAAAATAAAAATAAAAATAATAAATAATAATTATCAGAAAAGGGAAAAGGAGGAAGAGCAACGAATAGGACACGTAAGCCCAGTGGGCCCCAGTGCAGTATGAATTAGAAGTAAATCGGACCGACATATTTAGCCCTATTTTTGCCTCTTCTTCCGCAATCGATATTCCGTCGCCTCAGATCAAACCCTAACTCCAATCCTCGTTTCAGTCAATCCATAATCTCTAGCGGCTGTGGCCGGTGAATCGACCGACCCAACGCCACGCAAGCACTACCGGACCACGCGGAGGAGCGATCCAAGCGCCGCAGTCACCTCCATCATCACCGGAGGCGGAGGACGGCGGAAGTTCGTTTGGGGAAATTCCACGGGTGAAGCTAACGATCTGGTATTTTCAGATCCCCTCGCTCTATCTTTACATTTCTTTTCCTCCATCGTATTATTCATTGCATCTCTTCACATTTTTATCTTTGATGTGTAAATTACCATATGTTGTCTTACTATAATAGCTCTTTCAGTTATCTGTATGTTTTTTGACTTTTGTCTTCCACAACTTATCAACTCAAGCTTTAATGCGAGAAATCAATTTGTTTTAAATGCCAGTCAAGCTTGGCTTGAATGTGAATCTTTTACTTTGCTAAATTTTTGTTTATAATTTATACATAAATCTAGCGTGGCATTATTCCTCTGGATTGGACTAAAATTTACAAGTTTTCGAGTATGCTGTTTAGGATGGGTTAATCTATGAGCATTGTGTTTCTGGTAGTCGTGGCTTTCATTTTTCACCAAAGTGTGTCAATTTCACAACAATGTGGACACTTCCATTACATTGGACTAAAACTGAGATATGTATGCGAGTCACTTCTATCAATTTCTGGCATTTAACTTATTTTGTTGTGCTTATTGCTTAACTATCCAGTTTTTCTGATTATTCTTGAAAGAATTTTATCGCTTGTTAACAATGTCTACTTTGAACTTCTTGTGCTAATTTTTGCATGCTTTTAGATTTAGGTTTGGCCCATCGTTGAGCTAGTTCCATTTTAAAATTTAGATTATTTCCTCTAATCTCACCTGGGAATGCCAAACGGATGGATAGCCATGTTGATGGGACTGTTAGTTAGTTAAGTTACAATAAGGGCCTTCTGAGTTATGAGTCTTATGATGCATATGATTTAAAAAGCATTGGATTTTGGTTATCCCTTTCTGGATTGGTTAAACTATGGAAGAAGTTATTCTCAAAGAAATTGTTACTTCAAGACTTATTCTAAGTCTCCCTACATACTTACCATTTTATACCTGATCTTCAAAGGCTTCGCTAGATGAGATTATCAAGCAGAAAGAAGCTCTAGGCAGTGAGTTGACATGCTTGAGAAGTGATCCCCAACATGTGAGAGAGGACCGTGATAAGCAGTTGTTGCAAGCTCAAGTTTTGCTGAAGTTGAAAAATATAAGGAATTTACTGGAAATGATACAGCAGACATGGTAGCTTTTCACACAAAAGCAGTGGAATTGGAGGTCTGTTTTTAAATTTGATAATTGATATTTCTTAGAGAAGGCTTGAAATGTTTCTTTAGTGGATTATTTAATTATCTTTTCAGACAAGATGCTCGACTCAAAGTGAGGAAGTAAGCATATTGCAGGGACAGCTTGCTCTTGCACACCAAGAATTGCAGGTTGTTGATTTGTCCTAGCTTTATAGTCTACCAATACCTTTTTAAATATAATCATAGTGCAATTTTTTATATAAATGCCTTTACTTTGATTTCTTTAATTGAAAAGTCGTCTAGCTGATGCAGATGTAAAGTTATAGAAGGGGGGAAAAGTTAGCAAGAAATTGCACGACACTATTCTGGTACCTAGTATGGTAATCGACTTCAACATTACTACAGTTCTCTGTTCTGGAAAATTATGACACTTATAACACAATATTTCTTTAATTTCTTTTTTACAGGAGCTGAAAGGGAACATTCGTGCATTTTTTTAGAGTGAGACTCCTGCTCTCGGATGATGGGGTTGGAAGTGATGTTAAAGTTATTTCATTCCCAACATCAATGGAAGTGCATGGCCGAGGCATTGATTTGAACCAAAATGGTATGTTCTTTTCATCTATAGCTTGTTAGTAATATATTTCTTAGTATATTGATAGTTCTCATACTAATAGTCTCCACTCAATATGCTACTTGTTTCTACAAGGGCAAAATCACTCTTTCAATTCTGACAAGGTGTTCGTATCTGATAACTCGCAAGATGTTTTTCTGGAGATATCACAGCTTGTTCAAAGAGCGCTTGATGGCTATAAGGTTATATCTGTGTACCGAACTTAAGAATCTCTTTTAAAATTCTTGCTAGAGAAGTAGTGGCTGATCACATGATTCTTAATTATTGACAAGAAAAACTCTACCAACTTTCCAAGGAGTGTGAGCAAACACTCACTTATCTCATTGAATTTATATGCATGTTTTAACTGTATCTTGAGCAATTGATACAAACTATACTTATGTAGTTATATTACAAAACTTCAGTGCCATATGATGGAAGTCACACATCAGTGGTCATTTACAAACTATATTAATTTGATTGAATTTCATATCAGGTCTGCATTTTGGCCTATGGGCAAACAGGATCTGGTAAGGCATATACAATGATGGGTAAGGCAGGACTACTAGATCAGAAAGGTTAAATACCACAATCACTAGAGCAGGTCTTTCAGACAAAACAAATACTCGAATCCCAAGCGTGGAAGTATGATATGCAGGTGTGGGAGCATATTGTGGTTGTTCATTTATGCCATTCTTTTAAAGAAATAATAATATACTTTGGCTCTAGTATTTATTATATTCATGTTCAGGTATCAATGCTTGAAATAACAAATGAAGCAATGCGTGACTTGTTAGCAACAAACAAGTCAACCTTTGATGCTGGGGAAAGCAATATGGCATCACGCACGATATAGATGGCAACACCCATGTCTTTGATTTTACAATTGCCGATGTCCATAGCAGCCGGGAAGTTTCCTATCTCCTAGATAGGGCAGCTCAGAGCAGGTATTAGAATTGAATGTTTAGTGTAACCCGTTTTTTGTTTTGTCTGTCTAAATAATCCCTTACTTTAGAGTTATATGGTTTTTATTTTAAAGTGTTCAACCAAGACATTATTGGTCTTTCATACTTTATGAACTTATTTTTTCAGGTCTGTTGGCAAGACCGTAAATGAATGAACAATCATAAGACTCTCTACTGCCTTTAGATTATGCTAACGCTTGCTTTAAATTTTGTTCCAATACAGCCTTGCTTATGCGAGGATTTGAAGACATGATGTTTGTCAATGTTTCGCAAGACTCATGGAAAATATAATTATCTTGGATCCAGATAAACTGTTTCACCGGCCTTGATTCGTAATATAATAATAACTTGCTTGCTTTTTTTTTTTTTTGTAGGTCGAGTATCTGCTGAATAAGGGTGAGTGTTTTCTATGTTGCTTATATGTTGTGGATTTATGTTATTATGAAGTCATCTTCTTTGAGCTTTGGACAGTATTTGGACATTCTGTGGTGAAATTGAAAATTAGGAATCTATATGTATAGGCATCATTTATCAATTTTGTGGTGTCCTTACTCACCACTAAGAAAAAAAGTTAATTTGAAACGAATCTATATTGTTTAGGCTAGGCTTCCAATCTCACTCACATGCTCTATACCAATCAATTTGCATGCGTGTTGCGAAACTTATCATCTGCCCTGGTAGTTTGTTTTGGAGTCCATTGATTTTTACTCTAATTGTTATTATTGCTTTTTGAGGATTATTCACCTCTGACTTACCGTAAAGTGATTTAATGTGCATTTTGTTTTATTCTCTAATTTTGTAACTTATGATTGATGTGAAGTTGCAACATAACTTTTGTTCTGTTTTATGAAATTTGATTTGTATGTATGCGCTTTGAAGAGTAAGGTGAGTGTCCTTGTGTACTTGGAGATAAGGTAAACTTTGTTTCTCTACTGCTTTCTGCTCCTTACCACCAATATGAAATATGAAAAAGGATTCTATTCCCTAGGGAGTGGAATTGAGGCTAAATTTGTATGTGATTCGCAATACACATCTTTTATATCGATGAAACCCGATAACCTGAAAGCGTTAATTTCTTTGAATTTTATGCAATTTGTAGCACAACGAACTAATTTGCAGTTATCTAAAAATTCCGGGTCCGTTTTATTTTTTTCATTTAGTAAAAAGAACAAATGATTTCGTATAACCTTTGATGGGCTTTAGTGGATTTTTTATTTTTATTTTTTGTTTTTTTTTTTTTTTGAATTGGGTTGGAGAAACCCTATATATTCCTAAGGAAATGATTACAAATTGCAATGAAAAAATTAAAAATCTTCTAATATTTTCTGATTAAATTAGATGGAAAGTTGGACTTTATTTAAACACTATATTCATCAAACAATCCGAAAATATAATTGACCACAAATTTAGTTTACTGAGCCAAATATTATGTTCTGCCAAATATTCTCGTTCTGTGCCAAATAATTAAAAAATTAAACCGAACATGACCAATTCGGCCCATAAGTTATATTATATCACTTCGGTCCTAGCTTCTTGATTTATATTCCTTTTTGAGACGTCCCATGTTTGTTGACTCATTTCCTTTTTTGGAAAGAATTAGAGTATAATTAGTGCAATTAGTAAACCCCTTATTACACTTAACATTCAATACTTAAATCTCATCTACTCATTTTTTTGCACGTAGTTCAATATAATTTAAATTTTGAAAGTTTAAATTATTATAACTTGCTCGTTTGTTATCGGATTTTTATGATTTTTATATCAAATTAAAGGTCTTTATACGATCTTTCATTTAAGATCAGACAAGAACATGTTTTTATGCATATATGATGTTCTGTTTCTAAAATACGTTTAAATACATAAACCACATTACATTCCTTATAAAATACACTTTATACACTAAACATTTTCGTCTTAATTCCTGTGCAAAAAGCAAATGAGTCAAGAAGCTAGGACCGGAGTGGTAATAAAGTTTCCATATTTGATGGGCCGTTATTTATGTTATTGGGCCCATATTAATTAATAGGTTTTCTTTTATGGGCCCATATTTAGCTTATTTGGCCTGCAGTATTTTTTAATGGGCCTGGAATTACTTGATGGGCTTTCATTGGGCCAATATATAAGACCTCGGGCCCAATATATTGTTAATGGGCCTTCATTTGTCATATTGGGCCTGCAAATTTTTTGAATGGGCCTGAAATTACTTTATTGGCTTTTCATTGGGCCTTTATCGAGATACTGGGCCAATGTATTTTGTTAATGGGCCTTCATTTGTCATGTTGGGCCTGCAGAAGTTTCTTAATGGGCCTGAAATTACTTTATGGGCTTTACATTGGGCCTCTGTCCGGTTACTGGGCCAATATATATGTCCTCGGGCCATATATATTTTATTAACGGGCCTTCATTTTGGGCTAACTTCATAATGGGCTTTCTTAGTTAGGCCCATATTTCCTTGTTGGGCCTGACGTATTTTGTAGATGGGCCTGAATAATAAAATGGGCTTTTGTCGTTTTCGTGCTATTGGGCCACCATCGTTAATTGGTACGATATATATGTCATCAGGACAATATATTCATGGATCTTCGATATAGGGCAGAATACATTATTTAAATGAGCCTGTGAATTGGTTCATGGATATTCGTTGTAACTAGGACTAATTATGAGAAAATTGGAACGCTAAATGGCCTTCAATTTTAATTACAACTTAACTTTCCAGAAAAAAAATCATAATCGTTGAAAAGCTCAATTCGGATTCTGTCTTCACCCAGTAAACACAGTCAAATACAAAAAGTCGCAAGCCCATATCGTAGCCTTCCGAAAGGTTTCAAAATCGGATCATTCAGATCTATCGTCCGCATCCATTTAATTCTTTCGCTGCATGCAATTTTAGTCCAAAAGCTATAATTATGGGCCCCCAAAGGTGCAAAATCTGACGCTCTCCGGCGGGCCGAAAAAATGAGATTTTGCCCTAGTGGTACCCCTTAGAGTTTTTGGTCAAATACGCTCTGGAATGGAATCTAAATTTTATTATCCCAAAGCATTCCAGTGATGTTTTGGAGCGGTATATGATGAATTTTGCATCATTTTAGCTCCTATATAGAGGTTAGATTGTACAATTACTCCGAAAATGAGCAACCGCTTAGGGTGCCCGATTCGGATTCTATTTTCACCCAATAAATACAGCCAAATACAAAAGGTCGTAAATCCATATCGTAGCCTCCCGAATGAGCTTTCTAGTGGTTTCAAAATCGGGTCATTCAGATCTAAAACGAGTTATATATGACCAAAACGGTTAGGGTGCGATGGAATCTAGGTCGAACGGGGAGGGCAGCAGGCAAAAAGGTCAATATCTCATTCGTTATCGTTCGGATCCATTTCATTTTTCACTGAATGAAATTTTATTCCAAGAGCTATAATCCGTCGCTCCCCGGAGGTGCAAAATCCGTCGCTCCCCGGCGGGCCGAAAAAACTGAGATTTCGCCCTAGTGGTACCCCTTAGAGTTCTGGTCAAAAACGCTCCGGAATGGAATCTAAATTTTATTATTCCAAAATATCCCAGTGATGTTTTGGAGCGGTATATGATGAATTTTACATAATATTAGCTCCTATATAGAGGCTAGATTTTACGATTACTCCGGAAAATGAACAACCGCTTAAGAAGCCCAATTTGGATTCTATTTTCACCCAGTAAACACAATCAAATACAAAAAGCTCGCAAGCCCATATCGTAGCCTTCCGAATGAGCATTCTAGGGATTTCAAAATCGGGTCATTCGGATCTAAAACGAGTTAGATATGGCCAAAACGATGAGGGCGCGATGGAATCTGGGTCGAACCGGGATGGCAGCAGGCAAAAATGCCCACATTTCATTCGTTATCGTCCGGATCCATTTCATTCTTTCACACCATGAAATTTTATTCCAAGAGCTATAATTATGGCCCCCCAGAGGTGCAAAATCCGACGCTCCCCGGCGGGCCGATAAAATGAGATATCGCCATAGTGGTACCCCTTATAGTTTTGGTCAAAAACGCTCCGGAATGGAATCAAAATTTTATTATTCCAAAGCATCTCAGTTATGTTTTGGAGCGGTATATAATGAATTTTGCATCTTTCTAGCTTCTATATAGAAGCTAGATTGTATGATTACTCCGGAAAATGAGTAACGACTTAAGAAGCCCAATTCGGTTTCTATTTTACCCCTGTAAACACAGTCAAATACAAAAAGTCGCAAGCCCATATCGTAGCCTTCCGAATGAGCTTTCTAGGGGTTTCAAAATCGGGTCATTCGGATCTCAATCGAGTTAGATATGGCCAAAACTGTAAGGGCGCGATGGAATCTGGGTCGAACGGGGAGGGCAGTAAGCAAAAAGGCCCATATCTCATTCTTATCGTCCGCATCCATTTAATTTTTCACCGCATGCAATTTTATTCCAAGAGCTATAATTATGCCCCCAGAGGTGCAAAATCGACGCTCCCCGGCGGGCCGAAAAAAATGAGATTTCGCCCTAGTGGTACCCCTTAGAGTTTTGGTCAAAAACGCTCCAGAATGGAATCAAAATTTTATTATTCCAAAGCATTCCATTGATATTTTGGAGCGGTATATGATGAATTTTGCATCATTGTAGCTCCTATATAGAGGCTAGATTGTACGATTACTCCGGAAAAAGAGCAACGACAGTGTTTACTGGGTTAAAATTGAATCCGAATTGGGCATTTTAAGCGGTTTCTCATTTTTCGGAGTAATCGTACAATCTAGCCTATACATAGGAGCTAGAATGATGCGAAATTCCTCATATACCGCTCCAAAACATCACTGGGATGATTTGGAATAATAAAATTTAGATCTCATTCCGGAGCGTTTTTGACCAAAACTCTAAGGGGTCCACTAGGGTGAAATCTCATTTTTTTCGGCCCGCCGGGGAGCGTTGGATTTTGCACATCCGTGGGCCCATAATTATAGCTTTTAGAATAAAATTGCATGACGTGAAAGAATGAAATAGATCCGGACGATAACGAATGAGATATGGGCCTTTTTGCCTGCTGTCCTCCCCGTTCGGACCAGATTCCGTCGCACCCTCACCGTTTTGGCCATATCTAACTCGTTTTAGATCCGAATGACCCGATTTTGAAACCCATAGAAAGCTCATTCGGAAGGCTACAATATGGACTTGCGAATTTAGTGTTTGACGGTGTTTACTGGGTGAAAATAGAATCCGAATTGGGCACCTTAAGCAATTTCTCATTTTCCGGAGTAATCGTACAATCTAGCCTCTATATAGGAGCTAGAATGATGCAAAATTCATCATATACCGCTCCAAAACATCGCTGAGATGATTTGGAATAATAAAATTTAGATCTCATTCCGAAGCGTTTTTGACCGAAACTCTAAGGGGTACCAATAGGGCGAAATCTCATTTTTTCGGCCCGTCGAGGATCGTCGGATTTTGCACCTCCGGGGGCCCATAATTATAGCTCTTAGAATAAAATAGCATGACGTGAAAGAATGAAATGGATCCGGACGATAACGAATGAGATATGGGCCTTTTTGCCTACTGCCCTCCCGGTTCGATCCAGATTCCGTCGCGCCCTCACCGTTTTGGCCATATATAAATCGTTTTATATCCGAATGACCCGATTTTGAAACCTCTAGAAAGCTCATTCGGAAGGCTACGATATGGACTTGCGAAATTTTGTATTTGACAGTGTTTAAAGGGTGAAAATATAATCGGAATTGTGCACCTTAAGCGGTTTCTCATTTTCCGGAGTAATCGTGCAATCTAGCCTCTATATAAGAGCTAGAATGATGCAAAATTCATCATATACCGCTCCAAAACATCACTGTGATGATTTGGAATAATAAAATTAAGATCTCATTCCGGAGCATTTTTGACCAAAACTCTAAGGGGTACCACTAGGGCGAAATCTTATTTTTTCAGCCCGCCGGGGAGGGTCGGATTTTGCACCTCCGGGGACCCATAATTATAGCTCTTGGAATAAAATTGCATGCGGTGAAAGAATGAAATGGATCCGGACGATAACGAATGAGATATGGGCGTTTTTGCCTGTTGTCTCCCCGTTCGACCCTCATTTCAACGCGCCCTCACCGTTTTGGCCATATCTAACTCGTTTTAGATCCGAATGACCCGATTTTGAAACCCCTAGAAAGCTCATTCGGAGGCTACGATATTGACTTGCAAAATTTGGTAATTGACGGTGTTTGCAGGGTGAAAATAGAATCCGAATTAGGCACCTTATGCGGTTTCTCATTTTCCGTAGTAATCGTACAATCTAGCCTCTATATAGGAGCTAGAAGGATGCAAAATTCATCATATACCGCTCCAAAAAATCACTGGGATGATTTGGAATAATAAAATTTAGATCTCATACCGGAGAGTTTTTGACCAAAATTCTAAGGGGTACCACTAGGGAGAAATCTCATTTTTTCGGCCCGACAGGGAGCGTCGGATTTTGCACCTCTGAGGACCAATAATTATAGCTCTTGGAATAAAAATGCATGCGGTGAAAGAATGAAATGGATCCAGACGATAACGAATGAGATATGAGCCTTTTTGCCTGCTGCCCTCCCCGTTCGAACCTGATTCCATCGCGCCCTCACCGTATTGGTCATATCTAACTCGTTTTAGATCCGAATGACCCGAGTTTGAAACCCCTAGAAAGCTCATTCGGAAGGCTACGATATTGACTTGCGTAATTTGGTATTTGACATTGTTTACAGGGTGAAAATAGAATCCGAATTGGGCACCTTATGCGGTTTCTCATTTTCCGGAGTAATCGTACAATCTATCCCCTATATAGGAGCTAGAATGATGTAAAATTCATCATATACCGCTCCAAAACATCACTGGAATGATTTGGAATAATAAAATTTAGATCTCATTCCGGAGAGTTTTTGACCAAAATTCTAAGGGGTACCACTAGGAAGAAATCTCATTTTTCCGGCCCGCCGGGGAGCGTCGGATTTCGCACCTCCGAGGACCCATAATTGTAGCTCTCGGAATAAAAATGCATGCCGTGAAAGAATGAAATGGATCCGGACGATAACGATTGAGATATGGGCCTTTTTGCCTGTTTCCCTCCCCGTTCGACCCTCATTCCATCGCGCCCTCACCGTTTTGGCCATATCTGACTCGTTTTAGATCCGAATGACCCGATTTTGAAACCCCTAGAAAGCTCATTCGGAAGGCTATGATATGGATTTGGGATATTTTGTATTTGAAGGTGTTTACTGGGTGAAAATAGAATCCGAATTGGGCACCTTAAGCGGTTTCTCAATTTTCTGGAGTAATCGTACAATCTAGCCTCTATATAGGAGCTAGAATGATACAAAATTCATCATATACCACTCCAAAACATCACTGGGATGATTTGGAATAATAAAATTTAGATCTCATTCCGGAGCGTTTTTGACCAAAACTCTAAGGGGGTACCACTAGGGCGAAATCTCATTTTTTTCGGCCCGCCGGGGATGGTCGGATTTTGCTCCTCCGGGGACCCATAATTATAGCTCTTAGAATAAAATTGCATTACGTGAAAGAATTAAATGGACTCGGACGATAACGAATGAGATATGGGCCTTTTGCCTGCTGCCCTCACCGTTCGACCCAGATTCCGTCGCGCCCTCACCGTTTTTGCCATATCTAAATCGTTTTAGATATGAATGACCCGATTTTTAAACCCCTAGAAAGCTCATTCGGAAGGCTACAATATGGACTTGCGAAATTTGGTAATTGACGGTGTTTACATGGTGAAAATAGAATCCGAATTGGGCACCTTATGCGGTTTCTTATTTTCCGGAGTAATCGTACAATCTATCCTCTATATAGGAGCTAGAATGATGTAAAATTCATCATATACCGCTCCAAAACATCACTGGAATGATTTGGAATAATAAAATTTAGATCTCATTCCGGAGAGTTTTTGACCAAAATTCTAAGGGGTACCACTAGGAAGAAATCTCATTTTTCCAGCCCGCCGGGGAGCGTCGGATTTTGCACCTCCGAGGACCCATAATTGTAGCTCTCAGAATAAAAATGCATGCCGTGAAAGAATGAAATGGATCCGGACGATAACGATTGAGATATGGGCCTTTTTGCCTGTTTCCCTCCCCGTTCGACCCTCATTCCATCGCGCCCTCACCGTTTTGGCCATATCTGACTCGTTTTAGATCCGAATGACCCGATTTTGAAACCCCTAGAAAGCTAATCGGAAGGCTATGATATGGACTAGCGGCATTTTGTATTTGACGGTGTTTACTGGGTGAAAATAGAATCCGAATTGGGCACCTTAAGCGGTTTCTCAATTTCCTGGAGTAATCGTACAATCTAGCCTCTATATAGGAGCTAGAATGATGCAAAATTCATCATATACCACTCCAAAATATCAGTGGGATGATTTGGAATAATAAAATTTAGATCTCATTCCGGAGCGTTTTTGACCAAAACTTTAAGTGGTACCACTAGGGCAAAATCTCATTTTTTCGGCCCGCTGGGGAGCGTCGGATTTTGCACCTCCGGGGACCCATAATTATAGCTCTTAGAATAAAATTACATGACGTGAAAGAATGAAATGGATCCGGACGATAACAAATGAGATATGGGCCTTTTTGCCTGCTGCCCTCCCGGTTCGACCCAGATTCCGTCGCGCCCTCACCGGTTTTGCCATATCTAAATCGTTTTAGATACGAATGACCCGATTTTGAAACCCCTAGAAAGCTCATTCGGAAGGCTACGATATGGACTTGCGAAATTTGGTAATTGACGGTGTTTACATGGTGAAAATAGAATCCGAATTGGGCACCTTATGCGGTTTCTCATTTTCCGGAGTAAGCGTACAATCTATCCTCTATGTAGGAGCTAGAATGATGTAAAATTCATCATATACCGATCCAAAACATCACTGAAATGATTTGGAATAATAAAATTTAGATCTCATTCCGGAGAGTTTTTGACCAAAATTCTAAGGGGTACCACTAGAAAGAAATCTCATTTTTCCGGCCCGCCGGGGAGCGTCGGATTTCGCACCTCCGAGGACCCATAATTGTAGCTCTCAGAATAAAAATGCATGCCATGAAAGAATGAAATGGATCCGGACGATAACGATTGAGATATGGGCCTTTTTGCCTGCTGCCCTCCCCGTTCGACATTGATTCCATCGCGCCCTCACCGTATTGACCATATCTAACTCGTTTTAGATCCGAATGACCCGATTTTGAAACCCCTAGAAAGCTCATTTGGAAGGCTACGATATGGACTTGCGACATTTTGTATTTGACAGTGTTTATGGAGTGAAAATAGAATCCGAATTGGGTACCTTAAGCGTTTTCTCATTTTTCGGAGTAATCGTACAATCTAGCCTCTATATAGGAGCTAGAATAATGCAAAATTCATCATATACCGCTCCAAAACATCAGTGGGATGATTTGGAATAATAAAATTTAGATCTCATTCCGGAGCGTTTTTGACCAAAACTCTAAGGGGTACCACTAGGGCGTAATCTCATTTTTTCGGCCCGCCGGGGAGCGTAGGATTTTGCACATCCGGGGACCCATAGTTATAGCTATTTCAATAATATTGCATGCGGTGAAAGTATGAAATGGATCCGGACGATAACGAATGAGATATGAGCCTTTTTGCCTGTTGCCCTCCCCGTTCGACCCAGATTCCGTCGCACCCTCACCGTTTTGGCCATATCTAACTCGTTTTAGATCCGAATGACCCGATTTTGAAACCCCTAGAAAGCTCATTAGGAAGGCTATGATTTGGAATTTGACGGTGTTTACAGGGTGAAAATATAATCCGAATTGGGCACCTTAAGCGGTTTCTCATTTTTCGGAGTAATCGTACAATCTACCCTCTATATAGGAGCTAGAATGATGCAAAATTCATCATATACCGCTCCAAAACATCACTGTGATGACTTCGAATAATAAAATTTAGATCTCATTCCGGAGAGTTTTTGACCAAAACTCTAAGAGGTGCACTATGGAGCGTTAGATTCTACACCTCCGGGGACCCATAATTATAGCTCTTGGAATAAACTTGCATGATGTGAAAGAATGAAATGGATCCGGACGATAAAGAATGAGATATGGGCATTTTTGTCTGCTGCCCTCCCCGTTCGACATTGATTCCATCGCGCCCTCACCGTTTTGGCCATAACTAACTCGTTTTAGATCCGAATGACCCGATTTTGAAACCCCTAGAAAGCTCATTCGGAAAGCTACGATATGGACTTTTGAAATTTGGTATTTAACGGTGTTTACTAGGTGCAAATAGAATCTGAATTGGGCACCTTATGCAGTTTCTCATTTTTCGGAGTAATCGTACAATCTAGCCTCTATAAAGGATCTAAAATGATGCAAAATTCATCATATACCGCTCCAAAACATCACTGGGATGTCTTGGAATAATAAATTTTAGATCTCATCCGGAGCGTTTTTGACCAAAACTCTAAGGGGTACCCATAGGGCGATATCTCATTTTTTCGGCCCGCCGGGAGCGTCGGATTTTACACCTCCGGGGGTCCATAATTATAGCTTTTAGAATAAAATTGCATTACGTGAAAGAATTAAATGGACCCGGACGATAACGAATGAGATATGAGCCTTTTGCCTGCTGCCCTCACCGTTCGACCTAGATTCCGTCGCGCCCTCACCGTTTTAGCCATATCTAACTCGTTTTAGATCCGATGACCCGATTTTGAAACCCCTAGAAAGCTAATCGGAAGGCTATGATATGGACTAGCGGCATTTTGTATTTGACGGTGTTTACTGGGTGAAAATAGAATCCGAATTGGGCACCTTAAGCAGTTTCTCAATTTCCTGGAGTAATCGTACAATCTAACCTCTATATAGGAGCTAAAATGATGCAAAATTCATCATATACCACTCCAAAACATCAATGGGATGATTAGATCTCATTCCGGAGCGTTTTTGACCAAAACTCTAAGGGGTACCACTAGGGCGAAATCTCATTTTTTAGGCCCCCCGGGAAGCGTCGAATTTTGCACCTCCGGGAGCCCATAATTAGAGCTTTTAGAATAAAATTTCATGACGTGAAAGAATGAAATGAATCCGGACGATTACAAATGAAATATGGGCATTTTTGCCTGCAATCCTCACCGTTCGACCTAGACTAGTTTTGCCCACCCGGCTTCGCTCGGGCAACCTTATTTTGTTATTTTTGTTAATAGGTTTGTTTATAAATATATTTATGGTTTCTTATTTATTCAATTTTATAATTTTGAAGAGTATTTGTCATCTCATGATGCTCTTGACAAAAAATAATATTATTCTAAAAAATATTAATTTAACCTTTCGTAGAACATAGTATATATAAGAATGTTATGAGCTGATATGATGAAAGTACCTAAGACTCTCTTTAGTGTAATGTCCACGATTCGATCCACGCTACATCATGTAGTATATTGTACCACTCCGGTCCCAGCTTATTGACTCATTTTCCTTTTTGGGACGTCCCACACATATTGACTCATTTCCTTTTTTAGAAATAATTAGAGTATAATTAGTACAATTAGTAAACCCCTTATTACACTTAACATTCCATACTTAAATCTCATCCACTCATTTTTCTGCACGTAGTTCAATATAATTTAAATTTTGAAAGTTTAAATTATTATAACTTGCTCGTTTGTTATCGGATTTTTATGATTTTTATATCAAATTAAAGGTCTTGATACGATCTTTCATTTAAGATCAGACAAGAACATGTTTTTATGCATCTATGATGCTCTGTTTCTAAAATATGTCTAAATACATAAACCACATTACATTACCTACAAAATACACTTTATACACTAAACATTTTCGTCTTAATTCCCGTGTATAAAGCAAATGAGTCAATAAGCTTGGACCGGAGTGGTATAATTTTTCTCACATCTATGGGAAATAAGAGTTTTGCCAATGTATAAAAGAAATGTCAAAATATATATTAAAAATATATTTAAATTATATTCTTGCAAAAAAAGAATTTTCATATTTCAATCATGATATATATATTATTTTTATTTATGACAATTAGCACATTTTTAAAGCATAAAAAAAAATGTATTAAAAAAATTTGTATAACATGCTTTTGAAGATTCAACTTGTTTAATTGAAAGAAAATAAAACATTTTGATTTAAAACATTTTGATTAATACTTATATCTCGTAAAGTAAAAGAATTTTCAATAAAATTGAAAAAGTAATTTGTTAAACAAATTTAATATAGTACTTGTGAGAATTATCATTTTGAAAAAAATGTTAAAATATAATTATATTAAAATAAATTATATTTCTTAAATTATAATGCTAAATATCTCCCTTGTTGACATTGCAAACATTTTTGCAGACCAATAAAAGAAAATAAAATAACGAAGAAAGAAAAAATAAAGAAGAAAAAAACAAATATAACGCACAAAGAAGAAAATATAAAAAACTACTCCATATAAACAAAGAAGAAAAAATATTATCAACCATAAAAGAAAATAACTCTACTAAAAAAGGAGAGGATGAGGGAGAGTAAGTGGAATCCACGTGTAGCATCCAGATTAGAGGTGCATCCCTCTTTGCATTGGTCATGCAATTGTGGAGGGAAACCAATAGTTTGAGCGGGAAAATGGTTGATTTCACTTTAATATATATATATAAATTCTATCGCGCCCTCACCGTTTTAGCCATATCTAACTCGTTTTAGATCCGAATGACCCAATTTTGAAACCACTAGAAAGCTCATTCGCAAGGCTATGATATGGACTTGCAACATTTTGCATTTAACGGTGTTTACTGGGTGAAAATAGAATCCGAATTGGGCACCTTAAGCAGTTTCTCAATTTCCTGGAGTAATCGTACAATCTAGCCACTATATAGGGCTATAATTATTGTCCCCCGGAGGTGCAAAATCCGACGCTCCCGGCGGGCCGAAAAAACAAGATTTGAGTAAACAAGAATTATGACAAATATTTGTAAGCCAAAAATTACAATTTCGTTTAGAGCTTAAGATAAAACCTCACAGTTACATAAAGATAGGAGAGGTTTTAAAAGGATAAAAAGTCATAAGCTACCTGCAAATTATTTTTATCTCACCACCAAAAATTGACTAATGAATCATCAGTATAAAAAATTGTTCCAAATTCAATGTCCAGAAATTATGAAATCCAAACATCCCAAGCTCTTAATCCATGCGCAAGTCAAGAGATGTCATACTTTACTTTCGATACAATTCACAATGCGAGAGAAGCGAAAATTATAAGAATAACAATTATCAGTCCATTGTTTTCTTTGCACATGGAACTTACTACAGTAGTTGAAACTGTTGTTGTAAATGAAAGTTATCTCATTACACTTTAGGCATACATCACTAAGAGACACTCAATTGATACATTTGATTGGGATGTTAATCCACTAAAATTTCATTTTCTAATCAACTACTTCAATAAGACCCTTAAGTTACAAAAACAACAATAATAATCAAATCTCGACTGAAATTAAGTCATGATTGTGAATTGAAATAATCCAAAAAAAATAAGCAATAAAGAGTGGCTAACCAGTGTCAGACTTTAAACATCAAATGTGTGCCATAAGTGAATTCCGGAATGAGTAACAAATGAAAATTATAAAAATTAAGTGTAGAAAATCAACCTGGTTAAGCCAACAGAAGTTTTTCATAATCCAAACAACTCCAGGGAATATAGTTAAAGCCACAAAGTGGGAAAAAAAAAACAAAAAAAAAACGCATCAAGGCAAAATAGACCAACAAAGCATTTAGAGACAAACATCCTTCAACTTTTAATTAGGAGGCATTTTAAACATAGATAAACTAAACAATAAGTCAAATTTACTCTTCACGAATTGTAAATTATTTTAAAAGAGGACTATCCAGGCCAAGGAGGATGATATAAATCATTTAAGTAATTCAGGATAAAAGTAGTTAGATCTAGGAGGCAACACAAGATTTAACCAACAAGAATACAAGATGGCATCTTCTCCAAATATAAGCAAAATGCCATAGATTATAACTTAAAACACATATAAAGCATATGGTAGCAGGAAAGAAACATACGAGTATACCAAATCCTAAGTTAAATCCAAAAAGAAGCACACTTGAGAAGCTGTTGGTGGAAAGGTTTTCTGATATCTTGATGGGAAAGAACACAAGCATGTGTAATCTATATGCAAATAACAGATCCACAAATACTAAAAGAACTCCACATACCTCTCCAAAGATCATCTGTTGAACCTTTGAGTTAACATCTACTAAGTACTATCTCCCAGAAATAGGTCACAAAGATGATTCAATAATTCAATAAGTACAAATTCATTTGTTTTGTTACTCTGATCATCAATTTCCATGTTACCAATAACTATTGCATTAGACCAGCGTAAAACATCTCATTTGCCGAACAACATAATTTTACCCACTAATCATCACATGAAAGTAACAATTACATGTGAATTATCATCCATAGCACAGTTTTACTTTTACACAATCCATTCAGTAAAACTCAAGATTTGTTTATAATATGGTACTATGATTATTTGTGGAATTCAGCATTATAAACATACCTAGAAGGAATATTTCAAACATCATCACCAACAACTAAGACAAGCAACCCAATGAAGATACTTACCTTTTTAATTGTATGCTTGGGTACTTTAGCATCTACCAAAATATTTTGCAAAGAGTTAGGTACTTTGACATTCACTTTCATAGTAACAGATTCAAAATTATGGATAGACACTAGAAATTAGAGAATACAAACACAATGGCAGCCCTACACTCAAGTTCAAACCCCAAAGCCTGAACAACAAATAAATACTACATAGAAGCCCTAACTAATATAGAAGGAAAAGTTAGGAATAGAACCTTGTCCGGGCTCCAACCAGGGCTGCCCAGAAAAGGAAGGATTGAGGGCCTGGGCAGGCTCGAGGCGACAATGGAGCAACGGCCGGCGCTGGAAACCGCTGCAGCGCCACCATCGGAGGTAGACTCGCCACAACCTGCAGAGAAACCGAGAGTTAGAGGAGATTCAGAGATGGTTTAGGTGAAAAGAATATGAGATGTTGATTCGGCAGAGGGAGAGAAGAACAATGGAGACTGCCCTGGGCGAGCGTGGAGAAGCGTGAGGCGGGCTGAGCCGCTCTACTCCAGAAGAACCTGGCGCCGTGACAAGCGTTGAGCGCCCACCAAAGCGTCGGTTCGAGAGCGTGGCGGTGGCGAGCTCGACGGCCGCTTCGACGGCGGCAGCAGAGAGATAGATGCGAGAGAAGAGAGACGCGAAAGAGAGAAGGTGGGGGAAATAGGAAACTAGGGCGGGGGGAGATGACGGAAATGAGAGGTACCCACGGCGGCGGCAGCACTCGCCGGCGACGAAGGCGGTGCGGCGCCGATAGAGAGTAAACGCAAGAGGGGAATATGGGAATAGGGTTTCGTGGAGAATTGGGTGAGACCGTGAGACAGAGAGAAAGGAGCGCGATTATATTTATATATGGGTTATTAGGAAACCGGGTTTCGGGTCAGGGTTTGGACCAAGATATGGGCCAAGAGAGACGGGCCTGGTACACTTTAAAACTCTTGGGCCGAATTTAAATTTAACTGTTGCACCATTTCTCTAAATCTATGTACTCAAATGATTAGATGATTTATTGAAAAGATTAATACAAGTAACCTTGATTAAATTAAATAATTTTAACAAATTATTGAGCTCCTTGTAGCCTTTTAATATCGATTGATCCGGTTTTCAAAATATTGTTTTTCGTCAATCTACGAAAAATGTGGTCGCTTGACTTACTAGAATAAATTTCATATTTTTTTGTGGACGAGACGAGAGTTGTGTGCTGCTGGAGTCATTTACATGAGATCCATCATGACTTGGTCGTGTTGGTGAATGATGCAGGTAAAGTAAAAGTCAAGTTCAACCCCCCATTGTGACAAAACCTACTAGTTACTCCACACATTTACATAACTCTAATCTGAACACAGTATTGTATTGTATGGCAATGAAATTGAAAAGGCGAAAATTGTCTCCACCCCCTTTCACTTGACTGTCCGTCAGTCTATTTTTGGTGTTTACCTGTTTCTCTTTTGTCAACTCATTCCAACCTTTTTCTATTGTATTTTCCCCCCTCTCTCCTCTCCGATGTCATAAATCAATTAATTAATTCAGTAGAGTAAAGTCCAAGTTTTCTAATTAATCTCACGCCTAGGAAACATCATTCTCTTTCTTATTTACATATACTATACTTCTTCCACCTCTTTCTAAGTGATTTATTTTATTATTTTATACTCTATACATGGATATAAAATGGGTTATTTAAGAATAAACGACGGTAGTAGAAGAATTTCCAATAACGTATCACTCCATTCATACTACTAGGAGTAATTTAAAACCAACTCAGTCAACGGTATAAATAATGGCATGGCATGCAGTAGGAGTAGTAGATTAGTTGTCTTGAAACTAGTTAAGGGGAAATTGTCATCTTGTGTCTCTAAGCACTAAAAACATAATGAATTGAATTAGTATTAGGAGAGGAGTAATAAGAAAGCAATATTCATAGAGCAGAGTAAAATTGCAGGTTACAAGTTTGGGTTTACTGTTACTCTTTGGCTGTTCGATATAAACAAACATATGGCTTTGGATTTACTCTTTACTCAGATCTCTCTCCCATGTAATGCCAACTTATTCCCAACTCCATGTGCCTTTTTTCAATCCATCCATCCTTAATCTAGGATTATGTGTTAATGTTAGTAGTAGGGATTTAAATATCATTATTTCAACCTTGACCGGATTGAAGCATTAATCGTTGGCATTAATTACCAAGTGAGATGAGATTTAAATTCCCAAAGCTAAGCTAAGCTAAGATGTGGAAATTATTAGTATTATTATCTTAATGGAAATGAAATTAGTGTTCAGAAATGCAATGATAATGGTTGTGTTGTTGTGACAAAAAGTGTGAGCAAACTTGACATTCAAGTCCCATTCATTCTTGATAATGATAATGAAAATGAAAATGGAAAACCACACACAACACACACAGTGAGAATGAGGCATGATGGAAAATATGGTTGGAAGCAATGTTTTAAAAACCGAACCGGAGGTCGAACCGGTGATGCTTCCGGGTCATGGTTCAATTGGTTGAACCGGTTAAACCATGGTTGAACCGTTATGTAATTAAATTAATTATTAAATAATATTAATTATAAAAACTACATGAAATACATAAAAATATAAATAAATTTATAAGTTATATGACAAAAAATACATTAAAGTTATAACAAATAAATTTATTCTCAATATAAATTTAGATATCATGTTTTAAATATATTTTTACAATGAAAACTTATTGGTTATATTTAATTTTGTATTTCTAACAACTATATATAGATTAAAAATATGTACAATTATTTTTATTATCATAAAACATTATGGTAGGTCATTTCGGAGAAAATTAAGTGAAAAATTATTGAAATTAAAAAGATAGAGTTAAAATAGACATTCATATAAAAATAATACTTTATTATGTCAATTGCAATTAATAGATTTACTTATCTTATTAAGTACAATTGATTATTGTAGCTTAGTTGGTAAAATTGATGGTCTTTTACCTAATAGGTCATAGGTTCGAATCTCTTTAAACACAAAATATTTTTTTTTTATTAAAAAAAAAAAAAAAAAAAAAAAAAAAGGAGTTGAACCGCCCGGTTCGCCGGTTCGCCGGTTCACCGGTTCTCACCGGTTCTGGCCGGTTCCCACCGGTTCGAGCGGTTCAACTCCGGTTCGATCAGACCTCCGGTTTTATGGTCCAAACCGGACCGGTATCAGGCCGGTTCCCGGTCGAACCGGTCGAACCGGCCGGTCCGGTCCGGTTTTTAAAACATTGGTTGGAAGAAGCTGAGGAGATAATAAATACTCCTACTACTCTACTAAGTAGAGAAATGTGTAGTTGGTTCCTTCTTCTACTTCTGCCAAGTTAATATGAAATGTAAGAATGTGAGTGACAGAGATCATCAAGTGCCACGTTTGTATACTTCACTCTTCTAAAAGACTACTCCCTCCGTCCCGCCCGATTTGGCCTAGTTTTTTTCGGCACGATTTTTAAGGAGGAGTAAATTACATTAATTAATAACCTTGAATTTGTGTTCCCAATAAAGGAAAATTAAAACTAGCCAATCAAATTCATTCTTAACAATTTAAAAGTATTAAACTAAAAAAGTGAAAGTGTAATGTTGGTCCCAAAAAGGAAATAGGCCAAATCGGCCGGGACACCCCGATTTGGAAAACGGGCCAAATCGGGCGGGACGGAGGGAGTACAACTTTGAGGGAGCCCCTCCCCCCTTAAAACTGTTATCACTTCTATATACACAACACAAGGAGTAGTACAAAAATGACATTTTTTTGTTGAATTTTGGTTGAATTTTTTCAAAAAACATTAGCTTGTTCCTTTTTCTTTTTCTTGAGAAGATCATAGCTTAATCTCTTCTTTTAGTTGGAAAGAACTGTAACATAGTTTAAATTTAGAAGCCGTGGTGGAGAGTGTTGAATAAAAAAGAAAAGAAAAAGAAAAGAAAAAGGAAGAAGGTGGAGAAAACATAGAAAGTAGAGCGTATAGGATGAGTATATAATCAAACACTTTGAATTCAATTCAAGAATTAAATTCGGTTGCAGAGAGAGAGAGAGAGAGAGGAGAGAGGGAATTCCAAGACAGGTAGATGGAGAAAAGCAAAAGGTTATGAGTATTGAAGGCACACTTTCAACCGCACTGACATCAACTTTAATGACTTCCCATCATCAATGCTCTCCTCCTCCTCCTTCTTCCTTCTTATTGCTGCTACTACTACTAATTTCTCTCCGATTCTTCTAAATCGTCTCCCCCCTCCCCCCTACAGGTGTGTATTTATCTCCACTTTCCAGGTGTGTTTTCCGGCGACTCTTCAACTCCTAGCCTTAAACCCACACTCTCTTTTCCGGCTGTAAGAAGCTGGCATTTCCATTCAAGCTCCGTTTTTTATCCCTTTTATGTCTTGATTTGAGCTTTCCTCTCGCACCCCCTACAACTCCAAGCTTCCTTCTACTCTGCAAATGCTTTTTTGAGCTCCTTCAAAATCTTTCCTTCTTTTAATAGAATGTTGTTGCCGATGAAGTTCCTGGCTTTCCTGTTCTTGTCTCCATTACTTTTGGTTTTGGTTCAATCTCTGGACCCGGCTTTCAACGACGACGTATTGGGCCTCATAGTCTTCAAAGCTGGCCTTTCCGACCCACAATCCCGCCTCACTTCTTGGAACGAAGAAGACAACTTGGCCTGCAAATGGGTCGGTGTTAAATGCGACCCCAACACCAATCGGGTCACCGAGCTCGTTCTTGATGGCTTCTCTCTCTCCGGCCACATTGGTAGAAGCTTGGTTCGTTTGCAGTCCCTCAAAGTTTTACAGTTATCAAGAAACAATTTTTCCGAGACCATCAATCCCATTCTTGCTCAAATTCCAAGTTTGGAGGTTCTTGATTTGAGTGATAATAGTCTATCAGGACTGATTCCCGACGAGCTTTTTCAGCAATGTGGTTCGTTGAAGGCGATCTCTCTGGCTAAGAACCACCTCACTGGCCCAATACCACAGTCGTTGAGCTCCTGCTCCAGCTTGCAGAGGCTGAATTTGTCGTCGAATCACCTTTCAGGTCAGTTGCTCCCTGGATTATGGTCTTTGGCATCTCTTCGTATACTTGATTTGTCTGATAACTTGTTGGAGGGTGAGGTTCCTCGAGGGATCGAGAGTTTGTCTGATTTGAAAGTGATTAGTGTGAGGAGGAATAATCTAGTTGGTTGGCTGCCTGAGAACCTGGGAAACTGTTCGACGCTCAAGAGTGTTGATTTTAGTGGCAACTATTTTAGTGGAACTCTTCCTCTCTCAATGAGGAAACTGGGGCTGTGCAGGTATCTTGATCTGAGTGGGAATTCATTGACAGGAGAGTTTCCTGATTGGATTGGAGAGATGAGAAACTTGGAATTCTTGTACATTTCTGGTAATACCTTTTCTGGTCGGTTACCTAGTACCCTAGGCAATCTCCAATCCTTAAAAGAGGTGAACTTGTCAAACAATGGGTTTGTAGGAACCTTACCGGAGTCATTGGGGGGTTGTGTGAACCTGAAACTTATCGATATTGGCCAGAATTCATTCTCTGGTAATCTGCCTTCATGGCTTTTTGTGTTGCCTTTAGAGACTGCATCCCTTGCTCTTAATAGCTACAGCGGAAGCATCTCCTTTCCTGCTTCATGGTCACAGTCCTTTCAAAGCCTCCAAGCCTTGGATTTGTCGTTTAATGCGTTAACCGGTGAAATCCCTGTAGCTATTGGGAATTTCAGTAGGCTACAAGCCTTGATTGTATCCCACAACTCTTTAACCGGTTCGATTCCGGCTAGTATTGGTGAACTTAACACAACTTTTGTTCTTGATATGAGTCACAACCAGTTGAGTGGGGACATCCCACCTGAGATTGGAAAAGCAGTTTCATTGGAGCATTTAAGATTGGATAGCAATCTTCTGACTGGGGCCATTCCAACAGAGATTGGGAACTGCTCATTGCTTACCTCATTGTAAGTTTCTTTCTTTCTTTCTATTTTCTTTCTATTTTGTGGAATGCTAGGATTTGAAAGATGAGGTTGTTGTTTTTTGGCCTTAACATGTTTCTTGTTCCTGTGTAGGGTCTTGTCTGGGAATAATCTTTCTGGCCCTCTTCCTAGTTCAATCACAAACCTATCAAATCTTGAGATCTTGGACCTGTCATTCAACAATTTGTCTGGAAATCTACCCAAAGAGCTGACTAATCTTTCGCACCTCGTCTCATTTAATGTCTCCTTCAATAATCTTGAGGGGGAACTCCCAGTTGGGGGCTTCTTCAACACGGTGCCACCTTCGTCTGTGATTGGCAATCCTTCCCTTTGTGGCTCCATTGTCAAGCAAGCATGCCCTGCTGTTCATCCCAAGCCACTTGTCCTAAACCCCAACTCATCAGTCTCGAATCACGGCCCTCTGCCCCCAAATCTTCGCCACAAACGAATTGTACTCAGCATATCCTCCCTTGTAGCCATTGGTGCAGCTGTCTTCATAGCTCTTGGTGTGGTTACAGTCTCGATTCTCAACATGCATGCAAGAACATCCATGGCGCGATCTGCTGCTGCTTTCACATTCTCCGGAGGTGATGATTTTAGCCCTTCTCATGATACAGAAGCCAACTATGGGAAACTTGTGATGTTCTCTGGAGAAGCTGATTTTGCTACCGGAGCTCAATCTCTCCTCAATAAAGAGAGTGAACTCGGGCGTGGTGGTTTTGGGACAGTGTACAAGACAGAGCTTCGAGGGGGAAGATCCATCGCCATCAAGAAGCTGAACACTACGAGTTTGGTGAAATGTCAAGAAGATTTCGAGAGGGAAGTTAAGAAACTAGGCAAGATCAAACACCATAATCTGATAACACTAGAAGGTTTTTACTGGACACCTTCGTTGCAGCTGCTTATCAACGAGTACGTCTCTGGAGGAAGTCTGCACAAACATCTACACGAAGGAGGGGCCGACTTCTGCCTCACGTGGCAACAGAGATTCAACATAATCCTCGGAACTGCTAAAGGCTTAGCTCATCTGCACAAGATGAGTATCATTCACTACAACATGAAATCGAGTAACGTTGTCATAGACGTTTCTGGTGATCCAAAGGTGGGAGATTTCGGGCTTGCTCGACTTCTCCCAGCATTGGACCGTTACATCTTAAGCAGCAAGATACAGAGTGCACTCGGGTATATGGCACCAGAATTCGCATGCCAGACGGTAAAGATCACTGAGAAATGTGACGTGTATGGGTTCGGGGTGTTGATTCTGGAGGTGCTGACTGGGAAGAGACCGGTGGAATACATGGAAGATGACGTGGTGGTGCTGAGTGACATGGTGAGGGAAGCTTTAGACGAAGGGAGGATAGAGGAATGCATGGACAAGAAGCTTAAAGGAAGTTATCCAGTGGAGGAGGCGATTCCAGTAGTGAAGCTTGGGTTGATTTGCGCGTCTCAGGTGCCATCAAATAGGCCGGATATGGAAGAGGTGATAAGGATTTTGGAACTGATTCAATCTCCGTCGGAGAAGGAAGAAGTGGAAGCATAGTGAGTGTATAAGAGAAAGATTTAAGTTAAGTAAAAGGGTGTTGGTAATGGTATAAGGTGAAGTGGAATCCAGTTTGTGTTGGTGCTGGTGTTGAAATCCTTCCTCCTGTCTCATGACATTAGTTTTGGAATTTCCTTTGAGTAAGAATACAGTAATAGTGCTAGGGCTAGCCTAGTATATTTATTTTGCTTTGTTCCTTACATTACATTACTGGATTTCTATTCACCAATTCCTTACTCATATACCATACTTGTTTCTGATTCATCTTCTTTACAAACTCTCTAAATTAACCTTACAGTCACTTGTTTTTGCTATTTTCTTTCATTTAGGTTGGTTGGTTGGTTTTATTATTACACTTGATTACAATTAGGCCTAACTAACTTATTAATCAAAGCAGATAGATGCAGTACTAATCTTTTGATTACTTATTGCTTACGGCTTAAGGGAAGGGACAGTGCTTGCTAAACTCCATCATTTGCAATCACATGTAATTTGAAGGGGAAAAGGCGAAATCATAGTGGCCTCATTTTTCTATACAGCATAAGGCTTTTCATCTAACAATGTCTCAAAGCCAAAAATCAAACCTGCACCTGCACCTGCACCTGCTAGAGAGAGAGAGAGTGTGTGTGTGTGTGTGTGTAAGTTTGGTGTAATTGTTAGTATAAAAAATGTTCCAAGAAACAACTTTTAAGCGTTATGGGACAGAATGATGGATGGAGCCATGCAATTAACCACTTTAATTTAAAGAGAGAGGTAAGTTGTTGGATGGAGCATTATACATTATACTAGTAATTAGTGGGGACACATTTACACTAATCATTCCTTTCCTTTCCTTTCCTTTCCATTCCATTCCATTGATTAAAGTAAAGCATGCCCTTCCTATCAATATCTTAATATATTGTAGAAGTATTGATTGTGTTGGTTGGGATAAGAAAGCATACAAACATATTCTATATAGTAGTAAATTTCAACACTTATCAATCAAAAAATAAACAAATACTAACAGACAATAAAGGGGAATGAAGTCATGAACCAACACATGACTCTTACAAACAAGAAAAGAAGCTTCTGTTTTTATCCCAAAACTGATCTTGCATATAAGATCCTATTTAATGAAAGAAAGAAAAATATAGTTTTTACATGTTTCTATCATGGTTAAAGTATTAAAAAAATTAAAAAAAGATTAATTTACCAGTGGCTTTCTGTAATTTGTTTTTGTTTCCGCTTGCTCGAAACGTGCAAATCTCAATCTTCCCAGCCATTCTCCCATCCATCTTTTTTCGGAGGAGACCTAGCCGTGAGTCCATCAGCAGAAACACTTCTTACTTGGTGTCCGGAGGCTGATTTTACTTCAATATCCTCATCCCAATCTTCATCCCAGTCGTGATCCCAGCCTTCGGAGCCATCCACATTTGTAGCAGAAGCAGACTCTGGAATCCCCATTTCAAGCTCTTGATATGGAACTTCATCCTTCTTGTTTCTCTTACTTAATCTGCAACAAGCCCATGTTCCTCCCAAAAGTAATGTCACGAGGAAAGATGCATATAGGGCATATATGGGAGTCACTTGCTTAGAGTAGAAAGAGAGCTGCTGAAGGATCTTGTCCACAGAAACAGACTGTGCCAGCGCAAGTTCGCATGCTGCACCTCCAGAACTCACTATTACTTTATTGCTCTTGCCGTTGCCTACATGTGAAGATATATCTATCTGCAATGCAAACCATGGGATTTACAGATATGACGAGAAATTGGCAATCGAAGACAGGGGAATAAGACACATATAACTATGACATGTGGAATTTTAGCCAGTTTATTGCATTTTTGCAGGAATAAGCAATCTTCACTTTATTCATACAGTGTCTCTTAAACAGGAATCCTACTCGTCTAGATTCTATGGTTATAAAACTCCCTTCTGCTAGCACTCGGTAAATGAAACTCGAAGTTCCACCTAGTGTTAGCAATCAAGCATCATTTCAGTATAAATCGTAGAACCTCTTTTGTGTCTCTGATCATCAATTTCCAAGCTACCAATATTATTGCAGTAGACCAGCATAAAAGATCTCATTTGCCAAACATCATAATTTTACCCACCAATCATCATATAAAAGCAACAATTACAGGTGATTTATCATCCATAGCACAGTTTTAATATTACACAATCCATTCAGTAAACTCAGGATTTGTTTATAATTTGTTATGATTATTTGTGGAATTCAGCATTATAAACATACCTAGATGGCTGGATGAAATATTTCAAACATCATCAACAGCAACTGAGACAAGCAACCCAATAAAGATACTTACCTTTTTACTTGTATGCTTGCGTACTTTAGCATCTACCAAAATATTTTGCAAAGAGTTAGGTACTTTGACATTCACTTTCATAGTAACTTCCCCTTCATTTTTTACCACAAGGAACACATCCTTTGACCCTGCCAAAATGAAGTATGTGAGGTTAGTTCTATGTCGAATGAGTGAAGTAGTTAACCAAAAAAAAAAAGGAATTTTCCTTTTAGCTTTTTCCATTGCAATCTCTAGTTAGAAACACAGGTTAAAGAAGCAGACAATCAGGTACTACACTCCTTTCTGTTCAAATGGGTATATCGACAGTCCACTTTGGGCATAGAAGCAAATCTACGAATGGCAACTTCCATAAGACATGTTTGGGGCCCTTATCATCTCAAAGTAACATCGCCCTCTAAGTTTGGGAGGATATGATGGTCGACTTACCACATCCACCCTCAATACAATAAAATTGTTGAAACTCTCGTTTCTCAAACCAAAGTCTGTCATCACAATCCAATAACAATTATAGCTATTGAATGCTCTATTATGAGATCCCTTTTCCTATTATGGCCACAAGAGTATCACGGTCATGAACTTGGATAATTTTGAGTTTAGCCATTCAAATGGATCAAAAAAAAGGTTCTACATTCAAGACTCTGCTCATGCCAAAGATATACCAGGTATAGGAAACCACTAGAAGCAACCAGCATAACATTATCATCAAACCACAGATACAAAAGTACTACTATCCTGCATGCAAGGAAAGGATCTAGATGCTCCCAAAATTAAAATACCCAAGAAGAAGAAGTACCATCTTTCGAAACTATAATGCAGGCATGCATCCCTTGCTTCGAGCAAGTACTAACTGATCCATTGCAGCTGCCATCATCAACCGGCTTCGGCACGGTTGTATCAGTATTGTCTTTCTCACTGCCTCCATCAATTCCACTACCTTTCTTATCAGCCGGAGGTGGGAGTGGGATGGGAGCACCTAAACTTTTTGTGTCATTCTCAGGTTTGCTTGATATACTTGGATCAACTGGTAATGGTACAGTAGTATTATTAGTCTGATTGCCCGTCTGAGATTCTTTCTGCTTCTCTATTTGAGGCTTTTCTGTATTTATCGAACTCGTATTTGTATTCGTATTAGAATCATTAACTGGACTTGCAATTGGAGGAACCTAGAAACAACAAAAATCACTTCTTGTGTGAAGTTTTGATCTCATTCACACGGAGAAGAAGATATAAAGGAAGAAGAGGGTTACCTGGGAAGTTGCAGAAGCATTATTCCCCTCAGTAGCAATCAGTTTCCGTACATGGAAAATTGAAGAAGCATTGCAATTGCAAGTGCAAGTGGTAGATACAAATACAAATAGGAAGACGAAGAAAATAGGAATAAACCCATTTCTATCCATTCCACAGCGCCTCCAGCTTCTCTAAATCCGAAATTTGTAGCTTGTTCCGATCATCCCAATCGAAACGAAGCTAAGAAACCTATAGTTCCAGGCTTCCAGCAGAATCTAGAAATTTTAGCAATCCCTTCCAATTAAGAGCAGGAGTAGGTTCGGAGAAGGGAGGGAGAGAGCCGAAATACAGGAAATCAAATGAATCGAAAACGAGTATAGGGTTTATGAAAGGTGGATCGAAAGCATGAAGAGAGAACGAGATCGCGCTCAATCAATCGGCTTTACAGTTTACACTCGAGTCGAGTCGAGCAAGCGCGTAGTGGTCAAACAGTTGACAGCTGCAATCTGCTCCAATCGGTATTCGACACGTAGACAGGGCTAATTGGGCCATGTTGCAGCCCATCGATTTGTGGGTTCTTACAACAGAAGCCCATTATAGTACCACTCCGGTCCAAGCTTCTTGACTCATATTCCTTTTTGGTACGTCCCACACATATTGACTCATTTCCTTTTTTAGAAATAATTAGAGTATAATAAGTACAATTAGTAAACCCCTTATTACACTTAACATTCCATACTTAAATCTCATCCACTCATTTTTCTGCACGTAGTTCAATATAATTTAAATTTTGAAAGTTTAAATTATTATAACTTGCTCGTTTGTTATCGGATTTTTATGATTTTTATATCAAATTAAAGGTCTTGATACGATCTTTCATTTAAGATCAGACAAGAACATGTTTTTATGCATCTATGATGCTCTGTTTCTAAAATATGTCTAAATACATAAACCACATTACATTTCCCTACAAAATACACTTTATACACTAAACATTTTCGTCTTAGTTCCCGTGCAAAAAGCAAATGAGTCAATATGCGTGGTCCGGAGTGGTAGTATTTTAGACTAATTAATGGGTTTTAATTAAAGAGATTAACTTTATTCACGTGAGGGGATGTCAATGTGCATGTACATGCTAGAGATATAGAGAAGATGAAGGTTTGCGCCCCTTTTTTGAGAGAGAAGCTTCTTCTTCTTCTTCCAATATAATCACAATTAATTCAAATCAATAATTAACAGAAACATAATAAACATAAAGTGAAAGAAGAAAAAGAATGCTTTACCTTCCACTTGACGCTTGTGAATACTAATATAATATTTCATTAATACAGTAGTACTACGACTAAATATCCATGTTGTCTTGATTGGCTAAAGCTTATCATCTCAAAAATAAATGATACTTATGAGATCATTTCATTATTTAACCATAACCAATATACATACATTTCCGTAATGTAATATTGTTAGGGTATAGTACAAAAAGTTTGGAACAAAATAAAAATAAAGCTGAGGCCCGGCCCGGCCCAGCCCAACCTCTAGTGTGGGGGGAACTAAATTAGTGAAAGACAGTGTCATAAAATTCTTGGAAAGTAATTAATTATATATTGGAATTTGGATTGGAAGAGAGGAGGATTAGTAAATAAGTTAAGGGGGAGTGGATGGAATAAATATAAATAAATTGGAAGAAGTGCAATCAGATTTTGAAAATCAAAAATTCGAAAGAGGATTTAATAACGCAACGACTTGGACTAAACAAATACTCCTCCATCATCATACATTATAAATGTTGTACCTATAAAAATTAAAGTGTATATATTTATAAAAAATGATTCATACAGAGTACAAAACATTACATTACACCAGGCCATCTGATTTGCAGCCTTTTTCCATTTCCATGCTTCTTCTTCACTTTTCTCACCCAGCAGTTGCTTGTGAGGTTGCCTCTCAGATTCCCTCTGTCTAAATTCCTCACCCTCAACCATTCATTTATATTCATTCATGCAGAGGCAACAACTGCAAGGAGAAGTAGATATAGATGGCGAAAGCTGAAGAGATCGCTGCGATTTTCAAGAGATTTGGCGACGAGCAAAGCACCCTTCTGGACCAGTACGAGCGCCTCTCCTTCGAGGTCCACCTCAACAAGGCCATGCTGGGGCGGAGCCTGTCGGAGGCGCCGGCGCCGCGCCTCTTACCGCCTAAACATGGCCGGAAGGCGGCGGGATTTCAGAAGGTGATGAGGAAGTTGTTTAGCCCCATTCTCGGGAAGAAGGCAGCTTCCACAAAAGAGCAACAACATGAGTTTCACCAGAGCAAGCAGAATCCCCTCCTCTTCTCCAAGAATTTTAGCAGATCTTTGAGGGTTTGATTCATCATTTCAGACTCTTGCAGTATTTATGTTCTTGCAATAATATATTAATCAATGCATATTATATCCCTGTCCCTGATATATAATAACAAGATTTTTAGCATCAGACAGAGTTTGCATTATATTATACTCTGTGTTTCGATTCTCAATTTGTTACAATCTTCATTTTCTTGCATAATTGTTCTTATACAATACAGTATTAGTTTAAAATATTGAGACGATTGGGTGGTAGAATCTGAATGTATTAATTGGCGTTGGCCGGCCGGGTATATAAATATTGTAGCCACCCTGCCTGCATTCAATCAAAAATTCTTTAATTTCTATTTATTTCAATTGCCAGAATTTCAAATTTCAAATCCAACTGCTTATTAAATAATTTAATTTCACATATTATTTGGTCAGATATATGGAATATATCTTATAATAAAAAATAAAATAAAAAAAAAACGGTCATTTCCGGTGATTTAAGTGAGCTAATAAGGTAGATTAGGGACCTTGTTAGTTATCAGCTGAAGAGAAGAGTTAGCAGGTAAGAGTAATTAATTAATTATGTGATACGTTATTTATTTTATTTTAATTATTTAGGGTTGTCGTTGGGCTTAGCCCGTTTAATTATTTGGGTCGTTCTTTTCGGGTTTTCTTGTTGATTTTTTCCCGAATCGTAGGTCGAATCAACCCTAGGTAATTAGTATAAATAGGAGAGTTGTATCTTACTCCCTCCGTCTCTTCCTAAGTGACCCCTTTGCTTTTTGACTTTTTCGGCACGCATTTCTACCGAGACGTAGTACGGGTTTTACGATATAATTTTGAAATTTTATTTCTTTTACGGGATACTACGACGTAGGGAAGAGACGGAGGGAATATTTCATTATCAAGAAATATTATACAAAACCCTAGTTTATTTATTTCGCCGCCTTTTCCTTTTCTTCTCGTAATCTGGCGTGAACGACGAGCAAAGATCTCGCGTCTGCCGTTGTATCGTTTACTTCTTTTCGTTTCTTGATAGAGGAAATCGCCCCTTATGCTCCTTTAATTTTGATTACTACAACTCTACTACTAGCCACTAGGAGTGTATATTATGTCAAGGGTTCGGCCGATGATGTACAGAAATCAAATCAATATATTGTTTTCTTTATAATATTAGGAGTAGTGTAGTTTGATAGAATGGTGTATGAGTTGAACAGTGAGTGAGTGAGCATTCATTTATTATCTTCAATTCATTATCCCTTATCAACTCCACCAGTAGTTGTTACTTGTGAGTGATGCTTCCGTGCCATCGACTCTCCACTTTTCTTCGTCCCGCCAAATTCCCTCCTTTCACCACCACCCCACTCCCCCACCGAGACTTCCATGTATTCAAGAGCACCACAAAACAAGCACCTCTCCTTCATACGTCTCCACTAAAGCTCCAATCTTTACACAAATTTACTAGAAATGGAGAAATTCAAACCATAGCTGAATTCAATCAACTCCTCGTTTCTTTGATTTCTTCGGATGAGTTCGAATTGGCGTTGGAGCTCAACTCCAGTTTATCGTCTCTGGGTTTACGCCCAAATACTTCCACCTATTCAATCTTGTTGAAGGGTTTGTGCAAGAAAAACGCGACAGCGGAAGCAAGGAGTGTTCTTGAAGAGATGCTTCAAAATGGGTTCGACCCAAATGTCGCCAATTTCACCATGCTCATCAACTCCTTGTGTGAGAAAGGAAGAATGCGGGATGCTTGCGAGGTGTTCGACGTAATGTCTAAGATAGGATGTGAGCCCACGATCAATACATACAACTGCCTATTAAAGGGGCTATGCTACGTGGGGAAGGTAGAGGAGGCCTGTGACTTATTAGGAAGTATCAAGAAATCTTCGATGAAGCCAGATACTTACACCTACGCTGCATTGATGGATGGTCTCTGCAAAGTAGGCAGGTCGAATGAAGCTTTTGAGCTGATTGTCGAAGCTCTAGGAATGGGGTTCACACCGAATGTTGTAATGTACAACACTCTGTTCAATGGCTACTTCAAAGAGGGCAAGCCCTTGCGTGGTTTTGGCATATTGAGGCAAATGAAGAAGATGAATTGCAAACCGGATTACATAAGCTACAGCACGTTGTTGCATGGATTGCTGAAGTGGGGCAAGACTAGAGCTGCATTACAGGTGTACGAGGAGATGATTTGTATTGGCTATAGAGCGGATGAGAGGATGATGAACACTTTGTTGAGAGGCTTGTGTAGGTATGCAAGGAAGGAGAAGGATGTATTGGATGATGCATACAATGTGTTTGAATCAATGCGTAGCGGAAAGTATGTCATTTGTCAAGAAGGATACGAGCTAGTGGTCGAAGCCTTTTGCTGCAATAGGGGAGATAGCGAAAGAGGTTTTGAGGTTTTGAATGAGATGATCAGTATGGGATTTTCGCCCAAGACTTTCACCTTCAACATTACTATTCATGCTCTTTGTCAATGTGGAGAGGTTGAAAAGGCTTTGGCAGTATTGGCGATGATGCACAAAGATAGAAAACCGAAAGGGATTCCATTCAACGCGTTGATAGATGAGTTGAATCGGCAAGGAAGATTATTGGAGGCTTGCAGTGTTTATGGCTTAGCTTTGAAACGAGGCGTGGTGCCAAAGAGAGAACCTGAATTGTACTTGACAAGTGAAATAGATAGTCTTTAAAGTGCTTGTATATTTCACTATATGTTATACTATAGTATAAATCTTCGAATTAACAAAAGAATGAGTTTGGCAAGTTCCTGTTATATTATATCAAGACGCCAATCATCTTTGGTTGTACAGATTATGATCTACTTCTGCAAGATAAAAAGAAGTTTTCATTACAAAGGACGCTTATATAATTTGTCCAGGGTGTTTCTCTAAGAGATAGGAATAGCCAAAATCTCGCAGCTCTGGAAGTCATGTCGCTGGACATTTCTCAAATTCGAGGCGGGAAAAGAAGCCGGATCTCAAAAACATGGAAGCCTCTCAAAAACGGACATCAAAGAAGGTCATGCACGGCTCATGTACTGCCCAGTTCTCGTATCTATCAGAATAGTCTCACCAGTGCTTATGAACAATGGCACCGATACCACAGCTCCAGTTTCAACAGTAGCAGGCTTCGATCCTCCTGCACCAGTAAAGAGACCATGAATATCAACTAAAGAACCAATGAATTCAACATGGAATAATCTAGTCTGATGGCTATTTCATTTGCAAAATCAAAGGAGTATCAGGGAAACAAATATCATCACCTTGAGCAGTGTCACCCTTTAAACCAGGATCAACTTCAGTAACAGTCAACTTCACAGTTATGGGGAGTTCAAAATCAATGACCTATAGCAATATCAGTGGCCAGGTAGTAAGAGGAGAGTCAAGAAGATAAGTTCAAAAAATTAAGCATCAAACTAACTTCCGAACAAGTTGAAGAATGGTAAAGTTGGAACTGCAGAAACCTTAGTAATCACTAACCTTCCCATTCCAGAATAATAAATTGCAATCCATGCCTTCTTTCAACCACTTTGCTTTATCTCCAACATCTGACTCGTTGAGACGAGCTTCTTCATATGAACTCTGGAACACATATTCCAGGGGATGGCATCAATAGTTGCTAATATAAAATCAGACTATTTCACTCGTTCAGGAAGCTTGATCGTAAGAGATGTTGCCATTTCAAGAGCATAGAAGAACTATGTGACGAGCATCAGAACCAAGCACATATGAAAGACAAATCAGTTTTATACCACATTTAACCAATCACAAGTACTAATAACTGCATGGTGCACTCCCAAAATCAATATCATACCTATAAATGAATCAAATGGGATGAAAGACTTACCAAATCCATGAAAACATACTGCGCACCATCTTTGTAAGTATACTGCTTAACCTCTTTGGATATGTCAGCTTCTTCTATCTGCCGAATGGAAACTAAGATCATGAATCTACTCCACTAAGTCTGCATAATATCTACTTTGAGCCATATAAGTTTATTTTATACGAAGGTAAAATGGCCTACATATACAAAATTGACAGTTCAAGCAAATTTCCAGATAGCAACTATAAAGATAGACTTATATGTGACAGTGATACTCTCCATATAAAGGCAAACTGAAGTGCGTGTAAAAAGATCATTTTACTTTACTCACTAAACAAACAGATATTCATGTTGGTCATTGGATTCAATAGAACACAATGCCTGATGATAGATCAGTACTCACTCTGTTAGCCTATCCATACATACACCATACATACATAGCAAGAGTCGCACGAAGAAATGACTATTTGTTTGTCTACTCAGACACAGCTATTTGACTCAAATTTCTGAGAAATAATAGTAGTACATAGGAAACAATATCCAACAGCTCTAGAGTTATTAATTGTACCTTACTTCCAGCTCTGAAAGTTTTTTCAACTTGATTTCCAGTTACATAATTTCGCAATGTAGTCCTTACAAACGCAGCCCCCTTTCCAGGTTTAACATGGAGGAACTCTGAACACTCATCCAAAAACACAAATGCATCACAAACACACTCACAATTGCCAAAACGAAACACACGAACATACCACCAATTAAGGCAGTCGACTCGAAATTACAAGTCATTGCAGAAATAATTCCTACTTAGTCAATGTGAATAAGTTTCAGTGTTCGCCACTAACCACAAGGCGCTCGACTCTATAATTCTTCCTAATTTCTGTAGTACACAAACACATACGGAAAACAAGCAACAAAAATGAAATCGAGCAGCCAAATTACCAATAACTTTCCAGGGATTCCCATCCACTTCAATGCTGAGGCCGACTTTGATATCGTTGCTAGTCAAAGCGTAAATTCCTGCAATAGAAGGAAAGGGAAAAGGAAATTCAGAAAACGAAGGCGAAATTCTACCAAGCGAGCCATGAGAATGAAAACAGCATACTGGGGAATGTGGAGATCCGGGCGGGAATTCTGAGCTGCGGCGGAGGGAAAGAGATAGAGCTGTAGGAGAGAGAGGAAGAGAGCGGGCGGAAGCAGGGGGATTTGAAACCGGAGATTCCCGCCATGCCGGAGAGCGAAGCAAACGGCGGTAAAGGGTGGAGACTTTGGATAAGGAAGGAGATTATTCGAATTAAACGATTGCTTGGGTTGTGGGCCTGTGGTGTGGTGTATTGGGCTGGGCCTAAAAATAATATGATGAGGTCAGCGTGAGGCGAGGATGGCGTCACCCAGCATACCATAGCAAGCAAGCAAAGAGGAATTGACGGGGGATGAAAATGATGATTGCTTCAGCCCCAAAAGCGTGCACCAAACAAGACGTTAAAGGACACTATCTCTCTCTCTCTCTCTCTCTCAGCTCACCTACGTACAATACAGCTGGCAGTGGCACATTTTATGTATTTCTGCAATTTCACTACTTTTTGCTAATCAGTGTTGTGTTGAAAATTACATTTCTTTCCTTAATTTTTTGTGATCATTGTGAATTGTACAATGTTTAATTTAATTAAATCACGCAATCGTGTTATCCAATTCCATCCAAAAGTATTAAAGAAATATTAGGGAGATGATTAAATTAGTATGGTCTGAAAGGAATGTTGTTACCAAATTCGATCTTAGACATAAACAATTTATAAGTTAAAAGGGTAATTCCGATTAGGAACTACTTACAAGTCACGATTAAGAATGGAGAAGGAACGAATATTTAATTCAGAAGGGTACCACACTTGTGATTCTTTTGCCAAGATTCAATTTTTCCAGAAATGAGGAGATGGGAGATGTATGAGCTTGGCTCTCACCTCACCGCCGCCGGAACTCCAAGTTTTTCAATACATCGACCAATGGTATCACTTGCTTCTTCCACAAACACAAACTGCTCCTGCTCGTGCTAAAAGAATTCTTTTTTAACTGCATATTTGGTGAGCTCCCACTTCCCTGTTTGGATTTATTTAACTGCTCCTGCCTCCAGCTAAAGAATTCGAAATCGACTACCTTCCTTAATTTTAACTTATCATTTCTATGTATGCAGCCTCGCTCTGTTTTTGCGTTTCCAGTTTAAGTGGGTTTGGAAATGGAGGGTGGGGTGTTGCAGTGCATGAATGGGATGTGCGCTTCATCCAAGTCGGTCGAATGGAAAAAGGGCTGGCCCTTGCGATCCGGTGGTTTTGCTACTCTCTGTCATAATTGCGGGTATCTCTCTCCTCTCTCTCTCTCTCTCAAATAGTTAGTTAGGTCTAACATTGGAACGAAATCTTGGTAGGTTCATGGAGAGATCTAGTTATGGTTTTAATCCTTGTTTTCCCCTTCTCATGTCTTAGATGGTTAACAAAGATGCGGCTAGTGTTGGGTAAATTGGTGGTAATAATAATTCAATTATTATACTGAAACAAGATTTAGTTTTGAAACTCTCGACTCAATGCAGCTAAGCTTGGGTTTTACTTGTTTAAAATCTTAATAATCATGATGTTGTTCCTATATTTTTCTACTAGATAAGTGATGATATAAAGTACGCTCTACTGTCTTGGAAGAATTCACTAATTCACCTCCTTGAGTTTGTGCTAACTACGGACAACAAGGTCTCATAGTGGAAAGCTAGTGTTGTTTATACGAATTTTGTAACACAGAAGCAATGAATGAGGAACACATACAGACCGCAGAACTCTTGACAATGGGTTGTTTACAGGACTGCCTATAAAGATCTGGTCTTTTGCGAAACATTCCATTCTGAGGAGACGGGTTGGAGGGAGTGCACTTCTTGTGGGAAGGTGAGTAAGCAGATTGTTGTGATACTTGCTCTTCTCCCCTTGATTCCCATCATGTACTGCTAGATCTTGACTCAGAGCTTTGCAGCGTCTTCATTGTGGATGCATTGCTTCCACCACGTTGCTAGAGCTACTCGACACTGGTGGAGTGAGCTGTAAAGGCTGCAGTGAGAGTTTTACCCACCCTTATGTAAGACCTATTTACGCATACAACTACTCCTCGATGCTTTTGGTATATATTCGTGTAGCATGTGAGGTGTAGAACTGCCTTATAAAGCCTTTTATGATTCCTAGTAATCTTGGACCAACCTCTTTGGATTAGGCACACAGTAGATCTCTCTCTCTCTCTTGTGTGTGTGTGTGTGTGTGTGTGTGTGTGTTTTGGTATATTGCTGTAAATACAATAAATCTTGTTTCTTAAACTGAGATATCTGATTCTTCCAAAGCCCTGTGCAGACCCCATTTGAAGAAAAACACCAAGAATGTGGTCTTCAATCAGAATATGGCACTAATAGAAATTCTGAAAGGATGGTACGTGCACAATCTGGCGATGAAGCTAAAATGGACTGCCAAGAAAACTTACTGTCCCAGACTGCCAGCGTGGCTTCAAGGAAACTCGAAGAGGGTCTTGCCAGTTCCAGTGACATAGGTTATAAGTTGTTGTCGAGTTCCAATCAATCACCTATCGGACCATCAAAGAATCACGAGATGTTCCGAGAAAGTAAAAGCCTACTAAATAAGTCGTTAGTTGAGACCAACCTGAGCATCAGCTTGTCTGCTTCATCCATGGCTGAAGAAAGACAACTGAACACTGCAATTTCTTCCTTCCAACAGGGTTGTAGGCCCCGGCATCTCTTACCAAGGGTACCAACTATCTTAGGTGCAGGATTGGAGACCAACTCTAGCTCTCTTTCACAATTACGTGTTGCAAGACCACCAGTGGAAGGAAGAGTTAAGAATCAATTGCTTCCACGTTATTGGCCTCGAATAACAGACCAGGAGCTGCAGCAAATATCTGGAGAGTATCCTTATTATTTTAGCTTTTTAACAGATTGATTCTCTTTTTTAGAATTCATTGTAAGCAGTGTATCTCCTTCATTTAGTCATTACCAGCTCAAATGCCACAATTGTTCCCTTGTTCGAAAAAGTCTTGAGTGCAAGTGATGCTGGTCGTATCGGACGCCTGGTTCTTCCTAAAGCATGTGCAGAAGTCAGTTTTTAAATTCTTATATAGCTACTTCGATTCGAAAGTAGCATCTTACACTTTTTGACAACTCTATGTGCCTTCTCACCCTCACACCTTCATCTTTGACTGTCTCATTTTGCAGGCTTATTTCCCACCAATATCACAACCAGAGGGCCTTCCATTGAGGATTCAGGACGTGAAGGGCAAAGAATGGGTATTTCAGTTTCGATTTTGGCCAAATAATAATAGCAGAATGTATGTTTTGGAGGGTGTAACCCCCTGCATTCAGTCCATGCAATTGCAAGCTGGAGATACAGGTAGTGTATCCAAGTTTTCTTTATCTGAATTTCAATCTTTTTAACATTCATGTATGAGTAAGTAAGAGTGTATAACTTGATTATTTAGTTTATTGATGTTAACCTTAATCACATTCACTACAAAATTTGAAGAGCCTTAGATGTACTTCATTTTCTCACATCTTGGTATTCTCTTGCTCAGTTACATTCAGCCGTATGGATCCAGAAGGAAAACTGTTAATGGGGTTCCGGAAAGCATCTAACAGTGTTTCAGGACAGAAGGTAGCTGTTGTCTTCATTTCTTCAGCCATTATTTTATTCAAGTAGTCGTATAATAGAGCAACTTTGTCTGAAACTCTAAATTGCAAAGAAATGACATTATTGATTTGCTTTGCAGCAGGAGTCGCATTATCCAATTGATATTAGTGCATTTCAAGGCGATCCACTCATGGGAAATGCTGAAAGCATACCTTTAATTAGCGGCTACTCTGGCTTTATTCATTCATTAAAAGGAAGCAGGAGTCCTTCGATGACTCTTTTTTCTAAGGACATCTACTCTGCTAATATTAGCCCCCAAATCACCGAAAAAAATGTTTCTTATTCTGAGCGCAAACGAAGAAACATTGGGGCAAAGAGTAAACGGCTTCTTTTGGACGGACATGACTCTTTGGAGCTGCGACTCTCATGGGAAGAGGTGCAGGATCTGCTCCGACCACCACCAATTGTCGAGCCAACCACCATCTCAGTCGAGGATCATGAAATCGAAGAGTTTGATGTAAGATGACTCTTTCTTTCCAAGTCTATAAATTAGCAGTTATTCTCTATCTGAAATTCTCAAGTTTTTTGTGTTCACTTTCAGGAACCACCTGTTTTTGGGAAGAGAAGTATTTTCGCCGTTCGTCTATCTGGGTAGGAAGAAGTTTTAAATTTCAATATATGATGTCTGAAGTTGCTAATGAACAAAGGGAAAAACAAGCATGAGCCTACTGACTTATACAAGATCATAAATAGCTATTCAGAATTTTGTTGTCAAGATTTGATTATTTACAAACCACGATTCTAATGCAGGGAACAAGAGCAATGGACTCAGTGCGACAGTTGCTCAAAATGGCGAAAAGTACCAATCGATCTTCTCCTCCCTCCTAAATGGACATGTTCAGACAATATCAGCGACCTGACAAGGTTGGTTTTGTTCGTTTCTTGAATACAAAATGAGACAAAACATTTGGTCTCTTGTGTTCATGTCCAAAAATGAGTGTTTCTTTGCGTATTCTTATGAAATCAGATGCTCATGTTCTGCTCCGGATGAAATGGACTCGAGGGAACTAGAGATTCTCCTTAGACAGCACAACGGTATCACTAACACGCCATCCATGGTTTCTGTGATTTTAGATTATCTTTACTCTTCCTCTGCTTATCTTCATTGTGTTATGTAGACTTGAGCAAGCGGAGAGCCTTGACTAGCCTCGAACCAATGCAGCAACAACATGATGTAGAAGCTCCAACAAACGGAGGAGGCAATACAAGTGAAGCAGAAGCAGGTGTTGCAACAACTACGAAACATCCCAGACACCGTCCAGGCTGCTCTTGCATTGTCTGCATACAGCCTCCCAGTGGGAAGGGCAAGCACAAGCCCACATGCACCTGCAATGTCTGCATGACTGTGAAACGACGTTTTAAAACCCTAATGATGAGGAAGAAGAAACGTCAGTCGGAGCGGGAGGCGGAAATCGCAGAGAGGAATCATCAACTTGCTTCTGCAGTGCCTGCTCTTGCGCCTGCTCTTGCTAAGGAGGAAGCGGAGGTTGACAGCTGTGTCCCCAGTCAGTCAGATAAGAAATCGGAAAGTGAAATGATTGGTCAAGAAGAGAATGGCGAAGAGGATTTAAATGGAGGATTGGACTTGAATAGCAGTCCAGGTGTAGAGCCGAGTATGATGAGTCTGGTACAAGAAGCTAGTTTGCCTTTGGATACATACCTAAGACAGAAGGGTCTAACTCTTACAAGCTTGGTGTCTCAGCCTCATCACCAACACACAGCTCAGCCTTCTCCAGAGAACACGCCTCACCCATCTCCTCCTGCTGCTGTTCAAGAGCACGAGGGAAGCAATGACTTATCGGACAAAGATCACAGACAAGACGATACGTCCTGATCTCTCTCTCTCTCTCTCTCTCTCTCTCTCTGGGTTTCTGTTATTGAAATTTCTGCTGTAAGTGAGGTACCAAGAATACATGACATCTGTATGTCCAAAGAGGAAGCATAATTATAGTCAATTCAGATGTAATATTTCATATCCCCAATTGTGCAGCTTTTATATAACCTTACATTTAACATTAGTGGATGTGTAGTGTTTCTGCAAGAGAGAGAGAGAGAGAGATGACCAACAGTAAATTTGCATACAATCATCAACAGCACATTGCCTGCGGAACCCAGCTCCGCCGCAAGTATATATATACAAAAAGCTGAGACCCCTCAAATACTTACCAACCAACTTTATCTTCTATATCATATGTAAGATCACATTTCATAATGATAACAAAAGGAGAGAGAATAAATTAAAAAATTCTCACTAACTATCAAAATCCTTCACACTAGATCTACGGACAGTTGAGGACGACGATCTCCGGCTTTCCTGTCGATCAGTTTCCTCCAGCGAATAAGAAGACGAACTTGTTCTAGGAGGCAGAGCCAATGGCAGCGCATGCAGACTTGGAGGGGTAACAAGGGACGGTCTAATTGATGGCGGTGCAACAATCCCATTCAGACTAGGTGATCTTGACATATTTTTCTGACTGATCGATCCTGGCTCTTGCAGTGGAAAACGAGAAGTAAACTTCAAGTCTTGTATGGCTTTGAGATGCTCCACAATCGTTCTCATCGTTGGCCTCTCCGATGGATCTACTAGCAAACATCGTTGAGCAATATCAGCTACTGTTCGAGCTGCTTTCACAGGGAAACGGCCCTTTAATTGTGGATCCATAATTAACGATAGTCGACAATCATCAGCCAGAAACGGCCGACTCCACTTCACTAGATTTCTCTCTTCCTTTGGATGACGGCTGTCAAGATTTTTCCTCCCCGTAAGCAGTTCAAGAAGCACGATACCGAAACTCCACACGTTACTCTTTGGAGTAAGCAACCCCTTCTCCAGTGTCTCTACTGAGAGGTTAGCCACAGCCTGAAACAAGTAATGGGTAAGTTAAGCTCCATCTACACAGTTCAGCATACTCAATGATTCTAGAAAGAGTTAGTCATAGAACTTACCACTGAACCACTGGAGATATCCCCATCTGGGATGTGGCTTATGCAGCCATATCCAGAAAGCTTTGCACTAAAATCCTTGTCAATCTGTATATTTGCAGTTGAAAATTCATGGAACATCGCCTGTCAAGTGGTGCAAGTATTGAGTTAACTTATCATCATAGCCGATAGATGACAGCGAAAAGGACCAATAACAGATCACATGTCTCAACACACAGTACTTTAGATAATATGTGTCACCTGAAAGGGTCCTTCCTCGTGCAGGAAGGTTAATCCATGCGCAGCACATAAAGCGACTTTCATTCTACTATTCCAGTCAATGGGCGGACCGTCTGATCTTCCATACAGAAGCCTATCTAAGCTCCCGTGAAATAGTCTCTCATAGACCAACATTCTATGGTCTGAGCCTTCACGAGCATGAAAACCAATCAATTTACAAAGGTACGGATGTTGCAAAGAAGCAAGAGTATTAACATCATTCACAAACTCCTTCAACCCCTGGAATATTATCACAAATGTCAGACTAAACGCACGACAGAAAAATATAATTGGATACTTCTACACAGAACTAATATTGCAGACAGGAGAGCTCGAGGAAGAAAATAATTTCGACGTAGGTAGAAGTTTGCCAATCAAAGGTATCTCATTATATATTCAGTATCCCTAATCATGCAGTGGGCAGAACCCACGAACAGTAGTAACATGAGACGGTAGAAAAATCTGATAACCCACACTCAGAAACCAGTCAATATGGGATAGGAGAATACACCATCTCTATCCCAGGGAAATTCACTCCAGTCATGCAGATACAACTAATGACCTGGATAAAATAACCAAGCTAGATAAACAAAAACACGACGAATTTATACCTGGTTGCAAGGGTGAAGACGGGTAACAGTAGCTTCAAGCTTCTTTGATCCAGATGCATCCTCTGCAAAAGAACCCCGGTAGATGACAGAAGAGAGACCTTCAGACATACATCTCTCAGGAGAGAAGTTATGACAAGCTGACGCGAGCTCTTCATACGAAAAGTTAACAAGAGCTCCATTGGCTGCCAAAGTTGGATGTGAAGTAGGAGGCAGGGGAAGCGGCCCAGACATATCAAGTGGGCCACTAGAATTCATCTTGAAGCTTGAAGTAGCCTTAAAAGAACTTGAGCCACGAGGTGATGGAAGCGGAAGAGGTTGAGGACTCGGAGAATTATATTCTTTCATTGACCCAAATCGACTCCTGGGCTCTTCCAGCTCCTCACACTCAGCAGATGCAAGTGCATCTTGTTCGGCAGCATCAAGACTTGATGGTGCTGATAATGCTCGCGTCCTGCTACTACTGACTCTAGCACTAACTTGTACAGGTTTTACTCGGGTTTTAAAGCTTGGTGGTGCAGACTGTAAAGAACGCGTCTGGCTCTGGGGTTCAGGCAATGCAGTAGGAGAATGCTCTTGTGGATTTACACGTTTTACATAGATTGTCTGCTCTGTTTTCTTCTTCTTACTCTTTAACACTGTAAAACATCCCATGCTGCAAGACAAAAGATATTCCAACTTGAAGAAGGTATAGCAAGTTCCTGACAAGGGAAAGTATAGCATAGGTAATTAACTATACCGCCAAAATGCAAATTTGATAACAGAATTAATCCTGCTTAAAAAGTAACAAAATTCTGCAACAATGGGGAGACTGAGATATTGAAGAAACAAACTTATGCATTTGACCATATAAGAGATTTAATTCTTAGTTTATCATCGATTCTATATCCTCGTTTCCCTACAGCAAAGGTTGCAACATAGGCCAAGGCATAATTTTTCAAAAGAATTCAGCAAAACAATCACTGAATGTAGTTGGTAGTTAAGGGAACGAGCCTCATTTACCGATGATCTGATCTAGCAGGCATGTACTTGAGCAGAACAGACTTTACTAACGGCAATGACCAAAAATGTTGGTTAGCTCCAATTGACTCAATACATATGTAATTGATTATACGTCTAAAATTTTATTCAATACAATTTCTTATAGCAAAGATTTGTGAAGCAAATTATACATGCCATGCTTTACTCCAATTCCAATTCTAATTCTTTCAGTAGATACAAACAACCAGACAATGAAATACAGGCAGAAAAAGAAAAGAAATTTAACACAATGAAATCGAGTCCAGATCCAGATTTCCACCAAGAACTAGAATCACGGCCAAAATAAAGTTAAAAGAAAAGGTAAAGCAAATTTGGAAATACGTATTGATTAGATTCCAAATTGAAGAGCAAATCATCACGAAATGGCAATCGTTAAGGAGAAAGGAAAGAAAAAAAGAACTAACCGGAAGGGCGAAATTGAGGTGGAAGCTGGGAAGAAAAGAATTGGATATTTACTGATTTTCACGGAATATACAGGCAGTGGTGAGGTGAAATTTCAAATCTTGACAAGTTGTAATTAAAATTAAGGAAAACCCTAGTAGGCGAGTCAAATGAATACAAATGTGGAAATGTAGTGACGAATTTTGGGAGGGAGATGAGAGAAGGAATTTGGTGATTATTAAAAGTAATAGTAGTAACAGAGAGAGGAGGAGAGGGGGAGAGGCAGAAGAAGAGATAAAAAGAAAAATGAAAAATAAAGAAGAAAGAATTAGATATAAACATGGATCATAGCAGTGGTCAAACCAAAAACCCCATCTACAAAGAAAAATCATTATTGTTGGGCTTCATTCCCCTTACTGGACATTTTTGACCTCACCTTTCGCCCTCCTAATTACTTTCATGCCCTTAGCGTACTTAACTAGATTTTCTATTAAATTTGTATTGGAAATTTGGATTTTCTATTACAGTGAGGGCAAAACAGGCATTTCGGCCCAATTCTAAAGGTAGAGGCTAAGGGTATTATGGTAAAATGAATGCTCACAACAAACACCGGTACCTCAATTTTCAAAAAAGAAGGGCCTCGATTGAAGTGACAGGCTAGTCAAAGTGTAGAAATGTCGTGACATATTTATAGTATTTCTTTCGCTTTCCATGAAATCAATAAGTATATTTATATACTTATAATAGTGGTAGTAATTTAATCCTATAATCAAATCATCTGTATTGTAGTACTACCTCCTTCCCACTATACTTGTCCCGTTTTCGTTTTGGGACGTCCCGCTATACTAGTCCCATTTCCATTTATAGTAAAAAATTATCCTCAATTTCCGGCCCAATTAACACTAACCCAGCCCACTTAACTTAGCAGCCCAATTAAAACCCCCCCCCCCATTAGGGTTTTTTACCCTCAAATCATTCACAAACCCTCACTCTCTCAGTCTCTCCGCCTCACTCTCTCACTCTCGCACTCTCCGCCTCACCATTTTCATCTCTCTCTCAATCATTCACAGAATCTTTCCAGCACTCTCCATCTCGCCGCCTCCGTCTCCCTCCGCCTTTCTTGTTCCTTTCACTCCTTCTCCTCGATGTCTCGCATGGCGGCGGCTACAGCGGCGGAAGAAAATCGTAGATCTCTTTCTCCGCCGGCCTCGACGAGGCTAGATCTGCAGAGATCTGGTTTTCTGCTGCACATTTCACCGCCGCCCCTTTCTCCCCTGCCTCTCGGCGTCCCGCGGCCCGGCTTCTGTGGTTCTCCGCTGCCCCTTTCTTCCGCTCCTTTCTCCCTTCAACTCTTCTTCTTCCTCACAAATACGCATGGTTTCTTCCAATCAGGTACCGATCCTTCTACATGTTTCTTCTGTTTGAGTTTTTCAATTTCTATGTTCATTGAATTTGAGATTTTCTGCGCAGAATACTTCCACCGCCGCCGATCTTTCCCCAACTTAATGTCTTTCAACTCATCCAATCTCATCAGGTTCTCTCTCTCTCTCTCTCTCTCTGCGTGTGTGTTAATGTTTAATGGAGTAGTTGTTGTTGTTGGATTCATCCCAATATCTATATAATCGTTGGTTTTGATTTTCAGGAAAAAGCTGCTCGGCTCCCTCCTGTTGAAGAAATTAGGACACTTCTCAATTACAGCTTACGCGGAGTCCTTTCTACTTTCTCTCTGGTCTCTCTCTCTCTCTCTCTCTCTCAATAATTCAAATTTGTGGCAATATTCATGTTCCTTTTCTACAAGATTCTGGAAGATCTATGCCCTGATTGTGTGATTTCTACACATATGACATGAGTTTTGATGCATGTATTAGTATATTTTGATTGTCCAATAATCTGTTTTAGTCCAGGAATGATTTTGTGTGTGCGTTGAGATCTTTGGTGGTTGAATATTAGTGTTTCCCATTTCCGTGCTTTCGTGTAGAAGTATGAGGGCTACCCTTCGGCGTCCATGGTGGACTTTGCTTGTGATGCTTATGGATCTCCAATATTAGCAGTTAGTAGTTTGGCAGTTCATACCAAGGTTTGTTATGGTCTGGAACTTATAATTCAACTGTTTTTGGACCCATCGACATTTTTCTTTCTCTGCTAAAGTAGGAGTTGTGAGAATCAGGGATGAACTAAAGGCTTTAATAAACTATGCAGGATCTTCAGCAAGTCCGAAATGCTCTTTGCTCGTATCAAAAGATTCTGAGGATAGGACTGACCTAGTTATTACAGTGCATGGTGATGCCCTCCCAGTAAGCATCGATCGTTTCTGCACTTTGTTTAGACGCAAGTTTCATCTATTATGATAAATCTTCACCTGGCATGTGGCCTCTGTGATCAATGCAGATCCCTGAAACTGAGAGGGAAGCTATACGTAGTGCGTATTTGGCTAGACATCCTGAGGCTTCTTGTAGATGCAGTGTTACAAAAGAAGAAGGTGCAGAGCAGAAGGTAGAAGAGAAGAAGATGAAGTTGTGTGGGATCTGCAGGATTCTGCCCTTTTATAGATTGAGAATAGGCAGGAAACTTGAAATTTTGGACTGTAAATTTTGAATATTTTCGATTTTTTAGGTATATTTTATTGCATGAACAGTTAAATGATATACAGTAAAACGCGCTACAGTGTAACTTCTACAGTAAACTTTCAGCTTAATTATCCTTAATTATTCTGCTTTAATGTGGGTTTGACCAAATATTGGTTTGTGTGCAAGTCAAAATGGGACTACTATAGTGGGAAGGAGGTAGTATTAATTAATAGAGTAATTTATTTATATCGTTGGGTGTAGTCAAAGATACCTACAACTACAAAGATGGGGTTTGACTCTCCACAGAGCAAAAGGAAAGGATTGGGTGGTGACCGGATTTTGAGATTGCACGAATTAATACACACATTTAGGAAATGAAATGTAACCCATTTAATTAATTAACTGACTTGATTTTGGGCTTCTCTCTTCCTTCACATCTGCGACTTTAAGATTTACTACCAAGTAGTAGTAATATACTGTATTTTAATTTAAAAAGAAATGAAAACATTGAATTTGACTTTTATTTTATATGGTTTTATTTATATCCATCAGTACGTTACCTACATCTGGTTCCACATAAGAAAAGAAGTATTGAATTGGATAAAAAAAGACGAAGAAAATCATAAAAGTGATGCATGGTACAAGATAGAATCAAAATTCAAATTCAAATCTTGTAGTAGTATACACTTCCAAAATACTAGTATAATCTAATGACGCTCTAGTCAGTCATATTCTATATACTTCTAAGATTGATTGCAAATAAGTGGTAATGATGTAGCCGCAAGACTAAATTGACCAAAAATTGAATTTGTAGAGTTTTGAAAACTCAAACTGCAATATTCAATTCAATGTATAGAACCGGATATACAAAGATTCAGCCCACAAACACCAACATTTGGGCCAAGAGAAGAAACAAGCATATCTGTGGATACAAGAAGAGTCTAGAAAGTTGTATGATGATATCTGTGGTATCACGCTTTTAAATTATACTAAACCACACAAATAAACAAACATGACAAGTAAAAATAAATCTATTCGATCTTCTGATAAAAAGATAAGAGTCCAATCAATCCAATGATGTAGTCGTATCGTATGTGTGTTTGTTGAAGTGACTAAAAGCCCAGACATCGATAAAGCCCATCCAGAATCTCCTGAGAATTTTAATTATCATATCATATGAAAACAAACAAAAAGGATGATACAGTACTACTTATGCTGCTACTTACTGCTAGTATTAATTAAAACAAAAATAAAGGAAGCGTACCTTGAAGAATTGTTCAGAAGGCAATGCCATCCAAACCAAATTCCACAAAAATCTTGAACGGAAATAAGAGCGGAACTGCTGCACCATAATCACGATCACCACCGCCAACAGCACAACCCACAATAAATCAACCTTTTTTCTTCTTCTCCTTCTTTTTCCAAACCAGGTTACCCAGGATTTGACAATGCCATTGTCTCCGGATCTGAATATCTGGATGAATTTGAGTTTCCGTTTCAAGGAAAATGCGGATTCGGGTTTGGATTCAAACTCCAAGGTGAACGGGCGGAGGTCGAACCGGATGGAAAGGCGTGAATTGGTAGAAATGATGAAGCTGAAACGACAGCGTTTTGCCCTGGATCGGAGGCGGAGCGTCCATGGATCTGAGTGTTTCATCAGTAGGAGTAGGAGATGCTGAGTTGAGTTCCGCAATTCCAAATTACATTTTTGGCCTTCATCTCTCCTCCAACTAGCCGTTACCCGTAATGGGCTGGGCTTGGCTTCGCTTGGACTGTAGGATTATTACTTTCTGTGGATTAATAATACCTATGGCTATGGGCCTTACCCTCTACGTATTTCACTCCAATTTGGGCTGTCAACTTTTGATTGGTTTGTAGTTAATTGCTGCCACATTAACATAACTAACTATCTGGAATTATTCATAATTGTGTTCACTTCCCCGCAACCGCAAATCATGGGATTATATATACCTTAATTCGCAAATTAGGCACCAAATAAAAGCGTTGCTGTATTACTTATTTGGGGAAAAAACAGATTTTTCCAAACACTTTTAATTCTACAAGAATTGGTTACCCTAACAATAAGAAAGCAGGTTTTTCAGCATTACAAGCTAGCTAAGGAAGAAGTGATTATAATCAGGCATTTATGTGTAACTAACAACAGACCACCTCTCAAACAATATATACTAGTACTTAGTACTCTAGCATGCAGTAATTGATTGGGAGATCGAGTTGAGATTTTTTACCACTTATATATATATATATACTAGAAGCTAATTAAGTCGTAGGTGATTAATATAATTAAGCTTATTAAGTCGTAGGTAATTTGATATTTTATTTGCGTTTGCGTTGGAGGAAGCCTGCAGCCGGCTATAAATATGCGTTTTTGTATGCTTAAATTTATAGCTGGATGCGTTTCTTTGGATATGATCATTTGTTCCCATTTCTTCGATGATTCTATTAACTTTGCATTTTTCACCTTAATTAAACTATACTCCATATTGATGAATTAATAAGCTGATAGTAGTACCATATATTGATCAACACAATAATATAATTGACGATCGAGTTTATTAATTTGAGTAGTACAATATTATTTAAGATGACAACAATCAGATCTGCGTAGATCCCACCCATCGATCTAATTACAAGCAAATTAAAGTATAATGAGATCGGCATGCACATGCATGCATCGATCCATCAAATAAAATGACAACTTATTCTTTTCACGTACTAGTAGATAGTTGGTATGTATGTATGTATGTAGACATCACTTCACCCTGCAACCACCATACATACAAACAAACATCACAAATTAGTTCAACTCTCGAAATAAATGAATGAACGAAAAATAGGAAGAAGAGAAATGAATGAATTACGTACTTGGAGCAGTCCATGGATGGGGAGTAGCGGTAGGGAAGGGGGACTCCACATTTACCAGGGAGGCTGTTGATGTTGTCCGCCTTGGCCCCGACGCTGGGTGCAAGCGATTTTATGCACCCGCACACTGCCTGCCGATCAGGGGTGGTGGCTGCCGCCTCGTTCAGGGCTTTCACACCGTCGCAGCAAGGTGCCGCCACCTCCCCACCCCTTTGGAGGTAACCGAGGCAGGGGTTGACATACCTCAGAACGTCCCCACATGTGATGGCTTCGGCAACATCAACTGCTACTGCCGCCATCGCCACAATCACCACTAAACAACAGACCTTCTTCATTGACATATTTATTGTTTTGAGTTTAATTTGTTTTGGGATGTGTATGTAATGTATGAGGGTGAATTAATGAGCGAGTTTTTGAGGTATTTATAGACTTTATTTGGGTGGTAATTGCGTGTATGAATCATCATCTTCCCCATGCATGCATGCATGTATGGTGCATGCATCATCACATGCATGTATTCATAGTTAGTGTTGAAGGGAAGGGGCTATATGGCAGCTAGTAGTATATAGTATTAATTGCATTTGTGTACATATATGTGTAACACTTCACATGTATGTCTATAAAAGTAGCCATTCTCCCTAATCAGCTCTAACTTATTTTTCCTACGTAAGTTTCAGATTGAAAATTTCAACTTTTTAATCTGCCTCTATTAATATTATGCAAGACAAGCGTATTAAATATTATGCCACCATATTAGATAGATGGCCTCATAATATAAAAATTACAAAATTAAAAGAGGGAGAGTAAATTAATTTGAAACCTGATAATTGGAATGTAATTTGGATGTACTACCTCCTTCCCACTATAGTAGTCCCATTTTGACTTGCACAATAACCAATATTTGGTCAAATCCAGGATTAAGCAGAATTATTAAGGAAAATTAATCTGAATTAGTATTGTAGCAATGTTACTGTAGCGGGGTTTACTGTTCATCATTTTACTGTTCATGTCTAAAAAAAATACAGAAAAAATCGAAAATTTTCAAAAATTTCAGTTTTGGTGCCAAAATGATTTTGGCACCAAAAAAATTCTAGTTTTCTGCCTATAAGAGCAAAATCATGCAGAATCCCACCCACTTCTTCTCTTCCACTTTCTGCTCATTCTCTCTGCACTGCTTCTTCTTCCACTTTCTGCTCATTCTCTCTGCTCTGCTTCTTCTTCTCCTTTCTGCTCTGCTTCTGCTTCTACTTTCTGGTTTGCTTCTTCTCTTTTGAAGATGGCGAAGGACGTTCCGGAACGCACAAGGATGCAAATCATTCAGTTTCTGTTGGCCTCGAAGATGCAGTCCAATGGAAAGCCTGCACATGGAGCCATTGGTGAGGCTGTGACAGCATTCAAAGTGAGCAGGAAGACAATAACTCGCCTCTGAAATACTGCAAAAGAACAAAGGAGCAAAGGTGAGTTTGTAGATGTTTCTTCCATTAGAGCAAAGAGAATTAGGAAGAAAAAACATGAACCAAACTATGAAGACATTGAAGCCATTCCAGTAGAAGAAAGAGGTACACTGCAGAACTTGTCAGATAAGTTGAAGATCTCAAAGAGCACACTGGGAAGATGGGCAAATGAGGGGCAGAAGCTCAGAGCTCACACAAACAATATGAAGTCTCTACTGACAGCTTCTAACATGCGAGAGAGAGTGAGCTTTAGTCTACAAGCCATACACTATGATGCAATCAAGGATGAGTTCAGATTCAAGCCAATGGAGAACACCATTCATATTGATGAGAAGTGGTTTCTGTTAACAAGAGATACATGCAGATACTACCTCACTCCTACAGAACCAGAGCCTCTAAGAGTATGCAAGTCAAAGAATTTCATCCCCAAAGTCATGTTCATGTGTGCAGTGAGTAGGCCAGTGTTAGGAGAAGATGGCAGTGTAATTTTTGATGGAAAAATAGGCATCTGGCCATTCACAGAAGAGATCACAGCAAAGAGGGACAGTATTAACAGGAAAAGAGGCACCAAAGAATTGAAACCAATACAGAAAATCAACAGGGATGTGATCAGAGACTGCCTAATCAAACAGGTAACATGTTTCAGCTTCAATCATTCAAAAACTGTTACATTTATTGCTACCAGAAATATCATTTAATGCATGTAGATTGTTGTGTTATTAATGCACTTACAGATTGTTCCCACCATTAAAGAGAAATGGCCACCGCATATGAGCAAGAATATCACCATTCAACAAGACAATGCAAGGCCACACATCAAAGGGACAGATGCAGAATTCAATGCAGCTGCAAATACAGATGGATTTCACATGAAGTTGGTACAACAACCACCCAACTCACCACTGTGCAATGCTCTAGACTTAGGCTATTTCAATGCAATTCAAAGCCTTCAACAGAGGAAGAAATGTAAGAATTCAGATGAACTCATCAAGGTAGTTGAAGACAGCTTCAATGCAGTTGAACCAATGACTCTCAACAAGGTTTTCTTAAGCCTACAGTGTGTGTTGATCAAGATTTTGGAACATAAAGGAAAGAACAACTTCAATCCACCGCATATGGGGAAGGACAGGTTAATTAGGCAGGGTATGTTGCCTACTAATCTTCAAATTCCTAGTCATCTAGTTATGGAAAGCATAGAAGATCTTATCAGAGAAGAAGCAACAGAAGGACTTGAGGAACTAATGGCTGAAGTAGGAATCATCCCACCTCAGAATGGAGAAGGAATGTTGGACCTCAACTTTTGATTGAAAGAACAGAACAAGAAGACTGAATTTTTTGTGCAGAAAACAGAATTTTTTGTGTTAAAAATCTTTTTTGAATTATGCAGATGCAATGTAAAGGACTGAACATGTTAACCATCATTTGGCTATTTTGACATCAGTTGAAACCGATTTTCAATGTTATAAGATCACATTGTAGTGTTTTGACGAGACCCAAGCTCACACACACAAACTGATGCAGTTGAAACCACTTCACATAGAGACTTTTAAGATTTCAGAAAATTGTGTTTAGAAGAACTCATCATCGCTTACTCAAATAGCCCATCTTCCCACATGTTACCTGTATCATCAATGCAGAAGGATTAATCGCATAATTCTCAGATATGACAACAATAAACGATCACAGCAGATCACACAAGAAAGGATCATCACAGAAAACTGATTAATTCACATAATTTACATATCCACAGAAGCCATAATTACAGAGAGCATCAAAAAGGATCACAGTCGATCACACAAAAAAAGGTCAGGAATCACCGAGTCGTAAGCTCTCCAATCTCCAGCGCATGGCCTCGGCTTCTCCATCCATCTTCACGCGCCTCAGTCGTCTTCAACCTCCCTCCTGCCCGATTCCCCTTTAAAGAGAGCCGGCCGGCTTCATCTGCTCCGGCCAGCTTCATCCCATTTTCAGGTCGAAGGAATCGGAAACGCCTGCCGGTCGGCTTCATCTTTAAAGGGGATTGGGGTGGAAGGAACCGGGGAGGCGGCGGAGGGCTCCCGGCATCTCTTCAGCTGCTCGACGGTAGGCCTGCGGCGGCGTTGAAGAGTCTCCCGAAAGCTGCGGCGGCGGCTCGGCCGGTGGAGGAGCATCGCTTCGCCTCGGGGGGGAGTGGACAAGCACGTAGTCGAGCTTGGCGCCCCGGACCCGATTTTGTGGTCGCCTCGGAGTAAGGCGCCAAACAAAGCGGTTGCGGCTCCGCCTTGGGGCCTGAGCAGGAGGCTGTGAGACGACGGGAGGTGGCGGCGAAACAGATCGGGTCAGATCTGGACTCGGGGAGACCGAGGAACGCCCAGATCTAGGGTTTTCCTCCACCCGGCCCACAGAAGCCGCCCGCGGGATGCCGAGAGGCAGGGGAGAAAGGGGCGGCGGTGAAAGAGGCGGTGGAGAACCAGATCTCTGCAGAGAAGGAGATCTAGGGTTTTCCTCCGTCGGAGAAGGAGATCTAGGGTTTTCCTCCGCCGCGGCGGCCGCCGCCAGGCGAGACATCGGGAAACTGGGAGGCGGAGGGAGACGGAGCGGCGAGATGGAGAGTACCGGAGAGGCGGAGAGAATGAGAGAGTGAGATGAAAATGGTGAGGCAGGGAGGCGGAGAGAATGAGAGCTCGCGGAGGAAATGAGAGAAAAATGAGAGAGTTAGAGAGTGAGGCGGAGAAAATGAGAGAGTGAGAGTGACAATAATTGAGAGGGTGGGTGAAAACCCTAAACTAATTGGGTTTGGGTTAATTGGGTTGGGTTTAGGGTGTTGGGCTGGTTAGTGTTAATTGGGCCCAGAAAACAAGACTAATTTATTACTAAAAATAGAAATGGGACTAGTATAGCGGGACGTCCCAAAACGGAAACGGGACTAGTATGATGGGAAGGAGGTAGTATATAATAACAAAATTAATTGATTAATAGACCTTATAATGTAATTGGATGAGACGTTAAATTAGGAAGTTGGCCCGACTATCACATGCTCCATTAATTAATATAGGGATTAATTAATTAATCGACCCAATCTCATCTCCTCATCTAAATTTGCATCCTCCAACATTACCATCAATTAGTAGGAAGGAGTATATTAACTAACTATCTAATTCGATCGCCAAACTTAATTACTTCACGTTCATTTCACGCATCTCATCTCATCTCATTCATTTTCTAATCAGTTCATGTTCATCAATACATGTATACAAAATTATATATGAAGCATTCCACATACACTAATTGAGAGATCCATGCATATTTTAGCCTGATCATGCCTCTTCTTATAGTATTATTTTAAAAGACTCATAATATAGTATCTCTGTATTTGCTTCAGTTTTTCTATGTAGTAGTTTTGCCGGTGCGATGCAATGCGATGATCCTTTATTTTGAAAATCACGCAAGCATTGATATCTTATAACTTGTGTTTATTTCACAGCACAAGCTAAGTATATTGCGATAATGATATATATACGTTTTCTTCAGATGTTGATATCTCCACAATCTTAGCTTGATGTTAATGTATACCCCCTTATAATTATGGAATGATTGGATTATTAATACAAGTATATTGCAACAATTAATGAGACTACTCCAAATTGATTGAGATTGTGATTAAACAGCTGATGGAGTGCATATACATTAAGTAAGTAATTCCCTCCAACGTATATATAATGGATTGGTACAAATAACATTAATTTATTCACGTCGCAGTAACGGAAGAAGCTCTCCGATCCGGCTCATATCTTATTTGATTATAGCATATGTTTATACTCTTTAAAGTATCCTTTTATGGAAGCTGAGTACGTACTCCCATCACTTCACCCTGCAAAACAATTACAAAAATTATCATTAGTTTAATGATAGTTGTAACACATATAGTAGGAGTAGTAAGAGATTACTTGGAACAGTCTATAGATGGGGAGTAGCGGTAGGGAAGATCGGGGGCACATTTTGTGATGAGGGCATTAATATTCTGCGTCTGTGCCCCTATGGAAGGCGCAATAGTCTTGACGCAGCCGCATACAGTCTGGCGATCAGGGGTGGTGACTGCCGCCCTCTTCAGGGCTTTGACGCCATCGCAGCAAGGCGTCGTCACCATGCCGCCTCGTTGGAGGTAACCCAAGCAGGGAGAGACATAGCTCAGAACCTGCTGGCATGAGATTGCGGCTTCGGCAACAGCCACCATCCCAATCACCACCATGCACAACACAACCACCTTCATTCCTCCCATTTTAACTTGACTTATTGATTAGCTAATTATTTGTGGAATTTGAGGCTGCCACTGCCCTCCTATTTATAGCCAGCTACAACTCATATATTTGAGTTCAAATTAAATTAAATACGACTTTTTCCCCCGCCTTGATCACGATTTTAGGCAGCCTACCAAGCTATGTCACATGATCGATCATTCCTCCAATCTCATAATTAATTTCTTTAATTAATTTTGTTGCATATATTATATGAGAATGAATTACTTCCCAATATCAGATCAATGTGCATCAATCATAACATATATTGCATAACATGATCATGGCCTGTTAATTACCTTAAATGGAGTAATTAATTAATCATAACTTGTTTCCCTTTCCACATGTACATATAACACAATGTTGTGTTGCACTTATTTAATTAACCATTACATGAATGATGGATTGTACCCATAGTTACAATCAAAGTAGCAAATTAATATAATAAAATCAAATTACAACAAAGGGGTAGACACTAAATCAGCACGCTCCGTTGAAGAAGGCCTTCCAATCCGATCCACACACTTATTTAACACTTTTATCAATATATAAGTACTTAATTAGCTTGCTCTCTCTTAGAACTTCCGATCCATCACTTCACTTCAACCTGCAATTACATAAATATCAATAACCTGTAGTAAATTTCCAAGGCCCAACGTTTTAGATTTAATTTTAATGAATAAAGTAGATATTTACTGCATGCATGCATGCATAACATTAGTATATATAGTTGGGTAGAGAGAGAGAGAGAGAGAGAGAGTACTAGTACGTACTTGGAGCAGTCCATGGAAGGAGAATAGGTGTAGGGCCAGTCAATGTTACATTTAACAGGGAGGCCGTTAATAAATTCGGTTTTGGCTCCGACGGAAGGCTGAAGAGATTTGGTGCAGGTGCAAACGGACTGAAGATCAGCAGTGGAGGCGGCCGCCGCCTTGGTCAGGGATTTGAGGCCGTCGCAGCAAGACGGAGTCACGTCGCCTCCTTCTCTTAGGTAAGTAAGGCAGGCGGAGACGCTGCTCAGGACCTGGCCGCATGAGAGGGCCTCAGCATTAGGAGCAGTCCACGTCATCACCACTAGTGCAATCACCATTAAACAGCTGGCACCCTTCATTCCACCGCCCATCTTAATTAATCCTAAACAATTTAATTTATTTTAGGCAGGCAGGCGTATTAGTAATTGATAATTGTGTATGGAGTGTGGTGGTCCTCCTGTAATTTTTCTGGTATTTATAGATTGTATTTGGCCTCCTATTTGTGATTGTGTTTTATTTAATTTGGTTTAGGAAATTAATGCCACGTGAGATCACATTCTTTGAAAGCTTAATTAGCCAGCCTTACACGTCACTGAATTTTAGTTTGGGTTGGGTGTTAATTTAGGAATTTTGCCCAACTGTAACCAACCATTAATTCCATTCCTTTCGCCATAATTATACAAATTAAATACATTTACCTAACGTCACCTTAAAAAAAATAATAATAATAAAACTTTTGTTTGATTTCTGATTTTATCAAATGGGCTTATTTATGCAAATAAAGTGGACCAAATTAAGCTCCACATGCATTGCATAATTTCTTGATACAATCCATATTATTTTTCACATTTTCAGCCCATCAAAATGGGCCCAAAAACTTTAGCCCTCCTGTACATGGCCCATCAGGAACAATGGGCTACCTAAACTGACCGGCTTATTTGCACAACTGTCTTCTTTCTTTAGATTAAAATTAAACAGAACAGAATTATATAAACAATTTAGTGCGAAAACAAGAAGTAATAAAAATATATGACCATGAATTAATTTTATTATATATAGCTCGATCCATACAACAGCCTCAGCCAGCAAGAACTGATATTGCCGAATTTCCATGCTAGGAAATTAAAATAATATTATTATTATTATTACAACATAAGTAGATAAGCCTTTATTCAAAACGTGCTCAATAATCATGCAATTTACGCCCGTGGAAAACCCATGACATCAATGCACCCTGAAAAACACAAAGAGTGATTAATTTTAATTCATTCATCGTAATTAAATCAAACTTAATTTACAAAAAACAAAAAAAAGAGTCGGTGAGCTTACTTGGTGCAGTCAACGTTGGCGCTGATGGGGTAACCAATGTTAACCTTACAATGGTTAGTCAAGGACTTGGCAGTCTGAGCATTAACTTTGTAAGATTTGGCCAACTTCTTGATGCACTCACACGCACTCTTCCGCTGCGCCGTCGTCTTTGAGGCGGCGTTCAGAGTCCTCATCCCTTTGCAGCAGCTCTCCGCCACCGCTCCTCCCTTGAGGGACGACTTGCACGGCGTCAGATCTTTCATCACCGAGTCGCAGGTCGCGCTCTCCGCGACTACAATCAAGCACAACAACAACGCTACTACTGCAACAACACCAGCAGATACTCTCGCCATTTGGATAAATAATCTGTGGAAGAGAGAAAGACTGAAATCTGAATGATAAGCACTAGTATTTGTTATGGGAATGGGATAGTTGCAGTGACATATATATAGGTAAAATAACATGCATAGTTGGGGGTGACGTGTAGGGTTTTTGGCCGGCACAATATTAATTAGGTAGAGCAAGAGGTTACTTAATTAATCACCTATATATGCATGTAGATGTAGGGTTTTATTGTTTACTGCTGTATCGATCTATGATCATCTAGACATAAATAAGTGGCAATTTACTGGCAAGTTTCGTACTGGAGGAGATGATCGTTAGGTTAGGTGTCCACTAATTAATTACCCATTTAATTTGCCTTGGTAATTTTATTACCAATATTTAATTTTATATATCAATTACTCAAACATGCATATTAACTAATTAATTTCATTGTATATTAAATTTGGTTTATAAAATTTACTAGTTATGGCTAGCGAACATATATTTACTACTCCCTCCGTCCCACTGGGATAGGGACCTTTTTTTTTCCGGCGCGGGAATTAAGACGAGAATGATGATAGTGGGATAAAGTGAAAAGTAGTGGGTTAAAGTGATGTGTCAGATTTTTATTGGGTTAGAATTTTTCATTTTTGGAAAGGTCCCTATATCAGTGGGACGTCCCGAAAAGAAAAATGTCCCTATATCAGTGGGACGGAGGGAGTATCATTTAGTAATTAATTAATTAATGAAATGGAAAATGTACGTGTGGGGATCGGAGTAGAGGTGGCTGAACGGCGCAACGCGGCGGTGCTAGACTATGACTTTCCAGTTTGTTACGACTATGGCTGTTAGCTCCCCCCTATCCTGTACCCAGGTTTAGGACAAATCAATTAATGAAAGCCAACTGCTAATCGGATGGGATCCTCTGTCCCCATATTGGTGTACCAATGGTGTCCCCGATATAAAATTAGGAAGTTTTGAATTCTCTCTATTAGTGGTCATTTTGAATTTGATAATTAGTGTATGTCAAAACTTCCTAATATTGTATCGAGACACCATTGGTATACCAATTTGGGGATAGAGTATCTCATCCGACTGCTAATTAATTAATTTCTCATTTAATCACCTCCACTCCACTCTATATATATGTGCATCTTCGCTTCTTAATTAAAACTACATATCAAGATGATTTACTTCTTTTTGTACAGTGTTTTCCTTTTTATTTTTTCTTTTCCAGATCCATATACATAAGAGAAGCTGCCTAATTAATACCACTAGTAGTTCAATGTGTGTACAACTAATTCAACAAATTGATAATACAACAGAAGAAAAGTCGCCTCGCCTATTTACACGTCTCGGATCTAGAAATATATTCAAATACATAAAAACATGCATGTTTTTCCTCTTCAAGATGAACTAAACTACTAGGTTTACTGTATATATATGTATACATATGGGGGTGGGGGTTTATACTCCATTTAATACCTTCAAAATCAGTGGTCAAAGTACACTATTAATTACTCCACTTTTCATCTTTAATTATCATAAGTCATAACTAAATTACCAGAGTTTTTGTTAGGCCTCCATCTGCAAAGTGTACATGCACCTTCATCTTCATGTTAATTACTTAGTTAATAAATATGCATCAGATCGAGCTGCATTGATCATTTCAAAAAGGATTTAATCGAAATTCAAGAATCTTCGGATTGTTGTTTATTAGGGTATTATTTTCTCAAAGTTCACATTCATAATTTCAGTTTTCAGTTATAATAATTATAACAAGATATTTAGGGCTGATTCAAGACAAATTCCGAAGCTCTTGTATTAAAAATATCAATATATCAAGAACGAATTACACCAGCTGATATATAAAACCGCGCATAGTTGATATATATTTTATTACATCCTCCACAGGAAACTGTGGCAGAATTTGAACAAGAATTGAAAATAAATTTACTAGTACATAACAAGAGCCAAATCCTTTATTACCATATAATTAATATAGTACTCAACAAACATATGTAGTATGCGAGACCTGCAACGTATATCCACCCCAACTCACTGGATACTGCCCAAGACAAAAACAAATAATTATAAGATGAGATGGTCGATTATAGATGGAAATGGAAGTAGTATATATAGTTAATTAATATTACCTGGTGCAGTTGACGTTGTAGCTGACGGGGTACCCAATATCAACCTTACACTTCTGCGGCAAGGTCGATGCATACTGCGAGTTAACGCCCAAGGATCTAGCCTGAGATTTGAGGCACTCGCAGAAAGACCTCTTGATCGCGGGTGTCGACGCCGCGGTCTTGAGATTCTCCACGCCCGTGCAGCAGTTGGCAGGGACGGGGCCACCCTTCTTCAGGTAGTCCCTGCATGGCTGCATCTCAGTCAGCACCTTCTCGCACTCCTTGGCTCCCTCAACGGCAAGCGCCACCATGCAAACGCACACCACAACCTTAATCATAAACGACATGTTGTTACTTACTAGCTAGTATTTGAATTCAATGAAGTAATGAGTTTGATTGTGTGGGATGGGATGAATCTGCATGCATCAAGGCTTGGTTATATATAGGGCAGGGGGGAAGGATACGGTTGGGCGTCGTGTTTGTAAGAAATTAATTGGTGATTAAATATGTAGAGTGATTAATTGATTAGTTGGAGCTGTTTATTCAATGCATGCACAACTTAGGGTTCATCATAATCAAGTATATAATATAAGAAAATGTTAATATATTTTTTGTACACATGTAGAGCAATCTAGACCCTTTAAATTGATAATTTCCTAGTAGATATATTTTCGCAACAATTAATGCTAGGATCTACTAATGTAACGTGTTTTCTGTCTATGTTGCCGCGCGCGATATTGCTTCATTAATACCGAGCTCCTTAGCTTGCTAAATCACCTAATTAGTCGTTACATTAAGTTTTCAATTTCCATTTCACTTATATTCATACTCCATTATTTTAGTAACATATACGGAGTAGTTTATGTATGCATGTAAATAGACGAAGGGTACGTAGGGCTGTGGTAGGCGGTAGGGGGTGGTGGAAGGACGCCTTCAGGCCACCCATCCTCTATAGCTGTTAGGTTTTGACAAACATATCCAAATCCACATGCATAGAGATAGAGATAGAGCGAGTTGTGTATTAATTAATTTTTGTGAGGATGCATGAGGAAGGAATTACGTGGGTAAAAGATAATACGGGAATACAGGCCAGTAAGTAGTAGCCCATATAGGATATATAGCCCATAGTCTAATCTTTATAATCTGGATGAATTGATTGAACCAAATCCAAATGATATAAAATCCAACAGCTAGCCAGCCCATTAGATAGATGAGTGGGCTTAATTTAATTACTGTTCTACTTGTTACATTACATATACTACTATATGCTTAATTTTGGGATTTTTTTTTTTTTTTGAGAAGAAAAAACTTTAAATCATTCATTCAAACCAAGTGCATCAACAGATACAAAGTGACGGATCGAGTCAATCCAAGGATTGTTTACATCAATATTAATCTCTGAATTATGAGCAAGAGAAGCAAGATGGTGAGCTAATCTATTATGATGCCGTCCAATCCAATGAAACTCAATCTTATCAAAAGACTTAGCAAGATGAAGAATATCTCCAATAACGGTACCCACTACTGTTCTTGGAATCAAGCCTTTTTGCAGAGTGAAGATTAAGCTCTGATTGTCAGATTCGACGATGAGATCATTAAAGCCCTCGTCCCGTGCCACCTGAATTCCTTGAAGACAAGCTAAACCTTCAGCAATTTCCACATCATTGCAATTTGGACGAAACATAGCAAAGATCTTGATAAGACTCGCATTATGGTTGCGAAAGGCTCCACCAAGTCCTGCATCTCCTGCTGAAGTGACTGAAGCATCCGAGTTGAATTTAATACGACCTTCGGGAGGAGGAAGCCAACCAGAGGCGAGTGGTGGATCAGCAACGGTGAGAGGATGATTGCTGTTAGCATCTTGGAACTCAGATATCAAACTATTGACCATTTGAAAACAGTCAATATGGGAGAGTTGCTTAGATTGGAATTCACGAAGATTCCTAGCTTTCCAAACGCTCCAGAGAAGGGAAGCAAAAACCTCAACGAACTCAACTGGTTTATTATGAATACAGAAAGCAAGCCATTCCTGAAGGGGGATACGATCCACATTCGTTGGGAAGTTTATCCGAAGTGGACTGGCCCTCCAGAAGAAAGAAGTCCAGCTGCAGTCCCTAAAAATATGCTCCATCGTTTCCTCTGCAGACCCACAACAAGTACAAATGGGGTCAATAGACATTCCACGCTTTCGAAGATGAGTCTTTGAAGGGAGAATACCACGGAGACACCTCCAAATGAAAATGCAGATTTTTGGGGGGAGACGGAGGTTCCACACCCAACGCCAATTATCAAGATCTGGAGTAGATGACGAAGAAGTCGATGACGAAGCATCTTTAAGTCTCTTCGCTATCCAGTAACCTGATTTGACTGAATATGCACCATCCTTAGAAAAAGTCCATCTCACACAATCACTTTGGGAAGTTAAACTGAAAGGGATCGAGACAATTTTGCTAGCAACATCGGGTGGAAACAGGTTAGAAATAAGGTTGTGGTTCCATCCCGAACCTTCATGATTGAGCAGATCACGCACCACCTTAAGATCCTGCAAAACAACAACAGAAGGGGGGGGACGAGTTAAGAAAGCATGGTTGGGAATCCAAGGGTCTCCCCAAATGTTGGCTGTCCGACCATCACGAATAGTCCATTTTGTGCCTTCACGAAGAATACTTCCAGCCTTAAGAATGCTACGCCATGTAAAGCTTGGGGAGTACCCTAACTTTGCTTGTAAGAAGCCACATTTTGGAAAGTATCGGGCTTTGAGACATTGAGAAAAGAGAGACTGCGGCTGAGATAGGATTCTCCATCCTTGCTTAGCCAAGAAGGCTAAATTGAAACTCTCAATTTCACGAAGACCCAATCCACCGCGGTTTTTTGGGGAGCAAACAACGTCCCACTTACACCAATGAATTTTCCTCTCAACTGCTCGTTGCCCCCACCAAAAGTTTGCGATGATCTGGTTGATTCGATGGGTAATAGAATGAGGGAGCAAAAAGCAGCTCATAACATACGTTGGGATTGCTTGTGCGACCGATTTAATAAGAGTTAACTTGCCCGCTTGAGACAGAGTGCGAACTTTCCAGTTTTTGAGCTTTTTAATCACTCTCTCGACAATGGATGAGAAGATCTCCTTTTTTGAACGACCGATAGAAGCCGGTAACCCCAAATATAAACCATGATTCTTGACCACCGGGATACCACACTGTGCCCCAAGAGACATCGCATCTTCGTCAGAGACATTACGGCTAAAAGCAATTTCAGACTTTTCAAAGTTCACCCTCTGTCCTGAAGCCCCAGTAAACATCTCAAGAATATTCTTTACCGTGCAAATCTCAGAAGGGGAGGCCTTCCCGAAGATTAAACTATCATCTGCAAAAAATAAATGAGAGATGGGCGGACCACGCTTACAGGTACGAGCTCCATGGAGGCTGCCAATATCTTCTGCTTTGGATAACATGGCTGAAAGAGCTTCAGCACAGATGAGAAAGAGGTAGGGAGACAGAGGGTCTCCTTGCCGAAGTCCTCGGGTGGGATCAAAAGATTCTGATGGTTTGCCGTTGATCATAACAGAATAGGAGACTGTCGAAACACAACGAAAAATCAGGCTAGTAAAGGAGTTATGAAAGCCCATCCGAGTCATAACGCTGATAAGGAAAGGCCACTCAACCCGGTCATAAGCCTTAGACATGTCCAGTTTAAGAGCAAAGCAAGACATTGACTTAGATTTATTTGTTTTCATAGAATGAAAAAGCTCAAAAGCAATCAATGCGTTATCAGTGATAAGACGACCAGGGATAAAGGCAGATTGGGCAGGACTAATGAGGTTTTGGAGAAGAGGTTTCAGTCGGTTGGCAATACATTTAGTGACGAGTTTCATAACCACATTACACAGGCTGATTGGACGGTAATCTTGAGGCTTTTCAGGGCTTTTCTTTTTAGGGATGAGGATGATGTGGGTATGGTTGATGGCAGCAGGTGAGTGACCGTTATTAAGGATGTTAAGGACGGTTTTGAGGGTGTCATCTTTTACTGTTGGCCAGAATTTTGAAAAAAATAACACAGGAAGGCCATCTGGTCCAGGAGCTTTCAAAGGGTGCATCTGGTTGAGAGCCACGGTTATATCGTCAACCGTATAACATTGAGAGAGATCAAAGTTCGTTTCATCAGAGATTCGAGGCCTAATAGTATCCAAAACTTCATCCAAATGAGCGTAGGGTTCACATCTGAAAATGTGTTGAAAATAGTTGAGGAAAGTGTGCTCAATTGAAGGAGTATCCTCCACCCAACTACCATTCTCTTGTCTAACTCGCCTAATGAGATTTCTCTTTTTTCGACCAGTGGCTGTTCTGTGGAAGAAAGAAGTATTTCTATCGCCTTCTTTTAACCATAAAGATCTGGACCGTTGACGCCACATGATCTCTTTTTTATTCATGAGATCCTTAAGTTTACTCTCAATAGTTTGGCACCATCGAAAGTTTTCTTCTGTTGGGGGGGCAGCTTGGGCTCTCTCAAGGGAATTGTGAAGAGAATCAATTTGAGAATTAACATTGCCAAACTTATCTCTCTCCCAATCTTGGAGTGCCTCACCAATAGCAAAACTTTTCCGACGAAACTCAAAAGGATTAGAAACAGGCCGATGGCCTTCCCAAATTGATTTCACTGTTTCGGGGCAAGAAGTGTCGTGCAGCCACATGGCTTCGAATCTGAAGCGTTTATTCCCTTTACGTCTAGTACCATCTCTCAAAGTCTTGTTCCAACTCAATAGAAGTGGGCAATGGTCAGATTGGAAACGCACAAGATGTTTAACTTCGTAAGCGGGGAAGGTCTGAACCCATTGTTGGTTCGCTACAAACCGATCAAGTCTTTCTTGGATATTACCATCACCCATTTGTTTGTTAGTCCACGTAAATTGGTACCCAGAGAATCCAAGATCATTCAAGTCACAACTCTCCAAAGCATCACGAAAAGCATTCATTTTTGGGAGGGTTCGGCGATTACCTCCAACTTTTTCAGAAGAGTGAAGAATTTCGTTGAGGTCTCCAAAGCAGAGCCAAGCAATCGAATCATTGGTGTGCAGCTGGCGAAGAAGTTGCCAAGTAAGATGTTTCTCATTATCCTCCGCCCATCCATATAACCCGGTTAGGTGCCATTGAGGATTTCCTAAGTTGTCACACACTTCAGCATCAATGTGGTGGAGAGAATCAGACAAAATGTGCAGATTAAGATTCTCCTTCCACATAAGACAAAGACCTCCTCGTCTTCCACCCTGGGAAGAATCACAATCAACGGCGTGAAAATAATCAAATCCAAGCGTATTATGCAAAGTTTCAAAAGTTGAGAAAGAACACTTTGTCTCCATAAGGAAAACAAAGTCGGGCTGCTTCAGGTTAGAGATCCTGGTGAGTTCCTGAACTGTCAACGGGTTCCCAAGCCCTCGACAGTTCCAACTAACGCCAATCATTGGGCTCGGCGGGACTGCTCCGTGGCAGTCTCCGCCGTTGATATGTTCAAATGGTTATCAGAAGACCTCTTACTCTTTTTCAAGTGCAGTTGCTCAGATGACGGAGATAATGGGCTGTTTGGCAGAGGACGTTTAATTGGGGGTGACTTGGTAGGATTGAGGGGTAGTGAGGTGCAGTGTTTGTTTCTAGCGAGATGTTTCCATGCTTTCTTTTTTCGGTTGTGGCTAGGAGCATGAGGAATGTTGATAGTGTGAGGCAAACTGGTAGAGTTAGGAGTGGGGTGGCTGGTAGATAGGGGGTGGGAGGGGGTCCCCGGTTCATTCGGCCAAAGAGTCTTTTTGTTCAGATTTGCAGAAGAAGAGCTACTACACTCAGTGGCTGGTTCGGGGAGAAGTTTTTGTGGGGAGAGTTTATGATTATCAAGGGCTGAGTTAAGAGCAATGAGGGTTGGGGCGGGAATAGAGCTTTGTGGGGGAGATAAGAAATCATCAACAATGATTTTCCTCGGCTTTAATGATGAGAAGTGATCACGAGAAGAACTAGTGGATGGGGATAAAGAAGTGTTCGATTTGGTGGGGTAGATCTGGGAAGCTTTGGGAGTATTCTCTCTTGGGGTCCAATTGTTATGTTTTTTGAAAGGAGAAGCCTTCATTTCAGGACCAAAAGGGAGATCTGATGTCTTCAATTCCTCAGAATGGTCAGCCGAGTCACAATATTTAAGAGCATGTCCAAGCCTTCCACAATTGAAGCAATATATTGGGAGAGCTTCATATTTGATAGAGATCCATACATAATCACCACCAACCAAAATTTTGAGACTTTTAAGAAGGGGCTTTTCCACATTAACAGCAATTTTAATACGCATAAATTTCCCAAAAAAATCTTGATTTGGGTCGGTCCACAAGAAATTTCCAATTTTTCCGGCAATAGCTTTTGCAGCCGGAAGATTCATACAACTAATCGGGGCATCATAAAGGCGGATCCAAAGCTGGGCTTCGGAGATTTTTATATTTGAGGGTTGTTCTTGCTTCTCCAGAGGGCGAATGAGAAAGAGGTTACCTTCAAAATGCCAAGGTTGATTCTTGATTACCCAATTCATCTCATTTGCGTCTTCGAACCTGAAGAGGAAGAGTTGATGTGTCCATTCCCTAGCATCCATCCCCCTTTTAGCTTTCCAAGCTTTTTTCATCACTTCAAGAAGAGCGTAGGAGTTAACTGGTTTGTCGGAGAGTAATTTTCCGACCAGGCAAAGGGGGATACAAAGAGTGTTCTTGGAGCTTTGGTCTGTTTTAAGATTGTCCAGATTTAAAATATCCTCATCGATAATACTTTCAGGTTCCATGGTGAGAGACAACAGCGAGAAAGAGGAGGAACGGAAGATGGGGGCGAAGCGACGGAAACGGCGGCGGCTCTTTCAAAGAAAGGAAGAAAACCTACACAAGCAGGAACAGTAACCTCTCGTAGAGAGAGAATTATTTTTTTTTATTTTTTTTATTTATTTTTTTTTTTTTTAAGGATTTTAGGATCAACAACATTCATTCATATCTAGTAATTCCAGATGTATAATTAAATACTACTACCAATATAATATAGTGTTAATTATTGGGACATACTAGTTTGTATATGATGGGATTTTGTTTTTTTCTCCCATTTAATTTATTAAATTCAATTTTAAATTTGGGGAAACTAGCTAGGATTATTATTTTTGAAATCTTGGTTGTTGTGGAAAACTGGAAATTAATGCTTGCTCATTCATGCATGTTATACAATAACAGAGGTGGGGTATATATTCCACCAATTATTGTCTCGTCTCATGCAAATTTGTAGTATACGTTATCATTTTGTTATCAACTGTTTGAGCTGAGGGTCAATATATCTATATTATATAACAACTGTTGATCAATATTTATATATACGACTACGATATGTCTTGGTTCTTAGTTCTGGGATGGATGTAAGTGAGGGTATAATAACAACTGTTGATCAATATTTATATATACGACTACGATATGTCTTGGATTTTAGTTCTGGGATGGATGTAAGTATATATCATGCTCCGATCCAACCCTTCTTCGATCTCCGCTACTTTATAATTAAGACTGTAAACAAATTAACTCGCGCATTCTTGAATAAAAACAACTGATCTGATCCATATATTTGATTTGAATTTGATCATCGGAAATAGTACACAAACCGCAACTCATGACTCGATAAACTCAGACACGTACACGACACTGACTCGACACACACACAAATACTACTACTATACTAATTAATGACGATAGAGATGGCCTGCAAGTTTTACTCCAAGGTAAAACTAGCTACATATCAAAAACTCTCGTTTTAATTTATTTCACTCATCTTCTCATCATCGTAACATGATCATATAGTAGTAATATTATTTATTGAATTCCTTGCAAACACAAACAACGCAGCATTACACTCCTCCTCCGTTCCATTCATCTCACCCTGCAACAATTAATTAATACTAGCTTAGTAAGTAACAACAAATAAGTTGAAACAATGCATATATTAAAATAGTATAGTATATAGTATATTATACTTAGAGCAGTCGGTGGAAGGGCTGATCTTGTATGGAATGTTAACGCCGCACTGCTTAGGGAGCCCGGCAGCCTTGCCGACGTTAACACGGCCATAGGAGGAGGCGAGGGATTTGAGGCAGCCGCAGACGGCCTGGCGGTCGGGGGTGGTCCTGGCGGCGCTGTAAAGCCCCTTAACACCGTTGCAGCAACCCCCTAGTGGGCCTTGGTTGGTCACGTATGGAAGGCAGCTTCTGACGTACCCAATCACTTGCCCGCACCCTAACGCCGCCTCAGCACCCGGTGCCGCCGCTGCCACCAGCACGGCAGCAATCACCGCTACCAACATTGCTTTCATCATGCCATTGCCAGCCATCTTCTGTTACTGTATGTGTATGAGTATGATATGGTTGGAATGATATTTCGATGGTGATGATTTTGGGATGGGAAAAGGGGGGTATTTATACAGGAAACATAGAGAGGTACGTAGTGGGGGGTGATAAATACGTAGTAAATAGAAATGGAATGGGTAGTTGGGTGGAATTAATATTGGTGAGGAGAGGAGAGGAGGAAAAGTCCATTATTTAGGCCCTTACCTTGCCCTGCGCCCTCTTCTCACTGACAAATCGACACATACTCGGTCACTACATTAACTACTCACTGCCACTCCTACATTTATTTCCCTTTCATATTCTATTGTATAGTATAAGCTACCACCGCAAATAACAATTTTTTTTTTTCTTTTTCATTTTTATGAAAGAAATAACATTGTATTGTATATATATATGTTGGGTATATAATGGTGGCATTATGTTAGGCAAGTGAAGAGGTGCTTAATCTGGCGTTTTTTTTTAAAAAGAAAACAAGCAAATAATCTTATGTCGGTGGAGAACTTGTATAGATATGGTGTGGAAATAATAAGAGGAAGTAGAAAACAGGAGATGATGGTCGCACGTGAGATCGATGTGGGTTTGTAAATACTGCTGAGGACGGAATATATACATTTTAAAAAAATTTATTTAAAAAATTGAAGCCGACATCACAAAATAATCGAATTCGGGATATTTGGTCAATAAAATATGAATTTATTGATAGCAAGATGTGATACTAATAACTTTGATGGGTTGGGTGTTCACATGCAGCTACCACATATATGTTGAGATTTCTAGATCACCTTCTTCAATGTATAACTAGTAATGTATATTTAATACAAATATAGCATGAGCAATTAAAGTATAATCATATACTATTATCTGTACACACACTAAAAATTAATTTCAATTCGCCTCTTAAGTAACTTCCAAAGGTTTAAGGGTAAGATTTGTGGTACTCAACAATAATAATAAGTAAATCGCTCGCACATGCTTATATCTGTGGAGGGGCGGTGGGTTGGTGCCGCTTTAATTGACGGATTTCTTTTGTGGTCATTTTCGTTGCTACCCTATTATTTTTATTTTTATTTTTATTTTTATTTTTATTTTTATTTTTATTTTTATTGGCCACGGAAGGAATTAGCCAAGTGTTGGTAAAGGCCCAGATCCAAGCCCAGGAAAGCTTGGTGGCCCACGGGCCTCAGGTAGTAAGTTGGTTACAGTTACCTACTTGATTTAGGTTGACTTATTCTCCCTTTGGTCAACCATACCAGGCAACAACCATCAATCTTTCCTTTCCTTTCATTTCATTTCATTCAATAACTTTTCCCTTTCCACCGAATGTACATATATATGTGTAAACATGATATTAAATGTTGACAAATTCGTAAAGTTTTTAATAAGAAATGGCAAAACAATATAAGAGAGATTAATTATATGTAAAGGATCAGACTTCAGAGTTCAGAGAGAGAGAGCGCACACACACACAACATGGTACTGTAGTATATAAGAAGGTGGTGATGATTAAGACATAAATTAAAGATAACTACATGCATTGGTACGTACTTATTAGATAATAAGTAACTTTTCTCTCGTAGGCAGAAGTACACAGCTATCAGCTAACACCAACATAATTAAAACCTTAATACTCTTATTAAACTACTCTGCTCCATCGTACGAGGAAAAGCTCCAAATACCACTACCTCCACCACCTCGCTCACCGAACCCTGCATCGATCATAGATTAATAATAATAATGAGATAGGTACCGTAGGGTTATAATATTTTCAATTAATGTAAAATGAGAGAATGCATATATGGTTACGTGGAGCAGTCGGTGGAAGGGCTGATCTTGTAGGGAATGCTAACTCCGCATTTGCTGGGAAGCGCAGCAGCATTGGTGATGATGGTTGGGGAGGCTGAGCTGGCCACCGACTTCAAGCACGAGCACACAGTCTGGCGGTCGGCGGTGGCCGTCGCCTGGTTGTACAGGGACTTAATCCCCTCGCAGCAGTTCACCGGCGGCATTGCCGCTCCCCCGTACATCACATAGTTGATGCACGGGGACAGATCGCTCGCCACCGTGCTGCATGAGACGGCAGCCTCAGCCTGCGGCGACGGCACTAGAGCAGCCACCGCAATGGTCACGAAGAGGAAGAGCTGGATTGTTGCCTTCTCCATTATACTGTATTTCTTTTCTTTCTGTGAGTAGCTAGGGTTTAATTGATTGTGGATGGTGTGTGTCTACCTGAGGAGGTTGATGGTGTTTATATAGAGGAATTTGGTGAAAGATTACATTTAAGAATTAGATAGATTTGTAGCTGGTAAGTAGTTGGAATTCATTGAATTCAATTAATTTAATGGTGTAGCTAGCTGTGGTCTTGTGTTGTGCAGGATATCGACTACCTATACTAGGAAAAATGGTACCATTCTTTGAAAATACAAGTCATCTTTGCACTGGCATGCAATACTAATTACTACTACTATCCAATGTATATCTGTACATCTACAATGACTGATGGTTAAAAAAAGAAAAAGAAAGTTATTCATTCAATTCTTTTGCATAATGTATAGTAAATATCGTGTAGAAAATATTAATGTCTCCTATCTGTCCTAGATATGTGTCATTCCAAGGGAAGAAATTAACTTTTAGTCTCAACACACACGTACACACAGCAAATCAAAATGTAATAAGGCCTCTCAAAAGGCACAATATAGTTAAGTACTAAATCTTAAAAAATAAAAATACTCCAGCAATGGTTTTGAACTTTTGATTGACATCCATGCATCAATATTTTTCAATAATGTGCGAATTCACATTTTATTATTTCGACCGACCAAATTATTTGTCGACTCATTTTGTCCTCAAAATGTCAACAATAGAAGACTTAAATTTCACATAATCCAAATGGCTTTGATTAAAATTTTATAATTAATGTTTTGAAATTGAAGTATATGTCGAAATCGGTATATTTATTAGACCTGTGTTATGTATAATGCTCAGCATCTTAATTATTATTGTTAAAGAAGAGGTTTGAAAGGTCTGAATCCAAGCTGTTAATTCTTCATTAAGAATCCAACTTCTGAGCTGTTTGTTTAATATCCTATCCAACCAATTCAATTCAAAATAACGCTCGGATAATAATAATATATGTATGTACATTGATTCTACGTTTCTCGATCCGCCATCAGTAAAGTAAAATAAGTAAGAGTTGAGTAACAAAGAATTTGATCGATCAAAATTTCCATTTAAAACACACACAAACAAACACCAATTAAGTGAGACTTCACGTACAATTCAGCGAGTACAGTGGTACGTATTAATACGAAAAACAACAACACGATTATATTAGAGCAACCCCTGATAATTTCGTAAAACTGAAAAAGGTTGGGATCTAATTCAGCTAAGATTACAACGTCTCATGAATTAATCCCCAATTTTCCTTGGCTTAGGAAGCTCATCACTTCCCTATATATATACCCTGAAACATAAATCATATAGTCTAATGTTAGAGTATACTTAATTATTAGTTAGTAATAAAGGAGTAGTATTTACCAGCCACTAATTATTTAATACGGAGTGGTAACTGGTAAACATTATTTAAATTAAACAGAATGCATGTGTGCATGGCAGAATTAAGCAGTTAAAACTATATTTACTTTTTGCAATCAATTGCAGGCGAGATTACGTAAGGAATGAAGACACCGCATTTTCCAGGGAGATTTTTGGCGTTATTAACGACGGCCGGAGAGGCGGAGCTGGTGACGGATTTCAGGCAGAACGCAGAAGCATACATTAACGACGGTCCACGGTGGTGCTCGCCGCCTTGTACAACGCCTTCACTCCCTTGCAGCAGTTTTCCGGCACCTGGCCGCCGAGGAGAAGGAGATACACTGCCTTAATCATTATGGAGTGGTTTGCCATTTATGCTGAAAATTGTGATGCTTATATAGATTTTTTGCTCATTGCAGATGCAGGAGCAGGAAGGTAGTTGGATAATTGAATACCCGTTACACTTGCATGTGCATTCTCTGTGCCGATTTTAATTTGTTTTTCAATTAAGGTATTAAATATATATATATATATAGTAGTACATATATGTTATGGGTCCTAATTAATATTTTCAGTATGTCCAGGATAAGAGTAGTGTTTTGGACTAATTATTAATATACCGGCCCCCACCAACCATTACCTAATTAAACCATTGTTGCAATATTAATAGGCGGATGTATATTGTGACTTGTGAGCGTAGGCGATTTATAATCAAGTTATTTTTGTCTCACTATACTATATATCATAGCAGAAAGGTTATAGATGCATATACTACTATATATATAGATGGATACAACGTTATTCATAAGAAAGGGCAAATTAATTAATTAGAGATTCACACTCGTTGCTCTCTACTCTTCTCCACGTCCACGGCCCATCTTATTCCATACACACTCTCCAATATTCATAACTCCATAATCAAGCAATCCTGCAAAAAAAACATTACAATTTAAATAAAATTAACGAAACCAATTCAAATTCACTAATCAAACTAATCAGTAGTAGTAGTAGTACCTAGCACAGTTGGTATTAGGGCTAATCTGGAATGGGATATTGACCCCACACTTGCCCGGAAGTCTAGAAGCATTCCCCATATCTATAACACCACGCAGATTCTGAGCGGCCGCCACCAAGCACCGGCAGGCCGCGCGGCGGTCGGTCACGTTTCTGGCGGAGGCCGCCACCGAGAGAACCCCGCTGCAGCACGGCTTCGTCAGTGGGCCGCCCCGCAGATAGCCTAGGCATGACTGTAGGTAACCCTGCAGCTGAGGGCACGATACCACCCCCTCTGTTGCCGGTGACAGTAGTACAACCATCACCGTCAGGCACACTACCATCTGCACTTGAATTCTCACCTGCATCTTCAATTTTATGTACAGTGTAAGATTTGATTGAACAGGTTATATATATATATATATGTAGATTGTGGAGATAGATAGATAACAAGTGGAGTGTAGTTGGGCGTTGGCTGAAATTTACTGCTTTTGACTTTCAGGGCTTTGTATATTACGTGTATAGCATTCCCGTGAAACACGTCTACTAAGCATTTGCATGCATGCACAAGACGATAAATCCACACGCCAATCGAGGTCTATCTCGAGATTCTTTTATTGGGCTTATTAAGCTGTCATTTTCAAAATTCAAAGCCCAGGTGTATTCCACCCAATTAGGTTCTATAGCCCATTTTCCATTGACTTATTGGGCTTCTTATTCAGGCTGAATATATAAAGCCCATTTTTATGGATGATTTTGTTCTCTAGGAATACAAAATTCAAAAATAAATGTATTTTTTACCTTAATTAGGCCGTGTTACAGTTGTGAAAGCAATGGGCACGAGGCTATAAAGGAGAGCAACCACTAAATTAATGAGTTTATTAAAATCATGTTTTAATATGGCACATTCAATTTATATGTTTGAGTCTATATTGCATGGAAACAAGAGATGTTACGTCAACACCCCTCCCTAATTCGATTAAATAGCGTTATGGAACAATATGTGAAGTTTGGTGAGTAATTATATTGACTGGTTAATGGTTATGTTCAACACACAAATTAATTTATACTACTACTACTACATAGTATCAAATAAATTTCATGCATCAACCGTTTTATTCAATTTTCAACGGTCTCCTTTTCAGATGAATGAATAATTAGTTTAAATCATATGGAAGGCGGACACGTGGAGATTTGGGTAGGCCAAGGGCTTGCCAATCGGCCGGCCAAGAAATAGTATTTCCACTTTCTAAACCAAATTTCTGCCTTCACTTCATGTGACTGCCTTAACATCTACGTGTTTTGGATTGACTATATTGCCATGTCATCAACTGTTCCAATTAATAATAAATCTACTTAGAATTAGAATTAGAATTAGAATTACTGTATATAAATTTTTTAAATAAGGGATTGAAGCTGTCGAGACATCTGCGTCGAGTAGGTCACCTGAGGTTCCTTAAAAACCCGTAGTATATTAATAAAATGATGTCATTCGGTACAGTTATTATTGATCCTTATTGAGGCTAATATTTATCCCCGTTAATGACATGGAAACTAATTCTAACTAGAACTAATTATTTCCTTTATTTTAGCAAGGCTTCTGTGTTTGATATAACACTTGATGCCTTCGGAAATTTTAGCTGTTATTCAAGATTGTTATACGATACTATTGGTATTAACGTCTTTTTGGAGGTGATGCCCTAAAGTTGTGGGAGGCACACTTTCTTAGCATTTAGAATTATTTATGTAGCAAGGCTGATACTAGTCCCTATTAAAACTCATCTGGACGGCCGTCCAACCCTGGACGTGCGTCCACGCCTTCACCTATTGTTGGACGTGCGTCCAACGAGGGCTTTCAACATCCGTCAGAAGCCGGAGTTGGACGGGCGTCCAACTCATCTGGACGGCCGTCCAACCCCATCTTGCAGCGTCCAACAGAACAAGAAGTTGGACATCCGTCCAACCCAACTGGACGGTTGTCCAACCCCGACGAGCCATGCACCGAGTCCGAGGAAGCCGAGAAGGAGGCCCAACCTCTTCACAAGATGTTCAATCCTTATGTTCCTCCCATTCCTTATCCAACCATGTGAAGAACAAGCAGCGCGATCTACAATTCATGGATCTTTACAATCTTCTTTCAAAGGTGGACGTGAACTTGCCTCTTCGTGATGTGATTCACAACGTGCCACCATTCATGAGGTTCGTGATGTGATGTGATTCCCACGCCACCTATAGAGTACAGTACACTAACCAGTATATATAGAGCGATGGCAACCACCATACTTAAACATGAGTAGATCAATCCAATATTTCATACAACTTAAATAAAAATGCCACACACCACACTACTCGTCTCCTCTTGCTCTTTCTTCCTCATCATCTCCTTCCTCCCTCTCTCACTAGCCTGGCAGACTGCCCATGCAACATTCTACGGAGGCTCCGACGCCTCCGGCACTATGGGTAATTCATTAATGAACTAACTAACTAATTATAACCCACTACCATTGGATGATTCATCCAACTAATGAATTGTAGGAGGAGCATGTGCAGCCAGGGCTACGGTACTTCCACTGCTGCACTAAGCACTGCTCTCCAACAACAGCTTGAGCTGCGGCGCCTGCTACCAATTGCGCTGCAATGACGATCCCAAATGGTGCCTCCCTGCCACCAACTTCTGCCCGCCCAACAACAATGGTGGCGGCTGGTGCAATCCTCCACGTCACCACTTTGATCTGGCCGAGCCCTCCTTCCTCAAAATCGCACAGTATCAAGCAGGGATCGTTCCGGTTATCTACAGAAGGTACTATAACCATAATATACAGTGATTAACTAATCGGCGATCAATATATAACTAGTATTAGTGTTGCAGAGTTCCGTGCTTGAAGAAAGGAGGAATGATCATTCGTATTTCAATCTGGTGTTGATTACAAATGTTGGCGGGGCAGGTGACGTGCACGTGCTCTGGATTAAGGGCTCCCGCACCGGGTGGCAACAGATGACCAGAAACTGGGGCCAAAACTGGCAAACCAACTCTTACATCAATGGCCAACCGCTCTCCTTCCGCGTCGTCGCTAGTGATGGCCGCACCCTCACTGCCAGCAACGTCGTCCCCCACTCTTGGCAATTCGGCCAAACCTTTGAGGGACCACAGTTCTCTATTCTATAAGCACAAACATTCATGCATGTACTTTACCTTTTACGTATTTTACTTCTTTTCTTGATAAGATCTTGAAATAAAGAAGAAAATATGGCACAACTGTAATTCAAAAGGCCAAGATGTAATATATATGTATTTCACAGTATAATCGTTCTCCTAATTTCTCCTTTCTTGTTTGTTTTTTTCATTTTTCACCCGGTATCATGATTTACTTGAACAAGGCAAATCTTGAATCTTGAATCTGCATGAGTAAAATATACAACACTCAAATCTTTTCTTTGCACCAGACACAGCAAATCCAACCCCCCATACATACCACATAATCCTAATCCAACCCGACCCAACCCGACCAGACCAAGAACACAAGATCCATATACATTTCAAACCAACACCAAGACACAGAGTGAAACCTCAATTCAGTAATTAAGCAACGAATACTTCACTCTCACCACAATCCTCCCTTTCTCCACTCCAAGCTTCCCGCCTGTCACCAGCCAGTGACCCGGTGAGTCCTGCGGCCCCTTGCTCATCTCTGTCATGTCGACAAATTTTGCCAATTTGTTTCCTGAGTAATCCTCACTGGAGCTCGAACTCGAGTCCTCGCTTTTCCTAACCTTCTCGTTCGGAGCATAATCCCATAAAGATCTTCGTATTGTACACCCGGGAAGCCTAGAGTACAAAAGCTTCAAATGTAGAACGTTTCTCGAGCCGAAATCCCAAACCCCGAGCTGTGCTCCGGTCACTACATGGGCACCTGAGAAATCGCCTATGAAGCTTTCGTGATTCTCAACTGGTGCGGTGCTGACGTGCGAGAATTTCTTCCATTTCACAGGCTCAAACCATCTGCTGTCCTGCTCTTCGGGGCCCTGCCATTTTGGAGCTCCGATTGCCACGTGGGTGTCCCAGTATGGCTGGAGAATTTTGGGTAGTGAGGCTAGATGTTGAAGATGGATGCTCAACCGATTCTGTTTAGATCCCTCGAGGCATAGTCGCATTCCAGTTACAGGCTTTCGTCCGACTGAGACCTGCATTTATATATTTCAAAGGCAACTTTCAGCAACTAATTTGTTGAACTGTATACGCCTAATCATTCATAAGACTGAGTATATACCAACACATGTGACATGTCTGTTTCAATGAATTGCGTAATATACTACGAGGGAATGAACGATCAGAGTGACAATACACGGGATTGAGTACTTGTGCTCAAAATTATTCAATCTATCAAAGTGTATTTATATTATCTATCCATGCTAATACGTACCTGTTCTTGGCTGACGTATAGTTTTTGTCCCATCATGCTAAACTGTAATGATGGGCAAACTGGTTCCTTTCTAGGCTGTCCCGGAAACCTGTCCTGATTGGGGGCCCACAATCGAGGGACTTGAAATTCTAGGAAATATCGAAGTTCTTCAATCTGAGGTTTATCTGCAAGGGGGAATTTAGTAAATACTTATATAAGAGTAAAGGCCCCAAAATATAGTGATGAAAAGGAAGATTCTTACACTCTAGGTAGAGAGCAATAGCACGTGCCAAATGCTCCCTTCCTCGAACTCCATCAAGCAGTTCTGTTATAGGAAAGAATGACATCTCAATCACATCTGGAGAAGATCGAACAGTTTTTGCCCACTGAATGTGGCTCCGTTCCAGATCATCCCCTCCTCGTCTTCTAAATATGACGGTAACATCCTGATAGTATAATCACCTCAAATTGTTATAACTAAATGCTGGCATTCATAATAGCAATCATGATTACGAAGAGAAAAAGCGTGATCTTATAATAACCCAAAGTTGTTTAGTTCCATACGATGATTTCAAAGACCCAAATTCAAATCTTCTTTTTTTGAATGAGAAACTATCAATTTGTTACAGTGGGAATATGGATTTTACATACTTCTTTGCCACTCCCAGAGAGGTAAGGTGCACTTGCTGGGTGTGGGTATATCCCTTGGCTGTTAAAAAGAGAGGGATCGTTGCCCTGAAAATTCGAGATGATGAGAATAATATGAGATAACATTTGTTATGAAAAAAAAAAAAAAAAAGGGAGGCAGAGTCATCAAATTAGAAGGAAGAAAAGGAGGCAACCTTATTTTTTAATAGGCCTGAATTTGTAATGCCTTCAGGGCTGGAGAACCTTTGATTTCCAATATCTTGAACATAGTTCTTGATTTCAACGATCGAGAGTGTTGATGAAAGGTGCTGCTTGACATAGATTACATCTTTACCACCGATAGTTATAGATGTAATAACATGGGTACCAAAGTTCTCAATGAAGCTGTTAAGAACACAATAATTAAATAATATCCTGTTAAAAAAAAGATGTGTATATAACATATATGTACATGGCTAAAGTCTCTACCTTGCTAGGGCTGGTGGGTCCCATGATTTCGGCACTGCATGTATGACATTTTCTTTTAAAACCATAGGTGATTTAACAAGCTCGATTTTAGTAAGTGGAATGAAAAATCCATCAAGGCAAAGAGACTTCGTGGAAGCAGCATCTAAATGCCTAGAACCGGTAAAGCTGAATGAAGCATTGAAGCTACCAAGTGGAAAATTCCCTGAGAGACTAGCCTTTTTGTTGAAATAATCCATCATCTGTAATCGTGTTGAACATAGTAAGCATACAAAAAACACGAGCTACAAGGTTTGATACAAGTCGGAATGGATAACGGGTAACAAAAAAAGTATCAAAGAATTACAAAACATTAACAAGCACTCTCATTAATTTACTAAGTTCTGCTTTTTTACGCATAAATTTAGATTATATGCACCAAATTATGGAGTTCAAAATGGTTCACAGATGCACTTGCAGAAGCCAGCAAGCATAACGCTAATCATACCCCCAAATTCCCACGAAAAAGGGGAACAACAGACATTGAACAAAAGTATGATAATCATTATAGATACAGCTCAAAATAACACAAAATAAAGAAAAGAAGAGTGTAAAGAGTTGAAGGAATCTTGCTAAATGCTTGCAGTTTTATTTAAAATGGCCCATCATTTTTAGCCAACAAATACGTAGACGAAAATAGACACTTGCATTCTCATAGCCCAAAAGAGTTATCAGTTTAGAGGCACTTAAGCATATAAAAAGAGCACAGTCCGCGGTCTTAGTACTGGCAGAAGAATATCTCATGCTCCTACTAACTATATTAGTAATATTTAACGGTCCTGGCAAATGATATTAATGATCGTAGAGGAAGGCATGCTAATTCTTGAGAATTGTAAGAGGTAAAACCCAAAGTGTTGTGTTCAAATTAAGAGAGATGCGTGATATATGTAAGTGAAAGATAAAGATTCTTTCTAATGCCAATATATTAGAAATCAAATGGTGACAAAATTTTCTAGCGAACTAGTTCTTGAAATAAATCTTCTTGGCATTGGTCCTTTGCAAATATTTCTACTCCGATACCAGAACAAAGGAAAAGCTAAATATCTCGAGCTGCCATCCTCACAAGCCACAGAAGTCTCCAAAAGCAATCTAATCAACGTAGAACATCATGCAATATCAAGAATACCCTTCTAATAAAAAAGGAAGCAGTTACTGTAGTTTAGAAATATGTTCCTTTCGAGCAACAAGAAAAAAGCAAAATCACTTTCTATCTCCAACTTTCATAGGGAGAAACATAATTTGCTGTCTTTTCTCTGACCTAGTCTTTCTCCAAACTAAGCTTATGAACTGGAGTAATGAAACCACATAAAGCACTAACGAACCTAACAGAAAGCTTCCCACTATATGAATGAAACTTTAAAATCTAACAGGCACCAAACAGATAGTCTTTAGTAACTTTACAACACATTTCTAAAACATCCACCTCCAAAAAATAAGTGTTCTTGAGTGAAAATCGAATGAAATTCTAACCCTGCAGCCTGCCATTATCATATAATCTTCTCTATCATATCTAGAAGCAAACAAATTAGCCAAAACCAACATCAAGCTTAATACGAAATCCAGATACTGGACACTCAGGAGCTGACTAGGAAACAAGAATGAACAGAGATGAAATAGCAATTACAAAATACAAACTTGAACCGTATAAAGACATAATCTTCACCTCATTATAATTGCAAACTCCAAAGCCATCACGGCCGCCTTCCTCATGAGAATTCTTGATATCCCTTGAAACATCTGAAACAACTAAATTATCAAATAAGTATAAATCCCTCGTATGTTCTTCATCAATATCCACGATCCTCGAACCCGACACGCCCTTACAATACAGCAACCTTGTATCGTAGTTAACGTCGAAACCCCTCCCCAATGCTTGTACCGAATTTATAGCTGTGTGCAAAGCTGCTGCATTTTCTCCCATATCATCACATCCCCTAAAACACAACCACCAATCGAACTCAATACCTCACTCCAATTCAGACAAAACCCAAGAATCCCAACTCAATTCAAAACCAAGAACACAACACTCTGAGCTATCAAGAACTGATTTTTATTTTTTCTTAACGATGTCGAACGAATTCAACCTCAATCTCATCGAAAACGGCCCCAAGGTATTTCCTTTCAGCACAACGAGATATCAAAACCGTGGAAATCAACTAGATAATCTTTGACCCTTTGCTGCAAATCTCTCCTCTCCCTACCTTCCAAATGAGGGGCTACCAAGAAAGATTTGAATGCAGAAACCAAATTGTAAACAAGAAAAAAGGGGGAGAAGCTGCAAGCGGGAAATTCTTCCCTAGATCTTGAAACTTGTTGTCTCCTCAGAAAAAATTTCCAGGTCTTTTCATTTCGAGATGAATAGATACAATTAGTTGTATGTATAACAACCACCTATACTTTTCCGTCTGCTGTAAATTCTTGTTTGGTGTTTTTTCCCTAAAAACTTTTATGCTTGCCGTTGACTCCTTGAGTCGTTCGCTTAAACTTCACCTGTCTCGCAGGAGCCACACGTGTTTTGCTTCTTTCGTATGCTGCATCTCAACCGTCCATACCGGCCTGCCTACGGCTCAGATGCCGCCACGTCAGTTGACTTTGACTATTCGATTATTAGTGCCTGTTCAAAGCTTAAAATCGATAAATCTTTGTTTTTGTTAGAACCAGTCTTTTACAATGTAGGAGTAGTATAATTATATTTCCATGTGATATGTTTGCCAATTTTCATGCCTCATTTCCTTATTTTATTTGGATTATTGGGTTGAATAAAATTTTATTTGAAAGAAAAAAAGTTGGTAAATGATAGAGGATGGGGCGATTTTCCTCTACCAAACGAACGAAAATAAATAAAAATAAAGAAAATTGACAGTCGCGGGCTTTCCCCGTCGATCACGTAAGTACGATAAATAAAATTGACAGTCGCTGGCTTTCCCCGTCGATCACGTCAGCAGATACGAAAGGAATAAAATACGGCAGAAAGGAAAAGTAAAAGACGGCAAATAAAATAGGGTTTCTGTATTATATTTCTTGTTGATGAAAATAAGATACAATCCACCTATTTATACTAAATACTAGGGTTGATTCGACCTACGATCCGGGAAAGAATCAACAAGAAAACCCGAAAAGAACGACCCAAATAATTAAAACGGGCTAAGCCCAACGACAACTACAATTAATTAAAATAAAGCAAATAACGTATCAACTCCCCCACCCTTGAGAATCACCTTGTCCTCAAGGTGGAAATTCAAATTCCTTATAAACTTCCGCAAGATCGTAGAGGCCGAAAATAAACTTCAGCACCTTCGTCGAACCATCGCTCGGCGCTATCACCTCCAATATCCTTTTCGGCCAAGCCTTCTCCTTAATGTCCATCAAATTCATCCAATTGATAAGGGTGAACGAGATTGTCCACTTTTGATACAATAAAGTAATTAAATCCAAACCTTGATACTCGTTGCACGCCTTAGATATCATTCGGCGTCGTGGAGATCACACCTTTGATTCAATAACCGATACCTCGCCCCCTCAAAGAGACTCCACTTCGGAAGCTCTCAATGAAAGCACCAATTGATAGAGGATGGGGCGATTTTCCTCTAACAAACGAACGAAAATAAATAAAAATAAAGAAAATTGACAGTCGCGGGCTTTCCCCGTCGATCACGTCAGTACGATAAATAAAATTGACAGTAGCGGGCTTTCCCCGTCGATCACGTCAGCAGATACGAAAGGAATAAAATACGGCAGAAAGGAAAAGTAAAAGACGGCAAATAAAATAGGGTTTCTGTATTATATTTCTTGTTGATGAAAATAAGATACAATCCACCTATTTATACTAAATACTAGGGTTGATTCGACCTACGATCCGGGAAAGAATCAACAAGAAAACCCGAAAAGAACGACCCAAATAATTAAAACGGGCTAAGCCCAACGACAACTACAATTAATTAAAATAAAGCAAATAACGTATCAGTAAATCATCAGATATTATAGTCATGATTTTAAATGTTTTTTTTTTTAAAAAAAACAGGAAACTATAATTCATCGAATTTAGGTGAGATTGGGTCGACATCATAAGTTGAAATCCATTCAATCAAATTTGAATTCTTGTGCCTTTTTCTAGTACTATGTTGTGTGTGTTCAATTTCAGACAAGTAATCATCGTGGCAATCAAATGATTGCTCTATGTTCCTAACATTTCATCCTTATTTATTTTTATGCAATAACAAATATTGACAAATTCCATTCATAATTCAATGAGAATCTGCAGAAAACATCTGCAGAAAAAGAAGGAACAGTGTCTATGATCAAGATTTACACATATTCAATTTAACTAATCCTTTCTACTCGATTTTATAGATTTCCCCAAATCACCATCAGTTTGTTCATCACATTTCCCAGAAGCCACCACAAAGTTTTCACCACCATGCCATGCCAAGCCAAGCCAAGGAGAAAGGGGGAAAAAATCGAAATCGATATTACCCTGTAACTATGAGTTGAGGGCCTTTTTGTTGGCAAAAAGCTGGCGAAGGAATGCAAATTTCCCTTTGGCTCGACTGGAAAACTCGATGATGGCAGCGTTCTTGGTGAGTTCTGTCTCGGATGAGTTGGTTTCGGGTGAAGAAGGAGACGAGGGCTTGAGTGTGAAGATAAACTCGTTAAGCATGCGGATGATCTGGCTGAAGCTAGGTCGCATATTAGGATCTTCAACCCAACAAGACTGAATTATGTACGCCAGCTCTGGTGGAGAGTCATCTGGCACAATAGGCCTCTCTTGCTGCAATTTCAAAATCACAATGCATCACAATTACCATCGAGCTAACAAAATCATAATATCAATCGAACTAGTATATAAGTCCTAGCAAAGTAGGACAGCAATATCAAGATACTTAAGCTCAGAACCAGTCGAATATCTTGGGCTCCAATGGATATTCAAAGTCAAGATGCACTTATATCAATTTCAACCTTTTATTCTATGAAAAAGCTCCTAATAACCCCAAACTCATAAGATAGTTTTGCATATGGTTACAGATACTAAATTCTATTGAGATTATGACAGTCGAGTATTGAAGAAATTCTGACATATTGCAAACTGCATTAACGGCAGTATCTACGAATCCAAGATTTCAGTTTTCACTTTTTCAGGCTGCTTCTGCTTTTTCCCATTATTCCAGGCTTCCGAACCAGTAAACAACAAAAAGAGTTTAAAGGGCATAGCTCCACAATGTAGCGTGTGTGACATGGCAAGACACGAAGAAATAAAACTGATTTGGAAGAGTTTACAAGTATCAGCACCTTAAAAGCAGCAGCATAAGCAGCCTGCAAATTTGACATTCCTTCAAAAGGCATGCGATTAGTCAGTAACTCCCATAGAACAATGCCAAAACTGTAAACATCAACTTTGTTATTGTAGTGCTTCTTCTCTCCCTGACGAAGTGTCACAGTACTGTACAACTGCAGAAATGGCATTTCTATCATTAGTTAGCCAATTTCAAATTACAAATCTCAGATTGTATCTCCGAAATATGAGATGGAAAACTTAAACATTGAAGGCAATCTAGATTGATGGTGTAAAATGTATTCTTCAAAACAAAGTAACTAGATGTGGTCAGAAACAGAAATTCACTTAATAAAGAAATGGAAACCTCAGGTGCCATCCAGCGATAAGTCCCCGTTTCTGCAGTCATCATCTCAGTGACAGTTTCTTCTCTAGCAAGACCAAAATCTGCAAGCTTCACAGACTTCTGATCTGCCGTAAGCAGCAAATTGTCTGCACCATAGGGGTTCAAGTGTATATCTTCTCAGTCAAAAAGTACAAAATACCTCGGATAAAGAATTATAGAATAAATTTTTGCAGGTCAATCTAATAATGTAAATATCACCGCAAAAATAATGATGGAAGCCATAAAACATCAACAATGTGACTAATACAAACAGTTTGACATATAGAAAGATCATACTGTAAGTGGTCATAAGCACAAAGTTGTAATCTTCATGCTGCTTATAAAGAAATAATCATAACAAATATTAATAAAGTAAAATAAAAAACCAATCTTGATGAACATAAAACAGAGTCTACAATGATGTTAGCTTTTTACATATTACAAAATAGTAAATTTATACAGCTCGGCAGGCCATGATACCGGGTTTTAAGTCTCTATGTATTATCCCGTTTGCATGCAAGCAATCCATTGCTCGAGCAATATCAAGAGCAAAATTCAATGCCACGGGCAGATCCAATTGCTTAGGACGAAGGCTTCCTAGATATTTCCGAAGCGACATCCCTGGTAATAACTCAGTAACTATCACCATTAAAGGTTCCTTACAAGCTCCAATAAACTGCAAATAAATTTAGATTATGCTAAGCATAACAAGATTCGATTTTGGAAGAATTCGAAACATTTGATAATACTGACCATCAAAATAGAAACCACAAATACATAAATCAGATAAAAGGATCACATTTTCTCAGGCATGCTCACCTTGACAAGGTTCTCATGTTTCACTTTCGACATCATTGTCACTTCCCGAATAAAACGACTCTCAAGAACAGTTCTTTCTTCCGATGTATTACCACAGTTAAGAACTTTGATGGCAACAATACGATCACCATACCTGTTTAAGAGGCTTATATCAAACAACTGATACTAGAACAACAAATCAAGCAATAACAGATAAGATAAGGATGAGAGCATAGACATTTCAAAGCAGAAAGTCAGAAACTGGATTTCATGTTTAACTTATTCAATTTCTATGCTCTTTTCACATTGATGATTTCAAATTGCATACAAGCTCAAAATCTTTGCATTCACTTTAACTCGAATATCAATACAAAGATATTGAACAGACCTTCCTTGATAAACTTTGCCATGAGCTCCTTCACCAATTTTTGAGCCAATAAACAAGGATTTGGGGTCAACAAGCACTCTTTCATCAATACATAATTCCACAGAGGCGGTGATTGATCCACTGGAAGAAACTCCTTCAGCCGATCTTGAGTTTGACTTCTCATGATTCCCCTCCTCTTTCTTCCCTCTGCTCCTACCACCGGAACTCATGGCTGCCCTCCCCCTCCCTCAATCACTATATTATCCATGAGTGCCTCATCATAACCTCAAAATTCTGTACTCAGAAATACCATCCTCTCCCCCAAACAACAACTCAAGAAAACTCGAATACTAGATTCAAGTAATCAACAACGGATTAGCTAAAGTATACTCTTTTAAGCCCATATCAGCTAAAAAAAATATCAATCACCCTACACAATTGCAGCCGTCTACAATTTAGCAATCACTCACGATGTAAGAAAAGACTACCAGAACAAAAGGAAATCAATTCCAGTTTCCAACCGAAACAGGCCCAAATATATTACTATTCACAAAAAAAGGAAAAGTTTTTTCAGTTCTCGGAGGAAAAGGAGAAATTGATTCCTGACTTTGGAACCCGTGGAAGAAAATCACAGCTTGAAGGTGAAGCCAAGTATGAAGAAATCGAAATAAAAGGAAAAGAAGAAACCCTAAGCTAAAGCAAAGGTAAAAAGGAAAGGAGCTGAGACGAAGACTTACAGTTGCAGCCACTGTTCTATACACACACAAAACATGCACGCATATACAGTACTCAAACAACTACTATTCTCAATCAAAAGTAGGGAACATGTGAATTCTCTAGAAATCTCGAAATAACTTCCACTACGCCAAAGATAAATGAAATCAATTTCAAATTTTGATTCGGCAGTTTCGGTAAGAAGATATTCTGTGGAGTGTGGAGTATCTGTTGAGTTTTGGGGAAGAGAGAGAAAGAAGAGGAGCGAGAGAGAGGGAGGTTTAAAGTGCAAAGAAAGTAGGAGAAATTTTGCAAAGAAAAAACTGCGAGTGCTTTGTGATGCTCATAACAGCCAATAAGGTGCGAGCACGTGGTAGTGGGTGATGCAGCGTCGGGTACACCATTGCATCACAGATTTGGAGCATTCCTGCCTCCAGGATGCCTTGGCAGAGGCGCGTCACACAGGAATATATCTCTCATTATTATAATAATTTTTTCCCTTGATAATGAAATAACTGTATCTTTTACTATTACAGAAAATTACTCCCTCTGTCCCATATTGATATTGGGACTTTTTCCTTTTCGGGATGTCTCATTGATATAGAGATATTTCCCAAAATAGAAAATTTTAACCTAATAAAATTCTGACACATCACTTTAACCCACTACCTTTCACTTTATCTCACTATCATCATTCTCGTCTTAATTCCCACGCCGGAAAAAAAGGTCCCTATTCTAATGGGACGAAGGGAGTATTAAATAAATGTAGAGTTGGGCTAGCATTCGTGTGTGCGAATATGCTATTTCAAATTATTAGCATGAGTTTAATTATTTGAATTTACGATTAATTAATTAATTAATTTCAAAGAATTTAATATTATGGTTCTTAATTAATGTTGGGTTGTTCGCATTAGTTAAAAACATTATCCTCTAATTAAGTAAGTGCTCATGTCCTGCACATTCTTGTTAGTGGACTTTCACTACCGAACTCATTTCGTGCTATTGGATCAATTTAAATAAAGCCCATCTTCCATTATTTTAATCTTTGGGTAATTCTATACACAGCCCCCATTTTACTCCATACAGCCCCCTATTTATTTTAATAATAAAATTAATAATCAATGCACCATAATACCCCTGCAACCCCCTCGGCTTCTCTCCACTACAGTCGCCGTCGGTGTACACAGCCCCTTTTCATTCCCCTTTCCGGCTACGGCCCCTATCCTTATGGCAACGTTGTCAATGAAAACCCTTGCCACCGGCGTCGTAGTTTACCTCAGAGGTGATGACGCTGCCTCCGCGTTCGCCTCGTAGTTGCTCCGCCCGGAAAGCTGGAGGAAGGGCAACGACGGTGGAACAAATGGTGTTCAAGTCGGTGTCGATGGTCCAGAGTAAAGTACTAAAGTCTCGACAAAACGATTGAGGTTGTTCAGTGTGAACATGGACGGCGCTGCCCCTGACCCTCGATGGATCGCCGTCGTCGTTCCAGATTAAGCCGCGACAAGGGGAAATACTTCATGCCTTTGGATTTGGACATTTACACAATTAATTAATCAATTAAGTACATATTATTCATTACGCCACCCCCATTGATGATTTTAATTTGAGAGCTTTGCTTCTTTTTTTCGTTTTCTTTTTCTCAGATTTTAGTGACAAACTTCTTCTTCTTCAATGTATCATGCCTATTCCATTTTCCCTCACGATATATATTCAATCTTTGGGAGGAACGATATTTTTTGGGTGGTTGTGGTTTGATTTACCTCCATGGCGGTGATGGTAGTGGTGATTGCCGTGAATGGCCGCCGGCAAAATGGGAAGTGGAGGGACTGACATAAGGGACGGTGGCTGTGGTGGGAGTATTGTTAATTGAGGGGGCTGCAAGGACAAAGTTGTACATTCCCTGATATTTATTATTAATCAATTAAATTGGTGGCTGTGGGGAGAAAAATGGTGGCTGTGGATAGAATTACCCTTAATCTTTTTATATACCCCGGCCCATATTTTATTGAAATTATTTTGGGGCATGGACAAAACCGATTTTATTGAATTAAATAATTAATCGCTCAATTATTTTTCTCACTTAGTAAACTCAAATATGTATAGTAGTACTAGTATAACATGCATCTACTAATCTAGAAGGAGAAAAATTAACAATTAAAGAAGAGCTTTAATTTGTAGGCAAAATATGAAAAATGAAATCAATAATCAATGAACAATATCAATTTATAATAAAGTTAATTGATTATCCTATCTCTATCCCCTTCTCTTCCTTCCACCTGTCACGTTCAAAAATTAAAAAAAGAAAAAGAAAAAAAGAAAACATTTACACTCAGCAGCAGATAGAAGTAGTGACGCTCATGCTGCTTGGACTAAGTTAGTTCCGGCGAAGTCCTCTCCCTCTCCGACCGCCTCCATCGTCAGCTCCTCCGCCCTCTTCACCTCATGCTTCCAGTCCGTCATGGCCAAGGTGTAGAGCATCATCACCATGCACGACCCCTGCGCCGCCACCAGCCCCATCCACAGCCCCTGAAACCCCCACTTCATCTTGAACGCCATCACGGCTGAGCATGGCAGCCCTACCAGATAGAACGCCGCTATGTTTATCCTCACCCCGATCTTCGGCCGCGCCGACCCCGTCAGCGCCCCGCACGCCGCCGTCTGCGGCGCGTTCCCCACCTCCGCCAGCCCCAGTATCGGCATCACCGACGCGATCATCTCCAGCACCTGCGTCTCCGTCGTGTACAGCTTCCCCAACCTCGACCTCAGCACCACGCTCAGCCCGAACGCCGTGATCCCGTACACCACCGCCACCATCACCCCGATCATCGCCGCCAGCTGCGCCCTAGCCGGCAGCGCCGCCCCCAGCGCGTGCCCCACGCGCTGCGAGATGCTGAGGCTCAGCGAGAAGGGGAAAACGTAGACAGTCCCCGTGGTCTGTATGAGAATCCCCATCGCCGCCACGCACGACTCCGGATTCTCCAGCAGGCCGCTCATGAAGAGGATGATCTCGTACCACCACCACTCCAGGCACACCTGGCAGACGCTGGGGAGGGCCAGGCTGAGCAGCGGGCCCCACCCGTGGAAGAGCGAGCCCAGCGAGGCGCCGGCGCTCCAGGGCTTGATTGCCGCCTTGGAGAAGAAGAGGTAAACCCAGAGGCCTAGGTTCATGTTGACGGAGTAGATGACGGAGGCGAAGGCAATCCCCCTCACCCTAAGATCGAGGTGGGTGACGAGGAAGTAGGTGACGGGGAGGTGGAGGGCGGAGACGCAGGTGGCGACGAGGGTGTTGGGGGAGTTGAGGCCTTGAGTCCGGAGAAGGGTGCGGAGGGGGACGAGGTTTGCATGGGTGAGGAGCTCAGGGAGGTTGCAGACGAGGTAGCTGCGGGCGATTCGGGTGATGGCGCGGTCCTGGCCGAGGAACTGGAAGACGGAGTCGACGTTGAGCCAGAGGAGGGCCATGGGGACGGTGGCGAGGAGGAGGAGGAGGAGGGTCTTGAGGTAGGTCTGGGTGATGACGTGCCAGCGGCGGGCGCCGTAGGCCTGGCAGCAGATGGGGTCCATCCCCGTGCACAGGCCCTTCATGACGGAGAAGCCGGTGATGTTAGCGAAGCCGACGGCGAGGGAGCCGCCTGCCAGCTCAGCCTTGTCCATGTGGCCGAGGAAGAGCATGGAGATGATGGTTTTGGAGAAGTAGAGGAGGGTGGTTAGTGCCACGGGGCATGCGATCCTCCCAAGCGAGAATAGCTCCTCCAAAACCTACGTCCATATTTCCCCATTTCATTAATTGATGTGAATTGAGTTGAACAAAATTGATTAGTGGAACAATTGAGAGTAAAGCCACAATTAGTTAATTAATTAGACTAATTAATGAGTGATGGATGTCCAGCTCATCTAACTCATGGAAGTAACTGATGATTTCACCATATATATATAATTCTTATTCTTCAGTTTAATTTTATTTAAACTAACTAATTAACTTAATTAGTTTATATATGGATGGATGATGATGATGATGAATGGGAATGGCGACAAGATTTGATTTAGTTTAATTTTCACAAACAACACCATTATTACACCCATAACTGTCTGCCCCGCCCCGCTCTAATTTTAAGACGAGGAACGAGGAATTGAAGGTATATTTATTTATAAAGATAAAATCACACATGTCTGCTAAAAGGGTAGATAGTTTTAGTTTTTTAATCTTATTTTAATTATTTACCTCTAATCTAGGGTATATATATATGTACCACAAACGAACATGAAATAACAGATTTTTGAAACTTAATTGTAGCATGCCAAGTATATTATTACCTCAACATATACTTGTATCCTTGCACGCTCGCTCATTTTATATATTTGCATTTAATACATTATATAATAGACATGTACACTGCAAATGCCAACCATCTATATGTTATGTATATAGTGTCTATTGCTCTTAAAGTTGTAGACTTCATGTTTTATTCAACATTAATTCTTGACGACATTTACAAGATATTTGAATGGCAAATTTACGTTTCATTTCATCAGTACACGACATTCATGCGATAAGGATGAAATTTGACTTTAATTGTAAAGCGGATATTGAGATAGAGCTCGATTTTAATTTTCAACTCAAGTTTTTGGATCCTTTCGTCTTTCCTTTTGCATTCTTATACGGCCGTGGACCAAATAATTATTTCAAAAAAAAAAAAAAAAAAAAAAAAACTAAGAAAACTTTAAGAAAATTTTCCTCCTTATGAAAAGTGCAAAGTTAAAGTTCGGGGAAAATAAAACTTTAGTAAAATAAGAAACGAGAAGGGACGTCGAACTTTTCACTAACTAACACGAACACGAACACGTAAACATCGACATCGCTCCGATCCCCTTTAAACTGAAAATGCTCGATTTTGAGAAAGAAGAAAATGTCTAGTTTCCAAGGTTTGTGAGGAACAAACTGTAATAGTTCATGCACCATACATAAAACACAGAGAACTCCAAGCATAAATACTCAACCAATTAATAAGGGAAAGCTATAATTACCTCGTTCAATGGCACTCGTAGGAAGAAACAGCAAAACGATCCATGTCTATCTTCACATGATTTGGTTTGTTCATCGGAAGTGGCGGCGGCATGAAGGTCGGGAAGCTCGAGTTCTCGAGATTCACTCATTTTGCACATGACTACGACTGCAGCACAAAGAGAGAAAAGAAAGTTAGGATCGTTGATGGAACAACTGGAATTGAAGACAGAGGATATGATAGACAGACAGTTAATATACTACTCCACTAAATTAATACTAGTCTAGGATCAGTATTAAATTAAAACACAAATGCATATACATACAATCAATCTATAAACTAAACTAAACTAAACTAAACTAAACAAAGGGTTTATGTTTATTAACCTTAATGTTTGCGAAAACTGTGCCTTTTCCGATAGGAAGAAGAGGCTGAAATAGAATGTATAGAGGCATTACAGAATACAGAATACAGCTAGCGATCAATATATCAATTCATCAACACTACAAGTATGTATAAATAGAGAGAGAGAGAGAGAGAGAGAGAGGAGAGAAATAAGAAATGATGGTAGCAGTACGAACCGCATATAATTTCTCTTTTGTTTTCCACTTTCTTCAACACAAATTTCCAGTAGGGATGGCCATTTCTTTAAGCCTTCTCTTTGAGACTCAATGCTGCCCTGCCCCTGCCTCTCTTTATTTATTTATTGCTATTATACATTCTTTTTTCTATTGTAAGCTTTCATATACTATATATCTTCTCCATTTTGTAATTTTGTCGCATTGCTATAGGAAGAAGTATGTAATATTTGAGTTAGAAAAAATGAGTCTAGCTTGACATATTTGAACAAAGGTGTTTAATTTTGTTATAGAATACAAGAATCTGATTCCATTATTATTTTTTTGACACTGCACTTTTTTATCCCTGAAAAAAGTTGAAAGATATATGCAGTCAAAATGAATTATCGCTACCATAATCCCATCAATGTTTTCTTGTAGCATTTTAATTACAACTTTTCCAGTGCCTATGTTGACTATATATTACATGCTTATACAGAGAATAAATTTCTAAATTCGATAAAATAAAAATAAAATTACTAAGCCAAGACGCACACGGATGCATTTGAAAACAGAAAAATTTTACAAATTGTTTATAGTATAGTATAGTAGGAGTATAGTATACTATATAATTGCACCTTTTTTCCTTTATGATGAGTCTTTGATTTTGTTGTTAAAGCATCCATCCATCCCCTAAAACCAGATCGATCCATAGATAATACAAGATGATCATCGAGTATATATGTTGACCGTACAACTTCTTTTTATTTATTTATTTATTTAAGACTCACATCACATACTATATAATTAATTACAGTATCCACAATAATGGAGGAGGAGACTAAACTAAACAATGCTTATAGTTATATAGACTACTATATATTAAACATTAATTAATTATTGGGAAGAACTTTTCATGCCAAAGACATTCTATCCCATGCTTTCCAAGTTCCAACACATGATTTCTCGCATTCGTTTACGACCATATATATATATACATGTTTCCAAATTAATGTATATTTTATTCATACTAACTTTTAACACATACTACTATATATTAAAAGTTACTAATAACACCACACACAAACCCACAATACAAACGTTAATTCAGAAATGTACGTAGAACAAGACAGAAACACTTCTTATGCCATGTTATGCAATAGTAAAAATTTAACATATGATAAGTTGGAAAGGACAATTTACTTTGTATTCTACTTTCATCTTAATTAATTAATTAATTAATTAGCTTGATAATTATATATGATGAGATGAGATGAGATGAGATGAGACGAGACTCGATCCCTCCCTCGTTCACTCTAGCTCTTCTACCAAAAGTACGGTACTAGAATAATTGTAAGGGGGAAAAACAGATAAAATAAACATCAATTCAAATGGGTGCAATCATCAATTAACAAAATGCCAACACAAATAATTGGTGTCTATACCTCTAACTTAACCAATCCAATCCAATCCAATCCAATCCTTCTTTATAATCAACCTGATGCTTGCTCGTTACACGAATCTGGACATTCTGCTCATAATGGGACACAACTAATTGTATATATATATGCATCCGTCCCTGCAACACATATACATCTATATGAGAGAGAGAGAGAGAGAGAGAGAGAGAGAGAGAGAGAGAGAGAGAGAGAGAGAATTATTGGTCGTTGTCAAGGATGTCAAACCAGAAAGAAAAAAACCCTGGTAGTTGGGCGAAAATCGGGGGTTGAAAGGGAAAGCAACTAATTAATCAAGAGAAACCAAGAGCTTTTCATCAAGTAGGAGTAATACAGAAAAGTTAATTGAGTAATAATAATAATAATAATTTATGAGTTAGTATCCAATAAGAAGCTAGATTGCCATGTTAAAGTGAGCAACATCATCACTAGTTCACTACTACTGCTTACTGCTTATGCTATGACCCTAGCTCAGGAATCTTCAATTCCCCTCTTGTTTAAGTATATTATTACATGGCCTAATTTTCATTAATTAAACCTGCTTTAAACTTGTTTATGTCATAACCACTTTTCAAAGTTGGCTTCTCAGTCTCTAGCTTAATAAGTAATATATAATACTAATAATTAATGAGTAATTAAAATAAAGTACCCTCAACTTCGTGATATGTCGTCTAAACTCTAAAGCTTAGTTAATTAGGTGAACCGACAAATGTATGTTTGTTGTTTAATTTGACAACACCATTTCATTACAAGTCGTTTTTGCTCAACAATTTCAGGTCAATGTAGAGTTTATGTTTCACCTTTTCATCACATTCTTGCCAATGGAATGTCTTTCACTAATTAATTTTCACCAACCTCATGCACGTTCTAACTACTACTCCCTCTGTCTCGTTTATAGAGGGATACTCGACAATGACTATTAGTACAAGACGATGAAAAGGTATGTATCTCTAACTCCATTTGAAAGGCTAAAGATGCATGCAGGACTGCTCTATGAACAGCATCAAGAGTCGATCAATGGGATTTACTTACTTTATAATAATTATACACAATGAAAACCCTAAGTAAACTCTGTAGCTAATCCCCTTGTTCATTCTTGGCGTCGTGCAAAGATGCCTTGATAAACCAATGAGGCTTTCACCACATGCACCCTTCATCGTTCGTACACTTTCATCTCTTTAATCTTTGCATAAACCCACTCGATTACTGTAATGGCACGTTTTGAAAGATAATTGCTTTTTTTTTTTAATAAAAATAATGAATGGCTTATATATATATATATCTTGATTATTAGTGGGGTTTCTCCCATTAATCTAATCAAAAATTAAATACTGCAAGTTGTGAGATTAAACAAAATATTCCTAACAGTTTTAAAATTAATTGTGTACGAGGAATATATATGATGTAGAAGTTTTTTTTTTTTAAAAAAAAATACAATAAGATATATAATGCAATTGAAGAGAATTATATATGTAAATGATTAGATTCCCATTTCAGAATTGTAATTGGAGTTTAATTAATTAATTAATGGAATAATAAATAAAAAGGTTTTTGAGACAATTAGTTCATACTTAAAGATTGCTGTCTCCCAATGCCCAACTAGCACCCTCATACCCTACAAGTATCCTCAGCCTCAGACACTTGTAATCAAAAACATCTTCAACTATATGCTATATTTTCATTTTAAAAAAAAAAACAAAAACTATATATATAAACTTGTTTAATTCTATTACTTTCTTAATTAATTATATAGTAATAGTGGGGACCAAAGTTTAAGTACCCCAATTAACAAGATATTCTTGTTAAGTAGTACTAAATCACCACTAATGATAGATGATAGTGGGTCATCACTTATTATTACTTTTGGCCAACATTAAAGTGAAAATGTGTTTATGCATAATGTTATCCTTTGTAGTTCTCGTACTATTCTTTCTAGTTATAAAAAAGTTATTTCCCGATTAATTCTGCACTAAGCATTGTCTAAACAAGTGTGCTAAATATAAGGTTAAAGGAAAAGCGATAGTGGAACAGCTAGGAAAAAAGGTTGCTATTTATTTTATTTTATTTTATTTTATTTTATTTTATTTTATTTTATTTTTATGAATATAGTACTCCCTCCGTCCTCCATTTAGTGACGGAGGGAGTATGGACACGGGATTTTTCGCATTTTATGGTATAATAATAAATTAATGTGTTAAAGTGTTAAAGTGGAATAATTGTGGGTCCATTTGAATTGTTTAATAGTATTAAAATGATAAAATAATAAAAAGTAGATGTATAAAGTGATAAAGTGTTAAAGTGATTGTGGGGTCTACGTCCTAAAAAGGAAATTGTCAGTAAATGGAGGACGTCCCAATATAGTATTAACGTCACTAAATGGAGGACGGAGGGAGTAGTAGTATTTAGATGTGTTGTGTGTGTACGTTGTGCGTGTGGTCACGATTTCACACACTGGCTTGCACTTAATCACCAGCTTTTAAGTGTACTTGTTTGCTATTGTTTAAAGGGTTAATTATTCTCTCCCTTTTCACTCTACCTAATTCGGCCTTTCGATACTTACACTAATACTATTTTATTCCACATAGTAATGTTCATTGCCCTTTTTTTTTTTTTTTTTTTTTTTTTTTTATGGGGGCAACATAAGACTTTATTCATATTTCCGAATTTATCTTATTTCATTTTGTAGAGGAGTTCAATCTTATTTCATTATACAGTATTTGTCGTTTGATTGACGCGCTTGCATTGTGGCTGATCCACGAGTAATCAGCCACAATGCAAGCACGTAGGAACATTGGAATGCATTAAGGGCAATTGCCAAGAAAAAACACATTAACAGGGAAGCAGTGGGTCACAAGATTTGGAAGTTACTCTAATCAATCAAACTATAGGTGTACAAAGAAAGTCTATACTTTTGCCAGAATTCTAATACCTTGCAATTTGAAGGGAGAAATCAGAGTAACATCAAAACTTTGAGAAATTACACGGGAATGCAGCTTGTACTTGTGTTTGAGGAAAGATCATTCAACTTTAGCTACACCTCCAGCAGGCAAGCTACTCTCAGCTACTGTCTCCTTCACAAACCTATAAGCAAGCAGTAACACACACAATCAACTTTTCGAACGAGAATAGCAATAGCTAACTGAGACATGGTGAAAGGGAAATATTACCTTGCCAATTTATCTTTTGACGATTGTAAGACATAGATTGAGAGAATGAAAGAGAGCATCAGCCCTGGTTCAGAACCAATAGAATTAGACACGTGCAGGTTAATGTCATATATGATCTCCAATTAAAATGCGACAAACAATCCTTTCTGAAAAGCTCAAGGGCAGCGTCTATCCGAATGCTCTAGTACAAAGCAGTGACCAACCAAAGGAAGATAACTGCAAATTCTTTTACCTGATCCAAAGAGAACATAGAATCCAGAAGCCACATCTATCTCTGATTGCTCCTCCCTGTCAACAAGAAAATAAATGACCAAAACATTAACAAACAAGATTGAAATTCACTTCTTTGAAGTAGAATCAATAAACTTCTGACAACATATTCATATTTGCCCCACCACAAAGACTGCTGTAAATGCTATATGAGAAGTTACCTTGGAATAACTATACATCAGTTATGAGGCTTATGCTTCAGAAACAAATACAGAGAAATGCAACAAAAAAAACTTAATGTCACAGATATTTTAAATGGTGGGATCAAGAACAAGCATGATAGCAGAGATTGGTCTATCATATTGGTTAGTTCACATCATAGAATTTACAAAGCCCTGTCTCCACAAAACCTAACTCAAGAAGTATAATAAATGTGTTTTCCATAGTTGTCCACTGCTTGCTAGATTCTTAAGCGTCCTTAGATCCATCCGACCAACTAATCAAGTGATGACATTAAAGGATCAGATTCATAAACTTACCATGTGTATCTGACAAGAATATGTTTTGGCCATGTTTGCTGATCCCAAAATTGTTTACGGATGTCTGGATGAAGTTCTACATCTGTTCAATGTGAGAATGGATGAGAAACTTCAGCTTGTAGCTATCAAAAAACTCGATGGAGAGGATTGGATACAGAAGAACACTTAGCGGCACCTCTAGGCTAGAATATACAATTTCAGGGATAAATGTGTGATGTACACATGGTGAAATAATACTGAAAAGTTACAAGATCAATGATCAAATATTTGATTTGACAATTATTAGCCTAATGTTTATTAGCTACTGCTTATCTTTGGGCATTGATATCTACAGATGATCACTGCAGACAAGCAAAATTCTTCTAAATCAAGTATTATTTGCCAGCTGTAACTACCATTCCACTACATGTTTCAAATTCAAGTAATATTAGTGGCCAAGAGAACTTTAGATTACAATCAGAAACCATTACAGTCAAAAATCTGACCAAGTTATATACATTTAAGAAAGAATCTGAACCACTCTTAAAATTAAGACTGGAAGCAAGCAGCATAGAACTGATTAAGCAAAAGTATCAAGCTTCCGAACAGAGACAAGCATGAAGAAAATTAATAAGAAATGAAAGCATACAGCTGTTTGGCATATCTAGAACCTTCGCTGTGACACCAAGCAAATCAGCTCCTGCGTATCTCTGGATTAAACTGAACTTTCATTAGCATAGGCACCGAGCCAATTAAACACACGAATAAGCATTAGTATAAACCAGCTAAATGTTCTCTAAGCAAGAATAGAGCAAAGTAAGTTTTAAAACCATAGCTTCCAGAGAAAGGGCAATAGCCATGTAATCAAATACTAACACATAAAAACTGCATATATTCAAGCAAAGAATTAAAACAAGGCCTTACCAGATGCATCTCAATCATGGGCACTTCAGAACTCTTCCGATTGATAACAAAAAGCCAAGGAACATAAAATTTTTCTTGCCCAACTTGAAATGATCTGCACTAATTTCAAGAGTGCCTCAGATTCTGGGGATCAAAAGATGATAACTAACTATTCGACTCCACTGATTTGGATGAAATATCAATTAAAATTAACAGCAATAGAAGAAATCATATCTAATGTCAACTACAAGCTACTCGCTGTAGCTCATGTTACTTGATTCGCTTGAAGCATAGCAGAATCATCCAAAGTAGAAGTGCATACAAACGATGGTTTCAAATCAGAAATCAATGCTATATCCAGACACTTGAATATGCATAATTAGCACCGTGCAATCAAACTAAGCTCCTTGCACCATCCAAACTCAGACAATATTTCCATCGTATATCAATTATTAATATGAGAAGGAACTCGAGACATACATTTTGTAGGGATCAGCTCCAGTATATCCAGTGGGCTTAGGTATCGGAATCAGAGCCTGCACACCAAATTGAATCAGTAACTACAAAGACTTGCCCAATTTCAAAACAAAACCCTAATTTAACTGACCTCGCGATTCACCGCAAAGATCGGGCAATGCTTGCCGATCATATCATGCCAAACGGTTCTTTGCTGCAAAATTTCCAATCAGAACCAAAAAAAAAAAAAAAAAAAGACAGATGGAAGAATGAGAAAACCAATGAGGGAGAAAATTACGGCGTGATATTGGCCCATTCGACTTGTGGGAACTATGTCTCCAGGTCGATAAGCGAGCGAAGTCGGTAGCCGCAAACTCAATAGAAGCAGAAACAACGCCGCCATCGAAGTTGAGGTGCCGTAATTCCCAGCCATGGCTTCGCCGGTCACCGACGATGGCTATCCAGCTCCTGATTGAATGCAATTGACTATAGGATACGACGTCGTTTAGCTTTCCACAGCTGCCATGGCCCATAGTTGAAGCTCTTTCTTTCAATGGGCTGAAGCTTTTATTTCTATGTGCGTATCAAAATAAATTCGGCCCAATTTTTTGTAGGCCTCAAATATTCGGGCCAGGCCCATCCAAGTTCTCAAATGAAGCCTTCCCTTTCCTCTATTCTCATTCTCCTCTTATAAAAAGTGGTACTGTTTTTCTTCATCAATTGTGCTACTTATAATGAAAATAAAGTTTGGAACGATTGGTGAACGAGGACATCATATTCATCACATCACAGTCTTGGAATAATTCCTTTCGTAGTGAATCCATATTCACTTTTTGAGTTTTATTAGTAGGCATCAACTATCAAACACAAACTCGATCCTTCCAAACCGACTACCTCTTGCTCTAGTTGCCCAAATTATCGGGTCAGTCTCATTGGAGTTCGAAGATTTGGGTCGAGTCTAGATAATTGAAGCCCAACCCAAATTGTAATCAGGATTGGGCTTGGGCTATCCCCGATTGGAATGAGTCGTTTTTCAAATCCGTCTATATTCCAACTCTAACCATATAGAGAGACGTTAGTGAAACATGCACTCGTCGTGAACACCCCTAAATATCGATTATTGAATTTGTGAATGTAGAAGATGAATCCATCAAATAAATAGATGACTTAGTTGCATGTAAAAGCATCAAGCATACCATCAATTCATACAACCAAACAAGTTTAGAAATATAGCATTGACACCTAGGCCCTTACAACTCCATTTTGCCAGCATTCAAAGTTTCCTTCGAACTAAATAAAACAAAGACTATATGCAGGCAAGGCAACCACCCGTCATATATAATCTTTATTTTTATTTTATTTTTAGGTATATTTTGGTGGACACATTAAGACAAGAATGTCATGTATATGCAACCCAATTAAACATTAGACACATCAAATTTTACAAATATCATTGCACCGTCTACAATGTAATAAAAATAATTGAGAGAAAATTAATTAGATAATGTGAAAATGGATATACATAAAGGGAAAAGGAGATAATGATAATTGATAAGTGATTGCATGAATAAAATTTATATACATGGAATTAGTGGGTAGAATTTTGGGGCATTTTAGGGTTAGTCACAGTGAAGTAAATTAGCATAATCCAAATCCTGTTGAAGAAAGGAGACGAAAATTTAAGAGCAGCGTAATCGTCGGTAGAAAATCTTGAAATCAATGTAATTTTGTAGCAATGATCTGAAGTGGGTAGGGTAAAATTTATGTCATTTGCTGAATATTTAATTCGGAAAATCCAAACCGAAATTCATACAGATTTGTGTGTGTGTTTTCGCTGCTGGTTTTGTTTGTTGCTCCAACCTAACACAACACGAAACAAACGAACACCTTATAAACCCATCATCACTCTCGTTTTTCTTTAAACTCTCCGAAAAACACTCACATCGTAATTATTCAGTTTCTTGGCATCTCTTTTTTGGCCTTTCGCCCCAAACCCTTTTTCCATTTGGTTCAGTGTGTGGAAAAGGGGGCATCTTTCCGTGTTTTTTACTCCCTTTTGCTAATTTGTCGATTTTGATTGCGCGTGTGTTGTTCTTGGTGATCGAATGGTGTTTATGTTGTGATATGTATGTGTATTGGTGTGCCTGTGTGAATTTTTGTAGTAAAAAGATTTAAGTTTGCTTGTGTTTTTTCTATAAAATTTAAATTAAATGGGTGATCTTCCGGTTGGCGGCGTAGCGGCGGAGGTGAAGCCTGTATCTTCACATTCGACGTCATTCGCCGAGCCAAACCGGTTGGAGATTGGGGCTGAGAATTGGGCGGCGGCTGATAGGGCGGCGGCTGAAATTATCAGGAAGGTACAACCCACTCATGTATCCGAAGAGAGGAGGAAAGAGGTGGTTGATTACATTCAAAGATTAATCAGGGATTGTCTTGGAGCTGAGGTGAAATTCTATGTTTTCATTTGTTTGCTCCTGACAGCTTTTTTACTCCTTGATACATTTGTCTCTATGCATTCTATCATATATGTTGATACTGGTTTTGAAATCTTGCACTTTAGAGATTGTATATAGGGGTACTGGATATGCTATCATATGAACTCGTGGTTATACTGTAATGAGAATTCATGCATATGCTAATTTATTGACTTGTGGTGATTATCTCATGTTTGCACTTTGAATGGTAGATAACGGCACTCTGTGTTTGTTGTCGACTTATGTTTGTTGTCTGATGAGAAATCTTGCACTTAGAAGGGTAGATAGCACGTTCTTGTATGTCATGTCATCGATGTATGGTAAGATCTTGCATTTAGATATGAAAGATAGGGCAGTCCAGAATCCAGGTGATGTGTTATGAACTTATGGTTTTTACGTGATGCATAGCATGAATTGGTGGTTCTCTATGATGTTCATCATGCAACGTCTTACGTCATAATCTGGTTTGCATGCATAGATTTAATTTAATAGAAGGATAGCTTTTATGATAAATGTTGATCTGTGAATCCAGATATTGCTTTTGATTACTAGTGAAAAAAGTTGGCGCATGATGGCACGTGGAAATTATCCAGGGTAATACGGGGGTGTTTAATATTTAGAAAGTAGTTCTTTGCTAACTATTGCGGGATAGTTTAAATCAATCCATCAATTTTAGCCACACGTCTTTCATCCGGAGATGAGAAACTTTGGGGAAAGGATGTAATTAATACGATCTGATATGGGCTTTTTCTGTAATTTAGTTGCTATTAATGTACTAAATTGTCATAATTTGTCGTTACGTGCATTTATCGACCAAGCTGTTGCCTATTATGAACTTATATGACTTGTATTATATGATTATTTGATAACCTAACTATATTCTAGCCTTCGTCAATATGCCGCTCCCTGTTGGAGTTTGTGTACATTATGAATTTTACTTTAGAGATGTTAGCTTCTGCTCTTTCCACTCAAGCAGGGATGTGTTTTCCGTGGCTTTTGCTTATTATTCTTGCAAGAATCGCTGATGCATGTAACTTCTCAGTTAAAAAAACATTTAGTTCTAACTGTTCTTGCATTTTTCCTTATACCATACTCTTTTTATTTGTTGAATCATGGTTTGAACCTTTTGTAGGTCTTTCCTTATGGATCCGTGCCCCTGAAAACTTATCTTCCCGATGGAGACATTGATTTAACTGCCTTCGGTGGTGCAAATGCTGAAGACACTCTGGCTGATAGAATGATATCTATATTAGAAGAAGAAGAGAGAAATACAGGCGTTGAGTTCATAGTAAAGGACGTTCAACTCATTCGTGCTGAGGTAGCATGCTTAATGCTTGTGAAATACACACGTAACACATGCATAGAACTAGATGGGAGCATCTTTAGATGCTGCATATGCATATGTTCATCGTCTCCTTTTGCTACCTTTTCCGCCATTTTAGCATTCACTGCCCACTGATTCCAATCAAATATTGTTTACAACATCAGTAGAAAGTACTTTTCCCTTACCAGTGACTTGTCATGTCATGTAGTATCTTTATGCTTTCAATATCTTAAAAAAATTGAAGCTTTGAATTCAGAATTCTTATATTGATAATGGCGTTGGTCTTGATAGAGGTTAAATATTTGTTTGAAGGCGTCTGTATAAATCTTTGAATTTTGTGTATGTTTTTGAAACCTGGCTTGCTGAAACAGCGTTCTTATGTGGCAGGTTAAGCTTGTGAAATGTATTGTTCAGGATATTGTTGTTGATGTATCGTTTAATCAGATTGGGGGCCTTTGTACTTTATGCTTTCTCGAACAGGTAATGTATGTAAAGACTGAAGTACTCAATTGCTGGATATTTATTTTATTCCGTGATTAGAATGCTTGATGAAAACTGCTGCTTCCTGCTACCTTGCATCAATTGATGGATTTTCTTGATAATTTATATTTATACGACAATTAAAAATTGCAATATTTGGTTTAGAAGATCCAACCTTTCTGTGCAGTTAGTAAATTTTATCGTCTTTTCTTACTCGTATTATCTGGTCATAAGTTAATTTCTTGTTTAATTGATAGTATAAAATTCCACACAACTAATGTTTGGTTCGGGTTAATTGCTATTAATTAACACATATTATTATGTTTGTATCTGGCAATAATATTAATGCACGCTGGTAGGCCCGTCTGACTTATTCTTGTTTCAATCCTGATGATATATGACACATCCTTTTCTTCTCAGGTTGATCGCTTAATTGGCAGAGACCATCTCTTCAAACGCAGTATTATTTTAATCAAGGCATGGTGCTACTATGAAAGTCGAATTCTTGGTGCTCATCATGGGTTGATTTCTACCTATGCCTTAGAGACACTAGTGCTCTACATTTTCCATCTTTATCACTCAGTATTAGATGGACCTTTAGCCGTGAGTCCTCAGTACAATCCATTTTTCTCCTCATCAAAGGAAAGTAAAATTGATAATCCATAATTTTGTGTCAGGTTCTATACAAGTTTTTGGACCATTTCAGCAAATTTGATTGGGATACCTACTTTGTTAGTTTAAATGGCCAAGTCCGACTGTCTTCACTGCCAGCTTTCGTTGGTGAGCAGTTTTTTATTTGTTGGAATTACATAGTTGCATGATTTAGGTGTGGCGATTGAAATTTATATGATTCACTATGTTCCCTGTTTTACAGCTGAGATCCCAGAAGATAGTGGCAAAGATTTACTGCTGACCAATGATTTCTTGCATGGTTGCCTGAGCATGTTTTCGGTTCCCTGTGACAAAAATTCGCGCGGGTTTATCACCAAGCATCTTAACATTCTTGATCCTCTGAAAGAGGACAATAATCTTGGACGTAGTGTGAGCCAAGGTAAAACAAAAAATCTTACTGTGCTGGAATAGAAGATGCCTTTTATAGTTTCTTATTTATCAAGTCTGTATACTGCATGGATTTGATTGATTTTATTAGTTTAATTAAAAAATGATGCCTTTTTTGTATAGGGAACTTCTATCGTATACGAAGTGCCTTCTCTTTTGGGGCTAGAACACTTGGAGAGATACTTCGACAGCCTCAGGATTCTATTGCTTACGAGCTTAGAAAATTCTTTGGAAACGCCATGGCAAGGCATGGAGGTGGACAGAGGCCTGATGTTCAGGATTTTGACAAATTGCTCATAAGCAACAGACCTGTATCCCCGGTTCCCTTTTCGGACAGTGGGTTTGGTAGAACTGATGACTTTTATCAATCTGTGGATGAGTATGAGGCTAGTTCGGGTAAATTGTCCAAATATTTACCTCAGGGAATTGAAAGACCAACAGAAAAAAGGGACAGTGTGGAAGGTAAGCATGATTACAGTTCAAGGGATGGAAGCGACGATTCCGACAAGTTGGATAATTATGAAATGGATGCCTCTTTGTCGGATTTGGATATCGATAAGTTGAACCTAAATCATGCGGATGCGGATGGGGGGCGTGTGAGTAGGAGCGAGTTTACTGAATCTTTGATTCCCATGGATCTCACAGGTGATTACGATTGTTACGTTCAGCATTTGCGCTTTGGAAGATGGTGCCATGAATACGGCTTAAGTATGCATTCTATGCCTCTCTCTCCATTGCCAAGCGGTGCTCCCTATCCATGGGAAGGTCTCCGCCCTCTCTTACATTATAAGCCCCACGGTTTCTCCCATCATCATAACGGCTTTCATCCCTCTCCACCAATCTACGGCATGCCACCTGTAATCTTGCCACCTGTCCCCTTCTCATGGGATGATGTGCCTAAACACCGCGGAACTGGAACATATTTGCCAAATACGGTATGTCTGAGCTTGTCGCTCCATTATATTTCCTTGATGATCTTTGGATGATAATACTTGGGATTTTGATTATTTTGTAGAACATGCCCCTTCATGGTAATAGACCTTCAACTGCAAAAGGAAGGAATCAAGCACCATCAAGATCAACTCGTTACAATGGGCGAAATACGACGTTTCAAGATCCAAATCTGCTTGACAGAAGCAGCCACGAACTGTTACTGACTGTTGAGAGAACTGCGGATGCTGCTAGTGCCACCCCTACTGAATCCCACCTTGTGTTTCCCCCTCATCTTAACGGGATTCCTGCTGCAAATGTCCCGACTATCCAAAAAGAGGGCATTGAAGTTGAGTCCGTGCTAGAAACCAGTCGGGCACAAAGAACAGTCTGTTCTTCCCCTAGAACTCCTTCTGCAGTGTCAAAACAGCAAACTGCCCTAAGTAGAGAGCAAGATAGGTAACAAACTCACTTCCGAATTGTATGTGGGTTTATGATGATAGCTCGTTTTGCTGAGAAATCGATTTCTTCTCTATGTTGTACATGTAGGGTCTCATTGAGATCTTCATATCGTCTCAAAGATGAAGACGATTTCCCTCCATTATCTACCTGAGAAGAAAAGGTAAGTAAACTAAAACGTCTGTTGTCTGTTCTCTCGTAAGTATGAGAAAACTCGTCGATTCTCTTCCGAATTACAGTATGCCCGAGGCTCTCGCCTCTGAGGTGTCGTCTTCCTGGACTCTGACAGATGCCCAAGTGTTGTGCTATATTGGTCTTTTGAAACTGTTGTACCTATAAAGGTTCTTTTTTTTTGGGTTTTATAGCGTCTGCATATTCCGGCAGATAATTTTGACCCCTGCTTTGGGGGCATAGGTTTATTGTTAAGGTTTTTGCATAGAACACTTCCATTCTCTCTTTTTGCTGAAATTATACATAATTTTGCTGTTTCTCTCTAATCTAATTAGTCTGTGCCTCTGTGTGTGATAAGTGGATAAAACTATTTTCACCACTTCCAACGGTTCTCTCTCTCTCTCTCTCTCTCTCTCTCTCTCTCTCTCTACCATAGTTATTTGCATGGTGATAGATTAGTATATACAATACCTTAACAAAAGCTTGTGAAGAAAATTATTCTTGATTGAACCCTATAAAGTAAAAACAATAGTAAATGTGTGGTTAAGGTTTTCCATAGATTGAAAACTTGATGTATGTAGATATAATGTGATGTGATCTTATTATAAATTGAGGAATAGTTTAATTAAGACATGATAGGTTAGTAGAAATTTCCATAAATTGGTAGAAATTTAGGGAGAGCTGCCCTAAAGTCAAAGATAGTGTCATTTTCGAAAAACTAATAGTAATATATTACTCCCTCCGTCCCGCCCGATTTGGCCTAGTTCTTTTCGGCACGATTTTTAAGGAAGAGTAAATTACATTAATTAATAATCTTGAATTTGTGTTCCCAATAAAGGAAAATTAAAACTAGCCAATCAAATTCATTCTTAACAATTTAAAAGTATTAAACTAAAAAAGTGAAAGTGTAATGTTGGTCCCAAAAAGGAAATAGGCCAAGTCGGCCGGGACACCCCGATTTGGAAAACGGGCCAAATCGGGCGGGACGGAGGGAGTAGTAATTAAAGTATAAACAAGTGTGCATTATTAGGAGTTGGCCTGTTTGAGGAGTTAACCGTCTCTTTCATCATGTCATCACATGAATTTAGTAGACAAGTTGCTATTTTTTCGTGACATTGCATTATTGCTAATATTTCTCAAGTTTCTTAGTTAGTACTATTATTTTCTTGTTAGCTGACAAATATATATGTACGTGTGCGATAATAAACATGAAGGCAAGAAAATTGTGAGAAAAAAAAAATAAAAAAAAATCATGAATTATATGTGAATTATATCAAATAATGGTATAGAAATCATGTATTATTATTATTATTATTATTATTATTATTATTATATGTCAATGGATGTGAATTATTGAAGAATTATAAAATAACTTAAGTTAAAATGTCAAAAACATACTATATACTAGATGAGCCAAATACCAACGTGGAGCACAACACTTGAAAAACTGTAGCAAACTCAACTAAGCTTAGGCCAAATATTATTTCCTATTAATTTTTATAATTTTAAAACAATCTGAAATTGAATGACTCATTGCTTTTTATTTTTATTTTATTTTCCCCTATGGTTATAATACCTCATGTATTTAGCAATTTTGTGCCTGCCTTTCCTTTGCAACACACAGACACAGTCGTCTCGCTCCTAAATTTTAAAACAGCTGCTCTCTCTCTCTCTGGTGTTGGATCCTTGTCTGAAACACAAATGGTGCTGCACGAGCGTCATCACAGATTCTTTAAATTCAGGATCCCGCTTTCTTATATATCATTTCTGCTTTTGAATTATTGAAAGAACCGCACTCAGATTATTACTCGATCTCGACACAATCACAATACCTTCCACCTTCAACAGTGTTAGCCTTCTTCAATTCCTTTCTCTCAATCTCAACCATCCATCAATATATATACTAGGAACTGAACAGAATTGCTGTGTTAAGCAAGCAAATGAGCTTTGGGAACTACGAGATCTCACGTGAAGCATTCGGAATGGGTTGGATCATGCTCAGAATCGACTACTCCCGCCTCTTCTGGCTCTTGTTCGGTCTCTTCTCCTACGAAAATCACGAAGGAAAACCTCGGATTTTCTAGCCTCTTCTTCCTCTTACTACTTCCAAACTGTGTGTGTGTGTGTGTGTTTTGCTCTACATATACTACAAAAAAGGAGCAAATTTCAAGATTTTACTTAGTTTCAAGGGCTGCTTTTCTTCATATACATATCACCATGTACAAATCTGGAGTTGATCTGGACGCCCAAGAAGATCTGCCGTTTTACGTCGAAATGGATCCCTCTCGCCGATACGGTCGTGTAAGTTTCATTCCTATTTCATCACCATCTTCTTTTCATTTAATTTCATGCATGATACAGAGACTTCTTCATCTGGTTTCTGTAAAAATACCAAGACTTTTATTTTGTCAATGCTTTAGGATCTAACTACTGCTATGTTTTTTATTTCTTCAAACTCTGAAACAGTTTCATATTGCAACAACTAGCTTATGATACTCATTGACTTAAATAAAATGGTGGCTAAACAAGAAAGAAACTAATTTGCTCATTATTTAAATCTAATATCTAATCGAAATTCAAACATGTACTACTAACAGATCAACCACCACAGATTTATGCATATAGTATGTTTCAACCAATTACAAAAGGCTGTAATTAAATCAGATGAAACATGTAATTGTGTAACAGTAGTAACTCTCTTCATTTCTGTTTATGGTTTGTATGTAGTTGAAGGAAGTACTTGGGAAGGGGGCGACAAAGACCGTGTACAGAGCGTTCGACGAGGTACTAGGAACGGAGGTGGCATGGAACCAGATCAAGCTCGACTCCATGCTCCGAACCCCGGAAGAGCTACAACGCCTCTACTCCGAGGTTCACTTGCTCAAAACTCTCAGCCACCCCTCCATCATCCAATTCCGTGCTTCCTGGGTCGACGTCACTCGTAGGAGCTTCAACTTCATCACCGAGTTGTTCACCTCAGGTACCCTCCGAGAGTATCGCAGGAGGTACAGGCGCGTCAGCCTGGGAGCCATCAAGAACTGGGCTCGCCAGATACTCGAGGGTCTCGACTACCTGCACAGCCATGACCCTCCGGTCATCCACCGCGACCTCAAGTGTGACAACATCTTTGTCAACGGCCATCTAGGCCAGGTTAAGATCGGGGACCTTGGACTGGCTGCTGTGCTTCGAGGGTCTCAGCACGCGCATAGTGTGATAGGAACACCCGAGTTCATGGCCCCGGAGCTGTACGAGGAGGAATACGATGAGCTGGTGGATGTCTACTCCTTCGGAATGTGTGTTCTTGAGATGCTTACTTCCGAGTATCCCTACAATGAGTGCTCCAATCCTGCTCAAATTTACAAGAAAGTCACCTCGGTACGTAAACGTAAATCTAATCATTTATGATCTATACTACTGAATTTCTAAGTCCAAACATGCTCTAATTTTTGATTGAATGTACAGGGGAAGCTGCCAGGGTCATTTTACAAGATCGAAGACGAAGAAGCTCGAAGATTCATTGCAAGATGCTTGGAGAAAGCTGAGAATAGGCCATCAGCTACTGAACTATTAAAAGATCCATTCCTATCATCAGTTGAAGACGACAGTGGAGAAGTTGCTTCCCTCAAAGTCATACCCAAGGCTAGTGCTCCTCCCCCTCCCCGGACCCGAAGCACACAAATGGCGATAACCGGTACATTGAATCCAGAGGAGGACACCATCTTTCTCAAAGTACAAATTTCTGATAAGAATGGTATGGTATGATTGACTCCTAACTAACTATGCATGATGATGATCATTTTGTTCTAAGAACACTGAAATTAATGGATTTTTAGGCCCTGCTAGGAACATCTTCTTCCCCTTTGAGATCACGAGCGACACTGCAGTCGACGTGGCGACAGAAATGGTGAAGGAGCTGGAGATAACAGATTGGGAGGCACTTGAGATTGCTGGTATGATCAACAAAGAAATCAGCCGCTTAGTGCCAATTACTTCTCAGAAGCAGAGCTTCATCGACTACGACGATCATAGCCCCCGCCACCCTTTCCACACCAATTCGTCCCTCTCTTCCTCCCAAGCTTCTCTCTCCACACATGATGCTCAGTTCTATCAAGCCAAGTCAGATTGGCTCTACGGTGCGCCAATTCAATCACAAACTAGTACTATAATCAAACACATTGTATGTGTTTCCTATAAATATGTGTAACATATGAATATTAAAGGTGCATGTGATGCTGCAGATGAATGCAATGATGATGCGAGCTCCTCCCATAGCTCTTCGTATTCGGACAACTACGAATATGTGAATAGAGAAGCAAAGTGCATTGGCAAGAAGATTCATACAAGATTCGGACCGGAAGGGAGGAGGTCAAAGGGTAATGGAGACGAGACGGGGATGGCAAGAACCGGATCTCTAGTAGACATACGTAGTCAGTCGCTGCATAGGAGTCTCGTGGAGGAAGTAAACAAGCGTCGGATGTTTAACACCGTAGGCGCTCTAGAACACATTGGCTACTGCCATCCCGATTATCCTCGGACGACGAAAAGACCTTGAATCAATGCCAAACCGACAACAACATATATCATCCTTGAGATCGATATCAAACTTAATTTCATGATTTGAATGTTTAAATTTTCTTTTTATTGTATCTTATGTCTTGTGCTGTTACGTTGTTGTGTGATCATCTAATAAAACTCCAGCATTAATTTATAGAAAAACACGAGCATGAAGATGCCAAAAAATCGAATAATTATGATGATAAGTACTTTCGGAAAATTTAAAGAAAAATGAGAGCGACGACAATGATTTTGAAAACTACAAATATCCTCGGCACAACCAACAACTTAACTAGCTAGTAGGAAACAACAGTTTTTAATCAAAACATTCCAATTACTGATCAAAATTTCTTCGCTTCAAAACCCTCCATCGATCTTTTAAATCAACCTGAAATGGATTAAATAATTTTCAGACTATAAAAATCACATCAAATTATATTGTAACACAATGAAAAATAGTAGTATTACGTACTTACCGGAGTTCTATAATCTTCAGGTGCACGTTGAAATATTTCTTTAAAAGAATCCAAGATCAATTTCCACCTATTCTCATGCCTTTAAAAAATAAAAATTAATCCCTTAAATCGTAAATTTAATATATCAAAAGAAACTAAAATGAAAGGAGGATAGATAATAACATTACTCTAAAACACCCACTGTCAAAGCAAGGTCTTCCACACTTGTCCATTCAACGTGCTTCCTTTTCTTCTTTGACTTTTAACAACAATTAACATTTCAAATTAATCACACATATGAGAGTAAATAAATATTACTATAAATTTAGAAATATACCGATTCTTCTTCATCATTTCCTCCGCCTATAATAAGCAAAACAAAAAGACCATAATATATATAAGAAAATTATACTAACATATGCGTTCGACTACTTAAAAATTAAAAATAGAAAAACGCGCGTGGATTATAAAATTACAAGTAGTTAAAAAGAATAGGCTCACCGATTTTACGTCTTTCATCTTTGACATAATTTTTGAGATCGGCCAAAGCATCCACCGGGCCGAATAATCCCACGAGAATCTCCCGATTAATCTCGGGGTTGGTGATTAACTGTGACCATGCCCAAAGGTTTTTCGAACCCAAGGATGTGGTATCTATCCCATCTTCTAACACTTTCACCACCCTCCCACGGCCCTTCCACAACTTTTGAACCATCTCTTCGAATGCACCTTCTCGTACCGGCTCCGTCAACTCCTTCACCGTAATAGCTACCGCCACTGAACAGTAAGCATTCTTCATGCTCGGCAACACATCGATGTTGCCTTCTACGTCCTTTTGCAAAGTCCGTATAGCATCTAACAAACCCAATGTCTTGGTGGACACTTGGGTTGTTGAATATAATTCATTCAACATCATCGAGATTGGGTCCATTTTCGGTCTAAGAGAAGAGGGAAGAGAAGGAAAAAGAAATATATTTGTGTATCTCTCGGATATTATCTTTTCACTATTTGGTTTTGGCTCTCGGAATCAACGACCATCTTATACAACAATATGCGCCGCATACAATAACACACTTAATTAAGTAGTGTAAGGATCGTGATTCGTGAGCTTATATTTACTAGAAATCAATGATGAGGGAGGGTAGTAGGGATTAATTCCCAGAAACGAAAAACAAAAAAGGAGTAGGGTGACATTTTTATTGAATTACTACACTTGAAATTAAGAATGCGACAAACCATATGCAACCAAATACTGGTATGTATATATATAATGATTGTACACATTAATTCATCAATCACACGTTCATTGATTAGTGTCGCAATCCTTTCTTAATTTAATTATAGCAGTCATAGTATTCCTTAAAACAAAATTAATTTAATAGTGTAGCAGCAGCATCAGAGGCATGCATTAATTAATTTTGTTTAGGGACATGATTAATTAGCAGGATTAAACTATTAACTGTCTGTATTATTAATTGCTTGCAACTATTATAATTTTTTTTCTGGAGAAGGAGAAGGAAGAACCAGAACTGGTGATAATTTTTTCACATGTAAAACTCAAATTGGATTAAAAAAAAAAAATCAAACATTTTTAACCCAACACATACGCACTAAAATAATAAGACGAAAGGGAATATAGTATAATAAAATAAAGGGAAGGAAAGAAAAAGTCGAAATAAAAAGATACGGAAATCCCCTCTGCTTTTTGGACACAAATTTTCTTCATATCTGGGTCCCATTTAACCCAACCTCGCATTCTATTTATCAATTTTCTTCTTCTTTCTCCTTCACTCTCATAATCTTTTCATTTTCAGACAAACAAAACATTTAAAAAAAAAAAAAAAAAAAGATGGGGAAATTCAAGTTTAGATTCTCCGACATGATCCCCAACGCCTGGTTCCACAAGCTCAAGTACATGAGCAGTAGCAGTAGCAGTGGTAGTAAGCCTACATCCAAACCCTTAAACCCAAAACACCCTTCTGCTTCTGCTTCTGCTTCATCAATGGAGATCAATCATCATCTCACCTCTAATCACCGGACTTCATACTACTTCTCCCGAGATTCAATCAACACGGCACTCTCCGTCGTTGAACCACCGCGGAACTCGTCTCGGAGGAGGCGGAGCACCAAGAGAACCCGCCAGCCTCCCCGCCACGTTTCTACCGCCGTCTCCGCTTCCGGCTGCAGCTGCCGTGCCACTGTCGAATCCGTCTCGCCGCCTTCACCGGAAGATCATGGTCCCGACCAGAGTTCGTCGTCCGGGCCGGACTCCGTCCTCACCGAGTACGGCTCCGGCGCCGACAGCATGGCGTCGTCCACCCCCTGCAAATGCGGGGACAAAAACGACATCATAATCGACATCAACGTCGCCGGCGGCGGAGAGGACCGCTGCCGCCGCCTCGCGCCGATCATCACGAAACCGGCAAAGTCGACCGAGCTCTCCGAGGCGAGGCGGTATCCGGGAATGCGGCTTCGGGTGAATTCGCCGAGGATCGCAAACCGGAGGGTTCTTCAAGGGCGGAGGAGCTCGGCGTCGAGGCGGAGCATCGGGGAGAGCTTTGCGGTGGTGAAGGCGTCGAAGGATCCGCGGCGGGACTTCAGGGAGTCGATGGTGGAGATGATAATGGAGAATAAGATCAAAGCGTCCAAGGATTTGGAGGAATTGCTCGCCTGCTACCTGTCGTTGAATTCCGACCAATATCATGATCTTATCATTAGCGTATTCAAACAAATTTGGTTTGACTTTATTCATGTTAATCAGCCTCTCTCGCTCCACTAATTAATACTACTAGTATATTACTACTTATTTGCTTATATATGTAATTAAATTTCCTTATATTCATGTTAATATAGAAAATAATTATGTTGTAATTGAAATATTTAGAGCCTATTTTCTCATCATTCTATCAACTTAATTAATCATATAGTATTAAGCTAGCTTGATTGATATATACCCACTTTTGATGTATTAATTGGTAAATCTAGTTCTCATAGTTGTTGGTGCAATTAAATAGTACTATAATTGAATTGATTTTTTTTTTTTTTTAAATATTGATTCAAAAAGTTAAAGTAATTAGATAAATTTTTTTTGAAGAAAACCAAAAATCTTAAATGTGGTAGAGTGAAAATATACAATCGAATATCGAGTAGATAAGAGTCATGTCATTCATACTTGGCATTATTAAGTAAAAAGAGGGTAATGTATATGCTGCCCCCCGAAGGCATTGCCTCCTACCGCCACATCAGCCCTTTTTTTCTATTTTAACCTCTCTTTTGGCTATTTTTAATGTTTTTTTAATTATTTTTTTTTCATTTATTTTCTCCTCTTTTGGTAGGTATATTTATTTAAAATGTAATTTTATTTTTTATTTAAATTTATTTATAAGCGTTAAATTTTAAATTTAACGTATATCAATGGGACGAAGGAGTACTCTATTTTATTCATTTTTTAAATTGTACTACTTGGTAATATTTAATTTTCTAAAATTTAATTTTGCATTTAACAAATTAAATTAAATGTAATAAAATATTAAAAAAATGTTTTTAAAATTGAATTTCATAAATTTCTACATTTATCTCCCTATTTACAAAAAAACAAAAAAACAGTATAATATAAATATAAAAATCTTAAATGTGGTAGAGTGAAAATATACAATCGAATATCGAGTAGATAAGAGTCATGTCATTCATACTTGGCATTATTAAGTAAAAAGAGCCAACAAGAAATCGATCGACAAGAAACTTAATAAAATACTAATTTATAAAGGTGGAGTATTAATTTTGTACTGCTAGGTTAGATTAGATTATTAGATTTACTTCCTCCATCTCATATAAGTACTCCCATTTCAAAGTGGCACAATAGTCAATGAGAAAAGTAATATGTGGATATAATTGATTCTGAGGAGAGAGAGTTAATTGTAGTCACATATTCTTTACCATTTTAGGAAATGAGATTAATAGATGAGATGAATAAAAATGGAAAATGGGACTACTTATATGAGATAGATGGAGGTAGTATGTAAATGGAATTTCCCCTTTTTCTCTTGGTGACATAATGATTAAGGTGACCCCAAAAAGCAGTCGTTAAAAAAAATAAAGCACTTGTTAAATAGTAAACTTAAACGTATTAAAATACGGAGTAACACAAATCAAGCTTTGAGTTTTGAATCTATAATAAAGAAAGAAAGAAATAGTATATGTTAATTAATTAAGAAAAATGTAATTGACATGACTTATCAAAACCATATTGAAGAAGAAGGATCCGTATGGTTGAATCCGGGTAGGGGCCTCGGGCCTAATTAAGGGTCTTTTGCCCCGGTTCCTCTTCATTTGGGATACTTGTACAATCACTATTGTTAGGTTTGGTTTCTCATTCTAGAATACTAATTATTTTTTCCTTTCATAATATTTTAACAATATACGTACTTACTTAATACTCCCTCCGTCCACCTATTTCTGACACGCTTTCCTTTTTGGGCCGTCCCCCTATTTCTGACACGTTTCCTTTTTCGGAAAGAATTAGCCACTAAGTAGTACAATTAGTAAATCCCTTATTACACTTAACATTCCATACTTAAATCTCATCCACTCATTTTTCTGCACGTAGTTCAATATAATTTAAATTTCGAAAGTTTAAATTATTATAACTTGCTCGTTTGTTATCGGAATTTTATGATTTTTATATCAAATTAAAGGTCTTTATACGATCTTTCATTTAAGATCAGACAAGAACATGTTTTTATGCATATATGATGCTCTGTTTCTAAAATATGTTTAAATACATAAACCACATTACATTCCCTACAAAATACACTTTATACACTAATCACTTCCGTCTTAAATCCCGTGCAAAAAGCAAACGTGTCAGAAATAGGTGGACGGAGGGAGTATTAAGGTTGCGTTCTCTTTGATGCGAAAGAGAAGGAGAGAAAAGAGAAATTCACCCTATAAATCTCACCCCTTTTCTCACCTTTTCTCACATTTTCTATTTCCCCCCCTTCATTTGCACTACAATGGAGAGAAAATATTATCTCTCCAATTTGGTCTTGAAAATATTATCTCCAATTTAAGGAGTAAAATCTCCCCCTCATCTATAAAAGGTGAGAAAATGAGTGGAATTTATAGAGTAATTTTCTCTTTTCTCTCATTTTCTTTCGCATCAAAGAGAACGCAACCTAAGATTATTATTAATTTATGCATATGATTGACTTAATCTCACTCATGAACGCTGAAAATATGAGTAGTATTATTTTTTTCATCATACGTTTTATATATAAAATTGAATACTGCTACTATTTTATAGTATAAATTAAAACTCGCGTGCGAACATAAAATGTTTTAAAAATTGTGCTATAAAGCTAATGAAAAAACAGAAAGTGGGGGCTCCCTTTAAGGACAAAGGTAAATGTAAATTTCAAAATCTTTTTCAAAAGTTTGTGATGTGTTTGGGTACTACACAAAATTATCCCTTTTCGGTTTGAAAATATGTGCATTTATATATGAAATTTAATGCTCCATCTATCTCACCGAACGATATGCGTTTATAATATATATTCAAGAAACGCACGTCATTTAGAAATTGAGATCTAGATAGTAAATGAACAAGTGGGCAGACGCAAATTGGGCGTGGAATCCATTAATCTAATGGAGGAAGGGGTTATAGGAAAAGACAGTTTAAGGCAAATTTTCAGCTGCCAAAACAATTGTCTGATGTTTGGTTTCAAATAATGGAAGCTAAGTTGGGCTAGTGCTTCTGCTACTGCTACTAATAGGAATATGAGCCTTCCATAAAATTTCCAAGGCATGAATGACATTTCCCCCTCACCTTTTCTTCTACCATCTAAAATGGAAACTATGTCATTTCCAAAGGACAATCTCTCTCTCTCTCTCTCTCTCTCTCTCTCTCTCATTCATTCATTCATTGTACATTTTATTTTCAATGCTCAATTATTAGTATTGTGAATTGTAAATTCTGATTTCCCCAGTTAAGCTTGAAATGTGAGAGAGTGTGATGAGTGTTGTAAGTATGGGGGAGGAAGAAACCAGCATCAATACTGCAATGGCTTCTCAGAGGGCTAAAGAATCACACACATATATGAAACTTACAATTAATACTACAATACATCTCTCTCTCTCTCTCTATCCGACAAAAAGTGAAAAGGCCTCACCACTCACCAACAAAATGAATAAATAACGCGCGTCATCACCAAATTCCGTGCTTCATGTGAATAATTCTAACGCTTTTAATTATTTTGACAAAACCACAAAAAACACAACTCCGTTGGCGATATTAGGTCCGAAAATGAGTTAGAATCAAATGAACGGGTAGCTATCGACTTCTAAAATAATGTTTTCAACCGTCTAACTCACGTTAAAAAAAAATTTTTTAAAAAAAAAAAAAAAGAAAACTCGACAAACTTAAGGAGTTGAGTAGAGTCGAGGCTTGTCGTTTATCCTTAACGGTCCTATTCGAGAAATGAAGAATGCAGAAAATAGAGAGAGAAATGAGAGAGGAAAGTGTAACTGCATTCATTCCAAAATCAGATTAGTTACAAACTACTGTACTATTACTCAACTAAGTATGAAAGAGAGATTAAACTATAACTAACTACACACTAATCTACAGCTAATTACAGTTATTAAAACGGACCAATAATACTGCGACACCTCAGCACATCCAGCTCATATTACAACTCAGCAACAGCTCAGCAACAACTCAGCACACACATCAGCACACACACACTATATTCCTAACACTCCCCCAACTATCCAACATCTCTTCCCTTTTCATCAAGCTCACAAACCTTTTCATCAAACTCACAAACCTTTTCATCAAGATCACAAATCTTCAGTTTCTCTCGAAGAAGCAAGAACCTTGAAACAGCCAAGGGCTTAGTAAATATATCAGCAACTTGATCTGCAGTGGGAACATACCCCACTTCAACCACCTTTGCAAGAACTTTTTTCTCTAATAAAATGCACATCCAACTCTATGTGTTTAGTTCTAGCATGAAAAACAGGATTTGCAGCAAGAGAAATAGCCCCAGAATTATCACACCACAACTTACTTGGTGACTGCAGCACAACTCCCAATTCCTTACACACAGACTGCAGCCACACAATATCACACACAAGATTGGCCAAAGACCTGTATTCAGACTCTGTGCTACTCCTAGAAACCACATCCTGTTTTTTGGCATTCCAAACAACCAGATTTCCACCCAAAAATACACAATGCCCACCAGTAGATCTCCTATCATCAACACTACTTCCCCAATCTGCATCAGCAAACCCTTCAAGTGCAAAAGAAGATGCAGCAGAAAATTTAAGACCAATAGAACAAGTACCCTTCAAGTACCTTAGCAACCTCTTACATGCTAACCAATGCAGATGAGTAGGAGTTTGCAAGAACTGAGATAACTTGTTAACACTGAAAGCTATATCTGGACGAGTAAGAGTTAAGTACTGAAGTGTACCAACAACACTTCTGTACAAAGAAGGATCCTCAAACACACTACCTCATTCCTTAGACAATTTAGGCACTGACACCATAGGAGTTGGGCATGGATTACAAGCAGACATACTTGTTCTCTCAAGTAATTCAGTCACATACTTCTTCTGAGACAACACAAAACTTGACCCAGACTTTACCACTTCAATTCCAAGAAAATATTTCACATCACCATAGTTCTTAAGCTTAAACTGAGACTGTAACAACTGAATTATATGCAACACTTCATCATTTGAATCTCCAGTAAGCAAGATATCATCAACATATACCAGAATAAGAATCAAGCAATCATTCTTAGTTCTGAAAAACAAAGAGAAATCAGAAGTAGATCTCTTAAAACCCAAGTCTAGCAAGCACTCCTTCAGTTTATCATACCAGGCCCTTGGTGCTTGCTTTAAACCATACAAAGACTTATGCAATTTACACACATGAGTTGGAGCCTCAGAACTCACAAAACCTCTAGGCTGACTCATGTATATTGTATCAACCAAATCACCATTCAAAAATGCATTTGAAACATCAATCTGTTGCACAGACCATCCTCTAGTTGCAGCTAGAGTAAACACCAACCTAATGGTTGTAGACTTAACCACAGGACTAAAGGTTTCAAGATAATCAATCCCAGCAAATTGTTCAAAGCCTCTAGCCACAAGTCTAGCTTTAAGCTTATCAAGAGATCCATCAGCTAGAGTCTTAACCTTATACACCCATTTGTTACTGATCACCTTCATATCTGGACTATAAGGTACCAAAGACCATGTATTGTTATCCATTAAAACTTTTAGCATTAAACCAATCAGGATCAGCTAGAGCAATACTATCAGTACTAGGTTCAGTAGGTAAACCAGTGCCAACCACAAACACCTTGGGCTTAAAAATACCATTTTTAGATCTAGTAATCATTGAATGAGAATTAGAAACAGGAACAGAGTTATGAGAAACAGAGGAAGCATGAGATGAAACAGATGGAACAGATGAAGCAGAAGCAGATTGATGAGAACCAGAATTATGAGAGCTATGAGAAGAAGAATTATGAGAAGCATGAGATTCATATGAGCAGAAAGAGAATTATGAGAATTATGAGCAATATGAGAATCATCACTTTGAGCAACATGGGAATCATCAGCATCTAGATAAACAGAGGGAACAACAGACTCAAAACCTGGAGGTGGGATAAGACAGGCTTTGTAGATTGAACAACAGACTTATCAGCTGAGATAACCTTATAGGGAAATTCAATAGGATTAAATTTTACAGTGTCAGCAATATACACTCTACCAGAAGAGCTAAGACACTTGTACCCCTTATGTGAATCACTATACCCAAGAAAAACACATTTGGAGGACCTGAACTGAAGCTTATGTGAATTATAAGGTCGTAGATAAGGAAAACAAGCACAACCAAATGGTTTCAACAGTTTATAGTCAGGAACCTTTCCAAACAGAAGTTGATAAGGAGATTGAAACAACAAGGAAGGACTGGGCAATCTATTTATAAGAAACACAGCAGTGTGCATAGATTCCCACCAGAATTCCAAAGGCAAAGAAGCCTGAGCTAGAAGGGTTAGACCAACATCAACAATGTGTTGATGTTTCCTTTCAACTTTACCATTTTGAGCATGAATATAAGGACAAGGATGTCTAAATTGAACCCCCAATTCCAAGAAATATGAAGTAAGAGGCCTAAACTCACCTCCCCAATCAGATTGAAAAGATGCTATGGAAGAATGAAATTGAGTTCTGACAAAACTACAGACAATGCCTCAGATTTTAAATGAAGAGGGTAGATCCAAGTAAAACTGGTAAAATCATCAACAAAACTAATGTAGTACTTGAAACCAGTTCTAGAAGGAGTATGACTAGGTCCCCACAAATCAGAGTGCACAAGCTCAAAACACCTAGTAGTTTTAGAGACAGTAGAAGTATGAGGTTTCTGATGCAATTTACCTAAACTGCATGCTTCACAAAACAGCAAAGATTTAGCAGAACAAGGAACACCCATTAGAGCACAAACTTTTGACAACACAACATCATTAGGATGCCCTAACATTTGATGAATTGTATTTGCATTAGGCAAGGATGCATGAAGTATATTATCAGTAGCCAATGTAGGAGCAGAAGTTACATCAGAAACCAGAGAAGAGTTATTACATTGAAACAGAGAACTAGACATACTCTCAACATTATAAGCAGAATAAGCAGAAGGAAATGCACCACTAGAAGCAACAGCACCAGAAATGGCAGGAGGAATGCTGTGCTTGGAAAGCTTGGGAAGAAACTGAGTGAGATCCAACTTGTATAAGCCATCAGTTAGACTCCCCTTCAGCAGGATCTTGTGAGAGATCTTGTCCTTAACAACACAAGAATCAGCATTAAACTCAAAAATCACATTATTATCTTTGGTAAATTGAGAAATACTCAACAAATTTTTAGTGATTTGAGGCACAAACAAAATGTTATTCAGCAGAAGAGATGAAGAAGAGACAGATGCAATAGGAATAGAAGCAGAACCAATTGAAGAAATAGGAACTAGATTACCATTTCCAACTATGAGATTTTCAGACCCAAGGTACTGTGTGTTGACATTCAGATTACCAAGTTCATTTGTGACATGTGCAGTGGCTCCACTATCTACATACCAATTACCCTCACCATCAGTGAAACCTGCACCATGATCTGCAGCACCAGCAAAGTCAGTAACAAACACCTTGGGAGCAGATCCAGACCCTGAACTCTGGCCACTAGACCCTGAAACCTGGCCACTAGATTCATTTCCAGTGAAATGAATATCAAAACGTTTGAAGCATCTCAAAGCAACATGACCAGATCTACCACACAGTTGGCACATCAATACTTTCCCCCCATAGTTAGGTCTAGGAGCACCACAGCCAACTTGTTGACTACCAAAATTCTGACCACGACCACCAGAGTTACCACCAACATTCTGATTAGATCCATAACCAATCTGTCCACCAGCACCTCTACGATATGCAACATTCACAGAGTGATCAAACACAGCAGCACTTTGATGTGCTAGACGCACTTCATAGGCTTGAAAAGCAAGCTGAATCTCTTGAAGATTCGAGACATCAGTCCGCTGCATAGTGTTCACCACCAACGACTCATATTCCGGACCAAAACCAGACAAAATATACTGCAGAAGTTCATCATCATCAAGCGTTTTACCAATAGCAGCTAACTGATCTGCAATTCCCCTCATCTTCATGAAATAATCCTCAACAGACATCGTACCTTTCTTCGTGGATTGTAGTTGAACACGGTACTGTGAGACCTGAGCCTTGGAGTGAGAATGAAACACCGTCTCGAGAGCACTCCACACCTCTCGCGAAGACTTGCACCGAACCACATGCCCAAGCATGGATTCCCCAACCGATGACAGCATCCAGCTTAACAGAAATTGATCGCGACGATTCCACGTCACAAACTCAGGATTAGGCACCATATCGCCGCCAGATCTGTTCGGAATAAGCGGAGCAGGCACCTCCGCCGTCGCCGAAATGAATTCATCGAATCCATGAGCGCGAATAGCAGAATGAACCAGAGCTCTCCAGAATGCATAATTCGACCGATCAAGTTTCAGCTGAATCGCATGAAACTGAGGAAGAACTAAACCCCTATTACCAGCATTTCCCTCCATTATCACCAACAAAACAGAGAATCGAAGAAAAAATCACCAAAAAACACCGAATCGAAACAAATCGGAAACAACAAACAAGAGATGGCAACGAATATGCCACCCAAAATCCAGGAATCGATCGGAAATGTAGCAGAAAACAATCAATTGGCTCGAGATACCATATTCGAGAAATGAAGAATGCAGAAAATAGAGAGAGAAATGAGAGAGGAAAGTGTAACTGCATTCATTCCAAAATCAGATTAGTTACAAACTACTGTACTATTACTCAACTAAGTATGAAAGAGAGATTAAACTATAACTAACTACACACTAATCTACAGCTAATTACAGTTATTAAAACGGACCAATAATACTGCGACACCTCAACACATCCAGCTCATATTACAACTCAGCAACAGCTCAGCAACAGCTCAGCACACACATCAGCACACACTATATTCCTAACAGGTCCCCTCAGATGACTATTAATACGCGGTAGTAGTATATTGTATATTGGTAGTTCATGCACCTAATTAATTATGTATGGTTTTGTTTTTACGCTAGACAAGACAAGCTATATATAAAGAAATGTTACCTAATTCAAAGTGATTAGAGAGCTAAACCTAAGAATTGAGAGGAGTTTCAATGGGCCTTGACCCAATTTCATTTGGGCCCTATTTTCAAGGGTAAAGGTTTAATGGGTCTTGACCCAAATTTATTCGGCCCAATCATTGTTTGGACCACCGACAAAATCTATCTATAGATTTTCCTCCTTAGAAGTTACTTATAGATTTTACTAATCATTACTCCCTCCATTTTTTTTATAAGTCCTTTTTAGCTCAAACACGGGAATTAAGAAAATTTAATGATTATTCTTTTATGATCAATTTTTTTCTCGTAAATCACATTTTTCATGTAAAAATTGATGAAATTATGTTGGGAAAAGAGATAAACATTAATTGTGATAAATGAAGATAATGAAAACAAGAAAAAAATTGAAAAATAGTGAGTTGGAAATTGAAATTTTTACATAGAAATGTGAAAAGGACTTATAAAAAAAAACAAAGGCAAAGGCTAAAAGGATTTATAAAAAAAAACGGAGGGAGTACTGTTTACATTTACTGCTAGATCTTCACTGCAGTAGTATTTCTGTAAATACCTGGGAGGGAATCTTCGATTGTGTTTAAGATTGTTGTTCACCCAATCATTGCTTCTCAATCTATCTGGCTAATTTTAACTCATCATTGGCTCTTCATTATCAATTAATCACCCCACTAATTAGGCAATTAGTTAAAATCAGCCATCTTAATCAGTGTTAGCATCAAAATAAGGAAAAAAAATTAGTATATATTTATAATTGTGTGAATGAATTTGGTTGCAACAAATGAATCTATAAAAGAACAATAATTCCAAAAGAAAGGGGAAAAAAAAAAGGTACAAACATTTATGCAGGCAGTACAATACTGGACGAGATATCCAGAGTTGTAGCCGGATGCTGAGTGCTGAAATGCTCTCCGATCAATCCCGCCGCCCATCTCCTCAATATCCTCAACAAAGTCGCCGCCTTCCGCCGCGCTCTCCCCGTACCCGTCCCCATTATTTCCCAAACCACCCTCTCGATGCCGTTTATCGCCGCCAGTTCCGCCACCATCTCCGACCCCCCTTTCCGGCATATGTTCACCAGCGTCGCCGCCGCACTCTCCCTCGCTCTATCGGAACCGTCCCTCAGCACCGCCGTCAGCTTCTTCATCATGTTCCCGTGATAGGCGGCCGATATCGCCATCAATCCGCCGCGCTTCACCACCAATTCGAGAATCGCCACCGCCTCCTCCACCATCGACTGATCCATCACCTCGCCGACCATTTCCACAACCCCTCCCTCCACCAGCTTCGCCACCGCCTCCCTATCCCCCGCCAAATTCAAGATTGCCACCATCGCATCCCTCCTCGGATTCGTGGGGCCCTCCTTCGCCAAATCGAGCAATGCTTTCACGACACGTGTCTTCCTCCCGAGCTTCTTCCGGTATCCGTGCACCCCCGTTAGGCTGAATACGGTGGCCGCCGCATTCCCCTTCGCCTCCCACGTGGCGCCGGACCTCAATACCTCGATAACGCCGTTGAGAACGCCGTCCGTCTCCATTATCCTCGTCTTGTTCATCTCGAGGATCGAAAGATTGAGAATCGTCGTGACGGCGTTGATTTGGAGGCTCGGGTTTTCCGAGCCTAGGAACTTGACCAGCAACGGCAGCGCTCCGGCGTCGGCGATGCAGGTCCGGCTGTCGGAATCCGTCTTGGCCAAAACACGAAGCTCGTAGACCAAGCGATCGATCACCTCCGCCGTCTGCGACGACGCCGTCAGCTTGTTGACGAGGAAGGAAACGGTCATCTTAATCGCTTCCAACGCCGTCTTGTTGAGGGCGACGCCGTTAGGCTTGACGCTAACTTCCGTTGACTCGAAAGGGATCCTCTGCTCGCGGCACCACATAGCAATCAAGTTCTTCAACGCCAGATTGGGGACAAGCTGCGTGTGGGCCAGGGTCTGACCTGTCTTCGGACACGTGGCGTGCCCCGATTCGATCCACAACGCGATTGACGAGCGGTCGTACGTTTGTCCCGTAGACACCACCACAGGGTCTCGCATCAAATCGAGGGAGATCGGGCACCGGAAGTCCGCCGGGATATTCGCCTCCGCCGCCGATTTCTGCCGCCTGGTGGCGATCCGCGGCGTCGAGGCGCCGTGCAGCACGCACTTGGCGTATCGCACGAGGCCGATAAGGGAGATTATATCCGCCTTCGATTTGTCGTCGTCTTGATTCTGCACTTCGTCTTCGAGATTCTCAATCTCGCCGCTGCAACTCGCCGAATCGCACAAACTCAACCGCTCAAAAATCTCCGATAGCTTCTCGTGATCGGGAACGATCTCTCTCTTGATGTTCTCGAGCATCTCCAGAACTCCGCATCTCAGATTCTCATCGCCGGCGTCGACGTAATCGGCAGCTTTCTCCGAACACTGCTTCTTAATCAAATTGAGCAATTCCTCAACATCTTCCCCCAAATTGAGCTCCCGCGCGGGAAAAATATCCAACAGAGTCGCCAACTCAACGATCAGATGATGGAACGAGCTCGAAATCGAGGGAATCTGCATCAAAAGCCACATTTTGCTGCAGGTGGAACAGTCTTCCAATAGTACCTTAATCCTCTGCAATACTATATACAATTCTTCATAGCACAGAGCCGCCGACGCCGGAAAAACCTTGACCGGATTCTGAACAAGCTCCTCGAAAAGCACCGAAATCAGCCTCAATTTCCTAATAACCGAAGCAGAATTTTTCTTGAGAAGAATTCTCAACGGCTGCTGCGAAGACACCTCCTGCGACAGAACAAACAGCGACTGCAGGAGTTTCTGATCGGACAAATTCGGCGAAACAAACGCTCCTAACGACGGCCGCCGCTTCCTCGCCGGAAAAGCCTCATCCGACACCGCCATCAACCAATAAACAAGCCAAGTCGTATGTATGTATCAAAATGAAAAGGCAAACTAACAAAGTGATTAACCCGATCGAGCAATGAAAAAATTGTTTGAAGAAGGAATGGAATTTGTTGAAGACTTATCGTGGAAGGAAACTGAAACGAAATTAAGAATCAAAGAAATGAGCTGTTGATATGTGAAAGTGGACCAAACTTAGATGCTTATGCTAAAGTTTACTTTTGAGTTTTGAAGAAGAAGAAGAAGAAGAACGGAATAAAATAACGTAAAAAAACGGCACCAACTAATCAATGGAGTTAGCGAAGCGAAGATTACATACAATAATCAAATTAGGTAGTCAGCTTAATAATTCATCAAATAAATATAGAGTATACTTTATGGATTGGTTAGTAAATGACTTTAAAAAATGGATATAAAATCAAATACTCGTTTTCCAAATTTGACGATGGTACGCGCGTTTGGCACGACTCTAATTAACTCGATGACAACAAAGCTCGGTTAGGATAAAAACACAATGCTTAATTTGAGCGCTTCAAAATAACCGTGCCAAACAAGGCCGCCGTAAGTCGGCAGGTGGCCCCACGCAATACTCCACGTGTTTAATTAACTTCATTTCCCCCCCCCTAATTTAGAATTAAGAAGTAATTATTCCATTTCTGGTGGAATTTGAATTAATAGCATTAAGTGAGTAAATACCTAAATCATTGCTTGAAGTAGATAGAATAATTACTACTTATATTTTGTTTTGTGATAAGAAAAATGAATAAAGGTATGTAATGTGCAGAGCATTATAGAAGAGGATTTAGACCCATCCCTAATAAATGCTGGAAAATGATAAAATGTTGGTGGAGTACGTGGGTGGATAACACCATGTAATACTACTATATGGTTGGCAAGGGTAACGTTATTCACATAATAATATACTTACAATATAAATATTATAATATTTAGAGAATTCAATATTATAAAGTTAATTTATCTATTAAATTGTTGCAAGTTACAAGCTGGTCCTTGTTCTTATCCTGGGTTGGACTTGGTATCTACTACCTCCGTCCCGCGGCATTAGTCCCTATTTCCATTTTGGTATGTCCCGTTTATTAGTCTCATTTCCTTAAATGGTAAAATATACTTGGCCACAATTCACTCTCTCTCCTTAGAATTAATTACAATCACATATTCTCCACTCATTCTCCACTCCCTTGGTTCATGTGCCGAAAGCAAATGGGACTAATGCCGCGGGACGGAGGGAGTACTTGTTCTTTTGGTTTTATTAATTGGATTTATTTAATGCTAAATATATGTGTCTTTTAAAGAAAAAGTCTACCTTTCGGCGGCTGAGCTGAGCTTCAAAGAATTTTATTCTCCCTTTTATAACATTTTTCATTATATATATTATTGGAATTAGTCTAATTTTTCCCATGTGATAAATTTCAACCCTTTGTTTCTCCTTCCAATTTGAAACATGAATCAATACCCCTTCCTTACCATTTAACTTCTACTTATTTTTTCCTATTAGTAAAATTTCCTAAGTCTTAAACTGGAACTAGTCTAAAATGAGGTAGACAGAACTGAACTATTCCCATAAAATATACTGTAATTGATTTTTTTTAATTAAGTTAATTATTATACAATTAAAAGGGAGATCATTTCTTGAAGTTTCAATTAGTCAAAGTCATAAAATCTCTCAAGATTCTTTCTTGAATGGGCCAAGTCTTAGGCCACCTGAATTAATGGATCTCACTATTTAAGTCCAAAGATTGACTTAGACTGGCCTGATTTTATTGGGCCAAAACTTGAATTGTAGTGCACATATCAAGGCCCGTTATGGCCCAAAACTCTAGTATTTGACCCAAATTTCAAACAAACCAAAAATGTCTCAATATTACTTGTTAGGACTTTTGCCCCACTTTACAATTCATACACACTATGACTTAAGTAATTTTCTTGTAAGGACTTTACGCTTCATCCGTCTTACAGATAATGTCTTATGCTTTTCGAGCGAGAATTAATAAAAAAAGGTGTGGAAATTAAGCTTTTTAAAAGAATAAAATTAAATTAAATGCTATTTATGGCGGTTACCTATTACAAAAGACTCAATTTAAACAAATCAAGATTTTTTTTTTTCATCAAATCACTTTAAATAGTGACATTTTTGGGAAGAAAATATAAGGGAAAATGTGGCTTCGATTTATTTATTTTAAAATAAAATAAAATGAAGTGAACAATTAAGAGGGTTCATTGAAAACCTAAGGTTTCAAAGATTTAAATAAGTAAGACTAGTAAACCAATAAATAACTAGCTCGATCATTCAATGACCAATCAGGATCGTCTTTAATTTTTCAACCACACACTCGCCCGCACGCAACAATTCCTCTCGGCCGGCGTCCCGGTTCGCTATCGAACCGGTCCGGTCTGACCCATGCGTATATACGAAGAGTAATTGGCGAAATACCATTTTTTTTCCCTTCCCTAAAATGTTTCTCTCTCTTATCTCTATTTTCTTGTCAAATATTTTCTCTCTCATCCAAAATCATCAAATCATCGCCTGAAGTTCGCCGCCGACCAAATTTTTTGTTGATGGCCGGAACATTGGTACGCGCCGGAGTTTATTTCCCCGTGTCGTGTGGTGTTGTTTTCTATCTTGTTCTTTAATTGTGATTGATTGTTATTCGTTTCGTGTCATTTAGGGTATAAAAATGTATCGTGTTTGTGAAAATTATTATTTGTTAATATGAACATGTATCTGGCAATCAGGTGGTTACACGTAAATCGCGTTGCTAGCGCTTGGAGGAATTGCAGGAATTTGTATTGCGTTCCGAGAGGGGAAAGAGTTTCTAGGGTTTTGTATTAGTGATTGAGGAAGTTGGGGGATTATTTGAAGTTGCGATTGATTGATATTCTTTAATTTCGTTAAAGACTGGGGGAGAGAAACGTGTATCGAGGAGGATAATGTGTATACTTTGCGTGATTCAGAAGTGGTCGCGGAGGATTGCTACCATGTTGCCATGGCTAGTAATTCCACTGATTGGGCTATGGGCTCTGTCGCAGCTCCTGCCACCTGCGTTCCGATTCGAAATCACGTCACCTAGACTTGCTTGCTTGTTAGTTTTGTTGGTAACACTGTTCTGGTACGAGGTTCTAATGCCTCAGTTGTCGGCATGGAGGATGAGGAGGAATGCTAGGCTTAGGGAGATGAAAAGGTTCGAGGCTATTGAGTTGCAGAAACTGAGGAAGACTGCTACTCGGAGGTGTAGGAATTGCTTGACAGCATATCGTGATCAGAATCCTGGTGGGGGAAAGTTCATGTGCTCTTATTGCGGCCATATTTCGAAGAGGCCAGTCCTGGATTTGCCTGTTCCTCCGGGGATGGGTAATGCTGGGATATTGAAAGACCTGGTTGGAAAAGGTGGGAAGATATTGAATGGAAAAGCTTGGTCTGATAATGGGTGGATATGTGGGCAGGACTGGCTGGACAATGGGAATTGGGTTGCAGGGCCTTTTGCAGGCAAGTCCAACTGGAAAAGGAATGGCGGTGGCTTATTTGGTAGAGATGATGACCATTGTCTGGCAGAAAAATCTTATTCTCGTGTTTTTATTTTTGCTTGCAAAGCATTAACAGCTTTTTTACTGAGCATCATGTGGCTATGGAGAAAGATTTTTAGGGTTAGTTCGTCCAGAGATGATACGTCAACTGATTCAGAAAGAAGGGGACTGCTGGATAATCAAATTGAAAATGGTGGGAATGGTCAGGAGAGTAAAGGAGAGAAAGCTCGTAGAAAAGCGGAGGAGAAGAGGCAGGCTAGATTAGAGAAGGAACTTCTGGAAGAGGAGGAAAGAAAGCAACGTGAAGAGGTTGCAAGGTTGGTTGAAGAACAGAGGAGACTACGTGATGAGAAAATGGTGGCTGAAAAGGAGCGTGGGAAGGGCTCTCCCAGAGCGAAGGAAAAAGATAGTAGAAAAGAATCTGAAAGGAAGCGCCAGGAAAGAAAGAAGGAAAAAGACAGAGGATCAAGTAAAAGCAACTCTGACGTGGAGGAGCTGGAAAAGAGAGTAGGCAAAGAAAGTGATCTGAACAAAAGGAGTGATAGTGATAGACGAGAGCAATTGAGAAGTACACCTGAAAGTATGAAATCTCATGGTACAGAAAGTCATGGATTTAAGGGTTCTGCCGCAGGCAACCATAACCGAGGGAATGCTGGATCAAGATACTTAGATCGTATGAGGGGAACATTCTTATCTTCTTCTAGAGCATTTACTGGTGGTGGTTTTTTTGGAAAGAATACTAACTCGTCTACTAGCTCAAGAGAACAGAAACCTGGTTCTTTGGTAGAAAATTCTCAAACTCTTCCATCCAGAAAAGAATTAGCTCAACCTGACCAGGCTCCTGGGAGACCAACTGTAAATGGAGATGATAAGATATCTAATCGCCCAGTAAGTTACTTCATCTGTTCAGTAGTTTTAACTTTCTGCATCCACATTCTTTTCTTCTTCTTCTTCTTCTTTTGTTTTCGTTTCCTTCCTGTTTTGGGGGTGGGTTGGGGGGTGCTTTGGGCTCTTTTCGCTTGCTTATCCAGTTGTTGGAATTCCCTGTAATCTTTTTACTGCAACTGCTAATCTGATTTCTTGAAATGCAACATGGAAAACTTTTAATAAGGAGTTTGTGTGGCTGGTCCTGCAGAGAAAATTTTTGGCATTGATTTTCAGTGTATAATCACTGAGGTTGCATATATGTCTATTATGATATTCTCATTATGCCACTGGTTCTTCTACAGGTGCTCGTTGAACCTCAACCATGTACAGGCCCTAAAAAGTCATGGCAACAACTATTTGCCCGTTCACCGACTGATGTCCCCAACACTAACTTGAATGTAATAAGTAGACCAACGGGGAAGCATAAAGCAGAAGTTCAGAGCACTTCCTTTTCTGGGCATCCTCCCTCAACGCAATCATTTGACACTCCTATCAGTTTTGGGGTGCAGTCTCCGTTCAATTTATCATCATTTACCTTTGGATCGAGTAGTAGCAGTGCAGTTCTTCCATTATCCTCTGAATCTGTGCTCCCTAAGAGGGGAGTTTCACCACATCAGTTTTTGCCTGAGGAGTCAGAGATTTTTGAAGACCCCTGTTATGTTCCAGATCCTATATCCTTGCTCGGGCCAGTTTCTGAGTCACTCGACAGCTTTCAGCTGGACCTGGGTTTTGTTGATTCTGGATTGGAAAAACCGTGTGCTGTGAAGACGAAACCTGCAGCTTCAGAAGTTACCAAACCGTCACCAATCGAGTCTCCATTATCACGGTCACGTGCTTCAGAAGATAGCTCCAACGGCTTAAATGACAATGGCACTTGGCAGATGTGGAATAGCTCTCCTCTTGTTCAGGATGGTCTTGGCTTGGGTTGTGGGCCTGTCAACTGGCTTTTACACCCAGAGATGAACATGTCGAGCAAGGACGATAGTCTGCGTCAGACTCCTCAAAAAACAATGGCATCACTGTTCAAGAAGGATGAGCAAACCTTTTCAGGATCACATCCTCCACAGCATGTTTTGTTTGGGAATTCTCAGAATGGTGGAACAATTAATACATCTGGGCCCACAATGGCTGATTCTCTGTGGTTTCCTAGAACTTTGTTTGGACCAACATCTGATAATCAAGCTGTGCTGAAGCCTAAGGGAGAAACAGTTCAGAATGGCTTGTTCTATGGAAATGCTACTGGACCTCCTGCTAATCATCAATTTGAGCTGCCTGCTGCTAATTCTTGGACCAGGTGAGCATAATATGTTGAACTATATTGCATAGTTTTCTCTTGGTCCTGGATGAGGCATAATCATTTATTAATAAATATCACTAATTGTCACCACTAGATATCTAAAGATGTTTCCACGGCATGTATGTTTTCGCGCCCCTTGCTATTTGTGGGAATTAGACGAGTCCATTTATATGCTTGAATTGAACCATGTTTTAAAGTTCTGAAATCCACTAAGATACAGGTCCTATCTTGCATCAGACATAAAATAGGTTAAAGTTTTGAAATAATTTGCTGTGTCAGCTTGTACAGCTGACTTCAGTACTAAAAAAAATCCTAGTCAACATCCTCTGATGCTACCTTTCTTTTTCCTTGTTTGCTTTCCTTTGATAAAGATGTTATCGAATATCTATAGTGGCTACTCGTTAATGATTGTGTTCTTGCTGCGGCTGCTCATGATAAGATACTCCCTTCTTGTAGTGTTTATTGACATTTTTTCAATTATACAAATATACTGATATGGCCATTCTAACCATGACTCTTTTCTTTTATGGATATCTTTTATAGGGAGGAGTCTTTATATAAGTAGCAAGTAGGAGTAGTAGGGATTGCAACTAAATTAAGTTGTTTACATTTAGTATTCACACAGTTGTAATGAATTAGAAATGTCTTGTGCCTCATGTATCTTAGGATTTGCTCATTCTATATATGGCACATGGAGACTCCAATGTTGGACTATTACCTGATGTTTTGATGGATCATCTACAAATGATCCATTGTGAGACCATAAAGAATCCAATATGTCTTTATATCCCATGGCCACTGCCTATATTATGTGCTAAAATTGGATGTAGTTACATTGACTTTATGCCATGGTTTCTTGGCATGAAGACTTATAAAAATCTGTTTGCCGAGCATTTTGATTGCTTTTAATTACTGGTCATTTTCTTTCCCTGGATCGTAATATTAATATACTGGTTGTGGTTTTTTCCATTTGCAGAAAGGACTGGACAGTGACGGGTTCACGAGAAAGTGTGGGAAGCTCTCCTATGAACAGGCCTCACATTGGAGGCCTCTATTCTCCACCAGATGTACAGTCTCTTTGGTCATATGAGTAGAAGAAGATAGGAAAATGAAAAGAAAGGAGGAGGAAAAAATGAGAGAGAGACTTGAGGGTGTTTTTGTGGGAGGGGAGGGGAGGGGAGGAGGAGGGAGATATCATATCAATATCAATCAATATCTAATATAATACAGGACTCGCATTGTATCTTCCTTCTTTTCTATACAAGGGAGATTTTGCTTACTTCACTTCTCATGGTATGTGCTCTGCTGTGAATCTTTCCAGGTATAAAAAAATAACTAATGCCTCAGTCGTACTCCCTCCGTTCCGTTTTTTGCCATTTTTTATTATCTTAACAGGTAGGACCGAGGGAGTACATATTTTCTTTAAAATGTGACTAAGGGACAACAAAACACTCCAAGATACCATTCGCTGTACCTAATCAGTTGTTTATCTGCTCAAACAAAACAATAATTGAAATGAAACGAATCGGGATTGATTATGCTGCTCTAAAACATATTGATTATGCTGCTTTAAACATATGATATGTAGATTCAAATTTGTTCCAGCTCATTTTTGGTAACAAGATCGATCTAAGAATAGTGGAAATCCAAAATGAGATTAATAATTCGAAAATTAGCATAAAGATACAAGTAGCTAAGAAACAATGAGATGGAACCAATCTCTAATTACAATCATTTCTAAATCAACCGATCATCTTCAACCCCTGAAACCTGAACCTCACTTCTCTCCTCTTGTTGCTGCTGCGGCGGTAGCAACGAAGGCTCCTCCCCTTGCCATGTCCAAACAATATCCTTCAAACTCGGCCTTATCTCCTGCTTCATCATCTTCTGGTACTCCAACGTATCTCCATCCGACTTCTTCATCTCCACCATATGGAAATTCGACGCCACCTCAAAGATCTCTGCATCAATCGACAATACCCCTTTTCTTCCCTCCTTTGATCCCTCGAATTTCAAGTGCCCTCCTTCCTTCTTCGCTACCTTCAGCTTCAGGCGCGTGGCTACTTCCTCCAGCTTCGAGATTATGGAATTTGCAGGCTTGTTGGAGGTGAACTTGATCTCTTTCTTCTCATCGCTGCCCTCGAACAGCCCTGAAAGATCGAATCCAGCTGAGTGGGAGATTATCTCAAAGGCATTCAGATTTGTAGGTTTTGCTAGTTCAGCCTTGCTGTCGATTTCAAGAATTGCTTCTTTTGCATCCGAACTTCCGTTTTTGGCTCCATTTCGAGAGATTTTGGATTTGAGACCTCGGCGGAACCAAGAACTCTCCATGATCTTGGATATGGAGATTCTTGTGTTCGGATTTGGATCCAAAATCTTGGAAATAAGCCTGCGCGCATCAGGTGCGATCCAGCTCGGATACTTGAACTCTGCCTTTCCTATCTTTCTGTACATTTCCATCAAATTCGAATCTTGGAAAGGAAGAGAGCCGGCTAACAGCACAAATAAAATCACTCCACAAGACCAAATATCAGCTTTGCACCCATCGTATCCTCTCCTGCAAATGACTTCCGGAGCAACATAGGCAGGCGTCCCACACGTAGTGTGAAGAAGCCCATCTTGATGCTTTGATTCTGCCAGAGCACTCAATCCAAAATCTGAGATTTTCAAATTCCCATATTCATCCAGGAGCAAGTTCTCGGGTTTCAGATCCCGATGGTAAACGCCTCTGCTATGGCAGAAATCAACAGCACTGATCAGCTGCTGAAAGAACTTTCTTGCAACTTCTTCCTTCATCCTCCCCTTGGTCACTTTATTGAAAAGCTCGCCTCCTCTTACATACTCCATCACGAAGTAAATCTTTGCCTTGGTAGCCATAACCTCGTACAGCTGCACAACGTTGGGATGCCTAACAAGTTTCATCACCGAAATCTCTCTCTTGATTTGCTCCATCATCCCTACTTTCACAATCCTCTCCTTGTCGATCACTTTAATGGCTACGCTCAAACCAGTTTTGAGTTCTCTTGCATGATAAACCTTTGCAAAGGTGCCTTGGCCCAACAACTTCCCAATCTCGTACCTCTGCATCAAGATACTTCCCTTGCTATCCATCTTAAGCTCTGAATCTAAGTACTCAAATCACTATTATGTACTAATCAGGCAGACCCAACTTCAAGAAAACAAAAGCTCAACCATCGTCGTCGTACGAGCCAATCTGCTCCCACGAGTATCTAACCAGAACCGGATTTTCAAATGAAAGCCCAAAATTTAGCTGACCAATTTCATCGAAGACGAAGAAGGGTGGCTCGGATGGAGCTGCCACCTCACCAAAGCTGGAGAAAGACTGTCTAAGCGGAAAGCACATCTTTCAGCATTCCCTGGTTTCTGTCTTGAACAAGAGAATGCTGATAGAGAGAGACAGAGATGGTGACTTTCAGCTGCCGAACCTCAGATATGAATCGATCGCGTGTTAATCTGAAAAGAATCCAAAAATTCACCATCAGAATTCATGAAAAAGTATAAAATTGTTAGAAACCCCAAATCGAGGTTTGTTATTTGATGAAGAACACGAAAGCCATTTGTCGAATTAATACATATTTTCCACACTCAAAACTCTTTCACGAACTGCATACAAAGTTTTAGAACACATCACAGATAAACACCAAAGAAACAGCCCTTTCCAAAAAAAAAAAAAAAAACCCAGAAAACATCCCATTGTCTTTGTCTGCTATTTCAACATGAATCCTTAAGCAACAAACAGAACGATAAAAAAGAGCAATCTTTAAAGTGAACTGGTTCCATACCAACAACATACACACAATAATTCTATAGCCCAGATAAGCAAGAACAATGAGGAACATCACCACACACATCACATACCAAAAGGGGGGAAATCCAACAATCATACAACCCAAGATCCAACATAAAAAAAGAAGAATCAACCCACAAAACTTTAAGCAATCAAAATATCAGAGCACACGAAATTAAGTACCTTTGTTGAAGGGGAGAATGAGAATGAGGGGCTTGAAAAGGAGCCGTAGAGCAATCGAATAGAGTAATTTGGTTTTGGTTGTGTATAGAAGAGTGAAAGAGAGAGGGAGAGAGAAGGTGGCATCTTTATACTAAACCCGCGTCTACAGCTAATCATTATTGGACTATTATACTCTATTAAATTACAAATTAGAGGAGACTCCTCTCTCCTTTAGTGGTTGGATTGGACTCTCTCTCTAAACATATTTCAGCCACCTGTGATTTTTATAATATAAATTTGTTTTATGTATAATATTTTACTATATTTTTACAATATGCTAATTATATTCGCTTATGCTTTCTATCATATTACTTCCGCCACACCAGTTCCGTTAGCGCCAGGGACCCTTGTGCTTCATTTCCCGAAACTACCCTCGACCCTACAGTAAGTTTTGTTACATCAATTATAAAAAGAAAAGAGAATCTCTTGATTAATCAAAGGACGAAATTGTTATCACAGAAAATTGCTTAGGAATAATTGCCTCCAACAAGAGGCCCCTCAATGGAAAAAGTAATCATCTTTAATCATTAGTTCAACAAATTAGCATTACCTATTTAATAAACCGCCATAATATGAAGGCTCAACTGAGGGAGCCACCTCAATAACTTTTTCCATTTCTTTAATATTATCTTTCTCTGTATTTAAGAAATGTGTCGGTTTTGAACGGACGAAGATAGTACTGTATATTTACAACATAATTGAGGGCGACGAGGATTGGCGTTAGTTTCGACGTAACTCGTAAGAAATGGATGATGTGAGCATATATGCATTGATTAATTTTTGAAACTATAAACATGTTGCAAACCAAGTTGAAATGTCAGAAGTTTAATTTGTCCAGATTCATAGTGGGGTTAATGTTATCTCCTACAATGAAGGTGGGCTACAACGAAAATGAAGCATGTTTTTATATTATTATTACTAGTATTAACTATTAAATAATTTCAAAACCAAATTGTATTATTCAACACCGGCGGACTAGACTAGTTGATAATATTGATAAAATAGAAGTCAAAACGAAAATAATAAAAGGAATATAAATGCACATGTGAGTGAAATTTGGAGCAGATACAATGGAAGGAGAGTTTGGTAATTTTGTGTATACATTTCCTCAACAAGTGGACTTAAAATTGAGACAAATCACCAGAAAAATAGGGCCCATTTTACATTTACATTATTAGGTCATATAATGATGACAGATGAATAGTCACCAACTCCATTTCTCACCGAACACGTGTCACCTTCTTATTGTTTGGTCACAATTTATATTCTTATTTTTAGCTTCCTTCAATAATTCCATATTTTGTTAGACTATTTATGTGGCAATTTACCTACTGTCACACTATTATACTAGTATGGAAATGGAATCAAAATATAATAGGCGAATTATTTCCTAAACTTGATCAATAATTGTTGGAATCCTTTAGGTTATACTAATATGCATACAGAATGAGACGGTTTTTATTAGTTTTAATCTATTAGTACAAATATTTTAATTATCGAGAGAGAGCGCGAGCAAACACACACGTAAGACGAATGGATGTATACCGAAGACAATAACAAGGTCCTAATTACATACTCCCTCCGTCCTCCATTTAGTGACGTTAATACTATATTGGGACGTCCTCCACTTACTGACAATTTCCGTTTTAGGACGTAGACCCCACAATCACTTTAACACTTTATCACTTTATACATCTACTTTTTATTATTTTATCATTTTAATACTATTAAACAATTCAAATGGACCCACAATTATTTCACTTTAACACTTTAACACATTAATTTATTATTATACCATAAAATGCGAAAAAACCCGTGCCCATACTCCCTCCGTCACTAAATGGAGGACGAAGGGAGTAGTAGGAATAGATGGCAAGTTAATTTGGGCCACTGCTTAAGTTTGGTTTCTCATTTCAATCGCCCTCACTTATCTTCTCTGTCCCACAAATTCGACATATCACACCCGTTTTCTAGAATTACAAGGAAACTGCCAACAACATATAACCACCCTACCTAGAGAGAGAGAGAGAGAGAGAGAGAGAGAGAGAGGGAGATTTGTGTATGTGGTGTGTGGGAGAGGATAGGGGGTGAGGGTGGGTGGTTGGGGGTAAATCATCTAAACACTTAGCTAAGCATTTAGTTTTGCAGAAAAAATATACAGTTGAAGAGAATATAATGTAAGTCATCAAAACACCAATTGGATAAAGAATATTGTATGATTTACAACACAGAAGAGTTGAGGCACAGACTTGCTCTTAGGATTGTCTTAGTACAGCTATCAGACATATACACATAGGAGAGTGTAAACAGATGGATTTCTTACGGAATCAATCGAAGCCCCTTTTCAAATAGGCATAAATCGGTTTCCTAAGATGCAGCGATCATGGAAGCCTTTGTCTCCATTGATACTGCCTCTGTGGCCACTGCTTCAGTGTCGCAGGCATGTAGTACGGTGCACAAATCAGTCGTTTCCAGGAATTGTTCGGCATTGATGAGGATGATAGGTGCATACTCGAAAACTAACTTCTTGCACTGCAAAAGGACCACCAATTATTATAAATAAATCAATGGAAGTTTAGTAAATAGTATATGATCTACATAGGGCTACTTCTGAAATAGAGCTCGATGTATTAGCATGGAATAACTATACTTTTGGCCAATTATACTTGATTGAGGGGAAACACAGTCTGTAAGGAGATGCTGCCAATGTACGTATATTATACTCGTAGATAGCTAGGGGACATTTCCAACACTAAAGGAAGTGCTGCTACTCAAAGTGCTTTCAACCAAAACAATCAGACCCACAAAGGTGTTTGTTTGAGCCTATTTATCACCTTATACACATGATTATTACATTGTAGTATTTCAGAAATGTATGGTAACTGGTGAGTCCTCTCTGCGCAATTACCAAAAACTTTAGAAAATTGCCTCTGTATAGTAAGATTATGGTACCTTTTTGACATTATTCCCGAAAGAGTTGCATGCCTTGAGAAGCGTCTCAACAATTTCCAACTGTCAAAGAAGAAGATAACAAATTTAAGCTCACAAAATTCAGGAAAGTTATCGCAGAATAGAGAAAGGAAACTATGTAGATACTGATGGATATGTTTTCCATATGACAGGGAACCAAATTATGAACGACAGGTATTTAAGATTACAGGCATGAAAGCACCAGTGGTAAGTAGTAAGTTATGTAGATATGGTGGTGCTGTCACCAAGAAGCTACCTCGGTATCTGGATCTTTCAACTTCAGTAAAGCCTCGGTAACAACTGTATGGCATAGTTCACATGTATCTTTCGGGAGTGCTTGAGAAATGCGTTCTTCACAAAGGTTAACCTTTTTGCAGAAACCTTGAGCGTCTATTGAGGTCACCTCTAGGAAAAATAGAGGTGCATAATAATCCACCAAAACAATGCACTGAAAAGCATAATTACAGAGGTAAATGCCATGGAGCGTGATAACAGTGATATATGAGAGAGAAAATGTGTTATTGTCAAGAAACTAGCTACCGGAGAAACTTTAACTTAAGACTAGAAAAGTTCCTGATTTTTAATTAGTAGCCATCCCCAAGTTCAATAAATCTCTTAAAGGAATTATGTTTATACAGTTTTACGAACATCTTCTTTCACAGACCCAACTTATTTGATGTTTTCAATAATTGTACATAAATCACATATGCATAGCACCATATTAGACAGGTTATTGAAAGGATGAGAAACTCAAAATAACAGTTGCAACGTTCGACTTGCATACAATCATGCTCACATAGTCTCATAGTACCTGCTGCTTGAAGGAAGGTATCTTAGAGCAAGATTTGTGAAGAATGGTAATGATATCTTCTTTAGTTTGATTTAGTGTAAGGTAATTAAGAGCCTCAGATGTAAACTCTTCACACAATGAACATAAATCTTCTTTCTTGGTAACATCTTGCACCAACTGTGCTTCTCCATTGTCATTCGACTGCGAGACTGGCAATATAAGACCAGCATTAGCACTTGCATTTCTAACAGATCTATAAAATAGATTTATGTTTGAGAAAGAAATCAGCAGAGTAGATAATAAATAAATTGGCATTCAGATACCAAACAGATCTCCAGATATTAAACAAAAAATAAGATAGCAGACAGATTTTATCTACAGTAAAGCTAGAGGGTGTTATCAGATGAGAAACATGTTCTGCAGACCGAATGCAATGAACAATGAACAAATTATACTGTTGGGCACCATGAAAGGGTACGAGGATGTCAGACATGTTCAAAGATGAGAGGAAAACAAACCATCTATGTCTACAGGTTTAGATTTCTGCAAGTTATATGTGCATCAGATGTTCAAAATTGAGATATAGAGGTATTAAAACATTGTGACACATTACGAAAAACTTGATGGAATTTAATCAAACGCATTCAATATTATATGGCAAGATCATGTCTTTCCAAGAAAGTGAACCAAAATTCTCACTAGATTAAGTCAAAACATAGAAACCAAGTACATAATATGAGCACCTAAACAATTTCAATCTAACCAACAGAATTACCCGTCAGGTCTCTAGCATTACAGCACCAGCAGCTGCTGAGCACGACCAGAATCAATAGTACCCTTTTATCCATACTGCAAAAACAATACTCCGTAAGTTAACCCAAAATTATGACAGACAAATGGAGAAAAGGTCTATACATGAAATAATTAGCAGCAATGAATAGCAGAACGAGGAGGAAAATCTAAATAAGTAAAGTTTAGATTGAAATTCCTAAAAGGATGCAACAATTCTAAAAATAAGATAACTTTTTTTTGGAGAGATGTAGAGCTTCTGGCACACCATGCTTTTAAAATGTATCCTTCACTATAACCAATCCCTACGATCCTCACACTAATAACATTTATTGAGTTTACTGTTGCTTAAGCTACTAATCTCTTGATTCAAATAGCTTCTAAATCTCCTTAGATTAACAACATCTCGCAAGGAGAGGAAGCAAGTGAATGTATGCAAAGTCAACTTAGAAGATTTCAAAATCCACAATCAATTCCAACAAGTACTAATCACTCTTCTACTACACATCTCAACACAACATGAACTGAGAATCATAACATCTACTCCAAAATCAGAGCTTAGACCTTCATCAGTGCAAAACCCCCATAAATACCTACTCCAACTAACTGCTCCTCTAAAATCGTAATAACACCATAAATAACAAACAATCCTACCACGAGCAGCTAAAAAGAAAACCAGATAAAGCTTTTAATTTGTGTGCGTTGACCTACAGATACAGTTCGCAAGAGATTCAAATTGAAGTTCAATCAACTCGATCGAAGCAAATCACGAATCCAATTCTCAATCAACAACTCAAATTCTTTCAAAAAAGTAAACAGAATCAGAAAGAGAGTCGCGAAAATACCTTATCTGGGAACGATGAGGGCTGCTATGCAAGGTCAGAGAGAGAGAGAGAGATTGGTGGCTTGCTTCAATATTCCTTGAAGCAACGGGATTAAAATAGAGAGGAGAAATTAATCGTTTTCACAATTATACGCAGAAGGGTTCCCCGCCGCACTTTTCCTGTGTACTGACGTGGACCAATAACATGCTGACATGTGCAAATTAATATGATTAGTTCTTCGATAAAATCGCAAACGAGGATATTCGTTCCCACTAAACATATAACAGTAGAAGTTATTGAATTAATTTATTTAAAGAAGATATTTTGTAGAAGTATGCAAGATTTGAGTGTGGATGAAGTGATGGAGGAGGTGTGTGCAGCTGTTAATGAGGAGGATTGTGATGCAGCTCAAGTGATGATGTTGGAGCCATTACCTGATATTGAAAGAGCCTATTCACTTGTTGTTCAAGTTGAGGATAGGAAGCAACTCAGCAATACTGCTTATAACAATAGTGGATTAATGAGCATGAATGCAGGAAAATCTGTTAAGAATCAAGGTGGATATAGATATGACAAAGGTCACTGGGCAGTACAAGCCAAGGCTGACTAAAGAACAAAAGAAGAAACTGAAGTGTGCTCACTGCCAAGGTACAGGGCATGAAATTGATGGCTGTTTCAAGTTGCATGAAGTACCTGAATGGTATAAGAAATTGAAGGAAGATAAAGGACAGGGGAGAGTAAATATGGCAGGGAATGATGAGGACACAGAGTCAGTGCATGAGAGCAGTTTACCAAGAGAGTCCAGTCAAGACATGGGTAAATTGATACAGTCTGAAATAGCTAAGTATGTTCAATCATATTTCCAGCAGTCTGGTCAAGCACAACCCAAAGTGGATGTCAATTTTGTTCATGATGCAACAGGGAAGGCCACACCATTTGAAGGGCACTATGCCTTCAGTTTGGTTCCTAGTATGGGAAGGGATTTGTGGATTGTAGATTCTGGGGCAAGTGATCACATTTGTTGTGATCCATTGCTTCTTTACACTACATACAAACTGGACAAGCCTGTGAATATCCACCTACCTGATGGATCTTCTAAACTGGTCACACATGGAGGAAAAGTCAAGTTAACTAAGGATATTTTACTTGTTGATGTACTCTATATCCCAGGTTTCACTCATAACTTGCTCTCAGTAGGAAAGTTGATTCAGGATTATGGTATTAGGTGCTTGTTCTATAAGGATCATTGTGTTCTTCAAAGGAACAATTCAGATCAGATACTTGCTATGGCTAAGATGAAGGGAAATCTGTATCTCTTGGAGACTGTGATTGAAAGATTCTGTTGCAGCCTAGTTAATCCTAAGGGTTGAATCTACATGAGTGGCATATAGCTCTAGGACACCCATCCTTAACAACTATGCAACACATGAGAATATTGGATGGAAAATTGGAAAAGGCTATGATTGATATCATTGAAAGGTGTGAGGTATGTATTAGAGCAAAACAAACCAGATTGCAGTTTCCAGTTTTGAGTAGAAGAACAGATCATCTTTTTGATTTAGTGCATGCTGATTTGTGGGGGCCCTACATAGAACAGAACTTGTGCACAACAAAATATATGCTAACTTTGGTTGATGATCATAGTAGAATGATCTGGACATACATGCTGCAGAGCAAGGATCAGGTTGCACTGCACCTACTTTGAAAATGTTTTTCATCATGATCAAGACACAGTTTCAGATTGATGTTAAGCAACTAAGGTCAGATCATGGGAGTGAATTTGTTAATCAGTATGTTAACAGAATTCTTGTGGATCATGGTATATTACATCAAAAGAGTTGTCCATATACTCCTCAACAGAATGGAGTGGTAGAAAGAAGGCATAGGAACCTTCTTCAAACTGCCAGAGCTTTAATGTTTACTAGTGGATTACCTGCTAAGTTCTGGCCATACTCTCTGTTAACAGCTACATGGCTGATTAATAGGTTTCCTAGTCGTGTGATAGACTGGTTTTCACCATTTGAGGTGTTATTCAAGAAGGAACCAGACTACTCTATTCTCAAGCCATTTGGTTGCCTGTGTTTTGCTGTTGATCTTACTCCTACAAGAGGTAAGTTCGATAGCACATCTCTTAAATGTGTGTTTTTGGGATTTGATCAATCACATAAAGGGTATTTGCTGTTTGACTTAGATAGATCTAAGGTCATCATTTCCAGGGATGTAAAGTTTTTCACAGATACATTTCCTTTCCAAAATCCTAATCCAGGTTCTGTGTCTATGCCACTTGAGAAGGAATCTAATTCTTTGCCTTTGGTACCATGTCCAATAACACCTGATGCTCCAGTTACACCTGTTGTTATTGAATCAGTACCTACACATGTTGATACTGAATTGGATGTTATTTCTTCTTCTGATGATGATGACATAGATACTGTAGTAGCCCAAATTTTCGTATTTAATTAAATTAAGTCTTGAAAGAAAAACTAATATTTTAGGGGTACAATTTATTTACGTAACTCGCATGGGAGTATTTTGCATGCAAAATAAATGTATATACATGATTTTATACTAATTTACATGCATAATAGTGTGTACGGGAGAAATGGGGGCTATGTATATAATAATAATAATAATTAAATTTATAGTTAAGCATACGTGTTTGGTTAAGCCATTCTCATGCAAAATTTCGTGGCAACTAAATAGAAAAGGAAAAGGGATGACTTGCAAAGGCTACGTACTATGACTCATGAAGCCTATAAATGGTGACTCATGATTACCATACTACTTTTCCCTCTATAAATAGGTTGGGGGTGATGCGTATGAACCATTAGAGAGTTGTTAGCTTTGCTAGTTTATTAGCCAAAGAAGCTTTGGAGAATATTTGGGAATAGAGCATCCAATTGGAGATCAGAATTGATAAGTTTAGAATATCAGGTGGGGTTTCTCTTTCTAAAATATTATTTTGAGTTAGTAAGCTCTAAAATGTGGGTTTATCCATGAAAAATGTTTTGATGCGTGATTACATGTTTAAGGCTCTTATGTTTACGATCGGGTCTTTCGGTTGGTCTAACACACTAATCGAGGGGCTGTGCGCACGGTTAGATATCATTGGGTTGATCACCAATTGGTTCTAACTTCGAGGGGAGAACTAGTGGATGAAATACTCCATTGTCTCCAAACTATAGGCTCCATCAGAAAGGGATCCGGCAGTGGTACGTCCCGGGATCAATATAAGGGTAACATGGTAATACGCATTTGCGCGCAATCAACGAAAATGGGTTTTCGTGTGCATGGAAGTTATATGATTTCTAAACCCTTCTATGCATGCTTTATTATCATGGATATTCTTTTTATTATAAATGTTTTCGGCATAACTCCACTGAGTGCATTAGTACTCAGCCCTGCAATTCCTTTCCAAATGTTTTGCAGATTAGGGTAAAGGAATCTGGTGGTGCAGCAGGAGCTAGGGAGGGCTGCTGTTGTTGCTGCGGTGTAAAAAGAATAAAATGCTTCCGCTACGTTTTAAAATAAAGTTCACCCCTCATGTATATTATGATAAGTTAATTTCATATTTCTGTAATAAAATCTCTACGTCTCTCCTACTTCTGCATTTCTCTTACGGGTACTCAGACAGCGGCCAACATGGGAAGTTCGGATCAACCAACCCCATAGTTTGAGCTGTATATGTCCCGATCCCGTATTTAAATATTTTACTTTATTTTTACGGGTATTCAGACATGGCGGCCGGTACGGGCAGTATGGTTTTCCTACCCCGTAGTTCGTGATGTACGTCCCGATCCCGTAGTTAATTAAATGATAATAATATGGTTAAAATGTCTTAAGCTATGATCCCTCTTCTATCCCCGCTTCTTAACTCCAACCCCTTGCCACGTCCCGGCACACGTGCCTTCCCTCGGGAATTGGGGCGTGACAGATACTGAATCAGTTTCTCCTACTGATGTTGAGTTCATTGCAGATGTTAATCCTCAATCTGCCATACCTGCAGAAGGGAGAGGGGTTAGGAACCATAGGCCACCCACTTGGCTTAATGACTATGTGTGTTCTAGCTTCACCAGTGAATACTTAGGTACTTCTTCTACTAGTCTAACCCCTCCTACCTTTCCTTATCATGTTAGTTCAGCTCTAACTCCAAACTGCACTTCTTTTCTTTTCAACTTGTCCATGATTAAAGAACCCACTTCATATAAGGAAGCTTGCCTCTCCCCAGAATGGATAGAGGCTATGGGGAAGGAGTTAGATGCTTTGAATGCAAACCAAACTTGGATATTTTCTGAGTTGCCAAAAGGAAAGAAAACAATTGGTTGTAAGTGGGTGTACAAAGTGAAATTACATGCTTATGGGTCCATTGATAGATACAAAGCAAGGTTAGTTGCAAAGGGCTTTAACCAAAAGCCTGGGGTGGATTATAAAGAGGTTTTTTCACCAGTGGCTAAGATGGTTACAGTGCGGTTTCTTTTTGCCATTGCATCAGCTTCCAACTGGCCTATCCACCAGTTGGATGTTAACAATGCTTTCCTTCACGGTTTTCTCAAGAATGATATATACATGACTCCTCCACCTGGGTTGCAAGGGGTTCCTCCTAATCAAGTTTGTAAGCTTGTGAAGAGTTTGTATGGGCTCAAGCAAGCTTCAAGAGAATGGCATGCTGAATTCACCAGGCAGCTTACTATCTTTGGGTTTTCTCAGTCCCAAAGTGACCATTGTCTCTTTGTTAAAGGATCAGGAGAGACTTTTATTTGTTTACTGGTTTATGTAGATGATGTCTTGCTTAGCAGCCCTTCCTTGGATATGATTATTGAGCTAAAGGATTTCCTTCACAAGGCCTTTACAATTAAGGATTTGGGAGCTGCTAAGTAGGGGTGAAAACGGATCGGATACGGACGGATAGCACTCATACCATATCCTATACCATATTTTTTTCTCGAATTCGGAAACGGATACGGAAGAGTCGGATTCGGATACGAATTCGGAATATTCGGTATACGGACACGGAACGGATACGGAACGAATTCGGGCCGAATTCGAAAAATATAATCGGATAGTATATTTCATACAAAAATCATCTTTGAACACATAAAAAAAATTTTATGCAATATTTCATATCTTCAACGAAGAAGAAGAAACGACGGCCGAATAACTTTAATGTTTTCTTAATATAGTAGACGAGGCGTTGGAATTAAAGATGAAATTCATCTTTAAGTATTGAGTATATGTAGTTAAAAAAAAATAAAAATTGATTAACTGACATAATTTTTAAATTTATTTTATTTAGAAATTATTTTTGAACTTCTCATCGTCTCTCTCGTCCGCCCACTTCTCAGTCGCCTCCGGCGATCGGCGTCATCACTATTACAGTTTTCTTCGCCACCAGCACCATCACAGAAGATAGTAGAGGACGTGAGAGAAAGAGGCAGAAGGAGAGACACATAGGGAATTAGAGTTTTGAATTTGGGGATTTTGAGAAAGATGGGATGGAGGTGGCGCTAGATTTGAGGAATAAATGGAGAGGAGAAATCGATAGGGAGGAGGTAGCCAATGGCGCCGAGAGCAACGACGGGGAGAAACTGGACAGGGGATAGAGGGTGAAGGGTTTTGACGGTCACGGTGGACTGACGGAGAGGAAGGGGCAATGCGGAGAGACGGCGACGACCGAGAGGGAGAGGGGCAGAGTCGGAGAGTTGGCGGCGGGTTGAGCAAAGAGGAGATGGCAGCGGAGAAGGAGAGACGTGGAGGCGGAGAACGGAGGGAATCTGATGACGGCGGCGGCAGAGAGGTGCAGAGGCAGAGACGACGGCGGCGGGGTTTGGAAGTGGGTAGGATAGATTTAGTTGTTTAGGGATTGATTAATAATTAATTTAATTAAAATAATGATACAATACGCAAGAGAGAGACGGACTTAAGAGAATATATAAATAAAACATAAAAAATATTAAATATTAAATAAATATATTAAAATATCCGGATATCCGAATTTGGAATCCGGTTACTATCCGAAAAAATACGGTAAATTTCGGATACGGTCGGATACTATGTAATCCGAATCCGATCCGATATCCGAATTCAACTATCCGTATCCGAATCCGTATCCGACCGGATACTGATTTTTTATACCGAATTCGATACCGACCGGATCCGGTTCCGGATCGGTCGGGAAATATCCGATCCGTTTTCACCCCTACTGCTAAGTACTTTTTGGGAATGGAAATAGCCATTTCCCCCTGGTTTAACTCTGGTTAAACATGATGGAGAGCTGCTTGAAGACCCTGAGCCTTATAGGCGCCTTGTAGGGCAGCTTCTCTATCTCAATTTTACTCGGCCGGATGTCTCCTATGCTTCCCAGCAATTGAGCCAGTTTGTGGCCAAACCCAGAACTGGTCATTGGAAGGCTGCCCTTCACGTTCTTCGTTATCTAAAGAGTTGCCCTTCTCTCAGAGTTTTCTACTCTTCCTCCAGTGATCTTCAAGTTCATGCTTACTCGGATGCGGACTGGGGGACTTGTAGTGACTCCCGCCGTTCTGTTACAGGGTACTGTGTCTTCCTCGGCACTGGCCTTATCTCTTGGAAATGTAAGAAGCAGCCAACTGTGGCTGCTTCATCTGCAGAAGCTGAATATCGTGCTCTCAGTGTTACCACTAGAGAGCTGACATGGATTTCTTACTTGCTTCGCGATTTTCAGGTCACTCCTTCTCTTCCCTTTCCTCTGTATTGTGACAGTTTGGCAGCCATTCAGATTACGAAAAATAGTGTGTTTCATGAACGCACTAAACATATAGATGTTGACTGTCACATTACTAGAGAGAAATATGCTTCTGGGCTTCTCCTACCTACTGCAGTTTCTTCTTCCAACCAGATTGCGGATTTCTTGACCAAATCTTTGTCCTCTGCTCGTTTTCGTGCTATTCTGTCCAAGATGAACCTGTTGGATGTCCACCAGTTTCATCTTGAGGGGGGGGTGTAGAAGTATGCAAGATTTGAGTGTGGATGAAGTGATGGAGGAGGTGCGTGCAGCTGTTAATGAGGAGGATTGTGATGCAGTTCAAGTGAAGAAGATGAAGTTAGTTAAAGAGTAGTGTTATTTTGTTGTCAAAGGGATTCGATCCCTGTTGTTTAGTAGTCTGTTAATAAGAGCCGTTGATTTACTTTTAAATCAACGGCTAGTAGTAGTAAATAAAAACGTGTAGCGCTTCTGTTATTTCAAGTTGCGTCTTTTGCTGTTGTTAGTTAATATTGTGTATTAACTAAATTCCTTTTGTAGAACTCAGTTGTAATTTTGCAGATTACATGAAATGAGAATTTTTCCTTTCTTCTCTCTCGATTTCTACATATTTTGATTCCTCATTTAAAAATAACGTGAATGGTGGTTGCGTCTCTGACTGGTATGAACAACTCTTTGCCTTTATCCAATCTCCAAAATTTTCTTGAAAATCAACGAGACAAATATAAGAACATGCATAAAAATGCTGTCTTTGGAAGTTTAGCGCATGAATCAAGCACAAAAATAAGCATTAATAATAAAAGAAAGGCATTACATACAATCAAGATTCAATCACACATTACCTAATAAAACCATAATACACTTTCCCTTTTTCCCCACCAAATCTACTGACTTACACATGTTAATGGATGGACAACTACACAATACTAGCGTTCCAGTCACGCGCTGCTGCGGCACATTGAGCTTGCACCTACACTGCTCTTCTTCTTCTTGGCAACGAGTAGCGAAATCCGGCCAAAACCGAATTTCTTCCTCTTCGCGGGCACTTGTTTGTTTTCCTTCCCGGATTTCCTTGCAGAGTGTGGATCTGTTGTTGGTTTGTTAAGCATTTGTCCGAGCGAGACCTTGCGTTTCCCCATCATCTTCTCTGTGTGCATCCCATTCTCGTACTCCTCGGTTAGTAGCAGCTTCCTGCTCAGTATTTGTCCTATTGATAGAGTCGTCTTCAGCACTGGTTTAAGCTCTTCATTGACGAGGCTCACACCGTTGACATCGAGAAGGCGGGAGTCTTTCCTCTGAAGTGACGGATTCTTGAACTTGGTGCTGTTCTGTACACTTCGCCTCTTGTGTCCGTGCTCGGATCTCCAAACACGTAGAGCTTCTTCGACAGCGAGTTTTCCTTGGTTGGCTGTTTCCACTCTGCTTAAGGCTTCTTCCAATGACTTCTTGCTGATTTTCACTTCCTCAGTTGCTTCCTCCACTTTTTTCAAGATTTCTGTCTTCGAGAAATGTGCTTCATCGACTAGGATCATTGTGTCTGAGACTCTGTTTTTGCAGGCTTCGTCTGCTTCTCGTGCTTTGGTGATTAAGGAAGAGTATTCCTCAAATGTTAGGGTAACGTCCTTGGATGATCTGTTGTTAGTACTAGAAATTGCCTTCATTTCTGCCAAAGCGACTGCTTCGGATGCTCGAGCAGCTGCCTTCATCTTTCTAGCTGCGATCAGCCTTATTTCGGCTGTCCTGATCCTAGCCTTGGTTTGCTCAATCTCAGACAATGCCCTTTTGACTTGTGTTCTTGCAGCCTCACCCACTTTCTTGAACTGTTCTGTCTCCGAACTTAGCTTCTGTAGCTCTCGTGTAATATTTATGGGATCTTGAGAGCTACTACCATGGACTTCATCATCTTTCACTTGCTCCAGCTTCTGTCTTGTCTGGTTCAGCTCCGTTTCCAGACATGAAATCTTTGAGGAGTTTGAAGACAGCCTCAGACGAGTCTTCTCAAGAGAAGCTCTCTCCTTCTCGATTTTCTTGTTGTATAGATCAACTGTAGCTCGAATATCAGCAAGATCAGTAGTTGTCTTGGTTAAATTCAGTTTCGCCTGCTTCAGCTCGAGAAGAATGAAACCAGGAGCTTCCGAGGGACACAAGTCCACACCATTCTGATTCTCTCCCTCATCTTTTTCATGCTTTTTGTCTCCTCCCTCTCCTGCAACGTGATTCTTGGCATTCCTCATCGATTCTGCCTCCAGTGCTGCATTGAGTTCAGTGTCTTCCTTCTGCAGCTTCGACTTCAACTCTTCAACAACGTTCTTGGTATTCTCGAGTTCCTTCAAGACATCAAGGGTCTCCCTTTCCTTCACTATAAGCTCCCTTTCGAGCTCAGCAGTTTGTTCCTCCAATTTTACAACATCAACCCCTTCTCCCTCATCCTGCCATGCACAAAAACCTCAATAAATAAGGCAAAACACAAAAAGGAAACAAGCAAAGAGAAGATTCTTGATGACCTTCAAATATAGCAACAGAATCTATGAATCATCAACCTTACTTAATCATACTTTCAAGATTCAAAATTTTATACTGCAAACTAGCAATGAGAGCCTTCCCCCAAAGGAAGAACAGAGCAAAGACAACCGAAAACAGCAACGGCATCGAACTACAAATTATAGCTAGAGAGTAGTACTACAAATTAAGTTTATACTATATCAAAACAACCTACAAGAATCGAGTTACAGAACTAATTAACGTCAAAAAAGCTAAGAACTTTTCAGCATTTCAAATGAAAACTTGCCAGAAATTGCAGAGACTTCATTAAGTAATATTCAGACAAGAAGCTCATGAACTGTAATAGTTTGTCCCCACAATGAAAAAAGCGACATTATAAAAACAACCACGTTCTACAGAAGGCAGTAGGTAAATGCAAATTAATCTTACTTTGAAAATGGATAAAGTGGAAAAGGGAGTCTCAGCTCAACTTTGCAGCAATTAGTTAATAGTGACAAAACACGGATACATTCAACTACTTTTTACTGCATCGATATAAACTATGAATCAAAGCAAGGTACTTTATTCGGACATAATCAAGAACCTCAACAACATTTCAACATCTCCAAATCTTGAATCTGGGCTCCCCACATATACACTATATGGGAATAATGATTAATGAACTAAAACAAAAGAGGAAATGCATTTTTCAATTCAATTACTACTCAGAAATATACAGCAACGTCAAACTGAAATACAATGCGCCACCAAAGATCATCAATTGCTCCAAAAGCAGAAACTCCCAGAACGAAAACCCAGAAACTTACAATTAAAAGGTAAAAAACTGAAGAAACCACACATACACACACACACATAAGAGAGAGGGAGGGAGAGAGAGAGAGGGAACAAAATGTGAGATGGGACAACCTCAGAAACATGTAGAGAAGGCTTGTGAGAAATGGGTTTCCAGAAACCCATGCCGCCGAAGCGGTTGGCCGCCTCCTTAACAGACTCGAAGGGCGCCGAGGTATCGATCTCGGCCCGGCCCGAATCAAGCGGGAGAGGTTCTAGAATCTGGGGATTTTCGGTGGACATTCTCGAAAAACAAGAAGAAGAAGAAACTGGTGTGGTGGTGGTGGTGGAGATTTGGCGTTGTTTGCAGTGAGTGAGACTGAGTGGGGGGTTTTGGTGGAGACTGAGAGAGTGGAGCGAGGAAGTGGATGTGGATGTATGTGTTTTTTACAGTACTTACAAATCAAAGAGGAGTGTGGTGGAAAATAACGTTAGAATGGGTGTTGGGTTTCGTGAAAATTGTCTGAACAATAAACTACACTAATTTCTCTAACGTTGGGATTCTTTCCTCCCAATAAAGCCAAAAATTTTAACTAATTTATTACTCTTTCAACTTGGATTTCCAAGGGAGGGAAAGGAATGAGTCTTCATCAATATTTCAATTTTTTTTAAGTGCATATTCTAATTACCATGAAAAATCCAGCATCCACCTTTAAGCTTTAGATAGATCTCCACCTTTTAAGAGTCTCCAATTAGGATTTATTATCTAAGTTTATTCAATTAAGTGTGTAACGGGTTCATCTTTTTTGAAATACTAATTGGGTACTCCATTAATCTAAAATGGGAATTTTTATTTATTGATTTATGTGTATTTAATTAGGCCCAAAAAGCAGTATTTTATTTGTTTTAAGTGGGGGAAGAAGAACAAGAACATCATTGTTTGACCGTTGCCCACATAAAACGGATCTGGATAATAGCCGTTGCAATTGTTGGCCCAAACCCAAAATACTTTTATTCAAATTCATTTTCCGCCAAGCCCAAACTATATTCAACTAGGGCTGGACAAAAATGCCGAAATACCGACGATATCGCGCCGAAAAAATACCGAAAATACCGACGATATCGCGCCGAAAAAATACCGAAAATACCGAATTTTGCGGTATACCGCATTTACGGTACGGTATTTATGTCGTCCCGCACAAGTTCAATACGGCACCGGTATCCAAAAGTGAAATACCGCGATATTACCGGAAAATACCGATACCGCACAATACCGCAAATACCGCATAATACCGGTATCAATATAATATCGATATCGCAATAATACCGTAGATATTGACATTTTGCCGATATTTTATATATTTTTATTTGTAATATTTATTATATTTGAATAAATTTGAATTTTAGATTTAACCTTTATAATTTGTATAATTGTATATATAACTTTATAAGTTAAATTCGATACATTGAAAACTAATGAACTGTTGATTATGAAATTAAAATTTATAAAACTAATGAACTATTGAATTTTAGATACAACCTTAAAGACTTTGGGCAAGACGTTATAAGTCAAGACTTTCTCTAGGTAATTATTCAAATATTTTTTTAGACATGCATTGAGTTTCTCTAGCTAATTGTTCCATTTTGTTTTGTTATTTTGTGTTTGGACTTTGGCAAGCTGCTTCCGTGTCTATTTATTTTTGTTGGATTATGTATTTATGTTGTTTGTTTGTACCTTTAAGTTCTTCACTTTGTGTTAGGGGTTTTTAGTTTTGCATTTTATTAGTATTTTTAAAAAATATTTATTAGAAAATTCGGAATTTTTTATCAATACCGCGGTATTATCGATACCGCAGTATTACTGCGGCGTCGGCACGGCATCGATATCCTTCTTCGTCGATACCGAGTTTTCAGTATACCGGTATGCAGTATACCGGTACTTGCGGTATCGGTATCGGTATTGAAAATGCGATACCGATCAATATCAACATCAATATCAATATCGGCGAAAAATCACGGTATCCCGTACCGGTCCACCCCTATATTCAACCATCCTTGATTATATACTCCATTGAAAAGGAAATAATCATAAAATTCCAAATGGGATTTTTTGTCTAATGACAAAAGGCCACGTGTCATATTTTATTTTATTTTTTAGTTTTTGAGATCTACTGTATTACATTAACTAACATGGACCAATAATATTCACGATATTTATATATGCATAAATTCGTAAGGGACATAGTATTCATTTGTCCCCATAGAATTAATGATCAAATTATGATGGGGAGGACGATGATTGAATTGAATTCATTATTCCAACTTACTTAGTTTTAATGTGTTCCTAATTAAAACGATTTAAACCATTACAACCTCTTACAGTTACATTACAGTGGCTTGTTTTCCTTTTTCTTATTTAATGCACGCTTCTTCTTTTTTTCCATGCATGCATGCATGTCGTTTTCAAAAGGTTTACCAAGCTTAATTAATTGGATAATAAATATTACGCGGGGACATTTTATCCAAATAAGTTAATTAATTATTAGGTAATACTACTTACTGTATCTAAATATTTACAGCTTTAATTTAGGGTTTTGACAGTCATAGAATAATAGCTAGAACCAACCATACCAATATAATTTGGTGCATTGATTATGTGTAAAAGCATAGATATATATGTATATATAAATAGTGTAGAAGAAGAAGAAGAAGAAGAAGAAGAAGAAGAAGAAGAAGAAGAAGAAGAAGAAGAAGAAGAAGAAGAAGAAGAAGGCATGAGAAGTAATGCACGTTTATTTGAATTGAATAGTCGAAGATAATGCAGGCGTCCCCATATAGATGGCCTGAAGATGGAAGTTATATGGACCACAAATTAACACTTGTTAGCTAGGGATCGATCGGAGATCATGTGCCGGTCAGAGTAATAAATTATATACAACCATGCAACAAGTTACGGTAAGCATCTATGTAACAAAAACGTACCCAACACGAAGCTAGGACGAGGTACGCGTACGTCTTAAATGAACCGAATTGGAAATTTTCTACTTATATATCGTACTATATATATCTCAATGAATGCAGTAGTGACTAGTGCGATCGGAAATTGGATTCCACGTGTGTTAACGGCGCAACCATCTTCATCAATGCTGACCAGTTACCTGGATTTTATTTATATATGCAGCAGAGCTCAGCAGGCATCCTTTATAATCAAGTAGTTCGCATCCCTTGTTTTAATTAGTATATGTATGTATGTATGTATATACGTACATCAGCATTCAATTATTTCAACTCTTGATATGATTTTCGCTTGGATGGATAGTAACTGCATGTAGTATATATATCATTTAATTTCAAAACTGAAAAGTCAATTAGCCTTAGTAAATATTATTGACAGACAGCAGCTTCAGGATTAATTAATTTACAGCAGAAATTTGGGGGTTGACGGCATGCAATGCATCCATATACGATCGACGTCATTAGCCTTCTAAGCTGGCTCTGGCCGCAACTATTACTATTATTTATCACCATGGTGATGGTGATGGCGATGGTTAGTAATTCAGAGGGCTACTTGGCCTCTTCGCACCTTTCATCTTACGCCCGATTTTGCTAGCTAATCACTTTTTATTAATATAATTACAGTAAGTAGTACTAGTATATCAAAATCCATTCAAGCTTGGTATATGGTAGTAGTATTAGTATTAATTAGCTAGGGAGTATGAATGAAGAGCATGGTTGCATACCTGTCACGTTGCTGTCAATTAAAGCCTAGAGTGGGGAAGCTGGGGAACCCATTCCATTCCATTCTATTTACACAAATCCCAAACCCCCCCTTTCCTTCCTTCCTTCTATTTATTCATTCATAATCATAATCATTAACATTATTAATTTACTCACGTAGATCTCCATATATAATCATTTCATTTCGATTTCCACACTCTAGCTCAATCTCAAAGGAAGCAAAGCAAGGATCGATGCCTTCAATCGAGCACCACGGCGAGAAATCCTTCAGGATCAAGCCCGACGATGATAAATTGTTCTCCAAGCTTCTCTCCCGCGAATCCACTACCAAATCCTCCTTCCGTGTCTACTACGGCGACGTTTCCAGCACCGTCCCCTTCGTCTGGGAGACCCGCCCCGGCACCCCCAAGCACAATTCCGCCGGCGACTACCAAATCCCGCCGCTCACTCCGCCTCCTTCCTACTTCGCCACCGACGCCGCCACATCGTCCAAGTCCAGCTCCAGATCGATGCTGCTCCTCCACAGCCTCCTACGGAGGATCAGCTCCAAGCAAGGAGCGTCGGCTGTCTCTCACTCCTCCTCCTCTTCTCTCTCATCCGTCTCCTGGTCCTCCTCCTCGCGCTCCTCCTTCTCCGATCCGCTCTCCACTCCCTCCTACGTCCGCAAGCGGCGGCGCTTCTCCAACTGGAGATCGTCCTTCGACGAGCGAGCGGACAGCGACGACGTTCGCTCGCCGAGGCTGTGCTTCGGGATCGGCGGCGGGGAGAAGTCGTCGCGCGGCTCCGGTCGGTCGGGGTCTACCGTGAAGAGAGCATTGCTGTCGATCGTCAGCGGCCGCGGATCCAATTAATTCATCATCATCGTCGGTGGGGATTAATTAGTTGGTGATCGAATTTAATTAGAGGTACTTTCAACATTTCCTGATTTTAATTTTTCTTTTGCTTCATCGTGTTGTACTATAGTTTAATAAGCTTGGATACGACTATAGTCCAATTGAAGTGTATCGATCTTTATTTGCATCTATGTAAATCTCTGATATTCACATATACTGCAGATTTACTTTTGATGAACGTGTTACTTCTATATTCAATATGTATAGTACATGATCATGCACCTACTTATATACTACCTCAATCTCACTAAATTAGTCACATTTGCTTTATTGACTTTTTCGGCACGCGTTTTCACCGAAACCTAGTACGAGTTTTAAAATATAATTTCGAAGTATTTTTTTATTTACGGGATACTATGAGTGTCGATGTATCCCATAAACGAAAAAATACTTCGAAATTATATTTTAAAACTCGTACTATGTTTCGGTGGAAACGCGTGCCGAAAAAGTCAATAAAGCAAATGGGGCTAATTCAGTGAGATGGAGTTAGTATATATATAATTTGTCCTTTACATGTAAATATTCATACATCTATTATTTGCATCCCCCTTTATATATTTTTTAAATTTTAGAATGGAAAAAGAGAGTGTTGCTAGTCTACCTCAATTAAACAGTAGAAATCGATATATTCTGCAAGATAAATAGGATGGTACTCCCAGACAAATTCACTACTATTCCTTTTGACACTAGCTAGTGTCATTTCCTTTCACTTCGCCACCGATTCAATTCCCAGATTGAATGGAGATATATATTACAGCAGTTACTACTTACTTAGTTTGAGATAAATAGAAAACATATATAGGGTTTGTACTTTGTACTTTGTAGTAGTAGTAGTAAAAACTTCACATGGGGATGGGGAAAGAGAGGTTTGTTCGTTGAATAATGTAATTAAAAAAAGTGGGGTGTGGATGTGGATGTGGATGTGGATGTAGATGCAGTTAGTTGTTGAAGGGTACAGACAGAGGTCTCTGAATGCATGAGGTTAGTGTGTGTTTTGTCAGTTATATATTTAATGTAGAGAAGAAATTGTTGGTTGGAGGTTGCTATCCACATTCATTTTTTTATATTCCCTTCTCTGCATTACTACATCTTCTTCTTCATTTTCGAATCTTTCTAGTCTCTCTCTCTCTCACCTAGCTAATTGAAGGAGAGAGGAAGCTTCAAGCTTCTCTAATTATCACACTATACTATACTACACTACACTACATGTACATGAGGTTGAGGAGGAGTATTATCTAACTCTAAAGAATTAATTAGTATGAATTATTGTCCGATATGATCGATCTACTTAATTAATTTGATTTGTAGGAGTAATATATTCCCATTCATCAGTACACTGCACTGCATGTCAATAATAGTATATATTGAGATTGATTAATTAGATGCAATGCAAAATTATGTAAATTATTGGAAACAAAAACCTTAACTACAAAAGAGGGACAATTCGAACTGCTGAATATCTTGATTTGACCCGACCCAACCACAAGTAAGCGACACCACTGCTGAATCATTGGCCAATATAAATTAGATATACTACTATTAATTTATTAATTGAATCGATCTCAATTCTCAACACAAAAACAAAAACAAATCTGCAGTAGTATATCGTCCAACAACTATTATATGTACGTATATGCGATCAACTACTAAATCTGCTTCATATATGCATCAGGATCGACACTGACTAGAAATGTACATGTTTTTTACTCCATAGTAACAGAGCCAATCTAATCTCAAGTAGTAGTAGTTATTAATCTCATGTCATGTAATGTTGTCTTAATTAAAAATCAATTAGTAAGAGTAGCAATTGAAATGCTATCACATCCTAATTAACTCAAATTAATATTGAAAACAATCTGGAGCTACCTTATCCTGCTACTTTATTGTGTCGGCAGCTTCCATTTCCATTCTCGAGTATGTATGTACTCTATACTACAGTATATATTATTTGAATTTAAAATAATACTCAAATTACTATTATCCGAAGAAGCCCACATTTATATATGAATATGAATACAGCCAAGCCCATATATTAATAAATCTGGGCCACAAACAATAAAACTTATTTTATTTAGCTCGAACCATGTAGGCCCATAAGAAAAAGAAAACAAAAGCCAAGCCCATACAATATGAATATAAAGATAATAGAATCGAATCCCACAGCAACCACACATGAACATCAAACAGTTTTTATTCCCAAATTTAAATTGAAAAAAAAGGTTGAATTAGTTGGGCCTCCTGCAGTCTGTCCTGATCTCGCCGTTGGCGCCGGTGAGGACGCCGAGGGTGGACATCTTCAACATGGCGGCGACGAAATCGTTGTAGAATTGAGCGGCGCTGTTGGCGTAGGCATTGACGATGGCGTCGGTGGAACCACCGTTGAAGAGCTGCTGATCGGAGTGCAGCAGCCCTCTTCTGTTAACCAGGTTACGAAAGTAAAGGTTGTCCAATACAAACTGAGATGTGGCGTCCAACGGGAAGGGGTTGTCGTCGCCGCCGCTCGTCGGGCACCTGCTCCTCACGGCCGCGGCGAATGCGCCGTCGATGTTGGTCTCGGTGTAGATTCTGTCCCTGAATGTGGCGCACCTCGCCTCGCCAACCGAGTGACCTCCTGCAGGCACATGTATACATATCATACGTATCATACATATCATAAATAAATAAATAAATTACTGGAGAGGGCAACCATTTCCGTTGGGGTGAAGCCTTTGGCAGCGAAAGCAGAAATGAGGACATTGAGATCGAGCCCAGGTGCGGGTAGTTGGGTGTTGGCGTCGCTCAAGCTTGCGCTGATCGAGTCCCTTCTGCCTAGTTGGACCGTCCAACGAAACCCACCCAACTGATTCGGTCCCAAGATTATTATATTAGTTTAAGAAAAGAAAAGGAAAGAAAAAAACTACGTCTCCTACTAGATTATATATTAAATATTAATCACTTAATTCTACGTTCTATTTCTAGATACAGACAGTACTTACGATTACAACACTTTCTCGGGCAGTTTTGATGCGATCGATGACCTCAAACCCTCTCAAGTTTCTGTTCTGAGTGGCCGTCTTTTCTCCGGTGAAATTCTCAGTGTCGTCTAGTAAAACCGACGCATGCATCCCATGCACACGTACATTTATATGTGACAGCAAGCGGAAGCGTGGTGATGACAAGAAAGAGATCGATAAAGAGAGATATATATGCATACATTGACGAAGCAGTCGCTGTAGTAGAGACGAAGCAACCGAGGCGAAACCCGAATATCAGAGGCTACAGCTGCAAACACTTCATTACGGACAATACTTTCAAGGAGGGGGCAGGTTGCTGCATAGAAATTTGGATTCAATTGAGCATTAACTCTACTCTGCTGCCTCCTCCTATAACAAGAACGATGCTAACTATTAATCCTGCTGCCATTGCCATACTCAACTTATCCACACCTTTTCTCTCAAACTACGTAATCCATACATTTATTTATAGTAGTGGAGTGGATTAATTAAATCAACTGATAAAAACTAAAACTATTTAATAGTTCAACAACAGCAACTAATCAACTATTTTTTCCCATTATTAGTACGCCATGTAGAGGATCATTCCTCACATATTTTAATCGTACTCCATTATTGATAACTACATTGAAATATAGCATATCTGATTTTAAAGATTTCAATGATTTACCATATACCTTAATTATACTCCATTATTCATAGGATCATTAATGATTTATCCGAGTTTGAAGATTTTAAACACATTAAGAATTGGCTCCCAAATATTTTTTATTTGATGTAGATACCAATTGATCTCATAAAAAATTATGGATGCACACTGCACACCTTTTAATTATTCCCATTATTAACACAAATGATCCCATGATGTGCTGGTCAAATGATTTATAGAATTAAATTAACTTATTTTGTTAGGCTGTTAGCATCGACTACTCAATCCATCCTATTCAAGACGATATGCATTTTCATTATTTTTACATTCATATATTTAAGAAATTTGTCATCCTAGGCATGAAAGTAGAAGATTATTAATCAGTTTCAAGTTATATACTCCATTCGTCTCATTCAATCTAACAATTTAAGAATTCAGCATATGCATGTATGGGATGATCCAAATCACACCCAGTCCATCAATAATTACTTGATTAATTTCTATTTTGGGCCTCACTCCGACCTGGGCAGAGAGGAAGCCCACATTTATATACGGCCCAGAAAAGAAGCCCAATATTACTTAACGGGCCTTAACTCCAAAGATGTCGGCCCATATATCTTTTCCGTTGTAGCATGTAAGCAAATCAATTATTCAAAACTCAAAGAAATACTGTATATATTTATTTATCACTTCTTTTCAGCTTTCACTCACCCATTTCGGGTGAGAGAAGATACGGTACAACAGCAGTGATCGGAAACAGAAAAAACACCAGCAAGCGATCGAACAAAACAAAAAAGAACTGTAATATTTTTATAGTAGCTTAGTTGGGCCTTCTGCAGTTCCTCCTGACCTGGCCGTTGGTGCCGGTGAGGGGGCTGAGGTTGCTCATCTTCACCATGGCGGCGGCGAAGTCGTTGAAGAAGGAGGCTGAGTTGGTGCTGTATGCCCTCACCTGCGCGTCGGTGGAGCCGTTGTTGAACAGCTGCTGATCGGAGTGGAGCAAACCCTTGAGGGTTACCAGGTTCCTGAAGTAGTCGTTGTTGAAGGAGTTAGGGCTGGCGTCCAGCGGCGACAGGTTGTTGTCGCCGCCGGTTCTCGGGCAGTTTCCCTGGACGGTGGTGGCGAAGGTGGCGTTGATGTTGGCCTCGTTGTAGATCCGGTTGCGGAAGGTGGTGCACCTGGCCTGCCCTATGGTGTGGGACCCGGAGAGGGCGACCATCTCCCTAGCGTTGAAGCCCTTGTTGGAGAAGGAGGTGATGAGGGCGTTGAGGTTTGAGGCCGGACCGGGAAGTTGGCCGTTGTTGGCTGCGCTCAAGCTTGCCGTGGCGGAGTCCCTCCTCCCTAGTGCCACCGCCCAGCTCGGCCCGTTCAGAGCTACGACGCCGTCGCGGGCAGCTACGGCGAGGATATCGGCGCATGAAACGATCCCGGCGCAGCTGGTCTCGACTTGAGTCTTGATGGTGTCGATCACATCGAATCCTCTCAAGGAGTTGTTGTTGGGGCCCGCCGTTTTCTCTCCGGTGAAGTTTGCGTTGTCGTCGAGTAAAACCGATGCGTCGCACCCCTATATATGTATTATTTAATTCAAGTTAGTTAGGCAAATTCGTGGTGTCAAATGTTCAAATTTAGAAACGACATGCATTTTGTGCGTGTAAGAAAACGAGTGAGTGTGAACTACTAATGGAGTTAGAAGAAATTGTATGAAAAGTCTTCGGCCGTTCATTTTCATGCAAAAAGGCAGTGATGAATAAGATTCAAACAAAAAAAAGAAAAAGGAAATTAAGAAACGAAGTTGTACGTTGCATGCATGTGTTCTATATTGATTTCTCTATAGAATATACTCAAAAGTAGATGAAATGGAAAATGATTATGATAGTGAAGAGAGAGCATACGTTGACGAAGCAATCGTGGAAATGGAGGCGAAGCAACGAAGCCCCCATACGAGGATCGCTCGAGACAGCAGAGTTTACAGCAGTTCGAATCGTGGTAAGGAGGTTAGGGCAGGTGGTGCCATAGAAGTTTGAAGACAATTGAGCATTGCTCACTCCTATAAGAAGGAGAACAAACATTAATCGAACTGAACGTTTCGATACAAGAATACTGGCCATGGCTATCTATCTATATATCTTAGTTTCGGTTATGAACTTCTAAGATATGTAGTATATTTGAAGTTATGGTGATTCAAGAAAGAGGTATGATCTTCACATATTTATAGTGGAACGAAGAAGAGCCAGCTATAAGCTAGCTAGTAGTTTTCATTTAACACTGTATTGGTTGGTAATTTTTGTTTTCTTGTTTGGTCCAAGTCAACCTAGCTACTAAAATGGTGGATTTATTTAATCATGATTATATAACGAGAGGCAGTAGTATTAACAATAATTGATTAATTCTTATCAAGGTTAAGGGAAATGGCCAACTTCATGTCTAAGTATCAGTTCCAACTATGTACCATGGGATTTGAATATTCTTTCCTCTCTTAGGAGAGAATTAGTTAGTCTTATTTGCATGTTAATTAGTTTCATATATGCCACCGCCACCTAATTGACAAAGTCACCCCAGCTCTCTCTCTCTCCCTCTCCCTCTCCCTCTCTACAATTGCTGGTAAGCTTTCATGCATCAAGTATGAACATGATGAAGGTGGAGAGAATCTCATCATGTGTATGGAGGAGGACTTGGATAAGCTACCTAGAATTTATTCGAGTAAAAAGGTACAAGAGATACCAACGAAGAACGAGTTAGGAATTTCAAAACAGTAATAATTTACGATAAACATATATATAAATTAGTACACTGGACCGAATCGATACAGTGAAAAATTCAAATGTTCCAAGCTCAAAATCATGATCTCATGTTCTTAGACGAGCGGGTCAAATTAATTACTGATCGACACACTTAAATAAGCTAATTAATTCTGTATATTAGTTAATTAATCAATTATAATCCAAATCGTTGAATGGATACATGCATACGTACGAATAAACCTACTATAACAAATAAAATACACATGTATATTTCCGATCGATAATAAGTCAAAATATTGCAAAGTTAAAAAGCGTGTTTTCTAGAATGCCGTTGAATGCAGAATTTTCATTCATATAAATACAAATTTTAATTATTGATATAGTATATGATTTATATTGGACGTTGAATTTCAAATACAAACAATTCGTTCGTGTGTATATTTAGTAAATACCAGTAGTAAATGATTATGGGAAAGTGACGTTTAAACGAATTAGTACTGCCCCTTCACAAATAAATTAAACTCAAATCTGTCATTCTCATATTTGGTAGATTTTTTCCACACTTTTTTTTTGTTAATTATTGAAGTATAAGAGAGATATTGTTGACTAATCTGCCCCTCACTATACATTATTACGTAATCGTGTTTTGGTTGACCCGCGCTTTTAGAAGAGAATCTCTTGCTTATATAATTATATTCAATACATTATACTCCTCCGTCTCAGCTGGCTTGGCTCGTATATATTCAATATGTAAGTATTAAAATATACAAACGAGTTAAGTGAAGTGAAACGAAAGGGAGAGTTACTTCTTCTGAACTAGTATATATCTTCCACTTTTAATAAGTACAGTATTTATATAAGTGGCGGCATTAGAAAATTCAACATTAACATTATCCACCCAAAGTATATAGATAATAAAGTAGAAAAAAATGGTATAAGATCCAAGAAATTTTGAGACTTTAACAAAATAGGCATGCAAATCATACATGATTTGGAGGTCCAAATGTTTGACATTAGACCTAATTAAGCCAAAATGATTGCACCTACTATTTTAAATTTATTCCCAACTAATTGCACGATTAACGAACTATCATTACATGCAGCACGAGGGCACCATCTTCTTCTCGATGATTTGCTTAATTGCCTCTGATGGAATTCCGTCTCATTTAAAAGCTCGATCTTGTAAAGAGAGTGAAATTTTATTGGTCTATATATATTGTTATTCACAATACTTTTAAGCAGGAGGCTCAACAAACGCACTTTTTAATATGGGTGGAGATATTATTCGCTGGATTCGAACACATGACATACTGTTTGCCAAAGCTCTGATACGAAACGTACACAATAAACGGTATGATCTCATTTTATTTTCGAATTTTATTTCCATGATGTTGAACACTAGATTTAGATACAAATGAATTAGATGAATACTCTCTCTATCCCATTGATATATATAGAGATAGTCGACTGTTTTATCGACAGTGAGGGAATATTTATCACTGAGTCGAAAGTATCTCTCAAGGTTAAAGAAGTCGGTCCAATCGCAGCTCAAAGTGAGTGTATAATTATCATGAGTTGGATAATTGGTAAAATACTGTCACTTTCTATTTTCTTATCTTATCCTATACATATTGCATAACATATTGGAAAATATAGACTTTGCTTAGTTCATTCCTTGTCTATATTATATAATTACGCAATCCAATTGCTCGACAATTAACAAACTCCATTATTATAATGCAACAGCTTTTGCTGACTAACACCTCACTTTGGACAAATCATTGACATTATGTACCACTTATATATAATTTCTTCTCAACATTTCTATTCAAGGAAGCCAAAACCAAACACATTTTCCTTCCACTAACTTTTGAAAATTATACCTAATTGTCTCTTGAATCCATTAACGGTTTGGGATCCGACACCACCATTGAACCACATTAGTATAATATTTTCCATTTTGAATCGAACCATGCACATTAACCTTTTTATAATACTATAATCTATGTTATCATATGTAGTACAAAGTGTATAATATCCTTCAATTTTTATTATAAGCATTGTAAGATTATTATATTATTTCTTTAATTTACAACGTGTGTTTTGCCTTGTTCACTTGTCGTTTATAATTATGCATATAGAAATGTCAAAAAATAATAGCAGCCTCAACTTGTTGATGATATACTTATTCAAAAAGTAATAGACTTTTCTAATTTACATGGAGTAGTATAATTTAGTACACCATGCAGGAAAATATAAAATGTTCAAATATAAACTCTTTAACACAGTCTATCATGTGCGTCGCTCGGGCGCGATACTAGTAGTATGAAGATGGGCCTTTTGGTACTAAAATAAATGAAATTGTAAATAGTGGGCCGGTATATTTTATCTTGTTATTGGGCCGGGACAGAGTTGAGCCCAATATCAAGAAATAACTACATGGGCTCTATCCAATATTTAATTTTCTCTCATTCTGTATATTAATTAAATTATTATTGATGATCACTATTATTCCACTTCCTGATTGCTTCCAATACTGCGCCTTTAATCATCTGACCATCTATGCTATCAGAATCAGTCTCCTTCTCTTTCTGCAGAAAAAACAAATTATGAGAATTTTATATATGTGGTTTGCACTTGATCTACTAGCTCTGTCTCTCGTTATTAATTTCATCAAGTACGTGAATTATATGATACATGTACTATATATAGTTAGCTAGCTAGGCTCATTAAATCTCACATGAATCTATGTTAACATATACTTATATATAAAAGTACATATACAACGTGTACCTGAGTAACGGCTTGAAGGTGGAAATTGTGAGAACAAGAAACCCTAGCGTCGAGTACTTGGAGGCCTAACTCTTGTTCAAAGGTTTCTAGTACGGATAGAAGCAATCCTGGGCTGTTTTTCTCAGACACCACGTTTATTAGGAATCCCTTTTCTAGGGTTTCTACCTTTACCTGCTGCATTAATAAGATACTTAACTCGCAAACTTATCATTACTTAATCAAAGTACTAAATTGAAATGTACGTACTTCAGGCAAGGAGTCTTCTTGTTTGTTTGAATCTTGAAGAGATTCTACGTCTTGATTTAGTGTTTCCACCCTTTCCTTTAACCCTTGGATGTATCTCGATGCATCCATCACTATTGATGCGCTATTTACCTGTATATATTGTAGCTGTAAAGAAGAGGAATCGTGTATGTGTATATATATCCATTTCCCTAAACCCTCTTCAACAAATCAAACTAGATATATACTGATCATGCTATATAGTATATACAGTATTTATTTAGAAATTAGGAGACAGGGAAGAAAAGTAGAGATTGATATGATATGTACAGAAGTGGAATTAGCAGCGGAGCGAAGTTGGTCCAATTTCTTATATAGAGCTGCCTTCTTTCTGTCTCCAGAGCTCATACTCCTTTTCTTCTTTCTCCTTTTCTTCTTTCTCCTCCTTCTTTCTCTAGAGCTTGCTTGCTTTTATAGAGGCTTTTAGCTAGAGAGAGAGAGAGAGAGAGAGAGATGATTTTCTTTGTTCTTTGCTAGCTGCATGAGTGTACCGTATATAAGAAGATTATGACGACATAAGTTTGGAGCCTTAATCTATATATATATACATCGATCCACTTGGTTTTAACTCATCCACAAATTATTAAAACTAATTATGCAGCAAGACTACTTGTTCAAGTCTTAGATTTATGCACACACACAGAGAGAGAGAGAGGGAGAGAGAGAGAGAGAGAGAGAGAGAGAGAGAGAGAGAGAGAGAGATAGAGGAGAGAGGGGTATCAGACAGAGAGAGCTTGTCTAGAGATCCCCCGTGAGAAGTGTTTGGAGGCATTTGTATTTTTGACACCCCACAGCGACCTCTCCCTAATTCTAATGCTAATACATATTATTACTTCGAATCTCTGCCCTTTTCCATCATCGTTCATCTATAAGTATATATATCGAACATCCCATTCATCAAACCTCCATCTCTCTCTCTCTCTCTCAATTAAACTAGTCATTCATAATGTCCTAAAATTAAATCTCTTAATACTTTGATCGTCCATTCGTAGTTATATATGGTTAAAAAACAGAATTAATTTGTCTGAAAAAAAAAAAAGAAGAGGAAAGAATTCACGTGCAGCTGAAATATAATTACCATGCATGTACTTCATTTTTCAACAGTTTACTCATTTTTTGTCGATATCATCGTATCTTTCCACTCATACATGCATAACTACCTCATATATATAATATACGTACAGAACAAACCCTATATTTATTTTGCTTAAGCATGTATATTTATATATATACAGCGTACGTGCGACAAGAGATCGAATATGATATATCAATCAAAATACATACATAACTACAGAGAATGAATGAGATTCCAATCGGAGAGATAGAGGATCGGACACGGAGATTATTCGATATATCACTTTGTGTAAGAGACAACGATGCACGTAATTATCACTCATTGCTGTAATAGAATACTACAAAGTATAAGTATCAAACACTCCTTAATCACAAGACAAGATATAAGTATCAATCCACATCTCATTATATATAATTACGATCAATGCATTGAATTATATAATAATCCCTTTCACAACTATACAAGATAAAAGATAATTACTTCCTCTGTCTCATGATTACTGACCCCTTTCTTTTCAGCATTTTCGTCAAGCATAATGATGGGTTTTAAAATATATTTTTAAAGATTTTTTTTTATTTTATGTGATACTACAAGTGTTCTAGTATCCCGTAAAATAAAAATTTCTTTAAAACGATATTTTAAAACCATCATTATAACGCTCAAAAATACTTGACAAAAATGTTGAAAAGAAATGGGTCAGTAATCGTGAGACAGAGGAAGTAATTAATTAAGTCCCATATACAAAGCCATCCCACTTGACATATGTAGAACAACCTAAACATAAATGTTATGCTAGATGATTTCTTCCAAGTATAATTGAGAAAAATTAAAAAAATAATAATAAAATATTGTCGACTTTGAAGAGAGACAAATGAGGCAAGTACCCACTTACTCACATGTGTGCATTAATCATCACAACAAAACAATCCACCACACAAACACATATCCACCCCATAAATTGTCCCTTGCCCTAATTCCAATTCTCCCATTCCATAATCTAGCCTCTCCAATTATCGTTTTTCCTTTTATATTTTGTTTATCAAATTCCGCACCAACGATTATATTTGAGTTAATTAGTTGCAAATTATGATTGAATTAAGATAATGTTTTTCTCTGCATCATTAATCACCACTTTCATGCATCATTATTCGAATCTAATTATCATTATTTCAGATAATCATGGATATGTATAACATAAACCGACTATTAATTAAATAGTTGCAAAAATGGCATTATTCATTCATATATGTAGGTGAATTGTGATGAGAAAATGAAACATATAGTACTAAATTTAGAAAGGTATCTCGTGACTAGGGATGGCAACGGGCCGGATCTGGACCGGATCTTGCTTGGTCCAGATCCAGATCCATATTTTCCCCATAGATCCGGATCCGACCCAGATCCGTCGGGTCCAAAAAAATTAGGTCCGAGTCCAGATCCAACGGATCCACGGGTCTACGGATCTAGATCCGGATCCGTGCTTTTATTTTTTAAATGATTTTTTTTTTCAATGCACTACAATGGTAATATTATAATTTTTTTCGACAAAAGTTAAATCGTTATATTATTATATATATATATATATATATATATATATATATATATATATATATATATCATTTCAAAAATTACGAATGCATTATCTAGTCCAAAACATAATAAGAAGTGTATATTAAAATAAGTTATCTAAAGAGATAAATATAGAAGATTGCATCTCACAAAATATAGAATAGGGTTACAAAAATAATAATATAATACATATTATATCATATATTCATATATAATAAATAAAATATATTTATATATTTAACGGATCTGCGGGCCGGATCTGGGCCGGATCCGGATCTGAAATTTTAGATCCGGGTCCAGATCCGAATTTTTTTTAAAAGATCCGGATCCGGTCCAGATCTGTCGGGTCCAAAATTAAAAGACCCAAATCCGAAAAAACGGGCCGGATCCGTCGGATCTGGACCGGGTCCTCGATCCGTTGCCATCCCTACTCGTGACAAACCCTTGTTTCTTCATTTCCGAGAGGATATAATATAGCTGTAACGGGCCATTTCAATTTACTGGGCTTTTTACTTGGGCCTGGACCCAATAGTTCAAACTTGTTTTCTACATGGGCCTGGACTCTATACTTGAAACTTATTTTCTACATTGTTTAGTCCAAACTCATGAATTAAATTTGGCTCATTAAATATAAGATTCAATTAAGACCCAGAGCCAATAGCTTTTTGAAATCAATAATGCTATTTGGCCATAATGTGGCCGGCCACACAACAATATTTTTCATATTTTTTGTAATTTTAAAAATTGTAAATGATAACAATAATTTATTAATTTCATATTTTAATTTAAAAATATTTTTCCCCAAAAATTACATATTTTTTTTTCATTTTTTAGGTAAAAAAAGGTAAAAAAAATACTTTAAATAGTAAAAATTATCAAATAATTAAAGGATTAATTTTAAAAAATACGTAAAAAATACGGAGTATCACTTTTTGAGTATTTTATAATCTAAAAAAGTTTGGCATAAATATATAAATTATTTGATATTATAAAAAATAAAACAAGTTAAATTATGGCCGGCCACATTATGGCCGAATAGCATCACTCTTTTGAAATTTTAAATTCTAGAAAATACTCGCTCCGTTTAACTCAAATAGGGATAATATTTCTATACGAGTGAGGGACGGAGAAAGGATCTATGAACAATAAGTCCAATGCACATTTAGAACAACAATCCACAACATTTCACAAACAAACAAAACAGGGCCTTCAATTCCTCATCTACAATTTTTCACAAACAAATCAAAAATCCATATCTATCTTTTCTTTCCATTTTATTACAAAAAAATGTAAATATGGTCAACTAACTATTAACTGCCAAATTCTTCCTCCTCCTCCAAAATATGTAATACCCAACTCCCCCCAAAACAACAAAAATAACAAATACATCAACCACTACCACCACTATTATCACCCATCTCTTCAACCCAAAACTCTTCCCCTTACCACCATTCTCCCCTCTAACAACCTTAACCATATATGCCCCTCTCTCCCCTACCTCCACTGTCCTTATCCCTCTTGCAATCTCATACAAAAAGCACCTCCCTGAACTCCTAACATCCTCCTCTTCCTCAACATACTGCGCCGCCACGCACCCGCAATCCTCGTTGCATAAACTCGAGCATTCCTCTTTCCCGCCCCCGGTCATGTAAGAATCTCTCTCCAAAACACTCAAAACGCCCCGCAGTTCAACCATCTCTGTCTGTGTCGCCCCGCACTTCCCCTCCAAGTCATTCGCCTCGTTGCAGGCCTTCTGGTCTGAAACGAGGCGAATGCAGGAGCACGAGCCCGATGGTGTGCAGACACCATAGGGCTCGCAGGAGAGGGGGAGGTCACAGGTGGAGTTGAGTGCTTGGTATGAAGCCTCAAACTTCCCCCTCTCCTGTGAGTAATGGTAAGACCTTAGATTGCCTGTAGTGTTGTCTAGAGAGAGAAACCTTAAAGGATCCGAAGGCGTCGCTTTCGATCCAACCTCATCGAACTTGTGATCACCATTGAATATCTCAAGCCCAGAAGAAGTGAGCTCCACAAAGGTGATGTTTTTCTCACCTAAGGGCTTATACTCCCAGTAAGAATACTTGGATTTCCCATAATTCAAGAAAAGCTCGATCTTCTCGTCCTTGATCTCCATCGAATAAAACAATGTGGAATTCGAAGGGAAAGAAGTTAATCTGGTTTTAGAGCTCAATCTCTGCCCCCAAACCATAATATCAGTAGGGAAATTGAAACTCTGCCACTTAATCGAATTCTTATCATCAATAAGAACAAGATTCCCAGTTTTAAGCAAACTTAACCTCTGCATTAAAATCCAACATCAAAAACACAAACAGGCTAATCAAGAAACCGCAGACATAAAAGTTTACCTTAACACCTTGTCCTGAGGTTCCACTCTTCCAACCGACTCTCTCATTCTCCCTTTTCAACCTCAGATTCCCAGAATAGGTGAGCTCAAGAACGCATTTTTCGTCGGCGTAGAATCTGGAAAGATGGCCTGAACTCCACACTCTGACGTCGCCGAGGAAAACATCTAAAGAACAAGAGTATTTCTTGACTTGGTCGGCTGCTTCGACGCTAATGGCGGCTCTGAAATTCGGTGGGTTTTGATCGGTTTGGAAGAGAAAAGCTCGCCCCACAAACCCTTCCGTGTAATCAGCTGGAACTGCGAGTGTGACTTGATAGCCGGTGCTGATGTCGGATTCGGACAAAGATTTATCTGTAACGAGGATGATGATGAGTAGTGCGAGCACAAGGATTTTTTTCATGACAATGTTGTGTGTGTGTAGAGAGAGAGAGAGAGAGAGAGAGGGAGAGAGGGGAAAAGCTAAGAAGGTTGAAGAAGGTGGTGGTGTTCCAGCTCCTCCATGGAAAGTAGGAGTAGTAGAAGATAACTACTACCCCTTAAAAGCTTCCATCTGTCTGAATTAATTAGGCGTAATGCTTTATATTAATGGGTTTGTTTAATTACACTCTGTATACATTAACTGTGTAATTAAGAGAGAGAGAGGGAGAGAGTGATGTCATGTCCCTACTAGAGAAAGTGTGAGACTCTGTACTGTACGTGCATAATTTTGTTGTAGAAAAAGAATGTATTTTTGAAGCAAATGAGTCGTTAGTTGGAGAGTAAGGTTCCTTCACCTAATACTTAATTATGATTTTAATATCTAATTATACATTCTGTCGAAGAACAGTGATGAGAGAAAGTAGAGAGAGAGAGAGAGAGGCCTTTGTAATTGTTTTGTTAATTGAATGAGTGCTTTTCTTCTTCTTGTTGGTGGAGGGCATGCGAATCTGTGGAAGGGTGGCCCCCTTAAAATCAGGATGTTGGATGCCACGTGGCCTTCAATGATGCTTGTCTCACGTAATCATGATGTGGATAATTATTTATTTTTATTTTATATTAACACAGGCCCATAGGCCCGACAACCATCAGTTGGGCCGGCCCATTATCGATTATTGGGCTGGGCCACCCAATCAATATGTACGGACTTTAAATTAAATGCGCTCCTCCTTCTAACAAAAGGTGAAAACGCTTGGCGCTTCAGATCATGGATTCTCAGCGATTCATCTTCTTCTTCCTCCTCAGCTAGCTGCGACTGAATTTGCTGCTGCGCCAAGCTTGATATCGAGCATTTTAAGCTCATGCTTATGCATTTGGGGTTGCACCGCATAATTTTAGCAAAGGCAGCGCGGTTTTGCAACGAATTTGATGTTTCCCGTTTTGGGAAGATTTCTAACAGAGGCTTGAGATCAACAGCTGCTGGAAATTCAGCGAATTCTCACATCAAGGTGAGGCCTTATTGCTTTTACCTGTTTTAATTTTTTTCTTTTCCTTTTCCTTTTTGGTTGAGACTGTTCAGTGGCAGTTCATCAAACAGTTGGTGTGCAAAGTAGAATTGGCAATGTAAATTCCCTTTTCGTTTTTTTTTAATCCTGCAACACAGATGATCCAGTTATACGATTTTTTTTTAGTAATCTGCACTGGGAGATTGATGATTTTGGGTTGATGATCAATTGAATATATGTGTAGAAAGCCTTAATTTTTCCGTACAATTGAGCTTGTGTGAGGAACAGTTGAGACAAACAGTATTAATGTTTGTTATTTGGGCTTGAATCATGTATGAGTAGCGTACTATATCGAAAGGCTTGATATTCAATTTCAGTGTGGCATTGGTTTTTTGATGTTTCAAGTTGGTAAAGAATTATGCTTTTGTCTGAAATATTGAATAAGATAGTATGAGTTATATCTGCTGGGAAAATGTTGCAGGTTTCAGACAAAGAAGGAGGAAAGTTGCACTCTATGAATTCGTCAACCTATGAGGAGGAGTTTCCTTCACTCTCTAGAGAAAAATCTAGAAGGAGAACTAGAATAGACATAGTCACTTGTTCTGATCAAAACCCGAAGGTGTCTCAGATCGCAGGTCCATCGCAATGTGCAGCGTCTAACTTAATCACCTGTTCTGAACAATATCCGGAAGAAGTTCATAGTAATGACCCGCTGCACTCTATGAATTCATCAACCTACAAGGAGGAGTTTCCTCCACTCACTAGAGTAAAATCTTGGAGGAATACTAGTATAGACATAGTCACTTGTTCTGAACAGAAGCCAAAGGTGTCTCAGAATGTAGGTCCATTGGAAAGTGCAACAGCGTCTAACTTAATTACTTGTTCTGAACAGAAGCCAGAGGTGTCTCAGAACGTAGGTCCACTGGAAAGTGCAGCAGCGTCTAACTTAATTACTTGTTCTGAACAATATATGGAAGAAGTTCATAGTAACGACCCGCTGCAAGGTGAAGCTTCTACTTCCATAAGTGACTTCTATGACACAGACTTGCCCACCAGCTTTGGGAAGAAGAAGAAGGCATTATCCTCTTCGAGTAAACCAAAAATTTGCCAAACTTATCACGAACCTCGACAGGCTAAGAGAAGATCGAAGCCCTCTTCCAGTACACCAATGGACGAACCTTTTGATATCTGCCCTCCTGAAACCACAGAATCCACCTCTCCTGGAGGGTCTGTGAATAAGAGAAATAGTGGAATGTGGTCTCCGGCTAGAGAGTTAGCCGAGGAGAACGAAATAACTAATGGTTTTGAAGAGGAAGGATTTCATATAGAAGACTTATTTGAAGATTCTGGAATGGTATTAAGGTCTGGGATGGTAGTACTCAAACACTATATTCCCCTTTTGGACCAGGTAGTCATCTAAAGTTCGTTTTCTGTGGAAAATTCTCTTTCTTTTTAAATGTTTGATCATGTGAAATATACTGCTAAATGTGTCGTTAAAGATTGCGTTTAAAACTACTTGCAGATGAACATTGTAAACAAGTGTCGGGAATTAGGCTGTGGTCGTGGGGGATTTTATCGACCTGGTTATAATGATGGTGCAAAACTGCGGCTGTACATGATGTGCCTAGGTCTAGATTGGAATCCTCAAACAAAAAGCTATGGAGAGAGGCGCCAACATGACAGTGCTCTACCTCCTCGCATTCCTTATGAATTTACTTCGCTAGTGTGCCGAGCTCTCAATGATTCCCATAACCTCATAGAAAGATACCTCACAGTCGAAAACGTTGAGGATGAGCTTCCTGGAATGTGTCCAGATGTCTGCATTGTCAACTTCTACACCACTAACGGGCGCCTTGGCCTCCACCAGGTTTGTTGTGAATTGCAGATACGGGCCCTTAACTGTTGTCCACTTGCGTGAAAGTATGAGAAAATAATGCTACCTATACTTTGGATGCAGAGTATTTCCAGTTTAAGATAACTTGTTATGGAATTACATTGTTCCATTCTACTTTAATACTCAGCTTAATGTGTAATATTAGACTTAGGAAATTTTGATTACAAGCAAGAAAATTAGTTCCTCTTGTTTGCTTATTTCACTTAATTTCAATTACATAAATTCTTTGTTTCACCTGAAAATCTATTGGCTTAGTTATTTTTCTATTCATACAGGATCGCGATGAGAGCAAGGAGAGTCTTGACAGAAGGCTTCCCGTAGTTTCAATCTCCATTGGTGATTCAGCTGAATTTTTATATGGCGACGAGAGGGATGCTAACAAGGCTGAGAGCATTTTACTAGAATCAGGCGACGTTCTCATATTTGGTGGTAAATCGAGGCATATATATCACGGGGTGAAAACTATTATTCCGGAAACAGCTCCTTCTGCTTTACGAGAAACTACGAAACTTCTACCAGGTCGCCTCAACCTTACCTTCAGGAAGAACTGAACATCTCAGCTGTAAGTAGCTCTTATTACATCTAGTGATCTTAAGGCATACTTGTCCTAATTCTGAACTGCCTTCAGTTTTGATGATAATGTTTGTTTTGGTGGCTAAATTCCAAACGCAACTCCTACACTGATTGGTGGAATCTCATGTATATATGTCTATATTTTCGATACAGACAAGATATATAATATAGAAACGGCTCGTCTCTCTTTCGATTGGACAGAGGGAGTAGTAGTTACGTTATGTCCCTCCAATTAAGTGGAGAAGTGGGAATCCTACAACGCATGAACCTATTGTTTATTTCAGCCTATGAACCAACAATTGTACACTCACCATAGTTATCATTATCTCAAACATTACAAAATTAAAAATATTCAGAGCTGATTATGATATTACTTCAAAAGAATTATTGCCAATGAGACTACAAACTTTATAATGGACACAAATTACCCACTTTTTCTTGTCTTAATTTTGGCAGTTTTATAGCAATTTATTAATGGGATAATAGTTTAGTTTAAATACTCAATAGTTAGCGGATTTAAACAGGGAAGAATTACAATATGCATGTAGACAAAATGTAGTGCAACTGGTTAAGAAACACAGCCAAGTTCATCCATGTGTATTTAACTCCTTTCCTTGCCGTTAGCATCATTCATTTTTATCAAAAAACTTTTAATTTTCCATACATAATCACCATCAATAATGCAGCTGATGAAGTGACATACGAGTTAGGTTCTATATTCAATCACATTTTATTTCATTTTAATTTTATTTCCTAATGGGACATTTACTTATATAACAATATCCCTATATATAGGACCCCATTAATTAAATTGAACGTATAGAACTCCAATAATAAAATAAATATTATATTTGCAATAAAAATGCTTAAATACGGAGTATAATGTATTATTGGGAATGTAAATTAATGATATGTTGATTTGATGTGATTACAACGTATATAGTTACTTACTAGAATTGAAGGCGTGCTAATTATAAGTATTTAATTTAATTTGATACACCTCAATATTTTCTAAAAATGTGATTTGTTATGCATCAACTTCAACACCAGCGACAAAATATTTACCTTGTTTGACTAGAATTTGATGCGAGTATCGTAAAATTAGTTCATTCCCCGCAAAACTTTAACACTCGAGTTTCAGTTTCGTACTTCACTTAATAACATCATAAATCATACGAGTAGAGTAATATATATTGGACAAGATCACGTGATGCATATGATAAGTAATTAAGAAATATAATAGTTAATTAATTACAAAAATATTTATTAGAGTAATTGAGAATGCTAACAGATTTTGTGAATGTTGTATTTATGGATTGGATTAACAACTAGATCAAACTTATCACCTCGAAATCACTACCTAATCTCACCCCCCCCCCCCCCCCCCCCCCCTGATTGTTTTTATACAATACCCTTTAATAAAACCATGAAATATCAATAATATATTCTCATACATACATACCTATATAGTTTCGAGACGTAACGTCTATTATACATATATCCTGTCGCCCATATATACCACCTCCACTTCATACATTCATACAGAGCCCCTCCCCCTCTCTCTCTCTCTCTCATACTGGAAAAAGAATAGTAGTACTATAGTTTAATAGCGTGATCGATGATGAGAGGGGTGGCAGTGAGAAGGGCATTATGGGAATCCAGGCTTTTCCGACGTGGTTATTCCCAGAGCGCCGGTGCATGCGCCGCCGCCGACGTGAAGGAAGTTCCTACAATTCCCCCCTTCGACTACACGCCGCCGCCGTACTCTGGGCCGAAGGCCGCCGAGATCTTGGCGAAGCGGAAAGAGTTCCTCAGCCCTTCCATGTTCTACTTCTATAGTAAACCTGTGAGTCCCACTGCACCCGATCTCTCTCTCTCTCTCGTCGATCAACCTTCAACTTGATTTCACATACACTACCGATAGATGATCGACACGTGTTGTAGACGATGATCGGAAAGTCACAATCTACCATGTATTATAATATTTGCTTAACTAGTTAATTGTCCTAATTATTCGCATATAGCATACCTAATATGCTATCAAGCTGCATAGAATCCATCTACCCAAGCAAACAGATTAATTAAGTTAATTTGGAAGCATACTATTAAAATAAGAGAGATAATAATTTTGTATTTTTTGTGAAAAGGAAAAAAAAAAAAAAAATGGAGGTTTAAGTTTGTGAAATTGATGAGCAGGTGAACATAGTCCATGGGAAGATGCAGTACTTGTTCGACGAAGACGGCCGGCGATATCTGGATGCATTCGGCGGCATCGCCACCGTGTGCTGCGGCCACTGCCACCCGGATGTTGTGAAAGCCATCGTCGACCAAACCAATAAGCTGCAGCATTCCACCATCCTCTATCTCAATCACGCCATTTCCGATTTCGCCGAGGCTCTGGCTTCCAAGATGCCCGGCGATCTGAAGGTGTGTGTGCTTATCATGCATGATAAAACTCTTTGATTATGATAAGTAGAGTTAGTTAGTTATATGATGATATGTGCAGGTGGTGTTCTTCACGAATTCTGGGACGGAGGCGAATGAGCTAGCTATGATGATTGCTAGACTGTACACGGGGAGTCATGATATCATATCATTGAGGAACGCTTATCATGGAAATGCAGCAGCAACTATGGGGGCCACCGCCCAACGTAACTGGAAGTTCAACGTCGTTCAGGTATGTATAATGGAGTGATAAAAAGAGACGTAATTAGGCGGAACAGTATATGTTTTGGTAGAATTGTTTTTTGTCTGAATATCATGTGTTTCTGTTGAACAGAGTGGCATCCATCATGCCCTGAACCCTGACCCGTACAGAGGTGCATTCGGATCGGATGGCCAGAAGTACGCCAAGGACGTCGAAGATCTCATCAAATTCGGGACGTCTGGACATGTCGCCGGCTTCATGTCCGAAGCCATACAGGTAGCTAGCATAAGCAAGCATCATATGTACTGATCGTTTATTGTTGGAGAGTAACTATTTCATTTTTGTATGCAAATCATGAATTAATGATAAGGGCGTTGGTGGGATTGTGGAGCTGGCTCCGGGCTACTTACCCTCGGTGTACGACAGCATCAGGAAGGCCGGAGGCCTCTGCATTGCGGACGAGGTACAGTCGGGGTTCGCTCGTAGTGGGACCCACTTTTGGGGGTTTCAGACGCAAGGAGTTGTGCCAGACATAGTCACCATGGCTAAGGTTGGTATTAGTTTTCCTTTTTTCTTTTCGACTGATATGGTACATTAATTAGTAGTGAGGGGGATCTGGTTCTGGTTCTGGTGTTGTTTGAAGGGAATTGGGAACGGTATCCCTCTGGGCGCGGTGGTGACTAGTCGAAAAGTTGCAGAGGTGCTAACACAACGAAGCTACTTCAACACATTCGGAGGGAACCCCGTGTGCACCGCAGCAGGGCTAGCAGTCCTTAATGTCATAGAGAGGGAGAATCTGCAGGAGAATGCTCGGGTTGTCGGATCTTATCTCAAACACCGCCTCAACGACCTCAAAGACAAGCACCAGAGTAAGCTCGATCATCACCTCTCAGCTCGTATCCTAACATATACATACAGTTATATTGATTGATTGTGCCTTCTCTTCTCTCTTGCATGATGTGTGTGCGTAGTTATCGGTGATGTGAGGGGAAGAGGGCTAATGCTCGGCGTGGAACTAGTCACTGATAGAGACCTCAAAACCCCTGCAAACAATGAAATTACCAGAGCCATGGAACTCATCAAAGACATGGGAGTTTTGGTGGGGAAGGGAGGTTTCTATGGAAATGTTTTCAGAATCACACCCCCTCTCTGCTTCAACAAGGATGATGCTGGTAATTCTATATATTATTACCTCCGTCTCTTTCCAATCGACTATGTCCTCTGAATTGTTTATTTGCAGATTTCCTGGTCGACGCCATGGACTACGCATTGTCCAAGCTCTAAACCCCAATCCAACAACATCTATTTCACTCATGTACATGGCTCTTAATAACTCATTATGTATATGTAATCTTGGATTCAAATATCACTACTCGACTTTATCAAGAAACGTAAAGCTTTTACTTTATTCTCAGCTATAACTAACACCTGTGAATAAAGAATTTTATTCAACCTCTAGATAATTACATGTACAATGCAAAGTATATATACTACACATATAGAAAGAATCCTAACAAATAAATAATCTAATCTTTGCTATTTTTATGAGATACGCTAACAACACCAAACATAATAATACACTCAATGAAATACTAATATCGATGAAGAAAACACAAACACAAACATGCTCTACCCATTGTAACGAAGGAACACGGATGATCTAGGAGAGCCGGCCTCCGGCCGCCTCGACATGGCGGCGGAGAAGCGGACGACGGAGCTGACAAGTGAAGCGATGTTGACAACCATGAACTCCACCTCCCTGTAAACACTGGTGCTCTTCCTCAGCATCACGTGCATTACCACTGATATTGCTTCATCTACGATTCTTGCCATATCTTTTTTTGGATTTGGCATGAAACAGAAACATAGCATCGATGGGATCGAACATTTCGGATTATATATTGATGTGTGTGATGATAACGATGAACTGATTAATGAGAGTTACTGAAATGCCCTTTTCTTGTTGGACTCTCATACTCAATTTAATTACTTAACCAAATTTGATTCCTTCTTTCTACTTTCTCTTTAGTCAAACACTCAAACTAGCTAGGAGAGAGGATACCCTTCATCTAACATACGAGACGTTAATCATCTATTGCATTTTGATGTTGTATTTTCTAATACAAGTCAAATGCTTGTCACGTATTATAAATATTTTTACAACCATCATAATTGAAAATCTATAATTACATCAATCTGACAATGAAATAGGAATTGTAAGTCCAAAAATACTACGGATTTTTACGATTTTACCTTGAGACCGCAACTATTAGTAAACCGGGGGTAGATGGATAGACAGGGGCATCAACGTCATTATAAATATTTTGGGGGATGGTTGTACATTAATAATTGGTGAGGACATTATGTGCACATCCTATGGTGTCCAAAACTCTCATTTAGCCCACCGAGTACATTTTTCCCCTTCAATTATGTCGACATTCGTTTCCCTATAATATTTTTTCATTCCTTCAACTTTTAGAGAGAGAGAGAGAGATTTTGTTTGTAGGTTGGATGGTTTCAGAATCAGCAGGTGGTGTCGAATGTTATGTTCATTCAGATCTCTTTACTTGAATTCATCGATGCCTACAAAATCTTGAGAATGACGTGTACTAAGTGTTTCGGATCGAGTATATTTGATGGACTCGGGTTGGGCCAGGTTATCGGCCCAATATCAAACTTATTATCTCTAGGCCCAATCCATATAAGAAATAATAAACCGGTTGGGCTTGGAACCTACTTTATAAAATAAAATTAAAAAAATAAGAAAAAGGGTGACGTGGCTTGTGATTATTGGCTGTCATCAACCCTTTTTTACATGCAGTGCCAACCATTGTCTAGTTGGATCTCATGATAGGGTGTTAGCCTGTAAAGAAGAAGAAGTGTGTGTGTGAGGTTGAATTTTATTTCATGGGCCTAAGTGTAAAATTGTAGGCCCACTCACTTAATTTGTCTACACAAAAGCCCTTCAATTATTCATCCTATGATGCCCACTCTTTGCACTAAACATACATAGGATCAACATTTTCTTGCACACTCTCTCTTGATCTTGAATTTAGGTCGTTCGTCTTAAAGAAATTGAACGTTTTATACGAGACAGCTGGGGAAGTTAAAAAATCTGATTCAGTTAACGCGACAACGGGAGTATTGATTAACTTTTGTGTGGTAGAGTTGGTTTGATGTGAGAAGGATTCATTGATTGTTTCACAATTTGAATTGGTTGTTAGTTGATGAATGAAATAGGGGTAAATTAGCTAAATTAGGAAGGGGCATAAGTGTATTAGGCATATGGTTAAAGGGAGTGTGTGAAAGGGAGTTTTCATCCTTTGATTTTGACTTAACTTTCAAAAAATTATTAGGACATGTGTCTAAATATGTAACAAGAAGTAAATTAATGATTCTCCAACATTTCTAGTATAGTATGTTTCATCAAAACATATGTATTCATCAAAAAAAAAAAAAAAAAAACTACATACAAAAATTGAATATTGAACTAGTAGTGGTCGCTTATTCCCCTAAAAAATACTCATGGACCAATACTTCCTTTATTTGGTGGTGGGATGTGAAAAAAAGTTTCAACAACTTAATTATGAAAATTTGTGAACAACATAGGAAAATGTGAGTCATAAAATGTTGTCTACTTTTAGTCAGTAGCACCGTGGTCGTTTGATGACGACGTGTTACCCAACATAAATACGACTCAACTCGTGTTACCAATTATGCTCCGTCTATTCATTTATAACATAATCTTTCATTATAACGTGTCAATGTTCGATTGTCCAATAACATAACCTATTACAGTCCAATGTGAAGATTATTGCATTTAAATGTAAACATCTTCGTAAAATTAGAAAATAAAATATACAAAATACACATATAATTGACATGGAATACAAATAATTTCCAATAGTATAGTAATATGCATACGTGTAAAGCAATATTTGCAACAAAATATTACACCGTAATTAAGGAAATTTACAACGTACGGAATGTTTGGGGAGTGGGATTGTACCAATCCCGTTTTCTTCGGTCAAACAATTGGTTCTTATAAGCCTCAAACATTAGGTTAGAAAGTAGTACTAATAAAAAACGTGCTTAAATTGGCGAATGTAATAAAAAATTAGATTTAATTATTTTACACTAAATTTCATATGGAAATTATATTTTAACAATCTCCAATTTTATATAGCCATATATTCCTAAATTGGATTATACTAGAAAAAAAAAAAAAAAAAAAAAAAAAAAAACAAATGGAAGTAAGGTTATTAAAAATAAAACCCCCAAAATTACACACTTGACATCTCCCCTCTTGATTCTCTCTCTCTCTCTCCCCTTTCTCTCTCTGTATATACATATGTATATCTACGCCTCCATCGACTCTTCCACCTGTACCGCCGCCGTCACCGCCATCAGTTGCGACAGCGCCGCCTAGGGTTTTCCCGAGCTGGATTCTCTGTCCTCTCCTCTGCCCATCTCTCTACGCCGTTCTTTCACCGGCTTCGTCGACTAATCGCCGCCCGTTCCTTAAAACCTAAATCCCGCCCGCCCCCCCTATCTTCATTACTCCCCGTCCACTGAAGATTGCCTAAAACCCTCGCGTCTGCGGACTAATCGGTTCAATTAGGGTTCCTGTTATGAGTTGCCTTCCGAAATCAGTTCGACTAGGGCAGGGTTGAGGAATTTTCGGAAATTAGGGTACCTTCTTTTATGGCATTGGGGGATTTGATGGCGGCATCTCGGTTTTCACAGTCCACGACGGCGGTTTCGAATCACTTGGAAGAGTTCACCGAGAATGGGAATCATGTCGAAGAGGATGGCGAAAGGAGTGTTTATAGTAGCAGTAGCATTGTCAATACTAATGTTAATCATACCAATGCCCGTGATTTATCAGAGACCGCAAGCAGTAGCTACACAGCAATGACCACCACGACGAGCATGGCTTACTTGCCGCAGACTGTCGTATTGTGTGAGCTTCGGCACGATGGGTTCGAGGACTGCATGCCAGCAGGGCCCTCGGACAGCGGTTTAGTCTCTAAATGGCGGCCACGGGATCGAGTAAGCTCCTGAATACGTAGTATAATGTTTATTTTCATTAATTTTACTAGTCAATATTTTCTTGCTATTCGCTTTGCTAATCTCAAGGCTTTCAGCTCCAGAGCTATGCTATCAATTCGAGGCATTGCATATGCTGTTGTGCAATGCTGACATTATCTTGCAATTAAAACAATGTGGTGGAAAGTGGGGTGGTGTTAGTAGTTGTGACGACTCTTTTGTGTCATTTACTGTGCTTCAAGCGGATTTACATTTGATGGGTTTTACTGTAGTAGCGAGCATGATAAATAATGGTGCCACCATTTAGAAGCATCTAGGCTCTTTTGTTTATAGTTATTGCGAATTACTGAGGATGGATCTACTACCACCTGTCACCTTATTATTATCAGCTTAGTTTTGTTTATCTGGCTATTATAGATTTCTGCTGTTAATAGATTTTCTCTTTGTTTTATCATTTCTCGAGCAGAAGAAAAACAGCTTAGTGAGCGAGATGCTCCAAATGACTGTGTCATGATTTTTAAAAGATCGTTTTTTTCTTTTCTAGACTTCGTCATGTTATTTTGTTAATATGGCATTTGATCAATGCTATTCTAGTGGATACATCATTATTGTATAATGATATGCATGCCACGCAACCTTGGGTTCTTCATATCCTCAGCAAGTTAGTTAAATCTGTTACATTTCATCCGAGGGAATAACAAACTCAAACAGGGAAACAGCCTCATTTTATTGCTATCTTGATGCATAGGAGAATAAGAGAACATGAAAATTGCACTCAGTTCTTAAGGAGCATTACCTGGTGACTGAGGAAGGGCCACCAATGCAAAGGCTGCTTACCCCCCCCCCCCCCCCCCCCCCCAAATATTTGTTTGCGTGTTGGGAAGCAGGATGACGGAGGGAATGGATGCTCTTCTGCTGTCACCTTTTGACTATACTAGTCTTGTGAGATTTATACAATGAAACACTATTCATCTTACTGTGTTAACTTCATATGTGTTGCAGATGAAGACAGGATGTGTTGCCTTAGTTTTGTGTTTAAATGTCACCATTGATCCACCTGATGTAATAAAGATATCTCCTTGTGCACGGATGGAATGTTGGATCGGTATAAACTTGTTCTGCCTTTACTTTTGATATTTAGTTAGCACTTACGATAACTGCACTATGATTCACTTGTTTCTTAAATCCGATTTATGCTACATGCAAATTGTTTTTGCATTTTATGGTCCACTGTGTGCCATATCATATTTTTTAATGCACAGGTTACATATGACATGTTGCAAATAATCTTTCATGTTTTCTTCAAGCCTGTTGGCATGTTCACTAATAATAAGTGGTTGTTACATTGCTGGTGGGAGTTTTCCTATATTGCTTCTTTGTTATGAAAATATGTTGCAGTATGGTTTGTGCTACCTAGTGGAGTGGGTTGAGAATTACAAATGTTTCAAGAGTAGTTGTGCTCTTCATGTTTAGTTTGTTCTCGAGTAGGGATGGGAATTTGATTGATGAAAGTGTTAGTGCTGGGCCCTCTTATTTCGTAATATACAGACTATAATACACCACTAAAAGGAAAGGATTAATGAACTGGGCTAGCATATATGTGGATTAGTCTCTGTGCCTTCTCATTATTTATGTAACACATATCATGTGCACGTTGGAGACGGACTGTCAGTATGGTTTAGCATAGATCAATCTTTTAACCTGATGTATTTCTCCTTTTGTAAGAAACAGACCATTAATCTATGTTGGTAAAGTATGTCTTGTTCATGTGCTCTATCACTCTCTTTGTAGATCCATTCTCAATGGCACCTCAAAAAGCTCTTGAAACGATTGGAAGAACCTTGAATCAACAATATGAAAGATGGCAACCCAAGGTATGAAGCCATATACTCGACATGTTCCACATCATTAGTTATATCACGAGCTTGGTAATGGATAAATGCATTTTTCGATTACAAAACAATTACGAAGAGGTATACTGTTTCAGTAGACATATTAAAATTAACGTAAAATTTGCACATGTGGACAGGCCCGTTATAAGTATTCATTAGACCCCACTCTCGATGAAGTCAAGAAACTGTGCACAACGTGCCGCAAATATGCAAAAAATGAGAGGGTTCTGTTCCACTATAATGGACATGGAGTGCCTAAGCCAACCCCGAATGGCGAAATTTGGCTATTTAATAAGGTCCCTTTTCAGCAACTTTTCTTTATATATTACCCTCAATGTCAATCCCCTCCATTCCACTTTCTCCATCTCTTTTTCTGATAGCTGTCCTGTTTATATAGAGTTATACACAGTACATCCCTTTGGCAATCAGTGAGCTGGATACCTGGTTGAAGACACCTTCTATTTATGTGTTTGACTGCTCTGCAGCTGGGCTAGTTGTGAGTGCCTTCATTCAGGTAGTTTTTCCACTGCTTGTTGATGTAGTTGTTTCCTGCTGATATTAAGTATCATTTTTAGATTTTTATATAGTAGTATCATTTGAAATGTACCTTGTATCATGACAGCTTCAAGATTATGCTGCTTCTACTTCGGGAGCTCCGATGAGGGACTGCATTTTACTTGCAGCCTGTGAAGCTCACGAGACCCTTCCACAAAGTGCTGAGTTTCCTGCTGATGTGTTTACGTCTTGCCTCACTACGCCGATAAAAATGGCTTTAAGATGGTGATCCACCGCTTTTCTACTACTTCACTGTCAATTCTGTTTTTTTGTTAAGTATTTTATCATCTGGCATTAGTTGATCTTGAATTAAGGCAGTAATTTATCATCTTGTAGTTCTAGCTACAACATTGGAAGAATTTCAAAAATCAATTAACACCAGACTATAGAAGCTCTCTTGTGCTTTCTAGATAGCTTTTCATGTAGTTGATTGGATGGTGTTTCTGCATTGTCCCAAGTGTTTCTGGTATGGTTGCTTTGTAATGTAGAATCGGTTTTAAGCTAACTATGTTTTTGAGGGAAGGATCACTGTTGGTCCTCATTAATTCAATCTTTGCAATTTGACTGGATGGACATCTATTAAGTTTGTCTGCAGTGATTCCCTAATATTGTATGTGTTTATTTCCTAGTTGATTAGATTCCATCATGCTGCTTAAACCTGTTATTGTACTTTTGTTTATCACATGGTCTACTATATTATTTCAGCCATGCATATACATTTTTTATTGTGTACAAATTCAAATATTTCCAGTTCTAAGTGCATTTACCAATGCTTTAATTTTGAGAAATATCCAATATGATTGATTAGGTCCTGCTGAATGACATCCCTATATGTGTATTATACCGTTATGGTTGTGTTCTTCTTCCTAGATATACTTTAAGGTAATAGAATTTGGATTTTTGTATGTAATGGATTTCCAGGTTTTGTACTCGGTCCCTGCTGCACGAATCGTTTGATTATTCATTGATTGATAGAATTCCTGGCCGCCAAACAGACCGGAAGACCCTTCTTGGGGAACTGAACTGGATATTCACTGCTGTAACCGACACTATTGCCTGGAATGTACTTCCACATGGTAATGAGAGAGAGAAATTTTCATGTGGTCATTGTATACTCCAACTGTGGACAGCATGCTAATGCTAATCTGGAAACTGTCTACTTGAATTTCAGATTTGTTCCAGCGATTGTTCAGGCAAGATCTTTTGGTTGCTAGCCTGTTCAGGAACTTTTTACTGGCTGAAAGGATTATGCGATCTGCAAATTGTTCTCCAATTTCATATCCAATGTTGCCGCCCACACATCAGCATCATATGTGGTATTATGTTTAATCTTCCCTGCAGGCATCTTACTTTATCATGTGGTCTTGATCTATCAGTTTAATTTATTCTTGTGCTTTGCAGGGACGCATGGGACATGGCTGCTGAAATATGTCTTTCTCAGCTTCCAACTTTGGTTGAGGACCCAAATGCAGAGTTCCAGGTATCCATTGAATCTTCTGTTCACATTTGCCTTTCACAACAACCTGTTCTTTGTGTAGTGTATATGATGGATTCTTAAAAAACCATCACGCAATCGCATCTGACTGTTTCGTGTTGGTAGTTAATCTAAATACTGCCTTGCGTTAAGAATATTCGTTTCTCATCTGCAGCCAAGCCCATTTTTCACTGAGCAGTTAACAGCCTTTGAAGTGTGGCTAGATCATGGATCAGAACATAAAAAACCTCCAGAGCAGTTACCCATTGTTCTTCAGGTCTGTCTCTGTCACATTATATTAAGTGGCGTCATTTGAATTTTCGCAAACATTTTCATACTGCGGCTCTTAATCAATTCTTGACTTAGCCATTGGCTAAAAAAATAGTACCTTCTTGTTCTTAAGTAAGAATCCTTTTGTAACCCCCTTACTAACATGCATACTTGTCCTAGACGTAAAGAAACTTCTTAATGGCTGTTTTTGTTGATAAAGGAAAATGCTTTTCCGTGCTTTTCATGATATTCAATTGTTTATCAAAGTTATGGTTGGCTACTTACTCGACCCTGTCCCAACCCATCCCTCCTTCTATTTGTCACTCAGGTATTACTCAGCCAATGCCATAGATTTCGGGCGTTGGTACTCCTTGGTAGATTTCTGGATATGGGACCTTGGGCCGTGGAGCTGGTACTTTTTAAGAGCTTGCTGTTTGTTATCTTGGTAATGAATCAATATAAAACCGTGAGTTTATGCCCTGTTATCCTCCTTGCAGGCCTTATCTGTGGGAATATTTCCTTACGTTCTGAAGCTGTTACAAACTACCACTCCAGAGCTGCAACAGATTCTTGTTTTCATCTGGACAAAAATCCTGGCACTGGATAAGGTAAATATTTGGATTTCTTCATTTGTTCCGTGTGTGCTGCCATTTTGTTTAGTTCAAGTACTCAATGATTCTCTCCAGTTTTTAGACTGTGTCATATTGTGGAAGCATCACCTTTTAATAGCTTGCGTGAAATAGAGCAAGCAGCGGTCGGAAATGACTCCATTACTAATTTAGCTTCGTGAGAGTGTCTGGAACTCAGAATCTGCAGCATTTTTAATAAGTTTAAAGTTGGGATGATCTAATTAGTATCATTGATGAGGATTGATTTTTCTTTATTTTAGTTTTATTGTAATGTTGCATTTTGGTCTTACCTGCATTGAAGTTCTATTTGGTTAATACATATACTTCCCTTTCTTTTGTCAAATACCAAAATTCATGATTTTACTGCGTGTATGTCTGTGCTGTACAAGTGTCTATCTATCTGCATTAGCACTTGCAACCTTTTGCCTTTACTCTCATCTTCAAGTATGCCAGACCTTAAAATGTATGTGTTTCTGCAGTCTTGTCAGGTTGATCTTGTGAAGGATAGAGGACACCTTTATTTCATTAGGTTCCTTGATAGTGTTGAAGCTTATCCAGAACAACGTGCAATGGCTGCTTTTGTGTTGGCTGTCATTGTAGATGGTCATAGACGGGGTCAGGAGACCTGCATTGAAGCTTCTCTTATACATGTCTGCCTCAAGCACCTCCAGTGCTCATCTCCTAACGAGGCACAAACCGAACCTCTGTTTCTTCAGTGGATATGCTTATGCCTCGGGAAACTATGGGAGGATTTTTCGGAGGCTCAAGTCTTGGGTCTGCAGGCTGATGCTCCTGCTATTCTTGCACCCCTGCTTTCTGAGCCCCAGCCCGAGGTCATACTCTTTTTTTTATAGCATTTTTCTGTTTTTACTGTCTGTTTGCAATCTAATGGTAACTGATGAACACACAAGTGAAGGTTCTATTTTCTTTTCTTATTGTTTTCTTCAAAGTCTGCACTTACTATTGAGGTACATTGTGTAATTATGTAATTTAACTGAACTTTTTTGTGAAGGTTCGTGCGGCAGCGGTTTTTGCTCTAGGCACTGCCCTTGATATAGGGTTTGACACTTCAAGAGATGGCCATGGAGATGAGGATTGTGATGATGATGAAAAAGTTAGGGCTGAGGCCACTATTGTTAAGAACCTGTTAAATGTCGTTTCGGACGGTAGCCCATTGGTTCGAGCTGAAGTTGCTGTTGGTATGTACTGCTTTCATTGGCCTTGCCCTTATGATGCTTTTTGTTAACTCATTTCCTCCATTAATTACATTTCTCCCATTTGCAGCTCTTTCTCGGTTTGCCTTTGGCCACAACAAACACCTGAAGTCAGTTGCTGCTGCATACTGGAAACCTCAATCGGGTTCTGTGCTCACCTCCTTGCCATCTTTTGCCGTCAAGGGTTCTAGTAGTGGCTACTCAACTCCAACTCATTACATGCCCCATGGAAGTATAGTTCCTTCACCAATTGCTCCATTATTGCGAGTTGGGAATGAAAGCCAGCCTATTGTCCGTGATGGGAGAGTATCAACAAGTAGCCCTCTTGCTACCTCTGGGATAATGCATGGGTCTCCTCTTTCTGATGATTCATCCCTTCATTCTGATTCTGGGGCGCCTAACGATTCTGTCAGTAATGGAGTTCTTCACCATTCAAGACGAAGACCGCTTGATAATGCACTATATTCACAATGCGTATTAGCTATGTGCAACCTGGCCAAGGATCCCTCACCACGTGTTGCAGCCCTTGGAAGGCGAGTATTGTCTGTTATTGGTATTGAACAAGTTGTTGCCAAATCAGTCAAGCCAAGTGCTCGTCTTGGTGATACAGCCGCAAGCTCCAGTCTGGCTGGACTAGCTCGTTCATCATCTTGGTTTGAATTGAATGGTGGAGCCCATTTGCCTCTGACTTTTAGAACACCTCCTGTTAGTCCTCCTCGGCCAAGCTATTTGACAGGAATGCGCAGAGTTTGCTCCTTGGAATTTAGACCACATCTCATAAATTCTCCAGATTCAGGGCTAGCTGATCCACTTTTAGCTGCTCCAGGACCATCTGGTTCCACAGAGCGTAGTTTTCTTCCTCAATCAATGATCTATAATTGGAGCTGTGGTCACTTTTCAAAGCCACTTCTTACTGCAATGGACGAAAGTGAAGACATAATTGCCAGAAGAGAAGAAAGGGAGAAAGTGGCCCTTGATCATATAGTGAAATGCCAACACTCCTGTAAGCAATTAACTAATGGCTAGCTTCTTCCTGTTCCTATCTATAATTGCTCTCATGCAATGTTGGTTTTTCTTGGCAGCTGTAAGTAAATTGCATAATCAAATTGCCAGTTGGGATACCAAGTTTGACACAGGCACCAAGACCGCCTTGCTACAGCCGTTCTCGCCTGTTGTGATTGCTTCAGATGAAAATGAAAGGATCAGGTTTGAAAAATGTTTTGTCAACCTTTTAGGTGACATTATTATTCTAACTATATGGATGATAATTAACTGTATGTAATTATTTAGGGTATGGAATTATGAGGAAGCAACTCTGCTCAATAGTTTCAGTAACCATGACTACCCTGACAAAGGTGTTTCGAAGCTGTGTCTTGTAAATGAACTTGACGAGAACATGCTTCTAGTTGCATCAAGTAATGCTCTTACCCCAAGTAGGAAGGCATTGCTATACTCATCTGGTTGCCTTTTAGCTGACACGCTTTGCTTTTGTTGATATAGATGATGGTAATATCCGAGTCTGGAAAGATTACACATCAAAAGGACAACAGAAATTAGTCACTGCATTTCCTTCGATTCAGGGACACAAACCTGGCACCCATGGTGTGAATGCTGTTGTGGACTGGCAACAGCAGTCAGGATATCTTGTAAGTTACTGAAATACTAGATATGCGCTTGCTTTTGTTTACGTTTCGTAGTCAATGGCATACTTAATTACACATTCTATGTACTATCTCTCTGATTCTTGATTTGTATCCTTTATTCTGTCTATCTAGTTTTCTTCCGCTGAGATTTCATCTATCATGGCTTGGGATCTGGACAAAGAGCAACTTGTGAATACCATTTCCTTACCACAAGATGCAAGCATCTCAGCGTTGGTGGGTGTTAATACTTTTTAGTTATTCATCTAATAAGAGAAGTTTGTCAAACTCTGGATTATCTCTCACATTGTTGAAATGCTACTCTCGAATTCATTAAATCTTTTGCGTTTGTGTGTCACACACGAAGCTCCCCCTTCACAGGCAGATTGTTCCTGCTTTTATCATTTTGCATTTTTTTTTTTCATAAATGAATTTACTCATTGACTATATTTATCCCTCTCATTTGACAAAATTTCTAAAATTTTGCAGGCTGTTTCTCAAGTCCACGGAGGCCAATTTGCTGCTGGTTTCAATGATGGATTTGTCAGATTATATGATATCCGTACTCCAGAGATGTAAGAACCTCTTTTCTGTTTTGATTTGTATTTCTTTCAATAGCATTTGGAACTTCGTAGTCGTTACTGGTTTCATTTTTTATTTTCATAATTAGTAAAATGCCGGATGATACTTAATTCTATAGTTATGGCATGGCGTAAGTGATTTTCAGTCATGGCTCGTATCTTTGATTAGCAGAGAAAAAGTGCCAAACATTTTTGTTTCTTTTTCAAGCTTATCTGGCCCACATATCTGATGAATTTATCGCTTATCTGTGGTTCATCCTGTATGGTCTTTGTGTACTGTTCATAACTTTTCTTTGCCTGAATTGGTTAGGCTTGTTACTGAAACCCGACCTCACACTCAACGAGTTGAAAGAGTTGTTGGGATTGGCTTTCAACCTGGTCTTGAACCAGCAAAGGTGATTACTGTTTCTTCCCCCTATCGACTCACTGTCATAGTGAGATAACAGCAAAAGGATGATATTTGAAAATCTTGAAGATGCTTTAATTACTGTTTGTTTCCTTTTCAGATTGTCAGTGCATCACAAGCAGGAAATATTCAGTTCCTAGATATGAGATGTGCCAAAAATACGTACTTAACAATCGATGCCCACAGAGGATCCCTTACAGCCTTAGCTGTTCATAGGCACGCCCCTTTAATTGCAAGTGGCTCAGCCAAGCAACTTATAAAAGTCTTCAATTTGGAGGGTGATCCTTTAGGTACAATCCGGTACTATCCCACTTTCATGGCCCAAAAAATCGGATCTGTTAGCTGCTTGACCTTTCATCCATATCAAGTATTACTTGCCGCTGGTGCTGCTGATGCCTGTGTTTCGATTTATGCTGATGAGATTTCTCCGCCAAGGTAAAGTCTAGTCATCTTGAGATGCCGAACAATTGGAGTTCAAAAACGAAATTGTCTGCATTTGATCGATCAGAAGTCAGTCGAAAATGCCAGAAGATCAGTTCTCGGTGCACATTCGGATCGCTGTTGAAGGTGTATAATATATTAATTAAGCCTCCTCTCATTTGGATCAGCTCTGGAAATGGAAGAAGCAACTGATTCGATGGAGGCTTTGGCAAATAATCTTTGTTTATAGGTCAAGAAAGGTGTAAATATGTCATTTTTTTTAATCTTCAATCTGTCCTGTATTTCTTTGGTGTGCTTCTCTCTCTGTTTCCCCTTTTCTTTTCTTTTTTCGTACTCGTTTACAGCTGCTGCAACCTTTGTTCAATTTGTATAGTTGAAAATGGTTACCGACTAATATAGCTTAATTGTTAGTTTGCTCCATTGTTCCTTTTTGTCAGTGCCAAGCTTACTCCGATATCTGCATTCCAAAGTCTGAAACAGAATGAATTTTCTGTATTGCACCGCAACAGAATTCAAATATTCGAGCCCACACGCAAAATTGAGATCATGAATAGTTACAAGATTATATGGTGACGAAAATGGTGGAATTTATAGGATGATTTTCTCTTTCCACTTCGTTTCTTTCGCATCAAAGAGATCACCACCTTAGAAAACAAATATAGTTCCTAAATATAGAAGAGATCTCTTGTTGGATATTAGTTTTGCCGCATAAAAAACTGTAGAAAATAAGCATCAATTACCCAGCAACTGCAATCAATCCATGAATTTATGCACATTTCAAACTGAAGAAACTGGAAAAATCAAGCTCACTTATTTTCAGAAGAACAACTTATTTTGGCTAATACCAGACTCAAAAGACTCTAGTGCAATAACCGTTATTCCAACAAATCTAATACTTACATCACCCTAAACTCAAGGCTGTTTCAAAAATCAAGAAAATAAATAATCCCATAACCATATACAGTCAGTCTGCAGAAGGAATCAACATCACTTCCTCCCTCCAACCATATTCTGGCTGGTGGGACCCGACAAGCTTGGCGTCGCGTTGTTTGTCGGTTTAAATCTCCCATCTCCGCTGCTGAATACATCAAGATCTTCAAACAATCTATATGATGGAATAAAGGGCTTCTGTCCAGCACCAGCCCGAGGGCTCGAGGTAGCCTGTGGCTGCGCTTGTGCCTCTCCATTGCTGAAATTATATTGCACAGCTCCATTGTTCGAAGGAGTAGGTCTAGGATTCGAGTACGTGTACATAGAATTACTAGTGCTGAAATAACCAGGAGTGGCTGCCCAGGGTGGAGGAGGGTATGAACTTTGTGGACTTTGAGCTTGGGGCTGAGTTGTATACTGTTGCTGCTGTTGATATTGTGACTGAGTATAGAATTGTGATTGAGGCTGAAAATGATTTGGATTCATGTTTTGAGGTAGAGATGCCGGTTGTGATTTGTACAAAGGCTGGGCTTGAGCATAAGGCTGGGGTTGTTGATAAAGCTGTGGCTGTGGCTGTGGCTGTGGCTGTGGCTGTGGCTGAGGCTGAGGCTGGGCCCACGGAGCAACGTAGTTGTTGAAAGCAAAACCATTGTTACCAGGATTTGAAGAGTCTGAAGAAAACGCAGTACCTGGGCTAGTTGAAGGATGTGTATGGTTAGGAGGGGTAGAAGCTTGTTCATTTGTGGTATTACTCGTGGATAAGACAAGGCTGAGGAGCTCTATAATGTTCTGATCTTTCGTTTCAGCTGATGAAGAAGCATCGATGGGAACTAGTGCATTGCTCATAGCAGGACTCGACGGGGCCTCTTCACTTTTTGTGGTGGACGAGTTTTGAGAAGCATCGCTCCTCGCTTTTGAATGTCTGCAGCACACATCCAGTTCAAGATTAGAAGCACAGTCAACCAAATGAATGAGTGCATGCAATTATTATTACTGATACAAGAAAGCCACAAGTTTGGTGAATAGAGGATTTCACCTTCGAGCCAACTGCGCAAAGTCATCTTCTTCATCATCCTCTTCATCAACCACGGTGTGAGCAGGAAATGCCGGTGCAGGAGGTGTTTCACTAGATGTGGCACGTGGAGTGCTCGATTCAACAGATCTGCGATCGGATTCCTGTTTTACAGAAGCTGCTCGTGTAATACGAGTTGGTTCGGGTGGCAGTGGGGAACCAGAGGCTATAGCATCGTGTTTTGCTAAAACACTCTGTAAGTTATCATTTACTTCAAGGCCTTGAACAAGAATTTCTTCATCCCTATCAAAGAAATTACACGAGATTGAATATACGTATAATTTTTGGACAACACAATAAGAAAGGAACAAAATCTAAGAATGATAAAATCCTAACCCGGTGGTCCCCAACAACTGCATCAGCTTTCTCTGGTTGACGCGGCATTGCTCGACAAGGTCTACTATTATTTCATCCTTAACAGACTGAAAGGAAAAGAATAATATTTTTAGGACAAATTCAATTACATTTCTAGTCATAAAGGAGTGGTAAGCTTTGTAGAAGATACCGAAGGATCGGTTGAATTAACAGCTTGCAACATATCAGTCAAGAGCTCAAGAACATCACGCATGGCGTTAAGACCCGACAAACTACAAGAGAAAAAGAACATTTAGGAGTCCGTAAAAAACTGGAAACAAGACAAAAGATGTGAATATAATCCTAAACCTTAAACAATCATCAGCTGCCATGGCTTCGTCGAGCCTTGTAGTAGAACTACTTGGCATTCCATGACTTGGATGGAGATGAGAAACCGTTCCTGGATGTGTAGCAGGTGGAGTAAATATCGGAGCTGCATCTGGTGAGCGTTGAGGAAATTGTACACCAAAACGCTGCAATTGAAATAATCGTACTGACAAAATAAATAGCCCTCCATTTTCAAAGAAGCAACATAATTTCCTAAAGAAAAGGCAAAAAATCTTATGGGCATACGAACGAAAAAATAAGTATTTACCCTCAGATCCTCATAAGCCAAATGATATTGAGGATATCTTCCTCTGGACCCACCAAAAGCCTCACGCCAAGAGCCAATCAGGGTTAAGACTTTATCTCTAACGTGCATATCTGTCTGAAAATTGTTCGAGGAGTAAACTTATCAGACTCGGGGGCTTGTTCTTGGAGACAGGTAAACATGAATATATAAAGCTTGCAATCTAGAAGGCTAGAACTAATAGAGAAACATATTACTACATGACATGAGCCTCGTTAGCATTGGCCAGAATTCACTCGTTCAACAAAGAATCAAATTAACCCTTTGAATTCACTCGTACAGCAAACATATTACTACATGATAACGTTTGAAAATTTTCATGAGCATACAGTTCATAGGTATTAAAATAAACAAAGGAGAAAGTGTCAATAAATACAAAAGTACAACTATTCCATTGTTTATGCAGGTTGCAGAGGAGGAGATCAATAGCACTCTATTTGCTAAGCGAAAAGGATGAAGTACTACTTCTGAATGAGGCAACAAGAACTCATCCAATCTAGACCTGACCTTACTACAATTCAAGCAGGAAACACACACACAAATCTAGTGCACTATAGTCCGAGTAATCCATAGAAACGTACCTTTTTCTTCACAATCTTGACCATCTCCGGAAGTATATTCTTTTCTGCAATCTGAAAATGCACATGATCACCACAGTTCTTCACCATCGTCTCCAGAAGCTGTAAAAAGACCACACACAGAGCAAAAAAAATGAACACTTCTCGTCCCAAGCAAAGTCCTTACTATGAACTAAATACAGTTTTTTGACGGAAAATGATTAGGACATGAGGCAGCTCGTCTCATAATACAGTACCGTCAAAGCAAGTAATTGAACTTTGGGATTCTTGTGCTGCAACCGTTTCTTCAGAGCTTTCACGACTTCCTTTGAAAGCCTGCACAGTTACACAAATTGAATTCCACCATGAAAATTATTGCTTGGATATAATTTATACGAATACATATATTCCATAACAAGAGATATCTATTCATAAAACTAAGAACAAAATCAGAATTGCCAAATCCCCCATTAACATGCCAAACACACATCAATTTCTTTTTCTGGGTGAAGAGATAACATCAGTTCACCCCACAAGATACCCTCATACAGTAATACAAGACAACTATCTTCCAATTTCATGCCAAGTGTTCATAGTTTGAAAAGAAGTTGAATTGAAAAATTCATCAACACCCAATTCCAATTCCAAACAGAGACCCCAAATAAATTACAACACTCTTTTCAAATTTCAACCCAAATAAAGAGCAATTGAACACACACACACACACACACACAAAAAAAAAAAAAAAAAAAACAGTAATCAACACGAACACAGAAACAAAAAAGAAACCCTTTGAGAAAAATTCAATACTTTCTCCAAGAAACAAGATAACCCAACAACGGTAACGAAGTCAACTTTGCATGAAAATAAACACAAAAAAGAATAAGAATTTGAAGGGAAGAAGACATACATCTGATTGGAATTAACGATATCGCAAATTTCCATGTTGAGAGTCCAATCCGGTCCGATCAGGAACTCGCTCGTCGCTTTCTCGACTCTGACAGACGCCGAAGAAGACGTAGCCATGGACGCCATTGATGAAATCATATTCTTCGCGAAGCCCTCTTTTCCGTTGATGCTTTGAGAGGAGGGAGGAAGGAAGGAATAATCAGAAAGAAAACCCAGGAATTGGAATTTTCGTGGGTTAATTTAGTTTGACTATTGTTGTTGGTAATGGTTACTCTGCAATTTCTTGAAAGAATTTTCTCTTTTTCTATTCTTTTCTTTGAGTTTCCCTTTTAGCTCTGCTCCATATTTCGTTTTACCTTTTTCTACTATTTATGCAGAAGCGTAGCCCCCACGCGCTCTTCTGTTCCGCCGTGTTGCACTCGCCGCCAAACACCACTTCTCTACTCTCTCTCTAAAACACTCCTTTATTTTAGTCCCTCTCTCTCTCTCTAACCCCATATGTAGCTACTGCTGCTATTCTGTATTTTCTTTAATAAAATTTCTTTTTTTTGGGACTCATGTCTCGAAACTTTTGGACTCTAATTTAGTGTGCATGTTATCTCTACAAAAATTAAAATAAAAAAATAAAAATAGGCCTGCATTTTATATATATGTATATTTAAAATATTCCTAGAAATATATTTAACCATAGTTCAATGGATTTTCTAGGTTTTTCATGCAAAAATTGACTAGAATATCAAAATTTTCCGCTAACAAAATCTTGAAATTCCCTAATTTGATGTCTATATAGTTTCTTTATTTATCTTTGACCTAAATATATTTTAATCCTAATAAAAAAACTACCAAGATTATAGGGTTAAAAACCGGAATATTCTTGGAAAAATATAGTATTTTTATTGTTGGGTATTAAGGAAATTAATTAGGTGTGAAGATGCACATATTGGAAAAATTATTGGTAAAAAATTACATGGGCCAATGAAATGATTGGGTCAAATAATAGTAGTGAATAATGCATATGGTATACACCAATAAGGTATGGGACAAAATTTGTAATCTTTGTGTAAGTTTTGAATTTGGATTATGTTGTTTCATACAATATGTGAAACTTCTTCTCAAATGAGTGGTGATGCTCCATGAAAGTACAAGAGGCTTTCCAATCAACAAAAATGGAGTCTAGAGAATGTCCATTACTATATTATAATCTGCCGTATTTAATACTCCTTCCGTTTTTTCTGACGTGGTCAGTTTACTAATTTGACTTGTTTTTCTTCAATTGACCTATTTCCTTCTATCTCTAATATTATATTTATTTTTAAATCATATCACATATTAACTTGTTTATTATATTTTTTTTAAATATCATGCCGAAAGGAAACAGGGCACGCCGAAAAAACCCGGAAAGAGTATCAATGTGTGTGTGTGAGGGGGAGAGAGAGAGGAGTTTCTACATCAATATATATAATGGAGGGAAGGAGGGTATGGGGATTGGATCGATGTTGATGAGGATATGATATAAGGCTTTTGAGGCTATGAATTAAAGTCCTTTTTTATTCTTAAAAAAGAGCACTCTTTTATTTGGCATTTATACAGCAATTGTTTAATATCACCACCCTTTTTTAAGTATATATACGTTTGCACACTTTGTATTTAGTGTTGGAACAGAAAGTAAAGAGCTTTATTCCAAAAATTGGTTCAAGAAACTTTACAATAGAAAAAAAAAGAAAGAAAAAGAAAAGCAAAAGTTGAAAAATTATTCCATATTTTTTATTTATTAAAAAAAAAACATAAAAGTAGTACTCATTACTAATCAAGGCCTCCCACAACAAAGAAAGAAAAAATAAAATCTGAATTAAAAAACACAAGATTGAAAATGAAGGGATGAAATCATGAAATATAGTCAAACTTGATTAAATAAAGATAATAGAATATAATCACACATCCGTGATTGTATACGCAAATATTTGAATGAGTGGAGAGCTAATTTATTAAAGAGCTTTCCAACTCATGATTTTATTAAAGAAAGAAATTATCCAAAAGTGGGAAAATATTATTGCTATGTAGGCCATCAATAATAATACTGGTAATAAATAAAGTTTAATCAATTCCAAAGTTGAATTGGATTTATTCATTTTTTTTAATTAACTCCAATATTTCATATTATTCCTTTTTTTAATACCTGATCTCGTTCATCGTTGATAAATGGGTTGGGCCTTTATGTTTTATGGGCCCTTTATTTTGGTATTATCTATTGGGCTTTTTTATATTTAATGGGCTTTTGACACTCTTTAAAACCAATTTGAGGCCCATTTATGCATCCAAAATGAGAAAAAAAATTCACAAAATGGATGATGCTTTTCTTCAACTTTGCATTCTTCTTCTTCATTACTGCAACGTGAACTCTTCTTCTTCTTCATCTCGAACTCCTACTCCTTCACTTTGTCTGGTAAATCGCACTCTTCGTAGACGAAAGAAGTTCGTCGCACTCTTTGTAGATGGAAGTATGACAGTCTGTGTATCCACATACAATTATATAGAAATGGAGCACCAACACTGATCAAACCTCATCACAATATAATACTAGATCCATTTTCACTACAACACCAAGGATTACTATAGTATATGTATAGTACACACTATTTAAAACCAGAAATCAAGCTCTATAATTCTGGATTTGATCACATTCAAACAAATCAATTATTACATAAGAAAAAACCAGTTGATGATGATGATGATGATGATGGTGATGGTTCAATCTTCACCTGATCTGTCTTCATTAATTTCCTCAAGAATCACAACCAGAGCAACGATGAAGGCGTGATCAACGTTCGGATAAATCGTCACACAAAATGTGTCCTTCCCAAGCAGAATGCTCTGAGCACTGTGTTTCTTATGCATCTGCATATTCAATTAATTACCAGTGAAAATGGGGAATCGGTGTAGAATTTGGGGGGAAACAAGTGTTGAATTGAATTGAATTTGAAATTCTTACTTGAGCGATGATATTATTGGTTTCCCCAATGTAAATGACGCAGGACCTCTCGAACCAGCTGCCTTCGATTCTGAAATCGCAGCGATCCTCTTTGGAATTGGCAGCCATGAACACATCCAGCTTCGTTTTGAATTGAATCATCGAAGATTTTCTCACACTGAATATCATGTTCTTCGTATCCGTGCTCTCGCCTCTGAAAACCTGCCATCTCCGGTGCGCCGTCAGCAGCTGCGATGAGATGAGAAAACAACCAGATCTCTTCAATTAAATCAATTAGAGAGAGAGAGAGAGAGAGAGAGATGGAAATCAGGAAATGATTAATGACCTTCTGCTGGAAGGTGATGATGGGGAGGCCGGCGGCGTCGAGGAGGACGCGGCGGTCGTGGATGCTGAACATTTTCCCCCTGATCCTGAACATGAGGTTGCCGTTGATGTCGGTGACTCCGAAGGTTCCGTCTTCCAGGGTCATCAGCTTCCGCGTCACGGTCAGATCCACGGGGTAGCCCACGCAGAACTGGGTGCTCACCACGGCCACCGGCGCCGCCGCCGCCGGATAGCTCGGACCGGCCATCATTTTTCCCAATTCAATTCAATTTGAGGTGGAGGAGGACTGTTGCTCTCATTTCATTTTTAGTACTACTGTTTCTGTTCGTGTAGATTGAATTTTGGAAATAAGAAAAGTATACATGTATGTATGTAATGTTTGAGATAATCCACTTGATTTGATTTTTGTTAGAGATAAGCATTGATTTGGTCAATTTCTGTGTAATAAATAGATCAACCATTTTGTGCTTCTCTTCTCACCTATACTAAACTAAACTAGAGCAACCCACTCATCACATTAATTAATGAATAATCGGATGGTGTTGGGCCCAAGGCCCAAAATCATGGGATCTTATACTCAGTAATATTGGGCCGATAAATTTATTTTATTGGGCCCAATGGCTGTTTGATGGGCAATTCTATCCACAGCCCCCATTTTTCTCCTCACAGCCTCCAATTTAATTAATTAAAAGGAAATATTAAGGAATTTACGTTCTTATCCCTGCAACAACTTGAATTTTCACAGCCATTGTGTTCTTCTTTCATTCTTCAGAGGCGCCATTTCATAGCCACTGTATTATCTCTCTCTTCCTCCCTTTTTCACTTCGCCCGCGACCATCGACAGCAACAACCACCACCGTCACCATGATCCATCGAATATTTGCGTGAAACTATTTCAAATTCTGAATTTTGAAATCTATGAATTAACAATCAATTTTCTCTATTTTTTTCTTAAATTTCCAACTATGGCTGCCTCACTACGTCGTCGTCTCGCAACCACCGTCAAATTCACTCAATTGTTGTTCAATACTCATATTTTTACATGAAAAGAGTTTAACTATTCATCCATCGTCGCCGCCGATGAATCCAATGTATATAGCTCTTCGTAATATAATCAAACCAAAAACCATTTTAACGGAAATAAGAATTGTTGTTCTAGTTGTTGGCTGCATTGTGTGGAAATCAAAACGCGGAGAGAGATAGGAAAGAGGGGGCTGTGCGCCGGCAATGGAGAGAAGAGGTAGAGATACAGAAAAGATTTAGAAGGGTATTATGGTAGATTTCTTATTAATTTTAATATTAAAATAAAATAGGGGGCTGTGTAGAGTAATTTGGTGGCTGTGGATAGAATTACCCCTGTTTGATTACACATTTTGGGCCTTTAATGCTAGTTTTTTTTGGGCCAACCTTTTAATTTTCGATGTATATAATACTACTCCCTTCGGGTTTTTCAAGTTCGTTTGACAATTCTGTCATGCATTTCTACACTTATCGACAATGGGTTTTAATATGATTTTTGAAGAATTTTTTCTTTTACAACATACTACAACTGTTATAGTATCTCGTAAAAGTAAAAATTCTTCAAAAATCTATATAAAGACCATCTTCAAAAAGAGTGGGAAAATGTACCAGAATTGTCGAAAAGAAATTACACAACTTAAAAACACCGGAGGGGTTACTATATGTGTTGAGGTGTGGAGATTGAAAAGCATGCATGTGTGCTTAATTACCTCGAAAATGAAAGGATTAGATTAGCTGCTATATATTCTGTTTTATTCTAATCCCAAACCAACAAGCGATCGATAATTGATAGAGTAAAGATTACAATAATAGTATTAGATGTCTTAATTACATTCAACACTTTTTTCCACAATAAATCAATCACTTCTTACACAATGAATTAGTTACGAAACAACCAAATCAAATTAATTAATTCATTATAAATGATAAAGAACGTAACACGGTTCGGTTCTAATTAATGTTTTCTCTTGTTGTTCGATATTCTTCGTCTCGTCTGATCCGACACAATTTCTTCAAGAACGACGATAAGAGCCACGACGAAGGCACAATCCACGTTAGGGTTCACCCTCACCTTAAACCTATCCTTCCCAGTGAATATACTATTCACTGATATATTCTTCTGCACCTGCATGAAAAAATACAAAAAAATGAATCAAACCCATATCATTAATTCATCATAAAAAAGAAGTCTAGGAAGTAGTACAAACCTGGGCTAATAAGGTGGAAGAATCTTGAGCATAAACTTGGCAAGATCTTTGAAACCAGCTTCCTTCCACCGTATAATTACAAACATCCTCCGATTCAAATCTCTTCTTCGCCACAGACACTGCTAATTTAGTCTTCATTTGGAATATGGAAGACCTCCTCACGCTAAATATCAAGTCCTTCTCGCTTCTCCCTTCCCCTCTATATGCTTGCCACGTAGTTACCACACTGAATGCCTGTATATTCGTAATAATTATAAACGAGTCGAATGAAATGGAACGGAAATGATATATAGGATAGTACATTATTTCAATATCTTCAAATATGTATGTACCTTTTTCCGGAGAGTGATGATGGGAGTGCCGGCAGCATCGAGCATCACCCGTTTCCGATCAAAGCTGAAGATCGATGCGTCGATCTTGAACATGATCTTTCCGTTGCTGGAGTTATGCACGAGAAATTTACCTTGGCCATTAATCTCCCATATGTTTTTGGTAATAAGAAGATCGGTGGAGTGGGGAAGGCAGAATTTTCGACTGATGACTGATACTCGATTGTTTTGTGTTGCCATTTTTGAGGTAATGTTTTGGTTTTGTATGTGAAGGTGTATATATATAGGAAAGGAGAGAGTATACTCTATCCAAAACAGTGGTTGGACTCTTCGATTAAGTAAAACCTAATCACGATTTTACGTCACACCATTATGTGTGTATTCTGATTTACTATTACGTAATGATATGTGCTATATATATTACATTTTACGTTTCAACCAAATTCTATGTGTGTATATATAGATAGATAGATATTACTCCCTCCAGTATTTCTTAGTTGAGTCATTTCTTTTTGTGATTTTCGGCACGCTTTTCCACGCTTCTAGATGATGAATTTTAAAACGGATTTTTGAAGAATTTTTTCTTTTACGGGATACTACAAGTGTTGTAGTATCCCGTAAAAGAAAAAAAAAATTCAAAAATCCGTTTTAAAATTCATCATCTAGAGGCGTGGAAAAGCGTGCCGAAAATCACAAAAAGAAATGACTCAACTAGGAAAGACCGGAGGGAGTAATATTATGATAAAAATTAGTACGTAGATAATTTTAATTTGTTGCAGATGTGCATGGAATTGACTTGAGGAAAGAGGTTAATGGAGTCAATGATTCACTATTACTCCCTCCGTCCCGCCCGATTTGGCCTAGTTCTTTTCGGCACGATTTTTAAGGAGGAGTAAATTACATTAATTAATAACTTTGAATTTGTGTTCCCAATAAAGGAAAATTAAAACTAGCCAATCAAATTCATTCTTAACAATTTAAAAGTATTAAACTAAAAAAGTGAAAGTGTAATGTTGGTCCCAAAAAGGAAATAGGCCAAGTCGGCCGGGACACCCCGATTTGGAAAACGGGCCAAATCGGGCGGGACGGAGGGAGTATCTTATTTTGACTGTTTCTTGGTCATGTTCTTTAATTAGAATCAAATGGTTGACTTGGAAAAAACCCTAGAAATTCTGTGACGTGATTGTAACTTTGGAGTACTAATTATATTATAGATTGGCAAATACCTAATTAAAGAAGAAGGGTTTTCGTAGAGGTTTCATGGCGGCTTTCCTACTACTATTACGCAGTGGAAAATACATATTCCAATGTAAAATTTCTCTAATCATTTTCGTATGTGTGTTCTTCCTTTGTTTCTAGGAAGATTGAGCTTAATTTATTTGATTAGCCAACTATTCTTTCTCTCACAATTTGTGTTTCCCATGTGAAATTTTAGATTAATCCATTAATTAATCGAATAAAATAGTAATTTATAATTTGCTATAAAGCAAAATCAACCCAGTGTGGAGATTTGAGGTGCAATGTTGAAAGGAGCGGAACGATTCGTAGCAGCATCGAAGAATCATCCATGGCGGCAGAACTTCTCTGCAAATTCAGCTGCATCGTTTTCATCTTCTTCTTCAAGAACATCTCCCTCTCCTTCTCCCCTCAATTACTACATAAGGAAAAGAAGAAAGTGGCCAATTCAACCACACAAGAAGCAGATGCCCGATTTCGTCGCCTTTCAATTAGCCAAGAAATCCTTCAAACAATCCATCAAGAAATCCAAAGCCCATCTCCTCTCCGACCTAACCAACGCCTTCGCTGCTTATGAAATCGAGCCCTCTCCGCAGTCTTACCATTTCCTCCTCAAAATTTTGATTCAGAGCCGCCCTCCGAATTGGCGCGACCAAATCCGGCAAGTCTTGGACCACATTGAGAAAGCCGACAACTTGGAAACGCCCGAATGCTTCTTCATCGATTTAATCAAGTTTTACGGCGAAAGCGCCATGTTCGACGATGCGGTGGAGCTCTTTTCGGAGATTCCTAGGTTCAGGTGCGAGCCGTCGGTGGAGATACTGAACGCTCTGCTTTCGGTTCTTTGTAAGAGCGAGAAGGGGATGGAGATTGTTCCTAAAATACTAGCGAGGAGCCAATTGATGAACATTCGGATTGAGGAATCCACTTTCGAAATCCTGATTAGGGCTCTTTGCGGAATTGGGAAATCGAGTGACGCTTTGCTGTTGCTGAATCAAATGGTGGAGGAAGGTTTTGATTTGGATCAAAAGGTCTGTTCTTTGATGCTGGCAACGATGTGCCGGCAGCTGAATTTCGGTACCGGCGGTGGTGGCGAGGTTCTGGGGTTCATGGATGATCTGAAAACGTTAGGTTTCGAACCGAGAAGTGATGATTTCTTCAATGTGATTAGGGTTCTGGTGAAAGAGGGGAAGGGAATTGATGCATTAGGGTTGTTGAAACAGATGAGAAGGAGTGGAATTAGGCCTAATATTATGTGCTACAATTTGGTGCTTGAATTGTTGGTTTGTAACAGAGAGTTTTCTGTTGCAGATAAGGTGTTTGATGAATTGCTTGTGTTAGGTTTGGTTCCTGATGTACACACTTACAATGTGTACATAAATGGTTTATGCCTGCAAGGGAAGGTAGAGGAAGGGCTAACGATCTTTCGCTCTATGAAGGAGTTAGGCTGCGAGCCTAACTTGAATACGTACAGCGTTATTTCGAGCGGCCTCTATAAGCTAGGGGAGTTACGGAGGGTTAGAGAGTTGTTGCAAGAGACGAGGCTGAGATGCGCGCGTTTGGATCAAAATATGTACGAGATTCTGATCGACAGCGTTGCTAGTGATGGCGATGCAGAAGGTGCTTGCAGTTTGGTAGATGAAATGGTGGATGGAATCGCTATCCATCCTTCGAGGTCTTTAGATAAGATTATGTGCCGGTTATGCAAGATTGGTTTGCATTGCAAAGCAGAGGAGCTGCTCGAGAAGATGCACGAAAGGCGATGATCCGTGGACTTAATTGTGTTTTCGGCATCCTCAACTTCGTTCGAACGACGTTCGATTCGGCTCGAAGGAATAGCTTGAACTTAGTCTGCAGTTTTGCTAGCTGATGATCATGCTATATAATGATATCTGCTGCATTTGCTTCAACTCTGTCTATTTTTCACTTCTTGAATCGAGCTACAGTGAATGGTTGGGCCGGCCCAGAAGTTTTGGGCTATTGGGCCCACGGAAATTTTGGAATGTTGGCCCAAATGGCCTATTTATTGGGCCTGATGGGCTTTTAAGTTTAATTGTAGGTCCGATAAGAAATGTGCTTATTTTGAACTACTTCTTTCGTCATGTCGAATTTGATATATTCTATTATATTTCATCTTAGATATAATTAATAATTTTATCGAATTAAGCGAGACGGAGAGGGCACGAATTACAAAAAGGACTTGTCAAATACATACATAATGAAAGCATAGTATAATCAATTTGGACACTCTAACCAACTGGACTGGGGTAGAATTCACCAGACAAGATTTGACAGCAATTTCTAATCAACAATTAATTAATCAATTTAATCAAATTAGTCTAAAGTTTTTCCACACAAGGAATTGGAGCAAAGGAATAATGATGACTCTTGTTGATCAATAGTTGGCTACGATAAAATAGGATAGGATTTTGAATCAGGAAAAACAATGGTAAATCAGTCCCTTCAATTCAAAATTGAAAAAATAGCTAATCATGCTCAACAAATATTTCTCTCAATTGAGCTGCAATTTGTGGACTTTAATGAGTTGACAGCACAAAAAAACAGTCTTCCCATTAGACAATACAAACAAAATCAAGATCTTAAGTCAAATTAACCAGCCACATCACCTTTTTTCTGACATATACTACTCGTATAATAAACAAACGAGGCACGTCAGAAAAAACGGAGGGAGCAACGTTGTTTCATGTGAAGTGAAAAGGAGAGGTGTTTCTTACATGGTTTAGAAGAAACCCAAAGATTGGTGTTGTAAGCAAAACTTTCTAAATCCAGTAGTGAGGTCATTCACTCACCAGCTTTTTATCAATTCATGAAATTTCTTGCAATTTTAAATATATAAATAAGTAAGGAGAGAGACTTTTAGTTGTTGATAGTATTATTTTCCACCTAAAATAGTTAGCAATACTTGTTGGAATATGGATATAATTGTCTCCATGTGAAGATGATTAGATTCTACATTTAAGCTTTTTTTTAGTATAATTGCTGCTGACGTGTACTATAATTAACTCAGTTCTTGCTCAAGGTAATTATTTATAAATAATTGTCTGAATTTGTTTATTTATTACAACAAGAAAGTGGTAGAGATTTTAGCAGAAGTACTAAAAGGGAAAGTGGATCGAAACAATATTTCTGGGTAATTTGTTTGTCTGAAGCTGTAAAAAGCAAGCTGAATTTCTCACCACTGAATATTTTCAGCCGACTGCAGGTATTTGCTTCAATGCAGTCCACTCATTTTCATGCTTTTAAAAAAAAAAATTAGAATTAGGGTGTTATGAAATAGTAAACCCTAATTTGTTTATTGTGATTAAATTAGAGGAGAGGGTCCAATTATATAGTCGGTTGTAAATTAATTAAAAAGAAATGGTGGGACTAAAATTAATTAATAGAGCAATGGTCCATATGCTTTGACTTCAACAAATACTACCAATTTTCAATTAATTAACTAATTAATTAATTAAGAATCTAATCTTTGAATTCAACTAATGAGACGACATTGATGTGGAAGATTCTTTAATTTATCATGTTTGATATTTCAGAAGAAGAAGCATGTAGTATTTGTATAAGAGATGATATGAAGAAGGGGTAAGTAATTAAATATGAAGAGAAGTAATTAATGAATGATTAACAAGAATCAGATATAATTAGCTCTTCTGTTCTGAAACAAACTGTGCTTTCATTCTACAAGAGCGTACGTACATTACATTTGTGTAGAGACGAACGACGTCACTTTATTGTTCAAGAACCTATAATAATGGGGAAAAGAGAGAGAGAGAGAGGTAAAGGTAAGAATTTCCATTGATCCATGATCAAAAGAGGTTCATGTTGACCGATCGATAATGATAAACCTTAATTTCCACAATGATAGTTAAAGTAGTGCACTTTGTTTGAAAACCCCATTTCATCAAATTTAGAGAGAGAGAGAGAGAGAGAGAGAGAGAGAGAGAGAGAGAGAGACCTGGAGATGATGAGGATGGAGCTAAGGTTGATCTTGAGGATGAGGGGGGAGAAGATGGTCGTGATGGCGAAGATGGGCACATGAAGAACCAACTCTACTCATCTCGATCATTCACACAGCAATGGAATTGGAGGTGAAAATGGAGTTAGTAGTGCACGTGCCCTGCTTCTCCATCGCGCTCACCGCTCACCTTAATTCACATCCATCACCTACCTCGATCGAGAGACTGAGCTTTGCAACTGCAAATTATACCACTACCATATAACACCTTCCTCCTCTACCTCTCTATATATAGTCTCTCAATTGTACTGTACTATATCGTTTTATGGAGGTGGGGCTGGGTTGGGTGGGTTGAATGTGATGATGGAATTATATACATTACTACCTTCCACACACATACATATTACCTTGACATAGTATAATATGATTCTCATTTCATTATTTATTCAAATACCAAATCACACACACATATTACTACTACTATATATATACTGTATTTCACACATGCATTAACTTGAAACTCCACTAAAACCCCCACTCTATGGTTGGATCTAGCAACAAAACCCTTTCTCTAGGGCATTGTAGAAAAGGATATAATAATTTTTTTTTAAAAATAATTTAGTTTTGTTGAAGTGGGGCCTTGTTTTCCATTATTCCTAACCAACGGTGCAGATTAATTCTCTCATACAAAACATAATAGAAATTTAGAACCCTTCTTTCTCAAGTGAGTTATTCCAATGGAGAAATGAATGGTGAGGTAATATATACATAAATGCAAGAAAACATAGTATAGAAATGATACTTTCAATATTTCTATCTACCCTTCTCTCTAGTAGGCCATCTGCACTTAAATCTCTGCACCAAACTATATCTCTTTTCTCATTTCCACCTTGCAAGCACTTTCGTCTCGATTCCATTTCTCGCATGAATCGAATTCAAATGTCTCCTTTTACAGAAAGTTTTTGCACTTACAGCACTTTGGTACAGCTTCTTCTTACAAGCCCCACCTGAAAGTCAATAAAATTTCTAGCATTTTATAGAATGTTGTGTCTCTTCTCTTTTACCAAAATAGATCGTACCATCACATATTGAGCTGTGCCCATATTTATTGCATGCACATTTCTGCATGTTTTCTTACAACTCGATTTCTTTGTTTTTTCCAAAACCATTCTCCAAATAACTCTCAAGTGGTTAAGCTTTTAAAGTGTCTGGAGATTGTTGCATTTTGTGATGAAATCCTGCAGGTGTTGCGTATCTATCGTCGTTTTAATTTTTACTCCCTTCGTTCCGTACGTAGATTTCAATCAAATGTATCAAGACTATACGTTGTAATCAAGTGAGGTGAAAGAAACTATGAATAGACATCCACAAACTCCATATAAGAAATCAATGAAAACTATACACGCAAATTACAAAATCAAATATTGGGTGGTGATAGATAATTACAGATTGCAAAAACACCTTTTTGTTGCTTGTTAGGTATCCATTTAATAATTAATAGAAAAGGATATACACATTTAAATCTCTACCTAATCTACATCGCTTTTATCTGGATTTTGTACCTTTTCTAAATGATGCAATTATTAAAAAATTAACAAAATAATTATAATAAACCCCATTAACCAACCTGGTTTTTCATCACTTAATTATATGAGTGAAATGTATAATAATTTATGTGGTAGTGAATTTTTCTCTCTCTCTCATGAGAGGGAGAGAGTTGATTGTACCCAAGGCAAAGCACTAGCTAGCTGCTGGTATATTTCTAGTTCAAAGGTAATAGTATTATAGTTATAGAGATGTCACATTTAGAAATATACTTGACATCACAAAATCTAAGTGGGAACAATTCCCTTGTTGGGAGGAATTGAAATTGTAGTAGTGCTAGTGGTTCATGAGTTGTTGCATCCAATAGTTTTAATGAGAGTGATTATTATAAGTAATTAGTGGCTTGCAATCACATTAAAGCATGTAGACAATCCCATGTTCATGCCAATATCTTTTTAAGCTCGTGTTACCTCGTCCCATTTATATAGGAATAACTTTTTCCGACATTAGAATTAAGACGTGAGTGATAGTAGTGGATAAACAGTGTGAATGAGTTTTTGTAGATTACAATTTTGTCATTTAAGATAATACCCCTACATCAGTACAAAAGTCCCTAGAAGAACATGTCGGACCGACATAGGAATTAATTATTTTTTTAATTATTTTTTTTTAAAATAAATGTTGTCAAAGATGAGTGGGGTGATTGTGAAGTAGTGATGGGATGTAAGTAAAATATTGTCTCCAGTTCTTGGACTTGCTGGAAAATATAGTGCCTCTCTTAAACACATCACTGCTCATTTAATTAATTAGCTATATTAATTAGTGAAGTTTGTAATCTAAATATACTGAGACAACCTAATTTATGATGAATGAGACAGCCATTAGTGAAAAATTAAATTTGCTAGCTATTAGTCTAATTTCATGCGTATTTGGTATTGCAACGAAGTACTCCCTCTGTCCCTCACTGTAGTGTAATGAACTAAAACGAAAAAGAGTCGTCTCTCATTAGAATGATCATTTTACCATTGATATTCTACGAAGAATTAATAACATGGCAGTAGCTTCCTCACTTCCCTTCAGATTACTTGAAATAAATAAAAATTTGGATGATAATAAAATTATTCGCAATGAATGTTTGATGATTCTTGCATATCATTTCACATCGATTTAGACCCATGAAATAAAGAGAAGAGCCCACGTGTATTGTGGTTCAGCCTTTTCTTTGTCTTGTACAAATTGACATATCACCTACAAATATTTATTTTTAAATATTTATTTTTTGTCTCCAAATTCGAAAAATAAATATTTTTGAGGTAAAAGGCACGGTACATCATACCTCTGGCGTCACCATCAATGTACATAATGTTTCTTTTCAAAAAGTTGTAGCCCAATAAGCACTAATGGGCTTATAGAAAAATTCTTAGTGGGCCTAAGGCCCAAATTTAATGGGCCTTTTTAGTACTTGTAAAATTGACCGGCGTAAAAATAAGAAACTTCTTAACTCAGTTATGATTAGTTACTCCCGCAGTGAAAAGTGAAAAAAGGTCAAAATTCACAGTTAGAGAAAATGTCAAAGACAGAAATTTCACGAATCAGTCGATTTCTTTCCTTCTAAGCGATTTCCTCGACGTTCGATCGTAAAATTCAACGAGAATCCAACACGAGAAGAAATCCTGAGCTCCGATCGCGATTTTGACCGGTTTTTTCTTCCGATCGAGGCAAAAATGGGGTATCAGGATGTTGCCAAAGGCGAGGAATTCGAGCGGAAAGCGGAGAAGAAAATCAAGGGTTGGGGATTATTCGGCTCCAACTCCAAGTACGATGACGCCGCCGATCTCTACCAAAAAGCCGCGAATTCGTTCAAACTCTCGAAATCATGTGAGTTTTCCGCCTTATTTTGGAGCGATTTGATGAGTTTTCACAATATATAGTTACTGATTAATGCCTTTGCGTTTTTCGCACTCAACCGAGCTAATGAAACTCACTGGATTTGGAGTTAGATTTCGAAAGCATGTGTATTTACAGTTTAAAATTATGTTGCCTTTTATAGGGGACAGAGCTGCTGCAGCTTATATCAAATTGGCTAGCTGCCATTTGAAGGTTTGAGATTTTAGTTGATAGTACTGTTGTTTTTGTTGGTTGATGAGCTGTGGAATGAATTTGGTTACATGATTTGTTGCAGTCGGAGAGCAATCACGAAGCTGCCAGTGCTTATGTTGATAGTGCGAATTGCTACAAGAAAATTTCTCCCAAACGTATGCATATGTTGAAGTCTGAATTCATGAGTTTTTGGCTTCGCTAAATGGTGCTTGCGTGCGTGCGTGGGTGTGTGTGTAAGTTGAGGCAGTGGAATGTTGGGTTGATTTGGTCTCATTTTCTGCAGAGGCTATATCATGTTTAGATCAAGCAGTAAATTTACTTTTGGAGATAAACAGATTCAACATGGCTGCAAGACACTGCAAGGTAAAGTATACGTCTTTGTTTTTTTAAAAGTAAAGTATCCGCCTTTTAAGTTTATGTATTGTATAATATCCTGAATTATGCCTTCTTTTCATGCATATGCATAACATCTTTCCATATATTTGGTGGAGGTTGAATGCTGGTTGACAAAGTTTAAATCTTGTAGGAAATTGGTGAGTTGTATGAGAAAGAGCAAAACATGGAAGAAGCAATAAACTATTTTGAGCGAGCTGCTGAGCTTTTTCAGACGGAGGAAGTTAACACTTCAGCAAGTCAGTGCTTGCAAAAGGTTGCAGAATTTTCCGCACAATTGGGGAAGTAAGTGACAAGGCACCAACTTTATCTTTTCCTACTCAAGTTTTAACGATTCCTGGTAATATATATGGTGTTGATTTCACTCGGTGTTTTAACTTGTTGGTACATTTCGAAATATTCCATACAGCAAACTAAATCAGACCAGAAATGATCGACTATGTAGATTTTGTAATTAATTATCACTGCTGAAGTGTTCATATCCATATTCAGAGATTGCGTTCTTGTCTAACTAGATACCAGAAAGCTGTTGAGATATATGAGGAGGTAGCTCGCTACTCTTTGAACAATAATTTACTGAAATATGGTGCTAGAGGGCATCTTCTAAATGCTGGAATCTGCCAACTATGTAAAGGAGATTTTGTTGCCATAAGCAATGCACTAGAAAAATACCAGGCAAGTCTTTTTGTCTTTTTTCCGTTGTGGTTGAAGCCTTGAAATTGGAAGCGCTGACCTAACCTCGACTTATGTTATAGGACTTGGATCCTACATTTTCAAGGACCCGAGAATGCAAGCTTCTATCTGTGAGTGGTTTGTTGTGTACTGTTGATTTCCCATTTTGCTGACAGATTTGTGATGCAACTTAAATCTGTTCTTGAATCAAGGACTTTATGGGTGACTTTGCATTGTTTGATTCGCCTTTTAGGATTTGGCAGCTGCATTCGATGAGGAAGATGCAGTAAAGTTCACTATTGCAGTCAAGGAGTTTGACAGCATCACCAAACTGGTAAATTTATTTTCGCTAGTGAAATCATGTTTCTTTTCATGATTTGTATAAGAAAGAGTGGTTCAAGGTTTGGGTAGATAGATTAGATTAATCATACAACTAACCGAGTAATTGAATGATTGGACGACCATACAAGGTTGAAAAAGTTGTTCGAGTAGCCTCTATCATTTGTATAATCTTCACTTTCTACTGGCATCTTCCGACATTGCTAAGCAGTAGACTAAGCCGTGTAATATTCTGCAGGATGCTTGGAGGACAACACTCCTCTTGAGGGTGAAGGAAGCTATAAAGGCGAAAGAACTCGAGGAAGATGACCTGACTTGAGCAACATTTGGCTCTCGTGAAGAAGCATCATTTTCTATTAATCATATTGGTATAGAGCAGCCGATTCTATTCTATTACCTATCGATGAATCTATAGAGTTTTACACCGATAGATTTAGCTATCGACACTATATAATTGATCGAGCCCAGTTATGATACATTACATATAGAATCTGTGGCTGCGTTGTTCACATTTGTAGCTGTATAGTTTTTATCTTTGTGAAATAATATATGCTGCTTCTCTGCTATACTAATTTATTTGCAAGATAAATTATGAAAGCAATATTTATTTGAAATTAAAATTTTAATCTGTTCTGCTTGTATCTTTTCCCCTCTGAATCTGCCCTTAGTGTTCTTGCACTAAATTCCAATTAGTTGCTCTAATTTTGTCTTGTATGCCGTCGTATTGATTATAACTAAGAAAGATTCCAACCACTAATTGAATTAACAATTAGTCACTAATTTGTCTCTTGTCCTTCTTGTACTTGTCCTCTTTATATTGGCTTATTCTAATACTTAAATTTCACCTACCTTAGTCATGACATGTACCACTCCGGTCCAGGCTTCTTGACTCATATTCCTTTTTGGTACGTCCCACACATATTGACTCATTTCCTTTTTTAGAAATAATTAGAGTATAATAAGTACAATTAGTAAACCCCTTATTACACTTAACATTCCATACTTAAATCTCATCCACTCATTTTTCTGCACGTAGTTCAATATAATTTAAATTTTGAAAGTTTAAATTATTATAACTTGCTCGTTTGTTATCGGATTTTTATGATTTTTATATCAAATTAAAGGTCTTGATACGATCTTTCATTTAAGATCAGACAAGAACATGTTTTTATGCATCTATGATGCTCTGTTTCTAAAATATGTCTAAATACATAAACCACATTACATTTCCCTACAAAATACACTTTATACACTAAACATTTTCGTCTTAGTTCCCGTGCAAAAAGCAAATGAGTCAATATGCGTGGTCCGGAGTGGTATATAATAATGTTGTTCGTATGTATGACTATTAAAACGGAACAGATGGAGTATTACATGAACAAATTGTTGTGGAAATCTAATTAGACACTTCCACTAAGCAAAGAGTGGGAAAGTGTAACCAAATAATGAGTGGAAAATCCGGTAATTAAATTAGAATTACCAAATTTAATTTACACCGGTACGAAATAAAATACACAGAAAGCGACAAAAAACGAGTGAGCTCGTTCCCAAACCCCCGCGCTCGGTGGCGCTGCCGTCCAATATAAACTACGACTATGGATTCTCTCTCTCTCTCTCTCTCTCTCTCTCTCCTCTCTGCTTTCGAAAATTATAATAATGTGGATTCGCTCCTTTTCTCTCTTCTGTATATATACGTATTGGAATGGATATCCTCGCTTAATTTACCGGGAAAACTCACTCGCCGCAGTAAGTGTCGACGGCTCCGATGGCTGCCTCTTCCGCCGCGCTGAGCTCTAACGGCCTCCGTTGTGAAATCGGCGAGCTGCTTCACTATCCTCCTTACTTGGCTCTCCGTCGCGGTTTTGCGAACTTGCCGTCGAATGCCGCCGCGAGGCGGAGCTTGATTTGCCAGCGCCGTAGTCGCGGCGTCGGAGTGGTGAAATCGTCCGCCGTGACGGCGGAGTCGGATGTTGAGCGTGGGAGCGCCGCCGGAGAGGAAGGTAGGATTTTGAGAGTTGGGATAATCTGCGGCGGTCCATCGGCCGAGCGTGGGATTTCACTTAATTCTGCTCGCTCTGTGCTTGATCATATTCAGGTGTGCGAAATTTCGTTTTCTGTTTTGGTTCTTGAATTACAAGAATTATGGATTGCACTTTTAACTATAGTTACTTTGAGTGCTTGTTTGAAACAGTAGTTTTTGATCGTTGTTGATAGGGAGATGATTTGTTTGTGAGCTGCTATTACATTGACTACAATATGAAAGCGTTCGCCATATCTTCTGCTCAGGTTAGTAAGCTTCTTATTCTTGTTTTTATTCAGATTATTCTGTTCCCTTTTCGGTAGGAAGAAAATTGGTAGATTTGGTTTTTGAGGAACTCAACTTCAGTTTCGTGATGCCGAAAGACAAGCTATCTATAGCTAGGGAAATGTACATAAGTGAAGCGTCATTGCCTGTTGTTTTGCTTTTCTCTCCTTGCTCTGTTTTAGATCTTTGAGTTTGCTGCTAATTGATTTTTTAGGTGTACTCAAACACGCCTGCAGATTTTGATTTCAAACTTGAAAGGTACGCTCGTTCTGTGACCTTCTGTTTATTTTCGATAGTGTTTTCTCTAAATAAGATAAACATTGTGATTGCAGCCTCGCCCAAGGTTTTGAAACATTGTCAGATTTTGTCGAACACCTTGCCTCCTCTGTGGATATAGTATTTCCTGTCATACACGGTCGTTTTGGTGAAGATGGTGGCATTCAAGTGAGAATACGATTATTGTGTATTTCATTTATTTGCTAGTGCAATTCCAACTCTACGATTGTATAGTTATTCTGTTTTGCTTATGTGATGGTATTTTTCAGGAGCTGTTGGAGAAAGCAAACATACCTTTTGTCGGGACGCAGTCCAATGAATGCCGCACTGCATTTGACAAAGTAACTTTCCATTTCATGAGTCGCATTGGCCTAAATATTGGACCTTAAGCATGACCACCCTGTTAAATGTAGATAATACTACATATATGTAAATATACATTCTAAATAAGGATACAATATCTAATGATCCTGAATGATGATTTTGTTCTTTGCTTTGGGTTTTGCAGTATGATGCCTCTTTGGAGCTTGACAGACAGGGGTTTGTTACTGTACCGAGCTTCCCAGTAAAGGTAGCTTTCTGGTGCAATGTATATGGTTTTCATAGAAAGTTGTGCTCTTTTCGTTTTTTATTAAGTGATTCATGTTTTTTTTAAACTTTTATGCTGGACAAACTCTCTGGACTTTTTTCAATTCCATCATGTAAATCTTAGATCTCATTTTGTAGTATTCTCCATGGTGTTGGCCTATTAAGACTTTGTCCTTCCTAATTTCTGAATTCTATACGTAATCCTTGAACATTGAAAAAACTTTGCTGTGATTACATTTTATTGGACCTCTGACATTTGAAAAATGTCTTTTCAGGGATATGAATTTGAAGAAACGGAATTGTTGAATTGGTTTTCCAAAAATAAGCTGGATGTTGAACAAGGAAAAGTTGTGGTAAGACTGTTTCTTGGTTTGAAGCATTAATTTGGAGACACCGACAAACATAGCATTTCCATGAGTTTCTCTAAAGGACCTGCTTTCATGATACAATCACAGGTAAAACCCACCAGAGCAGGATCGAGTATTGGAGTTACAGTTGCTTATGGTGTTACTGATTCTCTGGAAAAAGCTAATGCACTTATATCAGAGGTAATCCTCAATCTAGCTCCTCGACATTCACAAATCTGTGTATTCATTCTATTGCACCATCATTGCACTTGCGGAGTTTGCACTGATGTGCAATGACTTCACCTTTTATCAACGGTGTAGTTAGGCTGAATACTGAATCAAATAATTATTGTATCTCAATCAAGTCAAATTTCATTCTATGGCAGGGAATTGATGATAAAGTCCTTATAGAAATATTTCTGGAAGGAGGCAGAGAATTTACAACCATCGTCCTTGATGTAAGTTCTGGTTTTGATTGCCAGCCAGTTGCTCTACTCCCAACTGAGGTATACACTCATCTCGTGTCCTTATTATATATCTGCTTAGTTCAAATATGTTTCTTTTGATTCATTTTATTGAAAGTCTGATTACCATGTAGGTGGAACTTCAATCACACAGCAATGTTGATTCAAGTGAAAAGGACGTCATTTTTAATTATCGGCGGAAATATCTACCAACACAGCAGGTAGAAAAGTTAAATTTGTCAGCCTCTTTTACTTCTCATGGCCTGTTGATTTTATTTGACCTCGCAATCTTTGCAGGTTGCTTATCATACTCCTCCTCGATTTCCAGAAGATGTGATTAGAAATATCCGTGAAGGAGCCTCTGTATTATTTCAACGACTTGGCCTGCGCGATTTTGCTAGGATCGATGGTTGGTTTTTGCCACCTTCTGCTCCTACTGCTTACCTTGCAGGCAATAAGTTTGGTCACTCAGAGTCAGGGACAATAGTATTCACTGATATCAACTTGGTAAGACTATGAAATCCATTTTTGCTCCCATTAATTTATGATTTTCCTTCTTGTAATAGGAATATACTATCTTTCCTCCTCCAGATAAGTGGTATGGAGCAAACAAGTTTCTTGTTTCAGCAAGCATCGAAGGTACTTTCGTCAAGGTTTTGCTATATCTGCTGCTTCAGTTGAACTGATTCCATTTTTTATTACAAGTTTCCTATCTCTCCTTAAAGTATCATACTTGTGCATCTGATCGTGTACAGGTTGGATTTTCACATTCCAACATACTTCGCACTGTAATCCAACATGCTTGCTTGCGGTTCCCCACCCTCCACCAGTATAGTGTGGTATCGAGTCCCTCTATTAGAAAAAAAGATTCAGAAACTAACAGGACTCCTGCAAAACATCAAGATCGGAAGAAAGTTTATGTTATTTTCGGTGGAGACACTTCAGAACGGCAAGTATCGCTCATGAGTGGAACTAATGTTTGGCTAAACCTGCAAGCATTTGACGATGTAAGCTTTCAGTAAAAGGGGTATTCGGTGACTTACAGTACTTTAAAACCGTCACAATCTTATGTCAGCACATTAACGCTGTTTCTATTTTGTCTATTTCAGCTCGAAGTGACACCATGCTTGCTCGCCCCCGTAAATGGGTACTCATCCAGTAGCACGAACTCTAATAAGGCTGATTTGGGAGTGAACTCAAGGGCAGTGTGGTCCTTACCGTGAGTTATTTCCATATAATGCTTTAAGACTACATTAAGCTGAATCTATTTTCTTATATATTGCTGTTTTTGTTGCACAGGTATTCTATTGTGCTCAGACATACTACTGAAGAAGTTCTGGATGCATGCATTGAGGCGATTGAACCTGTTCGGGCAGCATTGACCTCTCACTTGCGGAGTCAAGTAATGAGTGAGATCACAGAAGGCTTGAAGAAACACGGTTGGTTCACAGGATTTGACATATCTGATGATTTACCAAAAAGGCTTTACCTTGAACAGTGGATCAAGCAAGCTAAAGAAGAAGGGGCAACAGTTTTTATTGCTGGTATTTCAAAGCTTACTACATCTTTTTTCTGTTTTTTGCATTCGTCTTCATGCCCCCCTGCAACGCCAAACCCTGCAGATTAAACCTTCGTGGCATGAATTTATGCAAACGGTCCCCATGAGTATATATCTCGACAAAATACTGATCATTTGATTTGCTCTACAGTTCATGGAGGAATAGGTGAAGATGGAACTCTGCAATCACTGCTGGAGGCTGAGGGAGTTCCTTATACTGGTAATACGTGACTCATGAAGTTAACGAAAAGAAGTTGTGTTCTGTGGCAGAAGCTTGATCTTCTGCTGTTTAAATCTTAGGTCCTGGGGTTACTGCTTCCAAGACATGCATGGATAAAGTAGCTACTTCACTTGCCCTCCAACATGTACGGTTTACTGAATGGCTGTGTGAATAGTTTCAGTTCACAAAATTCTAGTCACTTTTTCTCGGAGAATATATTACATGTGTTCAATCTTTTCCTTTTTCCTTATGCTAGCTCGTTGATTAGACAATGATTGAGATTCTGGTTTCAGCTTGCGGCTGATGGTGTCCTTACAATCAACAAGGATGTAAGAACGAAGGAAGATTTACTGAAAATTGCCCCACTTGACATTTGGCATGATTTGACATCAAAACTTCGGTCTGAGACACTGTGTGTTAAACCAGCTAGAGATGGCTGCTCAACTGGAGTAGCTAGATTATGGTAAGTATTCATATCATTTATTATTTGAGGATGTGTTCATACTCGTGCATATTCAGATTGTTTGTTGCCCCATTAATATGCATTTCACTTTACAGTTGCGATGGGGACCTTGCTGTGTATATTAAAGCACTAGAGAACAGCTTAGCACGGATTCCGCCTAATAGTTTGTCAAAGGTATGGATGATCTATATGCCTTATCGTGAATAGCAACATTTAATGAGTGCACAAAAATATTCTCCAGGAGTTATTTTTCGGAACTACAAATATCATGATGTGTTTATCTTTTAACTTCATCAACATTTTTCTACAAACTCATACAGGCACATGGCGTGATTGAAATGCCAGTTCCTTCTCCAGAGCTCTTGATATTCGAGCCTTTTATCGAGACTGATGAGATAGTTGTTTCACCCGAATTAAGTTCTTCTGGAAAGACGCATGACTTTCTGTGGGATGGAAATAGCCGATGGGTGGAAATTACAGTTGGTGTGATAGGAAAACGTGGGTCAATGAGGTCATTAACTCCCAGCATAACTGTGAAAGAAAATGGAGATATATTATCGCTCGAGGAAAAATTCCAAGGTATTCGTACTAAGTTTTAGGAAGATCTAGCTAGTTTGAAACTGGTTTCGTTTCACTTGGATACTCATATTTCTCCGGGCTTATCAAACACTTAAAATTTTTGTTGTCAGGTGGAACCGGCATCAACTTGACTCCACCACCCCTCTCTATTATAAGGTCTTAACTCTACTACTTGTTGCAGCATTATGGTAGTGCATATGATCGTACGTGTGGTCTTTTGCATTAGCATTGGACACCTTAATATCCCACTGTTTCTTTCACTCTGAAGCATCAATGGATAATTAGCCATTAATCATTCTGTAACTCACATTCTTTTCCAGTAATGAGGCCCTCCAGAAATGTAAAGAACACATTGAACTCATAGCAAACACCCTGCAGTTGGAAGGATTTTCACGAATTGATGCATTTGTCAATGTCGACAGTGGTGAGGTAAGGTTGACGTATATTCATCAGGACTGCATAACATGTTACATCACATGGTATATAATTGGCAATATTCCTCTTTCAGGTCTTAATCATCGAGGTTAACACCGTTCCTGGGATGACGCCTTCCACTGTCCTAATTCATCAGGTAATCTCAAATCTCAATGCTTCCATAAAATAAAACATGTGATATGCTGAACTATAATGCCCATTGTACAGTTATTCGCAACGAGTTATAGTTTGAATTATGATCATGTGTAGGCACTGACAGAGAAACCTCCCATGTATCCTCACCGTTTCTTTCGCACACTGCTGGATTTATCATCCGAGAGATCTCCATAAATCCATTCTACCGTAACCTTTCTCTACTGCTCTCATTGTTGGGTAACAGATTCCATCTTCTTCCAAGTCCATAATTTATGTGAAATGTATCTGTACTGTATGTATCTCGTTTATTATCAGTTCCACAGATGTCGTGTCGTGTGTATGTGATGGTCGCACGAACTTGCCTCGTGCGTCTACCGACGAAGAATAATGCCGAAGCCATAAATATGGTGGTTCAGTCATCACCATCATGTATGCCCACTTCAAACTTGAGCCAGAAACTTCTGGTTCCCAGTTCTGGAGGCTCCACCACACTACAGAATTTGTTCACTCATTGTACTCATTATTGCCATTATTATGAGTTGAATAGGGAAGAATGAGAATTATTGTTACAATCTTAATAGTACAAACCTCTCGTTCCCTTTTCTCTCATTAGTATGATATAAAAGGTTCTACTTAGAAAGAGACGGAGAATAATATTTTATAATTATTGTGGGAGATATGTTCGTTAAATAAATTCCATAAATATACTTGTTGTGACATCGGTATAAACTCCAAATTAGAATGTGGTAATTAAATTTCAATATAACACCAAAGTGATGTCGAACATCACTATGTGGACTAAGAGATTTTTATTTTATTTTATTTCATTTTATTTTGTGTTCCCATGATTCGGGGGCCGCCTTAAGCAAATACAAACATCATACACTATTTTATAATTTATATTTATAGAAATGTAACTTAATTATAATAATGCAAATGTCATTTTCAATTTTTTGAAAATAAATAAAACAAACAAATGTCATTCATTACTATATATACTTCCATTATTGATATAGAAAATTTCTTATTAAATGTAGCTCTTATACTAATGTTTTTGGCTTGAATTTCTTCAAATTTAGACCATTCATGCACGGACCAAAGTAATACATAATATCTTTGATATGTTGAAGTCGTTCGTTTATCCTATATATACTCGATGTCGATGATCTTTCCTTCTTATAAGGCCTTTGATTATAACGAAACGAATTTCGAAATTCAATTGTTTTCATTGTTATAAAAATTAATCTATTTTTTTATTATTATTTTTCATGATAAAATTATTGAATAACAAACTTTTAAATTGTTAATGCAACCACAAATTCCAAATCAAGTAGCCCTAGTTATACAAGTATTTCTCAAAAAAGAAAAATACCGATCATACAAGTAGCTAAATTCCTTGAAAATTAACGTTGAAATCTCTCTCTCTCTCTCTCTCTCTCTCTCTCTCTCTCTCTCTCTCTCTCTGCTCTGCTCCGGCAGGCGGCACCGCCGTCAAATGGCGAGCATCAGCTCCGGCAACGACCGCTTCACCAAGTCCTGAGGGTGGCTCCGCCAAAGGGTGGCGGCGGCGGTTGCGCTCATGCATTTCTTCACAACCGGCCGCCGCCTCAAGTCCTTCACCGTCAGCCAAGTATTGAAATACTCTCTGAATTGCGTGATCACGCCGTTCTTCAGGGTCCACACGTGCACCCAATACACCTGATCCCCCTCCCACCCCTCCACGATCACGCAGTCGTCATCCACGCCGTCGATGCTCCGCGGCTCGAACTTGAAATCCGACGTCGACGATTTCCCCGTGAGCGTCTTCATCATGTAGTGGCAGTTCTGTGGGCCGTGGAACCACCACTCTAGGTCGCTCGCTATGATGTCGGAGATTCTCCGGTTCCCGACAGCCAACGCCTCGTAGAGCCGCCGCACCGTGGCCACCTTCGGGTTCTCCGGCGGCGAGTTTCCCATTTTCGCCTCCATATAGTGAGGAGAAAGATGAGAGAATGGTTTTGAGAGTGAAGGTATTGGTTTGATTTTCTTGCATTGTAATTATGGGGTATTTATATTATGAATTTGAGGGCAAAATCGGAAATACACTAAATAAAAAATTATTCATGTCATTATCATAATTTTATACTAATATTATTTTATAAATAAAGTTCATATATTAAAATCAGTCAATTCTTGGAATTTTACAATGTGTACATGTACATATCTCTGGTTGATTTAAAATAAATTTTTTTTTTATCCTACTCCTATTTATTTAAAACAATTTATTAATTAACAAGATTATTGTAAATTACACAATATATAAATGCACAGAAAATATTCAAATTCAACAACAAACAGTGATTAGTAATTAATATTAATTACTAGTTCTATTTAAATTTTACATTGATACAAAATAATCACAATCAATACTACAATAAACCGAATCAAATTCCAAAAAAAAAAAAAAAGGTAAAAGCCGTGACCAAAATTATAGCAGTAGCTATTAGTATATAGTGACAAATTAGGAGATTTAGTTTGCACCGCACCAATTAATTAAATATATATAAAAATTAAAACATAGTAGCATATTCAAAGAATTAATCTTCATCATTTTGTAAACAGCCAATTGTAAATTTGTCATCTTCTTTTTATTAGCCAACGAATTAAATCACCATAATTTGTTTCCTTCCTAATTAATACTGCTTCTTGTTATATTTAGGCTTATAATAATTGTTGTGTTAGGCATGCAAGAAAATGATGGAATTTGTCCAAATTTTTTGATGTGAGGACTGCTTTCACTTATCAAATTAAATCAGTGTATTTTTAATTAATGATATGAAATGCAAATGTCTATGTCAATGATCGTTTTCAGAGATTAGCATTGTTGGAATTTAACTAAATCTGGTTTAGTGCATAGGATAGAGGTTTGCCTGATTTATGATTTTCGAATTCCATACGTCTGTCTATCTCGTTTCATTTGTCCTCTTTCGTTATTCCGGAAATGGAAATGAATGAAATGGGATGGAATGAACCGAGTATTGTATGTCAAAATTATAATTGTGATACATATACAATGAATTTGATCTAGAGCAAAAGGGATATGAACTGTTTTCAATTCCCCCATTACCTTTCTCTGATTCTTTGTACTGGTAAATTTGTCATACTTGCTTCATTTTGCAGACAAACAAACACACACACAGAGAGTTTTCTCTCCAATCTGCAACCATCTATTATGGGAGCCTCTCTCTCTCTCTCTCTCTCTCTCTCTCTCTCTCTCTCTCTCTCTCTCTCGTGCATATGCATGCATGCATATGTGGATATGGTTTATGGTATAAGACTTGTTTGACCGATGGATGGGCTATGCTTACCTAACATCTTATTCAATTTAGGGTAAGGAACTCTACTACTACTTATTTAATTTCTCAAGTAAATAATTAATTTTGCTTTTTTTTAAATTGTGGTTGTGATTGATTTTCAATAAATTAATTCAATAAATTCTCCATTAATTTTCTATTTGCATGCATGGCCATAGCCATAAATACTCTCCTCCTTCGATCGTCATCTCATTTTCTCATGAATAAAATCAAACCCACCCCGACCACAAATCACGTCCTTACACGTGTCCGTCAACTGTATTTTTCCTAGTTGAAGATGGAGTGGATCCACTAGGCCCAATTTAGTTAAGCCCAAATACGGCCCACTATGATTCTATGCAGGTGCTATTATGTTTGGGCTGAATATGGCCCAATTCAATAGATTATATATATATATAGGAAAAGAAAATACAAAATACATTTATCAACGCAAAAAATTACTACAGTAACATTTTACTATAATCCAACGCAATTTATCGACGTAGTAACGCCGCCGTCCACCACCAGATTATGGCCGCTGATATACTTGGACTCGTCGCTTGCCAGAAACACCGCTGCCTCCGCCACGTCCCTCGTCCTCAGCGTCGTCCCCTTCAAGTTCGCCATCCCCCTCATCAGCTCCTCCATCTTCTCCACCTCATCCTCCCCCACTGGGCCGGTGGCGCCGTCGTCATCCCGCCACGCGTTCACCAGCATGCTCGTCGCCACCCCAAATGGCGAAATGCAGTTGACTCGTATCCCGTGCTTCCCCAGCTCGCAGGCGGCGTTCTTCACCAGCCCCACCACGGCGTGCTTCGACGCCGTGTAGGCGTGCGGCGCCATCCCGCCCACCACCGCCGCCACGCTCGCTGTGCAGACGATGCACCCGCCGCCGCCGCCGCGGATCATGGCGCGGGCGGCGTGCTTCATCCCGAGCGCCGCCGCCCGCGCGTTGACCGCCATGACCCGGTCGAACTCGTCGGCGTCGAAGTCGAGGATGCTCTTCCGCCGCGCCTGGTCGCCGAGGATCCCGGCGTTGCTGAAGAGCACGTCGATCCTGCCGTGCGCCGCCACCGTCGAGCCGATTAGGGCTTCGATCTCGGCCTCCGACGCGACGTCACACCGCACGTACGTGGCGTTCGGCGCGAGCGACTCGGCCACCGAGCTGCCCAGCCCGTCCTCCACGTCGGCGATCACGACCCTGGCGCCGTGCGCGGCGAACAGCCTCGCCGTCACCTCGCCTATCCCTCTGGCGCCGCCGGTGACGATTGCGATCTTTCCGTCCAGTCTGTACAAAACAAGCAAATTATTTCGGAATCAATTAATTTATGGCGGGAAAATTGAGAAGCTAGGGTTAAATCAATGCAGGTAGGGTACCTTTTGAAGGAGGGAGAGGCGGCGTTGTCCGCCGGTAAGAGAGTCTCTGGGAGGAGTTGCATCGCCGGCATTGACGGTTGATTGCGGCGGAGGAGAAGAAGAAGAATGAGTCCAGTTGAGAAAAGAGTGAAGGAGCGGACGCATATTTATAGGCGTTAGCCCAAACCTTCTACTACTAATAACCGACCACCTTAATTAATAATGTAAGCTATCATATTTAATCTTTTTACATTAACTTTATGTTATTATATAGTAGTATATGATTATTATGTTATTTGGAAATTGGTAAAAATACTTTAAATAATAATAATAATAATAATAATAATATATTTATTACCAGGAAATTTTTGTTGTCCTTGGTTTAATTTAAACGCCATTTAGGTGAATCAAACAACTCTCCAGATTTCCTGCGATCATGCACTTAATTACTTACTCATTTCGAGGTGAATTCCCAATTATTAATGAATAAAATCGTTGTTTTTTTTAATAAATTATTTTAAAAAAAAGTACTAATATTAGGAAATATAGTTTTGAATGTCGACATGCATGAATTTTTTACTGGATTATTAAAAGAGTAATTTGTTAATTAAATTTCAATTTTATCACCGTTTAGTTTACCGCGATGAAGAAAATCTGAATCTAAATTAGAAATAAATAATGGAACGAGAAACACGATAACAGGGACAGGCTGGTCAACTGCGTAATTGTCTACGTTTGCACGTAATCAAGAAAACTAATTGTACTGATGTGAAACTAATTATTTAATTAGCCATGCTAGTCGTGGAAACTTTGATTTATTTGCAGTCAACTGTATCTCAATTCCTCTCTATTTTTTATTATTAATTAAACTAGCTGTATATATAGTTGTGTACGACTATTTCAAATATTTTGTAGGAGTTCTTCTCTAATTTTTAATTAATTAAAAGCTTATTGTAGGTGAGATCCCCTGTCTCATATTTTATTCATGTTCATACTATTCTTATTGTTATTTTATTTTATTTGTGATTCGGCTTCGGGATTTAACATTAAATACGACTCAAGGTAACGATTTAAGCGATTGTAAATTTTGATATATCACCAAATAATCTTATCAAGAATTAATAATACTAGCTAAGATATTGCATTTTGATATAATAATTCTTGCTAAGATATGATTTAGATTATTTGGTGAGAAAATCTATTTCAGTACAAATGTTTCCTTATACTAATGCAACAAGTATCATTAGAAGATTCTCGATTTCCTAAAGCTATATTATAAGCCATGCTTCATTTAACTAATGTACACGATCTGATTGGTATCATATCATCATCTTATTCTTTCTACATTGAATACTTTGCAAATATGGTCGGAACTTCGTATGTTTCGTCTGATTAGTCGATAATAAACTCACTTATATTAAAATAATAATCGTTATCGATGAAATAGATTTCGTATCTCAATCTGCTATCTTCGTCCATTTTATCATGACGTTTTACTATCGGGCCTACACTAACCATTTAGTTAGTACTACTTGGGCTGCATTGAGTACACCCATTCTGGTGTGAAGTGCTTTTCATTAAGCTACTAAGCCCATTAACACAAGTATATATAAACCTTGGAATAATGACATAATCTTGGAATAATTATGGCTGCTAATACTTTTATATATAATAGCAAAGCGGATTCGGAGCACCACGTTAATTCACGTGTCTACGTGGCGCTTCATATGCTCTCCGTTCCTATTTATCTAAAAATTCAATTTTTTATAATAATAAATATTATAATTATTATATAATTATCATTATTAATAATAATATTATTATATCTTTAATAGTTATCTTCAATATTATTCTATTCATACAAGAATAGATTTTAATATATTGTTTCGATAAAAAAAAAGATTTTAATATATTATTTATTTATTTATTTATTTATAATAAAATAACAATAACAATTACAATTCCATATAATATAAAAAATAATAGAATCTACATGCAAATAATTATGCAAATATGATTAACATTTATTTGTAGTATTATGCAATGATTAGTAAGTATTTAACCGAATGCTTTATATAAATTAATTTTTTCATGTTGAATTTTGACGAGGTACACTATACTTCTTATCAAAATATTACTTTAATAAACCTACTTTTATTATCACAATTAACTAGCGGCTTGAAATAACGACACGGCGAGATGAAGGGCCCGTTTGGCTAAGCTTATTTCAAAATGCTTATAAGCTCTAAGTGCTTATAAGATGTTTAAGAGCTTATAAGATGTATGAGGGTAAGAGCTTATAAATTGTTGAAGTGTTTGGATAAAAGAGCTTATAAGCTCAAGGGGATAATAAAAAAATAAAATCTGAAAATTAAAAAAAAATAAAAAAAATAAATAAATTTTTTGAAATCATAATGTTGTAACATCAAATGGAAGTTTATATAATATAAATATAAAAATAAAATAGAATTATAGTGGTAAATAAGCAAAATTTTTAAAAAAAAAATAGTTGGGGTGGATGAGCTTATTTTTTGGAGTGCTTATAAGCACTTTTTGCTTATTTTTATATCTTATAAGCTCTTAATGAGCTTATTTTGCCAAACACATTTAGAGTGCTTATAAGCAGTCAAACAGCTTATAAGCAGTCAAACATCTTATAAGCTAAGCTTATAAGCTTAGCCAAACACCCTCGAAATCAATATAACTATTTGAGACCACTCATTGACATTTTCTTTTTATTAAAATAAACAACGGACGACTTGAACTTATTTTAATAATTTTCTTTTATATATAACGGGCAACTTGACATTTTAATAATTTTCATTTATATTTTACTTTAAAATAACGTTATAAAGTGATTCGTATCGAATTCTGACAGAATACAAATGCACTTACCATCAACATATTCCTCTTTAAACCTATTTTCTTATATACACGAATAACGGGTGACTTTATATAATTATATATGTTTATACTAAAATCATATCAAATTAAGTTACAGGTTAGATGCAAAAGAGGCAGATTTCGATTAATGTAAACTATTTTCGACGGGTAGTAAATTATTAAATACTTTTCAATTACATTATTTTTTATTTTATTTTTTGTATTTCACAGGAAACTTGGCTTTGTTGATTATGGCACTAATTTCATTTATAAGTCTTAAAACGTCGAAGATTTAAATGTAACAAGAATCGGCGTTATGACTTGATTTATTTTGATCTAACAACATTTTATTTTTATTACAAATAAACATCGGGCTACGCGAATACTTATATGATAAGCATACATGGTAGTATACAATATAAAACTAAATATAAGATAAATATTGTGTGAGATTGAAATATATCATACTTCAATATTTACAAATATATGTATTTTAGATAAATAAGAATTACGGATGTAGGAATTGACACGTATGCATGTCGATCAACGTGGTGGTTCGAAACGGGCATCTTAACTTATTTTGATATAAAGACATTTTTTTAATTGAAAAACATTACGGGTGACTTGACATATTTTCATATTTTTCATTTATACTCTACTTAAAAATAACGTTATAAAGTGATTGTATCGAATTTCGAACGAGATATAAACGCACTTATCATCAAAATATTCCCCTTTAAACCTATTTTCTTATAAACACGGGAAACGAGTGACTTTATGTTGACATTTTGTTTTATTACAATAAACAATAGGCTACGGGAGACTTTGTTTGACATTTTATGTTTATTAAAATAAACAACGGGCGGCTGAATGAGATACTAATGCACATATCATCAAAATATTCCCCTTTAAACCTATTTTCTTATAAACACGAGTAACGGGAGACTACACTCAAACTTCAATAGCTTTGTAGAAGAGGAGCCAAACATATTATTTTGGTCCATATTTCTTATATAATTTTCATATTGTTTATTTACTTTTAGTATTTTGTATTACTTTTAAATATATTTTTATATTTCACGAGGAACTTGACTTTGTCGTTTTTGGCACCAAATTGAATTGTAAGTCTTTAAACGTCGAAGATTTAAATATAATATGAATCATCATTGAATTAGTTCTTCATCATTCTTAAATTCTTTTATTGTTTATAAGTACTCCCTCCGTCCTCCATTTAGTGACGTTAATACTATATTGGGGCGTCCTCCATTTACTGACATATTCCGTTTTAGGACGTAGACCCCACAATCACTTTAACACTTTATACATCTACTTTTTATTATTTTAACATTTTAATACTATTAAACAATTCAAATGGACCCACAATTATTCCACTTTAACATTTTAACACATTAATTTATTATTATACCATAAAATGCGAAAAAACGCGTGCCCAAACTCCCTCCGTCACTAAATGGAGGATGGAGGGAGTATATAAAAATCGAGAATCATAGTCTAAAATATTTTTAAATAAATTTCACTAATAAAATATCTAAACATTAGAAATAATTGACATCCGTCGATTTTCGACGGGTTGTAAACTAGTATATATAAACACACAACCTTATTGGGCCATCACTAGCCCATTTGTATATGGACTGGAAAAATAAAACGTTACATTTATACAATTAGGAATTAGCTATTCATGTACTCTATTTGAAGTATTATTTACCTATTTAGAAAGAGAAAGGGAAAGGGCAATAGTGTTTGAAGCGTAGACTATTATAATAAAAGTATTGCATGTGATTACTTTGCTCGTGGCCTACAACAATTATACAATTCTATTCAACTCAACCCCTATAGGCACTATATTGATGTATAGTACTCAAGTTGAACAACACAAAATAATTATTGGTTTAACTTTCATCACTCGTTCCATCTCATTCAGCTGGCTTAACGATCAAATAAACATAAGTAAAATAACGGTAGCGAATAAAGAGATCTTTTTCCCCCTTTTATGTTTTTTCAAATTACGAGCAGATAAAATTACATTATTACCCATATTCTTCATTCATACGTCGAACCAATGATGTGCAAGTGTCAGATTACGAATAGCCAATAGGAATGTCATCTATATTATTTTTAATACACATATTTTTATTTTCAACTTATACAATTGCCAACACCACCAACTATCACCTAGTCTATAAAATAATAATAATTAAACTAAGTTGTGGTTGGTACTAACTTTAGTTGCTAACTAATGGATGCCTCTCATTGCTCTCCCTAGTAGAAAACTTCACAATTAAAGAACCAAAGCTTTGAAGTAAAGGTTGCATCATTATATCTACATCAATTAGATTAAAGCCTTCCTTAACAATAAAAACCTTTGTCAAATTACATAATTAGTAACATTCCACCCCAAAAAGAATATAAAAGGGTAAAAAACAATCAAACCAATCCAAAAACATATACTACATCAATATCAATGCCATATTAAAACACCAAGAAAAGGGCAAAGTTTAATGCAAAACAAAAACATGTGATTTGTCAACATTTCCAATCTACCCTTGTTTGACTCTAAACATACATTGAGACAAACCATTTATGTTGCTTGAAAAGTTTACTATGTCATGTGATTTCACAAAAGTACTGCTCCCACCGTCCCGTTCTATTAGTCCCTTTTCTCCTTGTACATCAATCTCATTTATCAGTCTCAGTTTTTAAAATGCAAGAATATTTAATTACAATTAACTATCTTTCATTAGAAGTGATTACAACCATATATCCTTTCATTCATTGGTTATTGTGCCGTTCCTATAACACGAGACGAAGATAAAAAAATGTAAATGATATTGATGTAGACCTAACATCCTAGGCACATAATTATGACAAACTCTAAGATTAAGAAAACATGTGACTCAAAAAACCATAACTTGTAGTTGTAAGATCGTGACAACCATAAATTACAACTTTATTTCATAGAAAAATCTAGTGGGCCCACACATTATATTTTAAAGGTAAAATATGGGCCTTTTAATGGTAACCATTTATCCATGAAGCCTGCAAATTGGGCTAAGGCCCAAAATTATGGGCCCCACCTTTAGCTAATTATTATTTAAATAATCCCTAAAATACTTTAAAACAACGGATTTTGAATTAAATTAATACACTACTGTAGTTTTGTCCCTTTTGTTAAGAAGGAAGTAAAAAAGCGGCTGTATAATTTAAGCCCACGATAACCGGCACCCCACGCGGCTCCGTAACCTGCGCCCCCATGGCGCATTTTAACTCCTGGTACCAACATACCGTTTTCACGCATTCCCAAAATACCCTCAATTATAAAATGATAAATTAATTATTAAAAATTAAATGTCAAACGACTGAAACCGCATAATCCCTTATTTTCAGCTAATTATTGTCTCTTTCCTGTAATGAAAAATTCGTGTAATTCTCTCTTATTTTTGTAATTAAAAAAGAAAAAGGAAATAAAATTGTGCAATAAAGGAGTCAACAGTAGTTCGCCTGAGTTCCCAACTCCTTCACCGCAGCACAATCACAAAAAAAGTAAAGAAAAAAACGGAAAAAACCTCTGTCTCTATCTGTATATATATACAGCATTTATATGTATCGGTGGTGGTTGGAGGTGGTGAGCCTCAATTTTGAGAAATTGATCGAGTTCGGTTGACGTTTGATTTGTGAGAATTTGGAAGGGAAAGGGGGAGAAATGCCGATGAGTAGGTACGAGGTGCGGAATGAGTACAGTTTGGCCGATCCGGAGCTGTATCGGGCGGCGGATAAGGATGATCCGGAGGCGTTGCTTGAGGGCGTCGCCATGTCCGGCTTGGTCGGAGTTCTTCGCCAGCTCGGCGACCTAGCTGAGTGAGTCGTTACTTTTTAGTTTTTTTTTTTTTTTTTTTTTTGGTGTATTTCGTGGATAATGTGCTTTTGTTGTTTTGTATTTTGGTTGAAATGTGGTGGAATTGGGGATTTTTTTTAAAGGAAATTTTGGTGTTGATAGGCTGGAGATTTCAGTTTTGAGTTCCTAATTGGTTTGTGTGCGAGCCTGTGATTTTCCTTCCGAGTTTTGGTGTTTCCAACGAAATGCATGTATAAATTCACCCGAGGGAGATAATTCTGGTGTACTGGTTGATATGCTGATATCTCGCTTGATAAGTTAACCGTTTTAATTTTTGATAGCTATTCGTTATTTGTTGGTTTTTATCGAAATTGGTGCTTTTAATCCAGTTTGAGGTGATTGGGGGTTGAGCGGAGGTTATTGGGTGATCGTAGTTCGGTTGCCTCTCCGAATTGGTTTTTAGTTTCTCCACTTAGTTAATTTTGGTATGTGGATTATGGTATTTGGATTGCATTGATATTAGTGGAAATAGTGAGGCCATTTTTAGGGATGTTTCGTATATCAGTATGCTGAAGGGTTGGTAGTTGTGAGTCGTGATATTCATATAGTTTCTCAAAGTTCAATGTGTTTGTTTTTGAAGGTTTGCTGCAGAGATTTTTCATAACCTACACGAAGATGTGATGGCAACTGCTTCAAGGGGGCATACCTTAGCATTTCGAGTTCAGCAGCTCGAGATGGAGATTCCTTCACTTGAAAGAGCACTTCTTTCCCAGACAGATCATTCCTCATTCTTTTACCATCCTAGTGAGCTCCTGTTTTTCTTTCTGTTATAAATTCCCACATTAACCCCTATTGTTTCCACTCTGTCATTTGGTTCATATCATCCGAGTGGTTAAAGATGCTTGTAACAAAATCTGTTAGCCAATACAAAGGAATTCTTCTATCTATATAATTATGTGGTACAAAATGCTGCATAGTTGTTTATGTTAAATTTTTGAGTAATTTCACTCTTAAACGATTCTGCTTCGTCATTTCTTGGTGGCATCTTTTGTCAACTATACCTCAAACTGCTTGTTGGATGTAATAGTGATGTGGTAAAACTGTGTTACAGGTGTTGACTGGCATCCTAAACCGCGACATGACGGCAATCTAGTTACTCATGAAGACATGCCTCGGTTCATTATGGAGTCCTATGAAGAATGCAGGGAACCTCCTCGCCTATTCCTTCTAGACAAGTATAATCTGCTGTTAATTTTTTTTTTTAATGACTAAACTGTCTTGCAAAAACTGACATCTCAAATAACATTATCAATTTAGGTTTGACGTTGCGGGAGCTGGAGCATGTCTAAAGCGTTACACTGATCCCTCATTTTTCAAAGTAGAAACCTCTGAAATGACTAGTGCAGATATCCATAAGGAAAAGAAGATCCGCAAAGCAAAGGTAATCTTTTGAGAAAGACCTGAAGTTCTTAGCAGAAAAACAGAAGTATAGAAGAATAAATTTAATACTTGAAGTTCTTAGCATGAAACCATCTATTCTCCTGTTAGTAATTGTAGACATGCGCCTGTTTAGTGTAAGAAGTGCTAGCATTAATTTTGGCTCCTTGCTCTTATTTTTCATTCTCTTTCATAAGCGGTAACTACAAAATTCCTATGGAGATATTGAGTTCTTTCCTGAACTGCATTTGCTTTCAATTTTTAATTCATGCAGTCTGAGTTACTGGTTTCTTGTTGAACAGAAGAAAGGGCCGCGCTGGAGAAACAGAGAAACCCGTGAAGTCTTATCGACATCACATACCAAGTGAGGCTTCTTATATCATGTTACTCTTTTTCTTCCCTTCCATTTTAGTGTTAATTCTGCTTGATGGCAGAGAATGAGATTTGTCTAATTTGCAATTGCATCTTATAGACTCCATCAGCTTTTCCTGGAGGAGCGTGTTGAAAATGGTATTAGCACCACTTCTCGTCTTGCCAAATTAAAGAGGAGACTAAATGGATTTCCATTTAACTCAAAAGATGGGGAGAGCTACATGGAAAAAATACTGAGGTCTCCTTCCCCGGATCATGAAGTGCTTCATGAAATGTCAGTGGAGTCACCACAGCAGAAGTTGGCTACAAATGGTGATTCTGCTTACAACATGTTTGAATTCAGGCCAGTGAGTTACGATAGAGAGGGAGGAGGAAGAAAACGAAGTACTCCTATATCTTTAGATAGAGAGAGTGTTGCACAGAATCCTTTCAAGTATGACTCAGACGAGTCTCTCATAGATGATGAAGTCTGCAAGATACCGAGTTCACATCCTAACGTTGCAACAAATGGCATGACATCTGCTCTCAATGCGTTGGCTGGTGAAAAGGTTGTAGCCGTCGACGCAGAAAGCAATAGAGAAGGAAGCTTTGCTGGCAACGAATCTGACGGTATGGCCAGTGAGATAGATAATTTTGTGGATGCACCTTCAACCATGGAGTCAGAAATGGATAGGGATTCTGACATGAGAATGAAGAGGGATGACTCGTCAGCTATAAGAATGGAATCCTTCATTACAGATGCGTATGAAGAGCCTGTTCGTTCAAGGTCCTCTGATTCTCAGTCTACTGGACACACTACCATGTCTGATGTGGGGAACAACTCATCCACAAAAGAAGTATGTAGTTTCTCTTCTGATTCTCCAAACATTTCAGCTGAAAAACCTGAGTCAGAAAGCTCTTCCAATAATGGATTTCAATGCACTGATATCTCTGTGAATGAGATAGTTGATACATCTTCTTACCAGTCCACCATTCAAAAACCTGTGATTTTTGACGAAACGCACTCTCAGACTGATGCCTTCGCCAACCGCAGGTCTGAATCAGAGCAGGTCTCTTCTAGTTTGTGCCGTGAGGGATCAATACCTTTGATGCATTCTGATCTTAATGAACTCATGAGAGGTGGTATGCTGCCACCTCAATTAGATGAAAAGGCGTCCACTACTCTGGATGATGAAGAAGAAAACACACACCCAAGCGCAGGTCCAGTATGTGTGGCTTCCAATGGTACATGCGCAGAGGCCAATGCCCCGAGGTCTGAGTTGGATCTGGTGCATTCTACTCTGTGGCCCAATGAATCTGTACCTGCGTCAGAGCTTTCTGATCTTGACAAAGTTGTTGGAGGCCATACGACAGAGGCACCTGGATCAGATGAGACGGTCTCGGTGACAGATGACAAAGAAAAGATGATGAATCTGGTCATAATTCCACCATTTTCTCCCAGTGCCTGCATTTCAAGATCTCAGTCAGAAGATGATCTATCAAGATCCTTCGATGGAGAAAAAATGGTGGATGAACCAAATGATCAGAGTGTAGCTTGTCTTTCTACTGTACATGACACTTATCCTCACACCGCGGATACTTCGGTTATAACATCCTCCAATATCCTTCACGAGGATGAATCTGATGGGGAGTGTCTGGAATTGGCAGATGATGCAGCTCCCACAATAAATATACCTAATGCCCTTTCAACCAGTGGTACTCTCGCCACGACGGTTTCTGGAAACGATTTTCAAGATAAGTTTGAAGATGAGTTTCCAGAGGTGCCTGAAAACTCTCCTTCTGATACTCTTGATGGAGCATGTGATGGAGACAATATCGAGCCTGAAGGAGATAACCTTAATGGTGTGTGGGATGATGAGGATTCAAATGTTTCTACTGATTCTCTAAACTATAGTCCACATATCATGGAGGCATCTCCTGAGAAGGGGCTCGAAGAAATGTCTTTGGCTAGTGCTCACACTCTAACTGTTGAAGACAATCGCTCTAATAGCTCCATGGACGATGGGAATAGCTTGGAAAATCTAAAATTATCACACCTGGCCCACTCTCCTGATAGTCCGATGGAAGGTCTTGATGCTCATGATGAAGACACATTCTCTGAAGAAGATACAACCGTAAATGAAACTCCTTTGTTTGGAATTCTGGAATCTTGCGAGGTTGTGGGTTTGCAGAGTGCAGATCTATCATATAATGTTTCTCCCAATGATTCAGAAGCTGTAGAAGTATCACATACTTCAAAAGATCTCAAAGAACCTGCAGGATCATCAAATATTGTAGAAATGGATGAAAATTCAGAGTCCTCAGGTTCAAATGCACAAGAAGTTTCCGAAATTACAAGCTCTGCTGAATTCGAGCCAGTGAATGAGATTCGTGAGATGTTGAGTAAGCCTGCTGATGAAGCTGATGCATCCAACACCACATATATCACTTCTCCTTCACCTGCGGTCTCTGAAGATTCAAGTCTCAGTAAGTTGGTAGAAGAGCACAATGATTGCTTAGAGGATTCAGGCATACATGAACTCAAGAATGATGAGATATGTCCTTCCGAAGGGGATTCGGATCATATGGACAAAGTGGGCCCTGCAGAAGCTTCTGCATCAGGTTTTGGAGCAATCATCTGCAACTCTGTTGATAATGATCATGTGGACTCAGAACTATCTGGTTTGATTCCTAATTCACATCTTGATTTGGAAATCGATCAGTCACCTACAGAGCAGTGTGGTTTAGATAGAGATCAAGAACGATTCCATGAAACCTGTCTTGAAAATCAAGTCTCTGATGCTCCATCATTGCCAGTTCATAATGACACCGAGGAATCAGTACAGTTAGGGCTGCCATCCTCTCTCCTTGATCAACATTTATTGCATCCTTCCGAAATAAGACCAGAGTTGTCACCTTCTTTGCCTGTGAACTACCAGCGGGTACTAGATAATGGGGATGGCAAAGAAGATAGCAATAATGTAGTCTCTGGATTTCCTACTGTGAATGGCTCAAGTCCACTTCTGTTTTCAGCGCTCTCAAGATTAAGTAACGAGATAATTGTCCCTGGACATTTCAAGAATCCATTAGGTTCCATTTCCCCTCCAAGTAACCCTTTCCTCCAAGCAAATCAGAATAGTCATTCCGACTTACCTCCACTGCCACCTCTCCCACCAGTTCAGTGGAGGATGGGGAAGCTTCAGCATGCTTCGCCCTCTTCAGAGGAAGAGATGCCAATAAATGAGGAATCTTGCCCTCAATCAGTATCCAGCACCGCAGCCATTGCTGATGATTCTGTTCCACCCACTGCATCCACTGCTGAAGATTCTGCTCCACCCACTGCTGAAGATTCTGCTCCACCCACTGCATCCACTGCTGAAGATTCTGCTCAACCCACTGCATCCACCCATGACAAGAATTCTTTCCGGGAAGAAACGAAAGACTTGGAGACTGAAGTTGCAGCTGAGGCCATATTAAAAGAAGAGAATCTTGAAAAAAGCATAAATAGCCCAGAAGCCAAAACTTTGCCTGATACAACTGATCCGCCTTCAAAGATGGATGACAAGCCACAGCTGTTAGCCACACCAATTTCAGAGAGTGTATCTACACCATCAGCTACAGAAGATGGTGCTGAAAATGGGAGCCAGAAAGTGAAATTGCGCCCTCGAAATCCTCTTGTTGATGATGCTTCTTTCCTTGACAAGAGTAAAGTAAGTATTATCTGTTCCTTTACTTTCATACAGTGCAAATTAGTCTATGGTAGTGCCATGTCTTAAAACTTTACTCTCATCCTGCAGCTAAGGAAAGTTACAGATCGAGTTAGGCCCGAAATACCGAAGGTAGAAGAAAGAGATTCTCTCTTGGAGCAAATAAGGACCAAGGTAAGAATGACCATATTTATATATAGAAAGAAGTTATATATGCATGCATATCGCTCACAGAAATAACTCCACATAATCTTCGCTTTGCTAGTCCTTCAATCTGAAACCTGCAATGTCATCGAGACCTAGTATCCGGGCTCGTGGTCCTAACACAAATCTCAAAGTTGTAGCGATTTTGGAAAAAGCAAACGCAATCCGCCAGGTACCTCTCCCCCCTCCCACTCCCTGCAAAGCTTTCTTCCCTAGTTTCGTACTCTCGTTTTATTAATGAAAATGGTTACAATTGCAGGCCTTTGCTGGTAGCGATGAGGACGACGATGATAGCTGGAGTGAATGAGGTAAAAGAAATCATCCTCGAGCCAACATTCCCTAAATGATCATACATTGCTGAAAATTTTCTCGAGACAAAAGATGAGACCGGTCGAGGTCGACGAATTCATCATCAATTCATTGAGCTTGTCCAAGCCAGGAGTGGTTAAGGTTATATATGTATGTTCATGAGTATAGCATAGGTTGTACACCATTTTACAAGCTTAATTTCTGTGTAAATGTTTGAGGGTATATATATATATATAGCTTAGAAAATTGCTAGTGTTCAGTTTTGTCCTTGTTGTATACAAAAAACATGCCTTTTTTACAATGCAGTGTTTTGTTTTCCCAGAAAATTATTATATAATCATTTATTATCATTTAAAAAAAAATATTTCTGATTTATTAATTAAAATTAAAAATTTCACCTTGGGCTTGGAGGCCCAAATACGATCCGAATTATTCGACTTTGACTTTACGAAGAAAAGAAGTCAAATGCGTGACGTCAGCAGAGGTAAGCGACGACGTCGCATCGGTGTGAGTCTGCAATGGAAAGGAAGCAATTTCTGATTCTGCAAAAACCCCGTTGATAAATCCCTCCCAAATTCTCAAACCAAGAAACATGCGACGGATAATCGGGAATCGAACCGATTGATTGATTTTCCGCAAGATTACATGGGAAAATCGGCCTCGCAGCTGAGCAAAAGCCTCCCGGAGCAGAAGACCAGCAGCAACGACGATAGCAGCAGCAGCAGAGGGAAGCGGAAGCGGCCGATGGCGACGGCGGAGAACGGCGAGGAGGCGGCGCGCCTTCCGTTATCGGAAGTCGTCTCGGATTGTGTTGAGCGGTGGTTTCAGGACTCGCTCAAGGATGCGAAAGCCGGCGATGTCAATATGCAGGTGCTCGTCGGTCAGATGTATAATTGCGGCTATGGTATTCCCAAGGACGTCGATAAGGTCTCTCTCTCTCTCTCTCTCTCTCTTGATGATTCGATTTTGTTTGAAAATTGGAAGTAGTTGGGGTTTGCCGTTGCTTATTTTCTGAATTGATGATCGTTGGATGTTTAGGGGAAGTTTTGGATGACGAGGGCTTCGAGAGTGAGGTCTTCGGTTTGGAAAGTTCGAAACAAGCGTCCTGGTGAATTTCCCTAATCTTTGCTGTAGTTGTGTATGATTTCTGCTTTTATTTGATTGAAATAGAATCGAAAATCATGTGGAATTTGTGGCTCTTTACAGGTTACAATGCGAGTGATTCTGATTCAGAGGAGTCAGCTGGTGATTCTTGATCTTCTTATCTGTCTGTGCAGATATAAAGTGAGTTGGATTCGTTGGCCTTCGATTTGTTAACTGTGCTATTCTTGAATCTGTTTGCTTAGTTCACTTTGGTAATAATGCTGATATGTGGATCTCTAGTTCTTGAATGATTATGAAGGACGAGGCTCTTGTTCAATAGATGTTTCGATAAGCATTTATCGATGATTTTGCTCTTGTTCTGCTGATTTCTTTGACTTGTTTCTTTTTGTGGGAATTGATTTATTTAAGCAGTTAAATTTGCTAGATCTTAGTTCTCCAAAAGATATACCCTGAAAATAAGAAAAAAGTAGCAGTTTCTTGAATGACACGACGCTTGGCTGTTGAAGAATATTTCTGTTTTTCAACTTATTGAACATTCAAGATTACATCATTAAGCACTCTTATCCTAGTGTCTCGTTCGCTTTGTTGAAACCTCTTCTACATGTTGGATATTATGAACTCTCTCCTAAAGTGGGGCACCCACATGGGCATTTGCACCTACACGAATGAGCCTGGACATGTAAAGCATACCACCTTTCTTGAAAGGTATCTAAATGTCCAAAACAATATGGAAGGAGCTAGAGAGCTATTGTGAAAAATCGTAAGCTAGATTGATTATCTTATTGGGATTAGGAATGCGGTCCAATTTCATGTGTGTAGATATCTCATATCTGGTTATGATTTCGGAACCTATGCTGCTTTGTCCCTTCAGAGATTGTGTATTTACTGGCAACTTTGGTACCTTCAGAGATCAATCTTCTTTACAATTATGATGAAGTGAATACGTGCTCTTGGTTTCCATGGATGGTATTCTACTGTGTTTCTACGGGCTGTTGACGTTTTTTGACCTTAAATTCATCCGAACTTTACATACATTTCATTTGCATAGATATTTGCTATAGATGATGTAACATAATATACGTATGCCTCTGCTTGTTTTGCAGGGTCGTGGTGCAGATCCGTGGTTTGTCCATCTTAAACTTTGTGATGCTTCTCGATTTCTGCCATGAAACGCTTATTACAAGTTTCTGTTCCCGGAGATCGTATTGGGATGATTTTCTTGCCAATGTGTGTATTCTGTATACTTCAATTCATTGTTTGGCTGTGAGATACACCTGTGGGACAGTTTTGGGGAGAAGTTTATGCTCATTTCATTTTACAGAAAGAAGAAAATTTGCAGAACTCTGGTTATAATTGTGCAGAACTGATTGAAAAGAGCTACAATTTTTACCTTCACATTATGAATCCTTATCAGAAATATATTCTAGTTTTATTTCCCGATTTCATTTGACTGGTTTGTCGAACATATCGTGTATGATTAGATAATGAAATGAACCGAATGAAACGAGACGGACAATAGCTTCATACAGAAATATGCCATGAAACGGCGCATCAAAATCAGTCAATATCTTGATTAATATACTACTATTTCTGCCACCTACTTTGAATTAAATAATGCTGCATGCATATCTCAGCTATCTAAGAAAAACACAAGTCAAGAAAAAATTATAGAAAAATTATAGATTAGATGCGCAACATGATATATACAGACAGCCATCTACTGTAAGTTTCAGTCTCATATTCGACAGAAAAAATTATAGAAAAATCCAAGATTCGTTGAAGACGAAGACGAAGAAGCCATGGATGAACCATTGATCGAGCAAGCAGAACACTCTCCTTCTTCACTGCTGGTGAAAAAGCTCTACGTTGGCCACTTTTTAGCTAGATGGGGCGCCAGGTACTTCATCCTTGCTCTCCTTTTCTCACATTCTTTACTGTAAAATTATTTTTTTGGGTTTTTTAATGATGTTTCGAACAGATCCCCGTTGTTTATAGTCAAAGCTTGTTGGATCTATTGTTTTGTTCTTTCTTCACTGTTTGTTGGAGGAACACAAATTATAACTTGCAAAGAGAAATCGAATGCGTAAGATGTGGATATTGAGAATGAGTAGTATGAAGATGATGTTGACTAACATAACTTTAAAGTGAAAAATGTTAATGCGGCAGTTAAGTTTTGAGAAACTTCCAACTCTCATTAATGTGCGTAGTGAAGATATGATACGTTATTTATTTTAATTATTTAGGATTGTCGTTGGGCTTAGCCCGTTTAATTATTTGGGTCGTTCTTTTCGGGTTTTCTTATTGATTCTTTCCCGAATCGTAGGTCGAATCAACCCTAGGTATTTAGTATAAATAGGAGGATTGTATCTTATTTTCATTATCAAGAAATACAATACAAACCCTATTTTATTTTATGCGCCGTCTTTTCCTTTTCTTCTCGTAATCTGGCGTGTACGACGAGCAAGGTTCTCGCGTCTGCCGTTGTATTTTTACTTCCTTTTGTTCGTCTTGGTAGAGGAATTCGCCCCATCCTCTATCAAGATAGTGGGATGTTGTAACTCTTGAATGAGGGATTAAGAGTATATCAAGAAAAGGAAATTAGAAGTTGCAGGGGACACACGAGAGAGCACACAAGAGAGAGAAGGTGGTTCACTAAGAATCTTTTATTAGTAGCATTTTGCTTGTGAGGAATTTGTATTTTTGTTCTCAGTTTTGTATCTTCAATATAGTTGATGTTGAAGATTATCTTTTTTGTAATTCACGGTCATAAAGTGAATTCTTTCGCCCTGAGGCACCCGTAACTTATTTTATACTCTATCTATCCCTTGGAGTTGTTACATTTCTTTTCAGCATTTGTCTCAAGCATTTTCGAGCGTATTGATGATAAGTTTTAAAATATCTTTTTGTGAAAATTTTAAATTTACGAGATCCTACAAGTGTTTTAGTATCTCATAAAAGGAAACAATCTTTAAAAAGCTATTTTAAAACTCATCAATAAAATTTTTGAAAACGCTTGGGACAAATGTTAAAAAAAAGTGTAACAACTCCAAAGGGACGGAGGGAGTATAACTTGTGAAAATTTTTGTACTTGTATGTTTGTTTAAATTCTCCATTGTTGTTCTCATTGTTGTATAATGTTGTTGCAACATTGTTGTGTGATCATGGTGAGCTACACTTTCAAAACTAACTGTTGTTTCTTGATGTGGGTTTTGTCTGTTTCCAAGATCTGGACTTTCTGCATGAACTGGTTTGATTGGCTGATTTTATTTATTTACTTTTTTGAAAAGGTGAAGATTGTCGGATTTTAGGTTGATTTGTTTCAGTAATACGCCACGTGGCACTTTGTAAATGTGTGGTTGTGGATTTGCGATAGCAACCAAAACATTTGAGTATGAATTTATAAAATTGAATTGCAATTTAATTAGTAACAGCAAGCGATTTATGCACACAAATCCTATATTAGTGTAGCCAATTGGCTAAAATAAGAAAAAAAAAAAAAAGAGTAGTGATTGATAGTAAAAGATATGGAAATATCGAAGGAAGGGGAATTACCAAAACAAACACATTCATTCCCTTCTTCTTCAGTAACCAATTTATACTTTGGCCACTTTTTATCCAGATGGAGCTCCAGGTTTCTTCCATCTTCTTCATTATTTGGGTTTTAATTCTGGGTTTTTATGGGGGTTTATTCCCATTTATTGTGGCTATTTTTTTTTTTTTTAATTTTTTGATTTGAAATTCTTGAGGTTTATGTGCTGCATGTCTGTTTTGATTGTGTGATCTCAATAGTTTTCTTAATCCTTCTGTTTTTGCATTTGGATTTCTGCAAAAAGTTTGGTTTTTTCATCATGGGCTTTGTTTTACTTGCCCAAACGTTGACAATTTTGAGAATTGAATGGGTTTTCTGCAAGGATATGATCTACAGTGATGATTAGTTGCATTATTTTTGTGAAATTGAGAAGGGATTCTTCATGTTCTTCATACAAAGTTTCTTGAATGTTAAAGCATCTTATGTTCAATTCATCCCTGTGTAATGTTTTCTTGTTTTGAAACTGCAGGATGTGGGAATTCTCCGTTGGTTTGTACATGATCAACATCTGGCCAGATTCTCTACTTCTTGCTGCAGCTTATGGTGTGGTGGAATCTGCTTCGACCGCATTATTCGGTCCTTTGATCGGAGACTTGGTTGACAAGTTGTCCTACACTAGGGTCTGCTCCGTCTCTCGTTTCTTACAAGTTTTCTTTGAAGTTGACGAGTTTCCTTTTAATTTTATTACACAGTTCACACTTGGCTTTGATCTTCATTAATCTGATGTTGTCTTTTATATTTTCCGTTCGTCTGAACATGTTCTCCAACTATGGCTTCTGAGTCAAAATCTGTCATTCGCTATTGCTGGAGGTGCAGTCATTGCTATACTCAAGTATACAGAATTGAAGACTGCAAATTACGCGGCATTTATCTCTCTTCTCGTACTTATCAACATTTCTGGAGCTGTTGCCGTGCTTTCTACTCTTGCTGGAACCATTTTGGTTGAAAGAGAATGGTAAGGCTTCACTTTATAATGGATTCCTATTGCTTATGATAAGTTCTTAGCATGCTCGAATACGCTCTCGTCTTTGCTCTGTCTGTTCATACTATTTATAAAAGATTGTTTTGATTATGTTCTTCGCGAGATCTTGAGAAGAAATCCTAATGCTTACACGTCGAAAAACCTCAGGGTGGTTGTTATATCAGAAGGTCAATCACCAGGAGTGCTGACAAAGATGAACTCAGTAATACGGAGAATCGATCTAACTTGCAAGCTAGTTGCTCCTGTAGTAACCGGCTTCATTATCAGCTTTGTCTCGTTAACTGCCTCCGCTACGACCCTAGCACTCTGGAACATAGCCTCCGTGTTCTTGATCTATTTTCTTCTCATGTCCGTGTACAACGGGATCCCGAGATTAAGTGATGCTAGCGAAAGAAGGGCTTCAAGATCTTCGATTAGGGAAGTAGATGAGAGCACATCTGCTTATCACGAGCAAGAAAGCTTGATTCCTTCCCGATCAAATGATGACGAACCTACTGAGAGTAGCTCAAACTCGAAATCGACCATCATTGAGAAGCTTAAGGCCAGTCCCTATATAAATGCTTGGAGAGTTTACATTAAGCAAGAGGTTGCCCTTCCGGGACTCGCTCTCGCGTTGCTGTACTTCACTGTACTCAGGTAATCTCCTCGATCATAACAAAGATTAGTCTACTACGATGAATCGAGTGTTCCTCTCTAACTATTAATTTTTCAGCTTTGGAACATTGATGACTGCCACTCTAGAATGGCAAGGTATACCTGCATATGTAATCGGGATTGCACGTGGAGTAAGTGCCACGATCGGGATTGCAGCCACGTTTGGATACCCTATTTTGGAGTCTCGTATTGCAACTCTTCGAACCGGCCTTTGGTCTATTTGGTCTCAGGTACTTACGTATATTTCGTCTTTTCCATATTTCAGAGAGCTGCAGTACTATGTAAGACTGACAGTAACATAGGATTAGAGGTGTCAAAATGTCGGGCTAGGTCTTAAAAATCACGACAGTACTTGAACGATTAGACGATTATACCAAGCTCGAAGTTGTTTAGCTTACTATTATGATCTCATAACTGTTGCAGTGGACTTTTCTCTTGTTATGTGTTGCTTCCATATTCATGAGCGACAAAATCGCATCAGCGTACATGTTGATGGGCGGAGTAGCCTTGTCTCGTTTGGGACTATGGATGTTCGATTTGGCCGTCATTCAGCAAATGCAGGTAAGGAACACAACTCAGTCTATATACACATATCATCAAACAATGTTGCTCGAGCCAATGACGATTCGTCGTTTACTCAAACACAGGACGGTGTATCAGAATCCGATCGTTGCATAGTTGGTGGCGTACAGAACTCGCTCCAGTCGATGCTAGACTTGATGACCTACATCATGGGGATGGTGATCTCCAATCCACTGGTGATGATCCTTTCTCCCCTCTGAAATCCAAAGCTAAAACTCCGGCCTTCGACTTTCGTACTTTTTTCTTCATACGACGATGATCTGAGGCTCGCGGTTTCGATTTTGTAGGACTTCTGGAAGCTGATACTGCTGTCGTTCGTGGTGGCGACGATTGCATCCGTGCTGTACACCGTGCATTTATATCGAGTTCGGAAGCACCTATTTCACCTGGACAAGCTTCTCCACCTCATTCAACTGTAGAATTCCTAATTTCTTTTGAAAAAGATTTCGCCCAAGAATTTCTAGATTTCTAGCTCCGCCCCCGATACACGGCATACTCGTTTTAGCATTGTTCTTGGCTGCACTTTTTTGTTTGACAGCTACAGAAATGGCATCCCTTACATCACTGAACTGGTTAAAAGACTTATTCTTGGTCATGTGCTAAAATCATACTATAATTTGATTGCAATTTTGGTATTAAAAATGATGTTGATGTTACTCTACTTATGCTTTCTTGTTTGACTATTTTTTCTTCATTTGCTTGTGTTATGTTGTGTCAAGTACAAAAATTTGATTGAAGAACTGGTCTTGGATACCAAAATTATTATTTTTCTTTTAATATATTGACTCAATTTTATATGTTTTATGTTAAATTGCAAAATTAAACTAAGCAAAAAATTACTGTAATTATTTATAAATAAAATAAAATTAAAAAATGAGATAGATTTGATAGCATCGAATGGAGGATCCTACGTGGCAGACATCTAAACATTTTGGTGTCTGATCGAGCCGCCGGGAACTGGTCAAAGTCAAACCCACAAGGTCTGACCAGGCGCCAAATTTCCACAGTCAAACCTCTCGTCGCCTTCGCAGAAACATCTCCTCTTCCCTTTCCACTCAAACTATTTATATTTCTTTCTCCTTTCAACACCATCAACACTTCTCCTTCCTCCCCCCTTCAAATTTCTTACCTATTTCCAGCAACAATCCTCTCTCTCTCTCTACATCTCTCTCTAATGGCGTCTTCAGGTGGCAGCTTGAACACAGCCGCCGTCAATTCCTTCCATTACAACCCCAGCTACCAGTACATGAACAACTTCACTGATCTCCTCAGTTCCAACAAGGACTACGAGGAGAAATCTTCTCCTCTCAACTGGGGAATGGATTCCGACAACAACAACAACAACAACAACAACAAGAACAGATCGGTTCCGCCTCTCTCTCCTCCTCCCTTCTCTCCTTCCTTCTTCCTCGACTCTCCTTCCATCTTCGGATCATCCAACGTAAGTCTCCCCTCCCCCCAATTTCTGCTCTAATTACTCTGTGCCCTAATTTAAAAATTCAATTAATCAATTTCCCGTTCAATTCGTGTAGGTGCTTCCATCTCCGACCACCGGAGCCTTCGCCGCGATGTTCGCCAAGGAGGAGGAGAGCAATTTCTCCTTCCAATCCCAGGCCGCTCCATCCATGCCTTCTACCGATTCACTGAAAAGGCAGAGAGAAGAAGAAATCATCAACCTTAAATCGGAAGAAATCCCAAATCACACCAATTACTCCGCCGTGAGGGAGCAGGGGAAGTCCGACGACGGCTACAACTGGAGGAAGTACGGGCAGAAGCAGGTGAAAGGGAGCGAGAACCCTCGGAGCTACTACAAGTGCACCTTCGCTAACTGCCCCACGAAGAAGAAGGTGGAGCGGAATTTGGAAGGATTCATTACAGAGATCGTTTACAAAGGCAGCCACAACCACGACAAACCCCAGTCGACGAGGAGATCCTCCTCCAACAACATCGTCGCCCCACACCAGAACCCGGCGTCGTTCGCCGAGCGCGCGACGCCGGAGAACTCGTCGGCCTCGTTCGGAGACGACGAGGTCGAGCAGGCCTCCTCCATCACCAACTCCGCCGATGATAATGGCATCGATCATGACGCCAAGAGATGGTAAGAAAGAAAACATGATCCCTTTTCATGATTTCCTTTTCATTTTAACATTTTTTTTCGATTGCTAAATCTTGAATTTTGATTCTTTTCAGGAAAGGGGATGATGAGAATGAGAGCGTCGGAGGAAATGGGAGCAGGAACACAGTTCGTGAGCCTCGAGTCGTGGTTCAGACAACTAGCGAAATCGACATCCTCGATGATGGTTACAGATGGAGGAAGTATGGGCAAAAAGTGGTGAAGGGAAATCCAAATCCAAGGAGCTACTACAAGTGCACCTCCAACAACTGCCCCGTCCGGAAGCACGTGGAGAGGGCGTTCCACGACTCGAGGGCAGTGATCACCACCTACGAGGGGAAGCACAACCACGAGGTTCCTGCAGCTCGGGGCAGCGGCTGCTACACGACGAACAGGCCTCAGGCCACCGTGGCTATGAGGCCTCCTGCTGTGAGCAACGTGACCGCATTCAAGCAGACTCCTTATACTGTTGAGATGGCGCAGAGTGCGGATAGCTTTGCGTTTTCGGGCTATGGGAATGGTTATATGAGCGGGAACGGGATGTCGGTAGCCAAGGAAGAGCCCAGAGATCACTCGTTTTTCGACTCATTCCTGGATTGATCGATGAATGAGCATGTGTTTTGTGTTGTTGATGAATAAGGGCATTTTGTGTTGTAAATGTAAGATCAGATTTAGGGTGTTAGTCGAATTTTTTCATTTGTTTCACACTTATACTAATACAATTTCCATTTCTTTGAATTCCTTGGATAAATTGTCCCTTTTTTCATATGAGTCATACACATTTATATTCAAGAACAATACAACAAGAACACAATGCAATCATATCATATGTACGACGATTTGCAGAGTTTATATCCGGAAATTAGAGACGAAATCGCCAAAGAGACGAAGGCGAAGAAGGCCATGCTTATCGAAGCTGCAGAGGCATCTGTAAACAAATTGTCTGCACCTCCTCTCATACCGTTTGTCAATGGTATGGCAGCTGAAACTGCTGATATCAACAAGTATGCACTAATCTGCAATCAATTAACATCACATTCCGAAAATCCATCAACACGAAAACATTCTCAAGAATTAGGAATGCACAAACTGAGAAATAAGTTGAATCGCCATGGGAAGAATAATATTCAAAAGATGGGAAAGATAGTATTGAAGAGAACACAAAAAGGGGAATTTTCTATTGTATGAAATGTGCGGCGATTACAATTCATGGAGTGCAACAACACCATATATACATACAAGAAACCCACTAAGTAAATGACAGGTGTAGCAAATCTATTAGCATAATCTCTATGCCCTAGAGGAATGTTCTACATACTCTGCTTCTTCATTTACTCTTAATTGCTCTTTATTGTGAGTGGGAATGTGCCTTGGCAGTGGTGATATATTAGTATCACCAACACCCCCCCGCAATCCAAGCACGGGGTGAGGTACAACGCAGAGGAGGTTCCTCAACCGAGCGAAGGATTGGCCAGATAGTGGTTTCGTAAGAACATCAGCTACTTGAGCATGTGATGGAAGGTGTTGCACACGTATGACACCCTTCATAACTAAGTCTCGAACAAAGTGAAAATCAACCTCCGCGTGTTTGATTCTTGAATGGTAGACAGGATTGGCTGAAAGTGCAATGGCACCAAGGTTGTCCATCCAAACGATAGATGGCCGTGTGTGAGCAATCTGCAATTCATCGAGAAGGTGTTGAAGCCACAAAACTTCACACGATGCTTGAGTTAAACTTCGAAATTCAGCTTCAGTACTGGATCGTGATACCGTAGATTGTTTCCTAGCACTCCAAGACACCAAATTATTCCCGAGAAATATACAAAATCCAGAAGTGGACTTTCTATCATCTTTGTCTGAAGCATAGTCAGAATCAGCATATGCCATAATATTGAAGTTCCTTGATGCAGTTAAATGCAGCCCATAGTGAAGTGTTCCGGCAAGATACCTTAATATTCTTTTTACAGCTTTCCAATGAGAATCTAGAGGTGAATGCATATATTGACTTACCTTGTTGACACTGTAAGCAATATCTGGTCGTGTGATGGTAACGTATTGTAAGGCTCCCACCACACTTCGATACATAGTATGATCAACAGTAGGATGACCTTCATATTTAGATAAGGATGGTGAGACGATCATGGGACTAGGTACACTCTTGGCATTAGTCATGTGAGCCTTGTGTAGGATTTCAAGAATATACTGCTCTTGACTCAAATGCAGCCCACGTGCTGATCTTTGAACCTTAATCCCAAGAAAATGATTGAGTGATCCCAAGTCTTTCAATGCAAAATTTTGTTGAAGGCCTCGAATTATTGATTGAATGGCCGAACTGTTGTTGCCGGTGATAACAATATCATCCACGTATGTCATAAGAAGGATGAAAGAGCCATGAGATCTCCTATAGTATAAACAATGGTCTGCTCTAGATTTTTGGAAACCAAACCGTGAAAGAATGGTGCCGAGGGTGAGTGTCCAAGCTCTCGAAGCTTGCTTCAAGCCATATATTCTTTGTTTAGCTTGCATACCATACCACGTCCTCCTTCACGTTCAAAACCAGGCGGCTGCTGCATATATATTTCCTCACGAAGCTCTCCGTTCAAGAATGCATTATCAACATCAATTTGCCTAATATCCCAGCCCAAAGAGACAGCCATGGACAATATCGTTCTGACTGTAATCGGCTTAACCATCGGGCTAAAAGTGTCGGTGTAATCCAAGCCAAAAGTTTGAGTAAATCCCCTTGCAACTAACCTAGCTTTATGTTTGACGATTACACCATTAAAATTTTTCTTTAGCTTAAACACCCACTTGCAACTGACAACAGTTTTGTTGGGAGGCAAAACACACAAACTCCAAGTATTGTTCTTCTCCAATGCATTAATTTCTTGTAGCATAGCAGCTTTCCAAGACGGTGATTTTAGTGCATGTTGATAGCTTGCAGGTTCTGCTGGTTCAGTCAAAACATCAGCTGAATATACTTTAGGTTTAAAAATTCCTGCCTTAGCCCTTGTGATCATGGTGTGTTGGTTGTTGCATCTGTTAGTCTCTACCTGTTGCTGAACAGAGGAAATGGTAGAATCTGTCTGCTGCTGCTGCTGAAATTCTTGGTCTCTGTCGGCTACTGCTGAAGGTCTTGGTGAGGTAGTAGCATCAGATTCTGTTCCATGAGATAACTCAGCCATACTGCTATCAGAAGAACTGAAATTCCCAACACTATTAGTTGATCGAGAAGTATCTGTGGAGTTCCTAGTATGATAAAGAGAAGACTGAATAGGATTAGAAGAAACCTGAAGATGCACGGGTGGCTGCTGATGTGATTGAGATGGCTGCACAGATTGAGAAAACTCTCCATGACTTGAGAAAGGAAAACGGGTTTCATCGAACACCGCATGCCTCGAGATAATAATTTTGCCTGATGGAAGCAACACTTTGTAGCCTTTATAGGAAAAATTATAGCCAAGAAATACCCCTGGATGAGATCGAAACTCAAGCTTATGTTTATTAAAAGGTCTAAGATGAGGAAAACATAAACATCCAAATACCCTTAACGCCTTGAAGTCAGGTCGTACACCCGTGAGAACCTCCAGCGGAGTCTGATAATCCAGTACCTTAGTAGGTGTTCTGTTTATGGTATAAACAGCCATAGCAAATGTGTCGGCCCAATACTTCGCGGGTACATGTGAGTGAGCTAAAAGAGAAAGAGAAACTTCAACTATATGCCTGTGTTGCCTCTCGGCCAAGCCATTTTGTTGAGGTGTGTAAGGACATGAAATCCTGTGCAAGATCCCATTTTCAGCAAAGAAATTTTGTAATGGCTTATATTCTAAGCCTCCATCTGTTTGTAGGGCCTTAATTTTCTTCCCGAACTGTGTTTCAACCATTTTGCTGAAGTGAACAAAAGCATTTTTTGTTTCCGACTTCGCCTTTAAGAAATAAATCCAAGAGTATCTTGAAGCATGATCTATGAAGCTAACATAATAAGAAAAACCACCAACAGATTCAACGGGAGATGGACCCCAAATATCGGAATGGATTAACTCAAATAAACCATAGCAAGCCTTGCTATCCGAAAAAGATAAACAATGGGATTTACCCTTTAAACAAGGTTCACAAAACTGTTCTTTTTCATCCACGACACACTGGATATTGCAAGTACTTAGCACCTTCTTAACAATATCACGAGAGGCATGGCCAAGTCTTAAGTGCCATAAGTTAAAAGAGTTCTTAACAGTTGAACTAACAAAAGCAAGAGGATAAGATAAAGATCGCCTTTGAGCTTGTTCTTCAGACTTCAATCCTTCAGAAGGTTGTGATTTGGCAAGATTGAACTTGTACAATCCTTGTTCAACAGTCCCTTTGAGGAGTATCCTGCCAGAAACTTGATCCTTCACAAGACAAAAACTTGGATGAAATTCAAAATAGACCTTATTCTCTTTTGCAAATTGCGAAACACTCAACAAATTTTTCTTAATTTGTGGCACATGCAACAATGATTTTAACACAAAAGCATGATTAGAGGCAGTGGACTTAAGTAAAGTATCACCAATATTCATGATTTTCAGACCTGCGCCATTGCCGACTTGGAGCCTCTCTTGTCCTTGATAATCAGTGGCTGTGTTGAAATTGTTGTAGTCAAAAGTCACGTGATTACTAGCACCTGAATCAGGATACCAATTCATGTCTGAGAAACCATCTTGACTACCATTCACACTGGCCATGTTAGCTGTAGCAGCACCTCCGTGATTATTGCCACCAAAACCTCCGTGGTGATTGTTTCCATGACCATAATTCCTCTGAAAACCCCCATTGCCTCTATGGTTACCAACATTTGGATTGTAATTCACGTTCAGCCTCTCATAACAACGATCAGCAGTGTGGCCCATGGTTTTACAAATTTGGCAGCGAGGCCTGAAGTTGTTGTTGCCAAACCTTCCTCCTCTGCCCCTAGCTTGACCTCTACCATATCCTCTTCCTTGATTAGATCCATTTCCTCTTCCTCTGTTGGAATTTTGATGATTAGAAGCACCAAATTGTTGAGTTTGGGTTGCTAAATTTGCAGTAGGAATCGACCCATCGGTGCTAAAGGTAGGCTGCTCAACACTCTCCAACCTGTTTTCGTAACTAAGACGCCTTTACTTCTCGCAAGCTGCAAGGCTCCTTCCTTGAGGTGATAGACACCATAACGGGATTATATTCCGGACCAAGACCAGCCAAAATGTGTAATATATGATTTTCCTCAGAAATTCTTTCCCCGGCAGACCCAAGTATGTCACAACACATTTTAACTTTGTTTAAATAATCCCTCATGCTTAGATTTCCTTTCTTCAATGTCTGAAGCTGATATTTAAGTTGCATTAACTTAGCTCGAGATTGTCCAGAAAAATTTGACTCAAGCATCTCCCAGATCTCCTTAGAACTATTCAATCCAACCACTCCAACAATAATGCTCTCAGTCATAGAAGCGAGCAACCAAGAGGTAATAAGTCTATCTTGCCTATTCCAAGCTACGTAAGCAGGATTTATATTGGCTTTATCATCAGACTTACCTGCAATGAATTGCTCTGGTTGTGGTGTTTCTCCAGTGACATAACCTTCAAGCCCGAATCCAGTGAGTGTGGCGAGAACTTGTTCCTTCCAAAGTAGAAAATTGTTGTCATCAAGCTTCGTTGTTATAATATGGCTCTGAAGTGGTGTGACTTGAATTTCAGCACCACCAACCCCCTTTAGATTTGAAAAACCAGATCCTGGAGTGCTATCCATGGTTGTTAAATCAACCAAGAAAGTAAAGAAAAAGGAATCGGGGGAAAAATGGCACAGAGACAGGAGTTAACCTGCTCTGATACCATGAGAAATAAGTTGAATCGCCATGGGAAGAATAATATTCAAAAGATGGGAAAGATAGTATTGAAGAGAACACAAAAAGGGGAATTTTCTATTGTATGAAATGTGCGGCGATTACAATTCATGGAGTGCAACAACACCATATATACATACAAGAAACCCACTAAGTAAATGACAGGTGTAGCAAATCTATTAGCATAATCTCTATGCCCTAGAGGAATGTTCTACATACTCTGCTTCTTCATTTACTCTTAATTGCTCTTTATTGTGAGTGGGAATGTGCCTTGGCAGTGGTGATATATTAGTATCACCAACACAAACTCATAACATAAACAAACCTGATCGCCACAATAGTCAACAACCGCCAGATTCTGCCATGGCAGCATCTCTCTGCTGGTTTTCAGCTTGTGGATTTCGCGCCAAGACTGCATCGCCGCGTACAACGTCGACAGAATCGATACTCCGACTACGTACCTATATGTGTAAAAATCATCGGAAAATGAAAAAGAAGAAGAAATCGACGAAGATCGAACGACGTAGGAAAAAATGAAAATTTTCTTTAAGGGGTTGACCTGTATTCATCGTAATGGTCGAAATTTCTCCACTCGTTCCAGTCGCCGTGTTTGTTGCTGGCCATGATGACGAAGGCCAGGAAGGAGAATACGAGGCCGAGCACGCGTGAGGCTAGCGACCCCTTCTTCATAAGATCCTCTCTCTTCCACCTCTCTACAATGTCCGAAACTCCACCTCCGCCGCCGCCGCTCTCCAAATCCGCGGCGGCCGGAGGCGGCGGTTGTGTGGCATTCTGTGATGTAGGGTCATTGGATTCTGGCATAATCCCGATCGTGTGGAAAAAAATGAGTTTCTTGATTTGTCTGGTTCCTAATTTTTTATTATAATTATTTTTTATTCGGCGGTTTATTCGCACGACAGTTCGACAAATCCGATAATTGCTTCGGATTAAATGGGAGTTTGTGGTTTGGTCGGAAGATATTATTTTAATCAAAGTCAGCGCTCCTTTCGTTGACTTCAACACTCGGTCAACTCCATTTAGCCCATTTTGGGCTTTTGGGTGATGTCTTATTGGGCCTGTTGGGTCATTATAGTTCGGCCCATTAAGAATATTTAGGGGGCTTTCTCTTTAGTTATTCCCACCGCGATAAACCCTAATTGCAAAACCCTTCTGCAAATCCGGTTCCTCGCTCACTCCCACTACCTGAATTCGAAAATGGTTCGGAGCTTGAAGAATCCCAAAAAGGCGAAACGGAAGAATAAGGTGAAAAAAAATCTACGTTCATCAATTTGAGTTGCTTCTCCATTTTTGTTTTTTTTACTCGTGAATCTAATTTGCTGCTGGTTGGTTGAATTGATCGTAAAAGGGGGCGAAGAAGGATGAAGGATCATCGTCAAACACGGCGCCCGCGATGCCGGCGAAGGTGTGGCAGCCGGGCGTAGACGCGTTGGAGGAAGGAGAGGAGCTTCAGTGCGACCTTTCTGCGTACAATTCTTACCACGGTTTTCACATTGGGTGGCCTTGTTTAAGGTAATTTTGATTCACCCCATTTTTGCTGTCGTTTTACCTTCGATTCTCTATGTATGTAGACCTGAAGTTTCGGTTGATTTGAACCAGTTTCGATATACTGCGAGACTCTTTGGGTCTGGTGCGCACCGAGTTTCCGCACACTGTCTATTCCGTTGCTGGAACACAGGTGATTTTTCTAGTATTTTGTTTTTTCTGGATGTCTTAACTCTATATAATGTATCAATACCTGGTGTCTGATCATATAATATACGATGTGCGGAAATTTTAGTAGCAGTATATTGTTTTTGATCATGGATGAGATGATGAGTTGCTTATGAAAGTTTCGCTCGTTTTTTCTATGGAACTATTTCATTTTTCGTATGCTTGTAGTTGTAAGCTTTTTCACGTTTTTATATTCTTCTGCTAGTCGAACTTCAAGAGGCTTCCAAGCCAAAATCTGGCATGTCTGTAGAGCTTCATTTGGATTTCTGTTTTTTGTTTGCTGTCAATTTATTGTATTAATTAGGTGTGCATTTCCCATTTGGTAGGCAGAGAAATCCACCTGGAACTACATTGGAATATTTAAGATCTTAAACATTTCGGGGAAGAGGCGTGACTTAGTGCCTAAAAAGTCAAATGATGAAGATTCTGAAATGGATAGTGATAGTAGTGATAGTGAGGATGATGAAGAGGAAAGTGGTGGAAAGACCCCAGTGTTGCAGGTATAGTTTATCAATTCTTTTGTTATTGGATTTTTGATCAACCTTATACACACCTATTCTGAGGCTTATAGTAACTTCATTTCATGAGTCTACAGGTGCGTAAGGTTGGTCATGAAGGTGGTGTAAATCGGATTCGTGCTATGAGACAACATCCTCATATTTGTGCTTCATGGGCTGATACTGGAGTTGTCCAGGTACAATTTTCATGTGTTGGTACAGTTTTTATGTCTTATGATGTATGTTTATCAGTTTATGTGCTATCATAGTTCATACGATGGGAAAAGAGATTCAAACTTCCTGGGTTTGTGTATCTTCTTTAGCTAAAAACCATGAATGCTTGTAGGTGTGGGACTTCAGCTCTCATATTACTGCTTTGGGGGAATCTGATGCCACAACTAACAATGGAGGAACAACAGTCTTCAATCAAGCTCCGTTAGTTAAGTTTGCTGGACACAAGGATGAAGGATACGCCATTGACTGGAGTCCTGTTGTTCCTGGAAGGCTCGTTTCAGGTAAGACGAGATTGCTCTCTGTTTATTCTTTAACACTTTTCTTGAAATCTAAACTTCATTGCCGTTTCCATTCACACAGGTGACTGTAAGAACTGTATACATCTTTGGGAGCCAGCATCCGATTCATCATGGAATATCGATTCGACTCCGTTTGTGGGACATACTGCCAGCGTGGAAGACCTACAGGTTCACATTACATTCACAATTCTCGGACTATGTATCTTAGAAACATATTAAACATTGCACTAATCTATAATGATGGTTTATTTCTCTGTTTACAGTGGAGTCCTACTGAACCATGTGTCTTTGCATCGGCCTCGGTTGATGGAACTGTTGCAATATGGGATACTCGTTCTGGGAAATCCCCTGCAGTGTCTATCAAAGCACATAAAGCTGATGTGAATGTTATAACATGGAACAGGTGCTCTTAACTCCCTTCATCCCTATGTTTTTGTTTACTATGTTTAGTGTATAGTACTTATTTTTGTTGCTTCTTTCTTTTTCTAGTCTAGCAAGCTGTATGCTGGCCTCAGGTAGTGATGATGGGACGTTTTCCATTAGAGATCTAAGATTGCTCAAGGTATTCAATTCTCAACCACCCCCTTCTGTCTCTCTCTCTCCCCCTCTCTGTGCATGTGTGTTTAGTAAACATTGTCCTTATCTTGTATAGGAAGGAGATGCTGTAGTTGCACACTTTGAGTACCATAAGCATCCGATTACATCCATTGAATGGAGTCCGCACGAGGCCTCAACCTTGGCCGTGTCTTCATCAGACAACCAACTAACGTAAGAAACCTCTACTTATGGGAGAAGAGTACACTGTCATAGACTTTTTCAAAGTTCAATCCCCTCACATCTTGAGTCTCATGGATTATTATTTCTATTCTCAGAATATGGGACCTTTCCCTAGAGAGAGATGAAGAAGAGGAGGCCGAGTTCAAAGCCAAGACTAAAGAACAAGTGAACGCTCCCCAAGACTTGCCACCTCAACTTCTATTCGTTCATCAGGTTACGCTTCTGTTCCTTTTCACCTTTCTCGTAAGGTTTTTGAGAAAAGAGTATCAGATGAAATCTACTACTCTCCAACACGAAACATGAAATAATTGTGTTTCATTCATCTACCACCTTTGCAGGGCCAAAAGGATTTGAAAGAAATCCATTGGCATCCACAGATTCCGGGAATGCTCATATCCACCGCTGCAGATGGATTCAACATCTTAATGCCCTCTAACATCGAAACTCCACTTCCAGCCGACGAGGCTTGAGCACGGTTTCTTTCCCAAAATCTGGTAAGGGTGTTCCCGTGTAAAGAATGAAATGTCGATTTTGATCTATAGTTGCCTATTGTAGTGGTGAGAAAGGGTTCTGTTGGATTTCTGTGATGTGTTAAATGGGACATTGTTGGACTGGAAGGCGATCCACATTGCCATGCAATTTTTCTTTTCTGCATAGAAACGGGGATCGGAAATCGAACCGAGTTGATTCAATTCGATTCGGTCTCGTTCGGCCCGGCCCGAAGGCATTGTTGGGTTGGGTTGGGTTGTGGATGTTTCATGTGAAATGAAAATGCAAGTTGGCTTTGATTCAAACTTGTGGTCCAAAAAGTTCAGGCCGACTTCGAAATATCTAATTAAATGCTGTTTTCTTTTAATATCTCTAGATTATTGTACAACTATACTTAACCACATAATTCAATTGAAATCGACCCTTCAAAAAAAAAAAAATGTTTTCTAATTTCGAATATGACAAATAATAATTTCGATTAGATGAAATATGAATGAGTTAAAACAAAATTCTGAAATTGCACATGGAAATTACTAAATTCAGCATGATTTTTGCACATGGCCGGTTCTTACAAATTGTAGCCTCTGATTTGTTCTTTCCATCAAGAGAAATAATTTCAAACATTATTTTTCTTTTTCACAACATTTTTGGGAAAATTTTCAAGTTAATTTCCAATAAATAAATAAATAAACAATTTGGTACATATTACTACCTCCATCTCACTAAATTAGCATCATTTGCTTTATTGACTTTTTCGGCACGCGTTTCCACCGAAACCTAGTACGAGTTTTAAAATATAATTTCGAAGTATTTTTTCGTTTACGGGATACATCGATACTCATAGTATTCCGTAAATAAAAAAATACTTCGAAATTATATTCTAAAACTCGTACTAGGTTTCGGTGGAAACGCGTGCCGAAAAAGTCAATAATGTAAATGAGGCTAATTTAGTGAGATAGGGTTAGTAATTAACTTAACGTGTAGGGCCAATTAGTTGTTTAGTGGTTCGATGCAGCTCAATTTATTCCATTAATACGGCTTAATTATTTCATTTAGAATCTGATTAGTTTTAAGTCAATAATTAATAATTGATACCTAAATTTTGATTTAATTTTTACCTAGTTCGGATAATCAACGCATCATTAATTACGCACTGAAAACATGGTCCTCTATCAAAACAAAATTTACTTGAAATCAACATAGGAGTACTCCTTATTTATGTACTCCTATGTCACATTGGAAATCGTAATTAACTTGCGTAAATTGGATCCCTCAAAATTACTACCACTAGTTACGCTACCGAAATAAATACGACCTTCGTTTTTTTATAAGTGTCTCGTATCATTAAATAACGCATAACACGAGAATCAACTTATGCATAACATTAGTTAAAAAAATGTTATTGACAACTCATGATAATAAATCAAAGAAGGGCCAATAACTATTAGTTATACATATGAAAGTGACAAGTAATTTCATTATTTTGCCCGAAATAATTAGGTATATAGGTGACCAAACTCGAATTAAATGGGGATAATTAGAAAATTTCATTGAATGAGACAAATAAATCGATTAATAATAGTAATAAAATTCTTTAAAATGTTGAAGGGTATATTAGTCCGAAACAAATGAAGTGTAGTCTTTTAAGAAAGTTTGGAGATAATTAAACGAGCCCACGCTTGCATAATTACCCTTCATTACCTACTAAGGAAATGTCCCTTTTGTCCTCAAAAGGGATTAATAAAATTTAGGGGGGAGAGCAAACGAAATTAACGGTAAAAAAGCAGTTTACTTAAATCGGGAAAATCGAGAAGCGCCTCTCTCTCTCTCTCTCTCTCTAGCAACCGGCAAACGGGGGAACATAGCCTCGAAACTCCAGCTGTTAAATGGCAAAATCGTAATTTAGTCGAACCCAGGTGTCCCTTTCTACAACCGCATTTCCCTTTTCCAGCTTATCTCTCCGCGTGAGATGCATTGTGTGTCATGCCATGCGCTCAAAATTCCATTTTTTCAATTAAAAAAAATGATTAGTAATTAAGTTTACAATTTAATTCCAATAGTTGATTTTAACTAGTACTTACTCTAATTTGTTAAAAAAAATGAAATTAATCATTCTTATAATTTAGAGTGAAAGATATTAGATGTGATAAATTAAATTTATGCCAACGTATCCAAAAAAAATATAGTAAAGGACAACCATATACTCCCTCTGTCCCTTTGGAGTTGTTACACTTCTTTTCAGCATTTGTCTCAAGCATTTTCGAGCGTCTTGATAGTAAGTTTCAAAATATTTTTTTGTGAAATTTTTAAATTTACGGGATACTACAAGTGTTTTAGTATCTCATAAAAAGAAAAAATCTATAAAAATCTATTTTAAAACTCATCATTAAAATTCTCGAAAACGCTTGGGACAAATGCTAAAAAGAAATGTAACAACTCCAAAGGGACGGAGGGAGTAATAGAAAAAAATAAAATAAAAAATAGACTAATAGATATATAAAATTTCCACATCCAAAAAGTCTAAATCAACAGTAAGTAAATTCAACATTTAAGTATGTATAATTTCAAGATCTTATCTAACAAGTCTCTATATAATCACCAATAAAATCATAATCTAGAAATAAATTAAAGGAAATGACATCATGGATCCCCAATTAATATCAATAATAATTAAACATTTCCTAATTAAATAAAATCTAAAGTATCTCTAACCAAATTAACATGCACGTAGAAAATACACCATAATATTACAGTATTTAAATAAATATATACTGGTAATTAAGAATAAATAAAGAAAAAGAAAAGTAATTAACACGTATGGTCAACCGGCTCGACCAGTCACCCACCTCCGTCGTCTTCTGCCCCGCATTATCTTCCAAACTTCCTCACCCTTTCTTTACGCACTCAAAATTCCATTCCGTTTCTTTCTCACACACACACACAAAACACGCACTCAAATTCCTTCCACTAATTCTTCGTCTCGTCGAATACAGTGTAATTCCTACTATGCGAAGGAGTTCAATCGTCTTGTCGGAGTGAATTTCGCCGGAGATTTCCTGCCGCAGCATGTTTTCCCGTTTTGCCCCTCCTTCTGCTTCAAATTTGCCATTTCCTTACCCTTGCGGCGGTCGTGTCCTCGTCGGTGGTAACCACACTTCCGCTCGCTTCTGTTGCCGGTAGTTGTTTTCTTCTTCTACACATTTTCGTTGACTTTTCCTTTTTTGGGGGAGGAAGTGCATACTGCTATACATACGATTATAGGAATTAGGGATTCGATTGATTCTTTTCATTTATTTTGGGGGTGATTATTTTGGTTTTGGTTTTGGTTTTGGTTTTGGTTTTGGTTTGCGGTTAATGGAGCCGAATGTGGGGAAGCCGAGCTTCCTGAGGAATATTCTGGTGCGGTTGTTCGTATTCTGCGTGTTTGTGATCGCTCTCCGATTTGCCTATGTCGTTACAATCCGAGGTGAATCCTGCGACGTCGGCGATTTCTGCTTCTTCGCCTTGCCGGATAATATCGAGGTCGTCCCCGCGGTGGGAAAGGTGGCGAAATCCTCTTCGTCGGCGGTTATTTCGAGCTCCGGCGAGTCTGCGCCGTTGAAGCCGAAGAAGATTCCCGATCTGTGGGCGACGGGGGGTTTCCAGAAATCGGTGCAGTTTTACTCGTCGATTTTTCAGGATCTGATGTCGGAGGCTGTTCTCAGCCCTAATTTCAAAACCCTATGCGTCGACACAGCGACCGGAGCTGATGTGTTCGCGCTGAGGGAGTTGGGGGTGGAGGATTCGATTGGCATTTCGAAGAAGGGATTCAAGCCACTGGTGATTCCGGGACAGGGTTTTAAGCAGCCGTTCAGCGATGAGACCTTCGATTTCGTGTTCTGTGGCGGAGGCGTGGTGGAGAAGTCGGCTAAGCTTGGTGATTTTGCAGCAGAGATACAGCGGACGATAAAGCCCGAAGGGTTTCTGGTCGTCCACACCGGGGCCAATGATACTTACAGTTTTGAATCATTGATTGGTTTGTTTAATTCTTGTAAATTGGTGACGAGTAAGGATATTGATGGGTTGAATTCAAAAATGCCATTCATTCGAGAAGTTGTTCTACAGAAATTTGCCGGAGAAGGGAGTTCGGAGGAAAAGTCTAGCGGACATTCTGCAAATAAGTGCAGTGTCCCGAGTTATAAGAGGGATTTGATCAAGAATGCAGAGCCATTGATTAAGGAAGAACCGCTGAAACCTTGGATTACACTCAAAAGGAACGCGCAGAAGATCAAGTATCTGCCATCAATGGTTGATATCAGTTTTAAGCCGAGGTATGTCTATGTTGATGTTGGATCTCGAAGCTACGGTTCTAGCATCGTGAGCTGGTTTAAGAAGCAGTACCCTAAGCAGAACAAGACTTTTGAGATATATGCAATTGAAGCAGACAAGACTTTCCATGGGGACTATAAACTCAAGAAAGGGGTTACGCTGCTGCCTTATGCAGCCTGGGTGAGGAACGAATCCTTGTCCTTTGAGATCAACGAGGACCCGGGCCACAAAGAAGTGGAGAAAGGTAGAGGGATGGGCAGGATTCAGCCGGTTCAGACTGCAGGCGGTTTTAAATCTTCTGGTGATGTTGATCAGATTCAGGGTTTCGACTTTGCTGATTGGTTGAAGCATACTGTGACAGAGAGAGACTATGTAGTGATGAAGATGGATGTTGAAGGGACTGAATTTGATCTCATTCCGAGGTTGTTTAAGACTGGAGCTATCTGCTTGATCGACGAACTGTTTCTCGAGTGCCACTATAACCGATGGCAGAAATGCTGCCCCGGTGAGAGGTCTGCAAAGTACGAAAAAACATATGGGCAGTGCTTGGATTTGTTCACATCTCTAAGAGCAAGTGGAGTTCTGGTACATCAATGGTGGTGACTGGTAATAGCTATTATATCCCCCTGTATCATTTCTGTTTCTGCAAACATATGAAGATGTTGTGCCTTCTTTCTTCTTCTTCTTTTTTCTGTAGTTTTAGTTACATTTTATATCCATATGTACTTACTGCCCTTTCAAAGAAAAAGTCTAAATAGTTAAAAAATATCAATGATTCTTCAAGAACTTGTTTCCAGCTCTATGTTGATTATCAGATGCATCTGTACGTTACCGTCTGATCCGGTTCTTGCCTCTTTTGCTTGAATTCTTGAGATGATGATGCTTAAATACATCGATTTAGTAATGGTATTGTGTTTTAGTGGTGGAGATGGAAACACCAACTTTTCAATGTGAAGTAGTATGTGATAAATACTACCATCTCTATTTCTGTTGTTAGTTCTTGAAAAGTTTATATCATGGGGTGTTTGTGTTTATGGCATGTTAAAGTAGTTGAGTCATAAATTTGGTTCAGAGCTGTATATTCTTGATGAGAGATCATGCACTTTTGTTCTTGCTATCTGTTATTCCCTATAAGGTGGGTCGTTTTTTGAATATACAATGAACCCTCGACTCGACTTGCTCGGTTTTTTCCTTTTTGTTTCCTTATTGGGTCAAATAAAATGTGAGTTTGTTTAGAATACAGAGTGTATTTGGTAGTGTAAAATGATGTAAATGATTAAGAGCTTGCCTGGATCCGGCTTTCACTCTCTCCAAATGATTGGCATATAATTGAATGGAAAAAAATATGAATAAGGAAGAAAGGTATATGTATATCTATATATATATATTCTCCCCTTTGTTTGGAGTAACGAATCCAAGAAAATTATATGAACATGCTAAAGATGATTACTTTGCATAGAAGATGGAATAAAATGCCAAAACTATGTCATTTTTTTTTTTTTTTTTAGAAAATGTAATTGCATAAATCGTACCCCGAATTAGAATGGGAATTAACCGGAGTTCTTTACCACGTGATTTATTTCATTTGATTTTCAAGAATCAACCCATGAAATTCAAATATGGTCAAGAGAGAGAGAGAGAGCCCATTGCATATCACACATTTCTTATATAGGGCCCTTACTTATGGGCCGAGAAAGCCCAATAAAGTGTACAAAAAATAAAATGGAATATCCTAATTAAATACTTTGTCTGTCCATTTTATCGTTACACTATACCGCTCATTTTGTGTCTATTTTATTTTGAACAAAGTGTCATGATAAAATGAACGGAGGGAGTATAAAATAGCAAGGATAATTGAGTGTCACAGCTCAAGAACATAAATGGAAGATGATAGTATTTCACACGAATTTTCGAAAGCAAATTTCTAACAAGAAAATGTCACAAATGAAAAAAGATGCTACAAAACCATGAAACATAGGCATCGATCATGATCAACGATGGATCTCAAGAAAGCAACACATATTCTAAAATAAGGCACATCAACAATCCACTATCCTAAAAAAGGGAAGAAAAAATTAAGAGGGTGAAAGAGAAAGGAGGAGAGGGAGAAGAGATAGAAAGGAAGAGGGTGATTTCTTCGTCGCAGATGTGCCATTGCCACATCAATGGCTGTTTTTGTCAACCCCCCAAACTTCCTTCTATTCTCCCTTTGAACGCACACCAGATTTCTTACCTTTTCTCTCTCGATTCCCTCTTCCGACGTCGTAGTAATGCACCGTTTCTTGCTTGAATCATGCATATGAGTTTAATCTTCATATATTGTGGCTGCTAGATCGGTTTGTCTCTCTATACATATATAGCCTTTCAAGGACCTAGCTAATCTTATCATTTTTCGCCTCTCGACTCCTCGAAAGGTGAAGAAACGAGAGGCGAAAAATGGGGGCGTGTTGCTCTTGCCATAGGGGTGGCCCGGTCCGGAGGCACTACGCGGAGGATTGCGAGGAGGAGAGAAGGGCATCGTCGTTTGACGATGGGCATCTTGTGTTGAGGGGCGACGCCGGAGCTCGTGTCCGGCTTCAAGGATCGTCGAAATACGTGTCCATGTACAGTCAGCAGGGGAAGAAGGGCGTCAATCAAGATTCTATGACAGTTTGGGAGGTGAGAATATCTTGAAATGTCTATATCTGTAGTCCTACATACTCTAATCCAACGCTTTGATTAAAATGAAGAATACATTTTTATGTGATTTTGTTGTCTACGTACGAGAACAGAGGTTTGCAGGGGACAAAGACATGTACTTCTGCGCCGTGTTCGACGGGCACGGGCCGTCGGGCCATAAAGTGTCGCAATACGTCCGTGATTTCCTGCCGGCGAAGATCTCTCAGCTCTACAGGCAGCCGGCCATTGACGGCACCTCCACGGTGATGGACATCGGCCTCGTCGACGATCAACATCCCGACTCCCGGAACCCTCTCTACCTGTCGTGGAGGGCTCGAATCACCAAGTGCTTCCACGACATGGACGAACAGCTCGAGAAGGACGGCGCTGTTGAGACCTACTGCAGTGGCACCACCTCTGTTTCCGTCCTCAAAAAGGTACTAATACAATGCTCTTTCATCATAAATTTGTTAAATTCTTCTTTGGTTCTTGCTAGATTCGTGTGTTTCTTGTAGGGAGAACACTTGATTATATCGAATCTGGGCGATTCTCGAGCTGTTCTCGGTACAAGAGATGATTCTAATCATCTCATTCCGGAGCAACTGACTGTTGATCTCAAGCCAAATGTCCCGAGTTCGTCTCTCTCCCCCTGCCCTTCCCCTGCCCTCCCTCTCTCTCTCTCTCTCTCTCTCTCTCTCTGTGAGTATGTACTCTGGCATAATGCCGTCGTAATTGTTGCAGGTGAAGTGAATCGGATCATAAGCTGTAAAGGGAGAGTTCAAGCAATGGAGGAAGAGCCTAGTGTGTACAGGATTTGGATGCCTCATGAGGATTGTCCTGGCTTAGCAATGGCTAGGGCCTTCGGAGATTTCTGCTTGAAAGACTACGGCCTCATCTCGACTCCGGTAGTAACCTACAGGAAGCTCACCGAACGAGATGAGTTCGTAGTCTTAGCCACAGACGGGGTTAGCACGAATAGTACTAATGTTCGTGTATGTCAGACGGTCTCACGGGTCAAAATTTGATCGTAACATTTCTTGTTGCATGTTCATTTCCTTAGATATGGGACGCACTGTCGAACGACGAGGTGGTAAAGATCGTGGCCTCGGCAAGGGACCGGTCAACGGCTGCGCAATCGTTGGTCGAGAACGCGGTGCGCGCTTGGAGGTACAAGTTCCCGCGTTCCAAGATCGACGACTGCGCAGTCGTGTGCCTGTTCTTCAAGCGAGCCTCTCCGAACTCTCCTGCAGAATTCGCACAGTACACCTACAGCTACCCGGATGACCTCGACAACCGCAGCTGCAACGGAAGCGTGAACAGCGTCGACGCCCTCGAGACGGTCGTGGACGTGAAGCTCAACGACGGCGAGGAGCAGGCCGCGAGGCGCCCGAGGAGGAAGAGGAGGCTCGGGAAGAGGCTCGAGCGCGTGGTAGACTGAAATGGACGCGCATTTGTGTTTCTCGACTGTAAATAATTTGTGGAGAAATTAATTAACTAATTAATCAATTAAAAAGGAAGAAAAAAGAATTCGATTAATTATCTGTTTTGGTTCAAGCGAGAATCAGAAGGGGGAGTTTTTTGCTTTATTACACTGTAATTACGTTTACATATATCCAAAACACGAACTTTTGGTAGTTTTCGTTTTTCTATTACAAAATTCAAGAAGAAAAGTCAGTCTTCATGGTCCCACACATCGGCGACGGACCTAAAAGGGCCGTCGTCTTTGTTCACGAAGAGCTCCTCGCCATCAAGCACTCGTTTCTGTATGAGAAAAAGACAGTCAACTATCTATTTATAAGTTCGATATTCTTAATAAGAAGGGATGATGTGGCGGGACCTGGTCGTGGAGGGACGAAAGAGCGTGATGGGGGATCTCCCACTGGAAAACATGGAGATTCTCATGAATTCTGTGTGGATCGTTGGATTTAGGAATAGTGGAAGTTCCCCTCTGAATAGCCCATTTCACCAGCACTTGCCCCGGGCTCTTGTTCAGCTTCTTCGCCACTCTGTCTACGACCGGGTCATGCACTAGGTCCCGACCCCCCTCTTGTGAACCGAGGGGCGAGTACGCCTATTGACGACCAAATTTTGGTCAAAATGTTCTATACCTCACATATATTTAAAAAAAACGAGACGAAACTTACAGTGACGTGGATGCCGTGTTTCTTGCAAGCCTCCAGCATTTTGTCGTTGCGCCATCCGGGATGCATCTCCATCTGCATATATATATATATTTCTTCTTCATTAATTACTAACCGAAATGTGATTAAAACTCGAACAGAATCAAATCGACTTACCTGGCAAACGGAAGGCTTGATCTTAGCAAGGCTCATGAGCTTGTCCAATTTGTTGAGGGTGAAGTTGGAGAAGCCAATGTCCCTCACGAAATTCTGTTCCACGAGTTTCTCCATCTCCCGCCAAACTCCTTCCATGTCGAACTCCAACACGTCGTTCTTTTGCGGGGGACGACTCGCTCCATCCCTCAACCTAAAGGGCCAATGGATCTGGGATCCAAAAATTATACTTCATAATATCAAAAACTAATTAATTACAAACTTTCAAGAGACAGGGGTATGCAGAGAAGAAAGAATTTACGAGGTACAGATCGAGATATTCAAGCTGCAGCTCTTCGAGAGTCCTCAGAAGAGCCGGCCCCACTCGTTCCGGTACTAAATCACTACACCTGATTAAAAAGTGCAGATAATGTGTCGTCTTAGATGTGACGACAACTTAGATGTTATGAACAGATGCTTTCTCTCTATTCCAGAATGTATGGCTGCCTTGATCCCTTTTCCCACCTATTCATTAGTACAAAATATGAAACAAAAGATCAACATACTCTCTCCGTCCCAAACGAAACGAAAGGCGGCAGAGTACTAACCTCTACTTGAACTCCGTATTCTGCCGCCGTATCGACATGCCTGTAACCAGCCTTCAACGACCCACAACACATCTCAAAACACACACTCAAAACAGTGTAATAAAAAGTAAAATCAAGCACGAGTAAAGTAAATTAAAACCTCAACGAGAGCAGTTTGAACGGATTCTCGAGGGGAGTCGGTTTTCCAAGTGCCCAGCCCCACAGCAGGGATGACGTGGCCACTCCGCAACTTGAACGTCTCCATCTTTCCACTGTGTGGAGTAAACGTAGCTTGCGCCATTGCTAAAAAATCGATCTTTTCTCTCTCAACACTACTCGAGCTATACTCTTCTTGGGTTCGGTTTCTTTCCATTTTTAGACCCTCGCTCTCTCTGCATGCGCGGTGACACGTCGACGCAATCCTCCATTATCTTCCCTAATTCTTCGACACGTTAGATTTAAGCAACCAACTCATCCTCTAATGATTATTAGAAAATGAAAAAAAACAAAATGGGCCAAAATGTGGGCCCAAAACCAACTCGAAGGCCCAATATAATAAATGGGCCCACACTAGGCCTTCTTCCCATCCCCACCACTGGCCTTATTGCTTTCACGTGTCCCAAGAAAGTAGGGATGAGTTCATGTTCAGAGCAGCAGAGATTGCAAATCAAGCAAGCTTCCCTTCTTCTTCATTTTTCCACACTGACTGGGCCCACCTCACATGTTCTGCTTCTTCTCTGTGCATTACTTCAACTTCCTCTAATCATTCAATTTCAACCAATTTGGGCCAACACTTTCTTTTTTTAATTTTAATTTAATTTTATCTAATTAGAAATTACTAGTAGTAAAAGGTACCTGGATTTAGCGAAATATAAGGGACAATTTTAGATTAAAACGCAGGATCCTAGGATTACTTTGTCGGATTAACGCACTTTTATGTCCCACTTTACTCTACTAATAACAGTAATTAATTAAATCCAATCCACCACTCCATTTAACAAATCCATATACGATACGAGTCATACGACGTCGTATCTAAGCACATATATCTGACTTCCAGTAGGAAAAGGAAATCCATTGAAATTACAAAAGCTGGGATAAAAAGCGAAAGAGACAAATTCACTTTAAAATAAAAACTCGTTCATTAATTTTTACACGGCGGCGGCGGATTTTCGGACGGTGTATCGGTAAGCAGCCACCTTCTTCCGCCGCGAGGCGGAGTTGTCGACGGAAAGCACCAATTTTCCGGCATTCTTTGCAGTGTACGAGTTCTGTACCGGACCCTCGTCGGCGGCGATCCGCCGCTGCTTCTCCACGGCGACGGTGTAGCTGCCGTCGGCGTTCGGCACGAATTCCGCATTGTATTCCAGCTCCCAACCTCCCACCACTATCTCCCATGATATAATCGAACCAGCCTACGAACCAAATAATAATAATGATAATAATCCTAATTCATAATTGATCAGAAGAGACGAAAAGGGCAAAAGCGTAAACTCGCAGACAGCATAGGGGGCCAAGTAGAGCAATTTTAAACACGCTAATTTCCAGATTTTCCTTTGCAGAAAGAGCCAGCAGCTTCTGTGAATTGTCATCTAATCAAAACAAGAACAAAACAGAAAGGTGTGAAATTACCTCAACGCCCTCGATTTGAATGTTCACTTTCTCCCCTCCTTTCACTGCGAACTCCGACGCCGGTTTAGCCGGACCGCTCAGATCATCGCCGGGTCGGCTCAACCCGCCGTACTGAACCGGCACATCCTCCGGTCTAATAAACCTTGAAAGGGAAAGAAAGGAGAGATTTTTCAAAGAATTAAACACATTGCAAGAAAGTGGAAGTAATAATGAATCGCAGTAGAACAAGAAACCATCCCTATCCCATAAGTGGAAAAATCCAAACTTTTTCAATTTTCATGCACGCACCACACCACGCCATTATCAAACAAAATTTCCCAATTTTAATTCAGTTTTCTTGAAATTAAATCCTCAAAAAAAAAAAAAGTGGAATTGTAGTGTTTACTTGTACAGAGTTTCAGCTGCGTTTCCTTCCTTAGAAATGACGAACTTGCTCTTAGTTCGTTGGGTTAGAAATGGGCTGAACATCGAATACAGCAAGCTGAAGTACCACGGCACGTTTATGAAAATCTGGGGGAAAAAAAACATTATCAAAAGAATCGAAATCAAGAAACTAAGAATGTAATGGAGTGATGAAGTCTACCTTTCTCCCAACCATTTCTGGGTAATTATCTTGGAAGAGAGAGAGAATGTGATTGGAAGCAGCTCTGAGTTCTCTCTTGGGCATGTTCTTCAGATCGGTGACTTGAATGATGGAGTTGACGCCGCCGGGTTTGAAATCGAGGAGCTTGATTCCGCGCTCGAGAATCTGGACCCTCCACCGGAGGAATCTCTGCAGCTTCTCGTCGTCTCCGAAGATTCTGTCGTACATCTCCCTGTCCTTGAAGACGCCGTACGCGTTGTAGCAGACGGGGTGGCCGCGGCGGTCGGAGCCGTGCATGTAGGCGACCACGCCCTCCAGCTCCTTGAACCCCAGGTCCTCGGCGAGGACGCCGTCGGCGCCGAAGTCGCGCCGCCACGAGAGGCAGCGGAGGAGCATGTCGGCGGCGTCGGGGACGCGGAAGTCGCGGGCGCGGAGGAACTTGAGGAGGATGACGTCGCCGCCGCCGCCGCCGCCGAGGGGGGTGCCCCACATTGAGAGGTCGGGGGAGGTGGCGAGGGTTTGTTTAAGCTGCTGGAGGGCTTTCTGCTCGGAGGCTTTGAGGTGGGAGGGGAAGTAGGTGTCTTCTCGGTACGACGGCGAGCGGAGGGCGGCGGCCTCCATTAGAGAGGAGATGAAGGTTTTCTTGGTGGGATTTGGGGAGGATTTGGGTGTTCGGCTTTCTTGGAGAGGGAGTGTGGATGCGGCATCCATTGATATTGATGAAGGAAGGAAAGAGAGAGAGAAGGATTGTGGTACTCTGAGACTGTGGTGTGAAAATTACAATATGGTGATGTTTGAAATGGAGGTGTGAATGGTTGAAGTATAAAAGTGGGGTGCTTTAAGGTTAGAGATGATGATGATTTGAGATTTTATTAATAAATACATATGGGTTGGGTTCTTAACATTTATTAATGTTTTCTCAAATTAGTAGATGTATAAAAATGCAAATTTGAGCTGGGCTGTTTAGGCCTACCATAATTTTCTACGTAACAAGTTGGCCCATTTATGAAGCCCGTTATTATTATCCAACTTAAAACTGGGCTGCTTAAATTAGGAGGGGTCAATTACTCCTATGATCATATTCTATATTTGGAGGGCATTTAAGTAATTTATTGTTTTAACAATCCACTAAATGGCATAGAGATAGAGTATTGTTTTTTATTTCACTATTTGTGAATTTGTAATAACTTTTTACTATCAAACACGACAATTTCATGAATAAATTGGTCGAGGCCAACTAACCAAAAGTAGTGGGTACACATGTTTACAGTTTGCAGCAGGGTCATTTTCGTCTTTTCATTCGAGTAATTCCACTCATAATCCTGTTCTAAACAAATTACTTATATTGAAAAGTCGAAATAATAAAAACTCCATGTTAATTTGTTAATTATTATTCCACCCCTTTCCATCCCCCGCTCAACACCTCTCTCTCTCTCTCTCTCTCCAATCACCTATTCTCACACTAGCGCATCCTCATCTCTGTAGATCGTCTCGCTCGAATTGAGGTACTCTCGAATCCTTAATTCCGCTGATTCTTTGTTGATCGAACCGTTGTTTTGTTAATCTCTACACCTTTTCAGTTTTATTGCGCTGCTCGTGATTGTTAGGTTTTAGATCGCTCTAGTGTCTGGATGTTTTCAATTTTGTTTCTGGTAAATTTGATTGTGCTCTGTTGACATTGCTTGCCTGTGCGGTTGAAGAATTGCCGAGAGATTTCTCTCTTTGCTGATTTGATTTTATGTTCAAGGTTGCTCTTGAATTGATTATTGGATCTGAACTTGGATTGATGTGATCTACGTTCAGTCTGGAATCATGCTGCTAGATTAGTTTCTCATTCGCGATTTGATTCAGTTCTGATTACTTGAAATTAGTGTTTTGTTGGATATATGTGTGATTGGAAGAACAATCTGGGTGCTAGATCAAGGTGAGAGAAGACTTGTGTTCGATTTATTGGTTTTTTCTCATTGGCGAATGCTTTAAACTGGAAAGAGGCCAATGCCATATTCATCTAATAGAGATTGATGACAAATTATTGAGTGATGTAGATTGCCTGTTGGACTCGAGCTTCCGATCATAGGGTGCCTTGGAAAATATATAGTTGCATAACAATCTGAGTGTAATATATTGTGAAACCTTAGTTACAGTGCGGAGAAAATGCCTTAAAAGATTTGTGAGTTTTTGAGTGTATGAATAATGCTGTTGGATTGATGGATTCGTCCATCTGTTACTATTTAGGCTAATGTGTTATTATGCTTCTTTTTTGAGCTATAAGGCAACAAAATTACGGTTTGTTGTTTCAGGTGTCGAGGGAAGAACAGGAAGAAATAAAACAAGGGGTTGATACGGAGGTAAAGTCTCTGATATTTCATAGCTTGAAAGTTATTGTCATACTGTATTCACCTAAGCTAGTACTGTCGAAACAAGTGTTTGAGTTTGTTGTTTAATGCACATATCGTCTGCTTTTCTCTTTTTCAGCAGTAAAATTTGGCAAGATGTCCGGACAAACTCAGCGCTTGAATGTTGTACCAACTGTGACAATGCTTGGAGCGATGAAAGCTCGACTGATTGGAGCTACAAGAGGCCATGCACTGCTGAAGAAGAAGAGTGATGCTCTGACAGTGCAATTTCGTCAGATCCTCAAGAAAATTGTTTCCACAAAGGAATCAATGGGAGATGTCATGAAAGCGTCCTCCTTCGCCCTTACAGAAGCTAAATACATTGCTGGTGAAAACATCAAGCACGTCGTTCAAGAAAATGTCAAACATGCATCACTCAAAGTTCGATCACATCAGGAAAATATCGCTGGTGTGAAGCTTCCCAAATTTCAGCACATCATGGATGAAGAGACTAACAAACCTTTGACTGGTCTGGCAAGAGGAGGCCAGCAGATTCAAGCATGCAGAAAATCTTACGTCAAATCTATCGAGCTCCTAGTCGAGCTAGCTAGTCTTCAGACTTCGTTCTTGACCCTTGATGAGGCAATCAAGACAACAAACCGTAGGGTCAATGCACTGGAGAGTGTTGTGAAGCCGCGGATTGAAAACACAATAAGCTACATCAAAGGAGAACTGGATGAGCTTGAAAGGGAGGACTTCTTTAGGCTGAAGAAGATTCAAGGTTTCAAGAGGAGAGAAGTCGAGAGGCAGCGTGAAGCTGCAAAGGCATTCGCTGAAGATAAGGTCGCTGAGGAAATGTCGTTGCAGAAAGGTATCTCTCTTAGTTCAGCTCATGACATACTATCCCACTCCCAGAAAGACGAGGACATAATCTTTTGAAAAGATTGTTAGTTTCATTTTGTTTGATTATGTTGTGTGATCTTTGCTAGCTTTCCTTGTCCTCTTTTAGAAGGCAATATATTATTATTTGGCGAACGGAATACTACTACTTTCCTGAAATAAGAGCCTTGTGTACGCTTTGTATTTATTCGCAACTCATAAACCTGTTGATTCTGGAAGTTTTTTCGGTAAGAAACATTTGCTCGTCCATTGTTTATCGAATGTTGCTTTTGAGAGCTTGATGGTGTAACTGTATGATCTTTTCATTCATTTGAAGTTCATCAGGTTTTTATCAATTTCTTTGTATATAATTTTGCTCATTAGATGATAGATCAATAATTTGACAGTTTTCATTCCTCTGAAATACAAGGTTCCTCTGAAATAATTTGTGTACATATACTATAGTACATTTGTTACAACACAGAAATAAACAGCTATGAATTAATAACCATAGACAGATGAACTTCTCTGGCTCTGGAAAGGTAGACGAGCTCGTTTTTTGGCCCGTTGCGCTGCTTTGACTTTGAGTCTTGATCCTCATAAAGACATTCCATGACAACAGAAACCTTCAGTATTAAGTGTTTCACTCTGGGTGTCCTAAAGATAGGAGCAACGAATTTGAATTTCATCGTCTCCTCCGATTCCCCGAATTCATTCAAATTCAGGAAGACGAACTGAGTAGTTGATTTTTCACCAACAGAAATTGCAAGCCACAATTTGGCATCACTAGAAATGTTGTACAATTTAATCTCTAGAGGAATGCCAGCAGGTAACCCTGGGATAAAAGGGAGAGGTTTCTCAAAATCATTGTCGAAAACATCTACCTCTGCATCGATGTAGTTCAAATATCCGGATAACACTATATGCTTCAGTGAGAAAAGATTCAGAGAATTTTGAAGCAAGTCTAACATGTCCAAGTTGTCCTCTGAGTTGCCAGTTGCATGTGATATATTCTGAATCTCGAGTACAAAATGTGAGACCTCGACTGAACATTCTGCACCAAGATATCCAACTCTGCGAAGCACGAGATTCATTTTGTTTGTATAATCCTCTATACAGCAGGTATCTCCATAGGATAATCTCATAGCATAAGTCAAAAGCATAAGCTCTTGGATGTGTAACTTTTCGTCCGCACTCTGACCTGCATACCTATATAGCATTTCTGTGAGTCTTTTTTCCATTTTACACAAAAGGTTCTCCAAAGTTCCCATGCCATTCAACTGGATGCTGCCTTTAGAAAAAGAATATGCCCAAGCGTTTCCAAGCAATTTTATGATATGTATGTATTTTGAAGCAAAAACGAAGACACCTGCAGGTTGTGTGTTGCGAATATGAAGTTTCATCTCTTCTTTCCAACTCCTGCACATGCAAACCAGTGTAAGTATAACCGTACATACGGAAAGAGAAACATTTGTTGAGAGCATGTAGATTGATGAAGAGAACAGCAATCATACGTGCCAACGAATAGATAGGTCTCAGCCCCATAAAAATGGAAGACAAAAACTAGAGCAATTTCTATGTTTACCTCAATGTTTGAGCTACTTCAGTCATGCATCCAAGTTGTATCATCGGCCATAAATGAACAATTCTTTGGAAGACAATTTCAATGCAGTTCATAGCTCTAACATGTGACTCGAGGGGAGTGGTGAATTTCTTAAATCCCGTTGTTTCAGCAAGAAGAGAGGAAACTTCCTCGCTCTTTTTACATGATTTCAAACTAAAATCTAGTAAACCCTCCTCAAACTTTTCCGAAGTTGATGTAAAAGTGAATCTGCTGCACTGGGATAGATAAGTTAAAAGTGTGTTCTGGTCTACAACCTCAATAAGACCCCGGGATACTCTACCCAAGATTGTAACTGCATAAGAATATATCTCAGGAGGGATACTGCAGGTTTTTTGTTCAAGTGACACGGGAGCCGAGATGGCCAGTACTAGCAATGCAGCTGTTCTCACTTTGCTAAATCCCAACTTGCCATCGAACGAAGGTTCCAGCTGGAAATTTGTACATATCAAGGAAATGAATCAGCATTAGCAGTGGAAATCTTATGTAGTTCAACTGAAACACCAAACAGAATAACTTATGATTCCATATCGTTATACTTCTCGACAGTTTTGATATTGCAGTTACTGGTGAAAATACTGTGCCATATATAGCAAAGGCTTTTGCTAAAAGGATAAAAGAAGATGTGTCCATGTGTGTGTTTCTGTCAGCATGGATAATAGGAATAATGCACATCGACTTACCTCTTGAGAATCCTCTTGAATGATCCTCACCACAAATTTTCTGTGCAAACAACCAATTCTATACAAAGCATGAAAGATATCGGCTTCATCCTGAAAATATTGGATTGTGAGAAAATTAAATTACTGAAGAAAACAAAGAGGACAAGGAAGAGAAAAGGGCATAAACTTTGCAAATCTACATATCTCATGGGGATTGTGCTGTCAAAATGTATTTTGTTTAAAATAATGTAAATTCACCTTTTCTTAACGGTAATGCTACTTCGCATTTTCAACTATTAATGTCTTTCCGAAAATGTCAGAATATGGAACTTTACCCCCAAAAGTATAGTGGACCAGTAGTAAATGATGGTGGATTACATTATGTAACTTTAATTCGAACATAACAAGTTCTGAAAGGAAACAAACCTCTGGATAGAGTTCCAAGTTCTTTATAAGGTTATCAAAGCAAGATCTAAACATCGCCACCTTCTGTAACCTAGTAAAGCGGAGTGCCTTCCTCACAGCAGACCTTATCAAGGCATCACTATCAATTAATACGCTAAAGAACTGCAATGAAACAAACAGATTAAAATACCAATACATCCATTACTTCTGTTTGCATGTATCCCCGACGTGAACACACTGAAAGCCACAAATCTAATTGAACCATAAGATACATAAAAACTAATGTAAGATGGATTGGGAACTTACCATGTGCAGGTGGGATTCTGCTATTTTGAGATGGCCATGTGTAGCCATATGATGCAGAGTCTCCAAAGCTTGTAGTCGTACAACCATGGAGTCATCATTCAGCATATCTATCAATATGTCTACAGTCCCACCAGAAAATTCAGCAGATAGGACCGTCAGAGCTTGAAGAGCATGGCATGCAGATCTTCTGACCTTGAGCAAGAATAGAAGATAAGAAACAGAAACAGCTGCTAAATATTCTTCAGATTATACAAAGAACATGAGATGACAGGCAAAGTTACACAAAACAATGTAGGGGGTTTTGAATTCCAACTTACATAGTCATCAATAAACAAGAATGTGACAATAAACAAGAATGTGAAGCATAATGGAACTCTAAAATCAATCAGATTAAAAAAAACGGCTAAAGCAACAATACAGTACCTGAAAAAATTCATCCTCCAATCCATGAAGAAAAGAAAATGCAGCAGCAGAAGCTGGAATTTTAGATAATTTGGCAGTGTACTGGCCTGGGTAAAAGATCTCTTTGGTCGATGGCAAAGCCTTCTTCGATAAAGTTTGAAGCAAGATATTCTCTGAAACAGTTGGAATCTTTCCAAGTGCATTAAAAGAAGAAACTCTTATCTCCACATCCATGTCTCTAACCATCAAGCAAAGCTGAAAGCATGCGTGCAACAAAATCACCAGATTAGGAAAAGCAAGTAAATTTCATAGGAAAAGTGAGGAAATGTGGGTACACGAAGATCCCTATAACAAATTCAAAAAACGTATAAGATCAACTACCATGTAAACGAAGCCTAGGATGAGATTCCTCAAGGATCTTACAGAATTTTACACATATAACTCTACAGACCCTCCATAACATCATAGATTGCACATACTGGACCAATTAGTTGCAGGAGAAAGGAAAAACACCCAACCTGTAAAAATAATGCATCTGAGCAATCTCTTTTACTTTCATCTGGGTTTAATGCAACATGCAACTGCCCCCATTCATTGACCTGGAGAATAGAAAGATATATTAAACGTCGATTACAGCAAGTAAAGAGCATCTAAAATTGTATGATTATCAGTGAATAAATGCAAAGAACGCTACCCTCAAAAGCGTTCTCAGAAAGCAAAAACTTCCAATAGGAAGAACTACGAGAATTTCAAAATGAAAGAATACTAGATGGTGAGTAAAACGATGCCTGCTACTAAGCAGTGTTTCACTTCCAATTTCTAGTACTCTCTACCATGAAAGGATTATAGCTGAAGCTGAGCAGAATCATGTAGAAATCATGGCACAAATTACGACAAAATCATACCGCGCGTAGAGCCGACCGTCGCACTGAATTATCCGAATCAAACAGCAGCTCCGCGGCACGAAAATAGCAGCCACCGACCAAACTCCGATCCTCCACCACAACACCATCCTTCAAAATCATCACCAAACCATCCAGTGCAGCTTCCCTGATATATGGATAAGGATCCTTAGTAAACCCGAGGAGCACAGTCAGCAACACCGACGGCCTCAACCGAAATTTACTCACATTCCTCAGCATCCATATCCTCGTCTTCACGCAATCATAGAAGCAGAGGGACATAAACAGCGACTCATCGGAGAACAGCTCGAGTGCAGCTGAATCATCCGCGTCGAGAAGCGAGAGAGCGTGCGGTAAAGCATACGTAGGGGTAGACGAAAGGAGAACAAAATCGCGGACGGCGGCCCAGACGCGGCTGCGTAGGCGAGGATGGTGGTTCGAAAGAGCGGAGAGAAGTGCGAGAACCTGTCGGTGATTGGAACTAGGATTCTGGAGATGGAAGTTTATGGTTTCTAGAATGGTAGTGAGACTTAAGTCAGAAGTGCAGGGGTTGGCGATGAGAGAGAGAATAGCGCCTGAAGATTTAGGAGAGAGATTATGGTTCCGATCAACGGCGGCGAGGAGGCGCTGCTCCATCGGTGGCGGCGGACATTGATGAAGAGGAGGAAGAAAAGGAGGAGACGTTAATTTTACAAATTTCCGATTTGGGCTGAGTTTTTGGGCCTGTGATTAATTTTTCTTTTTGGGCCATGGCCCATATTTTATTTTCTTTCTTTTTTCAAATATAGTCCATATTAAATAAATAAATAAATAAATACTACTCCTATATTCCATATTTTTCTTAGTAATAGACTAGCACGAGTGAACCTATACATATATAGGATGATGAGTCATTTCACATAGTTGAGTGTTGACTATAAATATATGTCATTAAATGTTAAACACATAATTAGGTGATAAATTAGGAGTTGCGACGAGTGTGTGCGCATATGTTGACCAACCTCGTAGGAGAGAGTTAAGTTTCGAAACTAAAATTTTATTTTCGAGTTTCTCGTGATACAATCTACGAATTTTATATTAATGCTAAAAAAAATAATGTTTTTTAACGTCATGAATAGGATAGGTAGGGGTCCGGTTTCAAGCTCATATTCATGTGTTGTTCTTAATTGTCAATTGTCATATTTATTGGGTTGTAAAAACATTAAATTATGTTGTATAATTTTCACTTTTAATATTTTTGAAATTTTGGCACAACTTTTTAAGAAATTATACGTCGTAATTATGGAGTATTAGAAAATCATGATTGGTGTAACAAATTATATTTCGGTTTCACACTATAAAACTAATATTTATATGTTAATGATGTAGTCAAGAAAAAAATAGAGACCCAACTATATAGCTAGTTGATGTACTAAATTAAATAAATAAATTATAGGTAGTTGATGAAAATTATATGTAACGGCAACATCAATAGGTGTGCCCCTTGAATTTCTATTCACCTATTATTGATTTATTGCCTAATAATAATAATAATAATAATAATAATAATAATAATAATAATAATAATAATAATAATAATAATAATAATAATAATAATAATAATAATAACTTCTTGAAATTAAAATAAGATTAAACTGTATAAGTATCCTCCCACTATCAAGAGTCAAAGATACATATATATACGCAGCTTAATAAAGCTAATAAAAGTTGGTAATATCAATTCAAATCTATATATCATATAATAGTAAGCCCGTGGTTATTTTTAGAAATTTTAGTTCATTAATTACATGTATTTAATTTAATTTAATTTATGTTAACAATTTTTAATATTAATAATTATTTAGTTATTTAATTTGTTTATCAAATAGTTTTAGAAATTGTGTATTAAAATGTTATATCTTTATTATACATGAATATTTTTAGTCGACTAATTAATATTCTCTCCGTCTCTTCCTAAGTGACCCCTTTTATATTCATATGTGATGTATATAATAATAAAAGGGGTCACTTAGGAAGAGATAGAGGGAGTAGTAAACGTTACAAAAGTATAATTTATGACAATTTAATAATTTTAGCAATTTAACTAATATGGCGACTTTAAGTTTATTCAGTATTTATGTTATTACGTGTCTAAAAGGTAATAATATCTTATATCTCACATATATTTAAAAAACGTCCACTATTCGTTTAGATGTATTTCCTACTTTCAAACTATATATATTTTTTATTATAATTTTGTAATTTCACGATAAAAAAAATTATTATTCACATCATTTTTTCATGTTGTGGATGAGCTAGAAATACTCCCTTGTCCTTTTATAGACGTTACATTTCTTTTGGGGCACGAGAATTAAGAAAGGGTGGATTTATAATTTTATATGTTAAAGTGAAAAGTGCATGTCGAAAATTGTTTTTCCTTTAGTAAATTTTTATCAAATAAGGAAACGTAACATCTACCGCGAGACGACCAAAAATGAATACGTAACATCTATAAATAGACGGACGGAGTACTTGATCAAGATGAAACTAACATAAATCCCTATATAGATAGTCAACATCCGATGCAACAAATGTTAGCTAATAATAGGAGAAAGAAAAAAGAGAAAAATAAAAAATAAAAAATAAAAAATTGGAATGCAAGACCTAAAATATGTTTTCATATGTTCCCACACATCGTGTGGGTGAATAACTAGTATGCAAAATTTGAGCCCCGAAATTGAATGTTTCACGAAATAATAATTTATCAATTTTTGGTAAATCAAGATTTTGAATTAGTCTCGTGACCAACTAATTAATTAGACCCAATAAAAAATACCAGTACATTAATGTTCGATAACCTATTGCTTCTATAATAAACGGCAACCATGATTGAAATTAGTCCACACGTATTGTATTGCGTTATTAAAAATAAATTAAGTAACATTCATTCCTAATCATCAATTATTCATAAAAACAAAATGTTGAATGTAAAGAAGAAGAAGAAGAAAATCAAAAGCGTTGACCGGGAGTGAAACATTTTTATTTAAATTTAATTTCTGGAAAATCGGCCCATCTATAAATACTCAAGTCTATTCAAAGATTAATACAAACACTTTAGAGAGAAAGAAAGAAGAAGATGCCTTGTCTTGATATTTCCACTAACGTTAATCTTGATGGAGTCGACACCGATTCTCTCTTCTCCACCCTCACCACTGCCGTTTCTCGGATCGTCGGAAAACCCGAAAACGTACGCTCTCTCTCTCTCTCTCTCTCCCCCTCTCTGTCTCTCTAGACTGTGTTTATAACTTATAAGTTAGTATAGGTGAATGGATCTTGGCTCAGGTTGAAGAGTGAAAGGGGAAGTTTCAGATAGTACATAACTAATTAGAGGGGTTAATTAATTATTTAATTAATCTCCTTTTTTTTTTTTTTCCCAACAATATCGGCAGAATATACGGCTACAGTTGGATATATCTTGAATTATTATTTAAATATTTGGGTGGATGAAATATATGCATGCATGTGTTCTGGTTTTTTCCAAAATACAAGAACATGGGTTCCTTAATTATCATATTCATACCTATTGGATTAAAAATAGAAAAATAAAAAAGTGCATGAAGTAGTGTAGCATATTTGTAATCCCCAACTTATCTCTTTCTTTATTTGTACATTTTGATTAGTCTTTTTTTTTGGCTTCAATGGTTATATCACGAGGTTGAAATACAGTCGAATTTTAAAAATGTGAATTGCTATCGATTTTGCAGTTCGTGATGATCCTGGTGAAAGGATCGGTGGCACTTACGTTCGGAGGGAACAAAGAACCGGCGGCACTGGGTGAGATAATGGCCATGGGAGGGCTTGGAACCAAAGTGAAGAGGGAGCTTATTGCTACAATTGGAACTATTTTGCAAGATCAATTGTCTATTCCTAGGACTAGATTTGTCCTCAAAGTTTTTGATGCAAACATGGGCAAAGACATGGCCTCAAAACTTTAGGGCTGCTCCTATTTTTTGAAATGATTATTATTTTTTATTAGTAATGTATTCTTCATTATGAATAAAAACTCAGTAACTTGGGGTTTCTATTACTCCCTTCATTCCATGCTAGTAGACTTAATTTAATTAATTTAAAAATTCACTACAATATTTAAATAGCACAAGTAAAATGAGACTGCTGATAGTCGTAACATATTTTAGCCCAGCCCGGCCCGGCCCAAAAATTGATTGGGCCTTCATTTTCCCAGCCCATTTCCAAACCTAAAATGGGCTGGCTCATTGGGCCTGATGCAAAAATAATTGAAGGGCGATTTTTGTCCAAACGAAGTTCAAGGGTAAAATGGGAAGGTAGACAATCCGCAGCTGAAAAATCAGAGCAACTTTGCTTCATTGGTTTAGAAACGCACAGTTCGATAGAGAGAGAGAGAGAGAGAGAGAGAGAAGAGCGAGAGGAGCAAGGGTTTCTGCAAAACGATGCCGTGCTTGAACCTGTCGACGAACGTGAGCCTGGAGGGCGTAGACACTTCCTCCATCCTCTCCGAAGCTTCCTCCACCGTGGCCAAGATCATCGGCAAGCCTGAAGCTGTATGCTTCTTTTTATACTACCTTTTTTTTTTTAATTATTATTATTTTTATTGTTTTATTGATTTTCCTGTTCGTTCCTTGTTTGAACTTGCGTTGATTATTTCGAGCTGAGAAATTGGCTTTACTAATTGCAGCGATGTTTTCGATTAGACTCTCTGATTGAGATGTGAGGGTTTGTTGGTTCAATTAGTGTAATCGCGGTTACGTGGTGTTCGATAAAATGTCGCTGTGATTAACGTGTTTTTGTGTGTGCAAAAGCTAGGGCGTATTAAAGTAGGTTGGGCGATTATTGTTAGTATAGTGTACGCAGCACTTGTTCCTTAGGTATATTGCTTTTGGAATTCAAATTTATGTTGAAATGAAACAATCTTCTTTAGTTATTGCTTGGATCTTAGCTGTATCTGGCTCAAAGTTGTACAGAGTAGTTACCGACTTACCATGCTTCAGCATTGCTCCTTAGATGCCAATTGCTGCATTCGAAGTTCATATTTCGTGTGAGTGGGATAATGTTATCGACTTTTAGCTGTGTATAGTTTAAGAAGAAATGTCCACTCTGATGGATCAGATGGACTTGCATTTCAGAAGTAAGAAATCCTCTTGTATCAGCTTATGGTAGTCTGGGTGAGTTGTGCGCTCGATCATGCCCAATGCTGTTGTAAATATGATTGTTTGATCACCTTTTAGTTGGCTGAAGTTAACATTCTTTAATAAGTTTATTGAGATTTGGTAGTTTTGGATATTTTGCATTTGCATTTGGCCATCGCATTGCTTAAACATCTGTTTCTTGTTTCAGCACGTGATGATTTAGTTAAATGTATCAAAAACAAGATTATAATCACAATCTTCTCCTTTGTTTTGCAGTATGTGATGATTGTGTTGAAAGGATCTGTACCCATAGCCTTCGGAGGGACAGAGGAGCCAGCTGCTTATGGAGAGGTGGTTTCAATTGGAGGCCTCAACTCCGATGTGAACAAGAAACTGAGTGCTGCTATTGCAGAAGTACTCGAGGCCAAGTTGTCTGTTCCAAAGTCACGATTCTACCTCAAATTCTATGATACCAAGGTAATAAGCAAGCTGAACTGCTTTGATCATTCACTCAAATGGTGTCTGTGTCTTCGTGTCATGATCTTCTGCTCGTTTAAGCATTTCAGAGTCAAGAATATGCACAATGCATGCATGCTTTACACCAGTTCTAATGTTTTGAGCCTTCACTAGAGGTTCTCAGTTACCATCACATACCAACCTATGTTTCTGAAAGTTTGTTTTATAAGTTTGTTCGTAGTCCTGCAATCACCATTCAACTTTCATTATCTTTTGCAGGGTTCCAACTTTGGATGGAACGGGTCGACCTTCTAGATTTCTGAAGACGAATTTGATGTATCTGTGTACTTGTTAAGTATCTTGGACATGTTATGTTGGCTTAAGCCTCAAATTTCCTTTGATAAAGTGATGCTATTTCCAGGATTTGCTTCACATTTGGGGGAATATAAATATAATATACAAATACGGGCTAGCTTAATGCCACCAATATTGTCTTATGTGGTCGATTGTTGGAAATAATCCGACGTTTACTCGAATTTGCAATTAGGACGCCTTCACGATTACAGAACCCTCGAAACTTGTCCAATGTAACTAGTAAAAGAACTTCGTTTGCCCATTGAAACGATGTAGATACTTGTTTCGTTGCTAAAAAAAGTAATGTCATTTAGGAATATGATTTATTAATAACATACTAATGAAGAATGTTCAATCCCTCCCTTGAACACAGTAAATCCAGGTTCCAGATGGGCCGGGCCCAATGGGCTTAAAGTAACATAGGCCCGGCCCAGTTAATAAGTTGAGCCACGGTCGGGTCCACGGGCCACGAAAGCGGCGAAGTCAGCGGCTGACGTGGACCAACGCTGCCATATCCGAAATATTCGCTCTTCACATTTTAATTGGCATCTTCTCTTCTCCCCGCCATTACCGATAATCTCAAGCAATGGCGTCAAATCCCGCCGCCGCCTCTACCGTCGCCGGCGACCAGCAGCCCTCCTCCAACTCCGCCGCGCGCGCTCTCTGGTCCGGCATCTCTCAGACCGTACAATCCGGCCTCTCCAACCGCCGCCCGTGGTCGGAGCTCTTCGATCGCTCCGGCTTCGCGAAGCCGGAGTCCTTCTCCGACGCCAGCCTCCGCCTGCGGAAAAACTACAGCTATTTCCGCACCAACTACCTCGCGGTCGTCACCGGCGTGCTCGCGATCTCCCTCCTGACGAATCCGCTCTCTCTCATCCTCCTCGCGGCTCTCCTCGCCGCCTGGGTGTTCCTCTACCTCTTCCGCCAGGCGTCGGATCCTCCGTTCACCGTCTTCGGCCGCCAATTCTCCGATCGCGAGACCTTATTCGTCCTGATCGTGTCCACCGTCGTCGTGATCTTCCTCACCAGCGTCGGGTACGTGCTCGTGTCGGCGCTCATGGTCGGCGTCTCCCTTGTTTGCGCCCACGGCGCTTTTAGGGTTCCGGAGGATCTATTCCTCGACGATGTGGAGCCACTGACCAGGGTCCCTAGCTTACTGTCTTTCCTCGCCGGCGGCGCTCCCGTTGCTCAGCCGCCCGTCGCCGCTAGGGCTTGAAAACACCCCCAAATCAGGGGTAATTGCTTCTTAGATCAGATTAGAATTAGTTAGATGAATACGTTGATCTCTGCTCTCGGTCATTAGCATTATTATCTTTTGAAGAAACATGTTTGTTGCAATCGAAATTGAGGATCGGTAATTTGAGCTCAGATATTTTTCCTGAGATTTCAATTCAATTTTTGAAGATGAACAAGGTTCTGTCTATTTCTTCCTTCACATCAAAACGAGTATTTTTCTTCTTTCTTTACTTTTCATCAGCATTTGGAATTTGCAATACAGTGAAAACTGGAGAGGTGAAAAGAAATAACAACAGGAAATATAGCCGTTAGCACTCGTTCCGCCGCCAAAGACGAGCTGCTCCCCCACCTACCCATCATCATGAAAACTAGCCGTTGGGATTGAGCTAAGGTTTTCCTCTTTCACTCTCTCCACACTAGCTCACTGCTCACTTAATTCTGATGTTCCATCCTCTCTGAGAGAAAAAAGAAAATTAAGGAAAGGAGAGATTTAATCCATTTACTTTTTCCATTCGTTGATAACTGATACAGTTGATGGATGAGGGAAAAGGTAGGTGGATTCTGTTCCTTGTGCTTCTTCTAGTGATCAATTCCAGTCTCGTTTCAGGCAAGAAATGGAACGTGTCAAGAGCAGCCGAGGCCGATTATCAAACGTTGAATGCTATAAAGCTCGAATTCAGTGATTCCAGAGGAGTTCTTAGCAGCTGGAACAACAGAACTCTTGGAACGGTCTGTTCTACTTGGGCTGGAATCAAATGCCTGAATGGTCGCGTGATCGCCATCCAGCTTCCATGGAAGGGTCTAGAAGGTCGAATCTCCGACAAAATCGGCCTCCTCCTCAGCCTCCGATACCTCAGCCTCCACCACAATTCTCTCACTGGCCCAATTCCGGCATCTCTTGGAAATCTTCCTCAACTCAGAGGTCTCCATCTCTTCAACAATCGACTCTCGGGTTCGATTCCTGCAATGTTGGGTAACTGTCTGAATCTTCAGATTCTTGATCTTAGCTCAAATCAGCTCACTGGCGTTATTCCTACTTCTCTTGCTAACTCCTCTAGGCTGTATAGACTTAATCTGAGTTTCAACAAGATTTTGGGGTTGATTCCTGCTTCTTTGAGCAACCTTAGCACTCTTGAAGTGTTGAATCTCAGCCATAACAGAATTGGGGGAACTATACCTGATGAGTTAGGCAATATGTTGAAACTGAGTTCTCTTGATCTGTCCAATAATGGAATCTCTGGGAATTTTCTGGAGAATCTTTCCAATTTATCTTCTCTTCAGACCCTGAATCTGAAGAGCAACAATCTTGATGGCCTAATTCCAGAAACCATTGGATATCTAGGCAATCTCTCAGTTCTGGATCTAAGTAACAACAATTTCAAAGGCCAGATTCCCAATTCTCTTGCCGATATACCGAATCTGTCTTCACTTGATGTTTCGTACAACGATCTATCTGGGGCTGTCCCTTCTGTACTTGCCACAAAGTTTAACTCGAGCTCTTTCATTGGAAATGCCGAGCTCTGTGGATATAGTAGCTCAATCATATGCCCTTCTCAAGAACCTCAAAATCCACCTCCTTCTTCATCTTCTCGCGGTAGAAATTTAAGCACGAGGGATATAATTCTCATTGCAGCTGGAGGTGCCATTCTTATAGTTTTGTTGGTTCTTTGCGGTGTGCTTCTCTGCTGTTTAGTTCGGAGAAACGCAGTCATGAAAGCTCAAAACAACAGTAGAAGAGCTGAACATGAAATCGGTGGAAAGCTAGTGCATTTTGATGGTCCCCTTGTATTTGCAGCAGATGATCTCTTATGCGCATCGGCAGAGATAATGGGGAAGAGCGCTTATGGAACAATATACAGAGCAACAATGGAGGATTACAGTCAAGTTGCAGTTAAGAGGCTAAGAGAGAAGATAACAAAGGTAAGGAAAGAGTTTGAACTCGAGGTAGCTCGCCTTGGACGGATCCGACATCCAAATATCTTGCCTTTGAGAGCTTACTACATCGGACCCAAAGGGGAGAAGCTCCTCGTCTACGACTACGTCCCTAATGGAAGTCTTGCATCTTTCATCCATGGTAAGCTAACTTAATCTTGATTATTGAACCAAATGAGGAAATGCAATGAGTATAGCAAGATTTCATCTGATTTTCGTGTTATGATGAAAATGCAGCCCGAGGACCCGAGACTAGCATCCCATGGGAAACAAGAATGGCCATCGCTTTAGGTATAGCACGAGGGCTGAGCTACCTCCACGAAGAAGAAAACCTCGTACATGGGAATCTCACATCAACAAATGTCCTCATAGACGAACAGAGCAACCCCATGATTGCTGATGTTGGCCTCTCATGTCTCATGACACCAGATGCAGTTTCCACCGCTTCCGGCTTAGCAGGATATCGAGCACCCGAGCTTGCAAAACCGAAGTATGCAAACGCAAAGAGCGACGTTTATAGCCTCGGAGTTATAATTTTGGAGCTCCTGACCGGAAAATCTCCTAGCAAGGTGTGCGACGTGCTTGACCAAGAGTTGCCACAGTGGGTGGCGTCAATTGTGAAGGAAGAATGGACCAATGAAGTGTTTGATGTGGAGATAATGAAAGACGCGCCTGAGATCGGTGAGGAGCTGCTCAATGTGTTGAAATTAGCCTTACATTGCGTTGATCCCGAACCTGAGGACAGGCCTCCGGCCAGAGATGTGGCCCGGAAACTCGAAGAACTGAAGCTCGACTCGATGGATAACGAGACACCACAAGGTGAAGTTGATGAAGCTGAAGCAGTTTAAGCTGAAAGAGAGTTAGAAGAAAGAAACCATATAGAGTTATAATGTAATATTCACTTCATTCTATTCATTCATGTGTTGTATTTATTTGTTTTATTCACATCAATTGTATGGAGTTGTTATTTTTGAAGATTATTTTTCGAATTGTTATTAAATTCAATTGACTGCAACTTCCACCTAAAACTGTAGAAAACTGTAGGAATAATTAACCGTACGGCTGGCATATTTTTTTTTTCTTCTTGATTTACGAAAATAGACAAAAGGTAAATAAACACAGCTAAAATGAAGAATTGAGTGAATACAAAAAAAGCAAAACACACACAAACACACTAAACACGCAGTGAAGCTCTCTCTACCAATGGAAGACTTTCCGATCGACAAGATCCAAATTACCGGCGCCTCCCTCGCCTCCCTTCTCCACCGCGCCTCCTCCTCGGCCGGCGATACCCACGGCTACATCTTCGGCCACGCCGCCGTCTCCACCTCAAACCCCCTCTCCGATCACCCCGCCGCCACCGCCCCCACCACACTCCTCGTCGCCACCATTACCTCCTTCCTCTCCCTCCCCTCCCACCTCCCCCTCCCTCCGCCGCCGCCTTCCGCATCCACCTGCCTCCTCGGCTGCTTCTCCGCCCGCCGCAAAACCCCGCTCCGCCCCTCCTTGAAGGACTCCACCGCCGCGCTCTCTCTCTCCTCTTCCCCCTCTCTATCCTTCACCCCGCAGAACTCCACCCTCTCTCTCCCCCCTTCTCTCCTCCTCCTCATCACCACCCCGTTCCAAGACCAGCTCATCCACACCCACGAGTACAAGGCGTTCCAGTACAGAGGGAGCAGCGCCTTCGAGGCCAAGAGCTTGTCCATCGTCAACATCGGGCCGTCGTTCCGATCGCAGTACGATTCCTTCAGCCCTAGCGTGCCGTTCCCGATGATGGATTTCGAATCGAGGGGGCCGAGCGCGATGGTGGAGGACGGAATCGACGAGAGCTTGGCCGGGAAAAGGGATCAATTGAAGAACCAGAAGCAATTGGATTCCTGCGCCCTAGGGTTCGAAATTGGGAGGCTGGGGAAATTGATGGGCTCCGAGGCGGCGTACGCGGCGGAGATGGAGGAGCTGTATGATAAAATGCTGGCCAAAATCGACGCGATGTCGAGATTGGTGGAGCAGTCCAATGCTAAAGTTCTTCAACAGGTGAAAATTTCTTAATCAAGAAAGTTCAGTTTATTCGACTGTAACAGTTTTCGAACGGAATTCGATTGAATGTTAGCTTTGCATCTGTGCAGGAGACTCATAATATGAAGCTGAGATGCAGAGTTGCTGGTTTGGAATGATTTCTTGATCTTATTTTAGCTAGTTGGGGTAATTCAATTGCTGTTTTCAGCTCTTTGTTTCTTTCTTTTTATGGGAAATTTTGCCATTTTATTAGTATTGATTGTCTAAAGTTTTGATTGATTACAATCTTGTTCATAAATGTGGTGGTTCTTTTCCACTAAACTTTCTCTCATGGATTTGTAGATTGGCTGAGAAGCTTTGAGGAGAATGGTGTTTTTGAAGGGATGAACTCTGCCTATCTTAGCTCCTTCCTTAAATGTACAATACTTGGTAAGGTTTGTAGCAGTATTGGTTAGCATGTTTCTGTAATGAACTTCAGTTCTGGGTTTTTTTCGAACCAGAGAATCGGAATCTATGAAATGGTTGCCATCGTTAGTTTTTGTCTGCACTGATTTGTGCATCCGCCATTGATTTCTTCGATTTTTGTATATATCGTGGTGCGAGATGAGAATTGTGTTGTCGAGGAAATTAGATGAATTTCGGTATGAGATTGGTTTGAATCAAGACCAATATTGAGACTGTACAGCATCTGATGAAAGTCTGGTCAAGAAAGCTGCTATAGATATAGAAGAAAAATTAACCCCTAAAACTGCCATTCTCGATCATCCCTACTGGCACAAATTGATCGAATATTGAAACTGTACAATGCAAAAACCGAGGCCTCGAAGTGCCATCCAGTAGATTGATCAATGATCATCCGTTTGAATGATGCACCGTAATACCCTCACGTTGTAGTACACACCTCAGCACCTAAATAGTTATCATCAAGAAGGGATCTGAAGTTTCTGTACCTGTGTCCATATATGTATGTTCAAAAAGTCGAGTCGCCCCTGAATTCAGAAACTGTTGCATGCGAGCCACCTGAAAGAGAGAACTCTGGGTGGCTACTCGTTCTTCTCATGTTCGGTCTGTATGTGGGTTTTGTGTAGCAGTTTTAAGTACTGTCCTCAGTATCAGAGAGTAACAATCTCCATGGTCCAGTTCTGGTGCTCAGCCTGAAATTAACTTAGGAACTCATCCCTCCGAATGCCGCAGGTTTGAATAATAAAAGAGATTTTTCTTTTTTGCGCTTCTTTTCTTTAGGGAGGATATAAGTAGTTTACCTCGTGAATCCAGCTGCTACTCGGAGAGCCATAAAGAGAAAGAGTCCACCCCATACTCCAGAAACACCGTATGACGGAGCAGCTACAAGTATGAAGGCTGAAGAAATCAGTGCAACGAACACCTGCACATCAGTATGGGGCCAATTAGGCTTGCTAAAACCATGTGTGGGGAAACCATCAAGCAATTTGTTGCAGTGTTACCATGGAGTAGGCTGCGAATCCGAAATCTGAGACCCCATAGTATAGGCCATCCAGAACAAAAGCAATAGCATTCAATGGTTGAGATCCAGCAACGAACTGCATCATCAAGAATGACCTTCTATTAATACTACCTTGGACTTAAAAGCCCTAAAGTTATGCAGCCTCTATAATCAACTAGATAGCTCTTGTACTGCATAAAAAGTCAAGGTAGAAAAGTTCATTAACTGTTTCAGCTTGGCGAATTCTTACCAAGGTTCCTGATTTGGCAATCCTCAAAACTTCTGGGTCTGTGCTAAACAGACTGGACAATGCACCAAATCCAAGAAACAAAACTACAGCCATAACTAGTCCCATGACTAAACCAATCTGTTTTAAAATTACAGACATCGAAAATCATTGAGGTAATCACTAATGAATGTGTGTGTGTGTGTGTGTGTGTGTGTGTGTTGTGTATGTGTGTGTGTACACAACGTAAAATTGAGAACAAGATTTCAAACCTGTAGGACTTTATAAGTGACCTGGCTTGCCAAATCGTAGTTCCCTTGGGAGTAGTCACTAGCAAGTAGAGTCTGCAAGCAATGTCAACAAAAGAAAAATTGTCATAAAAACAGATAGCTAGGTATGTTTTGAACTTTCAAAGACTCACATTATTTTCAGAATTGTTAAAATTAAGACCAAGAGTAATAGTGGAGAAGGAGATCAATCAAATAATGGGAGGTAGTGAACCCCATCTTCATCAACTCACTATGCTTACTATCTGTGATCAAGTGCGGTGTTTACCTGACCAGCTAGTGCTAAAGCATCATTTAGCAACGATAAAGCCAACCAGACTTCAAAACATATCTGATAGCCAGCCATTTGTATAGGGCCCTCTCGTGCTGCCATAGATGTAGCTAGAGTTGTGATGGTAAGGACTGCTATTGTTCTCCCAGTCAGAAGAGCACCTGTGCAAACAAATAAAGAGATCATCTCCAGACATATTCACTAGTATAAAACGAAACAAAATATTACATCTCATTGTGGTTTTAGGGTAGCACTGGTACAGAACTATAAGTTCCACATAGTGCTTATTTCATTTGTTCTTACAATTAATCTTCTATTGTCAAATGATTAGCTATGTCTCAACTTAGACACTACCGGCTTATGATACTCCGGATGACTAGATGCCAAGCTCCTCGCAATACATTCATAGATTAGTATACTCTCAAGGGAATTACCAGATTTAAGATACTGAGCTACCCTCTGCCCACTAATACTTGGTCGTGTAACAAGCAGCACTTTGTCATTCAGCTTCCACAGAAGTATTAGAGCTGTCAAGTACCTGTTTAAGGCATGCATCTCTTGTTAGCTAAGGAAATTTACCATGCATGATTTGTGTGATGCAAATATAGTGATAGTTTTACCACATCTGACGTACTCAGAAGTCACGGTAGCAATAGCAGCACCACTAATGCCAAAACCAAAGAAAAATATCAATATTAGATCCAGTAGTGCATTGAGTAGATTGCCAGCTCCTGAAAAGGGTAGAGCATAAATTCAGGTACAATGAGAGATAAGAATAGTATAGTCGGACTAGAAAAAGAGACATAAATCAAAATTGTTGAATATTAAATCACAGTTAAACCGTAGCATGTTATCAAACTATTAAGTTATAATACTTGCCAACAGCAAACAAAGGCGTCTTTGTATCCTTGAACCCACGAAAAGTTCCTTGAGCAGCTAGAGCTACAACAATTGGTGGAGCACCAAAGGCCCGTAGTGTAAGAAACTGTTCAGCTGGCACGCGCATTGGTGAGTCCTGTATACACAAATACAAGCGATGTTAACGTTACAATCTGCTCTAGAGATTAATGTATAAATCTGAAATAATCACTAGAATCTATGGCTTAGGAAACGGAAAATGACAAAGGAACATATTGCATTGACTTCATTTTGTGCATGGCGTTAGTTCTATGAATAGATATAATTAAAAATTTTGCTGGAGATCATCACCACTGACAGAGAACTGAGTTGATCTTGCAAATAGATCATAACTAACAAAGAATTAACTCTGAGATAATTTAAGTTGCATGTAGAAATATAGAGATTAGCAATGGACCCAAAACATAAGTCCACAATGGAGTTCTTGATTAGCTAAAAAAGACATACAACAGGTATACCCATGGTATTCATTAAAAAAGTTGAGCCCGTGGAGAGAGCAACAGCTTCTATGATGCCAAGGGCAGCAGCAAGCAATAAAGCATTCGATACTGAAGGAAGATGTATCTTGTTTTGCTCGCCTGCAAGCAATTAAATGAAACAATCGAAAATTTAACAAAATACTCAGAGAAATTCGTTGCAACGCTGTAGCACGTCAATTCTATATGCTACTGATCCAAACAGTACCTTTGGCAGTTTGCCCAGCAGCCTTTAAAGCAGATGCTTGCTCTTCAGCAACAAAGGACGTCGTGACATTGAGTAATGGGACGTTAAATAGTTTTGATACAAGGTTGAATACAGCACCTGATATACCAACTGCTGCCAGTTCAGCAGATCCTGAAATAACATGACAGATATAGTTACTCTTGCATGTAATGCAAGGGACTTCGAGGGCTACAAAACTAAGAGAACAACTAATTTCTTGTTGAAAATTTAAAGGCATTGTAATGAGAACCCACCAGAGCAAAAGTACTTACTAACAGAATACTAAGAACCTATCCACCGCAAGCAAATAGTTCCAAGTAAAAAAGTTAAGGAAAAGATGCAACCCCCAAATATTCGTCTCTCAATCTAATAGTCAAATGGCATCAGTGTAAACAAATTTATCAAACAAAATGCAGCCTATATATCTTTATAAGCAGTACAGAGCAAATGAAACGAAGGCTGTATGAATAGCAACACGAAAGGTCGCCTATATGAATTCGAGATAAGCAACGAACATCAGACAACATAAGTACCTATATGACCAACGAAAGCAGTATCAACAAGTGAAGTGATCGGGTCAGAAGCAAGAGCCAGAGCTGCCGGAACTGCAATGGATAGAATATCCATACCAAGTCCATCTACTCTAATTTCCTCCCTACAAATCACAGAACAGTAAATGCGGATGCACGAACAAAATAATTATATCGAAATTTTGAAACAAGTGATTGAACTCTTATACTAAACAAACTAATGAGATTCTCTCCACAAAATTCCAATTCCTAAATTCATTAAAAAGAACTACCTAAGACGGTGCATAACGGAGGAGAACAGATTCCGATCAGCATCCCGCTCCGGATCCGAATCATCGACCGGACTTCCTGCAACCGTCGGCTTCGGCTTTTCAGGTATGGTGCTGGGGTTTTCCTTAGCTGACGCTTTTACGACTGTACGAAATCGAATCGACCTACAACGATTGGCGCATTTCCTCGAGCACCTGTAAGGTGAGACTACCAGAAACGGCGAGCGATTGCCGGAGCTGGAGCTGGAGCTTAAGCTTGCATGAATGGCGAAGATGCGGTGGAAATGGTGCTGCGCGGCAACACCAAACGCCATCGTTGAATCACCGACGAAAAATCCAGCAGATTCGCACGAATGAATCTCGGAATCCGAAAGCGGAACTACGGAGGATTGAAACAGTGTTGAGTTTTGTGCGATTGTGTGCAGAATTTCAATGGCTGAAATTCGAGCTCAGTTTTAGAAATATCTCCCTCTTCTACTGGAACTATTTGGAGCTTACAAAACCACAAAAATAGCACTAATTCATTTTCCCAGTTCAAATTTGGACATTTTTCATGAAACTAAAATGCATTAATTTGATTTTAAATCTGTATTATATTATTTTAATTGTATTGTTTCTTTTTTTTTTCTTTTTTTTTTTGAGAATAATTGTATTGTTTCCAATTATTCCTTAGTTAGAATTTACTGTCTCATATACACAGAATAATATAATGATGAAACATTATTATATTTTGGGCAGATTATGAACATAATTCAATACAACAAATAGTGCTACATATTTATTTAAAAAACAAATTTAGTGGGCCCACCAAAAAAGCCTCTCTCTCTCTAGACTTGGGCCGTTGCATTTGATTGGCCCATTAATATACCAGAACTTGAGCCCTTTTACCGAACTAAACCTCGTAATTTTGTTATCTTAATTACTATAACAAGCACAATTTAATGTTTTAATTAAAAGTATATCTTGCCATTGCCTTTGATTGAAGTTTTCACCAAAATATATTTAGTAGGAATTTAATAAATATCGACTTTAAATTGTCACTAATCAATTATAAAATAAAAACAACACCATCTCTGTGGATTGACGAAAATGACTAAAATACTGAGACTTTCGAATAAGGTCACCCGTAGAACAGTACATGTACACCCATTACATTTCCTACCATTCCTTATCATTGAGGGGTGAAAGGCTCAATCATATCGGTGGAATGTAGAAGATTACAACAATAAGTCGAGAAAGTGAAGTGAACCTACCACAAATGATTATGTACCAATAGTAAGTTAAATGGAGAGGAACAAAGGTAGAATACACTTCATAACTACCCACTTTTTGTGATTTTCCATAAATTAGGTTCCTTGTACACACCCACTAAACGTTACTACATAACTAAATATTCAAAAATAAATTTTGAACGTAAAGCAAAAGTACAACTCATGTAAGCGCACTACCAAAGGTACCACTTGCCAGCAGTTCCTGCCTGCAAAATCAACTTATACGACTAATTAAACAATAAAATAATAATAAATGCGTGATTACCGATAATAAAATAATATTGTAACGAGTCCAAAATTGATGTACGGCCCATTAATGCATAAATTATTCAGACACGACGGCCCACAATGTGTGGCCCAAATCTGTCGTGTGAATTAATGAAGGGACAGTACGGAAGAAGCCCATGAAACTCAGGATGGATAGCGCCAATCATACCCCAACGGCGGCGCCACCACTTCCGCCGCCGCAAGAATCAAGTTCATCGGCGGCGCTATCCCTCCTGAGCTTAACGGTTTCTCCGCACTTGCTGCCGGAATCTGCATGCATGGAACTCGGAGGAATTCACTCACGCACACACACACACACGGGGTGTGTGTGTGTATGAGAGAGAGAGAGAGAGAGAGAGAGAGAGAGAGAGAGAGGAAGTAAGGGAAGTAAGTGAGTGAGGAAGGAGGTGATGAAAATGGTGGGTGTATTTATAGCTGCAGCGAAGTAACGTGGGGAATTGCAGGCAACGTCATATTTCTAGAGAGAGAGAGAGGTCTACGAGAAATCTTTGACTAAATTTTGTAGCATGTGGGAGAACGATGCAGTATTTTAATTTCCGAGAATTAGTATTTAATTTGAATAAAATGGGTTCTAATTATAGTATTAATACAATTATATTAAATTAAAGCCCCCTGCCGACTACGTTACTTTACATCCTCTCTTGAAAATTGGAATTAATTTCGGTTTAAGTGGAAATTGGCATAATTACACTTATGCCCTCGCAACTTTCTTTCATAATCGTATTATTTTTCTAATATGTGTAATATAATTAAGACTTTTAGGGGCACTTTTTATTCTCTTTCATTAATCATTACATTCTCTTTTTTTCGACTAATCTTTGGGGTAAATGATGGGTTTGAATTTTGTTAATCAAATGTCCAATCTATATATATATTTCACATCCTCTAAAATCTTGAAGGAACATCACTAAAAATAATGGTTAACAACCTATTAGATACTATAGTGAACAGAAATCGCCACTCTCCCTATTTATCATATATGGTTGGAAATTTCCGGACTCCTTTAGACGAAACGAACATTTATAACAATCACAGCGAGAAAAACTTTTAAAAATCGTGCAACGAAAATTCTTAACCAATAACTTCTGGTCTCAAACATTAATTTTTAAAGGTCAACTCTAGTTTCAGCTACAGATGCATTCGACTCCCACCCGACTCTATACTCGAACCTGTGACTTCTGATCTCGAACATTTATATGTTTGTATAAAATGAAAATGGAGAAAGGGTGTGAGAGATTATTTAAGCAAACATTGAAGGGTCAAAATCATAGGCTAAAATAATTGAGGTGAGCTCTATCATGGAATTGGAAAGTATTGATTCCCAAATTGTGTATGGTGCAGGTGGAAATGATGATTAATAACTCCTATATATATATATATATATATATATATATATATATATATATATATATATATATATATATATATTTTTTTTTTTTTTCAGAACATTAAATTGCAAATCTACAAAAATAAGAAATTGACAAGACAAAGAAATTGAATAAGGAAATGGAGATAGATAGGTGCAGCTCACTTATATTTGGTAGGGGTTACATCTTTCTACAAAGTTAGAAAAGACCCATGCCAAATATCTGCTTTTAGCAGCTTCCTACACTGTATGAAACGAAGATAATCGTTTCGTTCCATAGATAACGTCTTATTCTTTTGGAACGATGATAGTAGTATATCAAAAAAAGACTTTATCTATATGACGGTCCGATTAAAAAAACACAACAACGTTGAATCAAAGATGAAATGTAATTTGGAGAAATGAGAGGGGTGAAAAGGTGAGAAGAAGAACATTTATGGGAAATCCCACATTCCATCACCCCTCCCACTGACTGACTGCATTGGAAATTGTAGCAGAGCTCTGACTCTCAAACCAAACTCCTTTTATTAAATTCATTCATTTATTTTTTTCTGCAGAATTATTTACTACCTCTATCTCATCTAATTAGCCCCAAAATTTTATTGATGTGACATGCACGCATCTCCACCGAAACCTAGTACTCCCTCCGTCCCGCCCGATTTGGCCCGTTTTCCAAATCGGGGTGTTCCGGCCGACTTGGCCTATTTCCTTTTTTGGACCAACATTACACTTTCACTTTTTTAGTTTAATACTTTTAAATTGTTAAGAATTAATTTGATTGGCTAGTTTTAATTTTCCTTTATTGGGAACACAAATTCAAGGTTATTAATTAATGTAATTTACTCCTCCTTAAAAAGTGTGCCCAAACGAAATGGGCCAAATCGGGCGGGACGGAGGGAGTATGAGTTTTACGATATAATTTTGAAATATTATTTCTTTTACGGGATAGTCCGACACTCGTAGTATCTCGTAAAAGAAATAATATTTTAATATTATATCGTTAAATCCGTACTAGGTTTCGGTGGAAATGCGTACCCAAAAAATTACTATTCCTTTGGGGCTAATTAGTAAACCTATACCCTACCCCCTAGGGCAATGCCTCAACCCCTCACATATATATTAAATATTGATATATATTATCCTACTTATGTGAGGGGAGGCACTACCCCAAGGGGGTAGCATATACAATACCGGCTAATTAGATGAGATGGAGGTAGTAATGCGGAGTTGGAGAAAGAAAGGGCCAGAAATTTATCAGAAACTCTACACTGCTTCACCTTCTTCGAGGCTCTCTGTAATTACTACTTCAATTTCAATTTTTTGTTAAAATGAGAATTTTCAACATTCATTGCTAATAAAGAAAAAGAAAAGTCTTGCATGCATCGGTCGAAACGTTGAGGGTTAAGTTTTAAAGCCAAATGTTCGAGTGAGTCGAATTATTCTTGATATTTTTAGTTCTGAATCTCATACTTATGGTCATCCGTCATCACATGTTACAATTAATTAATATTATTAGTGCTAAAGTGAGTATGGGCTCACACTAATTGCAACTTCTGGGGAAAAAAAAGAAGAAAAACACAAACATGGGCCAAAACATTGCTTAATTGGGTAACCATTACTATTATTAATTATAATTATTTTGAATTTGACCAACCATTAAAAATAGATTAAAATATTCCCATACGGGATTGGCCGACTGTTGGTGGCAAATCAAATTCTTCTATGCACCAATTGATTATTACATCAACTTAATTATTTTGTTCTAAAGGTAAAAATAATCATTATCGCAACGAGTTATGGGTACTCGACCTCTTACATAGTTTTACAACACAATAAACTTATCAATTGTGAGATGCCGAAAAGACGCTGCAACACAAGAAGAGAAGAACGAAGGGGACGATCCGTATAATACACGTGGTCCCCACATGTAGGGAGAAATAAAATAATTGGGGTATAAATAAAAATGAAAATAAATGCGAAAAATATGAGTTGATGACAGAAAATGGGGGTCCAAAAACAGTAAATACGAATATTAATTATTAAAATTATTAAAAGCTAATGCTTAAGGTTTTGTCGGGTCGCACCAAACGGCTGACCCGGGTCAGGCGCCCCCCTGCCCCCCCTCCCCACTAATTTATTTCCTTCAAATTTAGTGGTCCCCTTCACTGTAATAAAAGTAATATTTTCTTTATTTTCTCTCCTCAATTTTAGTTGTTTATACACTTCTTGTCGAATGAAACTAGGACACCTGTCTGTTGATTTTAAATGTTTTCCAATTAATTTTACTGCAATTTTCTAGAGTTGAAATGTGGGCCCATTTTGTGAAGCCCAAAATCCATTAGGCCCATGGATAAAGCCCAATTAAATATTTCCGGCCCATTTTTGTTTTTTGGGCCGACAAATTTGAAGCCCAAGAAGTTTTTTTGGCCCAAATTATTTCCGAGCGCGGCAGTTCAAAAAATTTTCCCGCTCTCTTAAAAAGGTAAACATCCGAATTCGACCATTCGTTTATACTCGAGCAAAACCCTAGGGGATAAGGTCTCTTCGGAAATGTCGACGTGGAGGATATTTTCCATCGACCGGAATGATTTCCGGTGGGAGCCGGCCGATCAGCAGCTTCAGCTAGAGGAATTTTCCGACGCCGCGGCTGAGGAGACTCGCCGCCTGCCTTCCATGGCTGATCTATTGCTTTTAGGCATGTAAATTTGGTCGATGATTTGAAAAACTATCCGTTTGTTTGGGGTTGTGTGGAGAGTTAACAATTGAATTGGCTGGGAAATTGCAGGCTCTTCGAAATTGTTGGAGAATGGGGGGAGCAATGCGGAGGAGCAACCGATTTTTCGAACGGGATTGGGGAAAACTGTGGATGTGAAGAAGTCGTCAATCGCAAGAGCACGTTCTCTTCTCGGTGATTTGGATTGCACGTCGACTGATGCCGGTATGGATTTTCTTTATAATATCTGTCCTATTTTGTGGAGCGTAAGTTTGTTTATTTAGTGAATGGGCATACACTATGGTGTGTGATTATTGAGTTAAATGGCGGGATCATTGAGCAGACAGCTGAATTCTAGCTTTTGAAGCCGGAAAAGCTCCGTGCTTACTCATTTTAGAAAATGGTTTAATGTTTTATTTTATGTACCAGATGGGAGCTTTGAATCTGTTATGTGGTTGCTTGGCCTTGCATGTTACTTGTCAACTAATGCTGTAATGTCATTAGTTGCAAGTAGCATTGCTTAGGTTCGTGTTTTGCAGCAGTTACTATTGAAGTGAATCTACATTAGTGCTGTCAATAAAGGGAGATCCTTGAGATTTTACAACAGGGCTGTAGTCAAGCATATATGAAGCTTAAAAATCACATACTTTTAAACTAAGTATTTTGTGCAGGTCACTTGGATGAAGGTGAAAAGGGATTTGCTTCATTTAGACCAACAGTTGAGATGAGCTCAAAGGAATCAGCTGTAATGTCAAAGCCTGCATTTCAGAGGGCATCGGGAAACGCTCTTTCTCTATCAAATTCCATGTTTCAGACAGGCTCGGGGAAAACAGTCAACATATCTTCCTCTGGCCTACTTAGGGCGAAAGCCCTGTTAGGACTAGATGAAAATCATGATCAAGAACACACACAGAAACAATCAACTTCTAAAGAGCTCCTTGTTTCAGAAGATTCATCTCATCTGGAGATCAGGAAACCGAGTAATTTTTGTTTCAGTAGCTCCACCAGGGTTTTGGCATCCTCTAGAGTAAAGTATAGTCCTCATGGAAGTGAATCCATGACGATACCGGATTGTACCAACACTTCTGAACCTCCAGCAGTCAAATTTCAAACTGCTGGGGGAAGATCTATATCAGTATCCAGTGATGCATTACAACGTGCTAGAAGCTTGCTAGGAAACCTTGAGGTTGATTCATTTTCAAATGAAGCAGGGACATCCAAGCCACTGTTTTCAGGTATCGAGGGAAAAGCCAATTGTTTATCAAACCAAAAAGACGACTTTACTACACCATTACTGCACAAAGGGATAGAAAATGCCGATCGTGCCTTGAGAAATTTTACATCTCCCCCTAATCCAAGTTCATACAAGAAAACCTCACTTGGTAAGTCTGAGAGGCTACAACCTGGAAATAATTTAATTGCACAGTTTGATGCGGAGGCAGCAGTCAGCTCTTCGAAAAGACCATATAATGGTTTTACTGGAGGTAGAAAACCCCCCAGGCAAAGTTCATACTCAAATATGGATTGCTTGGAAACTGCAGTTCTACCAAATAGTGATCCTCCTAAGAGGTCATCCAACATGGTGCTGGCGGATATCTCAAATACTCTGAGTATAGATCATATAGACAATAAGCAATGTTTTGGAGAGAAGAGAAGACTTCGAGGGATTAGTTCTGTTTCTCCATTCAAGAAGCCGCGAATTTCATTTGTTACCCCATTAAAGAAAAGTAACTCATCAGATATTAATGGTAAAGTATCAAATGCACACACTTCTTCCCTTCATAGAATCTCTCTTCTGCTGTTCTAAGTATGTTTTACCTTTAGCTTTGTCTAGGCTTGCACCAAAAGAGACTTTGTGCAAACAAAGGGTATCCTTTAGATACCCAACTCAGGGTCCACGACCATGTCTCAGAGAGTATGTTTCACAGCCACCACTTCAAAAAAAGGTTTAAGATACCTATTCAGAATTTCAGTCTTATCCCTTATTGAGTGCTTATGGTTATAGCTTACACTGTTTACAATGAATTAGGCGGGCAACTTGCCAGAGCGTGTGAAGAGAATGGACCCAATTGCTGCTGAAAATTATACATTCCAGAATGAAATGTCTTCGGAATGCATTGGGCCTGAGACTTTCTACTCAATGCTGTCTCAATCTGGAGCTTCTATCCAACACTTGACCAAAGAGTACTGTCTCTTTCTTGCTATGAAAACATTAACCTGAAATAGTATGCACGCATAATGGTAATTCAAATATTTATCCTTTCTAATTTTCCAGCTCTTTTTGATTTTATTCTGTCTATAATAGGTGGGTTTTGAATCACTATAAGTGGATCGTCTGGAAGTTTGCTTCTTATGAGAGAAGTTATCCTGAAAAATTTGCGGGAAAGCTACTTACTGTCTCCAGTGTACTTGAAGAATTACGATACCGGTAAGGAAGATTAATTTTATTTTTAATTTTGTAGTCCTTGGCTCCTTGCACATATCTAAGGTAATACTCTAGTGTCTCGTAGGTATGAGAGAGAAGTAAATCATGGACATAGATCATTAATCAAAAAAATCTTAGATGGTGATGCACCGCCCTCTTCAATGATGGTACTGTGTGTTTCCTCTATCTGTGAAAATCATGACCCACAGTCTGGAAATGAGTCTGTTTCTGCAGAAGATGGCAATGCTAAGGCTTCCAGATTAGAGTTGACTGATGGGTGGTAAGAACATTTTCACATATATGTTCTCTCTGCCTGTTCATCCTTTTCCCCATTTGTTATGCATAAATGAGTAACCATTGAACTATTAGGTATTCTTTGAAAGCTCTATTGGATGAACAGCTATCTTTGAAACTTGCTTCGGGGAAGTTGTTTCTGGGACAAAAGATCAGGGTAGATTATCTTTCATTGGAATTCATAATATGTTCATGACATTTCAAAAGTTAGTCAAATTTCGCGCTGCTTACAGTTTGCCTTGTCATCTGAAGATTTGGGGAGCAAAACTTTCTGGGTGGCTTGGACCTGTTTCACCCTTCCAGGTCAATACATTGTCCAGAATTTGTTGGCAATACTGCTGTTTGGTGTATTTTTTTCCCTTAACTGTGGCTAAAATTGCATTACAGGCTTCAGGGACAAGTTTATTGTTGCACATAAATGGCACGTACAGATGTCATTGGGCTGAAAGATTGGGACTGTGTAAGCATTTTCCATGTGATTGTCCTTAGTTTGGTTTCATGATACATCTTTCACTTGGGTTTCTGTTGTCATTCAAGCCTCAGATTTGGGCTTCCTTTTTCTTTTTTCCAGGCAAGCGTGCTGGTGACCCATTGGCATTCAGATGCATCAAGGGAAATGGAGGAGTGGTCCCCAGCACTTTTGTGGGGGTCACAAGGACCTATCCAGTTCTCTACCGGGAGAGGTAATCTAATCTGGGAATCATATATTTTCTGCAAACAGAGTCTGACCGCAATATTACATCATCCAGGTTGAGTAATGGTTCTTTCATCGTGAGGTCTGAGAGGTTGGAAGCTAAAGCTTTACAGTCATACAACCAGAGGTGATCTATCTGCAAATTAACTATTTCTGATAGTGAAGAATATTAGGAAACTATGGATTCAGCCTGCCTCTCAACAGTTTGATAATCTATTTCTGCTAGAATATTCAATTATTTTCTTCTCCTTGACACTAAAAACTGGAGCCGCTATTTGGTATCTGCTGATGTATTTTCCAAGTCAATCTGATTTGTATTGTTTTGGATCCAGGCGTGATCTCGTGGCTGAAGGAATCATGTCAGCATTTCAAAGTGATACGGAGTTTGATGTCGGAGATGAAGAGGGGGCCAAACTTATGAAGTTGCTTGAGACAGCTGCCGAGCCAGAGGTTCTCATGGCTGGAATGAGCTCAACACAACTAGCTTCCTTTTCTTCTTACAAAGCTAAGTTGGAGGTATGGCACGATCACCTTTTCAACTCAACAGTTAGACGTTGAAGGAATTCTTTACATGTCTTTTCTGTGATCAAGTCAATGAGGCAGTCAGAAATCCAAAAATCGATTGAGAAAGCTGTGAAGGATGCTGGACTTGGGGAGAGAGAGGTCACTCCATTTCTGCGTCTTAAAGTGGCTGGTTTGATGAAAAGGGGTCAGCAAGAGTGTAGACCAGCTAAAGGCTTAATAACGATATGGAATCCAACTCAGAAACAGGTGAATTTTTCAATGGGCTTCATGACTTATGAACCATTTGTTTTTTCTTGATGTAATAATGATGTATGTGGTCCAACTTTTGTTAATCATCATTTGTTATTTGTCAGACATTAGAGCTGCGTGAAGGGCAGGCTTATGCTGTTGGAGGTCTCGTACCATCTAGCTCTGATTCAGAAATCCTTTACTTACAAACAAGAGGATCTAATAGTGATTGGTTACCTTTGTCCCCCATGATAACTGAGCAATTTAAGTATGTTGCTCTAGAGATTTGCATTTCTTTGTGATAAAATACAATGATTTACTAAATGATCCATTACTTGTTCTTGAAGGTCATTTTTCACTCCTCGTTCATCGACCACAATATCATGTTTGGGAGAAGTTCCTCTCTCAAGGTAGGTCTTGCCTTGGTAATATCATAAATTTGCTTCTTATTCTGTTTTTTCATATTTCATGAAGCTTTTGATTTTTATTGATTTTACAGTGAGTTTGACATGGCAGCTCTTGTTGTCTACGTCGGAGATGTGTGTAGACAAGGCCTTCATCACCAAAAGCAGTGGGTGTTTGTGACAGATAAATCTGCAGCTGAATTTTGTTCGGACAATTCCCCAGATGTACTACTAGCCATTAACTTTTCCTTACCTTGTGTTGAATTGGACTCGTCCGTGAAAATGCACTTCATTACTGCTGGATCCGTGGTAAGTCTAATTTCATTTGCATGCATAAAATTCTTTGAAATCAGGTAAGAACAGAGCCAATGATCAAGAACTGTTACAATGATTGTCCTTTCTTGAATAAACTATCTTCTGGCTAATCCAGGATGACGAAACCTAGAATTCCACGTCGATAAGTTTCAAGAATTAATATAAGTTCTTCATGATTGCAGGTTGGTTTCTCTAATCTCACCAAGAGACCAAGGGATAAAGTAAATGGCATGTGGGTTGCTGAAGCTACAGAAAATACAGATTATTTTCTAAGTTATGATCACGAGGGCCGCAGCCATCTGAAAGAAGCTGCTGCTTCAGTCTCAAAATGGGCAAGTTCCTCGAGCAAGGTATGCATTATCATAGTTCGACTCGCTATATACCATACTCACCTTTTCATATGTATGCAAATTCAGACATTCCTGTACATTTGGTATCGCAGATTACTGAAAAGCTGAAGGAAAGAGTTAGTTCTATTATCCAGAATCCAAACGACAGACAATGACACAACCTATTTAAGCACATTGCCGTCGTATTGATTCTTGAATACGAGCAACGCTGCATGACAACGTACCAGAGGCTGAGACCGATTACCAGATCGAGAAAATGAGTTTGGAATGTGTAATTTTGAATCGGTTTCTTGTCGGCTGATCGGATTTGGTGTATCGTTGTGTAGTTTGTAGTTATTTTTGCTGTAAAGTCTCCATTGTGGGAGAAAAAAGTACTATACAATGGCATACTCCAATGTAAATTGCAATTCCTAATATTCCTGGCCATTTACTAAAATGTGTATATTGAGTCGATCGAATATTCTAACAGACTTATTCTAACATAAGTGAGCTTCGTATCAACGGAACGGGACAGAAATGGATATTATGTACCACCCCCTTTCAGACATTTAGCATGAACAGAAAATCTCCTATTTTGTCTGTCTTTTTCACAGCAGTTTAGAATGTTTTGTACTTTAGTGGTCTGTCCTAATCTAAAAAGCAATATTTGTATACCTGAAGAGATGAATAACTATCAAAATTAAGGAAATTAGTAATGACAGTCATGTCCCTTCTTTCATACCAAAACCAGCATAAGTCAATAATACATGGTCTTCTCTCTCTCTCTCCTCCCTTTCCTATGATTATAAGTTTCTTTCTCCTCAAAAAACAAAAACAAAAAGGAAAAAAAATCCAGAAAAGAGAGAATAAAAATCCCAGTAACAGACTCATGGAATCAAACAGTACTGCATGCTACTTGTCCTTTTCTCCTCCCCTCTTATCCTTTTCTAACCCTACATATATATAAATCTCCTCATGCAGATGTTTTCAGAGAGAGAGAGAGAGAGAGATGGAGAGAGAGAGAAGCAAGGGGCAGCAGCTGAAGGGGTGCATCAAAACAACGAAAGGGCCGTGGGTGGTGCGACGCGCCACCAAGGGAGGCGGGAACGTGATGAGGCTCCGCTACCCTTCCGACCAGGAGCGGCTGAACAACAAGCAGAGGGAGAGGCGGCGACGCTCCGTCGCCCGGAAGATATTTGCCGGACTGAAGGCTCACGGCAACTACCGCCTCCCGAAGCACGCCGACTCCAACGACCTCCTCAAGGCCCTCTGCGACGAGGCCGGATGGCACGTCGAAGAAGACGGCACCATCCACAGAAAGGAAGAAGGGAGGATGCTGAGATTTGTTGAGGGGGATGAGGTTGGAGAAGATGATTACTGCAAATGTGGAGATGGAGTGGAAGGAGAGCCAAATACTACTCTTACTCTTTAGTATATAGGGTTTAAATTACTATGCATAGAAAGAAAAAGAAATAGTAGTTGCATGAAAATGGAAAATAAATATTCTCTTTGAAATTTTTAGCTACTTATGCGATCGAAAGTTATAATTTGCAGTCATGTTACTAATCAACTAGTTTCGTTATAAATTTAGGGATCGAGGATCTCATCCGGTTTCGTTAATGATTTTGAAATTAAAATGAAAGTATATTTGTTGCTGGTGAAATAATTTTAAAAATATCATTCAAGTACATTTTTTCTTAAATTGAGAAAAAATTAATTTAATTTTAGAATATTAGTAAAAGTTTAAAATAAAAATGGAGTATTGATTAATGCACATAGTAAATTAAATTCTCATCAAAATCACTATTCAATATTCCTTAAACAATATACATAGCCAAAAAATGAAAAAACTAAAGATCATGGCTCAATTGCAGCCTATTACAAAAATTGAAACATCAGCTCATTCCAAACATCAGAGACCCCAGGCAAGCACCAGTGGATGCAGTCAGAGTAGGCGGCGGGGTTCTTCGTTTTCCCGTCTCCCACCGGCTCCCAAAACTTACGATAAATCGAGGGATGTCCGTCTTTTCTGTACTCGGAGAGCTGAGTGATGTTCAGAACCGACACCTTAGAGCTCACTCGGGCCAACACCTTCTCCACCATTCTCATCGTGGGCAAATCCGACCCACTTCCCCAGTAATTTTTCTCCTTTATAGGCTGTGTCTCGTTGTAACAGTTGCCTTTGCTTCCGGGCTCCCACTCGTACTTCCTGTTTGGTTTAGAAGAATGTTCGAGGGATTAATTACTTCAGTTGCGGAAGAGTGAGAAATGGAGTAGAACACGAGTTGATGAGTTCTGTTCTGTGTTTGTCAAGACTGATGATCGAACATAGTACGAAACAAACAAATCGTTCATGCAGAAGGCGAGAAGTTGAAAGCATACTATTCTGAATTCTTGATGATATAGTGAAGGAAATGAATGTTTTGAAGGGTAGACTGTATAACCATATCCAATCGTAGACTCGTAGTTTATAACGCGTATTCGACTTTTTGAAAATTGAAAGCAAATGCAGAAAACTGTCCTAATATGGAACCAAATGTACAAGTCAATACTGTAGTAAGAACACTAAAAGGGAGAACTGTAGTAAGAACACGAAAGAATGGTATATAAATCGAGTAAAGAGAGCACTCACCCGAAATGTGTAGGCGACATTGTGACGAAAAAAACCTTCTTCTTTTGTGGATCAACATTGTTTTCCACCCAATCTGCCCACGCTTCCATGGCCAACTCCATACCTCCGACGCCACTAATTTCTTCACAAACACCACTCTCATCATCGCTCCATCTAAAACAAGATCTCAAATAAGTGAGATACGAAGACTTATTGCCTCACACGAGCTACAAGAAATGTAGACGTATACTTACGATAGCTTCACTGAGCCCTGTCTCCACCACAAATACGTATTAAAAATCAGTATATCTGCGTTCTCCCATCTCGACAAATGCCTGTGAATTGCATCAGGACGAAGTATTCTCTCACTCATGCGGTGATCCACTGCATCATCAGAGTTAGATTCCACTAGAAGTGGCGCCCAGAGAAACTCAATCGTGGCATTATAGTTCTGTAAAAGAAACGATCATTAAATACATGTTTTGAACCATCAACAATTTTTGCATTCTTTTCACGAAGTTCAGTCATACCTCTGCTCGGAAAATTGTGAGCTCAGAGTTGGGTGTGATGGATTGCTTGTCTCGTGGAATTACAGACTGCAACAAACATATCATCGATATCCACTGCCCTCGATTGAGTGAATCTCCAACGAACATCAATCTTTTCCCCCTCAATTTCTCCCACACTTCAACTGCATTCCACCTACACCGTCATCATCAACAGAAAAGTTACTAAAAATGTCACCCTACACGAATCGAATATCTTCTACGTAAATGCTCAATCAAAAGTTGCACATATTCACATTGTAACACACTAATCAAATCTACTACCCCTCGATTTTCATTCGTTCCACCTATAACAGAACGAACTTGCCAAAAAAAGGCATGAATCTAATTACACAACAAGATGAATCACCTCTTCAAGTTGCAGTCTCGCGGTTGCCATCTCCAATACTGATACCCTAAATCGAGCCTCCCGTGCTTGTGGCAAGCCAACTGATCCGACATGTACGGACAATGAGACTCATTGTATAATGGATGAGACACATTATCCAAAACCCATTCCCCAGTAAAGAAATCACATCCTTCCACCTCCGACACCACCCTCCGGCCACCGGATTCCTCCCTGCGAGCGGCTGAAGCAGCCCTCCGGCCACTATACCTCACCGTCGAAGTACATGTGGAAAATTTATCTAGTCCCACTACAAAAACAACAGAATCAAAGCAACACATTTCAAACACAGAAATCATTACACCACTAAATTCATCAAGATCTCAAGAACCCAATTTCAGTTCATTCCCATTAAATTACAGAGAATTAGCAACAACCCAGAATCACTACATCAAGAAATAAGGTCAAGGTTTTGACGAAATCGAAGTACGATAGCTCTAAACAAAGTGCAGAAAACAGCATACAAAATCCAAGAACCCAGAGGTGTTCAAGCGAACCTGAAGAATTCTTGGAACGATTAAAATTGTGGGCCGGCGCAGAATAGCTCCGATCGGGAGCTGGTCGATTCTCGCCATTACCACGGCCGTGAGCTTGGTGCTGATGAATCACTCGAATATTGGACTCGCTGTACAGAATCGAAAGAGCTATGAAAACGAAGAAGGCGAGAGCGATAAAAGGGAAGTGCTTCTTCCTCTTCTGCCATCGCTGCTGCATATTTTTCTGTATGAATTTCTTGAAAAATAGCTGCAGAAATCGGCAGCCGACACTGCAGGGGTGGAATGGGAAAGAGGAGTAAGATTTTGGCGATTTAATTATGGAAAAAAAACGTGACGATCACCACATTAACATACAGTAATCCATATGGATTAGAGAATGATTTAGTATTAATTACACGATTAATTAAGTTTAAATTATGATTTGTTTAAGACATGGACGCCATTAACGAAGATTATGCTCAATGAAGAAAGTCAAAAGGAAGTCAAAAGAATCACTAACTCGCCACCGGAGACAGCTAGGAAATAGTATTAAATGGTAATGTCGATTCTACGTCCAACTCTCAAAGAATCGAGCATAAGTATATTGAAAGTGAAATATTAAATTAATTGTAAATGCTAACAAAATTAACTTGTACTAGTATCTCCAGTAAAACAAAGAATACTTGTAATATACGTATAAATTTTAAAATATTTAGCCATTCATTTATCAATTAAATTAGGCCTCATGGTAAAGAAAAAAATATACTCCCTCCGTCCCGGACAACTTGGCCACATTCGTACTTGAATGTGGCTAAGTCGTCCGGGACGGAGGGAGTATATAGGGCAATTTTAGAGGCGTAAAGTGCCGGCCCAATTACAGGAAACGGCCGAAGTGAAGATTTTGAAAAGGCCCAATAATGGGTATAAAACTAATACAAAATCAACTTCTCAAGCACATAAAAACAAATATTATGAGACAATTGATAAATATATTTTAAAAAAATCAAAAAAAGAAAAAAAAAAAAAAAAAGAGAACTAGGGTTCCATAATATAAGCATAAAGGATCTCGTTCCAAACATCGGGCACTCCAGGAAGACACCAATGTACACAATCGGAGTACATATTGGGGTCCTTATCTTCCAGTATAGGCGGCTTATAAATCGATGGATGTGCATCTTCTCTGTAGCCAGATAATTGAGTGATATTCAGGTATTTAACATTTACTCCTCTTATTGCAAGCTTCTCTATTGTCGATTTTACGACCTCTAATAAGCTCCGATCTACTACATCTGGCCAGTATGATTCCTCGAATATCGGCTCCGTTGTGTTGTAGCATCTTGCACTGGTGCCCCATCGAGTTAACCTGCATGCACGCATGCGCATTATATTTCTATATACAAAAAATTTGATGCTTAAGTACTCTTATATTTATATACCCTTTAAGGTAAGGAGAGGCGCCCATGAAGAATATCCGAGTTCTATTCAGATCGACGTGAAATTCCAACCAATTCGACCAAGTACCTAGCGCAATTTCATATTCACGCATTGATGTCTTCACTTGTTTGTACACCGTATCGTTCCTACCAAACGAGCCCCAACTACAATCAAATAAAGTGTGAAGAAACAAAAAATCAGATTTAAAATACACTTAAAATCAATAACTATATAAATAATTAGTAGGGAAATAAATTATGTACAAGATAGTTAGTTTGGGAATAATCCACCAAGCAAACGTGTTAAAAATAAGTATATCTGCATGGATCCAATTCCTCCCATGCTTCTCTATCGACTTCAACCCCACCGTGCGCTCCGTGCCGGCATTATGCTTCCATACATGGTCGTGGCCCGATTCCATCAGAAACGGCGACCAGTAAAACGATATGGTAGTGTTGTAATCCTTCTCGACAAATACTTAAATAATCAATTAATATATAGAAAATTTCATACTCAATTCACATATCTATTCAAGAAACATATCGAATAGAGTGAGACGAAGAGAGATTAATTACCTGGATGCGCAAGTTGAAAAAGTTTCCCTCCGTTGGGGTAGAGAGGTTGGTTGAAGGTGGAAGATGAGGTTCGATTAGGCAAAGGAAAGATCTCCATTGGTTTCTATTCACAGAATCCCCCACAAATACCACACTTTTATTCCTTAATTTCTCCATCAATGCTTCCCCATCAAACCTGCATATATTAAGGTCGTTGAATTTCTAAAAAGATGAAGGGTAAAAAACTCTAACCCTAACCCTAGAATTTTCAAAAAGGGTAGAATAGTAACTTGGGAAGATTGCAGTGATGAGGCTGCCATCTCCAGTTCTGAAAAGTGAGATTCTTTCTCCCATGTCTCTCACAGGCAAAATCCGCCTCCATAAGAGCACACTCCCCCTCTTTGTAAAGAGGGTACGAAACGTCGTCGTACACCCATTTCCCGGAAAAAAAGTTGCACTCTTCATTGCCTTTGAGGAAAACTAGGTTTTGTGGGTAGACAACGGTAATGGTGGTTCTTCCGGTTAGATAAATGGCCGCGACGGCGACAATGAGTACGGCGGTGAGGGGGAGGAATTTCACTGTATCTTTCCATGTTACAATCGCACCCATTTTTCTCTTTAGTTTATGTGGAATACTTGTATATAAGTATGTATGTATTATAATCAATGATGGATTAATTTGCGTTTAATTAATTGCTTTATTTTGAGTTTATGTAATTCACACGTGAAACATAAAAGTATAGTTTTTGTTTCTTTAGGTAGAATACAGATTTCTTTTATTCATAATATTCCCAGTTTTAGCAGATATTTTCCATTTTTATTTGATGTGCTACCATACAACATTAATGGAAGACTGAGCTATCAATATGTATAACCATATCCTATCGTAGACTCGTAGGTTTATAACGGGTATTCGACTTTTTGAAAATTGAAAGCAAATGCAGAAAACTGTCCTAATATGGATGGCAAAAGAATGATTTATCCTATTATGGAACCACATGTACCAGTCCAATACTGTAGTAAGAACACGAAAGAACGGTATATAAATCGAGTAACGAGAGCACTCACCCAAGATATGTAGGCGACATTGTGACGAAGATCGAAAACCTTCTTCTTTTGTGGATCAACATTGTTTTCCTCCATACCTCCGAGGCCACTAATTTCTTCAGAAACACCACTCTCATCATCGCCCCATCTAAAACAAGATCTCAAATAAGTGCGATACCAAGACTTATTGCTTCTCACAGCTTTGGAAAGGTCCAATAATGGGTAGAATTTGATATGGCATACTCCATCTTAAATTTTTATTTTTATTTATTTAAGGCTTAAAAACATAACAAATATTGTTATTATCAATTTTTAAAATATAAATTGCTAGTTTTATTTTAATTAAAATTATAATCACCATCTATGTAGAGTTGATATATTCATTAAAAAAAAACGAGGAATTAGTTTGGAAGGATGTTTGACTAGAATTATTTCGTCGTACATAAAAAAACCTAATACAAAATCAACTTCTCATAACACATAATACAAATACCATGAGACAATGAATAAACATGTTTTTTATAAATAAATTAAAAAAAATGAGCTAGGGTTCCATAATATAAGCATAAAGGATCTCGTTCCAAACATCGGGCACTCCAGGGAGGCACCAATGCAAACAATCGGAGTATATATTGGGGTCCTTGTATTCCGGTGCAGATTTCCAAAACGACTTATAAATCGATGGATGTGCATCTTCTCTGTAACCAGATAATTGAGTAATATTCAAGTATTTAACATTTACTCCTCTTATTGCAAGCTTCTCTATTGTCGATTCAACGACCTTTATTAAGCTCCGATCTACTGCATTTGGCCAGTAGGATTCCTCGAATATCGGCTCCGTTGTGTTGTAGCATCTCGAACTAGTGCCCAAATGAGTTAAGCTGCATGCACGCATGCACATTATATTTCTATATACAATTTGATGCTTAAGTACGTACTGCTATATTTATATAGACCGTATATATACCCTAATTGGAAAGGAGAGGCGCCCATGAAGAACATCCGAGTTCTATTCGGATCGACGTGAAATTCCAACCAATTCGACCAAGTACCTAGCGCAATTTCATATTCACGCATTGATGTCTTCACTTGTTTGTACACTGAATCGTTCCTACCAAACGAGCCCCAACTACAATGAAATAAAGTATGAAGAAACAAAAATCAGATTTAAAACAAACTTGAAATCAATTACTATATAACTTAATTATTAGTAGGGAAATGAATAATATACAAGATAGTTAGTTTGGGAATAATCCACCAAGCAAAAGTGTCAAAAATAAGTATATCTGCATGGATCCAATTCCTCCCATGCTTCTCTATCGACTTCAACCCCACCGTGCGCTCCGCCCCGGCCTTACGCTTCAATGTTAAATCGTCGTGGCTCGATTCCACCAGATACGGCGACCAGTAAAACGATACGGTCGCGTTGTAATCCTTCTCGACAAATGAACAAAGAAAATTTCATACTCACATATCTATTCAAGAAACATACTATCAAATAGAGTGAGGTGAAGAGAGTATTAATTACCTCGACGTGCAAGTTGATAAAGTTTTCCTCTATTGGGGTCAAGAGGCTGGTGGAAGGTGGAAGATGAGGTTCGATTAAGCAAAGGAAAGATCTCCATTGGTTTCTATTCAAAGAATCCCCCACAAATACCACCTTTTTATTCCTTAATTTCTCCATCAATGCTTCCCCATCAAACCTGCATATATTAAGGTCATTTAATTTCTAGAAAGATGAAGGGTAAAAAAACCCTAACCCTAACCCTAGAATTTTCAAAAAGGGTAGAATAGTAACTTGGGAAGGTTACAGTGATGAGGCTGCCATCTCCAGTTCTGAAAAGTGAGATTCTTTCTCCCATGTCTCTCACAGGCAAAATTCTCCGGCCCCATTAGAGTACACCCCCCCTCTTTGTAAAGAGGGTACGAAACGTCGTCGTACACCCATTTCCCGGAAAAAAAGTTGCACTCTTCATTGCCTTTGAGGAAAACTAGGTTTTGTGGGGAGACAACGTTGATGGTGGTTCTTCCGATTAGATAAATGGCCGCGACGGCGACAATGAGTACGGCGGTGAGGGGGAGGAATTTCACTGCATCTTTCCATGTTACGATCGCACCCATTTTTCTCTTTAGTTTTTGTGGAAAACTTGGATATAAGTATGTATGTAGTATTATAATTAATGATGGATTAACTTGCGTTTAATTGTTCTATTTTGAGTTTATGTAATTCACACGTGAAACATAACAGTATAGTTTCGAGTATTTTTCTTTTCTTTTGTTTCTTTAGGTATAATACAGATTCTCTTATTCATATTCCCAGTTTTAGCAGATATTTTCCATTTTTTATTTGATGTGCTACTATACAATATTAATCGAAGATTAATTCGATGTTATACTTGACTCTCGAAAAAACGAATGGAAGTTAGATATTGACGGCACAAAACTAAGTTGGAATATATCTCCACTAAAACGAAAAATACTTGTAATATTTAAAAAAAAAAAAAAATAGTTAGGGCGTGAATAAATTTACTACATTGTATACAGCCATTAATTTCTCAATTAAATTAGGCATCATAGTACTCCCTCCGTCCCATGGCAATTGTCTATGTTGCCTTATTGGGACGTTCCATTTAATTGTCCACTTACCTAAAGTGAAAATATTACACTTTCACAACCAATATAATATAAAATCCTCTATCTCTTTAACATTGATTATTGTGTCATTTTCATAGTGGACAATTGCCATGAGACAGAGGGAAGGGAGTATATTAGTATATATTTTTTTGTTGGACAATTTTAGATGTGTAAAGAGTAAACAATAAACTATTTGTTTAACTGGACCGGGTCGAAGTGCATTATCGATCCGGCCCAATTATAAGATATGGGCCGAAGTGAAGGTTTCGAGAAGGCCCAATAATTGCCCATGAACTTTACAAAAATTGTTCTTATCAATTTTGAAAATGTATAATTGCTAGTTTTATTTTTAATTAAAATTATAATCACCATCTATGTTGACTTTATATATTCATTAAAAAAAACGAGGATTTAATTAGTAAGGATGTTTGACTAGAATTATGTCTTCGTGCATAAATAAAAAAACTAATACAAAATCAACTTCTCAAAACACATAAACACAAATACCATGAGACAATAAATATATATATATATATATATATATATATATATATATATATATATATAGAGGATGGATCATATGGGAACCTTTCATTTCGTGAGAACTAGGAACCGATCTCATCCATCTATTTTTTTATAATCTACGGTTGCAAATTTGCTAGAAAATTAGTTCAAAAATATAATACCTACCATTTTTAATTGGATAAAGGGTAATAATGTCTACTTAATATAACCACTCCTATAATTATGGGATTTTGTCACCGATTTTTAGGGGTGTTCACAGCTTGGTTTAAACCGTAAATCAAACCGGATCAAACCGTATTTGTGCAGTTTGGTTTGGTTTATGGTTTGAAAAATATGGGTTGGGTTTAATTTTCCAAAAAATATGGTTTTTGGTTTAAGTTTGGTTTTTGAAAATAAAATACCCAAACCAAACCGTAAACCTTAAAAACCGTGATACTTTATAATAATAATAATTAATAATTATTTAATCATTTATGCTACAAAAGATTCGCATACTTGGGTCAAATTTTATAATGTTATCTACTATTTTCTTTTATTTAAGTTTTTATTACTTTTTTTAAACCTAAAACTTAAATAAAATAACTTTGGAAATTCTTTAATTCATTTTATTTATAGAACGACGGCGACATAAAAAGAATATATATTTTAAATTTGAGGAAGAGAGACGATGAACTACTCATATTGAAGATTTTGATTTCATCAATAAAGGTAATTTATACACCAAGTAATATACATCATATGATTACTAAGCTTTAATCAAACATAAGTGCAATGCTATTTTATTTTATCTCGATTTTATGTTGGAGAACGATATTAATTCTATAATTTTAGTTATTGAGTATTTAATTTTTCCCTACGATTGCAAACCGTAAACCAAACCGTACCGAACCGTTATAATATGGTTTGGTTTGGTTTGGTTTTCATAATGAAATGGTTTGGTTTGGTTCTATAAAATAAAAAAACCGCATTTTAAGGTTTGGTTTGGTTTTAACGTCAATCCGCACCAAACCAAACCGCGAACACTCCTACCGATTTTCCATATAAAAGGGAGGCTTTTTTTTCCTATACCCCTTAGTAAGAATTATTTTATACTTTTGTTATGATAATTTAATATTTTCGTCCAAAGATTATATGGATTTTTTTAAAATTTTTAATGGTATTATGAAAGCTTTTACTTTATTTATTTAGATATCATTTCAGTGCTTCTTTTACAGTGGAGTAATGCTTATTACTTACTAATAAAAAGATTTATAGTGATTTATAGCTTATTTTTAATTTAAGCATTAAAAATATCAAAATGTATAAAAGCCAATATGGTGCATGGACCTTAACGTATATTTACTTTAATGCTTAAATTATGTTGCCCTAGTGCTTTTTTTTTTTGATCGGGCTGCCCTAGTGCTTATTACTAGTTAGTATTAATATATATTTTATTTATAGATACATTTTCTAACAATTTTCTTTATATTTTTTTGAATGCTTATTTTCTTTTTTTAAAATGCTTTTTTAGCATCCTCGGTAAACTTTACTACTTTTCTAGGCATTTTAAAGTTTTACTACCAGTAACGCATCACATGATAATTATTTAAGCTTTAATAATATTTTACTTATGGAAATGTTAATTTTGTTTTCTTTTAAGCGTTGGTTTATAATTTAATAAGCATTTGATGATAACTATTTAAGCATAAAATATAATTTTACAAATAGATGAAGGACTCATAATATTAACATATGATATTACTTTTAATTGTCGATTAATAACTATTTAAGCATCATAGTACTAGTTAATAAATATTTAAGAATTATATAATTATTATTTAAGCATGGAAAAAACTAAACCCTATCGAGAAAAATTAAAGCCTATAGAATAACTAAACCCTAGGGTTTACTTTTTCTCCTAGAGTTTAGTTTTTCCCGATAGGGTTTAGTTTCTCCTAACATGGTTTAGTTTTTAATTCCAATGTTTAGTTCTACACCCAATTAAAAGTATATTACTTGCTTAATTAATTATTTTGTTCTAATCTTTAGAAGTTATTATTGTATTGCTTATCTAGCTATATATATGTATCAATATAACCTTAAAATGCTTATTTAACTTTTCCTTAGCTTTAAGGTTTATTAAGATATTTAATTAATATTGTCCAAATATTTACAATTCAATATTTTTAAATTATTAGAATTTAGAAAACTCAAGTATGGTTCAAATTCCATGATCTCTTGCAGAATTTATAATAATCAGTATATAAAAAAGCATTACAAAAGCATAAATAAGCAACTCGATTAAACTAATTAAGCATTTCATAAAATGATATTGTAGTAAATCATATAAATCGTGGCTATTTTCAATTAAAAAATAATATACGTTCTAGCATAATAAATGCTTCATAAAGACTCATTTTATGCATTTATATAAATTATAGTGTGGTTAAACACGAGTCTTCTTGCTAATTAAGAAAAAAACAAACTCAATTAATTAAAGAAATAAAATTATTGAAATAAATAAGTAATAAATAATGGGTAGATTAGAAGTCATAAATATATCCCATAATTATAGGAAGGTGCGGATGTGCGGATTTGGGTATAAGGAAATAGACAAGAATAACCCTACACACGTGGAAAAAATGGTTATCATTAATTATGGGATTTAATTTATAACCGTTGATCTGCAACAAATAAACGGGTGTGATGGGTTCCTAGTTCTCATGATCTAAGTAGTATCCATGAGAACCAGCCCCTATATATATATATATATATATATATATATATATATATATATATATATGAGGGATGTTATGCTGCTCAACTTAAATGAGCACTTGTGTGGGCACCTTTGCCACGTCAGAAATTCTTTTTTTTTTTTTTTTGCTTGACCCGTTCTCTTCATCTTTTTTTCTTTTTCCGCCCTTTTCCCTTTAATTTTCGTTTTTCTTTCTTTTCTTCCTTCGCCGTCGTCGTCTAAATTTAAAAGAAGTAAAGTCTAGATAAATGCATATGCTTTCAGAAAAACTCACCACATAAAAGAGCAGAACAAGATGAGGAGATGAGGAAGCGGAAGAATGATACCGCGAACGAAGATTTTGAGTCGCGAGGGCTCTCACCGGAAGTAAATTTAGACGACGACGACGAAGGAAGAAAAGAAAGAAAAACGAAAATTAAAGGGAAAAGGGCGGAAAAAGAAAAAAAGATGAAGAGAACGGGTCAAGCAAAAAAAAAAAAAAAAAAAAAAGAATTTCTGACCTGGCAAAGGTGCCCACACAAGTGCTCATTTAAGTTGAGCAGCATAACATCCCTCATATATATATATATATATATATATATATATATATATATATATATATATATATATATATATAATTAAAAAATGAGCTAGGGTTCCATAATATAAGCATAAAGGATCTGGTTCCAAACATCGGGCACTCCAGGGAGGCACCAATGTACACAGTCGGAGTATATATTGGGGTCCTTGTCTTCCGGTGCAAATTTCCAAAACGACCTATAAATCGATGGATGTGCATCTTCTCTGTAGCCAGATAATTGAGTAATATTCAAGTATTTAACATTTACTCCTCTTATTGCAAGCTTCTCTATTGCCGATGCCACGACCCCTGTTAAGCTCCGATCTACCGCATTTGGCCAGTACGATTCCTCAGACGGCTCCGTTGTGTTGTAGCATCTTGCACCGGTGTTCCAACGAGTTAAGCTGCATGCACGCATGTACATTATATTTCTATATACAATTTGATGCTTAAGTAAGTACTGCTATATTTATATAGACCGTATATATACCCTAATTGGAAAGGAGAGGCTCCCATGAAGAAGATCCGAGTTCTATTCGGATCGACGTGAAATTCCAACCAATTTGACCAAGTACCTAGCGCAATTTCATATTCACGCATTGATGTCTTCATTTGTTTATACACCGAATCGTTCCTACCAAACGAGCCCCAACTACAATCAAATAAAGCATGAAGAAACAAAAATCAAATTTAAAACACAATTGAAATCAATTTCTATATAACTTAATTATTATTAGGGTAATGAATAATATACAAGATAGTTAGTTTGGGAATATTAATCCACCAAGCAAAAGTGTCAAAAATAAGTATATCTGCATGGATCCAATTCCTCCCATGCTTCTCTATAGACTTCAACCCCACCGTGCGCTCCGCCCCGGCCTTACCGATATTTAATAAATCGTCGTGGCCCGATTCCACCAGAAACGGCGACCAGTAAAACGATATGGTCGCGTTGTAATCCTTCTCGACAAATAAGTAAAGTAAAATTTCATACCCACATATCTATTCAAGAAACATATCAAATAGAGTGAGACGAAAAGAGAATTACTTACCTCGACGTGCAAGTTCCAAAACTTTCCCTCCGTTGGGGTCGAGAGGTTGGTGGAAGGTGGAAGATGAGGTTCGATTAGGCAAAGGAAAGATCTCCATTGGTTTCTATTCACAGAATCCCCCACAAATATCACACTTTTATTCCTTAATTTCTCCATCAATGCTTCGCCATCAAACCTGCATATATTTAGGTCATTTAATTTCTAAAAAGATTAAGTGGAAACAAAAACCCTAGCCCTAGAATTTTCAAAAAGGGTAGAATAGTAACTTGGGAAGGTTACAGTGATGAGGCTGCCATCTCCAGTTCTGAAAAGTGAGATTCTTTCTCCCATGTCTCTCACAGGCAAAATCCCCCTCCATTAGAGTACACTCCCCCTCTTTGTAAAGAGGGTACGAAACGTCGTCGTACACCCATTTCCCGGAAAAAAAGTTGCACTCTTCATTGCCTTTGAGGGAAACTAGGTTTTGTGGGGAGACAACGTTAATGGTGGTTCTTCCAGTTAGATAAATGGCCGCGACGGCGACAATGAGTACGGCGGTGAGGGGGAGGAATTTCACTGTATCTTTCCATGTTACGATCGCACCCATTTTTCCCTTTCGTTTTCGTGGAAAACTTGGATATAAGTATGTATGTATTATAATTAATGATGGATTAATTTGCGTTTAATTGTTTTATTTTGAGTTTATGTAATTCACACGTGAAACATAACAGTATATTCCCAGTTTTAGCAGATATTTTCCATTTTTATTTGATGTGCTACCATACAACATTGATGGAAGACTGAGCTATCAATATGCATGTACTCTTTTGATTTCCTCCGATTTCATTTGCCCGATTTGTTAAATATAATCATGTATGGTATAAAATAATAAAACGTACAAAACGAAATGAGATAGAGAGAGAGAGTACGTAGTTTCTCGGATTGCCTATTTTGGCCATTCAATGGGAATTCATAGTTTCCTTATTTTCTTACCAGACTTGTCATTTGTTTCTTCTTCCCTTTATCCGTTTGCATTATATATATAGACGGATCATACGTCACGTTCCGAATCGAATAACTTACTCTTACCTTATCAAGTTCATATGGACACTCATCATCAAAGTTTTTTTTTTTTTTTTTTTTTATTGGTTATCAATTCGAACTCTTTCTTTCCCACAACAAATTACATTAGTATGGGATTAATTTCTGGGATTATTTAAGAGCTAGCTTGTCACTGAGTATGAAAGATGAAAAAAAGATAGAACAAATTCCATATATCTCCATTTCTTGCGTACAAAATTGAAGATCCATTAGGGTTTATAAGAAAAATCGACGAAAAGGTACAATATTGAAGCTAAAAATGAAGAAAAACTAGCTAGGGTTCCATGATATAGCCGTAAAGAATCTGATTCCAAACATCGGGCACTCCAGGAAGACACCAATGCACACAATCTGACAATTCATCGGGATCCCTGGCTTTCGGATCGATACTTTTCCAAAATGGCAAGTAAACCGACGGATGAGCATCGTCTCTATACGACGATAATTGAGTTATGTTCAAATATTCAACCGTCACGCCTCTTTTCTTGAGCTTTTCTATGGCGGAACCGACCTTCCCTATTACAAATCTGGGCAGAATTTCCCAAAGACTTCCATCGAATTCGGGCTCTGTTGTGTTGTAGCATACTCCACTCGTGCCTTGGTAAGTATTCCTGCATGAATGCATGCATGCAGTTATTATAAAAACGACAAAGTTTTCGTGGACGGATGGAATATAAAAATAAAAATGGAACGTATGTACGTACATACCCTTGTCGAAAAGGCGTGAAGCTCATGAAGTACATCTTGGTTTTATCTCGATCGATGTTATATTCCAACCAATTCGACCATGTTTCCAGAGCAATCTCGTACGAACGTATCCAATCATCCACCTGTTGGTAGATCGGATTGGGGCTATCGAACGGACCCCACCTGTTACATATAATACTCTCTCCGTCTCAGCAATTAAAGACAGAGTCACTTCACTATAAATTATATGCATGAAGCATACAACATTCTTACAAGATTGTCTGATTCGGAATCCACCACGTGTGGGTGTCGAACACAAGCACGTCTGCATCACTCCAACGGCGGCCGTGCGCCGTAATGGACTCGATCCGTACCCAACGCTGCCATTTTTTACTGTGGTTCGCTATATTGTCGGCACCTGACTCCACCAGGTACGGGGCCCAATGGAATTCAAACGACGCGTTGTAATCCTTCGCGTAATTAATCAGATTACAACAACGACGACGACGACGAAAAGAGCTATTTTTCGAAATAACTAATTAAAATTACCTTGACGTGGAATTTTAAAGAATTTTCCTCCAAATCCGTCACCACTGTTTTGTTGGTGGATGGTGGAACAGAGGGTTCCACCAAACAAAGCAACGACCTAAATTGATTTCTATTTACGGAATCTCCAGTATATACCATCCTCTTATTCCTTAATTTCTCCAATAATGCTGTCCCATTAAACCTAAGCTCAAACAAAAAATAAAAAAATTAACATGAAATTTAAAGACTGCGCGTTAAAATAATAATTTTAACGACCGACTACCTTGGAAGGTCACAGTCATGAGGCTGCCATCTCCAGTTCTGATACGTCAAATTCGGTCTCCCGTATTTCTCACACGAAAACTCCTCACTGATCAAGGAACACTCCGCCTCTCTGTAAAGAGGGTATGAAACGTCGTCGTAGATCCACCTCCCGGAGAAGAAGTTACACCGGCCGGCTGAAACCGTGCTGTTTTTAGTAACGTCTTTGAAGAAAACTAGGTTTTCCGGGGTGGTGACGTCGTTGAGGAAGCCGTTTTCTGTTCGAAGAAATGTCGCAACGACGAAAGCGAGAATGATTAGGGATGCCAAGTGAAAGCAGCTCACAGCTTTGCATATTGCGCCGCGCATTTTTTTTTGCTTTCTTTTCCTCTTTGATAGATTAATTTAATTAGTGTTTTCCATATGATATTATATGAATAGATCGACGTGAAGTGAAACGAAATGAAACGAAATGAAACGCAGTTATTATACAAATATGAACTAGAAATCTTCCTCTTGCTTTGTTTCTTGATTTAAGATATTTTTTCCCTTTTCTATATGTTTTTTCTCCTTTGCTTCGAATTTGTTAATATCATTGTCTATATTTTTCTAACTTTCCTTTTTTTTTTTATGGTTATTTAATTAATGACCCCTTATGGTATACAAAATCTGCGTTAAAGAATCATTTCTAAAAAACTGAAATTTGAATATATATATATATATATATATATATATATATATATATAGATATAGAGGATATATCATATAGAAACTAATGTTAAGTTGGAACTTAGAAACCGTCCACAACCGTTGATCTTGAAGATCTAATGGTTCAGATTTGATTTCAAATTAACAATTAAATATTGTTTTTTGATTTTTTAATGCATTTTTGGTATTATTTAGGGTTATAAGTGTAATTTTAATTATAAAAAATTGAATCTTCCTAAAATATAGGATCTTTATTTATTTTTTTCCTTATCTTCTCCTGCGTCTTTTGCTTCTACGCCTCTTCTTCTTCTTCTTCTTCTTCTTCTTCTTCTTCTTCTTCTTCGGCGTCTTCTCCACATTTTTTTTTGTCGGCCATGCACGGCAGAGCACGTACCTATCATCGACGAAGAAGCGGTAGCGCCTGAAAATCAGCCGCGTGTGCTCCACATTTTTGTTTGGATCGACGGTGCATGGAAACCCTAATGTCGCCGGGAAATTCCTCAAGAGCCGTCCTCAACTTTTTGTTGCAGCGTGTCAGCACTAACTCGTTCAGATTACGGTGGAAGTCGTCGGAATCCAGCTTCTTCTCAAACAATTCTACGGCGAAGTTGAGGTCGCGGATATTTTTTTTTTTTTGAAGGCACACTTTTTTTTGAGGAGTGATTCAAAGCATTAATGTTCAGATAATCGAGGCTCTCTCCGACAAAGGGGATGGCGAGTGCTAATCCATTAGCCATCATTTAAGCAAACATGGTTTAGAATTTTGCATCGAAAATTTTATGCAGGTTCGTATGAGTAAACAAGAATTGGATTAGTGTCGGGCTAGATCGAATCGGATTGTAATTTTTTGTTGTAATCTGGAATAGTTTTCGTTGATTTTTTGGTCCTTTTGTAAAAATTTTCACGTTATTTGTGTATATTGGACATAATGCATATTATGTTGATTTTGTTGCATTTTAAAGATCATTCTGATGCATTTTTATTTTATTTTATACGAGGCTTCAGTTTTTTCGTATTGGGGTTAGTTTTCCATACAAGTTAGGGTTTAACTTTCCCTACATGTTAGGGTATAGCTTCCCCTACAAGTTAGGGTATAACTTTCCCAAATAGGGTTTTGATTTCCCTAATGGGTTAGGGTTTTAGTTTGGTTTTTCGATACATATTAAACGAATTTTGTGTATTATGTTTTATTATGTATATATTTTTGAATGCATAATAAACACATATTACTAACTACATTTATATTAGATTTTGATGCATTGTATATTTGGTTTTGTAAATTTTTATACGTTATGTGTGTTTATTGGATATAATGCATATTAGGTTGATTTTGTTGCATTTATTTTTCAGTCTGATGCATTTTCGTTTCATTTTCATACTTGGCTTCAGTTTGTCCTGTTAGGGTTTAGTATCCATACGAGTTAGGTTTAATTTTCCCTACAAGTTAGGGTATAGCTTGCCCAAATAGGGTTTAGTTTCCCCTATGGGTTAGGGTTTATTATTCACTTCAAGTTAGGGTTTAACTTTCCCAACAAGTTAGGGTTTAATATTCCGTATATGATAGGGTTTAGTTTCCCCTACAAGTTAGGGTTTAGCTTTCCCTATTAGGGTTTACTTTTCTCTACAAGTTAGGGTTTAGTTTTTCCTAATAGGTTTAGTTCGAAAATATATGCAACAATAATACATATTTTATGCAACAAAAAAACGTATGTTGATCCATAAATCAAATTTTGTAAACGAAAAGAAGATCTATTAATATTCAACAACTCGTGACCTAAATATATGCTCCAAAATTATTTGGATGTGCAACAATTGTTGAGTAATCACAAACAATTCATTGTAACTCAAATTGATTATCAATGCATATTCTGGTCATTTTGATGCATTTCGATTGTTGTTATGAAATTTATCAAAATTTGAACTCAAATCTCTATCAAATTGGATGGGACCACCCAGAAACATGTTCTACACTTCAAGACGTTTCCAATGGTAGGTCGACCATCTGAATCCGATCGCCGATGAGGCCGGAATTGCGTCTGGAAGTTTATGCCGCCGCTAAAGTCGCGATTTCTCTGCTGGTTCGACTTCTTCATCGAATATCTCCTTCATTTCTCCACCAAAACGAGCAATCCACCCATGAATCTCTTCGTCTCTTCGAGTAGAATAAAACCCGGTCGTCCGTTTTTCGACTGTCATTAGGATCTGGCCGGAAATCGCATTGATGCAAGAGAAGTGGAGTAGTGTAGGTTGGTTATGGAAAATTCCTATTATTATGGAATGAGATTTTATTTCTTTTTTTTTTAATTATTTTTCTGGACGAATTTGTCCTTAATGACACATTATTTTATTTTTTTAATCCATTATTTCATTTAATCTCATCCATTGGATCCTCAAAATCAACGGATATGGTCGGTTTTTAAGTTTCAACTTAAGGTTAGTTTCCACCATAGTGCTACCCTATAGATAGATATATATATATATATATATATTTTTTCCACGTTGATTTATTTTTTTAAAAATAATTAATTTGTGAATCTTTTTCATTTAAAAAAAAAAACTGAAAATTGATTTTTTTTTTTTTTTTTCCTTGCATGGTAAGTGGAGGTCACATGTAATAACCCAAATATCGCAAAATTTTGAGGAATGTGTCGGAAACTAATCTCGATTTAGTTTTACATCTGACTTTGGATTATAAAATACTTCACAATTCAACAAGTCAAGGAAAAAAGAAAAGATACAATCACCCTTTATAAAAATCTAACATTTTTGCTGCATTTTTCAAGAGTCGATAAAATAAGAATAAAGGATATCGTTCCACACATCGGGCACTCCGGGCAGACACCAATGGACGCAATCCAAATAGCTTATCGGGTTCGAGAGCTGCTCTTTAGTTAGAGGTTGATGAAATTTCCTATAAATCGAGAGATGGGCATCCTTCCTATAATCGGACAAATGTGTTATGTTTAAGTAGGCGACGTTTAGGCCTCTCGTCCCCAACTTTTGTAGGACGGATTCGACCACTTGCATCATGTCTCGATCCGTCCCAATTCCCCAGTAGCCTTCCTTCGACACTGGCTCGGTTTCGTTATAGCAGTTGCATTCGTCGTCCCATGCTTCACCACTACATATATCCGAAGAGACGAAGATCGTATCGAGATCGTCGGATTTTGCGTGACAAAAGATGAAACTGAGTATAAGGTTAGAGATTGTGGCTTACTGAAAGTGGTAAGGAGAGAGGCTCGTGAAGAACAGCTTGGTTTTGGTTCGATTAATGTTTATTTCCAACCAATCCGACCACGTGGTTAGAGCCATTTCGAAACGACGTAGCTTCATCTCTACCTTCTTGTAGATTGCATCAGAGCCCCCAAATGATCCCCATCTGAACACACACACACTCAAATATAAGATATGAGAAGAGAGAGAGAGAGAGAGAGAGAGAGAGAGAGAGAGAGAGAGAGAGAGAGAGAGAGACTTACAAGAGTGTCATGGAAGGCTCAAGCCACCACATGAAAGTGTTGAATATGAGTACATCTGCATCATTCCAACACCTAGCATGCTTCTCTATAGATGTGATTCGAACCGTATGATTTCTCGAAGTGTGAGCAAAAGGATCGTCGGAGTTAGATTCCACGAGAAACGGAGACCAGTAGAACTCGATTGTCGCATTGTATTCCTTCACATACATATATATCAAACCATATAATCAAACAGACTAGTATATAATGATACTTTCAAAATTCAACCTAGTACGAGACGAACACTCACAGTTGACTTGAACACGAACAGATTGTCAATCTTGATAACAGATTTGTCCGACGACGGATCTAAACCCGACTCGATGAGACAGAGCAACGACAGCCATTGATTCCTGTTCAACGAATCCCCCACGAACACTACCCTTTTCCCTCTCATCTTCTCCATCAACACTCTCCCATTAAACCTGCAGTGCTTCTGCTTACAGATTAATTTTCTTTAAAAAATATAGAAAAATTAAACTAATTAAATCCAAGAACACGATTGATCAAAACCTGGGAAGATGGCAGTCTCGAGGCTTCCATCTCCAATTCTGGTACTCAAAATCTTTCCTCCCGTTCTTCTCACAAGAAAATAAATCGAACTGCTTCAAGAAACTGCACTCCCCCTCCTCGTATGGCGGTCGTGTAACGTTGTCGTAGATCCATTTCCCCACGAACAAGTTGCACGCGGAGCTACTACTCTCGTTGAGGGCGAGTCGTCCCTCGACTGCGTCCCGGCGGTCTTCTTCTCGATGTCCGTTCCCTCTCGTCCCGATGCTACCGCCATTGTCGACGGTTAGTAAAAGAGCAGCACCGGCGAAAGCTACGAGGAAGAACGCAGCAATGTAATGCGACTTCAATCCGATTTTCATCGTTTCAAGACTCATTTCTTTCCCGTTCATTTTCGAAGAACGTGTAAAACTGTACAGAATTATTGTGAATGATGAGTTGAAGCTATTATTTTTTCCTTCCTGCAGCAGCAAATAAAATTGTTGGCTCGTGTATTGGAAATGAGAATTTCAGTTTCTTGTAGATAAAGGTGAAATAGAATACTTATTCGAAAATCGAAAAACGAAAAACGAACAGTAATCAGACGGGACGAAAAAAATACATATTTTAAGGATGTAAAATGTTATAGTAACATGTAAGCCCTTCTTTAATTTTCGGACCTCGGAACCTTCTTCTTACTATGTTAAAATATCGAAGTTTGTTATATTTCTTGGTAAATGCAGGAGGTCACATGCACGAATTAATTCTATATACTAAAGTTTGATACCAAGAATTCAAATCTAACAGCAAAAGTAAAAGCAAAATGACAAAATCTCTTGAATAAATAACACCCCTTTATTGACCAAGAATTCTAAGAGATGATTCCTTCTAAAAAAATTCTATTATATTTTCGTATTACAATCTTTTATACTGAATGTATTATACGCGCTTTTATAATGATTAATAATTAAAAATATTCTAAACAATGTTAATTGGTTTTAGAAATGATTTTGATATGTGAGGGCCGTCTATTAGTAAACTAGCTAGGAGATGCAACAATAAAATAGAACTGACGATCCGAATGCGTTCTTCAAGAGTCGATAATGTGAGAATAAAGGATCTCGTTCCATACATCTGGCACGCCCGGAAGACACCAATGTACACAATCCGAATGGCTTCTTGGGTTTGATAATAGCTCCTCTTCACTTATAGGATACTTAAATTTCTTATAAATCGATGTATGTGCATCCTTTCTGTAATCTGATAAATGTGTTATATTCAAATAAGTGATACTTATGCCTCTCGTCTCTAGTGTTTGTAGGGTCGATTCTACCACGTGCATCATATCGCGATTCGTCCCGATTCCCCAGTATCCCTCCTTCAATATCAGCTCGGTTTCGTTGTAACAATTGCTTCGATCGTCCCACGATTCACCGCTGCATATCAAAGGAAGCACACTTTTTTCAAATTTTGTGCAACAAAAATAGAAACTACTCGAGATTAGAGGGTGCAGTGGCTTGATTACTGAAAGTGGTAAGGTGAGAGGCTCATGAAGAACATCTTGGTTTTGGTTCGATTAATGTTTATTTCCAACCAATCCGACCACGTGGTTAGAGCCATTTCGAAACGACGTAGCTTCATCTCTACTTTGTTGTAGATTGCATCGGAGCTCCCAAATGATCCCCATCTGATTAATCGTACACAGAAATTGTTACGAGAGAGAGATCTAGAGAGGGAGAGGGAGAGGGAGAGAGAGAGAGGGTAGTTAGTTACAAGAGTGTCATGGTAGGCTCAAGCCACCACATAAAAGCATCAAAAATGAGTATGTCTGCATCAGTCCAATGCTTGGCATGTTTCTCTATAGAAGTGATTCTGATTATACGATTTCTTTCGGAGTGAATATCTGGATCATCGCAGTTCGACTCAACGAGCATCGGAGACCAATAGAACTCGATTGTAGCATTGTATTCCTTCATATATCAATCACAAACTATTAAACAGTAGAGAAGAAACAACGGAATAATATAGGAGTAGAGAGAGAGAAACAAGAACTCACGGTTGCCTTGAATATGAACAAATTATCCTTTCTGACAACGGATTTATTCGACGATTGATCTAGAGAAGACTCGATGAGGCAAAGCATCGACGTCCATTGATTCCGATTCAACGAATCCCCCACAAACACTACCCTCTTCCCCCTCACCTTCTCCAGCAAAACACTTCCATTAAACCTGGGAAGGTCACAATCATGAGGCTGCCATCTCCAGTTCTGATACGTCAAATTCGGTCTCCCGTATTTCTCACACGAAAACTCCTCACTGATCAAGGAACACTCCGCCTCTCTGTAAAGAGGGTACGAAACGTCGTCGTAGATCCACCTCCCGGAGAAGAAGTTACACCGGCCGGTTGAAACCGTGCCGTTTTTAGTTACGTCTTTGAAGAAAACTAGGTTTTCCAGGGTGGTGACGTCGTTGCCAATGCTGTTTTCTGTTCGAAGAAATGCGGCAATCGTGAAAGCGAGCATGATTAGGGATGCCAAGTGAAAGCAGCTTGTCGTACCTTTGCATATTGTGCTGCACATTTTTTTTTTCCCTTTCTTTTCCTCTTTGATAGATTAATTTAATTAGTGTTTTGCATATGATATTATATGAGTAGATCGACGTCAAACGAAACGAAACGAAACATAGTAATTATACAAATATGAACTAGAAATCTTCCTCTTGCTTTGTTTCTTGATTTAAGATATTTTTTCCCTTTTCTATATGTGTTTTCTCCTTTTGCTTCGAATTTGTTAATATTATTGTCTATATTTTTCTAACTTTCCCTTTTTTTTGGTTATTTAATTAATGACCCCTTATGGTATACAAAATCTCCGTTGAAGAATCATTTATAAAAAACTGAAATTTGAATATATATTTTTTTCCACGTTGATTTATTTTTTAAAAATATAATTAATTTGTGTATCTTTTTCATTAAAAAAAAAAAAAAAACTGAAATTTGAATTTTATTTTTTTCCCTTGGTAAGTGGATCAGGTCACATGTAATTACCCAAATCTCGCAAACTTTTGAGGAATGTGTCGGAAATTAATCTCAATTTAATTTTACATTCGGACTTCGGATTAAAAAATGCAATACTAAAATAGAACAGACGATTCGAATTAATGCGTTCTTCAAGAGTCGATAATGTGAGAATAAAGGATCTCGTTCCATACATCTGGTACGCCCGGAAGACACCAATGCACACAATCTGAATAGCTTCTCGGGTTTGATAGCTCCTCTTCACTTATAGGATAATTAAATTTCCTATAAATCGAGGGATGTGCATCCTTTTTGTAATCGGATAAATGCGTTATATTCAAGTAAGTGATATTTATGCCTCTTGTCTCCAACTTATGTAGGGTCGATTCTGCTACGTGCATCATATCGCGATCCGTCTCAATCCCCCAGTATCCCTCCTTCGATATCGGCTCGGTTTCGTTGTAACAATTGTTTCGATCGTCCCACGATTCACCGCTGCATATCAAAGGAAGCACACTGATAGGAAGTGGCCCATCTCCCTAGGCCCAAAGGCCCAACACCTAACGACAGGCCCAGATCGGTGGAGGCCCAACAGGCCCAGATCGGTGAAGGCCCAGCAAGCCCAGAACGGCAAGCCCAACTCATACAGGCCCAGGGAGTTGAGCCCAAAAACCTGAGCGTTGGGTGATGGAGAAGAATCCGGGGCTGGAGAAACCACCCACACCTCCACGTCTCACATCCACAACCGCTATGAACACCACCTATAAATAGGAGATTTGATTGTATTATGTACACTTACGCTCTTTTGAATACGAAAACATACTCTTTTCCTCCCCGTGGACGTAGATCGCACTGATCGAACCACGTAAATCTCTTGTCTCTTTTTACTTTCGCACATAACTTACATACGAACTTGGGCCGCGAATCGAAGGTTCATCACTGGCGCCGTCTGTGGGAACAAATTCGTGTTTGAATTTTCGATCTTTCGCTGCCCGAAGTCACTAGCAATGCCGCACGGTAATCAGTTGCTGTTGGGAACCCCCCGTCGCCGAAGGAGCCGCCGACGACAGCCCGAGGAACCAGCCTCGGCAACAGGCGCAGAACAGCCCAACGACGTCCCTGCCAACAATCGGATCGTGGCCGACGAGATCCCAGAGATCCCAAATGCCGACGAGCAGGGCGCAGCGGGAAACACAATGGCACCTTCCTCCCAGGCCCAACCGGTCCAGCATCACCGAGCTCCCATGAGTTCGCGTCTGGGACCATAGGCTCACCCGACACCGGAGGGCCATGTCGAGAATCTCACTGCCAATCGGGAGCGTGAACTATTTGGTCCAGAGGCAACCCTACGATTGTCCCCAGTTATCCGACCGGACCTAACTGCTCACCACTCTCCAGTCATTCAGCCGAACTCGGCAGCCCCACCGCCTCCACCGCCTCCAGGGGTCGAGGAGTTATTGCGAAATTACCTCACCACAGCATCCGGGCGTGAGTTCCTCAACCAGTACACGGGAGTCCCCCAGTTCGGACAGGGAGTCTCTCAGCCCGGACAAGGAATCTCTCAGTTCGGTCAAGGACAGAGGCCCGGACAGGACTTGCGACACTATCTTCAGCAAGTCCGAGGACAGACCCAGGGAGGCCAGCAGCCGAACTCCCATATGGTTCAACCAAACTATGTCACTGCTCCGCCCTATATTGCGCCCAACCAAGGACACCTAACTGGGGGAGCGCAGATCTTTGACGCGCTTGGTAGGATTATCAGTCCGCTCTCGGAGGAGATCCTCAACACACCTATGCCCTTCGGGTACACGGTGCCAAAGATCAAGGCGTACAACGGAATCGGAAATCCAAGCAATTTCCTTAGTCAGTTCAAGTACAGCATGCTGAACCAAAATCTGGGGAGTGTGCACATGTGTAAGCTGTTTCCTGAACTGCTAATCGACAATGCGCGGGAGTGGTTCGACAATTTGCCCCCCGGGTCGATCAGATCGTATTCCGATCTGATGAATGTGTTCGCTAGGAGTTTCTCCCAGCGCGCCGAAGTGAGACACACCCCAGCACATCTGCTAACCGTTAAACAAAGCCGGGGTGAGTCACTACAAGATTTCATGACCCGATTCGATAGAGAGTGCTTATCAACTCGGTGCACAAACGATCTCCTCATCATCTCAGCATTTCAAAATGCCATCAGCTCGGACCATCTCTACAGGGAGATCCTGGCGAAGGATCCGAAGACCACTACCGAACTGTGGGCTATTGCGGACAAGTTCGCTAAGATAGAGGAGGCGACCAGACGTCGAAAGGAGGTTGACCGAGGTGAAACCTCAAAGAAGAAAGATGATGCACCCCGGAAAGGGGTAATGGAGCGAATTCAGCGAGGTCCGATTGAGTCTCGTCTCGGACCTCGGCAAAATCCAGCACAACGAGGTCCGCTTACAAGTCAGCCCGCACAGCGGCCAGCTCCGCAGTTCACTCCGTTAAACAAACCAAGGACCGAGATCCTTGAATTGCACGCTAATCTGTTCGAGAGACCAAGGCCGATGCGGGAGGACGGCAAGCCGAGGTCAAAGAATAAGTATTGCCAATTCCATGAAGATTATGGACATGAGACGGAGGATTGCAGGAACTTGGCTCAGGACATTGAAAGCCTAGTTCGCAATGGTCCGCTTAAAAAATATCAAGATCGGAGCACGGGGGTCAATCAAGTGGATGCCCCCCGAAGTCAAAAAAAGAAAAGACAGTATAGAAGAGGGAATTGCAGCACGGATGCTGAGAAGAAAACAAAGCACAATGAGGATGATGCCGACGAGGACGGAGATTACCAATACGAGGGGATAGTCGCTACGATCTCCGCTCTCGCCAAGGGACAGACTAAATCGTCCCTCAAAAACGGAGCTCGGAGCATGCCGAGCAGCGAACCCGCTAACAAGAGGTTCAAGAAGGAGGAAGCCGTAACTTTCTCGGCCGATGACCCGGTGCCCCCCATGATGCCGCACTCCGATGCCATTGTTATTGAGGTTGTGGTGGCTAACATGCTGATCAAAAGGATTCACATCGACACCGGGGCATCGGTGAATATCATGTTCAGGCATTGCTTTGATAACATGGAGCTGGAGAAGTAAAAAATCATTCCAACCACCCGGCCACTGCGGAGTTTCGCACAGGAGGAAACCCATCCCCTAGGGACGATCGAGCTGCCCGTCACAGTAGGGAAAGGGCCGAGAAGCACCACTAACATGACCGAATTCATGGTGGTGGAAGCCAAGTCCCCATACAACATAATCCTAGGCCGTACTTGGATGAATACAGTGAGAGCGATCTGCTCCACGTACCATTTAGCCGTGAAGATCCCGACTAAGGGAGGGGTAGCCGTTATCCGTGGTGATCAGAAAATGGCAAGGGAGTGCCTGCATGTGGCTCTCAAGGGGCTAGGGGCAACGCCCGAACTGCCCCAAGCATAGCAATTACTGAACTCCGAAGAGCCGAAGAAGACGTCGCCCGCCGAAGAGAGAGATGTGGCTTTGTACAATGACGACCCCGCTAAGGTCGTCAAAGTCGGGCTGACCGACCACCCCCATCTTCGCGAACAGGTTATTCGGCTTCTAAAGGAGTACAGAGACGTCTTCGCGTGGTCCCCATTGGATATGACAGGGGTATCACCCGATCTGATCACACATCGGCTAAAGATCGACCCCGAAGTGCGACCGATCAAGCAAAAGCAGCGCTCCTTTGCAGCGGAGCGGAATCAGGTCATAAAGACCGAAGTGACCCAACTGCTGGATGCTGGGATTCTATTCGAAGTCACTTACCCGACCTGGATAGCAAACCCGGTAATGGTCAAGAAGGCTGGGGGAGGATGGCGCATGTGCATCGATTATACCGATCTCAACAAGCACTGCCCTAAGGACTGTTACCCTCTGCCCGATATCGATAAAAAGGTGGACTCGCTGGTCGGTCATAGGATATTCAGCTTCCTGGATCTGTATAAGGGATACCACCAAGTCCTAATGGATGCCGAAGACGCGGCTAAGACAGCATTCATTACGGACTTTGGCATCTTTGCTTATCGCAAAATGCCATTTGGGTTGAAGAATACAGGAGCTACCTACCAGAGGATGGTAGATAAAATATTTAAAGAGCATATCGGAAAGGAAGTGGAGGTCTATGTCGATGACATAGTGGTGAAGAGTAAGGAAGAGAGCACAAGTGTGGCCGATCTCCGAACTGTGCTCTCCATTCTTCGCAAGGTCAATCTGAAACTTAATCCCCAAAAATGTACCTTTGCTGTGACATCGGGGAAGTTTTTAGGTTGTTGGATTACCCAGGAAGGGCTGAGGGCGAATCCATCGAAAGTTAAGGCCGTGTTAGACATGAAGAATCCAAAGTCAATCAACGATGTGCACAGACTTACAGGGTGTCTCGCCGCACTGAGTAGATTCCTATCTAAAGCCGCGGAGAAGCAGTTGCCCTTCTTCAAAATCTTAAAGAAAGCACCCCAATTTGATTGGAGTTCGGAGCATCATCACGCCCTACACCAGCTAAGGGAGTATCTCAAAGATCTACCGACCTTGTCAGTACCGAAGGAGAGAGAGGTGCTATTTCTATACTTGGCTACCTCTGAAGAAGCAATTAGTGCAGTGCTCGTACGAGAAGAGGCAGGTCGCCAGTTACCAGTTTATTTCATAAGCCGGTCATTAAAAGGGCCCGAAGTGAGATATCAGCCGTTAGAAAAGCTAGCCTTAGCACTTGTCAACGCTGCTCGGCGATTGCGCCCCTATTTTCACGCGACCCGATCCAAGTCCGAACAGATTCCCCACTTCGGCAGGTGCTGACGAAGCCAGAAGCATCAGGACGGATAGCAAAGTGGGCAATAGAACTGGGGGAGCATGACATCTCTTATGTTCCCCGACAAGCCATCAAGGGGCAAGCCTTGGCGGATTTCTTGGTTGAAACCTCGATATCCGAAGTCCCAACCTCGATACCAGTGCCAGATCGCACAACGGTGGGAGAGCCTCAAGACTGTTGGCACATGTACGTGGATGGGGCATCAGGAAAAGCGGGAAGCGGTGCTGGTATCCTTCTCATCAGCCCGGAAAAGAGAGAGATCACCTATTCACTCCGCTTTCAGTTCGCAACTACCAACAACGAGGTAGAGTACGAAGCTCTGCTAGCCGGACTCAGAATAGCCGCGGATCTGAAGATCACGGCCATCAAAGTACACAGCGATTCCCAGGTAGTCGTGAATCATATGCTAGGAAAGTATGAAGCAAAGGGAGAAAGAATGAAGAAATATTTGGCTAAGGCACGGGGCATGCAGGGGGTTTTTCAGTACTTCCAGCTCGAGCGAATCCCCCGGACTCAGAATTCCCGAGCTGACGTTCTCAGCAAATTGGCAGCGGCACCTGGCACTTCACCAGTGGAAGATGTAAAGCATAGAAGCATAGACGAAGCCGAGGTTAACGATCTGAACGATGAGTCACAGCCGACATGGATGACGCCCATTCTAGCCTACCTGGAGAGAGGAGAGCTGCCTGAAGATAAGGCAGAGGCTAGAAGGATATTGTTGAAGTCATTGAGATATACTATTCTGGACAATGTCCTTTACAAGAAGTCATACCTTCAACCCTTACTCAAGTGCGTCGGACCGACCTCAGCAGACTACGTCATGCGAGAAATGCATGAAGGGGCATGTGGAAGTCACATCGGACCTCGGGCGTTAGCAAAGAAAATTATGAGATGGGGATACTTTTGGCCCTCGATGCTCAAGGATTGCACCGAACTCGTGCAGAGGTGCGAGAAGTGTCAGTTACATGCAAATGTGACAAGGATACCGCAAACCGAGCTGACTGCGATGCAGAGTCCTTGGCCGTTCGCGCAGTGGGGGATAGATATAGTAGGCCCATTCGATAAAGCACCAGGTCAGTTGCGACACCTCATAGTTGCAGTTGATTACTTTACGAAGTGGGTGGAAGCAGAACCCCTATCCGCGATCACAAGCAAAAACGTCCGGAACTTTGTATGGAAGAACATAGTATGCCGATTCGGCATACCTCATGTCCTCGTATCCGATAATGGGACCCAGTTTACGGACAGGGTTTTTAGGGAATGGTGTGACGAGCTGCGGATTCAACAACATTTCACATCGGTAGCCCACCCTCAAGCAAATGGTCAAGCCGAAGTGACGAACCGAACTCTCGTCAAAGGTCTCAAAACCCGACTAGAGAAAGCTAAAGGGTTATGGGTAGAAAACCTTCCGAACGTTCTATGGTCCTACAGAACAACGCCGCGAACAGCAAATGGCGAAACACCGTATAGTCTAGCATACGGAACAGAAGCTGTAATCCCGGTCGAGATCGGACTCCCCAGTCCGCGCACGACCCATTTCGTAGCCGAAGTAAATTATGAGAACCGGCGTACGGACCTCGATCTGCTAGAGGAAAAGAGGGATACAGCTTACATAAGAGAGGCCCGATACAAACAACTCATAGCCCGATATTACAATCGGCGAGTTCGGGATCGGCAGTATTGCGTAGGGGACTTAGTTCTCCGAAACAATGAGGTCAGCAAGGCTTGTAAGCTCGGCAAGCTGGAGGCCGCATGGGAAGGCCCATACCGAGTAGACGAGGTCCTTGGTAAAGGCGCCTATAGGCTTTCCACTCTGTCCGGGGAGCCCATACAACGACCTTGGAATATAATCCATCTGAAGAGGTATTATGCATAGATGTGGAGTATCATATAGAATAGCTCAGTCATTTTAGTCTTTTGTCAGTTCGGTCTTATTCAGTTCAGTTCAATGTTCAGTCAGGTCTTGTCTTTCAAAAACTATTTTCAGTAATGAAGTTTGAGATTTTATTTCTATCTTTTGTTGTGTTCACACTACATTGCATTGCTCCACTTATATGCATGTTGCCTCTTACCTCCAACACTATCCTGACGAGGACAAGTGTTAATAAAATAAAATCGTACGAACTAAGGGGACCACCCCTACCGACATAGTCGGCAGAACAGGAACCCGACTAGACCCAAGCGTCACCTCGGCAGAGGATAATAGGCGATATGCCATCCCGAACCGAGGGAAGACCCAAGAGTCACGTCGGAAGCTGGAGTTAGGCTCCCAAGCCACTTCGGAAAATCCAAATTTGACCTATGTGTCAGTTCGGAAATGACTAAGCAGAAATGCAAATTCAAAATAGGCAATAAGCCATCAATTACACTAACAAAGTTTACCCAAACAGATGTTTCTTATTTTGCAGAATTTACAAGTCATGCATTAGAAGGCCCGCCCTCATCTGGCCTCTTGCTACAGTTAAAATAACTAGCCCAACCGCTAGTCGGCGGGTTCAGCAAAAAATCAATATTTACATCCTCTTTCTTTCGGGAGCTTTGTCCAGAACTTCGCCCACCACCGCGCCCAGCACCACCTTGGCCAGTCACCCCAGTTCGGCTTGACACTGCTCGGGAAGAACTCCGACCTCGAGGAATAATAGGAGCTCGGTAATTCCCATCCCCTCGATTGGGTATCGGTCTGCGGTTCTGAACAGGCATCAGCATGTCCAACCGGTCCTTAACCAGTCGGGATGGAACGGTAGGACTCAGAGCGCGGAACCGGGGGGCATGTTGCTTAGACGGCTGCACGTCGGGGTATCGGTCAAGCCACTTCTTCATTATAGCGTGGCGAGATAGTACCAACGGGAACAAGTTCGTCAAGTAACGCAGTTCGGATATATAGTCAGCAACTTCCCATGAATCCGAACCACGATTCTGGATCTCCCGCATGACCCCCCGCACAGCCTCGAACGCATCAGCCTCGACTTCGGATATCGTCTTTCCGCCGAGCTCGTGGATAACCCTTTCGTATTCGGCATGCTCGTCTGCAATCCTCTTGGCATCCGCATAATCTTCTTTTAATTGCAACTACCGAGCTTCATTGGAATCAGCCTTGAGTTGCAAAGAGTTATATTTGGCGTCAAATTCATTTCGAAGATGCTCAGCGCGTTTGTCGAGCCGCCCGATCTCACCATCTTTGAGATCGATTAGAATTTTAAGTCGCTTAATTTCGTTTAAAAGCGCAGTCTTATCTGTTTCGGATTCGTTCTACAGAAAGTGCAAGAGAAGATAAGCATGGAATAAAGGGAATTTCATTGACAGAATTGATTACATGTACAACTTCAGTACGGACATCAAAACAAAGGAAAACAAAAAAAAAGAGGGGAGGGTTCAACTGACCCCGCCCGTGGGTTCGGCAGTTGTGTCCTCGGTCCGCACCTCGGCGTCAGCCTCCTTCTCCAAGTCCTCTTCAACTACGGGGGGCGGTGTATTCGGGGACAGCGGACGACTCGCCAGCTCGTCACGGAAAGAACTGCAGAGTTCCTCAAAATCGGCATCCCTGTCAAACTGACAGGCCTGGATATCGGCAGCTGTCAGCAAGGCCTGCCCTTCCGCGAGATATCCCACAACGGGGAACGGAGAAGCCTTCTTCAAAAGCTGACGGAAGTATATGCGCAGCACTTCTTCGTCCTCGATTGGCTCATACCCAAACTTCCCCTTGTCGAGTTCGGGGAAGTTGGTGGCCACCCGGTCTAGCACATCGGCCACCGCCCGTTTCTCCATCGTCTTAGTCAATGACGACACCAACTTACCAAAACCCTTGCTGAATATTATTCTTTCAGCAAGGGCCTGGAAAACGTCGCCCTGGGCGGCAGCGATCTCGGCCTCCCGAACTCGGGCAGCTGCAGCGTCCTCCTCGCTCTTCGCCACTTTCTCCTTGGTGGCGTTGAGCTCGGCAGACAGACGGTCGACCTGCTCCTGCAGAGCGGCTTCCCGAGCTGTGGATTCGGCGAACGCCTTTGAAATCTTGGCCTTATCATTGGCCAAGACCTTGTTCTTCTCCAAGATACGGTGGTACTTCCCCACCGATCCCTTGAGGAAACTTTTGACCGCGCTATTCACACGGTCATACTCCTCGAGAAGAGGATCCACACCCTGCATTGGGTCACTACCAACAGTCAAAAAAAAAAAAACAAAAAAACAAAAAAAAACAAAAAACAAAAAACAAAAAACAAAAAGGGGAAGCCAACTGAGATCTAAAGGAGTTATATTTACCGCTGGGAATACAGGTGCGGAGGGGCGAACCTCAACCATCTCGGGTTCGGACGACGCCGAACCCGTAACCAACTTTCTCGCAGCCGCCGCGTCAATCTCCTCAGCGGCTACGGCAACATTTCCCCGACCTCGGGGAGTAGGAATACCAGACCGAGTCTGTTCGGACGACTCGGTGGCCTGCCTCTTCTGCCCGGAGAGGGAGCTCGCGGACTCACCCTTCCTCTTCTGCGAGATCGGCTTCTTACCCCTCACAAAATCCACTGCAAAGACAGAACGTCAATACCGATATAAAAAAAAAATAAAAAAAATAAAGGGGAAAGGAACCTCACCCCTCCCCGGATCCACCGAAGTGGAAGGTTCATCGGGGCTCGGTACCGTCGTCCTAAGCGCAGAAAGCGACATCGGCATTTTGCCCAAACTGGCAAAACGCCTTACCAATTTGGCAAAATTCTTCGGCTTCGTCAAGTGCCTAACAGAACCGGAGTGCCACCCGACTTCGGTAGCACCCTCGAACTGGCAGTAGAAGAATTTCTTCTGCCAGTCTTGAACCTTGGAGGGCACTTCGACAGAGAAACCTTTCTGCCGATAAGAAGAATAGTACCACCCTTCAGTCCTAGACTTAAAGGACACCATCCCACCTAGGACATCTATGGAATACGGGATACCTAAGCGAGAACAGGCAATGCCCAGACCGGTTATCTGGCTTATGCTATTCGGCGTAATCTGGGCAGGAGATAGATGGAAAGTACGGAAGATATCGGCGTAGATAGCCGGAAAAGGGACACGTAAACCAGCCTTAAACTGATCAACGTAAACAGTAACACACCCACGAGGAGGACGATGAGCCCTATCGTCGGCATTTGGCCGGAGGAGAAGAACAGAAGGGGGGAAATCAAATTTCACGGCGATTTGAAAGAGGGTTGAGGTAGAAACTGTAGACTCAAGCTCACCCACTATCCCAGACACTCCGGGAACCTCGGGGAACGATACTTGTAACCCGTATGGTTCCTCACAATCCGACCGAACGCACGCACGCCTATCATCGGGGAAATGGATCGGAACAGAGGTAGACGATGAGGCGGCGGCGACTTCTTCCGCCACCGACGGAGAATGGGAAAGAAAGGGGGAATGGATTTCTTGAACAGAGGAATTCGAAAAAGAACTTGAAATGGAGACAGATGAAGACATAACTTACTCTTTACTCGTTGAAATCGTAGAATATCCGCGAAGAGGAATAGTTGAAGAAGATGAACAGCAAAGAGGATTTACAGAATTAGGGTTTCAGTTTTGAAAGGAAATGTAAGTGATTGTGTTACAATCATAGGGCATTAAAGGGAAGGATTACGCTTATTGAATACGCCATTCAATGCGACGACGTTTCAGACAACGTCCAATCGGTACTTTATCGGTTCCCCAAGCGTCGCATTAAATGCGGCTGACAACTTTAACTTTGGGCGGGAGATGAGATCGGCATATCCGACCTCCAGCCAAACCGTACTCAGAGGGGGTACCAAGATCAGTTCGGACTTCCTCACACATTTCAGAGGGGGTACCAAGATCAGTTCGGCCTTCCTCACACATTTCAGAGGGGGTACCAAGATCAGTTCGGACTTCCTCACACATTTCAGAGGGGGTACCAAGATCAGTTCGGACTTCCTCACAAATTTCAGAGGGGGTACCAAGTTCAGTTCGGCCTTCCTCACAAATTTCAGAGGGGGTACCAAGTTCAGTTCGGCCTCCCTCAAGAACTTCAGAGGGGGTACCAAGTTCAGTTCGGCCCTCCTCACAATTCGCAATAACAAGTCCAGTTCAGCCTTCCTCATAACCTTCAGGGGGGGTACGCAAGTTCACTTAGGCCCTTCTCACAAGTTCAAAACGACAGGGACAAGCATCAACTCCATCACCCCACTCTTTTTGGGGGGGATGTGATAGGAAGTGGCCCATCTCCCTAGGCCCAAAGGCCCAACACCTAACGACAGGCCCAGATCGGTGGAGGCCCAACAGGCCCAGATCGGTGAAGGCCCAGCAAGCCCAGAACGGCAAGCCCAACTCATACAGGCCCAGGGAGTTGAGCCCAAAAACCTGAGCGTGGGGTGATGGAGAAGAATCCGGGGCTGGAGAAACCACCCACACCTCCACGTCTCACATCCACAACCGCTATGAACACCACCTATAAATAGGAGATTTGATTGTATTATGTACACTTACGCTCTTTTGAATACGAAAACATACTCTTTTCCTCCCCGTGGACGTAGATCGCACTGATCGAACCACGTAAATCTCTTGTCTCTTTTTACTTTCGCACATAACTTACATACGAACTTGGGCCGCGAATCGAAGGTTCATCACACACTTTTTTCAATATTTGTGCAACAAAAATAGAAACTACTTGAGATTAGAGGGTGCAGTGGATTGCTTACTGAAAGTGGTAAGGTGAGAGGCTCATGAAGAACATCTTGGTTTTGGTTCTGTCTATGTTGACTTCCAACCAATTTGACCACGTGGTTAGAGCCATCTCAAAACGACGTAGCTTCATCTCTACTTTCTTGTAGACTCCATCAGAGCTCCCAAATGATCCCCATCTGATTAATTGTACACAGAAATTGGTATGAGAGAGAGAGAGAAAGAGAGAGAGAGGGGGTAGTTACTTACAAGAGTGTCATGGTAGGCTCAAGCCACCACATAAAAGCATAAAAAATGAGTATGTCTGCATCAGTCCAATGTTTGGCATGTTTCTCTATGGAAGTGATTCTGATTATACGATTTCTTTCAGAGTGAATATCCGGATCGTCGCAGTTCGATTCAACGAGCAACGGAGACCAATAGAACTCGATCGTCGCGTTGTATTCCTTCATCAGTCACGAACAACAATTTCAACTATTGAACAGTAGAAGAAAACAATTGAACAATAGTATATTGAACTCACGTACAGTTGCCTTGAATATGAACAAGTTATCATTTCTGACAACAGATTTATTCAACGATTGATTTAGAGAAGACTCGATAAGGCAAAGCATCGACCTCCATTGATTCTTGTTCAAGGAATCCCCCACAAACACTACCCTTTTCCCCCTCACCTTCTCCAGCAAAACCCTTCCATTAAACCTAAGCAAAACTTCCACTATTTTAAAAAATAAAATAAAAAATCTAAATTGAAATTAAATAAAAAGAAAATCAAAATAATTAAAAAACCTTGGAAGATCACAGTCATGAGGCTGCCATCTCCATTTCTGATACCTAACATCCTTCCTCCCATACTTCTCACAGGCATAATCATTCAACATGAAGCTACACTTCCCCTCCTCGTACAAAGGCCTCGAAACGTCGTCGTATACCCATTTTCCATCAAGCAGGTTGCACTTGGAAACTGGAGTGCTACTCTCATTAGAAGCTGCTGCAACGCCGCCGCCCTTCACCGTTTCCGGACCTTCGTGCCACGTCAGCAGCTGTTGCTGCTCTTCCTGGGATTCTTCCTCCACTCCCGCAATGCTTCCTCCTTCGTCGGCGGTTAGATAAAGAACGGCGGCGACGAGAGCAACGAGGAGGAATCCGGCGACGTAATGCGACTTCAATCTATCAAGATTCATCTTTGTTCCTTTCACCGACAATGACGAAGCCGAAGTTTTTAAATTCGCTTTTTTTTTCCCCTTTTTCCGATGAGTAATTTGAGCTTTGTTTGTTATTAATTTGAGAGTTGTTGCATTATTGAGAAATAAAGTCAATCGTAATTAAAATAAAGGTGAAATATAATAATAATGGCGACAAAATTGGTTGTTTTGAGAAAAAGAAATTCTAACCCTATTATTAAAATATAATACATTTTTTGGAATGTAAATTAATCCTTTTATATATAATAGCAAAGCGGATTCGGAGCCCCACGTTAATCGACGTGCCTACGTGGCGCTTCCTATGCTCTCCGTTCCTATTTATCTAAAAATTCAATTTATTTATAATTCATTTTATTTATTATTAAAAAATATCATCTAATTTTTCTATTGTTATCATTAATATTAATAATACTATAATATATTTAATAGTTATCTTTAATACTATTCCATTCATACATGAATAGATTTTAATATATTATTTATTATTTATTTATTTATAATAAAATAAGAATAACAATTACAATTCTATAGAATAGAAAAATAAAATTAAACAACTTACATAATGGACATCTTCTTTTTATAAAATTAAACAACGGACGACTTGACTTATTTTAATATTTATTTATGTGTCTTCGACATTGTTCTTTTATTAGAATAAACAATGAGCCGCTTGAATTATTTTAATATTTTTCTCTTATGTTTGCTTTAAAATGACTCTAAACAACTAATTATTCATGTTAAATTTTAACGGGATACACTATACATATTACCGAAATAATACTCTTATAAACCTACTTTTTTTATCACAATTAAATGGCGGCTTGAAATAACGACACGGTGAGATGAAATAAATATTATAACTATTTGAGTACCCCTCTTTGACATTTTCTTTTTATTAAAATAAACAACGGGCGACTTGCCTTATTTTATTATTTATTTATGTGTCTTCGACATTATTCGTTTATTAGAATAAATAACGGGTGACTTGAATTATTTTAATATTTCCTCTTATTTTTGCTTTAAAATAACACTAAACAATTAATTACAAATTTTAACGGGATACACTATACCTATTATCGAAATATTACTCTTATCAACCTACTTTTATTATCACAATTAACTGGCGGCTTGAAATAACGACACGGCGAGATGAAATAAATATTATAACTTTTTGAGACCCCACTTTGACATTTTCTTTTTATTAAAATAAACAACGGGCGACTTGTCTTATTTTAATATTTATTTATGTGTCTTCGACATTATTCTTTTATTAGAATAAATAACGGGCGGCTTGAATTATTTTGATATTTTCTCTTATGTTTATTCATGTTAAAATTTTATCTTATGTTTGCTTTAAAATAACACTAAACAATTAATTTTTCATGTCCAATTTTGACGGGATACATTATACTTATTATCAGGGTTGTAAACGAATCAAACAATTTTGATCCGATTCGCGATTCGTATTCGTTTAGGCATATTCGTATTCGATATTTTACGATTCGAATTCGGTAAAAAATAATAATTATGATTCGATTTTTAAACGAATCCAAATACATTTTTTTGATATTCGATTCGATATTCGTTAGTATTTGATTATATACATATATTACAAATAAAATAATTATATTAACATTTTATATAAAATATTATTTTCTAAGCCCAATTGAAATTGTATTTCCTTGACATATACTCATAGCCCATTAGTCAAGTATTGAATATTGAATATAGTTTTGAATTTTCGGATCGAAGTTTGAATCGAATATCGAATCGAATAACGAATATTCGGGGAAAAAAAGAAAAAGAATATAGTTTGAAAATTTCGAATCGAATACTCGAATCGAAGCGAATAGTTACGAATACCAATTTCGAATCGAATTCGAATCAGGTTTAGGATTCGCAAGAAATTCGAATCCGAATTCGAATACTCGAATAATCTAACGAATACGAATCGAATCGACTGGTATTCGCTTCGATTCGATTCGTTTACAACCCTACTTATTATCAAAATATTACTCTAATAAACCTACTTTTATTATCACAATTAACTGGCACCTTGAAATAACGACACGACGAGATGAAATCAATATAACTATTTAAACAACGGACGACTTGACTTATTTTAATATTTTTCTTTTATATTTGATTACAATAAATAACGGGCTACTTGACATTTTAATAATTTTCATTTATAAATAAAGACACGGTGAGATGAAATCAATACAACTATTTGAGACCTCTCTTTGACATTTTCTTTTTATTAAAATAAACAACAGACGACTTGACTTATTTTAATATTTAGTTATGTGTCTTCGACATTATTCTTTTATTAGAATAAACAACGAGCGTCTTGAATTAATTTAATATTTTTCTCTTATGTTTGCTTTAAAATAACACTAAACAATTAATTATTCATGTCGAATTTTAACAGGATACACTATACCTATTACCGAAATATTACTCTTATAAACATAATTTTATTATCATAATTAGTTGGCGGCTTGAAATAATGATACCTTATTTTAATATTTTTCTATGTCTCTTCAACATTAATCTTTTATTAGAATATACAACGGGCGGCTTGAATTATAATAATATTTTTATCTTATGTTTGCTTTAAAATAACATTAAACGATTATTTTTCATGTACAATCTTGACGGGATACACTATACTTATTATCAAAATATTACTCTAATAAACCTACTTTTATTATCACAATTAACTGACGGCTTGAAATAACGACACGGCGAGAAGAAATCAATATAACTATTTAAACAACGGACGACTTGACTTAATTAAATATTTTTCTTTTATATTTGATTACAATAAATAATGAGCAACTTGATATTTTAATAATTTTCATTTATATTTTACATTAAAATAACTCTATAAAGTGATTTGTATCGAATTCTGTCAGAAAACAAATGCGCCTACCATCAACATATTCCCATACAAACCTATTTTATTATAAACACGAGTAATGGGTGACTTTGTATAATTATGTATTTTTCTACTATATTTTTATTAAAAATTCACTAAGAAAAAAATGTTGGTAAGAAGTTTTCAATTGCAAGAATGACGATAACTATATCAGATCAAATTAAGTTACTGGTTAGATTGCAAAAGAGGCAGGATTCGATTAATGTAAACTATTTTCGACGGGTAGTAAACTATTAAGTATTTTTTGTATTACTTTAATTTTTTTTTTTTTTGTTTGTATTTCACGAGAAACTTGGCTTTGTCGATTTTGGCACCAATTTCATTTATAAGTCTTTAAACGTCGAAGATTTAAATGTAATATGAATCGGCGTTGGATTGGGTCTTCGCATTTATTATTCTTAACTTCCTCTTATTGTTTGTAGGTACATAGAAATCGAGAATCATAGTACTAACTATTTTAGAATAAATTTCACTGATAAAATATCTAAATGTTAAAAATAATTGGCACCTGTCGATTTTCGACGGGTAGTAAACTATTAAGTATTTTTTGTATTACTTTATTTATTTATTTATTTTTTTTTTTTTGGTATTTCACGAGAAACTTGGCTTTGTCGATTTTGGCACCAATTTCATTTATAAGTCTTTAAACGTCGAAAATTTAAATGTAATATGAATCGGCGTTGGATTGGGTCTTCGCAATTATTATTCTTAACTTCCTTTTTAAATAAATTTCACTGATAAAATAACTAAATGTTAAAAATAATTGGCACCCGTCGATTTTCGACGGGCAGTAAACTAGTTTATTACTAATATTATACACCCCCTTCTTTTTAGACTTTGGAATCTTCACAAATTTTATTATATCTACTAAAGTATCGTAGTTTAGTTACATTTCTTGGTAAGTGCAAAATGTCACATGCACGAATTAATTGCAAACAAAGCTTATACCAAAATTTGTGGAAACTGGGCTTTCTTATCGGGCCCATTTCCCCAATATTGTGCAGCCCATTGAAATATATGTGTTGGGCCAAAATACAAGTTGTTATAATTACTTTAATCCAAAGCAACAATTTATGCTATTTTTTTCAAGAATCCACAATATAAGAATAGAGGATCTCGTTCCAAACATCCGGTACTCCGGGCAAACACCAATGAACGCAATCAGAATAGCTTCTCGGCTTTGATAGTTGCTCCTTACTTAAAGGATGATAGAATATCCTATAAATCGAGGTGTGGGCATCCTTTCTGTAACCCGATAAATGTGTTATATTCAAATGAGTGACATTTAGGCCTCTCTCCCCCAACTTATGTAGGATTGATTCTGCCACGTGCATCATATCACCATCACCACCTATTCCCCAATCTCCTTCCTTCTGAGCGGGCTCCGTCTCGTTGTAGCAGTTCCGCTCATCGTCCCGTGTTCTTGTGCTAAAAATATTTTAAAAGAAAATGAAAAAAAATAATTATTATCGATTTGTTTTGTAAAATGCTAATAGAAATTGAGATTAGACTTACCGATAGTGGTAAGGTGAGATGCCCATGAAGAACACCTTAGTTTTTGTTCGATTAATGTTGATTTCCATCCAATCCGACCACGTTGTTAGAGCAATTTCAAAACGACGTAGCTTCATCTCAACTCTCTTGTAGATTCCATCGGAGCTCCCAAATGATCCCCATCTGAACACACTCACACACAAATGTAAGATGAGAGAGAGAGAGAGAGAGAGAGAGGTGGGAGGGACTTACAAGAGTGTCATGTTTGGGTCATGCCACCACTTAAAAGCATCAAAGATGAGTATATCAGCATCATTCCAATGCCTAGCATGCTTCTCGATAGATTTGATTCTAATCGTACGATCTTTGTTCGAGTAGTCGGAACCCGGATCATCGCAGTTAGGTAAAATCCAAATCTAATTTGATGCTGGTTTAATTAAATTAATAGCCCCTCTGAACTTGCACAATATATATAATAGTATACTAATTTCAAGAATAAAATTATAGAAGTGACAAAAATACTTTCTTGAATGTAGAGCTCCCCTTTCTTGAGATTCATTGGGAAAATAATCCTATACAATAAGTGATAAAATTTATTTTCTAAGAGTCGATAATGTAAGAATAAAGGATCTCGTTCCACACATCTGGAACGCCGGGAAGACACCAATGCACGCAATCCGAATAGCTTCTCGGGTTGGATAGTTGCTCGTCACTTATAGGACGGAAAAACATCCTATAAATCGATGGATGGGCATCCTTTCTATAATCAGACAAATGTGTTATGTTCAAATAAGTGATATTTATGCCTCTTGTCTCCAACATTTGAAGGGTCGATTCTGCCACGTGCATTATATCGAGATCCGTCCCGATCCCCCAGTATCCCTCCTTTGCTATCGGCTCGGTTTCGTTATAGCAACTCTGTTGATCGTTCCATGCTTCGCCGCTGCAAGAATGATGAAAATTAAGTGTGACGAAAGTGGAAAGTAATCAAGGTTAGAGATTAGTTTGACTTACTGAAAATGGTAAGGTGAGAGGCTCATGAAGAAGAGCTTAGTTTTGGTTCGGTCAATGTTGACTTCCAACCAGTTTGACCACGTGGCTAGAGCCATTTCAAAACGACGTAGCTTCATCCCAACTCTTTTGTAGATTGCATCAGAGCTCCCAAATGATCCCCACCTGATTCAGTATACACAGAATTTGCCATTGGTATTTACTAGAGAGAGAGAGAGAGAGAGAGAGAGAGAGAGAGAGGGAGGGAGGGAGTTACTTACAAGAGTGTCATGGTAGGTTCAAGCCACCACATAAAAGCATCAAAAATGAGTATATCAGCATCAGTCCAATGCCTGGCATGTTTCTCTATAGAAGTGATTCTAACTATACGATCTCTTATAGAGTGAGTATATGGATCATCGCAGTTCGATTCCACGAGCAACGGAGACCAATAGAACTCGATTGTCGCATTGTATTCCTTCATCAATCACAACAATTTCAACAATAGTAATATATTGGAAGAAAACAACAGAACAATATACTAGTATATATACATAGAGAGAAACAAGAACTCACAATTGCCTTGAATATGAACAAATTATCCTTTCTGACAACGGATTTACTCGACGATTGATTTAGAGAAGATTCGATAAGGCAGAGCATCGACGTCCATTGATTCTTGTTCAACGAATCCCCCACAAACACTACCCTTTTCCCCCTCACCTTCTCCAGCAAAACCCTTCCATTAAACCTGGGAAGATCACATTCATGAGGCTGCCATCTCCACTTCTGATACCTAACATCCTTCCTCCCATACTTCTCACAAGCATAATCCTCCATCATGAAGCTACACGTCCCCTCCTCGTACAACGGCCTCGAAACGTCGTCGTACACCCATTTTCCGTCAAACATGTTGCATACCGGAACCGAGGAACTCTCATTAGCAGCGACCGCAACAACGACGTCGTCATGGCTTCCCTTACGGTCTTCGTCTCCGTGCCACGCCTCCAGCTGCTGCTCTTCCTCCCTCACGATGCTTCCTCCGCCGCCGTCCCCGGTCAGATAAAGAACGGCGGCAACGAGAGCAACGAGGAGGATTCCGGCGACGTAATGCGATCTAATCTTGAATTTCTCAAGATTACTCATCTTTTCTTGTTCATTTCCTAATAATAGCTAGCTTCTCTACTAATGCAGCCAAACTTTGGAAATTTCATCACATCTTCCGATGAATTTGATAATGTATAGTAGTATAATTAAATTCATTCTTGCATTATTGCGTAGAAGTAATCAAAAGTCAAATAATTAACTTGTGATTTTAACAAAAAATCAACTAATAATGGCAATAAGTCAATGAGCAGTAGTTTCAACTGTTATGTAAGTGGAGGGGAGTGGTTAAAAAAATGCAAGGGGATGAAGTACACGAAAGGAATACTAGTTTGTTTTTAGTGATTGAAAGGGAATGGAATGGTTATTTAATTGTTTTGATTAATTAATTAACATTTTTTTTTTTTTTGAAAGGAATTAATTAACAATTCTAAATTAGATTAGGTTAAGAAAGCTTACCTAATCAAAATTGTATAAGTTCCAACCCTCCAAAAACCGAATATTTCCGGTTTAAGCGTAATTTGTGCTTGATTAATTAAGTAATTGTTAATCAATTTAGTGTGCTGTTTGCTTGTTTGTTTTCGTCGTAATGCAAAATTAGTAATTGATTGAGACAATTGAAACACGAATGAGAAAATTAGTAATTGATCGAGACAATTGAAACACGAATGAGATCCTCTGTACCTATTTATTTATAAAAATTAAGACAAAATGTGATTTTACTATTTAGCTGAAACAGGGATATTTTTAATTCACTAATTCACAACCCCATTTTACTTCTTGATCTCAGCCGGATATGTATATAGCTTTATTTAGAAGATATTGATAAAATTTATAAGTTGTTTAATATATTTATAAGTTATTTGACTTATTTATAAGCTTTTTAATCGTGTTTAGTAAAATGAGCTTCTCATAAAATAAGTTCCATTTCGCCAATTTATTTTTTTCAAAATGTTTTATATCATATAGCTTTAATGTTTACATTATATACACTTTTGTTAGGTTATACAAATTATAGATTTTTAAATTTATAGATTTTTAAACTTTAACTAGATATTTAAAACAAATTTATTGTATTTAAAAAAAATGTTTGAACTTTTAAGTTATTTTGTTTAAATACTTCAACAACATATAATAAACTTTAACACCACTACCATCATACATTTTATAAGCTCTTCTAGCTTAAAACTCTTTAAAATTAATAAACTTAGACAAACACCTTCAAAGATACAATACTCTATCATATTTAATTATCCACTAAAAAATCGACACAGTAAGACATATAGAGTTTATATTATATTAGTTGTGAGAGTGAGGTGCTTGAGAGTGAGGGAGATTGCTAAATGGGCTCTACTCGTGGGCCTAAATAGTAAGCCCAAGTGGCCCGAACCGGCCCAATTTATGTAAGGCCCACAAAAATTTACGACAATTATTTTTCCTACTGCAGTTTCGAAAAACCCTAATTCATGTCGATTCCCCCTCACGTTTTCCTCCCTCTCCCTCCCCCTCTCCCTCTCAACCACAGTCGATCTTCCTTTCTAGTTTCTTCAGTGTTATTTTCGAGTGAATACAATGACGCCGGTCGGAAACCGACTCAGATCTACGGCGGCGGCGCGGATACGCAGCGGGGAATCCTCCGTCGAACGATTTATGGATCGGCAACAAGTCGCCGGACGTTAGCGAGTCCGATTTGGTTTGAGAAGTCGAAATCTACGCGTTCGTGGGGTTCGAAGAAGTGGAGGATGCTGGATCTGCGAAGTTGGACCTCCGTGGCTTCTACTTCCATGAGAATCGCGTGAAAATCGAGTTTCCGAATCAGGTTAGTGAATCCCTATCGATTAATCGTGGTTTCCGTTGGTTTGAGAGTTTGATGTGTGTAAATTACGATTGAGAGTGGTTTCAATTTTCTATAGATCCTGCATCGATGGGAAAATCTCCGCATTTACCAAATCGAGATAGTGCTATCGTTCTCAACTTCGTGAACTTGGTGAGTTTCCTCAACTCCTCTGGCGATTTCGTCTTTCCTTACTTCCGTTGATATGCATAATTTCATCCTTGTTTTGGTCTGAAGCTAGTTTAGGGTTTAATTTCGTCCTTGTTTTGGTCTGAAGCTAGTTTAGGGTTTAATCTCATCCGTGTTTTGGTCTGAAGCTAATTCGATTTTATTTTTCTCCGTTGATTTTCCATTTGATTGGGTTGCTAGATAGAGTGTTGCTTGTTGGATTAACGATTTATGCTTATAGCCCTGAACAGCTCAGTATTAGCTTAGGGTAGCTTAAAATTAATGTTATTGTTATCTATGTTCTATTTTGATCAACTCTTTTGTGATTATTGATACAGTATGGAATATGCAACCGAGGGACTATGACAACATCATATGAACCTGACTTTGTTATATGTTTCATTATACAAATAATCCTTTATTTACATATTTCAGCTTCGAAAGACGGCGACCAATATTGTTGAACACAGATGAAAATCTAAATGATGTTGTTGGAAAATCATAGTTGGATTTAGCTTTGCAGCCTCTGAAGGTAAATTTTTAGAGCATGAACTATAGTTTTGGGATCAAGAATATTATTTTATTGTAGTGTAATATTGCAAATTTCAACATACACAAATGATTCACTCTAGGAGATAACTTTTACAGTATGATTCAAGAGCCAGTTTAGCAATGGTGATGGAATTCTTGGATGAATATGCCACACGGGTTGGAGAATCTACAGATATGAGAGGTACTGTCTCTGTTTTTGTTATTTTGTCTATTTTTTTCCACGCTGCATAGTGCTTGTTTATGGGTGGCTTTTTTTTTTTTTTTTTTTAAATGTAATATCCCTTTTCTGCTGTTTATAAAGATGAATGAGGGTCTGCTGTTTTATTCTGCTTCTTCTTAGTTTATATAAATTGTTGGGTAGTAGATGCTTAGTAAATGCTTTGTTGGCCTATTATGCCTTGATGTGCTTTTCTATGTCTTTGTTTTACAACATTAACTGACTGCATTGGAGTATGAAATTATTATGACGCGCTTCTTGCTGTTGATTTGAAAATGAATGTGTTTGATACGCATCCCAGTCTGTCATATATCACTTCTCTCATAGTTGTACACCTATATTGTGTAAATTCCATATGTACAAAAACAATGGACTGTTATTGGTTGCTATTATTATTCATTCTTTGCATTGTTTGCACATAAACAATGGACTGTTATTGGAGCTTATGCAGATCTGCTGTTTTATTCTTCTGCTTCTTAGTTGATATAAATTGTTGGTCAGTAGATGCTTAGTAAATGCTTTGTTGGCCTGTTATGCCTTGATGTGATTTTCTACGTCTTTGTTTTACAACATTAACTGTCTGCATTGGAGGATGAAATTATTATGATGCGCTTCTTGTTGTTGATTTGAAAATGAATGTGTTTGATACGCATCCCAGTCTGTCATGTATCACGTCTCTCATAGTTGTACACCTATATTATGTAAATTCCATATGCACATAAACAATGGACTGTTATTGGTTACTATTATTATTCATTTTTTGCATTGTTTGCACATAAACAATGGACTGTTATTGGAGCTTGTGCATGAAATTTAAAGATAGTGGTATGTGCATGCCTGTGAATCTTGCTATTTTCACTTTTTTTTTCTTTTTTAAATTATTTTTTTTATGTTTGCTAATACTAATTTGTTTTGAGTTATAATTATGCCTAGTCTCTCTCCTTCCTTACACGAGAAAATATGTGATAATTCTTAAGTTTGAGTCGATTTTGGGCATGCAAATTTTGTTCAGTGTTTGATTCGGTTCGAACTTCGTTATAGGGCCTTGAGATTAACAAATTGTTGAAAATGATAAAAAGTTGCCTTAGTGAATTAACTGTATAAATTAGGACCTTGGGATGTTTGGATTTGATCATACATGGAAATTGTTAATCTTATAAAAATTAGAGGCCTCTGTTAAAATTGTTAATTTTTCAATTTATATGTATGCGTGAAATATGCCCCTATATGTATGTGCTGTTAATCTTGCTATTTACTGAAGTGTTATTTTCAATAATTGATCTAAACAATACACAATATAAACTCGAGTGAGCCTCAAATAGTGTTATTTTATATGCAAATCAGAGAACGCAATAGGCTTTACAAAAAATTAAAAATTTGTTGCGTTCAAGTCGTTAGTGTATCTTGTATCTTTTGAATTTTTTTTGAAATGAAATGTAATCGTTCCAAAATACGGAAAAAAAAAAAAATTAAACCGAAGTGTGAAATTCATGTTACTAGAGCTCGATCCACTACAAAAACATCTACTCAATTTGGCCCAATAAGTAAATTCTTGGGCGAATAAATAGCTGGACCACAAGAAATGCACTCACCGATGATTATACGATGGCAGCCTAACAAATTATAGTCAAAACAATTTATTCGATAAGCAGCCCAGCAATCAGGCCCAACAAGATGGACTCGGCCCATTGAGGAGTGAGCAGCCCAGTACTGAGGCCCAAAAGAATAAAAACGGCCCGATAAGAAATGAGCAGCCCAATTGAATCGGCCCAATATGAAATCAGAAGACCAACGATCAGGCCCAACATTTAGAATTCGGCTCAATAAGGAGTGAGCAGCCCAACTAAATCGGCCCAATAAGAACTGGGCAGCCTAACGATCAGGCCCAATATTCAGAATTCGGCACAAGGAATGAGCGGCCCAACTTTAGGCCCAATAAGAAGTGAGCGACCCAACTGTGCGACCTAACATGAAGTGAGCGATCCAACTGCCGGCACCAGAAATGAGCGATGAGCGACCTAACAAGAATTGAGCGACCCAACTTTAGGCCCAATAAGAATTGAGCGACCCAACTACAGGCCCAACAAGAAATGAGCGACCCGAAGTGAGCTACTTAACAAGAAGTGAGCGACCCAACTTTGCGACCTAACAAGAATTGAGCGACCCAACTTAGCGACCTAACAAGAAGTGAGCGACCCAACTACAGGCGTGAGCGACCCAACTACAGGCCCAACAAGAAGTGAGCGACCTAGCGTAGGACCAACAAAAACGAGCGACCCGAAGTGAGCAACCCAACTATTGGCCCAATAAGATACAAGTGGCCCAACAATAGGCCTAATAAGAAATGAGCGGCTCAACTGTAGGCCCAATAACAGAGCACGTAAGAAGTTAACAGCCCAACATTAGGCCTAACACAATGATTCGGCTCAATAGGATAAGTCAGCCCAATAAGAAGTTAACAGCCCAATAATTAGCCCAACAAGAAATTTCCTCCTAAGTTATTACAGTCCAATGCGATAGATGCGGATCACTTAGAAGCGGCAACCGGTTTGATTTGAAAAAAATATGTCGTAACAGTATTATTTAGAGAATAGACTGTTCATAATCATTTAAGGATAGATAGCCAAGTATACGATTTATTAATCTGAGCCCATTGTGTAAATTTTTTTCTTCAAAGCCCATTGTATTCAATTTCTTTAAAAAACTTGAGGAACTTTGGTTCCATTCTATAATTTCTCAAAAGAAAGTCCTACGAATTAATTTGTAATTTACAAAAATAATTTGGCATAAACATTTTTAATTTATATAGAGTCCATCATGCAAAACATATACTTTTCAAATTCACCACAGTAAGTCCCAAATAATTTCCAACAAACATAAGAGATGCAAGTCATTATTAAATCACGAAATAAGAGGCAAGCACCTTCCCACAGGAAAAGAGAACCCCCCCCCCCCCCCCCCCCACACAATCATATTTCCAAAAAACAACAAATGAAGAACTAGAGAAAACATCACAATTACACGATAAAACGGAACAAATTTCAACAGGTGAATAATCCTCAAAAAGCAATAGCCATAAAGTTAAAAACCCCCAAAACAAACGACGACAGATGGTATGTTTCGCACACATGCAAATTGATCAGATCATGGGGGCTCTGGAGCCTAGCCTAGACTACTATACTGATTCCAATTGAAATATTTTAAGTATCAACTGTTCTTTTTTAAACAAAAAAGAAAAAAGGAAAAGAATGAATGAAGTGCAAAATCAAGGTTGCTAAATTCATGAGTTTGGAGATTTAAGTACATGCATTAGGTTGGCGATTATTTTAACAAGGGTTCTTCAATTGCCTATGAGATGAGATCCTCTAAAATCAGATCATACCCAAAGCACTAATAGAACCGATATAGTATTAAAATGACACCATACATTAACAGCAAACGGAGAGTCAATTTTAAAGCACACAATAGTTTTTAGACAAAAAAAGATAACACAACCACAGCCGTACGTAAAGCTTACCATCGCCATAGTGGAGGAGGTGATAGCCGAAAAGGACTACCACATACACTTCTTGGAGATGACCTGCCAAGAATTACACATCAGAAGCTGTTTGTCCCCCAGAATAAGGTCGAGGGAACAATCCAGGGAGATTATGGAGGAGAAAACAATAGAAGCAAAACCTAGGTCGTGACCAATACATCTAGACTGCCAGGATAGGAAGGGAGTCGCCTTGTCCCTAAGACCAAGGGTAATAGTGGAGAGGGAGATCAAATCAAATAATGAGAGGTAGTGAACCCCATCTTCATCAATTCTCAATATGCTTACTATCCGTGATCAAGTTCGCTGTTTACCTGACCAGCTAGTGCTAAAGCATCATTTAGCAACGATAAAGCCAACCAGACTTCAAAACATATCTGATAGCCAGCCATTTGTATAGGGCCCTCTCGTGCTGCCATAGATGTAGCTAGAGTTGTGATGGTAAGGTCTGCTATTGTTCTCCCAGTCAGAAGAGCACCTGTGCAAACAAATAAAGAGATCATCTCCAGACATATTCACTAATATAAATCGAAACAAAATATTAAATCTCATTGTGGTTTTAGGGTAGCACTGATACAGAACTATAAGTTCCACATAGTGCAGATTTTATTTGTTCTTACGATTAAATTTCTATTGTCAAATGATTAGCTATGTCTCAACTTAGACACTACCGGCTTATGATACTCCGGATGACTAGATGCCAAGCTCCTCGCAATACATTCATAGACTAGTATACTCTCAAGGGAATTACCAGATTTAAGATACTGAGCTACCCTCTGCCCACTAATACTTGGTCGTGTAACAAGCAGCACTTTGTCATTCAGCTTCCACAGAAGTATTAGAGCTGTCAGGTACCTGTTTAAGGCATGCGTCTCTTGTTAGCTAAGGAAATTTACCATGCATGATATGTGTGATGCAAATATAGTGATAGTTTTACCACATCTGACATACTCAGAAGTCACAGTAGCAACAGCAGCAGCACTAATGCCAAAACCAAAGGAAAATATCAATATTAGATCCAGTAGTGCATTGAGTAGATTGCCCAGCTCCTGAAAAAAGAGCATAATTTCAGTTTAAGAGAGATAAGAATAGTATCGTCGGACTAGAAAAGTGACATAAATCAAAATTGTTGAATATTAAATCACAAGTTAAACCGTAGCATGTTATCAAACTATTTAGTTATAATACTTGCCAACATCAAACAAAGGCGTCTTTGTATCCTTGAACCCATGAAAAGTTCCTTGAGCAGCTAGAGCTACAACAATTGGTGGAGCACCAAAGGCCCGTAGTGTAAGAAACTGTTCAGCTGGCACACGCATTGGTGAGTCCTGTATACACAAATACAAGCGATGTTCACGTTACAATCTGCTCAAGAGATTAATGTATAAATCTGAAATAATCACCAGAATCTATGGCTTAGGAAACGGGAAATGACAAAGGAACAATTTGCATTAACTTCATTTTGTGCATGGCGTTAGTTCTATGAATAGATATAATGAAATATGTTGCTGGAGATCATCACCACTGACACGAGTGAGAGAACTGAGTTGATCTTGCAAATAGATCATATCTAACAAATAAATTAAATCTGAGATAATTTAAGTTGCATGTAGAAACATAGAGATATGCAAGGGACCCAAAACATAAGTCCACAATGGAGTTCTTGATTAGTTATTAGCTAATAAAGACATACAACAGGTATACCCATGGTATTCATTACAAAAGTTGAGCCTGTGGAGAGAACAACAGCTTCTATGATGCCAAGGGCAGCAGTAAGCATTAAAGCATTCGATACTGAAGGAAGATGTATCTTGTTTTGTTTGCCTGCACGAATTAAATGAAACACCCGAAAATTAAACAAAATACGCAGAGAAATTTGTTGCTACGCTGTAGCACATCAATTCTAGATGCTACTGATTTAACAGTACCTTTGGCAGTTTGCCCAGCAGCCTTTGAAGCAGATGCTTGCTCTTCAGCAACGAAGGACGTGGTGACATTGAGTAATGGGACATTAAATAGTTTTGATACAAGGTTGAATACAGCACCAGATATACCAACTGCTGCCAGTTCAGCAGATCCTGAAATAACATGACAGATATAGTTACTCTTGCATGTAAGGGACTTTGAGGGCTATAAAACTAAGAGTACAACTAATTTCTTGTAGAAAATTTAAAGGCATTGTAATGAGAATCAACCAGAGCAAAAGTACTAACTAACAGAATACTAAGAACCTATCCACCGCAAGCAAATAGTTCCAAGTTAAAAAGTTAAGGAAAAGATGCAACCCCAAATATTCATCTCTCAATCTAATAGTCAAATAGCATCAGCGTAAACAAATTTATCAAACAAAATGCAGCCTATATATCTTTATAAGCAGTACAGAGCAAATGAAACGAAGGCTGTATGAATAGCAACACAAAAGGTCGCCTATATGAATTCGAGATAAGCAACGAACATCAGACAACATAAGTACCTATATGACCAACGAAAGCAGTATCAACAAGTGAAGTGATCGGGTCAGCAGCAAGAGCCAGAGCTGGCGCAACTGCAATAGATAGAATATCCATACCAAGTCCATCTACTCTAGTTCCTCCCTACAAATCACAGAACAGTAAATGCGGATGCACGAACAAAATAATTATATCGAAATTTTGAAACAAGTGATTGATCTCTATACAAAACAAACTAATGAGATTTTCTCCACAAAATTCCAATTCCTATATTCAGTTAAAAGAACTACCTAAGAAGGTGCATAACGGAGGAGAACAGATTCCGATCAGCATCCCGCTCCGGATCCGAATCATCGAACGGACTTCCTGCAACCGTCGGCTTCGACTTTTCAGGTATGGTGCTGGGGTTTTCCTTAGCTGACTGTACGAAATCGAATCGTTAAAATTAAGACCATGATACTGGCTTACAAGTCAGTGCAAATGCAAACTGAATGATGTAAGGAACAAAAGTATAAAGGCGGAGGAGTAGACCAAGCAAAGAGCATTGAAACCCTAACAAAATACGGAATGCCATAACCTAATTCATGAATCAGAAGACTAACCGGAACCGGAGTAAGAATGTGAGCAGGAAGAACGAAATCTGACCACGACGGCGGCCGCGAGCCGGTTTGGCCATCGACGAAGCACGAATCAAAAATACAAACCCTAAATTATACCCCTCTTCCCTAGTTGCCGTACAACCCCTCCCCTTCCCCTCATCTTTCTCTCTCCCCCTCAACTACTCTTCTCCACAAGAGAATTCGAATACAACTCGCTTCGGCGCTTCCACCGTCGCCGTCGCAAACGATTCCTCCGCGTTCTGAGCTCGTCCGACCCTTCGAACAAATCCCTCGTCTTCTGACGGTTCAGAAATCTATTATATACTCATCCGCGTTTTAAACTTTTAATTTTTGAATATTTAAAGATATTTACAATTGAAAACTGGCATGTGTCATCACTCAAAGTGAGTGAATTTTGCACCAAGCGTAGCTTGAAAGCTCCCGTGAAGCAATGTATTATTGGGTAGGGTATAAGTTACCAATATTTTGATTGAACTTGATATAAAAGCCTAATCAATTTTCTTTTATTAAATGAAAACTCCTGAAATATTTAACACATTGGTTAATTCACTTGCCCTACTAAATGTCCAGTCAATCCAGATGCTGAGATGCAAATTAATGTCTTTTCTTGAAAGCTTAATCGTATGGATCCGGTCACCCTACATAAAACAAAGTCAAGTTTGGTTAGAAACGTAAAAATCATAGACTATAAAATATAAATAGTTATCTATCATAATTATACATTACCTTTTGATCATGAAAAACACATTCATGGATAGTAACTTTGTTGGAATAGCGAGACGTGAGATCGTATGATCTCACGAGCCTTAATTTGAGTGTGGATCTCGCATCTTTTGGATGCAAATCCTTAATAAGGCACCATATTGGAGATGTATTTCTCTGGAATGATAAAGGAATATTGAAGAATATGAAGAGGCATATGATGAAAACAATCATTACAATTCTATTCAAGAATAAAAGAGATATTAAAAACAAAGAGAAGAAAAATTAGCCATTGGGCGGGAGGGGCACGCGGTGCCAGTGCATCGAAACTCACTTCTTATTAAAAACTGAAAATAATTATGAAGAGTGCATCTTGAAAAACACATCACTTCTTAATAAATACTGAAAATAATTATGAAGAGTGCATTTTGAAAAACACATCATGTATAATTAAAAAAAATAAAAATCTGAATATACAATGTGGAGTTTGGACGTTAATTTGAATTAGCAAATTGTGGAGCTGTGTTTAGAAATACCCTTGAAATAGAGCTTATTGGGCATCTTTTCTGGCACAATAATCTGAGGAGAAAATAATAAATCAGCCCAAAAGTAAATTGGGCTTTCTTTGCTGGCCCGATGTTTTAATAGTCCATACTCTTAGGGTAAATCGGGCCATATATCGGGCCTATGAGCTGCACATTGTGGGCCTTTGATAGGCTTGCCGGGCCCAGCCCAATAGCATAACATCAGCCTATTTTGCATATAAAAAAAAGGTAAAAATTTTAGTTATTCATGGAAAAATTGGACATTCTATTATTTTCATACACCATATATATTCAACAAACGTGCTAAATAAAACGAGATATAGCCCAAAAAAATGGCCTCCCCACTTCTAGCGATTATTGTACATGCATTTATTCCCATCTCACAAAACTTCATAGCAGTAGATGCACAATAAATCTTTGAAATTAATAAATAGAAATTGAATTTGTCCTATCTTTTTCTAGTTGTTGGCAGGTGAGAGATTCTTCAATGTGCCGTCCAAATTCACCCATTCTCCTTTCAATACAAACCAACTCAACCACACATATGTTTCCCAAATAGACCTTTCTACAAACACCTACACAAAATCAAAAGATATCAAGTTGATTCATTAAAATCTCCCAAATCAGTATATTATGCTGATAACGAGCCGGCTTATATTATTTACTGGGCTTATTTTCAACATGATGAATGTAGTATTAATTAAATGTACCTAAACTTACATACATTACCTAATTTATCTACTTGTGTGCAAAATGAGTGCAAGTTCCCCATCATAGGTTCATAATGTAGGAATAAAGAATGTGATTCCAAACGTCGGGAACTCCGGGCAAGCACCAATGCGTGCAGTCCGAGTAGCTCAACGGGTTGGCTCTCTGCTCTTCACTAATGGTATGGAAAAAGCTCTTGTAAATCGAGGGATGAGCGTCCTTTCTGTATTCGGACAAATGCGTCGTATTTAGATAATCGATCTTCAAGCCTCGAGACCCAAGCTTCTCAAGTGCTACTTCCGCCGCTCTCATCCTCGCACCAACTATCGAGAGCCCGATCAACCCGTCCTCGAAAATTGGCTCCGTTTCGCCGTAGCAGTTCCGCTGCTCTTCCCAAGTCGTGCCACTACGAAAAAAAGAAGAATACCTTAAGTTAATTATTCTTCAATTCTCAAATAAAAATTTGCCCAAAAAATGGGTAAAACTTACTAGAGATGGAAAGGGGAAGGGCTCATGAAAAACATGCTAGTTTTGGTTCGGTTGATGTTGATTTCGAGCCAATCGGACCATACGTCGAGTGCCATTTCGTAGAGACGGGTGTCCATCTTCTCGACTGTCTTGTTAACTGCGTTCGAGCTCCCCAGCGATTCTCCCCATCTAGAAAGAGAACGAGGAGAGAGAGTGATTAGAAACTACTCCAATAAACCATATGCATATTTTGAGAACTATAATAAGTATAAACCAATACATTTCTTTCATTTTCTACAATTTTAAAGTTTTAGATGAGTCGGAATTCTATTAAAACAACCTCGTTAATTGCAAAAACTTACACGACGGTCATGGGTGGCACCCACCACAAGTAGGAATTGAAAATAAGTATATCAGCATCGTTCCAGTGCCTAGCGTGCTTATCGATTCCCATTAGCCGAATCACTCGGTTCTTCACACGGTGGATTAATGGATCGTCGCAGTTCGACTCCACCAGAAACGGCGACCAGTACAACCCGATCGTCGCATTGTATTCCTACATAAATTTAATCAAAACAATGTATAGAATCACAAATTTAAAATTAATTAAAAAGGATATTGTGTTTTTGATACTATTGCACGTGACTTACATGTGACACGAATGAATGCATATTCTCGTTCCGGACGACGGTTTTATTCGACGACGGACCGAGGGCCGACTCGACAAGGCAAAGCATCGACGTCCATTGGTTCCGGTCCAACGAGTCCCCGACGAAGACGAGCTTCTTCCCTCTTATTTTCTCGAAAAATGCCGTCCCGTTGAACCTATTTAAATCCCGAAAAAACGGATAAAATAAGCTCGAAAACCACTAACGCCTTTGAGATCGAACGATAAAAGAATCGAAGAGTCGACCGTACCTCGGGAGATCGCAACGATGAGGCTGCCATCGCCAGTTCCGGAACTTCAAATCCTTCCTTCCGTACTTCTCGCAAGCAAACTCCGGCAGCATGAACGAACACTTCCCCTCCTCGTAGTACGGGACCGACACATTGTCGTAAACCCATTTACCCGAAAACAAGTCGCACCTCGAACCCGAACCCGAACCCGAATTTTCATCAGACGCTGCAGGGACGACGGCCTCGTTCGTCCCCGCGTCGTTCTTACATGCATTATTCAGCTGTTTCTGGAGATCCAAAAACCCCAAGAAATCACCCGTCAGGTAGAAAACGGCGGCCACCAGTAACAAGAGAGAGAAACCAAGAACGCAGTGAGAGAAAATCCCCATTTTCAGCTTCTCATGTTTCATTTCCACTGTCAGAGCCAGTTTCTCTTCTTCTTTTTTATTTTTTTGTGAACACAAAATATTTGAAACATGAAACTTTATCTTATAATTTTTCTTCACATGGTTCTTGCATTATTTAGCAAGAATATATGTCTCTTTCCTTTTATTTGTATGTATCGTCGCCTCTTCCCCTCTGTCAAAACACATGATTAAAACGTTAACACCGTTATTAGTAATTATTTATTTATTTTATACTATCGATAAATACGATGATAAGTGGAATAAATCAAATTAAATTATTAAAAGAGATGAAATCTCATTAATTAACATTAATTAACCTTAACGAATATTATGTATGTGGGGTGCGATAGTGAGCTGGCCGTGACCAAATTGGAAAGAGATTGACATGAACAAACACATCAAAGATAATAGCGACAAATAATAACAAGACTCTAAATTTACTTTATGAGTTGTACTAACAGCCACTCGATTTCTCCATATTATATATATATATATATATATATATATATATATATATATATATATATATATATATATATATATATGTTTAAAATAACATACTATGGTACTATGTTAAGTAAAGTTAATATGTTTATTAGTAAATTCATGAAAAGGGTAAATTTGAGGGAGGAACTAGAATATTTTTTTATTGCATTGATAATTAGTTGTGGAAATTAAATTAAAATATTACAATAGATGGGATTTTGATGAAAGTTTCAAATAGTTAAAGTTTTTTAACAGTAGTATATAAGTAGCTGCCGACAAAATAGTCCCATGCTTTTCATTTGGTGGTGTTGGGATTATTTGATTTGATTCCATTTTTTATAATTAGTGTTTTAGTGGATTTTGTAATAAAGAAGGATCTTTGAAGTAGTTTGGGCCCATTTGGTAGGGTTTAATCTCAACACATTATCATATGTAACATGCAATTATATATAGGCTTTTCAAGATTACTCAATAATTATATATGGATCTTTGAATTTAGGTCAAAATAAACCATGATATAGGTAATAGATAATCAGAAAATCGAACGATGGAGATTAATGCCTGAGAGTAAAACTCTCGCCTTACAAACGACACACCTTTTAAACTAAATGCACGAACAAATTCTTACCGACGGTTCAAGGCACTCAAAAATAAAAGAGAAAAGCAAACCGGGTAAAAAAAGTATACTCCACTACACATTAAAGTTGCAATAATTCATGTTAAAGCAAACAGTTGAATTTGATCTCATCATCCGTTGATCAGAAAAGGAAAAAAGAACTTCAAAGTCTAGGATTAACTCTCTCCGTTTATTCCGATTTGACCTATATTTATAATACGTACGGTATAAAATATACAAAACGTAAAAGAATAGTCATTTATTCACCTATCACAACTAGCCCTCTCCCTATCTTCAGACAAGTCAAAAAATTTAATACGTACAGATATCACATGCAGCCCTTTGAAGAAAATTTATGACACTGCATTATTTTTCTGCTCAAGTGTTTGGTGAAATCATCAATGCTGTCAAATTCTGAAATTAACTTCTTCATAAGAAATCAAAAGACTTTGTAATGAAATCAAGTATCATAAATTTGTTAAAAACAACACATCCCATTCAGATATTTAAAGAAGAAAAAAAGATCTTACCTTTGTAAAATCTTTTTTTTTCCGAAAATCTTATAGTACAAAAATATAAATTCAAGTGGCCGCATGTTTAAAAATATACGCGGCCAGAAGCTCGTTCCACGTGTCGGGAACTCCGGGAAGGCACCAATGTATGCAGTCGGCATAAGTAAGGGGATTGGACTGCTGCTTTGGAGTCAAGGGCTCCCATTGTTTCCTGTAGATAGAAGGGTGGCCTTCTTTTCTGTACTCTGAGAGTTGAGTTATGTTAATCAATTGCACATTTAGGCCTCTTGTTTTGAGCTGAATTAGTGTATTATCCACTATTTCCATCATCTTTGGATCTGTTCCTTCTCCCCTGTACCCCTCCTTTGCTATCATCTCACTTTCACTATAGCAATTTTCTCCCTTGTCCCCTCCCCATTCCTCCGCCCTAAATAAATAAATAAATAAATTATAATATGGGCCTAATGAAGGAAAGTCCAAGCCCAGTTGAAATTATTATTGGGTCAAAATATGGGCCTGAGGAAGGAAAACCCAATTGAAATAATGATTGGGCCGAGTTGAAATGTTAATGGGCCTAACCTCTCATGAGTGGGGGACATGCTCATGAAGAAGAGTTGAGTCTTGGTGCGATTCACGTGAATTTCAACCCAATCCGACCACGTCTTCAGCGCCATCTCGTAGCTTCGGACCATCTCTACCTTCTTCTTTATCCCATCTGAGCTATTCAAGGAGCCCCACCTATATCATTCAAAATCGGTCATATAGTCTCGTCCCGACTAATTACGTCTCAAGTTGTGACGGAGGGAATATTAATTAATTGATATCAACTCACAAGACATCCATTTGAGGCCGTCTCCACCAGAGATAGGTATTGAAGACCAGGAAATCGGCATCGGTCCAGTGGCGCGCGTGCTTCTCAATCGCCTGCGCCCTGACTATCCGTTCCGGCAGGCGGTGGCTGACCGGGTCGTCGGAGTTGGACTCCACCAGCAGCGGCGCCCAGTAGAACTCTATCTTGGCATTGTAGTCCTTAGCTTTGAAGGTGATCAAGGCGCTGCCGTTGTTGTGCATGTATTTTCTGCCACGTGGGATGGCCTTGTCGAGCAAGCACACCATCGACACCCATTGCCCTCTATTCAAAGAATCTCCGACAAACACTAGCCTCTTGTTCCTTAACCTCTCTAAAAGTGCTGTGGCATTCAACCTTTCTTAACATAAGACAAACAAACACACACACACGTTCCCCTTCAATTCTAATACATGCATGTACTTCTCATTTAATCTCCAAAAGAAAAAATAGTGATTTGCATGGTTAGAGAGAGAGAGAGAGAGAGAGAGAGAGAGACCTAGGGAGGTCACAGTGATGAGGCTGCCACCTCCAATTCTGATAACTCAAATCGCTTCTTCCAAACTTCCCACAAGCCAACTGATCCGACATGAACGTGCATTCCTCCTCCTTATACAACGGGTACGACTCGTTGTCGTAAACCCACTTGCCGGAGAACAGATCACAACCCGAAACCACCGCCGTGGCCAACTTCGCCGCCTCGCCTTCCTGCGCCAAGTAGCCGCTCTCCGCCGTCAGATAAACCGTCCCAACCACCAGCGCCGCCACCAGAAACACCACGAGCGTCTGAAAACTGCACCTCACGTCCACCGACAAGAAATCGGAGGAGAGGCCGCTTTTCTTTGCCATTACGTAGGTTTGTACGATTGGAGGTTTGTGTGTGGGATTTGGATATATGAATATGAGAAATTAGGTGGAATGGAGCTTTCGATATTTGTTATGATGGAGTGGATATGAGAAATTCTGGAACCAATGGCTAGTTTGTTTTCTTTAACGTTATAGCTTGCCTTTCATTTCCTTCCTTTCTAGTTGATCATTGCTTCTGCCTTTTCATTTTTATTGAAATCTTGTTACTCAAAAAGTTTCGTTTTTATTATATACTATTAACCTAATTAATTTGCACAAGTTAGTGTGTTTTTTTTATATAAAGATGTTACTTTATGCAGATTAGTTAGTAAAATAATTGAAGTAGTGATTCTTGCATTGGAATGCACACAATAGAAAACGAAGTATTATATATATATATTGTTATTGTTATAGTAGTGTATAAGAAGTTGGGTGATGATGGAGTGGGGATATTACTCGTATTAGGTAGGGTTGATTTGGTGAGCAGTTGGCATCTTGTCTTTGAGTCGTTCAACTCAAGATATACTAGTATAGAACGGATGAGATCCTCTGTCCCTAAATTGGTGTACCAATGGTATACCCGATATAAAATTAGGAAGTTTTGAATTCTCACTCTTAGTTGTCATTTTGAGTTTGATTATTAGTGTATGTAAAAACATCCTAATTTTATATCGGAACACCATTGGTACACCAATTTGGGGACAGATGATCTCATCCGATAGAAATAGAACATCCTTAAATTGGGTCCCACTAAACAGTTTCCAAACTAGCTACTAATTTATTAATTCAAGATGGAACATTATTATGCATGAATCCTGAATCAATAACATACTGTAATAATTTCATCACAGAAGAATCATATATATCAAGCACCTAATTAATTGTCATTTCTCAATACTTTCAAACTCTTAATCATAATCATTCAACACAAATTAAGATATACTAGTATTGATCTATTTTTAATTTTAGGGGAGGATATCATATAATAATACATGTACTGTTTAAAATGGAAGTGATGAAGATGAATTCCTCGAGTCAAACAAATAGCACGTTTCATTTCCTCATTTAGTAATGTGGGATTACTATATTTGTGTTGAGTTGATAGTCATGGATTGGAAAGGAAAAGAGCAATTTTACTCATTTTTTTTAAAAAATATTTATCTAGGTAGCACGTGGGCCCACGAAGTCTCATCTTTATGGGCCTTGAGGCCCATTATATCGATCCTTCATGGGCCATGGAATCTACTGACTATAATTGGGCCCATTATACTGAATTAGTTAGCCTCTAACTGAATTGAACCGGCCCAAATTACTTCATGTGTATGAGACCATAATTTTCAATTATTATTTTTTGTGAAGAGAAGAATTTGAGAAGCATCGTCTTCCAACATGCCGAAAGCGAAAAAGAAAAGGACGTGTTATAAAAAAAAAATCCAAAACAACAGGTGCTGAAGCACTCTAGCTTCTGCATGTTCTTGTCAAAGAATAATATATATACACATATATACTTACATACATACATAAAACTAACGGCAATAACACCCACATGTCACAACTTGTTTTTGCATATTATCTATCTATCTATCAATGAGAGAGAGAGAGAGAGAGAGAGAGAGACTGTAGAGTGACAGAATTTTGGTTGAGTGATAATAGTATTGGATTTGTGCATATTATCATGCATGTTCCTTTTTATCTCCACATTTCCAGTTTGCACGTTCTAGAGTTCATCATACAGAATTGGATCATATACTTTTATACATTATAAATATTCTTCTTCTTTCTTGGAAATATATATAACAGTATACTATATTAGAATCTGACTTCTAGAACATGAAGCCACAAACAGTAATACATTACTATCCTTTGAAAATTTTAAGAGCCTCATTCCAGGATTCCGTGCATGAAAACAACCCTCCATCCACTTCAAGAGCCAATCAAATTCGCCGAATTATAATTAAAGTTACATCCCATTCCCCCCCCCCCCCCCCCCCCTCCTTCCCTTTTCCCTGGAAGAATATACTGTACTGCATACATACATTAACACAAGTTGCAGAATTTTACGATATTTAAATAAGAAAAAGTAAAAAAAGGTTGTAAATTAAAATAAAGAAGAAGAAAGAGGAAAAGGGAGGAGATGATAACGTGAAGGCATTGAAGATTAGTAGACAAGACGGCACGAGAGATTATTTATTGCCCATTTGCAACAACAAATTAAACCCTAATTCATTACAAATTGCAATTATTGTTTTCGTATGTCACGTTTATTAGTAATAACGTTACCGACGCAAGCATCGTATCGTAGTTTTTATGGAGTACTAGTATATATCCAAACTCTCTCGGCCTACTTTTATCGTATTTTTGTTTCTGTAGCAACCCTTTCGGCATAAAACACAAAACAACAAACCGAAAAAATGCAATACCAACTTGCATGCGTATTTTATGACTAATAATAAATACTCCCTCCGTCCCGCTATTGATGGCACAGTTGACTTTTTGACTTTTCCGGCACGCTTTTCCACCGAGTCGTAGTACGGGTTTTACGATATAATTTTGAAATATTATTTCTTTTACGGGATACTACGAGTGTCGTAGTATCCCGTAAAAGAAATAATATTTCAAAATTATATCGTAAAACCCGTACTACGCCTCGGTGGAAAAGCGTGCCGAAAAAGTCAAAAAGTCAAATGGGACAACAATAGCGGGACGGAGGGAGTATATTATGAGAGAGAGAGAGAGAGAGAGAGAGCAAGTTGAGCAAGTTGCAACATAACGTACAAGTACTGTTTCTCCTCTTCTTTTTCTTTAACAGCTAGTTGGTGTCGCTAGAAGGCCAAGTTGCAGGGATGGGTAGCTGTTTGATTCCCATTCAAATTACTCCCTCCGTCCTCCATTTAGTGACGGAGGGAGTTTGGGCACGCGTTTTTTCGCATTTTATGGTATAATAATAAATTAATGTGTTAAAGTGTTAAAGTGGAATAATTGTGGATCCATTTGAATTGTTTAATAGTATTAAAATGTTAAAATAATAAAAAGTAGGTGTATAAAGTGTTAAAGTGATTGTGGGGTCTACGTTCTAAAACGGAATATGTCAGTAAATGGAGGACGTCCCAATATAGTATTAACGTCACTAAATGGAGGACGGAGGGAGTAATTTATACAGTACTTTATTATTTTATTTATAGTCTATAGTTTTTTATTTCTCAAAATATGAATAGTATTCAACATTGAAAAGTCCAAAACCCTCCATGCATTACCTCAGAGACGACTGGAATTTTTCTATTTTGGTTGCTTCACCGATTACTCTTCATGTTGCCCATCAATTTTTACCAGGAAATCATAACTTATTTATTTTATTCTATTTTTACTAAATAAAATATCATAATCTTCTACTTAATTATTTCATCATCTTCATGCATAAAATATATTCATGTAACAAATCTTTTTCCTTTTCCCTTTTTTGTTACATTAATTTTATGCGAGTTAAAAAAATGCTGATTTGCACACTAATCAGTGTATCACTGGCCTAGTGTATTGATTATCGAAAATGTAAAAAATTAGTACGAAAAATTATGGATTTTAATAATTTTTAGATTTAATTTTGATTAGTCAAAATATAGTCCAACCAAAGCTGTTTGTAAATCGATTTCAAACGAGGTTTTCTTAATTACTCAATTAAGCACATGAATTAAACTGCAATTAGCAAAATGCTAGCTGCATTTGTACGGAATCATACTAATTAATTCATGAACGAATGGATTAAAATGGAGTAGTAGAATTTAAATGTCAATGCTCGACCGACTAAAATTAATTAAACCCTTAATTATCTATCAAGACTTTCCCAATTTTCAAATTTATGGTAACCCAAAATGCCAAAATCAAAATGTAACCATATAAATAACGAACGCAGATAATAATATATACGACCGGACATTTATTACTTTTAAATGAAGCAATTAATACTATTGAAAAATAATCATAACAAGAAAAAGATCCAAGATTATGAATTCATGATCCATGAGGAATTACATTAATCAATCACAATATATCCGAATTAAAAAAAAAATGGTTTGAGAAATAAACAAGATCGTGAACATAGGTACATCACATGATCTCGTATATCAAAAACAAACTCCGATCTAGTAATTTTTTTTTTTCTCGAGCCTAATATAAATATATCTTCATCTTTATTAAATTTCGTAGTAATATATAATTTTGTTTCTTAAAATGGAAATAATTATTTTCGTCGAGCAGAATTCTCGGCGATCTGAGCTAAGGATTGAAGATTGCACTTGACAATGGTGTCGACGAAAACGCAGGTTTCTTCCTTAGTGTTACCTTGTGGTACGTCGACGACGTACGACTCCACCACGACGGTGCCGCCGGCGCCTCCGGTGGCGGCGTGGAGGGTGGTGACGGAGCGGTAGTTGGCGAGGCGGTGGTCGCCGCCGACGACGCTGAAGCTCATGACGTGGCGCTCGTCGTCGAGGATCTCGAGGCGCTCGGTGCTGCTAACGGCGGGGAGGCCGGAGATGACGCGGACCTCGCGGAGGGTGCCGACGGCGCCGCTGCCGTCGACCACGTGGCAGCTCTTGACGAAGTGCTTGTACGCCTGAGGGTTGTCGAACCGCCGCACCACCGACCAGACGGTGGCCACGGGGGCGGCGATGTGCTGGCTCACGGCGGAGAAGCACTGGTTGGGGCCGACGGCGTGGGCGTGGTACCGGGCGACGTGCTCGGGGACATGGGCGGCGGCCGGGCTGCGGTAGGCGGCGGCGGACTGCTTGCACGCGGCGGAGGAGGGCGTGTTGTTGACTCTTTGGAGGAGGAGGGAGGATTTCGGGTGATCGGCAGGCATTTTCTCTCTCTCTCTCTCTCTCTTCTTTTTTTTTTAGGGTTTTGAGGAATCGGATTTCGGTTGATCAAGGTTTGTTGATCTCTAGAGGTAGAGAGGGAAGGTTAGAGAGAGATTGGAAGGGAAGGTTTTTGATGTGTGTGTGATTAGTGGGTTTGAGTAGGAAATTGGTATATAAATTGGTGTGCTAGAGAGAGAAAGAGAGGAGTTTTCAACTCCTTCCAACTTTTTTATGGCAAATTGGCTATGGAAGATGGGCTAAGTACGTCAATAGAGAGAGAGAGATGTGAGGGTAGTAACTAGCTCGTTTAAATTGCAATTTGAATGAAAAAAGAAAAAACCCAATAATTTAAGGTGTGATTTTAATTAGTGAACAAAAGATTGTTTGAATTATGATTAAACGACCTCAAACATTGATTTCGAAATAAGAAAGATTCAAAATAATTGAATTTACTTTTTTAATTGATTATAAATTAATAATTTCGATTATAAAAACGAAGTATAGAAGGGTCTAGAAATGATATAAATTGGTATCGAAATTGATGTTGCGATCAACTTGGACAAAATAGAGCAAGTTTCAATCCACATCAAGTGCAATAATAAGGTTGCAACAATTAATTAGGGCTTTTTTTAATTCCAAGTGGGAGTTCATGAGGTTGTCGTTTCTTCAAAATAAAGTGCTCATAATTTATTAGTAAAATTTTAATTATTATAATTTCCCACTAGGCCTATTTGATTTTGGAAGATGATGCAAATAAAAATTAAATTAATTGAAAGATAAAATGTCTCAACTGCCCCCCAATCAACTGGTTTAAATTTATTGGCATGTTCATCAACTTGGTTTCTGAAAAAAATTCAGGATAACATTAAATTTCTTTTCATGGCCTTCCTTCCCTCACAACTTGCCCAATTTTTTTTATTTTTTTGCATAATTGTTTTTTGGTCAAAAGCACACCCACACCACACACACTTATTTATATATACACAACTTGCACACCGTCTCCGGCCATATATATCTACTCGCAAGACCTTTTATAAGTATTTCCTCCGTCTCGATTCGTTACGTCTCTTTGTGTTATTTTACGAGTCTGTTGAAACAACAATAAACATCAGAGGTATTTGTATGCTCTCTTTGTTTCACTTTACTAGTCCTTTTTTTTTTTCTGCCACGAATTTTATTCACAGGTGCTAAAAGTGAAAAAGTAAAGAATATTCACTGAAACGTAAGTTTTAATTATTTCCGTATTAGAAAATAAAACAAGTGAAATGAGCCGACATAAAATACAAAATAAGACTAATGAAATGAGACAAAATGAGTATTTTTTATTGGCCCAATTTCAGGCTATATTTCGGGCCCATTTGGCCCATAATAATGCCAATCCGGGCCGGAATTTTCTATGCATGATTAAAGAAGGGGAAAATAATGCTTTTATTGGGAAAAATAATTCTTGAAACCTCAAAGTACACGCGAAAGCGCCAAACGATTAATTAATTCTTGTAATTAATAAATTAATTAAAGAGACAAAAAACAATTTCTAAACCCGTTTACCTAAAACAAATACCGGTTTATGTTAAGATTTAATTTTGGTAATAATTTAATAGTAGTGTGGTACAATTTGTACTTTGTAATAAATTAAATTATTATTTGCTACTTGCACTGTAATTCCAACTATTCCGACTCCAAATTAATTACACATATTCACGTTTATTAGAATTTTGCCGCCCAATGTATGATTATTGTATTTCAAATTTAGAAATGAAACTACTTCCATTTTAAGCATTTTCTCATAAAGTTTTTCAACTTAATTTTAAAATCCGTGACATTTTAATTTTAAAGTCTAATTTATGGCCATATCTTCATCTTCTTTTTTCTAATTAAAAATCCACAAAAAAAAAAAAAAAAAAAAAATCAAAAATTAAAATGTAAGAAAAAATCTAAAAAAAATGAAAATATATGGAGGATCTGATTCCTGTCTTTGTCAAAGTTGTTGTCCAAAAGTTATGAAATTGATGGATGAAACCCTAATTATTTTTGTACACAACCTTCCAAAAATTGAAGGAAAAATTGTAAATTCAGTGTGCTATGAGTATAGTGGATTAGTGGTTTCAAATACTACTTAAATTTATGAAATTTGAATTTCAAGAAATTGATGAATTATAGGTAAGTCCTAACAAATACTAGTAGTAGACAAAAGCAATAATTGAGTAAATTAAATCCCTACTTGAGACTTGAATAATAATTGAAAAATAATTAAATACTCCTTTACTTTCATAAATTACTACTACTAATTAGTTTTTGAAATGATAATTAATATACTAAATCTGAATCAGCTGCTGTTGACTAATTAGTTGGTGTCATGCACACTCCCCAAATACACATTTCAAACCTATAGTTTATGTATATATTTGTCAACCCAAAACATTGGTAATGACAAAAATATTAGTGTAATTCAAGTAAGCGTTTAAAAAGATACAATCCCTCCATTTTTTTTTAAAGACGATACAAATTTTTTTAAAGGACCAAATGAATACATAAGGAACTAATGAAGTCAAAGCGGTATGAGTTGAGTAATCCAGATGGGTAGTCTATATCCTGACCCCGTGCGGCATTGCCTCCCAATGCCACATCAGCCCCTTTATTCTATTCTAACATCCACCTTTGCTATTTCCAGTTTCTTTTTATTTTATGAAAATTAACTTTATACTACTTTTTACTTGTTTTTAATTAATTCAGTAGATATATTTATTTATAATGTAATTTCATTATTTCATTATATTTATTTATAAGTGTGAAATTCTAAATTTAACATATATTAATGGGACGAAAGATATACACTTTATATTTTTCATTTTTGAATTGTACCATTTGGTAATATTAAATTTTTCTAAAATTGAATTTCATAAATGTAATAAAAAAATTAAAAATATAAATGTTTATAAAATTGAAATTCATAATTTCCTACATTTATCCCAAAAAAAACGATTATAATATAGGCTAGCAATTTTTAGAGAATTAATTAAGTATTTCTGGAAATAGTAAAATTTGGTCTTCAAGTAAAAGAGGATTATTATTATTATTATTATTATTATTATTATTATTATTATTATTATTATTATTATTATTATTATTATTATTATTATTATTATTATTATTATTATTATTATTATTATTACTACCTCCATCCCATTTAAGTAGGGACATTTCTTTATTAACATGACAGACACGCATCTCCAACGAAACTTAGTATGAGTTTTACGATATAATTTTGAAATATTATTTCTTTTACGGGATAGTCCGACACTCGTAGTATCCCGTAAAAGAACTAATATTTTAATATTATATCGTTAAACTCGTACTAGGTTTCGGTGGAAATGCGTGCCGAAAAAGTTACTATGCAAATGTCCCTACTTAAATGGGATGGAGGTATTATTATTATTATTATTATTATTATTATTATTATTATTATTATTATTATTATTATTATTATTATTATTATTATTATTATTATAACTAAAGTTGCATATTCTTGAAATTATTGTTCATTATATATTTTTATAAAACTATCTTCCATAGTATAATATTTATTCTTGAAAACTTTTATTTATGCCCCAATCAACTCTCACCAAATTTAAGAGTTAAAAAGGAAAAATCATTTTGATAATTTCCTCAAAATATTCTCCTAAATTACATAATGGGGGGAGAGAGAGAGAGTTGGGTTGGGTTGGGGCAAAGTCCAAATACGATACAAGTGCAAAATAGAATGGTCCATTCCATCATCTAGAGCAGAGCAGTCTGTTTACATAGCCCAATATTTGGGATAAATGGGGGCCCACTTACACTTTACTTTTATTTAATTTAAACAACATTTTCAAATTTCTTTTTTTTTTTTAATCAAATAAAATTATTGGAGACCACGATTGAATACGTGCTTGGACTTTAAGATTAATACTTCCTCCGTCCCGGGATTGTCGCCCCATTTCTTTTGGGCGCGGGAATTAAGACGGGAGTAATTAGTGTTTTAAGTGGATGGGTTAGGTATTGTGTGTAGTTTAATATATTTTTGTTTAGGCTATTTAATCCAATATATATTCTATAATTAAATTATTTTATTTCCAGAAATTATTTTTTAAATATTTACTGCTTTATTTAATTAAAAATTTAATGAATTTTTTTTTTTTTTTTTTTCCTTCAAACCATTTAGACAAATTAGAAATGTTAGTACATGCTAAAAAAAAATTGCATTTAAAATTAGAAACAAAAGCTTTTATTTATAAAAAAAAACCAAATTGTGCACATGTTTAAGAACTAAGTAATCCCATCATCCAATATTTAAGAGGCGCCTAATTTCAATCTGTAAAAATACACCCTCAACAGCTCTTTAATTCTACACTCTCTCTTCTTCCTACTCCATTTTCCAGCAACAAAACCCTAAACAAGAGAGAAAAAATCAAGATCTCGAACATTGCGTGAACTCATTGCAAGGCCATCAGGGTCATGTATTAGCTCTGCACCAATAATTTTAATCCCAAACTCAAGATCTCGAACCTGAAACATGAGATGCGGACAAGGGGGGGAGCATACAGTCTTTCAAGTCAGTGACTGAAGGATCAGAGTAGCCAACATGAACGAATTCAAGTAAAAACAACCAAAATTTCACCGATGATATAATTGTTTCCACGAATAAACAATCAACTCCCAAAGAGATGGTTTACCTCAGATCTTTAGGCAAGACAGAGATCCAAATACATAAACATTACAGCTTCTGAACCAAATGCATCTAAGCGAAACATACAATACAGAGGACAGAACACCAATTCATCAATTCATCAGAACACCAATTCATCAATTCAGAACACCAATTCATCATTACAGCTTCTGAACCAAATGCATCAGCAATTTAGAACACCAATTCATCAATTCATCAGAACATCAGAACACCAATTCACCAAGAAGACAGAACATCAATTCATCAATTCATCAGAGCACCAATTCATCAACAATTCAGAACACCAATTCATCAATTCATCAGAACACCAAATAGACAGAGCCACCAACAAATACGAACAAACCCAAATAGACAGAGCCACAAACAAATACGAACAAACCCAAATAGACAGAGCCACAAACAATTCATGAAACATAGAGCAGAACCCAAATAGACAGAGACATGAAACAATTCATTAATTCATCAAGTAAATAAGGGCAAAACAGAGAGCAGAACCCCCAAATGCATCAGAACACCGATTCATTACAAACGGCCCATTCATCAGTGGTCTTCAACCTCCTCCTGACCCGAATCCCCTTTACAGACTTCATCTGTAAAGGGGATTCAGGTCGAAGGAACCGGGAAGACCTGCCGGCCGGCTTCATCTTCAAACGGGCTTGGGGACGAAGAAACATCTCTGGGCCGCTGCTTCCGGGAGACTCTTCATCGCCTCCACGGTAGGCCGGCGGCGGCGTTGAAGAGTCTCCCGAAAGCAGGGGCGGCGGCTCTGGGCAGTGGCGGCGTCCAAGAGGGAAGAAGGCATGGGATTTGCGCCGAATAGGACCACGGCGGCGGCCTCGCCGTGAACTATCGGCGGGGGGGGTACGGTGGCGGGTCGTTCTCCACGCCGGCGGAGGCGAGGGAGTACGTTCCATGGCAGATCGCAGAGAGTGAGGGGGGGAGATGGGTGAAATTAGGGTTTTTGGTGGGGAACACAAGTGAGAGTGAGAAGAGAAGAGAGACAGGTTTGTGTTTAGAGTTGAAATCGGGACAATTTTTTGGTGGAATAAATGTGAGTGGGTGGGGAATTTATGATTCAGTTTTTTTTTTTTTTTTTTTTTTTTTTTTAAGTAAAATAAATTATTATTGTTAATTGTAATAAGGGAATTACTAATTGCACAATTAACACACTAATTATTTCCCAAAAAGGAAATGGGGCAAGAATCCTGGGACGTCCCAAAAAGGAATACGGGGCAACAATCGCGGGACAGAGGAAGTATATAACTTATGTTTTTTTGTTTCACATTTGATTTTGATCATAACCAATGAAAAAATAATAATTTTATAATTATAAGAGAGAATATAGTCGCTTTTTTCCTCTAAAAATAAGGCTTCAATATAGCCGTTTTAATAATAATAATAAAAGATTGATTAAATTACGAAGAAAAAGACTGCAGTCTCGCGAAGAACAAATCAAAGTCATCCCTCGCTCTTCTAATTGGGGGTTGGGTTGATTCCTTCTTCAAAGAGAAATTGGGGGTTAACTCAAGATATCTTTTTTCTCCAGATCTGAGATTTTGATACAAAACTCATACGCAGTTATATATTAGGGTTTTGTTGATGGATCAAGTTTTGAACAAAGTTGGTTCCTACTGGTTGGGCAAGAGAGCGAACAAGGAAATCAACTCCGTCGGCGATGATATCAACGTAAGAGCCTCTGAATTCTGTGTTTTTCTGTTGACTTTCGATGTTCTTCTCATTGTAATTACTGAATTATTTGCTGCAAATCTGGTGATTTTGTTTCTATCTCTGAGTATTTTATGCGTGGATGTTGATGGAGGATTGGGTATTTCCAATTTGCGTTTAAGGGAGGACGAATAGCATCTGAGTTATTTGAGTTTCGTTTTTTGATGGCTTTTATGTCAATTTTCGGTATTTGTTTGTGAAGCGGTTCAATTTTAGATGTTCATTGATTTGCTAAGTCGAATTAAGTGTTGTGATTTGTTTCTCGATTAGTTCGTTAATGCGATGATCAATTTTCCTTATATAGAATGCTTTATTAGCTGCTTAAGATAGAATTTATGAGAAAACTAAGCGTGTTTACCTCGGGTGAAGGTAAATTTAAACAAATCCAAATGTAATTCTGTTTGATTGAATAGATGTGTTGAAAAGTTACTAGCTTTAAGAATGATTGGAATTCATTGAATCTCGACTTTGCATCGTATAGCAGCTGCAAAAGAAGATGAATTGGTCATGAAGATGTAGATTTAGAAAGAGTTTTCGGGTGTCCTCTCTAGTTGATTTAGTTTTGATTTACGTGCTTCAATACTTCTCTGCTCATTAATTCCCTACTTGATCTCTTCTCATTGTTTCGATCAACTGTCTCATAGAGCAGATATATCTAAGCTCGTATACTGGACGAAACAACTGATTATGACTAACTTTAATGCACATGGTTTGCACCAGCACTACTTTCATTATGCTGTTTTCTTCTATTTTCTTTTTCCTCATACCCTCCTTTCTGTTCTGAGCAGTCATTGGGTTCTAGCATCGAAGGAGGAGCCAAATGGCTGGTTAACAAATTAAAAGGTTGGTTCTTTCTCCTCTTGAATACTGCACTTTGATGGTTATAATAAATCATTGGGAAGCTTGTGTCTTCACTTTCGTTATAAACTTTAGGTCGAGCTTTGTCTTTTGTGAATGCAGAACAGAGGTTCCACTACATTTTTATGAGCTTCAGGAAAACTTGTATAACTAGTCGATAAATTATGCTAGTGTGGTTGTCGTTGATGAGTTGACATATTCTTGATAGTTATCCATATTCTGCTCGGCATTTCAGGCTTATGAACATACCAACAAGATTGAGTTTAGTATGGTTTTGGTGAATATATAAGGGAATCACTATGTCATATAACTTTGGGAACGTTTCTTGCAATCAATTTTCTGATCAAATAAACCTTTTTCAGGTAAAATGCAGAAGCCACTACCTGAACTCCTGAAGGAGTATGATCTTCCAGTAGGCATATTTCCTCGCGATGCAACCAACTACGAATTCAATGAGGAGACCAGAAAGCTCGCTGTTTACATTCCGGCAGTGTGTGAAGTGGGCTACAAGGATTCATCTGTACTTCGTTTCTCCACAATTGTGACTGGTTATCTCGAGAAAGGGAAGCTGGTGGATGTAGAAGGCATGAAAACCAAGGTGATTGTCTGGGCGAAGGTGACTTGCATCTCCACCGAAAAATCAAAGGTCAACTTCACTGCCGGGATGAAGAAATCAAGAAGCAGAGATGCATACGAGGTTCTTAGAGATGGAATAAGTGTAGAAAAGTTTTAAGACCCATGTTGTAATATCTTTCGAGAAAGTATCGACCCTTATATGTCTCCGATGCTCGAGTCTGTATCGTTGCGGTAAGTGATTGTTTGTGAGAATGATGAATGCTAAGATTGATAAAAATACGACTTTTGCAACTGTAAACCTTTTTTGAAATGCTTATTCTCAGCTAAAGGGCAGTGTTCTTGTACATGGATTTCCCAGAATCCAAAAAAAAAAAAAAATGCACCAGCCGGGAATCGAACCCGGGTCTGTACCGTGGCAGGGTACTATTCTACCACTAGACCACTGGTGCTTCTTATTCATTGTTTTTCCTTTATTTTTTACAGAGAGAGAGAGAGAGAGAGAGAGGACATCCACGTAGTGTGAACGCACAAACTTAAGACAAGATACCATATGCACGTCAAGAGATTAGACAATGATGTTTTTTTGGAATATTACCTTGGATACCACAAGATTTTGGATTAGGCCACAAGCTCGCCACACGCCTCTGTCTATATGGATCCCTTTTCCCTCTCCACGTGTCACCTCCTCACTGGCCCCTCTCCCTCCGTATGCAATTTCGCCACTTCTTTATAATCCCCCATCAGTATCACCCTTGAACCTTCAAGAAATCACACACTCTCTCAAATCCTTGCTATTTCTTGAATTGTTTGAGCTCCATTTGATCGGAGAAAGAATGTTTCTTGAAGCGATTTCAGCTGTTTCTCTGCCCTCTGTTCAGGGCTCTGCTAGCCTCGGAGCTTCTCCGAATCTGTCGAATGCTGGCCCGAACAATGTCTTTTCTCCGAACCTGAGCTCGTTGTCGGGTTCTTCGTGTTTCCGGGGCCTTGTTCTGGCGAAGAAGAATGAGAATGGGTTCGCGTTGAGCGCGTCGTCGAATGACGCGGTGACGATGCCGCTAACCGAGGTGTTGTTCCAGCCGTTCGAGGAGGTTAAGAGGGATGAGCTCGTGGTGCCACACACTCCTAATGTTTCGATTGCTCGGCAGAAGTTCTCTCAAGAGTGTGAATCTGCTGTAAACGAGCAGATCAAGTAAGTAAGCTTTTGTAAGTTTCGTACCAATTTTTTGCAATGTTTATGCTGATTGATTTATCCTTGTGTTGTAGTGTGGAGTACTGTGTTTCGTATGTGTACCACGCCCTCTATGCTTATTTCGACAGAGATAACGTTGCGCTAAAAGGGCTCGCGAAGTAAGTTTAGCACAAGCCTATGTTTCAATATCTTTGTTTTCTGTCCTTGTTGTTACCACATGTCTATAATGTTTTCGTGTTTCCAGATTTTTCAAGGAAGCAAGCGACGAAGAGAGAGAACATGCGGAAAAGCTTATGGAATATCAGGTAGTTACATTACTATGTCATGATTTTTCGAAATGAAATAGTTTAGTCTACCAAAATGTGATATGTAGAATTTTGAAATTGGACATATTGTAGAATAAGCGAGGAGGGAGGGTGAAGTTGTTCTCCTTAGAGATGCCTCCTACAGAATTTGATCATGCTGAGAAAGGCGACGCGTTATATGGTTCGTCTATTCTTAATTTTCTTTTGCTATACATTAGTTGTGGTCTAGTGATTGTCTATCTTACAACCTGGTCTCTCGTTTCAGCAATGGAACTAGCATTGTCGTTGGAGAAGTTGACGAATGAAAAGCTTTTGAAACTTCACAGTGTACGCCTCCGCATATATGTTCATTACTTTCCGAATCCATGGCAAAGTTTGAAGTGAGTTATACTTAGATAACTCCTTTGTGTTTGAACAGGTTGCTGATTCCAACAACGATCCCCAGCTAGCAGATTTTGTAGAGAGTGAATTCTTGGGGGAACAGGTAAACTTACTCTTCATGAAAAACACGAGTACTTATAAACTGAGTCGAAATTTGTATTGACGTACTCTTTCCTTAGGTCGAGGCCATCAAGAAAATCGCAGAATACGTCTCACAACTGAGGAGAGTTGGAAAGGGACATGGTAAGATCATTATCGCTTTTAATCTTCTTTCGATTTGCGTTACAAAATATATCTTTCTCCTTCGATCTCTGATCTCGCTTCGTATATACTATCCAGGAGTTTGGCATTTCGATCAGATGTTGCTTGAGGGAGAAGCAGCAGTGTGAAAATCTGATATTTCGATGCTAGGCTAGGTTATATATAAGGATAGTTTTATGAGTGGAGATTGTAATGGTGTTATGGTTGTTTGTTTTCCTAAGAGTTTATGAAGCAGAATCAGTTCCAAATAAACTTTTGTTGTACTATGTTTAATTTCAATAAAAGTGATTGAATGAGAGTACATTGAATCTTCTCTCTGTTTTTTTTCATAATACATAAAATTTCACAAATGGTTATGGATGATTTGCCGGTGGTATAGTTTTTATCGGCGATTTACAAGGATGTTATCGGAGATATACCGACAGTTACGAGGTTCAAATGACGGGTGGAGTTCATCAGAAACCGACTACGGTTACTGGAAATTACCGATTAGTTAGCGATACAACAAAATCGAAACTCCACAGCAAAGGTCACCATAAAAGCTACGAAGAAGATAAAGGAGCAACATAAACGTCATAATTTCCATAAGTAAACGAGATCCAAAATTCAATAATCCAACTTAAAGAGCGCAACTATGTTTGCAAGCGAAAACAACAAAAACGATACCAGAGTCACGACATCATAGTAGTCGACCAACAAAATACAAAGTTTTGCTAAACTACTTCAAACATCCGTTCCAAAAGAAGCTCTTAAGCTGTAGCAGCTTGAGCGGTTATCCTCTTCTTGGCCTCCTCGATGATAGACAGCTTAATACCCTTACCCTTAGGTAGAGAAACCCACGGCTTTGAACCCTTTCCAATGGTGTAGACATTGCCCAATCGAGTGGCAAACTCGTGACCAGTAGCATCCTGGATGTGGACAGTCTCGAAGCTTCCCTTATGCTTCTCACGGTTCTTCAGAATACCAACACGCCCTCTGTTCCTACCACCAGTCACCATGACAACGTTGCCGACATCAAACTTGATGAAGTCGGTGATCTTGTTGCTCTCAAGGTCTAGCTTGATTGTGTCGTTGGCCTTGATCAAAGGGTCAGGGTATCGGATGGTCCTTCCATCGTAGGTATTGAGGTATGGAATTCCCTTCTTCCCGAACTGGATGGAGCGGACTTTGCAAAGCTTGAACTGCAAAAATCATGACAATGACAAAAGGGTACAACTTAACACTAAGATCAAAGTATCTATTTTATGAAAGCATAATTCTCACTACTCTAAATCAAACAAAAAACGGAAGCAGGGAAGAACATAATACATGATACTTAGTTGGATGGAAACATAACATATCTTCAGCAAAACTCAATTAGCAAAAACCAAAAGGCAAAGCAACTTCAAAACAAACCTTTGCTTCCTCATCCCTGATGGAGTGCAGCCTGAATCGACCCTTGGTGTCATAAAGCAGACGGAAGTTCTCATTGGTCTTAGGAATGGAGACCACATCTATGAAAAGAAAAAATATAAATTTAGCTATGCAAGGACGAACAAATTTCTGAGCAATATACCAGACAAAACAAAATCACTATAACATGCATGGATGAGGAAATAACTGATCACAACATATGTAAAACTATAAACAGACAATCTTGTACAAAAAATTATCAAATCTAACTTTCAGCATTCAAATCAGGGCTCAAAACAGAAAACAATTGCAATTTATAGTAGAAAATATATGAGCAAGAGATGCATACCCATAAATCCAGCAGGGTAGGTCTTATCAGTCCTTACTTTCCCATCAACTTGGATATGGCGTTGCATCAGAATGGCAATAACCTCACGGTAAGTTAAAGCATACTTGAGCCTGTTTCGCAGAATAAGAATCAAGGGAAGGCACTCCCTTGATTTGTGGGGACCAGACGATGGTTTGGGGGCCTGTGTACATAATATCATAGAAGTTCCAATCAGAACTATATGCAAAGCAAATATAGCGAGGAGGGGAGGCAAATCTCCATCCAAGCTGAGACAACAAGAAGGAATCCAGAAACCGAATATGAACAAGAAAAACTGAAGAGCGTGCGATATACTTACAAAAGCACCCCCCAATTTATCCAACATCCAATGTTTTGGGGCATTGAGCCTCTTCAAGTGCTTCTTCAACCCACGAGCCTGTTTGGGACAGAAAAAATACGAAAAACAATTAGGAAAACAAGCTGTATAATTAACTGAAGATGCCAAGAGGCTTTTAAGAGTGCATAGGAAAGGAACAAACCATTAATCAAAGCATTCGTTACAACACCAGGCTATACAGCATCAAACAAATAGAAGATAAACAAACAGATTTGCAATCTGGAGATTTTTCTACCACGCAGAAATGCAGTGGGTTATTACATCTATAAGGCATCAGGTTCACATTTATCGACACTAAAACTCATATAGGCACCATAGCTGCCACAGAGAAGCTTGCTATGCATACAAACATTTCAATCTAGATTAAAGCAAATCTCACTTTACAAATTCGAATGAATTGAGCGACTCCATCCTTAGAAATCTAAGCTAATCAAGCGCACGATGAAATCAAAACCTAGACACACAACTGAATCACAAGCTTTGATACTCAATGAAAAGAAGGATTCAAATCCGAGAAGCATCGATCCTCGTTAAACAGAACAAACACAGGCAACGAAGGAATTCCCAATTAATCAACACATAAAACACGATAAAAGGTCGCTTGCGCATCAAAACAGCTGAGGAAAATCGTTCGGAAATCGACTAACCATTTTGCCGGAGCTGGTAGTGGACGCAGAACACCGCGGCGCCTCCTTCTTTTGCTGGGGGTGAAGAACTGAAGGAGAAGCGTAAACCCTAGCAGTCCTATTATATGCCGCAGGTTTACAGAAAAAGGATAATTTTGGGATTTCGTATCTTTCCTTGGGCTTAATTTGCGGGCTCAATTATTCTTCTTAGCCCGGCCCATTCCATACTATCCATCATAAATAACCGGGCTAAAACTTGCTCGCTCGGCCCAATTAACGGACCCGGTCCATTTATTCATATTGCATTCGATTAATTATTTTTTGTATCAACAAAATTCATGTTACTAAATGGGATCGTTCCTCATCATTTTCGAATACCAATTTAATTGGCAGTAGTATTAAATAATTGTTGTCACATTTTTATTTTATAATAGCATATATAGTAGATCAGTTGAAATAGAACGGATGAATAGAGTCGAAATTTCGGAACAGGGAATTTCTTCGCCTACATTAGATAAAACGACTCACTCTAATTATTTGGTCTTAATTATCGCAACATTCAATTTCGTGTTCAAAATCAAATCAAATGCTAATTAGATGTGCACACGATGCATGTATGTAAGTTGTTACAGCTGGAACTTTTCTACTTTATGGTGACAAATACAATATTTTAAGTTGCAGGTAGCAATTATACTACTTCGAGGCAGTGAAAGATTCTTGAATATTTTTTTCGGAACGTCACGTGTTTTCGCATAGTGGAGAGGTGATGATTCTTGAACAAAACCATTTTTGCCTTCCCAAAAAAAAATGGAAAATAATAAAAGAGGATCGGAGTTCATTGATAGAGATTCTTTGCATCTGAGGAAAAAATGAAACATGAGAAAATTAGAATGGGATTGCTCTCTCACTGCGTTCTTGGTTTCTCTCTCTTGTTACTAGTCGCCGCCGTTTTCTATCTAACAGTTGATTTCTCAGCCTCCCTGGATCTGCAGAAACCGCTGAAGAATAATAATGCAGCAAACGAAGCTCCGACATCGCACGAGGATGATCCGAGTCCGAGTCCAAGTCCGAGCCCGAGTTCGAGTTCGAGTTCGAGTTGTGATCTGTTATCGGGTAAATGGGTTTTCGACAACGTGTCAGTTCCTTATTACGAGGAAGGCAAGTGTTCATTCCTACGGCCGGAGTTTGCGTGTGAAAGATACGGAAGAAAGGATTTGAAGTTTCGGAATTGGAGGTGGCAGCCTCATAACTGCAATCTTCCGAGGTAGACCTCTATTTCCTAAAATCGATATAATTATCCTTCGTGGTGCGACCTTTAAATTCCTGTTAATTGTTTTTAAAAAATGAAAGAAAATTAATTAAAATTGTTGCTCGAAGAATATGAATACGGTATGTACTGATTCCATAGGTTCAATGCAACTGCTTTCATGGAGAAAATAAGAGGGAAGAAGCTCGTCTTCGTCGGCGACTCGTTGAACCGGAATCAATGGACGTCGATGCTTTGCCTCCTCGAGTCGGCCCTCGGTCCGTCGTCGAATAAAACCGTTGTCCTAGATGAGAATATGTATTCGTTCGTGTCAGATGTAAGAGAACTTAACCACGTGCATTTCTATCATCGTCTCCATCATTTTACAAATTTGTACATTTTTAATTTTGTTTGATTTATTTTGTAAACGTAGGAATACAATGCGACGATCGGATTATACTGGTCGCCGTTCATGGTGGAGTCGAACTGCGACGATCCGTTAATTCACCATGTCGAAAATCGAGTGATTAGGCTGATGGGAATCGATAAGCACGCTAGGAATTGGAACGATGCCGATATACTCATCTTTGATTCCTACCTGTGGTGGACGGGTACTATTACAGTTGTGTAAGTGGACGCGTTTCTATTATATTACATTTACATATATTTGAGTTATTACTAGCTAAATAACTCAAATTTCGTTCTCATTCTAACCCGCTCTCTAGATGGGGAGAATCGCTAGGGAGCTCCAACGCAATCAACAAGACAGTAGAGAAGATGGACATTCGCCTCTACGAAATGGCGCTCGACGTATGGTCCGACTGGCTCGAAATCAACATCAACCGAACCAAAACTAACATGTTTTTCATGAGCCCTTCCCCCTTCCATCTCTAGTAAGTTTCCCCCTTTCTGGTTAAAGTTTAAGAAAAAACTACGTACATTCGATTAATTCAAGTTTTCGGGCAGCGGCACGAGATGGGAGGAGCACCGGAATTGCTATGGAGAAACGGAGCCAACATTCGAGGACAGGTTGATCGGGCTTTCGGTAGTTGGTGAAAGAATGAGAGTTGCAGAAGTAGCCCTCGAGAAACTTAAGTCTCGAGGCATAGAAATTGAATATTTGAATATAACACATTTGTCCGAATATAGAAAGGATGCTCATCCCTCGATCTATAAGAAATTTTTGTTTAATATCAGTGAAGAGCAGCTAGCAAACCCTCTCAGCTATGCTGATTGCGCCCATTGGTGCTTACCTGGAGTTCCCGACACTTGGAATCACATTCTCTATTCCCATATTATGAACTTGTGATAACCTATTCGATATCTAGTTAGATTTTTATATATTTGCTACTAATATTATTTACTTGTCCCGTCCCAATTATATTGTTGAATTTTAATTATTCGATAGATTCGCTTTCTTCATTTAGATGTGTCGCGTGCAAGCTGTATCGTATTGATCTAAATTATTGCAACCTCTACGAAACATATACTAAAAGAAACAAAGTATAATTAACTAAATCTTGTGAATGCAATTAGATTAAATCATTAATTAATTAATTTTGTAACATGTAACATCTACACACTGCAACAGCTGTAGAGAAATAATATTGTTATTGTAGTTGTTGGCAAATAAATGGAGCGCAGCACAAGATTCATATTATTTCTCACCAATAATTTGACTTCCTCACTCATCATTGTTCATCCAAAATTTATAATAATTACCGAATCTTGCACTCTTCATATCATATCCTTGTTTCTGCAGCTCTAGAGAGAGAGAGAGAAAGAGAAGATGAGCAAAATTGATGTCGGAATATCAAAACTCAGACACATATCCCATTTATGTGCTGCTCTCTTCCTCCTATCTCTCATCTCTGCTGCCCTCTTCCTTAGAAGCGACAATAGAGGCGCTCTCCTAGAAAGTGAATCCCTGCAAGATCGCCGTCCGCCGCCGCCGGAAGTTCGAACAGAGGAGCGAGAAACGAGGAGAGAGGAGCCGGCAAAGAACGTTGAGCAGCAAAGTGGTGTTAATAACGATACCGCAGCCTCGAGCTGCGATCTGTTTTCAGGCAGGTGGGTATACGACGCCGTATCGCAGGCTACGTACGAAGATGACATGTGCTCTTTCATGATGGGGGATTATGCATGTGAAAAATATGGCAGAAAGGATTTGAAGTATCGGAACTGGAGGTGGCAGCCTAATCACTGCGATCTTCCGAGGTTGTCGGAGTTGGAGAGATCTCGTTCGAGCGTCGTTTATTATTGATCGATCATTGATTGAGTTTTTTTTCTTTTCGTGATGTTGTTTAGGTTTAACGGCACGGTGTTGCTGGAGAAAATACGGGGGAAGAGGATGGTATTCGTGGGGGATTCGTTGAATCGGAATCAATGGACGTCGATGCTTTGCCTAATCGAGTCGTCTCTAGATCAATCGTCGAACAAGACGGTTACTCGAAGTGATAATCTCTTCGTCTTTGAGGCCATAGTAAGATCTCTTGTGCTAGCTCTCACTTTTGTGTTCTTCTCTGTGTTTGCTAGCTAAAGTGTCGGTTTAGTTAATTAATTACCTAACCCACAGCTTTCACTTTAGTAAACAATGTGTATATAACTTGTTTACATACATCAATTATTGAAGGAATACAACGCTACAATCGAGTTCTACTGGTCTCCGTTGCTCGTGGAGTCTAATTGCGACCATCCGTTTGCCCACAGCGTAAGTGATCGTGTGGTTAGGATCTCGTCGATAGAAAAACATGCTAGGCACTGGAATGATGCTGACATAATCGTCTTCGATTCCTTTATGTGGTGGAACATGCCGAGCATGACAATCTTGTAAGTCCCTCCTCATTTCATTTGACTCGTTTATTGAATATATTTGAAACAGATGTCTGATAGTTTTTTCGTCTCAATTGTTTCAGATGGGGATCATTTAATAGCTCCGATGCAGTGTACAAAAAGTTAGACCACATGCACCTGCGTTTGTACGAAATGGCTCTAAACACATGGTCGGAATGGTTAGAGGTCAACATTAATCGAACCAAAACCAAGATGTTCTTCATGAGCCTCTCACCTACTCATTCACAGTAAGTTAATTATTTCATTTGCACATTCGATCGTTTCACTTGTAACGAATTCGAGTAATTGAATAATCGAAACTACTGAATTATATTCCAGCGGCGAAAGATGGGATGTGGAACAACATTGTTATAACCAAACTGAGCCGATACTGAACGAGGGATATTGGGGAGTTATAGCAGATCGTAACATGATGCACATAGTTGAATCGGCCATAGAAAAGTTGGACGAGAGAGGGTTGAATATCCAATACCTTAACATAACGCACTTGTCGGATTATAGGCTAGATGGCCATCCGTCGATATACAAAAAATTCTACGGACCTCTAAGCGAAACACAACTAGCAGACCCCAAAAGCTACGCGGATTGTCTGCATTGGTGCTTGCCGGGAGTGCCCGATGTTTGGAATCGAATCCTCTATTCGTATATTATGAACTCTTGATCGAAGAAGACCGAGTTTCAAGTTTCAAACAATTTGTGATCATCTTATCTAGTTAGCTTATTGATTTATTAATTTCAACATATACGAGGATAGATCGAGATAATGTATGACAGTTAATGAACATCCAATTGATATTTGCCCACCATGTTTAATTTGCTAAAGACTATTATGGTCCGAATCCAGTTTTTGCGTTCATTGAATATATATAAGCTATAAAATAATGAAACGCGTCTACTGAAATGAGATGGAATGAGTATTTCATAAAGAATAAAAACTGTTATTGGACTCCTCTCATCCTTTGGGCTTATGTATACATTGCTGACAATTTGGTTTGGGCCCTTTGGGCTACGGACCGACATGGTTAAAATAATAGCCCAATAGGATTCTGCAAAAATGTATTTAAAATTTTGATATAATAAATAAGAATGTGTAAAACATCTCTGTCGATATGTCCGAGTGGTTAAGGAGACAGACTCGAAATCTGTTGGGCTTTGCCTGCGCAGGTTCGAATCCTGCTGTCGACGTCGATTTTTGGCTTGTTTTGTTTTTAGTTTTCCCTAACCGCCAACCGCCGCCTTAGCACCCGCCATTCCACACACCGAGCCTCATTAGCACCCAATTCCTTCTCATCCAAGCCTCAACTATTTCACCACTTCTCCCTTCCCAAACCCTAAATCCATCCCATTCCCGCAATACTACCCAATACATCCGTCCAATCCCTTTTTTGGTAATCTCTCTCTCTCTCTCTCTCTCTCTCTCTCTCTCTCTTCCCCTATATATCTCTCTTTCTCATTTTCTCACTTGTTCTTCCCCTCCTATTGTGTTTTCTCACTTTTCTCAAGGTTTTTCTCTAACTAATCATTCTCATGGCGAATTCTTCAAACAGTTCACTGGACTTTACGCTTCCTGCGAAGAGACCAACAGCTGGAGCTGAATTCGGATTCGTCGATTCCTCCGACTCGGCCAAGAGGCACTGCGCCGCCGCCGCTACCTCGACTGCCGCCTCATCCACGGTGACTATGGCTGGAGGAAGCAGTATCAACGGCGGCGATACCGCTGCCGGAAATGGCAAGGCGCCAATCGGTGGCGGCAGTCCCCCGGAGATCGACGAGGATCTCCACAGTCGCCAGCTCGCCGTCTACGGCCGCGAGACCATGCGCCGCCTCTTTGCTTCCAGTATACTGATTTCCGGAATGCAAGGCCTCGGCGCTGAGATAGGTAACGATTTTGTTTTGATAAGCGCACGTCGATACGTTTTTGTGGAGCATTATCAATTGTATGCCACCATTTTTCCGTTATACAGCTCTGTCACAAATCACAGATTTTGAGGTATCAGACGATGCTGTTTTGCTTTCCAATATTTGAAGTCATCGGAAATTTCGTTACATACGTTCTTTGCATAGTTGGATATGTGGGTGTGGCCATGATTTATGCGGTTTTTCTTTGATATGTTTTGTGTAATGGTGCATTTGTTTGTTTTTCAGCAAAGAACCTTATTCTTGCGGGTGTTAAATCTATCACGCTACACGATGATGGTTTGGTCGAGTTATGGGATTTGTCGAGTAGCTTTGTTTTCTCCGAAGAAGATGTAGGAAAGAATAGAGCTCTTGCTTCCCTTGCGAAATTGCAAGAGCTCAACAATTCGGTTGTCATATCCACATTAACTAGTGAGTTGACGAAAGAGCAGCTCTCTGATTATCAGGTAAATCAGTCAAGCTTAAATTCATTTGCAAGAACGTAAATGTGTTCTGTTTTCTCACCATAGGTGACATGTTCTGGTGTTTGAACTCTCAAGCCGTACTCTGCATCTAGTATGCTTTTGTTCCGCCTGTAATTTGTGCTCATATATTTGTTTCCTCGTGTCTTACTATGATGCAAAATGAATGTGTTTACAACATCACTGAAATCCTCATTCCTTGTTGCGTAATTACTCATACAGCCTCATATTTAATCTGGACTTTCTCTTTATGGGATATTTTGTTTTCTCCATGTGTTAATAGTCTATTTGTATTTCCATGTCTGAGTTGATTTTGGCCCATAATTTATTCTCATATCTGCTGTTTTTCCAGGCTGTTGTATTTACTGATATTAGCTTAGAGAAGGCCATGGAATTTGATGATTTTTGCCACCAACATCAACCTCCAATTGCTTTCATCAAATCTGAAATTCGAGGTCTGTTTGGTACTGTGTTTTGTGATTTTGGTCCCGAGTTCACCGTACTTGATGTTGATGGAAAGGATCCGCACACTGGTATTATAGCATCCATTAGCAATGATAATCCAGCTCTTGTGTCTTGTGTTGATGACGAGAGGATTGAGTTCCAAGATGGAGATCTAGTTGTATTTTCTGAGGTTCGAGGAATGACAGAACTTAATGATGGAAAACCGAGAAAGGTTAAAAATGCTAGGCCTTATTCCTTCGCTATTGAAGAGGATACAGCAAACTATGCTCAGCATGAGGGAGGTGGCATTGTCACACAGGTGAAAGAGCCAAAAGTGTTGAATTTCAAGCCATTGCGCCATGCTCTTAAGGAACCTGGTGATTTCCTTCTTAGTGATTTTTCTAAAACCAGTCGTTCGTCTTTTCTACACCTAGCTTTTCAAGCACTTGATAAGTTTAGAGCGGAAATTGGCCGCTTCCCTAATGCTGGATCAGAAGAAGATGCTGAAAAACTGATAGCCATTGCTGTCGATATTAACAATAGCCTTCACGATGGTAAACTGGAAGAAATTGACCAAAATCTTCTTAGAAATCTTGCTTTTGGTTCTAGGGCTGTGCTAAATCCCATGGCTGCCATATTTGGTGGTATTGTTGGACAAGAAGTCGTCAAGGCTTGCTCTGGCAAATTCCACCCGCTTTTTCAGGTTAGTTATTTATCCCTATGAAAAGACTAAATGATAGTTTTGTTTGGAAATAATTTATTTATTTACTTGTTTGACAGTTCTTCTATTTTGATTCTGTCGAATCTCTTCCGACCGAGCCATTGGACCCTGATGAAATAAGGCCGGTGAATTCTCGATACGACGCACAAATCTCGGTGTTTGGATCGAGGTTGCAAAAGAAACTAGAAGATGCAAAAGTTTTCGTTGTGGGCTCTGGGGCACTCGGATGCGAATTCTTAAAAAATCTTGCTCTGATGGGTGTTTGCTGTGGTGAAGAAGGAAAGCTAACTATCACAGACGACGACGTGATTGAAAAGAGCAATCTAACGAGGCAATTCCTATTCCGAGATTGGAATATAGGTCAGGCGAAGTCTACAGTTGCTTCTTCAGCTGCTGCTTTGATCAACCCTCGTCTTCATGTAGAAGCTCTTCAGAATCGAGCAAGCCCTGATACTGAAAATGTGTTTGACGACACATTCTGGGAGAATCTAAGCATCGTGATAAATGCTCTGGATAATGTAAATGCAAGGCTCTATATTGATCAGAGGTGTGTATACTTCCAAAAACCACTCTTGGAGTCGGGAACCTTGGGTGCATGTTGCAATACACAGACGGTCATTCCTCACCTGACCGAGAACTATGGTGCAACCATGGACCCACCAGAGAAACAGGCACCTATGTGCACCGTGCATTCATTTCCACATAACATAGACCATTGCTTAACATGGGCTAGGTCGGAGTTTGAAGGTTTGCTCGAGAAGACACCCACTGAGGTCAATGCTTACTTAAGTAGCACTAGTGAATATGTCTCTTCCATGAAAAAATCTGGTGATGCACAAGCTCGAGAAATTTTGCAACGGGTGCTTGAATGCCTCGACAAGGACAAATGTGATACCTTCGAAGATTGCATTACTTGGGCACGATTGAGGTGCACGATCACTTACTTATCTACACCTTATAGTATTGTTTTTGAATTTGCTGAAAGATTCTAATGTTTATTATCGTGACTGTAGGTTCGAGGACTACTTTGTTGATAGGGTGAAGCAGTTGACATATACATTCCCTGAGGATTCAGTTAACAGCACCGGGACTCCATTCTGGTCAGCACCGAAGCGCTTTCCTCGGCCTCTCGAGTTCTCGAAAGAAGATCCGAGCCATATGAACTTTGTATTGGCAGCTGCCATTTTACGGTCTGAAACTTTTGCGATTCCAGTTCCTGATTGGGCGAAGTCTCCGAGTAAATTAGCTGAGGCTGTTGATAGAGTGATCGTCCCCGATTTCATGCCTAAGAAAGATGCGAAGATTGTTACGGATGAAAAGGCTACTAGCATCTCAACTGCATCAAGTGACGATGCTGTTGTGATTGATGAGTTGGTCAAGAAATTGGAAATGTGCAAGAAAAGGCTGCCACAAGGCTACAAGATGAATCCCATTCAGTTTGAAAAGGTCAGTCACCTCCTCTTCATTTTTGTAGGCTACAAGATTCAATCTGTAAGCTTATTTTGGTTTTTCGTTCCGATTTTCAGGACGATGACACGAATTTTCATATGGACATGATAGCCGGACTTGCAAATATGAGGGCACGAAACTACAGTATACCCGAAGTCGACAAGCTTAAAGCAAAGCTCATAGCCGGAAGAATAATCCCTGCCATCGCGACCTCCACAGCCATGGCCACAGGATTCGTGTGCCTCGAGCTCTACAAGGCTCTCGACGGACGTCACAAGCTCGAAGACTACAGGGACACGTATGCGAACCTCGCGACTCCCTTCTTCTCAATGGCAGAGCCCGGAAGAGCAAAATCTGTCGAGCATCGGGACCTGAGGTGGTCCGTCTGGGACCGATGGATGCTGAAGGGAAACCCGACCCTGAGGGAGCTTCTCCAGTGGCTGAAGAACAAAGGGCTGAACGCCTACAGCATCTCCTTCGGCAGCTGCTTGCTGTACAACAGCATGTTCCCGAGGCATGCGGAGCGAATGGATAAGAGGATGGTGGATCTAGTGAGAGACGTCGCGAAGGCAGAGCTGCCCGCTTATAGGCGCCATTTCGACGTGGTGGTTGCTTGCGAGGACGAAGATGACAATGACGTCGATATTCCTCAAGTTTCGGTTTACTTCAAATAAGTTTTCGAGTTGCAACAGGTGTTGATGCTGAGAATTTATCTGATGCTCTTAATCTGATAAAAACTATGCAACTTTCTGGTGTATATATACTTCTTCTTCGCCCCTCTCTCTCTCTCTCTCTACAGGTCTTCAACATTTAAGAGATAAACAATGAATCATCGTATAATACTTAATCTATCATGTATACACAACGTTACAATCATACACACTATACACATATATTCAAGAAACGCAGTTCACATCCAAGTGGAAACTCTTACTAATGGAGTCTCCTTCCATCGCAGCACCATCTCATTCTCTCTCAACCCTTCAATCCTAACGCTGTAGGACTTCTCTCCCTCCCCGACCATCTCCTTCGCTTCGACCAAGCTCCCCAACCCGATCTTCCTTCCTTCCAGCCAGGTCTCCGTCTGAAGACCTCGACCTTTCCTCGTCTCCTCCCAGTCTCGAAACCAAGAACCCGGGCACATCAAAGGCCCCAGAAACAGACTCTCCATGGCTGCCCTTGCCTCTGCTAAGTAAGCTGGGAAGTTACTCTCCACTGATTCCATCACAGCTTGGTAATGTCTCTGCAAACTGTCGAAGTACGACGAATAACCGCTGCAGGTGTCGGAATTCTCCCTAGCTTCCCCATCTCCGACCACCAAAATGCCACCAAAACCAGTCACCAATGCCTTGGCCTCTCTTAGAAACACATCAACGCTCGCCTTAGGCCGTCGCCTGCCCATGTGTGGAAGCGCCGTCATGCAGTTGAACGCCACCCATTCTCTCTCGAGCCCTCTCTTCTTCATCCTCGTCATCTCACTACCAATCTCTTCAATACCCTTCTCTTCAATCTGTAGCCTCAAACCACACTCTCTAGCATGGGACAGAAGCCTTTTCTTGGTGTCCTCAAAGCTCCAATTACAAAGAGAAGTGGACTCCTCTTCCGATTTTATCGAAGTGATCCTCACCGCCTTCCCCTTCTTGCTCAGAGCCTCCATCAACGGCGGCCACTGCATCCCTTCTCCCATGTCGAAATCTACCACGTGCAAAACCCCTGCATAATCAGGGATCGAGTCGAAAATGGCTGAATTCGCCGCAAGATGCGCCAATCTCCCATTCGGAAGGCATTGGTATAGAACTTTGAATGCAGCTGCAAGATTCTTGCTTGCCTCCTCCCTTAAGTACTCCCCTTGTCCCTCTCTCGACTGGAAAAGATTGTACGCGACGCGTTCCACCGTATTACCAAGAGGGCTACTTTTACTACTAATGGAGTTCATGATCACCTCACTTAGCTCCCTCTCTCCCTTCTCCATGGCCTCTCCATATCCCCTCAGTAGATGAACAAGAGTGAGCTGATCATCTACTTCCATAAGAGGAAATACCGAGTTCTGGTTCGACTCCGAGGAGAGAGAAGAGCTCCATCCATCTCCTTCCATGGTGAGATCATGATCGGAGGAAGAATTCGTCTCAATGTTGTAATCATCTTGGTTTATCCACTCACATATCCCCTCGATGTCCCCTTCCGAAATGGCGCCTATCGCCTCCACAGACGAACATATCCGAACCTCGTTGCACGAGTCGAAAAGCTCATCCATGATCATGGCTGGGATAGTTGAGCTCGAAGAGATCATAGACTCCTCAGGAGATTGGAACGAATATGAAAAATCACAGCCTTCAATCATAGAAGAAAGATCAATTTCTTGATCATCGAACATCTTGTGATCTAGGGTTGAGTATGGAAGGTTGTAGTTTGGCCATGTGGGAAGAAGAAGCAGCTCCGGTTGCATCATCTTCCTGATAGCTAGCTAGTTCTTTAGAGAGAGAGAGAGAGAGGCAGATTTTTATTTTTGAGAGAGATAGATAGAGAGAATTGAGGTGTGGTAGAAGGCATGATGGATGATTTATACTAGTACTAGTATATAAATATATTTGTGTAGAAATCAAGTAGGTTTTTAGATGTTGACACAAAAATTAAAATAAAAAAGGAGGAGAGAGAGAGAGAGAGACCCCTGAATTGGTAAGATAGAATAAATTAATTAAATTCAGGTAAAGTTCCGGGAGAAGTCTTCTCTCCTTCTTCAATTCTTCTTGGATGTTTACTAACCGGCATTCTTTCTATTTTTATACCAATTTTTTAATTTCTTAAACAAGCATTTTCCCATTAATTTCAAGTTTATGTCCTTTTTACAACATTTTTTAATTAGTGGTCATTTGATTAAAGACAAAATAAAGGAAATTTACTTTGGAATTATGTTACCTCCTTTTATAATTAGTCCCTTTTCAAAATGTAATTTCACACCGACACTAGTATATATCCACCTGTGTCATTTCAATTGACGCGTTCGTTGAATATACGCGAGGTATAAAATAGTGAAACGCTTCTACTGAAATGGGACGGAGGTTTATTAGTATATGCCAATGAGTAATTAGAGTCGACAAATAAAATTCACTACTTTAATATAAAATTATTTCATAATATCGACAACGGAAATGTGTTTTAATTTAAAGTAACTTCTAATTTTCTCAGCAAATTTAAAATTAAAAATTAAAAAATAAAAATACAACAAACAAATGGTTATTTTCTTAAAAATCAACCAAAATTTAATGAGAGTTAAAATGCAGCTTAATAAAATTTTCATCTACGTGTTACCACAAGACTAGCTTGTAATAATATCAATTAATTTCTTGTTTCATGTACAACACAGGGTGTTATAGTCATTTTACATGAATTCCATATGCAAAAATACAATTAGTAAAAATACAGTATAATACTGTAGGTGGACGACAAGTGTATTCGTTCTTATCAACCTAAATTCTGATAATCATTCATAATTTAAAATTATTATTTCAGCGATGAGCTGTGGAATGGAATCTCTTACAAGGTTAATTAAACGATCAAAAGATAATATACATGAAATTAATTAAATGTGTATATATTAATACTTGCATGGATTCCTGGGAACTGTACTGTTATGAGAATTTAATTTGGAATCAATCTAAAATTTCACTTCTTAATTAATCATTAATCATCATATATATAAACGACAGATATAGTGCATCTTAATTTAACTACTAATTAAATTAATTGACTCTGATTATTTGATTCTTTTTTTTCTTGAACGACAGGATTTAGGATCCCCTTTGTTTATGGAATCGAGTATGCTTAATTAACTACCATCTTCAACCCAAATTATAAAACATTTAAAAAAAAAAATCTCAAAGATTATTAATTTTTTCAAATTTTATTTTTAGATTTACCAAAAAAATACTAATTGATTTTTTTTTAAATAATTCCCCTGGAAAAGTATATTCTTAAAAAAATATATATTTTAAACTATAAATTAGCACATATTATTATTATTATTATTTTAAATAATTTGGATGATGTGATTAGAACCTACTAAATCGAGTGAGTTGAGCCATCTGTGCCAATCGTAATCCTACACTAAACTATAGCAGATGTTAGAAGATAAGATAAAACGTTAATTAAAAAGGGCACTAATTTGTCGTTGGTATTAATTTATTTATTTATTTATTTTTGATCGGGCAAATGTTAGTTGTTAGATAGATTAAATGTTAGTACGCCAAGTACCCAAGGATCGAACCCGGGTCACTCCTTCAAGGCAGGAGCCCGGTGGCCAGGTCCGCTAAGTCACCTGGTTGGTATTAATTTATATTGTTATGAATTAAAACAAAATTAGCCAATGAACGGATTATTAATCTTACTTCCAACTTGTAAATTGTCTGTTTCTTAATGAATTTCTACCTTCCATTTTCTGGAATTTATCGAATTATCTTTGCCTCTGCAATTAAATATGCTTTTTTATATTTTCTTTTGAATACATCTAACCGGTCCGGTCTGACCGGGAATCGGACCAGACCGGTCATGAATTTCTGGACATCTAATCTGGAAAAAATAAAAGAAAAGGACAAACCCAACATTCCAAAAACTGGCTTTTCAATGGAAATTACACATCAACTTTCAACGATCGACAATTGAAAGATACCTCCATAAATAAGACAACACACAGGTCTTCGACCGCTTGTTAGGCAATAAAACATAATTCTTCGACAGTTAACAGGAAACTTAAAATCACAAATTGAAAGTATTTCGAAGAATTTGGTTGGACATACAAAAAGAGGAGGTATTTTTAGAGGAAATTGCTGATGAAAAACAAGCGGAATTTCATGTGTAGTTAATAAAAATAAAATAGAAATAAGAGTATAGCCTTATAGGTAGTATAAGAGTTTGGAGTAAGTTATTATACAACAAATGATGGGAAAATTAAAGCACATAATTATAAGGTTAGGCTATTCGTCAATATTTTGAAATATAATACTAATATACCATATCCATTGAAATCTTTCCTAGAATATCTTTGCCGACTAATTAACTTGGATTATATTTAATGAAATAATATCTTTGCCGACTAATTAACTTGGATTATATTTAATGAAATGATAATCTTGGATTAATCTATTTTTCTAATAATTATCCATATATACCTCGATCGAGAAACTGCCAAGAAATCAGATGCTCCAATTGTTAATCATCAGCTCAAATTCATTTCAACTTTAATTTTGCTTTTCCTCTCGATCGCATTTTGAATGAATTACGAATGGCCGATTTCTCCTCCATTTTGATTCCCATGCTGCATGGACACTTTCTCAAATGAATAATTCCATGCAGCACGTACGAGCCAAATTCTGAAGAATGGACCCGACCCATTATTAATTAGTAGTAGCCCAGTCCAAGATCACATATGGGCTTTTATTATTATTATTATTATTATTATTTCAAATGAACAATCTTAATGGGCCAACTACATAATTCCCTATAAGGATAGATTAATATGTATATTCCCTATTATTTATTTTATAGGAGTAATAATTAATTAAATCGGGGGCTGCTGGGAGAAAAGGGGTGGTTAGGGATTGAATTACCCTTCCATTGGACTATTTCCTCTCTAATATCAAAGACTTAGACAGATAATAAGAAATTAATTAATCACCAATAATTAAAATTAAAGGGAATTAAATAGTGAGAGTGCCTTGTTTTGACTTTTGATTTATGAGCTGTGATTTAACTAAAGGAGCATGGCCAACTTGGCCTACCATTTCTTATTATACTACTACTACTATACTATGGAGTATGAACAAAATTAGCAGCCCCACGTTCGAATTCTCTGTGCGTTTTTTTATTTCTATATAATTACGTCCATTTTTTTTTCATTTCAGAAAAGGCATTACATCCCTTTTGACTTTGATCTATCAATTTTGTTTTGCAGCATGCAAAGCGCAGCTCAGGCTCATGATGACGTGGACGAAACAAGTTCATAGAGGAGCTACCCAAAGCACCCTTCTTCGACATCGTCCAACTGTGCGAGTGGAAGGGCTGCTGGTTGATTCCGCCGCTCGTCAAGTCCGCCGCCACCTTCGGGAACAAGTTCGAGGCCCGCGACGACGACGTTTTGCTCGCATCAACCATGAACACCGGCACCACGTGGCTGAAGGCCCTAACCTTCTGCATCACCACCCGCGGCAATGATTCCCTCGCCGTTGAAAGCGAAAACCCCCATTTCCTCGTCCCCACCGTCGAAGCCGTCCCAATTTCAACTAGGGCGCCGCATTTCGACGTGTACGACGTCGCGTCGGGCCCCCGCCTCATCCACACGCACCTCCAGCACGCGCTGCTGCCCGAATCTGTTAAAATCTCCAACTGCAGGATCGTGTACGTGGCAAGGAACCCTAAGGACACCCTCGTCTCCAGCTGGCACTACTACAACTCCTTCCTGAGGAAGGATCAAGAGCCGTTCCCGCTTGAGAAGTACGTCGACGCCTTCTGCCGCGGCATTCATCCTCAGGGGCCTTTCGTCGAACACGTGACGGCCTACTGGGAGGAGAGCAAGAAAAGTCCCGAGAAAATACTGTTTCTGAAATACGAGGAGCTGAAACAAAATCCGAAGAGAGAGGTGATGAAGATTGCTGAGTTTCTGGGGAAGCCCTTTGAAGATGAAGGAGAAGCCGATGAGATTGTGAGGAGATGCAGTTTGGAGAAGCTCAAGAATTCGGAGGTGAATAAGAGTGGGTCCCTTTTCTCCGCTATTCCGAACAGTTCCTTTTTCAGGAAAGGTGAAGTTGGGGATTCAAAGAATTATTTGACTCCAGAAATGGAAACAAAGATCCATCAAGCAATTGGGCTCAAGCTTGAGGGCCTTGGTCTCTATTTCTAAGCCCACTGTGAAACCAGCTTTTCTTGGGCCATGCATGCAGAAGCAGATACTTCTATTGGGCTATGCTCCTCATTCATATACTTCCTCCATCTCATATAAGTAGTCCCATTTGGATTGGGCACAAGAACCAATAAAGGTAAAAATGTGTGGTTGTAATTGATTGTGAAGAGAGAGAGTTAATTGTAGCCATGTATTCTTTTCCGTTTTAGGAAATGGGACTAATAGGTGAGACGGACCGAAATGGCAAATGAGACTACTTATATGAGATGGAGGTAGTATTTAAATTAGTACTGTTTTCTTTAAGGCTATTTGCTCGTGTGTTGACAATACATATTGCTAGTTCCAGTCCATTTCTGTAATTGTAAATTTCACCTCTAAAATAATATTATGCAGTCGTAAAATATAACGGACTGTCCGAAACCTTATATTTTATACGTTAAAGTAAACGCGAATAATAAAAAAAGTGCCTTCCTTTGACTTTGATTTACTGCTCAGTGGTTTTATTAATCTAAGAGTGATGCTATTCGGCCATAATGTGGCCGGCCATAATTTAACTTGTTTTATTTTTTATAATATGAAATAATTTATATATTTATGCCAAACTTTTTTAGATTATAAAATACTCAAAAAGTGATACTCCGTATTTTTTACGTATTTTTTAAAATCAATCCTTTAATTATTTGATAATTTTTACTATTTTAAAGTATTTTTTTACCTTTTTTACCTAAAAAAATGAAAAAATATGTAAATTTTGGGGAAAAATATTTTTAAATTAAAATATGAAAGTAATAAATTATTGTTATCATTTACAATTTTTAAAATTACAAAAAATATGAAAAATATTGTTGTGTGGCCGGCCACATTATGGCCAAATAGCATTATTGTTAATCTAATATAGGCAATTTGGCTGAGCATTAATAATACATTAATAATATGAAGAAAATACAACACTTTTGACTTTTTGTACATAAAAGTAAATGTACTACCTCTATTCCACTCATTTGACTTCCCTTTTTAATCGGGACGTCCTATTTTAACTGGAATGTTATTTGAAATGGAAAGAATTAATTGTTGCTTTTCAATGTGTACGTACCCTTACTTTTTACTTTTAATACTCCACATAAAATTTCGTGTCGAAATTAAAAAAATCAAGTAAAATGAGACAGAGGAGTAATAAAGAGCAGAATAGATTTTCATACAACCTAAAACGCATCCATAATCACCAAAAATTTAAACAGTGCCCTCATCAATTGTATATAAATCACATCGATTTTTCCAGAAAGAAAGTACACTACTTTTAAATCAATTCTAATTTTTTGGTTTTGAATCTCTTCAGCTTCATGCACCGCACCATGCAAAGCCCACACGATGATGACGTGGACGACAAATTCATAGAGGAGCTACCCAAAACACGCTTCTTCGATTCCATCGAATTGCGCCAGTGGAAGGGGATTTGGTTGATGCCGCAGCTCTTGAAGGAGGCCGCCGCCTTCCAGAAGCGGTTCGCGGCCCGCGACGACGACGTTTTGCTGGTCTCGACCCCGAAAACAGGCACCACTTGGCTGAAATCCCTAACTTTCTGCATCACCGCCCCCAGCGATTCCGCCGCCATGGAAAGGGAAAACCCCCATTTCCTCGTCCCCACCGTCGAAACCGGCCCCCTTGTGAAGAGGCCGAGGCCTTTCGACGTGTACGACGGTGCGTCGGGGCCCCGCCTCATCCACACGCACCTCCAGCACGCGCTGCTGCCGGAATCGGTCAAGAATTCCAACTGCAGGATCGTGTACGTGGCAAGGAACCCTAAAGACACCATCATCTCCGGCTGGCACTTTTTCAACTCAATTATGAGAAAAGATCGAGACCCGTTTCCGCTTGAGGAGTACGTGGACTGCTTCTGCTACGGAGCTCATTTCTACGGGCATTTCGTCGAACACGTGGCGGCCTACTGGGAGGAGAGCAAGAAACGGCCGGAGAAAATACTGTTTTTGAAATACGAGGAGATGAAACAAGATCCAAAGAGGTAGGTTATGAAGCTTGCTCAATTTCTGGGGAAGCCATTTGAGGATGAAGGGGAAGCCGATGAAGTTGTGTTCAAGTGCAGTATTAAGAGGCTGAAGAATTTGGAGGTGAATAAGAGTGAGTCCCTTAACTCCGCCTTAATTCCGAGCAGTTTAGTTTGTATTTCAGGAAAGGTGAAGTTGGGGATTCAAACAACTATTTGACGCCTGAAATGGAAACCAAGATCCACCAAAGTATTGGGATCAAGCTTGAGGCCCTTGGTTGTATTTATAATAAAAATCTCATGACCCCCAAGTTGTATTTATGAATAAATTACGTTATTTTAAGATTTATGCCAGAAATAATTAATATTATCGAAATAATATATATTATACTTAAGGTTATCTAAAATAGTTATTTTTGATTTGCATTAGTAAATTTATCAATTTTGAGTATCATTAATTTGCTTATAGTAGAACAAATTTCAATGATAATATGAGAAATGCACACATATCTTGAATTAACTGTACAAGTTTTATGTACAACTAAAGTTCATGTTTTTTTAGTCAAATCTATAGTAAATATCAAAGACTTAGACATATAATAAGAAATTAATTAATCACCAATAATTAAAATTAAAAAATAAGAGTGCCTTGATTTGACTTTGATTTATGAGCAGTGATTTCATCAATGGAACATGGGCAACTTGGCCGACCATTTATATTTTATAGTTTTATATTATGAATAAATTAAAATTATCTTTGCTTTTTTATTTCAGGAGAGGAGACAATTTCTTTATAATTACATCCATTTTTTTCATTTCAGAAAAAACTACGGTACATCACTTTTGACTTTGATCTATCAATTTTGTTTTGCAGCATGCAAAGCGCAGCTCAGGCTCATGATGACGTGGACGACAAGTTCATAGAGAGCCTTCCCAAAGCACTGTTCTTCGACATCGTCCAACTGTGCGAGTGGAAGGGCACCCGGATGTCGCCTCGGATCGTGAAGGGCGCCGCCGCCTTCCAGCGGAGGTTCGAGGCCCGGGACGACGACGTTTTGCTGGCATCGGCCATGAAAACCGGCACCACGTGGCTGAAGGCCCTCGCCTTCTGCATCACCACCCGCGGCGATGATTCCCCCGCCGTGGAAAGGGAAAACCCCCATTTCTTCGTCCCCACCGTCGAAGCCGTCCCAATTTCGACGAAGCCGCCGCCTTTTGACGTGTACGACGGCGCGTCGGGTCCCCGCCTCATCCACACGCACCTCCCGCACGCGCTGCTGCCGGAATCTGTTAAAGATTCCAACTGTAGGATCGTGTACGTGGCAAGGAACCCTAAGGACACCCTCATCTCCAGCTGGCACTTTTACAACTCCATCCTGAGGAAGGATCAAGAGCCGTTCCCGCTGGATAAGTACGTCGACGCCTTCTGCTCCGGCATTCATCCTCACGGGCCTTTCGTCGGACACGTGGCGGCCTACTGGGAGGAGAGCAAGAAAAGTCCCGAGAAAATACTGTTTCTGAAATACGAAGAGCTGAAACAAGATCCAAAGAGGGAGGTGATGAAGATTGCTGAGTTTCTGGGAAAGCCCTTTGAAGATGAAGGGGAAGCCGATGAGATTGTGTTAAGGTGTAGTTTGGATAAGCTCAAGAATTCGGAGGTGAACAAGAGTGGGTCCCATTTCCCCGCTATTCCGAACAGTTCCTTTTTCAGGAAGGGTGAGGTTGGGGATTCAAACAACTATTTGACTCCTGAAATGGAAACCAAGATCCATCAAACTATTGGGCTCAAGCTTGAGGGCCTTGGTCTCTATGTCTAAGCTTGAAGGGCCCACTGTGAAACCAGCTTTTCTTGGGCCATGCATGCAGAAGCAGATACTTCTATTGGGCTATACTCTCCATTCATATATTTAAATTTGCTACTATTATAGTACTCATGTATTTTCGTCTATGAATTTGTGATGCTATTCTACTTTCTGTGTTTATTAAAGTAATATACTCCTTCCGTTTTATTTAGAAATGACCTTTTATTTATGCACTGGAATTAAGACAAGAATATGATAGTGTATTAAAAGTGAAAGGTACGTAGTACATTAAAGTGATGTGTTTAAATTTTTTATTTTGGAAAAGGTCCTTGTATCAGTAGGACATCTTGAAAATGAGAAGATTCCTTTATAAGTGAGACGGGGGTTATCACACGAATCACCTATTCCCTATTCCCATACACTATACACCCTCATCAGTGTTCTTTTTAGAGCTCTAACATTTACTTGTGTGTTGACTATACATATCGTCAGTTCCAGTCCAAATCAATTTACCAGACTTTGTAGATTTCACCCCTACAATAATATTACGCAATCGTAAAATATAACGGACTGCCCAAAACTTTATATTACCTGACTGATTTTTTATACGTTAAAGTAAACGCAAATAATTAAAAGAGTACCTTCATCTGACTTTAATTTGATTTACGCTCAGTGATTTTATTAGTCCTATATAGGCAATCTGGCCGAGCATTAATAATCCATTAATAATATGAAGAAAATACAACACTTTTGACTTTTATTTCATGAGACCACTTGTATATAATTACATCTATTTTTTTCAGAAAGAAATCACACTAGTTTTAAATCAATTCTAATTTTTTGGTTTTGAATCTCTTCAGCTGCATGCAACCATGCAAAGCTCACACGATGATGACGTGGACGACAAATTCATAGAGGGGCTACCCAAAGCACCCTTCTTCGACTTCGTGGAACTGTCCGAGTGGAAGGGCTGTTGGTTGATTCCCCCGCTCGTGAAGTCCGCGCCGCCTTCCAGAAGAATTTCGAGGCCCGCGACGACGACGTTTTGCTTGCATCGACCATGAAAACCGGCACCACATGGCTGAAAGCCCTAACCTTCTGCATCACCACCCGCGGCGGCGATTCCCTCGCCGTGGAGAGGGAAAACCCCCATTTCCTCGTCCCCACCGTCGAAGCCGTCCCCCTTTTGATGAGGCCGCCGCTTTTCGACGTGTACGACGGAGCGTCGGGAGCCCGCCTCATCCACACGCACCTCTCGCACGCGCTGCTGCCGGAATCGGTCAAGAGGTCCAACTGCAGGATCGTGTACGTGGCACGGAACCCTAAGGACACCCTGATTTCCAGCTGGCACTTTTACAACTCCTTCATGAGGAAGCATCCGGAGCCGTTCCCGCTGGAGAATTACGTCGACGCCTTCTGCTGCGGCGTTCATCCTCACGGGCATTTCGTCGAACACGTGGCGGCCTACTGGGAGGAGAGCAAGAAAAGGCCGGAGAAAATACTGTTCCTCAAATACGAAGAGCTGAAACAAGATCCAAAGAGGGAGGTTCTGAAGATTGCTAAGTTTCTGGGAAAGCCGATTGAAGATGAAGGAGTAGCCGATGAGATAGTGTTGAGATGTAGTTTGGAGAAGCTCAAGAATTCGGAGGTGAATAAGAGTGGGTCCCTTTTCTCTGCTATTCCGAATAGTTCCTTTTTTAGGAAGGGAGAAGTTGGGGATTCAAACAACTATTTGACTCCTGAAATGGAAACCAAGATTCATCAAACTATTGGGCTCAAGCTCGAGACCCTTGGTCTCTATTTCTAGGCTCGACTTTAAAGTGGTTACTATATATCCTAATAACCTTCACATTGTAATATCTAATACTACCCTTTCGATTCCATCTTAAGGATTTATACCTTCTGTGTATGAATAAATGGTAATATTAAAATAAGAATATTTATATGTATATATTTTGTCTGAACGAAATAGTTTTTATGATTTGCATGAGTTAATATGTTTGAAATAGAATATATATATATATGGAACATAACAAACAAGTATTATTATATTTTTTACTTATAATTAAAGCACATGTTTTTTAATCCAATTTATAGTAGTGAGGTACATGACATGACTCCAATAAATCTTATTTAGATTATGAGAAGGTAGAGGCCCAGTGTGACAGCAGCCTCCAATATCAAAGACTTAGACATGAAATTAAACACCAATAAATATAGGAATTCCTTCGTTGACTTTGATTAACGAGCTGTGTTTTCAATAATGGAACATGGGCAACTTGGCCGACCATTAATATATAATATCAACAAAATAAACGCCAATCCCTTTCTTCACTTTGCTTTTTTTTTCCTTTTTTTTTAAGAGACTAATTCTATGTATGTATATAATCTCATCGATATATTGAGAAAGAAAAACTACAGCACTTTTGGCCTCGATCATTTATTTTTTTAAAAAAAATTTGAATCCTCACTTCTCATGCACAATGGAAAACGCAGCTCAGAGCCCACCACGTGATGACGTGGACAACAAGTTCATAGAGAAGCTTCCCACAGAACAGTTCTTCGACTCCATCCAACTGTGCTAGTGGAAGGGCAGCCGGTTGTCGTCTCGGACCGTGAAGGGCGCCGTCGCCTTCGAGCGGAGGTTCGAGGCCCGGGACGACGATGTTTTGCTGGCGTCGGCCATGAAAACCGGCACCACGTGGTTGAAAGCCCTAACCTTCTGCATCACCGCCCGCAGCGACGATTCCCTCGCCGTGGAAAGGGAAAACCCCCATTTCCTCGTCCCCACCGTCGAAGCCGTCACAGTTACAACTAGGCCGCCGCCTTTCAACGTGTACGACGGCGCGTCGGGAGCACGCCTCATCCACACGCACCTCCCGCATGCGCTGCTGCCGGAATCGGCCAAGGGCTCCGACTGCAAGATCGTCTACGTGGCGAGGAACCCCAAGGACACTCTCATCTCCAGCTGGCACTACTACAACTCCTTTGCGAGGAAAGACGGTCAGCGCCCCTTCCCGCTGGAGGAGTACGTCGACGGCTTCTGCAGCGGCATTCATCCTTACGGGCCTTTAGTGGCTACTGGGAGGAGAGCAAGAAACGGCCTGAAAAAATACTGTTTCTGAAATACGAGGAGCTGAAACAGGATCCAAAGAGGGAGGTTATGAAGATTGCTGAATTTCTGGGGAAGGCGTTTGAAGATGAAGGAGAAGCCGATGAGATTGTGAGGAGGTGCAGTTTGGAGAGGCTCAAGAATTTGGAGGTGAATAAGAGTGGGTCCCATTTCCCCGCTATTCCGAACAGTTCCTTTTTCAGGAAGGGTGAGGTTGGGGATTCAAACAACTATTTGACTCCTGAAATGGAAACCAAGATCCATCAAACTATTGGGCTCAAGCTCGAGGCCCTTGGTCTCTATCTCTAAAAGGCCCATGGCCATTTTGGGCCGGCCATGATTTCCTTATTGTTTTTGTTTTTATCCAGTTATGTTGCACTTCAAGCTTGAGCTCGGCTCGCCATATAGATAAGAAGCCCAAGGGCGGCTAGGCTCGGTAGGTATTCAAGATTGTATTTTTTTTGTTCTTGTATTTGATTCCGAGCTCATCTCGTTTTCATAAATATTGTCATGGTCGAGTCACGTTTACTGCGTGTGCGTCAACGTGTATTTGTCTCATAAAAAAAATAAATGAAAATAACGTAAATGTATATCTTGAAATAAAACATTACCAAAAACCTATACTCTCTAGACTGTTGCATAATATTTCACGAAAGTTACAGCTTTTAAGATTTTAATATGAAATCTTACTAAACTATTATCCTGCAACATATTTTTAGGAGTACAAATTAAGAAAATGATTTTTTTTACATGACAAAGAGAAAGGGGAAATGAAATTCAAATGTGGGCAATATAAAGGTAACGGGGTGTGTTTGAGACTTTGAGGTGGAGTATTTACTAATACGCTGTCGTTTCGGAGTGGGCCCTAAAGACTTAGAGATTAAGAGAAAGAGAGGTGCTTCAATTTTCTGTCGTACCCAGCAAATTTTCCTCTCTCTCTCATTTTCCTTTCTCTTTGGTTCTTCAATCGGGGAGACCGTTAATGGAGAGCCTAGACAAACTCATAGAGGAGCTACCCAAAGCACAATTCTTTGACTTAGAAATGCGCGAGTGGAAGGGCACCTGGTTGACTCCACCGCTCGTGATGGCCGCCGCCGCCTTCGAGAAGCGGTTCGTGGCCCGGAACGACGACGTTTTGCTAGCATCCACCATGAAAACCGGCACCACGTGGCTCAAAGCCCTCGCCTTCTGCATCACCACCCGCGATTCCCTCGCCCTGGATAAGGAAAGCCCCCATTTCCTCGTCCCCACCGTCGAAGCCGTCCCTCTTTCAACGCGGGCCCCGCCTTTCGACACATACGACGACGTATCGGGCCCTCGCCTCCTCCACACGCACCTTCCGCACGCGCTGCTGCCGGAATCGGTTAAAGATTCCGACTGCAAGATCGTCTACGTGGCACGGAACCCCAAGGACACCCTGATTTCCAGCTGGCTCTATTACAACTCCATCATGAGGAAAGACGGTCAACGCCCGTTTCCGCTTGAGGAATACGTGGACTGCTTCTGCTCAGGAGCTCATCTCTACGGGCATTTCGTCGAACACGTGGCGGCCTACTGGGAGGAGAGCAAGAAACGGCCGGAGAAAGTACTGTTTCTGAAATACGAGGAGCTGAAACAAGATCCGAAGAGGGAGGTTATGAAGATGGCTGAGTTCCTGGGAAAGCTGTTTGAAGATGAAGGAGAAGCCGATGAAATTGTGAGGAGATGCAGTTTGGAGAGGATGAAGAATTTGGAGGTGAATAAGAGCGGGTCCCACTTCTCCGCCATTCCGAACAGTTCCTTTTTCAGGAAAGGTGAAGTTGGGGATTCCGACAACTATTTGACGCCGGAAATGGAAACGAAGATCCATCAATCTATTGGGCTCAAGCTTGAGGCCGTGGGTCTCTATTTCTAAGCTTTTGATGCTTGTTGTTTGTAATTGTAAGAAATGGGCCCATTATGAAACTAGCTTTTTTGGGCCTTGCGCCACTTATTCTAGACAATTCTATTGGGCTATGTGTTGTTCTAAAATTAAATATCGACTGCTTCTATTCCAAAATGACACCTTTTATATTCACATGTGATAAGTATATAATAATAAAAGAGGTTACTTGAGATTGAGAAGAGACGGAAGGGAAGGAGTATTATATATATTACAATAAATAATTATTACAACTACTATATATGGTTATTAGGGTAATGATATTATTATCATTGTATATTTCCATTGTTATGAATTGTGATATTACAATTTTTATTGCATGTACTATTGGCAAATTACTTTTGTATTATTCAAATCTTATCATTCATTATGATTAATTGAGTATGATCATTATATATAAGCGTTGCATATATGCATACTCCTCAAATGCACACCCTATAAATCACAAATCATTCACTACTCTTGCTCATGGAGGACGTCGACAAATTCGTGGAGGAGCTTCCAAAGGCAAAATTCATGGAGGTGTGGGAGTTCTGCCAGTGGGAAGGCTACTGGTTCATCCCCCCAATCGTGACGGCCGCCGTCGAATTCCGAACGAGGTTCGAGGCCCGAAACGACGACGTTCTGCTAGCATCGTCCATGAAAACCGGCACCACTTGGCTGAAAGCCCTCCTATACTGCATCAACCAAAGGCAACAGAGCCACCAAACCCTAGACACCCCTCACGTCGACGCCCTAACCCTAGAGAACCCCCATTTCCTCATCCCAACCGTCGAAACCGTCGGGTTCATGAACAAGGCGCCGCCTCTCGACATCTACGACGTGTCGGCTCCTCGCCTCCTCCACACGCACCTGCCGCACGTGCTGCTGCCGGAATCCGTCAAGAACTCTAACTGCAAAATAGTGTACGTCGCTCGGAACCCTAAGGACACCCTCATTTCGAGCTGGCTCTTCCACAACACCTACTTGAGGCAAGATCAGGAGGCGTTTCAGCTCGAGAAGTTCGTCGACGCCTTCTGCGCCGGCATGCATCCGTACGGGCCTTTCGTTGAACACGTGGCGGGGTATTGGGAGGAGAGCAAGAAAAAACCCGGGAAAGTATTGTTTGTGAAGTACGAGGAGCTGAAGGAGGATCCGAAAAGGGAGGTGATGAAGATTGCTGAATTTCTGGGGAAGGTGTTTGAAGATGAAGGAGAAGTTGATGAGATTGTGGGGAGGTGCAGTTTGGAGAGGCTCAAGAATTTGGAGGTGAATAAGAGTGGGTCCCGTTTCTTGCATACTTCAAACAGTTGTTTTTTTCGGAAGGGTGAAGTGGGTGATTGCAAGAATTATTTGACTCTTGAAATGGAAATGCAGGTGGATCGGACTATTGGGCTCGAACTCGAGACTCTTGGTCTCTATTTCTAATCCATTTCTTTTTAGGCCCAATTATCGAAGGTCCATATTGGCCCAATGGGCTATGGTGGTGTTGAGCCGGGCCATGATTCCTGCTTCTTTCCTTTTTCTTCGCATCGACCCCGAAAACCGGCACCATATGCACGTGGCTCAAGTCCCTCGCCTTTCTTGATCTGAGAAAATTAACAAGAGTGCATACTTTTTCACTTCTAGAAGACCATGTGCTACCTCTGATCAAGAAAAATAAACAATCTGGAAAATTTTCAATATAACACGTGCATGCTTTTTCATATAATATTCTGAAGTGATTTCAAAATCAGACAAAAGCAATAATGAGGGAGCATGGGGCATCAAGGCCAACCCAATTAAATTAACTAATCATTCATTAATTCACCTTAAACACCAACTTTAATAGTAAACTCCTCATCTTGTCACAATCAACTCCAAGAAATTAAGAACTTGAAGAAAACAAAGCATCTCTCTCTCTCTCTCTCTCTCCATGAACAACAAGCAGCAAGAATATCGTCCTCAAAGAAGATGCAACACTTACACCACCTCCCCTCTCATCCTTTCTCTCATCTCCCTCTCTCTCTTCGGCTTCGTCTTGATCACCAAGGACATAACCTTCATAGCCGAACTCTCTCTCACATCACCTGATCACACCCAGCTGAGACAAGAACAAGTTCAAGAAACTGAAACTGGAGATGTTGATGATGGTGATAGGATTGAACTGCCGCCAAAATCGTGCGATCTTTTCAAAGGGAGATGGGTATTTGATAACGTCACCCGGCCTTTATACAGAGAGGAGAAGTGCGAGTTCTTGACAGCTCAGGTAACATGCAGTAGAAACGGAAGAGAGGATACAACGTATCAGAACTGGAGATGGCAACCCAACGACTGTTCTTTGCCCAAGTAAGTCAATTACTATATATTAATTACAAATAATAATTCATCGTTGAATTGGAATTTAATTCGATGAATTGGAATTGGATTGGAATTGGATTAAGGTTTGATGCGAAATTGATGCTGGAGAAGGTGAGGGGGAAGAGGGTGATGTTTGTGGGGGATTCGGTGAACCGGAATCAATGGGAGTCGATGGTTTGCTTGCTCCACTCCGGAATTGCTCCGGGCAGGTCGACTTGGGCCGTGGGGGCCCCACTCTCCGTTTATTCTATTCAGGTTCGGTTCGGACAACTCATCATCCTTTGCCTCTTCTTATTTTCTTCGAATTTTAAATGTTGTCGGTGGAGTAAATAGTTTATAGTTATAGTGGGTACGTAAGTTTACGTTATGCGCAGAATTTGAGGCCTTTTATTATTTAAAGTTTAAAATTGAGGGCCCAAGAAACATTTTTTTTCGGAGCCTTTGTGGGCCCGACCGGCACAAAACACGCATCAAATTATTTAAACTAGATTGTTACATGGGCCAATCTCATGTTTGTAGTAATAATCAACTTACACTTCTTAACTTGTACTACTTTCCAAACCAAAAAAACAAACAAACAAACTTGTACTACTTTCTTTCCATTGATAATTATTTAGACATAATTTTATTTTTTTAATCTGTGATTTGGCTTGTAAGTCAAAGCACAAACGGGAACAAGTACCTGTACTTTAATTCATTGCATGTACATGTGCGACATTTATTGCTCCATCTAAATACGTAAATCATGCCCATGCTAGCGCTGCCAATTTAAAAATATTCCAACAAATAATGAATAATTTTCAGACAAACATTTAATACACACACACTCCTCTCAAAGGTCTTACCCGAGCAAGTTTACTATATGTGCAGGATTATAATGCAACAGTAGAATTTTACTGGGCTCCATTTCTGGTAGAGTCAAACTCAGATGACCCAAGAAACCACAGTATTTCCAAGAGAATTATAAACCCAGAATCCATATCCAACCATGGAAGCCATTGGAAGGATGCAGACATTCTTGTCTTCAACACCTACATATGGTGGATGAACAATCAAACCATCAAAGTCTCGTAAGCTTATGAATGCGTACGCGTGTGTGCGTGTGCGTGTGTATATACATATTTATCAATATCTATGAAGTTAAGTATCCAGTTCTGTTTGATGAAACAGACGAGGATCTTTCGATCAAGGATCAACAGAGTACGACGAAGTAGAACGACCTGCAGCGTACGAGAGAGTTATGAATACATGGGCTGATTATGTAAAGCACAATGTTAATCACACTCGCACTAAATCCTTCTTCATCGGCATGTCTCCAGTACACTGGCAGTAATCATCTAACTCTTCATTCATATATATAGGCTATAGCATACTTACTACCATTTTCTACTAACTATGTAAACACTACTACTATCATGTTAGGAGCTTGGATTGGAACAATGCAGATGGAGTAAGGTGTGCTCATGAGACAATGCCAATCTTGAACACAACCATGGAACTAGACGTGGGGGTTGATAAACGGCTTCTTGAGGTTGTAAGAAATGTGATCAAGACGAAGGAGGTAGCTGTGAATTTAATAGATATCACGACACTATCAGAGTACCGAAAAGATGGACATACCTCAGTACACACGCTTCGTCAGGGTAGACTTTTGACACCTGAAGAAAAGGCTCAACCTGCTGAATTTGCTGATTGCCTGCATTGGTGCCTACCTGGAGTGCCCGACACGTGGAATGAGTTGATATACACACACATAATCTCCTTTTGAATGAGACCAGAGTTTTTGATCTGTTTCAGAAAGAACATAAGAGATATTCAATAGTTTCTGTTTTCACATATTTGATGAATGCATCCATCCCTACACTGTAGCCAGTCAAACTTAAACATTCTTACCGAGGACTGAAAATTGAAATGAAGACGAAGATGTCTTGCTTACTTCTCTGTAATGAATCTGCTTTACTGGAAATAGAATTGAAAAACATGGAAATGGAACTCTTTAACAAAGAGAATGATAACTGGTGGCGACAGAATTGAAGCAGAGTTTTTCATAAATAGTTGATTAATGAAAAGAATTTCATCATCAGTTTCTTCATCTGCAATACAAAAATATCTAGCATACACAACCTCAGTCCACATTTTGTGGGAAAACTGAGGACTGTGTCTTTCATCCAAGAAACTAAAACGAAAACAACGAAGAAAGCAGACACCACAATTAGTCAAAATGGTCAGCCACAGACAGAAAAAGCACGCCCAATCATCCCTTGAGTCCATGTTGCCGTTTCCTTTAACTGATCATCACCGGATTCGAGGCACTCGCCTAGTAAATCATTGCAGAAAGCACAATCTTTGATCAACATCTTTATGTTTGGACCAAGTGCATCAGCCAAGTCACCAAGTACAGCCACTGCTGCCTTTGTCACACTTTCGTATCTGAAGAAGTAACAAGATCATCAGATTATATAATAAACAATTCAGAAAATCAGATATAATAGAACAGTAAAAGGATGAGTTGATGATCATAATACCTTTCTTGGTCTTTTGCAACCAGTTCGATGAACTGCAAAACGTGAGGAGCATAAGGCAACATTAACTCAGCTTTAGCATTCTTGAATCCTTGAAGGATTCCAGAATATGCCTCAAAGATACTTCGCCTAAGCTGGTTGCCATAGTCCACCATATCCTCATCGTTGCTATCAATCTGAGCGCAAATTTCTGAGGCTCTTTGCATCATAGGCAAAGCATAAGTAAGGTACTTCTCGAAATGTTCACCAATTGCAAGAGCAATATCCCCAAAGCAAGCGAATATTGGAGGTTTAACAGACCTGTCCAGTTCACTACTGGAGAGATCTTTGAGGAGAAGAGTCATTATCCCATCACAATAAGGCAAGATCTTGTCATCCAACGCTCGACAGATATCACCAACAACTCCTACTGAAATCGAACAAACTTGATATTCCTCAAAGTTCTGCAATCCCATTTCCAGAAACTTGTAGAATTCTTGCATGTACTTCCCAAAGTCTGGTCCAGTAGCATATGCAAGTGCACCAATAGCAAGCATAGCTTCCTCATGAACAGTAGAGCTACGGCAAGCAAACACGTTGAGGAAAAGCACCATAATCTGGTCAGCTGCTTGCAGTATTATGGGTTTAGTGTCTTCAGCACTGCTTAGTTTTTGGATGATGACTTGAAGCACTCCACAAAGAGAGGCTTGCAAGTCCCCTTGCTTTTCCCTATCATCAGATGACACAATTTGAAGATTTCTAGTCTGCTCCAACTTTGACATTATAGCAGGGAGAAGTTTGGAAATTATTTGGGAAGTTTCAGAAAGATTTGATGATCTAACGACTTGGTTCAAAGCTTCGTATGCAGACGATCTTAGTTTGGAGTCACTGCTATCTGTTCGTTCAGCTGTGGCAATTAAACTGCTAAATATCTCAACAAGAAAAGGAGTGAGAGCAGACGAAGTGGGGCCAGAATCCTCATATCCCTGAGCTAGAAAATAGATAGCTCCACAGATCTTCTCAGCAACATGTGGAGAATCTTTCAAAGCCTCCAACAGAACACCCAAAATTCTTTGCAGGTTAGCAGGGGTTATGATTGAGAAACCAGCAGCTGGTATATGCATAAGCTCAAATATACGACTAAGAGTCCATGCCGTTGTGTCTTTCACATGACTGTTTTCATCTTTCATTGCATTGAGGAGAAACTCCAGACCAGCGTTTACCATAGGTGAAAGCTTCTCTATGCTTGGTCCATCAAGAATGGATCCAAAAGCAAATGTGGCTGCCTCCCTTGATCGCCACTCAGTCTTTGATATGTTAGCCTCTACAAAAGGCATGACAAGGGGAACTACTAAATCCCCAGCAACCTTAGCAACCAGACCGAGACAAGTTCCTCCAGCCATTGCCAGATTCCAAATTCCATCTTCCTGGTCTTGGTCCTCATCTTGCTTAAGCAGAGTCTCTAGCAGCATAGGCACTAATGTAGGCAGTGCCTTCTGAATAAACTGAGAGTGTGGAGGATTAGAATTCCCAATTTCAGGGACCTCGTTGTCTTGGATCTCCAATTCTTCATCACAGATAGAACTCCAAAACTCAAGTGCTTGAAGGGCAACAGCTTCCGCATCAGCTTTGACTGCATTGGAGGTGAGCTCAAAGATCTTCTGCATATAAGGCTCGAGCATCTCATAGTACGCGGATGCAATGGAAACAAGACACTCGAATGCAGCTTTCCTGATCTCTATCTCATTTGCCAGGGCAGCTTCACATATCACTTTCATTATATAGTTCCTCTCCATCTCATTATCAAAGTTGGTCCGAGCAAAGTCAAGGGCATTATACAAAGCTCTAGTTGCTGCAAGCCGCACCTCAGAGTTTTGTTCGGATGCATTCATTCCTTGAATAACAGCTGTTAGAATCGCATTTACTTCATCTTGCACAAGATCCTCATCAGATATCTCCTCACATACGTAACCAAGTGCCTCCAGAGTAGCCTGCTTGAGTGATGCAGGCTTATCTAGTTGAGTCATGTTGGCAAGCAGCAATTGCACAAGCTCCGGCCATTCCTTTCTCGGTATTTCAGTCGAAGCTATCTTAGCAACAACCTGGGCAGCTGTATGGCTGGCTTCTCGAACAGATGAGCCCAAAGTGTTCAGAAGAGAGCTTTTAATCTGGGATTTAAAGGAGATGTCAATTGCCATCCATTTCTGGACAAGATTGTCCTTCGTTGCTGTTTCTTTGGCATCCAGTGAGTTCTTAAGCACAATACCAGCAAGCCTGCGAGACTCCACAGGTTTCCCATCATTCGAGAGTTCGAATGATAATGATAGGAGAAATCCAGGTAAGTTCTGTTCACGGAATTGAGCAAGTGCAGTCTCGGCATCATTTCGAATTTTCGCATCAGCAGATTGAGCAGCAAGTAGAAACTGGGTGATTTCCAATGCCATTTCCTACACGAAAAATAAATCAAACACCTTAAACAATCGATGCCAAAAACTACGACACGGTAAACGGCTTTGATATGAACAAGACAAATTCAGAAACTACACAGGATCTCAAATCAAACACAATCTTAAGCACGATAGAGCAAAAAACCTAACAAAATTGAAAAGTTAACAAGTGATGCTAACATTTTAGGTTTCAGTAAAACTATATTAATAGATCAAACAAAAACTGAAACTAAAACTGAAACTGAAAGACCAGAGTCAGTTACAAATTAAAAGCCGTTCGCTCTCCCTATTAGGGGCAAGCAATCAGTCAAATCTTATGCCAGGGTTCAACATCCACTACGCCAAACCCATCAAATCCATGGTAGACTAACTTCAACACGATCAGCTCAATACAACTATCCAATTATACAAAAAAAAAAAGGAAAAAATGAATAAAACCCAGAAGAAAAATAAACCTCTAAACAGAAAATAGATCGTAAACTGAATCAGCGTTAGAAATGCAGCATAAACAGTAAAATTAAACTTAATCAACTTGAAATACCAATAGATCTGCATTCGATAAACTCGAAAAAAGGAAGAACACGAAGTAAAGTAAAAGTTACCTCAATCGAACAGCAAAGTGAAAATCACTTCGATTTCAGATCAGATTGTTTAATCGGAACGGCAAATATCTGAGAATTTGATGTTTTTCAAGCAAAATTTTGGCGTTTGGAAACTGAAAATGTGGTGCCCAGAGTCGAGAGAGAGAGAGAGAGAGAAATTTCGAATAGAGAGAAAAGCGGGAGGCAGAGGGAGAAGATAAAAATGTAAATTTGAGAAAATATATACACTGGCAACGGCACGATTCTGCCCGGACTGCCCAACATATCCAACCCTAGGATTTGAATTCTCCTATAAATTTCGCACGTGCGAACCAAATAAGCGAGCGAATCATGGAACGGGCCGAGCCCATGAAATAAAAGGACTTGAAGCAATTCTACTACATGGGCCCTGCGGTTTCACCTTTCTACCGACTGTTTTTTTTTTACCCTTTCGACTATTTTTTCGGTGTGCTCTCTTTGATCGGAAAAAATAAAATAAAATCAATATATATATAAAGATATACGAAGAGTCGAAGATCATAGAAATTTTCATCTTATTACTTTTTTCATTTAATCATGTATTTTTTTTTAATGTGAAACTAGGCTAGACATTTATAAAAAATTATCCTCGAAAAAACTTATACGCTGTTAAACCTATCAACAATCTTTGGACTTAGTTGACTTTCGAATTTAGTTTTTTATTTTATAATGATTTCAATAGAGTTCAGTTTGTTCTCCTTTTCTTTACAAAGTGTATCAAATTGTGACCTAATGGAAAATTGTTATAAAATTTCAAAACAATCTAGAAAAGTAACCGTGTAACGTGTTCCACGATTGCGGACAAAGTGAATATATAAATAAGTTGAATACTCAATTCAAGCTAAGGTACTCCAATTTGAGAAGTGTTGATTGTATTAGTCAACACTCAACATGGATATACATTGATAGCATATATTACTATGACCTTTTCACCCTATTAGTATTTTATTTACTATATATTATGATCAAAATTTAATGACTAAGCGTGACATATAGTGAATTTTTTTTTTTATTATTAATTATCACTATTTGTTTGGCCCAAATAAGTGGGCGTCCTCGCTGGAATTTCTTGCAGATTATGACCTTGTTCAAATTCAGATTTGGCTTACTCTATATTTTTTAAAATTAAATTGTTTATATGTTTCTTGGTTGACTTGATACTAATGTGAAACAAGGGTCAATTTTATTAATGATTTAGTGGTTGGATTATTGATTTTACTCTATGTTTAAAAGTCTTTACGAAGTATGGACCACAAATAAAATCCGTAACTACTAGTTGAAGACGTTTTAAAAAGAAATTAAACTCTAGCCAGAGCGTCCATGAATTATCGTATTACTCATGTTTGGCATGACCTTTTAGTACTATTTACGAATGACCTTCTTGATTTATACTGAATATGCGGTTGATAAAATTTCCTTCTGCTCAATTTAACTTAACCTATAAATTGAACATACGTAACGTATAAAATAATAAAACGAGACGAACGATAATTATAGAAAAAGCTAGCTGTAATTTGGGCATATTGACATGAAGGTCCACATCATGTTGACTAAATTGGGCATTTTTTCATGGAGTCACTCTCAAAGCAAGCTTGTACTTGAATATTTATTTATGGCCCATCTTAGTATGTGTCCAAGCCCACTATTTAATCTTCCAATTTAAAATATGATATAATGGGGTCAAATGTGAAAATAAGAATTTGGGTTCCATCTATGTCAAAGACCGTGCTTCAACGTGGGCCCACAATAGATTTCGACCTAATTGGGTCGGGCCCTGCATTCGGGCTCTTTTGTACCACTCCGGTCCTAGCTTCTTGACTCATTTGTTTTTTGCACGGGAATTAAGACAAAAATGTTTAGTGTATAAAGTGTATTTTGTAGGGAATGTAATGTGGTTTATGTATTTAAACATATTTTAGAAACAGAGCATCGTATATGCATAAAAATATGTTCTTGTCTGATCTTAAATGAAAGATCGTATAAAGACCTTTAATTTGATATAAAAATCATAAAAATCCGATAACAAACGAGCAAGTTATAATAATTTAAACTTTCGAAATTTAAATTATATTGAACTACGTGCAGAAAAATGAGTGGATGAGATTTAAGGTATGGAATGTTAAGTGTAATAAGGGGTTTACTAATTGTACTAATTATACTCTAATTCTTTCCAAAAAAGGAAATGAGTCAACAAACATGGGACGTCCCAAAAAGGAATATGAGTCAAGAAGCTAGGACCGGAGTGGTATATAAATCACATAAAATTAAAAATTAATCACTTCGTCTCACTTCGATTGAATCTAAAATTTCGTGTCGAAACAAAACAGACTAATTGCAGTGGACCGGGGAGTAAAAGAAAAGAAGGCAAGTTTGCATAAATAATAGGGAAATAATTGCAAGTGGGCCAAGTTTATAAGCATAATTTGTGTTAATTAATCAAAAGAAAGGTGAAATGTAAACATTAAGTGGGGGCCACAAAATGCTTGAAAATGAGACAATATATACCTTTGACAACAATTTAATACTAATATTTATGTAATGATATTAATAAGAAATTAATAATATTCTTTTGCCAATATGCATTTGTACATATTGTTCCCAAGATTGATCCAAAAAGAGATTTCTCCATGATCCCTTTTTATTATTGTTTTATTTTAATTTTAGTCCAAATAATATTAATTGTATATGGGCCTTTCTTTCTCGCATGGATTTAATTAGTTGATTGGAATTTGAAATAGAAAATGGCTTTAGGTTGACTCATGTTGGGTTAAAGGGGAGGGTTAAAGTCTTTTATTAAGCTTAATTTGCATGGATTTGAAGACGTTTGACGCATTTTATCATTTTATACCTTATGAAATTTTAAGTAACATGTGGACGGAAAAAGAGAGTATTATACATATATTGTAATTAAACATGCATGCAGTAAATTGGAAATATTACTCCATAAAACTGGAGTATATAGCAAATTAAACCCTACATTTATATATACAAGCTAGATTAATCTTAGTCAAAGTTGACACCTCTTTTTGCTGATTTTTCTTTGAAATACAAAAACCTCGTAAACATGTCGTGTAGTAACACGTAAAACAGAATTGAGAGATTGGGAAGAAACAATTCAAACCAGAATTCAGCGTGCAGAGAGAGATTCAGCAAAAAATGCGCCACCCTCACTGAAATAAGACAAACAATATATTATATAATCTTTCATTAATTAATTCATTCATTCTACACAAAACTACTACTATACTGTTACTGTATGGTAAAATTAAAATAAACAAAACTATTGTCTCGTCCACTGTTTATTTATCGCTAAAAGGCCAAATTTTATTATGTCTAGAAGAGATAGGATCGCCATGTTTTCGACAGCTACTGATTCTCAGAATAAACATTATAAAATTTATACGTGTTTCCCTTAATATATATATTTTGATTGCTCATTTCTTTTCAAGTTGAGTCATTTCCTTTTGACAATTCATTTTAAAACTCATCGTTAAGAAACAAGAAAAAACGAACCAGAATCGTTAAAAAAATGACTCAACTTGAAAACAACGGGAGGGATTGGCTCAACTACCCCATGCATGATGTCATAATATGGAAGGTATAGCACATTGATCATTCATGTGGGCTCTGCTAAAATATTCCTTACGTATCATGCACCATATTCATTATTATTCAAATTGCATGGTATTTTCCTATTTCTTAGTTGAATATATATACTACTTGTTTGTGTCCAAGTCTACACACGCATTATACACTTGCATATATACAGATATGTATATGCAGCATTATCCATGCATGCATGTATGATGTATCCATCCATGCATGCATGAGTCATATATATATATTGGAATTTGGGAATTGGGAGGGAGGGAATTCATAAAACGACAGACATCCTCATTCTGAAATGATGCTAGATCCGCATTAATAGGCATAACACACAACACACATATTCCTATGAATTGAATTACTATAACTTTAACTTTGCCCCCCTACTGCTTCTTCCCCAATTTTAAATCACACCTCCGTTGACTTCACAGATTTGGACACTACTACCTTCTTCCTTCAATTATTTTATTTTATTTTATTTTATTTTATTTCAGACAAGGCTAGCTAGCTCACTACTTGATCTTTCTTTTAATTTTTCCTTTATTCTGAATTTGGAAATTAATTGGATCTTGACAGTGGTTAGTAGTTAATCCAGATTTTAATTTCAATCCTCTGATGTATAATCTTCTCTTCTCTCCCTCGTTTATTAATTAAAGTAGTTAAATATATATTCCATATTTAGGGAACAAATGGAAACCCTAATTCAACATAAAGGGAAATTGCCAGTAACCGCCAACCAGTTTTTAAGGGATTTCCACCAAACTCAAGAATCCCGTGAAACCAAAGATTTCATAATTTATATAATTGGTTTTAAAAGCTAGATTTTTGGGTGTTCAATTCGAGTACTCACGGTCTTGAAATGTGTACCAAGAATTTAAAGCAATATACATGCTGATCACTTGTGCTGTATTCAAATTAATTAAGTAGCTAGAAAGAAAAAAGAGCATATATATTTGAAGATCAATGATCATCTCACTTGATCAAATATATACTCCCTAAGCTCCGACCCTCCGTTGCATTCTACTTGATGTGTTTCTTGAATATATATGAGCGTAAAGTAATCGAAACGTGTCAAGTAGAATGAGACGGAGAGAGTACATAATGAAATAAACAGTGTTTTAATTAGGTTTAGTGATGGAGGTAGGGGTAGGTCCCAATTCCAGCTTAAGAAGTAAGAACACACCCCGTGATTCGCGACGCAAAGGCAGCTGCAAGAATATAGTATTAGTACTAGTATTTTTAAAGAAAATTGAATCTTGATTATTATCATAACCGATGTAATTAATTAACTCTATATATGTATGAAACTTTGAGTAAAAAAACGTTTTTCATTAATAATATAGGGGCTGCATGCATGCATTTATCCTTTCAAACAGAATATCTGTCCTCTCCTATCTATTACCTACCCTAATTTACGATCTCTCTCTCTCTCCCTCTCTGTTTTGTGTGTATGGTTAATCTATGTGCATGTCGAAATTCACACGATTCTAAGGGAGAGTTGGGAGTATAATATACACATTAAAGAAGATTAAATACACCTGTTTTAGTTAATTGGATGATGAATGCACACTACACTACGAGAAACACGCGAAATAACTATCGAATTAACGACCAATTAACCACCGATTAACTCACCAACTAGGTGTTTTAACGACCGAATACCCTGTTCTCAGAAAACATCAACAACTATCAACTCAGTCCTACTATAATCATACCTGCTAATTAACATAATAAGGAAAAATACGACAACCATACATATATGTTGAGAAAATTATTAGCAAATAAATAGTAAAATTTTATGCATATATATATAATTAATAATTTAATCATTATTTACAGTTCAAGGTGGAAAATCGGTGGAAATTAGAAGAAGGACAAGAGTCAAGGACCACTACACTACTCAAAATTACAGATTTGATTAAATAAATAATTAACATTAGACGAAAAACTAGAAGTTTTCAAAGGTCGCAAATGTCAAAGAGCAGGCAAAAATCGAGAGAATTACATTAATCTATGGTTTAATATTATAGAATCTTTTGATGCCATAAAATAAATTAATTAATCCCCACATTCAGACAAATTAATTGGTGTTTCAAGACTTGTTTCTCCGAGTAACAAAGAGACAACATTAACAAAAGCTTAACTTTAACTTACTATTACACTAATTTTCTTTTCTTAATTTTCCAATTTTAAATCAATAATTAAAAGGGAAAATAATTATAAAAAAAATTAATAATAATAATTTAGTCCGTGGGTGATTTTACCTTTTCATTACAAGGTGGAGAATAGTCATGAACTGGCTTCACATGAATGCTGTATTTATAAATTTTAGGCTTTTCCCTTCACATCTCCATCAAGAATTGAATGAATGCATACACACATGCACATACACATCCATATATATATGTTTACTTATTAAACAGATTCCCTGCGATTTTCCATACATATAATATTAGTTTTTGAGGGACAAAGAGAGAGAGAGAGAGGAGAGAGAGAGCTTAGAGAAGAGAAAGATAATCAACTCTCATCTTCTCCTCCCACTCACAAACATTCTAGGGCTTGGTTGTTTGTTCTTCCCTGATTTGTTTCTCTATGTAGAGCTAGCTGTAGATCAAGATTCCCACAGCCCATTTTCTTGGATTTCTTATTTTCTCTCTTACATGGAAATCCTATGTCTTAGGTTTAGCTACTTTCCATGATTCTGAGGTTGTAGTAAAGCCCTAGTTGCAAAGTCTTTGTGTATAGATGGATAGTAGTAGCTCATCGATTCCATTTTTCTGTGTGTGTTTGTGTGTGAATTGGTTCTAGAGTGGATAAGGAGAAGAGGGTTGTAAGAGAAGATCAAGAAACGCAATGGAAATTAGTGAGAAGGAATACGCAAAAGCAAGCCCTTGTGAGAAAATGATGATGGATGATGAAGACGAGAGCGAATTCGAGGAGATGAACGAGAGCTTCGATGCGAAAGACGGAGGGAGCTCGAGCAACAGCACGGTGGAAGAGAGCGGCGAGAAGAAACCGTCGGTGAGGCCTTATGTCCGATCCAAGATGCCGAGGCTGAGGTGGACGCCGGACCTCCATCTCCGATTCATCCACGCCGTCGAAAGACTTGGAGGCCAAGAGAGTAAGTCCCATAGCTAGATTAGTTATATTTATTCATTTTTTTTAGTTAATTAAGTTAGATTATCATTAGAAATTAATAGTGATGATTAGGTGATTTGGGGTTTTGATCTTAATTTGTTGGGTATTGAAGCAGGAGCCACGCCAAAATTAGTGCTTCAGTTGATGGGAATCAAAGGGCTGAATATTGCTCATGTCAAGAGCCATTTGCAGGTTAGTTGAGCTCATGATTTACAGTGATTTATACCTTGTTCTGATTATTAGATCGGTTGTTTATTCAAAAGTTTAAACCATAAATTAGTTTTGATTTGATTTCAAAGTGGGCATCTTGTGTTTGTTCTTCTGCAGATGTATAGAAGCAAGAAGACTGACGAATCCAACCAAGGTACACTCCATTTTTCTTGATCTTCCTGCCTCTCTCTCTCTCTCTCTCTCTCTCTCTCTCTCTCTCTCTCATATCTGAAAAATCCATGTCTGTTTGCAGGGGTGAAAGATCATAGGATGTTCATGGAAGGTGTAGATCGGAACATATTCAATCTAGGCCAGCTCCCTCTTCATCCAAACTTCAATCAAAGGCCAAATTCCAACCTCAGGTAATAGGATCTATTCAGCTTTAATTCTCTCTCTGTGTGTGTGTGTGTGTGTGTGTTTTGCTTTTAGGGTTCATATAAAATTACTTTCTTTCAAAATGTTGGCCACTAATTCAAGATTTCTGCACAAAAATTCCTAAACTTCTCTAGGTATGGAGATCCCACATGGAACTCAAAGGGGCAATGGATGCACAATTCTGCAGTAGGGCTAAACAACGCAAGAAACAACATAACAAGATCGGGTTTTTACACAGAGAGAAACTCCAGCAACAACCATTACACTAGGCCATTAAATCTTGACTACCTAAGCTCAAGGTTTCCCTCTCTAAACCGCGGAACGCCGTGGAGAAACACCGACCACTTCCAAGAAGGAAAAGGGCTCCTGCACAAGCAAGAGCCCTGGCTAGGTCAATCCAAACAAAACCCTATCGAGATCGACTCTCTCAAGCTTCAGATACAGCAAAAGATTCAAGAAAAGGGACTCAACCCTCCCATTTTCAGCCAGATCCCGAGCCAAGAGAGGGAAAAAGGGCTCAAAAGAAAGGCCTCAGATGCTGAACTCGATTTGAACCTATCACTAGGGCTAGAATCAAGAAACGGCGATGAGGACAACGAGGAGGACGGTGATGATGGTGACGACGAACACTTGGCCCTCTCGCTCTTCACGGTTCCGGATGCTTCGAAGAAGATGAAGAAAGGAGGGTTTGTAATTAATGTTGGTGATGAGAAAGCAAGAGGGGCGAGTACTCTGGATCTGACTCTATGAATGTGTAGGAGGAAGAAATTCTGAGTGAGATCTTGAGGTACTTGTTTCTGAGAAAAATATGGATAATATTCATCGATCAATTTCTGATTTGTCTTGTAGCAAAACCAACATTTCATATGGTAATAACAGTTATAGTACAAATGTATGTTTGATTTATATGCTGTTTTTGGCTGGGTTTTTTCTTGGGATGCTCAAGGTTTTTGTCTGAGTTTTTGAGTTGGTAATGACAATTATACTGTACTAATTTTGGAATTGAAGAGCTTTTGCAATAAGCCAGTTTGTGATGTTTGCTAAGCTTCAGACAACACACACATACTGTAGTTGCTAATTTGACATGTATATACTGGCATATTCATCAAGCCACACACACACACACACAGCTCTAATGAGAGGTTAAAGAAGAATAGGAAACTGTAAAAGAGGAAGGGTGAAACAGAAAAAAATGAAGGATGGGTAGTTGATGAGAGGTTAAAGAAGAAGATCAAATTGTATAAGAGGAAGGATGAAACAAAAAAATAAATATTATTTAATAATAAAAAAAAAAATGAAGGATGGGTAGTTGATGAGAGGTTAAAGAAGAAGATCAAATTGTATAAGAGGAAGGATGAAACAAAAAAATAAATATTATTTAATAAAAAAAAATGGCCCATGCAGGTTTCGAACCTGCGACCTTCGCGTTATTAGCACGACGCTCTAACCAACTGAGCTAATGGGCCAATTATGCTCATTGGTTTAAGGAAAATTAAATATATAATCTGATAATAATAGAACTTTCATTTTAAACATGACTAATATGTCTTTAAATTGTGTTTTAGCAGCATGAATAAACTAAAACGGTGGCATTAAATAATTGAAAATAGTATTGGATTGGATAAGATGTAGGTCTATGCCTCTTAACCTCATCTAATCCCTACTCGTACCAACAATTCCACCCCTCCATTTCTAGCATTTATCCCTCTCCTACTTTATAGTTCCATCGATGTGCTGTTTCTAGTTGACTTCCAACAATATACCTCTCGCAGAATCTGTTTTTTTCATTTTTAGTTAAATCTTTCTTTCAACTAAAATTAATCTACTTACTCATGAAGATAATATATTATATACCTTTTTTTGAAAATAAATAAAACCTAGTACGTAGTTCTAAATGAAGAGTCACTCGATTATACAAGTAAAATCTAAATTGAAAATTAAATTATGAAATGTTGATCAATTAATATAGTTTTGTTTTCTTCTTTTTGGATCCAAAATTTGTGATATGGCCTTAATTAATTAAGTGGACCGGATTTTTGTACAAAATAAAAAAGGGAAAACAATAATGCAAGGGAGGAATAATGGACAGAACAGTGGAGATTGTATGGTAGTTATGAAGGTACTTAATTGTATACATTTAATATTAACTTGTGTCCTAACCCCCTTTTGAGGCTAATGTATAGTTGAGTTGGGCTAATCATCCTATATTTATTACTTAGACCTGGGACCTTTCCACTACTTCAATAAAACCTTTGACCCCCAATTTCCCTTTTTATTTTCCCTTAAAAATGGACTATAGTACTACTCGAGTCAATTGATTTCGATTCTTGAGTGTGCGTATGTCGGCCTGATGGTAGAGGGTTATGCTTTGGGTTAAAAGGTTCCGAGTAAAAAAGAAAGATTAAAAAAGAAAGAAAGAAAGAAAGAAAATTGATCTACAACGTATCAACTGCATGCGGCGTACACAAATGATACGAGACTCATAAAATAATAAAAAGAGATGTAATTGGACGGGACGGAAGAGTATCGTGAGAAGCACGAGGCTCTACCAAACCGAAAATGTGTCCTTATAAATGACGGGAATCAGGTTCTCAAAGCCAAGCGTTTTCCCTCCTCAGAAACAGTATTTCCACAAGAATCCTTCTTTCTCTTTTCTCTCTTTTTTCCTTTTGTGAAACTTTTCACTAGAATCTTCGATCAACATCCTTTTTTTCGATTCCAAATTACCAGATTTCACCCTCGAAATTCCATCATGTCATGGCATAACTAGCAACCTTTATTCGTTTGCTATATTCATTATAAATGATGGCGGTTCTGTTCAGTAAGAAGAAAGAAGAGGCGCTATTTATGGCCATGGATAGTTCTGAAGCAGAAGGTCTCATCGAGGCTAAGAGCTCCGTTCGGAAGCTTGAGCTCGACTCGATTGCTCGGAGTCCTTCTTCGATCCAGGATTACATGACGAAGGAAATGAGGAAGAAGAGAGCTGCGGTCTTAATATGCATTTTCAGCGGGAGCGAAGGCGAGCTCCGAGTCATCCTCACGAGAAGGTCGATGAAGCTCTCGTCTCACCCCGGTACATTTTCTCTCTCGTCACTTTCTCTTTATAGGACATAAACAAAAGAGTACGTACGATGATTTTAGTGAGTTAAAAGAGTATGATTTGATTGTCATTTTTTTCCAAAAATAAAATAAAAAATGCAGGTGACGTGGCATTGCCAGGTGGAAAGATGGACGAATGCGATGCGGACGACTCGGCTACGGCGCTGAGGGAGGCGATGGAGGAGATCGGGTTGGATCCGAACCTCGTTCGGGTCGTTGCCAATTTGGAGCCGTTTATATCATCGGTAGGTTGATTTATTGCATGTTTCCGTTGCTTCGTTTCAAGTGTTCGCGTATAAATTTGGATAAAACTCGAGACTTTATTAAAAAAACGATGACGGATGTGGTTTTGCAGAACCTACTCACGGTGGTGCCGGTGGTAGGGCTGTTATCGAGAGTCGAAGACTTCAAGCCGGTGATAAATGCAGACGAAGTCGACGCTATGTTTGACGCACCATTAGAAATGTTCCTCAAGGTTTGGAAATACTTAACCGAATTATTACTGCATGCAGAAAGTACTCGAGACATTTATGGCGCGGTCTTAAAAATTAAACATTTTTTTTTAAAAATTAAAATCTATGGGTGTTAGTGTTAGGGTCCCTACTATTGCATTCATTAAAAAGACTAGTACTATATAACATAAATTTATAGCCTATGTGGTTCAATTTGATCCTTGGCTTTTGCATATACATATCACTAACTTACGACAAACGACCCAACTTCGTTGGGACGAATTTCTCTAGGAGGATGGGCGATACAAGTGTTTGGAAAAGGAATGGAAAGGGTGGAAATACGCGTGCCACGTGTTCGAGCTCGAATGCGAGCAGGGAACGTTTGTCGTTGGAGGGCTCACTGCAAGCATTCTAATCCATGCAGCCTCCATCATCTATCAAAGATCTCCTTCATTCCACCAAAATCTTCAAGATTTCAGCCAGTTACAGTGGACTCTCTCCACAGCAGCTTCAACCAACCATACCAAATGCCACAATGCTTCACTTTGCTAATGATTGTTGGCAAATTTTTTTCAAATGTATGCTTCAATTCATCATGTCTTCTCTCAAATTGTTACTAGTTCCTACATGCTTTTCACACACTTGGAAACCTATGCTAAAGTATACTTTTCTTGTGTAACACTTTGGATTTACTAAGTAGTAGTACCTCATCGATATTCGATAGAACTTGCACAATCTGTCTTATTTCATTCAGCTCATTTGTATTAGCTCATGCATCAAATGTATTCAACAGACTAGCCAAATGAAATGGGACGTGACATTTAGCGAAAGTACCTCCCCAATTCCATTAGATAAGAATGAGATGCCGAATATTCATTATTATCTTTGCACTTGGATATGCTAGAATATTCATTATTATCATTACACTATTAACAAGAGAATACTTCTAAAAATACATGTGTTTTTATAAGTAAGTCAAGATTTTAAATAATTTCGTATCAAAAAAATGGCAGAATAGGTGTAGAAGCATTCCAACAAAAAGCATATGGAAATTCGAGGAGAGAAACATCAGGGCTGTAAACACAAACATGTATATAAATACATAAAAATTGCTATATCAGGGGACCTTATAGTTTTGGGGGCACCAAGGCAGCAGCTTCGGCTGTCTCGCGGGCCAGCGGACTCTGTGGAGGGTCGGAAGATTGGAAACTAGCAATAGAAGATGGCTCAGTGGACTCGGTGCTCAAACATTCCGATCCGGACTCAAAAGTTTCACACGGAGTTGTGGATTCAGTACCATTATTATTGCTATTGCTATCATCATGGTTAGCATTTCTTGACTTGAGAATGTCCACCGTTTCCACAAAGCTCTGCACTCGACGGACCTGGATGTAACAATGGTTAATGGCTATCCAGCAAGAAAGAATATCCGTACATAGAAAAGGAATAACCTATACATAAAGCAGGGTAGTTGCAGGAGGAGCCTTCCTATACTACTAGTCTAATGCAACTAATTCGTTAAATCTCGTAATAGTCATGATCAAATGGTGTTTCATGGTGTTTCTGTATGTCGATTGATGGAAAAACTACAATGAGCCTAAGGTGCCAGATAAAAGTGCATCAAGGAGAGAGAATGAACTGATTTGCTTCGTCAGTTATAATACTAACCTCCGTCTTTCTCTGGACTTTTCCCTCACCTTCAGCTTCGATGCCATCCAATTTGAGCAACTGCCTCATAAGCATCTCGGATAGATAAATAAAACCCTTATCATCAACCTTCGTTCCACCATCAACAACAGCTTGCAGAGCAGCTACCTGTCATTGAGGTGCAAAAGCAAAAGAGTACATCATTAACAACTCACGATGCAACATATACACGAACAAAGAAAGTAATAACGCCTCTATTGGAAAAGTATCAAACCTGATCAGCTAGCTTGTCAACCTCTTCCCTGACTATAGCAACAGCTTCACCTCCTCGAGAAACTACAACGGGTTCCACTTCTTCAGGGATTTCCTCCTCGGGTGTCGTTTCCTCCATGATCAAAACTTTGGAACTATCCTTCACACCGGCTGCTCGGAGATTGTCCTCATCGTCCTTCTCTTTACCTCTGAACAAGAGTTTGAAGGTCTCTGGTTTTAATCCAATTTTATGAGCAATAACCGATTTAAGGTCACCTGCATCCATCGAAACAACATAGAGAAAAGTCCTACGTTATGCAAAACACAAACACTGTGTAACGAAAATCAGTCGGATCATACTGTTTTAACAACAGAGCATTCGACATGAGATGCGCAAACAAGAATCCAAAAGCGACAAACGGTGTTACGAATGCAGCTCGCCAAACACATAGGATAAAACCAGCACCTTTGATAAAATCATGCTAACAACATAAACAACCAACCAAGATGAACTCAAATATTCATATTTCTGAGCAATGAATCTCAACTTGATACGCATACAACCATATTTAAACTGCAAAAATACTCCCCTTGTAGAAATATGCCGATTGAAACGGGAATATACAACCGATTAATTCCGCCACTTTCCTATATGCATACCTATCAACTACAACGAGCTGAAACTGATTACTGAAAGATGCCACCTTTATAATAAGGGAGGTTCCAAAATTCAAACCCATCAAAAATATGCAATAACACCTCCAAACTACAAGCACGCAAAAAAAACAAAAACACAAAAAAGAAGAAGTTGAAAGATAACAGCAGCTGGATAGAAACAGCCGTCGCAACTATTCGCGCCATAACCGTTACTTAAATTTCAAAATAACAATAATAGTAACGGTAATACCGAAAGTGGAATCAGAAGGTACGGAAACTTGATGGTGGTCGTGGCCGTGGGCGACCGTGATGTTGAGCTCGGGCTTCTTCAGTTCGGGGCCGACGACGTCGTTTTCAGAGTTGGAAATTTGGCCCTCCATCGTCGGAAAATTGCGAGGCAAAAACAGGATTGAAATTCCAGGATCAATTTTTTTGAGTCGCCAAGGGTTTATACTTGGGTATTCTCGGCAAACCTTGCCGATTCAGGGCGAGTGCGGGCGGTCTCTCCAGTGCTAATTCCTCAAGTTACCTACCGTTGTAAGTAACGACTCTACCCAGACTAATTCTTGGGCCGGATACAGAGGCCCGTAACATCGGGCTCAAACTAGGCCTAATATAAACCCTGAAAAAAGCTTTAGGGCCCGTAACATTGGGCTCAATTAGGCCCAATATAAATATAAATCTTGGAAAGCTTCAAAATATAGGCCCAATAAAAATCCTAGAAAAGGCCGACTGAAAAAAGGCCAACGAAATTTGTGAAAGCCTGAATAAAGCCCTATTTATGTTGTACTGATTGTGGTTTCCAACTAAATTTGAACGTTTAGTAGAATTGCATGCATCGATTCGATCGTACGTTCTGATGACCGGTAATTAACTGAAAAGATGTGGAGAAGAAACAGCAGATGTTTTGAGCCTTTTTTAAGGGAAATATACACATAATGCATTCAAAGATGCCATAACCATTACACAAAGCTCAACTACAACTACAAATTGCAGACTTTATTACATTCACAAGGAACTCAGAATTTGACCATGAAAACAGCCTCGCCGATCACGTGCCCTTCACTCGCGTCCATCAACTTGTCCGCCGTCACCTGCACAAATTAATTAACCCACCGTATTAATAATTTTCAAAAAAAAATCTATAATAATAATAATAATAACAAGTACCGTACCTTGTGGCCAAGATTCAGCTCCTGGTCCAAAGCAAGGAGCTTGAACTCAACCCGGTGGCCCTGGCCGGGCATCTTCGGCGTCTCCCACCCGTGCTTCTTCAGGTCATTCGTCCCTTCCTTGATCCCTGCATAATCGCCTCCCGCCTCCGCCTCCTTGCCGGAAAATCCCTCCGGCAGCCCCTTGATCGTCGGCGGGATGTCGGCCACCACCCAGATGTTAAACGGGACGGTGGGCGCCTCCGGCTCCGGCGCATCGATGTCCCTCACCACGAGGGCCAGGCTCTTCGTCCCCTCCGGCACGTTGTACCACTCGACGGCCGGCGATATGTTCCTCTTCGCCCCCTGCCCCTCCGCCAGGTGGTGGCGCGGCAGCCGCCCCTCCTGGCTCACCCCCGGCAGCGCCAGCCGGAATTCATCGCTTGAATGGGCCATTTAATGATTGGATTTCTTCGATCAGATTTTGATTTTTGATTGATTTAGGATTTGATTTGGACGAGGATTGAGATTGATTTCTTATATATTTTGAGAGCTGATGCTGTCGGGATGTGAGAGAACGTTCGAGTTGGCTATGGAAGTTTGGAGGATGGGTGGGGTGCTGGCACGTGTACTTAGTGATAGAGTTTGTTGACCTTTAATTGCACTTGAGTTTCGCCTTTTTATATGGGGAGAATTATCTATATCTCAATTTTCATGATTGGAAATTCAATTAGAATATTAATCGCCGTCTCATCTACGTTTCAATTAGGAAATGAAGTCAAATGAAGTGGGACGGAAAAGTACCAAATTTTTTATGAAATGGATAATTTGCTCCAATTGGGGCTCAGGCCCATCAATGGTGACACAAGCCCAAAGACATATTTACGCGGTAAAATTATTGAAAAGTTAGAATAAGCCCAATATTGACCCAAACACAAAGACATATTTACAAAAGGCCCAATAGTGGTACAATTACTGAAAAGGTAGAAATTACTGTAATTAATAAATTACTATAGGCAAGTAAGTAACTATAATCTTCTTACATCTTCTTCTACAACGATGAGTTGACTCCAAGAATCCTCTCTACCACTCCCCATCTTCTCCCAGTTGATGGTGGCGATGATCCTGAGGCAAAATCAAATTCATAAATCGACCAAAAATCTTGTTATAACATCTTCTCCACCTCTTACAAAACAATAGTGGTCCGAATACAAATCCTAATCCCACAACAAATCCCACTGCAACACTTACATAGATCTCTCTCTCCACATTCTCCTCCTCCTCCTCTCCCTGCGTAACTGCCGGGACGGTTCCATGTTCCTCGCAGGTTCTGTGGAGGGTGGAGCCGCATAGCCCGTCGTTTCCGATGAAGGAACTCGCTGGGAACGTCTGGACCTGGCTTCCCTGTGGAATCCTGCCAACTAGATGATTGTACGACACGTTCAAGGATGAGAGAAATGTTAGTCCTGCAAGCTGCACGGGTATCTCCCCGTCCAGAGAGTTGAGTGAGAGGTCTAGCGATTCGAGCTTCGACAGACTCCCTATCGTTGGAGGGATGTGACCGGAGAGAGCATTGCGGGAGAGGTTTAGAGCATAGAGGGACTTTGATTCTCCGATGGAGCTTGGTATTGTGCCGTGGAGGTGGTTGCCTGAGAAGTCGACTGCTGTGAAGATCGTAAGAATCTTGTGAAATTCGACATCCTGTCCTTTGAGAGTGAGTCTGACTGAATCTTGATAGTATATATCAGCTACTGATGGAGAATTGTAATGCAAGAAATCGAGCTCTGCATCGACGGTCAACTTCTGCAGGAATCGAAACATGTCTGCAGGTATAACGCCGTTGATGTTGTTAGAAGCGATGTTGATGATCTGAAGATTCAGCCACATGTTGCTTTCTCCCAAACAGCTGGTGTTTCCATGGAAATGATTGGAGCGTAAGACGAGAACGCGAAGCTTAGGCAAGGTCTTGAGCCAGCAGGGGAAAGTGTCGTTCAGATGATTGTTTCCGAGGTTTAGTACCTGCAGCTCGGTGCATCTCGTCAAGGATCTAGGAACCTTTCCTTCTAGAACGTTCCAACCGAGATCAAGAGTTTCAAACCGGTTGCCGGTTGGAAATACATCGGGAATTTCACCTTCTAGATTGTTCCTTCCCAAGTTCAACACACTGAGAGTGATTTCAAGCAGACAAGAGGGGATACTTCCATGGAAGCTGTTGTTGGCGAGGTTTAGTACTTCAATACTGCTTGAGTTGCATAGAGAAGGCGGGATGGAGCCGGTGATCTTATTGTCTGCTAGAGAGAGAAACCTGCCTCTTTTAAGGATGTTTCCGATTTCAGGAACCACAGACGAGAAGTTATTGCTTGAGAAATCAACAAAGACAGCTGAGGGCGGTGGAGTTGGAGTCACTCCACTAAGAACATTTGAATGCAGATCGAGGAGATCAAGGCCTCGGATATTGTAAGGCTGTTGAAGGTGGCTGAATCCGTTATGAGAGAGATTCAAGAAACGAAACAGAAATCCATCATCCCCGACTCTCCATAGCCAGTTCGGAATCTCACCTTGTAACTGGTTGTTTGAAAGATCAAGCATCATTAAAGATGATTGATTTCTCAAATTAGGAAGCTTCTGAAGGTTGCAGGATGCTAACATTAGAGTCCCCAACCTCGGAAACAGTTTCGACAAGGCCACTTCTTCCTTAACATGTAGAGAGAGGTTGTTGTAAGAAAGATCTAAATTGACAAGATTTGTCAGCTTACTGAAATCAGTTAGATCCAAGGAGCCACTGAACTTGTTCCAAGAGAGGGACAGGCTCGAAAGATTTTGGAGTTCGAAGAATATCCGAGGTACAGGACCTTCTAGACTGTTGACACTCAGATCAAGAGCTTCAAGGGGAGATGAAGTATTTGTCGAGACTTTGATCGAACCCGAAAAGCTATTGTTGGAAAGAGTAAGTACTTTGAGTAAAGGCAGAGCAAACAAAGATGGTGGAATTTCACCTTGTAACGAATTCTCACTCAGATCAACAAATCCTAGAGATTCAAGGCCTTTCGAAAAGGAGTCAAGAATTTTCCCGGTTAATCTATTACTACGAAGGTTTAACACCTCGAGATTTTTCAAGGAAGCAAATGATGGAACAGAACCTGAAAACTGGTTTATAGAGAGGTCCACATAGACAAGGTGGTTGAGGTTTTTGATTGTACTAGGAATTGGCCCCGAAAAAAGGCAACTTCGAACATCAAGATTTGACAGCATTCTAAGATTTCCTATAGACTCTGATATATTTCCTGAAAATCTTGTGTAACTAAGCATTAAACTCTGAAGAGATCCATTCACGGGAAATTCAGGCAACGAACCCTCGAGATCCCGATTATTACTCAAGTCGACCGTTTCAAGACTCTTTATTTGGAAAAGTTTTCTAGGAACAACACCAGTTAAGTCACAGGAGCTTAAAGTGAGCACTTTCAGATTGGGAATATCTGCAACGAAATCTGGAAACGGAGAAGAGAACGTGTTTTCATCGAGACGGATAACTGAGAGGGATCGAAGTTTTAGCAATGAAGGATCAAAAGGGCCACTAAGGTGTGCATTAGACAAGCTAAGAACTTCCAAATTTGGGAGATAGGATGACAGAGCACTGCTCCATTCACTTGCACTAGCCGAAATATTCACCATATCAAGATAAAGCTCTCTTAGCATCGTAAAGTTTCGAACCAATCTTCCAAGATCAGGATTCTCAAGCATGAGTGATGAATAAATCTTGTTAGAGAGATCAAGAACAACTAACCTCGTCAACTTCGAGAAACTCAACGGAATCTGTCCGGAAAAACCAGCGTTGCTTAGATTGAGATACCTCAACTCCACCAGCTCTCCGAACTGCGATGGCAACTCGACAGAATCGAAGCTGTTTTCAGCCAAACTCAAATTCTGCAAATGTGAAAGCTTGAATAAACTGCTGCCATCGCTGATCCCAGCCGAGATTGATTCTCCACTGAGATCGAGACCTGAAACGCGACTCTTAGAATCGCATTTCAGTCCAGTCCATCGACAGAAATCTCCGGATTCACCCCAATGCACTAGCTTAGTTGAGAGTGAAGAATCATAAGTAAGGTTGCTTCTCAACTCGAGGAGCAGCTCCTTCTCAGTCTGGCCTGAAACAAGTCCAAGATCCGAGTTCGACAACAGTAGTAGAATCAAGAAAGAAAATGCAAACATTCGAAAAACTAGTATCATTTTTCGATTTCTAAGCATTTAGAGTGCAAAAATGAACACAAGAATTCAAGAATCTTATCAAGATTGGAGACTCATATAATTACAAAATCCTTTTTAATGGGGCGTGCTGTCTTAGGTCGGTACGCGTATACATTCTCAGTGTATTGAAAAAAAAAACGTGGATGTGGATGTCCATGTCCATTATTTAATGGAAAATGAAACAGAGTGTGATGAGCATTGAGCGGTAGGGACAAAAATCTGATGTAAGTGAGGCTTCTATCTTTAGCAAGGTTTCACACTTGACACTTGCTTAGTATCTCTTCCACATGAGGAAAGTTTCAAGCTACTTCTGTTTTACTATGTTTTAGGACACAGATTATTGCTAAAACAAAAGCAATGTGAAAATACGCACAGATTTCTTAACAACTTCCATTGTTTATGCTACCGACTAAACTAACAGTAAAAGAATCAAAGCAAGAAAATAGCTACCATAAAATAAAAATAAATAAGAGAGAGAGAGAGAGAGAGAGAGCATACTCCAAGCCTTCAAGCATATTTCCTTGGAGCTCTCTTATCAATTGTGTCCGTTTTTAGCCTAAATTTGCCGTACTTCACCTACACAGAACCAATACAACACAAATATAACATTAGATTGTGAGGAATCGATTAAAGAAATGCGATAATACCGGTATAAACTCAGCCGAAAACTGCAATAATCATAGCATTCCGACATAATTTTTTGGGGCGAGCGGTTTACACCTCGGAACTGCGGCTATCGCGGTTGATCCCGCGCCTCCAGGGAGCAGGTAATACGATCTCTCCGGTGACAATCGCTCAAGTTCTTAATTTTCGAATCGGTAGCGACTTAAGTAAAGTACGATTTCTATTTGGGCCTAGTGCTTTATATACCCAATGTACGAAGGCCCAACTTCTTTATATGCGTATACTTTCTTATTTTTATTTCTTTTAATAAAATTGCATTGTTTTATTTATAGGAAAATGTGAAAAAACATTAGGGTGATATTACATTTTATGCATTTCCCTAGATTTTTATTTATATTTTTTAATTAGACTGAAATTAGTGGAACACAAAAGCTTGAAATTCAAGTACGAAATCGAACACAACCATTTATTCTTCAACGATAAATGTACAGTGCATCTGATCTAACGCTGAGTTCCCTCAAGCTTTCTCTCACCAGTCACCAGTCTTCATTTCCAAACGGATTCCGACCAAGCACCAGCGCCGCAATCCTATTAAGACACGTGTTGTAATAATCTCTCCACCTCTTACAAAACAAAACCGGTAAAACAACGAATCCCAACCCAACACCAAACCCCACCGCCGCACTTACATACACCTCTCTCTCCTCAAACTCCCCCTCTCTCTCCTCCACCGTTTCTCCCTCATCGCTGCAGTTCCTATTCACTCGAAAGCCGCAGAGACCATCGTTCCCCACGAACGAACTCTCCGGAAACGTCCCGAACTGGCTCCCCGCCGGAATCCTTCCGACCAAATGATTATACGACAAGTTCATCACCGCAAGAAACGTTAGACCCGACGCCAACTCGCTCGGTATCTCCCCCCCGAGGCCGTTGAACGATAAGTCGAGCGACTGGAGTTTCGTCGCTCGACCTATCGACGAAGGGATACGGCCGGAGAGAGAGTTGTGGGAGAAGTTGAGTATATAGAGAGACTTCAATTCTCCGACCGTTGCAGGTATCTCTCCTTCGAGATGGTTGTTCGAGAAATCGATGGAAGTGAAGATTGTCTGAATCTTGCTCAGATTATAACTCTGTCCCTTCATGTTAACTGTCACTGAATCTTGATAGTAAACGCCGAGAACTGTTTGCTTGCTGAAATGCAAGTAGTCGAGCTCTTGTTCTTCGCCATTAATACTCAATGCGTGGAGTTTTTCGAAAAGATTCGATGGTAGCACACCGCTTATGTTGTTGGAAGCGAAGTCGATGATTTGGAGATCCTGCCATGAGTCTGCCTCTCCTAGGCAGCTCATGCTCCCGTGGAACGCGTTCGAACGAAAGACGAGGACTCGAAGCTTCGACAAGGCGTCGAGCCAGCAAGGGAAGGTGTCGTTGATATCATTCTCGGTGAGATCTAGTAACTCTAGCTTACTGCATCTTGTTATTGATTTTGGAAGCTTTTCTCTTAAAAGATTCCTACTCAGATCAAGAGTTTCCAAACTGCAATCAACTGGGAATTCATCGGGAATAATTCCATCAAGATTGTTTCTTCTCAAGTTCAGAACTCGAAGCAGGGGATTGCTCAGCAAGCACGGAGGGATTTCGCCATGGAATGCATTGTTCGACAAGTCGAAGACTTCGAGATCACTGGCATTGCAGAACGAGGAGGGGATCGCGCCGGTGATCCGATTATCCGCAGCGGAGAAGAACTTGGTACGGAGGAGAGAATCGCCGATGTTGGGAGGAACAGAGGAGAAGCTATTGTTGGAGAAATCCAAAACTGCAGCTGATGTCAAAGGAGAAGGCATTTCCCCTACAAACATGTTGGAGTGGAGATTAAGGTAATCCAGCCTTCGTAGATTATAAGGTTCTTGGAAATGAGTGAACCGGTTGTAAGAAAGGTTCAAGAAACGCAAATCTCCTCCCCACAACCAGTTCGGAACCTCGCCTCCCAATTCGTTCATCGAGAGATCGAGCATTGCTAGAACCGAATGGTTCGCCACATTAGGCAGCTTCTGCAGCTTGCAATAGGCCAATTTCAAGGTCGATAGATGAGGAAGCGATGAATAAAACGAGGCCTCTTCGTCCACGCGGACGGAGAGATTGTTGTAGGAGAGATCGAGGCTAGTAAGACTAGCTAGCTTCAAGAAATCAGCTAGCTCGAGCATGCCACTGAACTTGTTCGAAGAGAGATCAAGAGTCGAGAGATTCCGGAGCTCGAACAAGAAAGAAGGTATCGACCCTTCTAGCCTATTGAGGTGGAGATCAAGAGTTCGAAGACGAGACAAAGCAACAGCCGATCCTTCGAGAGCACCGGAGAAGCTATTGTTGGAGAGAAGTAACTCTTCAAGAGAGGGAAGGAGGAAAAGAGACTGTGGGATTTCGCCTTCTAAGGAGTTTTCTCTCAAGGAGAGAGAAACTAGACTGTCAAGGCCTAACCAGAGGGAGTCTGGAATTTTCCCAGTTAATCGATTCCCATTTAGCTCAATCCTTGTAAGATTCTTCAACAAAGCAAAAGAAGGAATCGAACCGGACAATCGATTCATAGCAAGGTTTAGCACTACTAAACTTCTCAATTTCTTGATTGTACTAGGAATTGGCCCAGAAATATTACTACCACTAACATGAAGTTCATGCAACATCCTCAGATTCCCTACAGACTCCGGCAAAATCCCAGAAAATTTAGGCCCCCCAACAATCAGTTCTTCAAGAGATCCATTCACCGGAAATTCAAGAAAATGGCCTCCGAGATCATCATTCCCACTCAAGTGAATCTTCTGCATACTTTTTATGTCAAAAAGTTTAGCCGGAATCGTACCGGACAAGGCGGAGGAGGTGAGCGTGAGCACCTTCAGATAAGGAAACTCGGCGAAGAACTCCGGGAAGGGAGACGAGAAGTTGTTGCCATCGAGACGAATGTCGGAGAGGGACCGGAGCTTTCGGAGAGACGGATCGAAAGGGCCGGTCAGGAAGGCATTAGACATGCTCAGAACTCTCAGATTGGGGAGAGAGGACGATACAGCTCTGCCCCACACATTCCCATTTGCGGAAATGTTCACTCCGTCGAGATAAATTTCTTCCAAGCTAGTAAAGTTGTGGATTAACCTCTGCAGATTAGGGAGGTTGAGCGATGAGGTGAAGTCCGACAAATCAAGGGACACTAACCTCGTTAACTTCGATGAGTCCGATGGAATCTGCCCGTAAAATCCGGAACTACTCAGATTGAGGTACCTCAACTCAGTCAACTGTCCGAATCCGAGTGGAAACTCAATAGAACTCAAGCCGTTTTGAGCTAAGTTCAGACTCTGCAGATTGGTAAGGCTAAAAAGACTGCTGCCAGCACCGTTGATCCCGTCGTAGATCGACTCGTTGCTGAGGTCGAGGCCCGAAGCTCGTCTGCTGCTATCGCATTCGACTCCGGGCCATCGACACAAGTCGAGGGATTCGTCCCAATGCACCAGCTTAGTTGAGAGGGTGAGATCGTAGGTGAGGTTGCTTTTTAGCTCGAGTAGCAGTTCTTTATCGGACTGTGATGAAACAAGTGCAGAATTTGAGCTTGAGATTGAGAAGGAGAGTAGGATGAAGAAGTAAGTGGCAAACATTTTGGAAGAAACTGTACTTGAATTGAGAAAATCAAGAAGGTGATGTAGTTATGGAGATTCTTGAAATACTCATGGAGATTTATTGGAGTGCTGGAAATCAGTAATCACCTACTGTAATATTTAAAATACTAGAGCTCGCCTTCACATGTTTTGGATTTAGATTAGTCCAAAATTTGCATTACAAATATTGAATATAATATGGCAAAAGTTGGGTAACCTATATCCTAATGCCTCACCCCTCACATTGGGATTAAATAATATGATATATTCCTCCACTTATGTGAGGGGAGGCAATACCCCAAGGGGGTAGGATATACAATACCCAAAAGTTGAAGAACAATGATCACTAAAGACAAGACTCTAGTTAGACGAAGATTTGAATATTATAATAAACTCGTTTTAATATACATTTTTATTTTTTTTAATTAGTAGAGTTGGTTTCAATATTCGAATAGTTTTTCGTCCGTCTCACTGATATATATACATAATGCATAGTTCTCCTTGTTTTACGAGCATCACGTCAGTCGTTGGCACGTTAAACGTGCTCCGCATGAGCGAGCGAGAGTTTCCATTGCAACCGAAACTTTTAAAGCCCAACCTAACCTTTCCTCAGAAAACAAAAGGGCCCGGCCCACTCCAGTGCTATATTGGGCTTTAATTAATTCGGGCTCTTTGAAAGTGTTGGGTCCGTTTCTAAAGCTCGGCCCGTATAATATTTACCAAGAATCGAAAAGTCACAGTGGTAAAGGTTTCTTTCCTTTCGACTTCTCCGACCTCGGAAGAGTGGAACTGGAATTCATCGAATCAATGGAGATTGTTCGAGAAAAAATCCCGACAGCAGGTATGTATAGCCGTAATATGTGTGTTCCTTTCAATGGCGTACTTCAATTATAACATTTACGTATTTATTTTTGGTTGCGTGAAGGAGAAGGAGAGAATGGAATCAAGCAAATCATGGTAATATTGGTTGGACTACCAGGAAGCGGGAAATCCACCTTCTGCGATGAAGTGATGAAAATTTCTCGCCGCCCATGGGTGCGCGTGTGCCAGGTTCGCCTACATTTCGCATTAGAAACCACTTTTTGTCTGTTAAAAGATGGGGAAAGTATTGTTTAAAGTAGGCACACTGCAAATGTTCGATGAAATGCCTCAGTTGAATTCGACGGTTAGCATGTGTTGTAGTACTGATTCTTTGTTACTTTATCATTTGAAATTCGAACGAGATAGTTTAAGAAAATGGGTTGCTTTTTTTCACACTCTTGGGAGTTGCTGAAGGCTGAAGCTGTTTTTGTTAAGGCTTTTTTGCTGTTTTGTTTGATATGTAGGACACAATTAGTAATGGTAAGCCTGGGAGTAGAAGCCAGTGTTTATCTGCTGCATGTGTTGCTCTGAACGAAGGTAAGAGCGTGTTGATAGATAGGTGTAACATCGACAGAGAGCAAAGGTTGGACTTTCTGAGGCTTGGCCATGTGAAAATGGAAAAACATGCAGTTGTTCTTGACCTCCCGGCAAAAACTTGTATATCTAGGTCCGTAAAGCGTGATGGGCATGAGGGGAACTTACAAGGTGGAAAAGCGGCTGCAGTTGTGAATCATATGGTGCCGAAGAAAGTGCTTCCAAGCCAGATTGAAGGATTTCATCGTATTACATTTTGCAATGAAGAGATAGATGTGAAGGAAGCTATCAAAGTTTATGGTTCTCTTGGCCCATTAGATTCTCTTCCTTCTGGCTGTGTCAGAGCGAAGAGTTCGGATCCTAAAGTTCAAGTTGGGATTATGAGATTCCTCAAAAAAGTGGATACTTCCGGAAATGTTAAATCTAAGCCGAAAGGCGATGGTATGGATGTTGCATCTTCTTCTGGTTCCACTTCCTCCGGCATCATCCCAACTTTGGCATTTCCATCTATTTCTACTGCAGACTTTCGATTCAATCTTGAAAAAGCTTCTGACATTATTGTTGAGAAAGTTGAGGAGTACATTGGTAAGATCGGAAATGCTAGACTTGTTTTGGTGGATTTGTCTCATGACTCAAAGATATTGTCCCTAGTTAAGACAAAGGCCGCAAAGAAGAACCTTGATTTTAGGAAGTTCTCGACATGTGTTGGAGATATAACTCAGCTCCATTCTAAGGGAGGTTTGAACTGCAACGTACTTGCTAATGCTGCAAACTGGTGAGCATGCACATCATTTCATTCATTCTGTTATATTGCAAATTAATTTCATAATGACGATCAATGTCATTCCTCTGTGTTGTTAACTTACCTTGTGACATTAATTCATAATTCTTATCCATGTTTGTATATTAGGTATATCATCTGAAAGCTAATTCTGTGCAGGCGTCTAACAACAGGAGGTGGAGGAGTAAATTCTGCTATACACAAAGCTGCGGGCTCTGAGCTCGAAACTGCAACCAAAAAAAGAGCTGAAATGCTTAGACCTGGGCAATCTGTTGTTGTCCCACTTCCTCCGTCTTCTCCATTATTTACTAAAGAAGGCGTAACCCACGTGATCCATGTTCTCGGGCCAAATATGAACCCCGGGAGACCGGACTGCCTTAATGACGACTATACTAAGGGTTGCAAGATACTTCGTGCAGCTTACACGTCACTGTTTGAAGGCTTTGTTTCTATAGTGAAGTCCCATGGTGTAGTCTCCAAGAATAATAGTGAAAGATCAATAGAATCTGGAGATGTCTCGGTCCAAGAGAAAACCCCTAATAAAGAAAATCAAAATGGCAAAAGAGAAGCCGTTCATAAACCTGAGAACAGCAAGAAGAGCAAGCTTGATGTTAACAGACAAAACGAGGTTGAAAAGGGAAAAATAACCAAGAGGTGGGCATCATGGTCGCTTGCTCTTTACCAAATTGCTATGCATCCTTGCAACCATGCGAAGGATGTGCTTGAGATTCATGATGATGCCGTAGTGATCAATGATGCTTATCCAAAGGTCCTTGTCCTGCTCAATGTCTATTTATTATATATGTATATATATTTGTGTGTATGCATGAAAGAGGTAAAGAAAAAAGTACTTAACATGTTTCTTCCATGTTTTCTTATTTATTTCTACCGCAGGCACAACGACACCTCTTGGTCGTAGCTCGAGCTGATGGTCTCGACAGCATTGCTGATGTCTGTGAAAGACACATTCCATTATTGAAAACCATGCATGCTGTTGGCTTGGAATGGGCTGAGAAGTTTATTCGTGAAGATAAATCAATGGCATTCCGCCTCGGGTACCATTCAGTAAGTCATGTTCTGAACTCCATCTGGGTTTGTATTATGACTGCCTTAAACATGAGATGTTCTCGAACTTACATCCCAGCCTGGAAAGATCTTGCAGTTCAAATGTATTTTTGCTTCAAGACTTTGTCTACTCAAGCCAATCTGTTAATACTTAGTAGTTGTATAGGATTTTCCATACTTTCATGATTACAACTTGCATAGCTTTCCATATTCTTATACAGCACATGATTAAAAATTTCACTTTCGTCTAGGTCCCCTCAATGCGTCAACTGCACCTTCACGTGATTAGCCAGGATTTCGACTCGACACATCTGAAGGTCAAGAAGCACTGGAACTCGTTCAATTCCCCGTTCTTCATAGATTCAATAGATGTGATGAATGAACTCAAAGAAGTAGGGTCTGTCACATTGGAGAGCGTTAAGCTTCTGGACAGGGAATTGCGTTGCCATCGCTGTGACACCGTCCAACCAAACATTCCTCATCTGAAGTCCCATATTGCCAAATGTAAATCCCCCTTCCCTGCATCTCTACTCGAAAACGGCCGTCTTATTTCATCGGGAGGTACGTCTAGCAGTGCACCTATCACCACCCCTGATGAGTAGTTTTCAGCTTCTTCTCTTTTGTGGGTAAATTTGTACATTATAATCTTCTCTTAAAGCCCTTTATGGACAGTGTAAACTGTTCTGAAATGTGGAAATGCTCATAGCATGCTAGTATATGAAATCAGTGGAATATTTCCACTGGTTATCATATTTTTTTTTATGTTTTGTATAGTACTAATGCAAATACAGTCTATCTACGTGTATAGGAATTGTCTACTTATTTTTTTTGTCCTACTATGCTGGGCCGTGTGGGCCCGAATATATTGGACTAATGGCATATTGGGCTGGCCCACATTACATATATGTTGGGTTAGTGGGCCCAACCGACAAACAACCAGTGTAAAGTTTAATTTCGTACCAAGTTATTCTAGTATGAACTCGATTTTTCTAACTTTAATTAATCATGTTAACTTTAGTCTTCATCACTAGCATAAATCTGTTTGGTGCAAAAGTCGTGGTCACTAATAATTTTCCACTCGGCCTAAACCACATTTGCTAAAGCAACAAGGACAATACACTAGTGGACCTTTGCTCTGATAATGGCGTTCTGATTAGTAAGAATCATATACTCAACTCATATTCAATCAAGTGGTTAAGTTTTTTTCCTTTTTCTTTATTTAATATTTCTGAGTTGTCACGTTTTTGGATATATAATACGCGACTATTTGAATCTCACTAGAGAAGGTAGGGACGATTTCTAAACCAGAAAAGTGACGAGAGAGAAATAGGTAACGAAGTTCTCAAATATACAGATTCATAGACGATATATGCTAACGAAACGAAGAAGATACTCTACTGAGGATTTGGAGGGCGGCTGTTAGCTGCAGAAACCCGGGATCCCCATTCGAGAAGTTCTTTGCTCGTGTCGTCTTTATGAACTATGACTTCGATGAAGCACAAGGAGTCCTTCTTGTCCCCCGTGGCGGTTGCAATGGCCTGGATGAGATCCTCCTCGCACCATACCTGAATTCAAGTGAAAGCGAAATTACCAGATTTAGTACATGGGAGATGTCAGGTTAGTAACTTTGTAATGGAAGTGAAACTGAAGTTGTGTTTTACCTTGGTAGTCCAGCATTTGCCTTCGCCGTTGTGGATAGCATCAACCAAGGCAGTGTAGTTCCAGTTCTTGATCACATTATACGGGCCATCATGGATTTCAACCTCAATGGTGTAGCCACCGTTGTTGATCAAGAAAATTATCGTCTTCTGCCCACTTCGAAGCATTGTTGAAATGTCCTGAGCTGTAACCTACATCCATTAACAAAGGAGATTGTTTATATCGGACAGAAAAGTTCGATATTCGTTGAACTATACCACATTTCAAGTGGAATAACAGATGCAGCACCAAGAAGTTAGGCAAAGAAGCTCCGTCATCTAACTAAACCACGTCTTATGCTAGATACTAAATGAAACACCGAGAATAACAATAGGCTAAATAGAGATATACCTGGAAGCTACCATCTCCTATGCAAGCAATCACTCGTTTCTCCGGTACAGCCTGTGCATACCCCAGAGTTGCACCAACAGACCAGCCAATAGATCCATACTGCATTTGGAACTCATACCTACAAAAAACATAGTTCCAATAGTAAGAAGAGTGATGAATCATGAACTCCAAATCAACTGGAAGAACAAGAAATCTCACCCGCATCCTTGTGGTAATTTGAGTTTCTGGCAGTTAAACCAGGAGTCTCCAGTCTCAGCAATAACAGCCGTCTCTCCTGAGAGCATCTTCTGAATATGCTGAAACAGAACATTCACCCTCAACGGCTCCTTCGGCTCACTCTTCGGAGGCTGCCCTTCAGAAACATAAATCCTATGGTAATTCTCATAAGCAGTGGTGTTTTTCTTGAGTCGTTTCGAGAGGGCAATCAAGAAATCCTTCATCAAAATGCAACCAAACGCAGGCCCATTGCCAATCATAACGCGATCAGGCTGAACAAGGATTGCCTTCTCTTTCTTTAGAAGAAGAGAGTACCCAACGGAACTGTAGTCGTTGAATATAGGTCCAGCAAAGATATAAGCATCAGCAGATTCAACGATCTCAGCGCAGAAGGCAGTGCTCACAGCTCCCCAGTATGTGCCGATGAAATGAGGGTGGTGCTCAGGCACTAGTCCTTTAGCTGAAGGCATAACTGCGAGAGCATAGCCACAAGCATCTGCTAGCTTAACAAAAGATTCACATGCTTTCGCCACACGAAGTTTCGGGCCTCCTACCATTACCGGTTTCACTGCTTTGTTCAAGAATTCAAATGCTGCTTCTACTGCAGCTTCAAGCCCCATTTTATTACTTATCCTACAAAAGGAGAAACAAAACTTTTCTTAAAAAGGAGAGATTATATTCCAGCAACTTGCTCATCAACTACATATAAATCCACTACCGAAATCTCCATCGCTCAAATTCATAATTTTGCATCACAAACAGAGAACTTCGGTGCACATAAAAATTCAACCACTGGTAATTTGCAAACGAGTTTAACTAATTCCTCAATCGAGTTCTACAATTATGAATAGAATTGTTTAGATTTCCTAATAAATATAAGGCAAATCGAAATTCTTACGAAATTAATCAGCTTAGGGATGAAATAAGATTACTTTGGTGAGAGAGAAAACGGTACAGGTTCGCGGCTGAACGTCGGATGTGGAATCGCCGGCAAGTTACAGCTCACGCTTATGTACACCGGCTTGCTCTCCTTTAACGCAGTCGATATCGCAGTATCTATCAACTCATGAGCATCTTCCAGATTGTTCACCACCGCCTAAAATCAACAAAAAAGAAAAGAAAAATTATACAATCGGTGCAACTCTGTTTCAATTTTTAGACTTCGATTTTCCAATCACTGAAAACAAGCCGATCGATTAGCTTAGTGCGCACCTGATAGCAGGTAACCGTCTGGAAGCATCGCATCTCCTGCGAGAAATCCGGCAAGCCGATCGTGTGGTGCAGGATTCTGTTAGTGCCGTAATCGTTCGAGTTCGGACCTCCGACGATACAAATCACCGGTAAGTTCTCGCTGTAAGCTCCGGCGATCGCGTTCAGCACGCTCAGCCCTCCGACCGTGAACGTGACGGCGCATGCGCCGACGCCGCGCGCCCTAGCGTAGCCGTCCGCCGCGTAGCCGGCGTTGAGCTCGTTGCAGCAGCCGACCAGGTTGAGCCCTGGCTCCGCGATGAGATGGTCGAGCAGCGTCAGGTTGAAGTCGCCGGGGACGGCGAAGACGTCGCTGACGCCGATCTGCACAAGGCGGCGGGCCAGGTGGCGGCCGAGCGTGGCCTCGGCGGAGTTGAACGGCACGCCGCAGGACTGGATGGTGGAGACGACGCCGTTCGAAGGGAGGCAGCCGACGTCGTTACACGTGGCGGCCTTGCAGGTGTCCAGCGAACCTAGCTTAGTTTCCATTGTGAGAGTGACTAGAGTAGTAGATCAGAGGAAAAAAATGGCAGGAAATTGAACTGAAATTGAAGATGAGTGAGAAAATGCAGTGATGGTGCTTATATAGTTGGGAATCGGAGGAGAGAGAGAGAGAGAGAGAAACGAGGGGCGGAATCGGGATTGAAAAAAGGAGGACTAATACGAAAGGCGGTGCGACTGTTGTCCGGTTAAGAGATTGGAATCGTGGTTTCCTAATTGCATGGCCATCATAGGCATTCAATATTCTTCTTTATTAATTACAATCGCATCAAATTACAAACATACTTATAAATTAATTAATTCACATTTAAACTATTTTAGATGATTCATGATTAAGAAAAGAAAAACTTTAGATAAAATATAGCGTATGGTAGCATTAGAATAATCTCCTATGTTCCGATGAAATTCGTATCGGGTGATTAAGTTAAGTCGAATAAAATTAGTCGATCCGTAACGAAATTTGACTCAAATTATCTCCAAGGATGTCAGAGAATAAAATTTGTACGTTAGACATTAGTAAAAGGAACTAATATTGAGAAGAGAAGGCAATTCAGTTTTTTCTTTGTTATCCGTCAAATACTCGTATGTACAAGTATACAACACAACATCACTAACAGGTGTACGTGTATTGACCAAACAATCGGTGGTTAAGTTTTAGGGTCAAAGGACACGACTTCAGAGTCCTTCCGTACTTTATGATTTTATTCGAAAATCACCTATAATTTTATTTTTATTGACCAACTTTTGAGTCACGAGCTACCAGCCACACCACTGTAAACCACCATAAACCATCTTTTTTTTTTTTCAAATAAAATACTACCACTCCGGTCCAGGCTTCTTGACTCATATTCCTTTTTGGTACGTCCCACACATATTGACTCATTTCCTTTTTTAGAAATAATTAGAGTATAATAAGTACAATTAGTAAACCCCTTATTACACTTAACATTCCATACTTAAATCTCATCCACTCATTTTTCTGCACGTAGTTCAATATAATTTAAATTTTGAAAGTTTAAATTATTATAACTTGCTCGTTTGTTATCGGATTTTTATGATTTTTATATCAAATTAAAGGTCTTGATACGATCTTTCATTTAAGATCAGACAAGAACATGTTTTTATGCATCTATGATGCTCTGTTTCTAAAATATGTCTAAATACATAAACCACATTACATTTCCCTACAAAATACACTTTATACACTAAACATTTTCGTCTTAGTTCCCGTGCAAAAAGCAAATGAGTCAATATGCGTGGTCCGGAGTGGTACAAATTAGCCTGTTTTTCAAAACCAACGAAACAAAAAATCGGATACTTTCACTTTCAACTGCACCACCACCCGGTTTTGGGCCTTCACAAAACGACGCCGCATGTTCCAGGCGGCGCGTGTCACGACAGGGGCCGCACGTGACCGTACCCGGTGAATGCACGAGACCAGCCGACTATTGGTAGTTGAAACCCTGCCTAATTTTTTATTACCACCATGTACAAAAATTGAGGCTTCGAAGAGATTAAGCTCAAACTTGTGTTATATACAATGAATCCCATACAAGAAATAACGTTCCCGTTTCCAAGCCTCAAAGCCCTCAGCAGAGCTTATACCAAAACTTGTGTATTACAAGCTTTCTAGTAGGATTTCGTCATAACTCACTAATCTATCAATGGGACCTAAGATATAATACACACGGTGTCGAAGCGCCAACGAAACAATAGTACATGGTCGTAGGATTTGGGCGATATACGTACCAGTGCCTTTTCAGGTCCGGACCGTTTTTGCCAGCATTTCGGATGGATGTCATTTTAGGGTAGGCTTTTGTCTTGCCTTGGAGAATTGTACGTCTCCATTCAGTACCGAACTTATGAAACTCTCGGTTGTTTCTTCAGTGATTTCAACCTGAGACACGGCATATGTTCCTCTCTTTGGTTTGTAGGCCAATAGGAGCTTATCTGATGACTTGAACCTTGATTTGTCGAGGGCAGTTAAGAATGATTGATGCTTCGATGCATCCAAGAGAGAGTACGAAACCGAGTCCCTTGAACCGGATGCTGATCTTTGTTTTCTAGAAAATGATTTTTGAGAAACCTGTTACATTCACAAACATATAAGCTTCGTATAGATACAAATCAAAATTTGGTTTTAATGAAAGCAAGACTGCTAGCTAGTGGACTATACTCCACATTAGCATCGCCCAAAACAAAATATTCAGGAAAGAGTAGTGGCAGGGAACAGAGAATTGTTTCTTCAATCCTAAATCTATGGAAATCAAGCATTTAAGGTAGTAGGAAAGTAGTAAACTTACAGATTGCAGAAGCTTTTGTAACTTGTCTCGAGTTGTTGCTGACTTGAAGACACCGATCAAGCAAACTGGGACTTTCTCTCCACATATATCATCAAAATTCGAAGCAGCAAGCACTGGTATGCCTGATTGACTAGTATCCTTCCTGACAGAAGCCTTCTTATTCTTTTTCTCGAAATTTTCAAGCAAGCCGCTTAGCTCTTGAATTGTAGATTTGAGGTCTTTTGCAGATATACCAGACTTGAGAATTTCTTTCTCTCCATTTGATAACCAACCAACAACTGCTGGGAGTGAATCGATACCCAACTTTTTCACAGAGGGGTCTGAGGCATCATGTACCTGATTTCCAAAACCAACATCATTTATCCATTTTTTAAAATGAAGAGCAACAAATTTTTAGCGTGTATTTTTCCATGATTAAGTACCTCAGCGTCGTAGAATAAGAAACGCTTGTGATATAAGCCACTGAGTGCTCGCCATATTACAGGAGTGTTCTTCTTAGTAGAGAGAAGCAATACTTTCGGCAGTCTTCCTGATTCAGACGCAGCATCAAAACTATCCAACTTGACCCGCCTAGAAAATCTTGGTAAATGGTCTTGACAAAAGCTTTTCAGGGATTTTACATCCAAGTCACCACTGTATTCCACCAAAGAAGCTTTTTCCCCAGATGCATATGAGTAGACAACAACTTTTGGTTCTCTGCGACTGAGTATACCAAGCTCCTTGCACAAAGATGTCTCAGAACCACAGTTTATAGTCCCAGCCTGCACAGGAAACCATTAATCTAAGCACACTTAAGAGAATCTACAATAAGATCTACCATAGTTTAAAATGGCCAAATACCTTCAATGCTCCTTGAAGTGAGGTGGCAACTTCCTGTACAACAGATTCATAATATTGAGTCTCCTGTGAATTTGATGAGTGAACTAATAAGAGCCATGTCATCCCATTGTCAACTATCTCTTTCCTGTAGATATTGGAATTCACGGATTGTATGCTCTTAGCAGATTGTCTGCTCCCATGCTTTGACCTGCCCGAGCTACCGAAACCACCAAACTGACTGCCTCCTCCCATACCACCCCCAAAAAAGTTAGAAAATATGTCACCCATGTCAAAACCACCTCCACCGGAACCAGGACCACCAAATGAAAATGAGAATGATTTTGAACCTTCTTGTCCTCCCATATTCTGCCATTCACCTGGTCTAAAATTGAATCCACTCTGTCCTGGTCCACCACTGGTGAAATAGGAATATCCTCCATGCTGTCCAGGGCCTCCAGAATCAAACCCTGGACTACCTCTCTCATCCCCATAGAGATCATAATTCTTTCTCTTCTGTTCGTCAGATAAGATTTCATATGCTGAAAACAGATGAAGAAGAATTGGGATAAGTAAGTTAGAATATTGAAGGCTCCAGATAATTAGAAAATAACAGATTTTGCAAGGGTATCCCTACTTGAAGAGATATATCAACTTCAAAACAATTGGCATCGGAATTATATACCATACAATCATTTAACCACAATACTGAAGTAGCTCGTATCAGATATAATAAAATGTCGAATGAACCCAACTATCAATGTGATCACAAAATGAGAAAAAGGAACATAGTTTAAACAATAATTCTGCTTTGAGGGATAAAGGAGATCTGAAACATGTATTGCTTATCTGATTATTTCAATTCAGACAAATTCCACAATAATATCTCGTAGCTTCGCCTTGGGTTAAGCTGAATTGAAGACTACAAAAATATGATTTCCACTAGCTCTGGTGGTGGGTGCACTTAAAACCAATTTCAAGGATCGAATGTTTCTGGATTGATAATCACAATGGATATAAAACAACATAAATAAGATCATTATGCAATCTCACCCTCCCCCTTCACCCACGATGCAGAAGCCTAAAATCAAAAGGATGTGAATTGTACCATTGTTGATCTCTGCAAATTTTTCTTGGGCCCCTTTATTCTTGTTTTTGTCAGGATGATATTGCAGAGATAACCTGCAACAACATGCATCAAAGTTAAGACAAGGACAGACTAACAAAACACAAACCAATTTCGTCTAAATCTTGCAAAGTGAACTCACTTGTGAAAGGCCTTTTGAATTTCACGGTCACTTGCATTTCGATCAACCCCGAGCACCTGGAAAAAAGGAGAGCCATTTATAAGAATATAAATAAAAAGATGTGATAGCGAAGTTGTAAAAGGTGCCCATTCAGAAGCAGAACATAAATCCTACAAGCGCGAAAGCAAGAGCCCTCTGATGCACCATCCCCAAGTTAGAACTCTGTTACTAGATAGGAAAAGAATCCCTAATAGTTCCTTAATTCAGACTAATAAACAATGGAACATCGTCGGCACCGCGCAACAACTTCATTTTACAGCATAAAAAAAGAGAAATGATCTTAGAAAGGAATGCCTAATAATTAGAAGTATTACTGAGTTCGCCTAACGAAAACCATGAAACATCCCTGGTAAGTTCAACTAACTTATATCGAACATAAAAGAAGAAACTCTCTGTGCATTTTGCAATCTCATGCTGCATATTTGAACACAATCTGTCCACAAAAATATCAAGGCCTTGCACTGCAAAGCTTCGGCACCTTCTCTGCCGTCCTTCCCCCATTTTCTTTTCCAAGGTTCCTTCAGAGCCCAATTCCACCAGCACAATCACGATTCACGTGGCTCCTCGAAGAAGCCGATCACATTACACTGTCCACACAAATTAATACATTCCTAAATCCTATTGCAGAAAGCATGCCACATCAAAATGCGAGTTCCTACAGGCTACAAACATAACTAAAAATCACCCAATCTCCATCGATTCAACCCTAAATCACCATGAACGTGCCGTAGGCTGTGATAGAGTAGAATTATTACCTTGTATGGGTCGGTTGTCTTGGATTCTGCGCACAGGAGAAACAAAATTCCGGCGGCAATCACCGGCGACACGAACCGATTCCTCATGTTTCGTTCGTTAAATCTTGCAGCGGATGAATTTTTCACGAATCACTTCGATAATTTTTTCCTTTTAAAAATTTGAAGCTTTATTAAGGTTGAGGGGGGTTGGGAATTAATACGTTGCGGGAGGGGTGGGGAAAAATCTAGAGTGTTCGTCAGCTCCTCCGACGTGGCACTCGTTGAAGAGCTCCACGAGCTTTCAGCCAATAGGATTCAAGAGTTTCTTGGATGGTGACGTCAGATGATATAAACCGCCAAGCTTTCATTAGCGGGACGTGTAAATGCAAATATTATTAGCGCTAAATTATGAAAGTAAATAAGTATATTTCTGAATTAAAAAATAGAAAATTAAAACGTTCGGGCTGGGTCGGCCCAGATTGGCCCAACGGGCCCAAGCGCAAAAAAATGGACTGAGTCCGGGCTGGCCCAGATTCTTTTGGGCTCCTAAAATAACAGCCCAAACCTGATATTATATGGGCTAGTTGGGCCCGAATTTTTTGGGGCACTATTTCTAGAGCCCAACTGAACCCTGAATATTGGGTTAAGATGGGCCAGGCCGCATTTTACAGTTTTATTATACAAACTCGAGACCTTTAGTCCCGAAGCTTAATCCTTATTCGATAAACTAACACATTTGACAGAAAAATTAAAAAGTTTCGTCTGACAGTATCATTTTTATCTTTACGCACCCATTCCTTTTTTCGTCTCTCCCCTGTACCTTATGTGTTACTCGCTATTTTCAATCGTAGCACCGCAGATTAGAACATTATCTCTCGAAGTTTCTTGAACTTGTTAAAATGTGTAATCGAATACAGTCTATACCCTAAAAAATTGTACCCATATGAAGTAAGTTGATTCGATTTAAAGACTTGCATCCATAAATTCAATTGCCAGTGGTGATCACGGTGCAACGGTTGCACAGTTATATAACAATCGTTGTATTACGGAATTCATTTAACAATGGCGACCACGATGCGGACGATTGTACAACTAAATATACAACCAATAGTTAGAAGACGTGCTACGATGGTTGTCACTGGATACACATGACAAAAATATCGAGATGGTGTCACCTCGGTAATATGTGCAACAAAAGTCATTTTCACAACACTGAGTACTAATCGGAGGAAATGCTAACCCTAAAGTAGGTCATGGTTTTGGTCAGGATTAAGTTTTGAATTGAAATCGAGACGTCGTTCCAGTTCCTCCCACGACAATTGAAATCGGACTAGCATTCCACATGGTTATAATTCCAATTCGAAACTGACAGTTTAGTTTCGGTTCTCCATTCTTTTTTTATGATTTTTATTGCGTGATAAGTTTTTTACCTTTACTGTAAACGTACAATTTTTTCCCAATTTTACAACTTTTTCGTTATGAAATATATCTAGACAAGTAATATTTGTTGGGTCTTTTGAAAAGCGGGCACTATTCGAATTGAATTCAAAATATTCAAAATGACCAAATTTACCTATTAACTCATTATTAGTTGATTTCTTATATTTTTGATATATTTTTGAAAGTATAGATCAACCATAAAATAAAATACACTAATCAATTTTATTCTAGAAAAAAATATAAGTATTCATATTCACAATGTATAAAACCTCCGAAGAGAAAGCCCCTGACAATGATAACAGCTCATCTCCTTCCAGCTTGTAAACTTCAGCAGCAATTTCATTTTGCCCTTCGTCCGCCCCCACCACCGCTTAACCCTCGGCCGGAAAAATTTAACCCTCCGGTCGCCGCCGTCCGCCGCCTCCATATAGCGTATTCAATAAGCGGTCGGTTCCCCCGTATCGCTTGATACTGCGGCGGTTTCACATTCTCCAGTCAACCGCTCGATCCAAAACCGCTCTCCATTTATGCGTCTCGCGTGCAATAAGAGCGCTGTTTTGTTCTAGATTGTTCGAGAAACAGAAATGGCGCTCGCGGTCTCGGACTTGCCGATGATATACGGACTGCTCGCGAATTCAGTGAGTAGCGACTTGAATGTGCTGAAGCCAGCGGAAGATGCTCTCGCGCAATTGGAGAGTAGGCCTGGTTTCTGCTCCTGTTTGATGGTATTGAAGTGATCCTCGCCGCGTTTGCGTTAGTTTTGTGTATTTGTTGTGAATGTGTAGTGTAGCTACTGGATTTGTTATTATGAGGGGTTTTGTCGATGTGCAGGAAGTGATAACAGCGAAGGATTTGGCGTCGCAGATTGATGTGAGACTGATGGCGTCTGTTTATTTTAAGAACAGCGTTAATCGTTACTGGAGGAACAGACGTGACACGACGTAAGTGATTTCATGCTTAATATTGTTTCGTTCTCGTACATTAGGAACTGCGGATTTGTGCCAGCGTAACTTGTGAATGAATAAGTGCAGTTGTCACTTGACATGTATTATGCTAAAGCTGCTGTATAGACATTTTAAAATGAACATCAGTGAAGGTTTGCTTCTAGATTTTGATTGCCGAAATGCATTTGCAGGGGAATAAGCAATGAAGAGAAATTGCATTTAAGGCAAAAGTTGTTGTCTCACTTTAGAGAAGAAAACCATCAGGTAATTTTTGCATTTACATCTATTAGTTGTCTCCCTGCAGCCTCATAGTTCTCTCCAGCTATTAATAACATGCCCCTGCTGAGCTGAGCACTACATCAAGTTACTTGTGTTGCTTATATATAGCAGTTCGTTGGCATTTCCTTTTTCTTTTCGTATTAGTTTTCTCTTGAATATTGTTTGCTCTATGAAATGTGATTCTTGTGCAGATTGCTCATACTTTGGCTGTATTGATATCGAAAATTGCTCGCATAGACTACCCAAAAGAATGGTATGCTTTCTTTGCTTCATCTAAGTGTAATTAGTTAGTGGAAAGAATTTAGTGAAAGATTATCTAGTGTCCGTTTATCTTTTATAAACTAGCTAGCAAAAAGTGAAGAATTAGAATGAGAATCCATTTTCCAGTTTCGAATGATAATGACGCATACATAAATAGATAGCTTAAGAGATATACAATGATTGAGGGGACCAGACTTTAAGAGACCAGCCATGCATAAGTCCTTTGCTTATTCTGGATTTAATGGCAATTGTTATTGACTAGAAAGAATGTAATGGATTTGACTAGCTGCTATAGATTCATTCCTTGTTGAGGGTAGAACAGTTGCACTTTAGGATAGCTGGAGCAGCATTCATGTTTTCTCATTTCATTTCAATATGAAATACAGAGGGCACGGTCTTATATTATGGAACTTGCACCAACCATTCGAGCATGATGAACCTAGCTCTTATATTTCACTGAGGCACTTCTAGTTATTTCGCTCTTGAACTGTTGAAGCTATACGTGTTTCTTACCCTTTCAACATGTTTTGGCTTAAAAAAAACTTAATATAGCTCCTTATTATGGCTGGTATACAGTTCAATTAATCGCTGGATTCTCTTCCTATTGGGTTACAGGCCGGACTTACTTTCAGTGTTAGCACAGCAGCTTCAGTCAGCTGATACATTAACTTCTCATAGAATATTTTTGATTCTTTTTCGAATTTTGAAGGAGTTGTCAACCAAACGTCTTACTTCTGATCAGAGGACCTTCTCTGAGGTGCATATTATCATCCTTTTGACTTTCCCTTGAAATTTCCTGCTTACATTCTTAGTTGGCGGCACATTTCACTAGCTAATCTTTAAAGTCAGATCTCATAATGAAGCCATGTTTGAAAACATAAACATATCACACTGTCAGAAAATTTACCCACTCATTGGTGATTTAATAATTTTGGTAGAACATTTATATATTCTGTGTGACTGAAGTGAGGTGTTTACTTTTAATTGTATATATACTCAGTTTCCTTTCTTCTTCTTCATTTTTGAGTAATATGGTTTACATTAGGAAGGCTTGAACGTTGCATTTGTTGGATTTATTGAGTCGATGCCCCAGTCCATAAATTATAATCACTTTATTTGAGGGAGAAGATACTTACTGTGAATTTAGCAAAAATTGTGGGTCAAATTAAAACCACTGCTATTTCGTTACGGCATCTCATTATTTTTGAGAATTTATACCATTTGCTCGATTATACTTTGTCAATATTGGGCACATAGATGTTAAATTCACACTCAGAAGCTTTAGTCCTAGCGTCTCTTGCTTTTATGTTGATTCAATGTTCCCTTTGCGTTGTGCCGTTGTCAATTCTATCTTTTATGACAGTTGATAATTTTATTCTGTGAACCTCATATTTGATTGTTTGGCAGATAGCTTCGCAATTCTTTGATTACAGCTGGAACCTGTGGCAGAGTGATGTACAGAAAATCTTGCATGGTCTTCTGGTGCTAGCTCAAAATAGTTCCGAGTTGCATCATGATGATATGTACTTGATATGTGAAAGATGGTTTCTGTGTTCAAAGATTATACGTCAACTTATAGTTTCTGGCTTCCCAAGTGATGCAAAGTCTATACAGGTAAAGCTGCTTCCCTTTATTTTCTTCCCCTCACACCTGCATTTCCGCACCCCTTCCCCTTTCCCTCAGTTATCTTTTGTGAGTTTGGGGTATTAACTTTTTATTGCCTTATAGGAGGTACAACCTGTCAAGAAGGTCTGTCCAGTTATGCTGAACGCCATCCAGTCATTTTTGCCATACTGTAAGATTCTCTCATATTCTTTAGTTTGTGTTCTGTTATATTTTGATGCACTTAAGCACTTCACTTCTTGCATTGTATCTGCTCATGTTTTGCCCTTTTCATGTTGAAGGGAACATATTTTGTGGAGTTCCATGTATGAATTATTCTAGAATTGCTTTTAGATAATTAATTTGTTGCTTTACATATCTAGATGACTGGATTTTTCTTGAGCATCTCAGTCTTAGGTTGCCTTGATCTAGAGATTGCTTGCTACTGCTATAAGGTTATCGTGTTTGTGAACTATCTTTATTTGCAATTTGTGCAGATTCTTCTTTACAAGAAAAGCATCCTAAATTCTTAGATTTCCTGAAGAAATCGTGCACCAAATTGATGAAGATCTTAATAGCATTTCAGCAACGGCACCCTTACTCATTTGGTGACCAAAGTGTGATTGGGCCTGTAGTTGATTTCTGCTTGAATAAGATAATAAATCCTGAGCCAGATGTATTGTCATTTGAAGAATTCTTGATCCAGTGTATGGTGATGATGAAGTCTGTCCTTGAATGTAAAGAGTACAAGTCATTCTTGACTGGCCGTGTTAGGGATGACAACCGGGTCTCGCTTCAGGATATGAAGAAAAATGTATCCACTGCAGTTGCTGGCTTCTTGGCTTCTTTGCTGCCTAGTGAGCGAGTGGTTCTACTATGTAACATATTGATAAGGAGGCAGGTTATCTGGGCTCTATTTGATTTATACCGATTATATCAATGTGGTTAGGTTTAGAGCATATATCCAGGAATAGAAAGGCTACGATTGAAAAATATAATAAATGAATAGATTTTACCACTCTCTATAAGTTCGAACTTTTTGATTAGATGGAATTCTCCCAGCTACTATAAGGTACATGTATAAATGGCAGTCTCAAGCCCAGTGATATCTATTGCTTCATGTTCAATAGTTTTCATCGAAATAAACTATCTGTCTGATTGTCATGGGCCTAATTGCTAGCTTTTAGTATGAGACGATAAAACCACTTTGTCTTTCCTCTTCTCCTGCTTTTCCTCCCCTTTACTTTTGATCGCTTTTCTGCATTCATCTGATCATTGCTTTTCCTTTATAAGCAGGTATTTTGTTTTAACAGCTAGTGATGTGGAAGAATGGTACCAGAATCCCGAGTCATTTTATCATGAGCAGGATTCAATTTTGTGGTCTGAGAGGTTAAGGCCATGTGCTGAAGCCTTGTACATAGTCTTGTTTGAGAATCACAGCCAAGTAGGTCATTTTGACGCTTTAAGACGTAGATTTTGACTTATCTCCAATAGCATTTACAAGTCTGTAACTGTTTATGTTTATTTGATATATGCTGTCCTAGCTACTGGGTCCGGTTGTAGTTTCGATTCTTCAAGAGGCAATGGGCGGCTGTCCTTCTTCTGTCAGTGAAATAAATCCACAATTGCTTCTCAAGGATGCTGCTTATGGTGCTGCGGCATATGTCTATTATGAACTCTCAAATTATCTGAGCTTTAAAGACTGGTAAGCTCTCTCTTTTGTCAGCAAGAACGTGAGCCCTTTCTTTTGAAATGTTAGAAGTAGGATGCTCCTACCTCAATGGTTGTATGTTCTGGTCCAATTTACTATGCATTTGGAAACACCAATAATATGAAAATGGCACTTTATACTCCGGAACTCACTTCTTTTCTTTAATCAGATTTTTTCCCCTTTTGACGAACAGAACCAACTTGTTGTAAACGATAAAATGTAGGTCCAGATAGCTCTTAAGTGAAACCTTATTTGAGTCGCTGCTCAGGAATCTTTTGAACAATTTTAATTGCTATCAAGAGATGAGAGTGATAGTGTGGTAGAGGAACTCAGGACCAAGTTGGATTCAGTTTACCCATTTCTCAATACTTATTTGAATGGATCTCAGTACACTTTGGTTTTTGCTAAGGCTAGCCTGTCTTATCCATGGGTTTTGTAGATTGCTAACGTGGCTAGACCGGGTTGATGAATACGTGTTGTTTGACTTCCCTACCTGAATGATGCAGGGTTCATTGTTTCCAATTCTTGAATAATGAATAATCATCTCTGCTTCTGCAAACGTGTCTCTTCATAACTTCAGTCGATGACAATCTAAGCTGATTTTTTTTCCAGTCCTTTTGTTTTACTTTGCCATGAGTTTATGTCGAACACTTGCTGACACTCTCATACAGGTTCAATGGTGCATTATCTTTTGAACTAACAAATGATAATCCAAACATGCGGATCATCCACAGAAAAGTTGCATTGATCCTGGGGCAATGGGTCTCAGAGGTAAATTGCTTTGCATATGCCATGTTTCACCATTGTGATCTCCTACAATTTGTATCTGTCCCCCCTCCGTCTCTAGTGCTTCTGAATTTAACCATAACATGCCTTATATATTCATAGGAAGAAGGTACTGATATTTGAAGATAACGATTGCAGATCTGATATTCTGTTTTATCTATTTATTTGCAGCTTGCTGTCTTGGTTGATTGAGTATTTCCTTAAGAATTTAGCTAATGCTGAGCACTTCTGTAACATGTGTCAAATTTGGTATATGGTGGTGGCCTTGAGAGTTAGTGCCTTCTAAGAGTGACCGAATCTCAGGTCCAAGCTCAAATCATATCTAATTTTGAATTCATGTCGTATAAAGAATTGAAATTGAAATATGTATTATCAGAAAACTGAGCTTGAAAAATTTAATAACTGATTGGTGGGGAAGAGGAATATGTGATGGGCTAGGCTGTGAACTTTCTGTGATTGGATTTGTAATGAGTGAGGCTAACTGACTTCAGTGTTAGGGGGCTGGGCTGGGCAGTAGTTTCTGTATCTTACTGATTGAAGTGTTGGGTGATCTAATTTGTGGTATGCTCCTTTTAGGTATAGTTAGTTTCTTGAATCTTGACGTCCATCCCTGTTTTTTTGCCTCTGCAGATCAAGGATGACACAAGACGACCTGTGTATTGCGCTTTAACAAAATTGCTTAAGGAGGGAGACTTGTGTGTCAGGGTATGATGCTTATATATGTTACTGGCTTGTGAATAACTCTTGGATTTTTGTAACTTTTGACCTGTTTTTTTCAGCTGGCTGCATCACGATCCTTGTATTTTCATATTGAAGATGCAAATTTCTCAGAGCAGGACTTTTCAGATCTTCTTGCAGTGTGTTGGGATTCATGTTTCAAACTGGTGGAAGATGTACAAGAGTTTGATTCCAAGGTAAGTGAAGGGCTCTTATTTTCCATTTCTTCTACCACTGATGAATGAACATCTTCAGTGGGCTTCCTGTTGTCAACTGCATTAAAGTTCAATTTATGGAAACTGGGACTCCAATTGTTTTCTTATCTTTTTGTTCTTTATTTGAATGAATTTGGTTTGGATCTAGCCTAGGTTCCTTTAAAAAAAAATAATTGGTATATTTCTAATTGTTAAAAATCATTGCGTAAATATCAACTGCTCTTACCCTTTTAAAAATTATTATCTTAGCTTGCTCAGTTGACCTCTTCTGTCATTGCACTCCTAACACACACACACACACAAGTATGTATAATTGTATATATTGTTCACTGTAGCTTGACAAAATACCCCTTCAATTCTCATTTAAATCCAATATCCAGGTTCAAGTGTTAAATACAATTTCTAGTCTCATTGGACGCATCACTGAAGTTATTCCTTATGCAAACAAGTTGATGCAGTTTTTCCAGAAGGTACATTACTGGTTTTATCTTTCCTCATGATCAATAGACGAAGATTCTCAAACTAATTTGTATATGTATCATCTTAGGCTTGGGAAGAATCTTCTGGTGAAAGCCTTCTGCAGATTCAGCTTCTTACAGCCCTAAAGAACTTTGTAACTGCATTAGGTTATCAGTCATCCATCTCTTACAACTTGTTGATGCCCATCTTACAGAGTGTAGTTAATGCTAATAGCCCCGATGAACTTCTGGAAGACAGCATGCTGGTCAGTAATTCAGTTAGAAACAAGATATTTTATGTTTCCAACTGGACTTTAACATTTAAAAGAACTATTTGTTCTGTTCCCTTATCATACAGTTATGGGAGGCTACGCTTACTCATGCCACCTCAATGGTGCCTCAGCTGTTGGGTTTCTTCCCATGTTTGGTGGAAATCTTGGATAGGAGTTTTGAGTACCTAAAGGTACAGGGAATTTGACCTCTTGGTGGCTGTATATTCTCTGGAGTTGCTGCAACGCATGGTTTTTGATATTTAATTGCATATGTAGGTGTCTGCTAGCATCACTGAAGGATACATAGTTCTTGGTGGTTTAGAGTTCCTCAATATGCATGCACAGACAATCGCAAAATTGCTTGATCTGGTTATCGGTAATGTAAATGATAAAGGATTGCTTTCAATTCTTCCACTCGTGGATGTTTTAGTTCAGGTATCTTCGAGCCTTAAGACTGCAGCATTAAAGTTTTACTGCAGAAAACAGTATAATGTATTAATTTGTTGATGGTATAGTTCACTTGTGTTCTTGATGGGTGCTCTATGAATATGTTTTACCTTCTTATTATACAGCTATACGCCATTTTCCTTGTGTTTATCTTTTGCTCTGGAGTAAGTCGGTTTTGCTCTTTTCTTTAAAACTCATTTCTCTACTTTGCAATGCAGTGTTTCCCTGCTGAAGTACCGCAATTAATCACCACCACTGTGCAGGTATTTCTCTCTCTACTCATCAGAACACTGTTTAGTTTCATATATTGAACTCTTAAGGGTTGTTTTGGGTTTTTATATGGGACTTACCAATTTTGCTGTATTTTCTAGAAACTTATTGTTATATGCCTGAGCGCGGGAGATGACTACGACCCTTCTAAGACAGCTGTAAAAACGTCATCAGCTGCCATACTTGCAAGGATTTTGGTCATGAATACTAGTTATCTTGCACAGCTCACATCAGATCCATCGTTGCTAGCACATCTTCAGAAGGCTGGTTTCTCAAATGAAGAAAGCATACTTCTTTGCCTGGTCGATGTATGGCTTGACAAGGTCAGCAAGTGATGTTTAATCATAAGTTCATATTTCTTTCCTTCACCTGAGAAACTACCAATCATCCGTTTCCTGTTGTAGGCTGACAATGTCATCTCCACACAAAGAAAGACTTTTGCCCTGGCCCTTTCCATAATTCTAACATTGAGAATGTCCCGAGTTCTCGATAAACTTGAGCAGATCCTTAGGTAATTCATCTACTTCATGCATGATTTCATCTTCTGCATTTCTACAGACGCAACGCTCTTTAATTTCATTTTCTGTTTTATTCAACTCCTGACAGTGTATGCACGAGTGTTATATTGGGTGGAAACGACGAATTGACAAAAGAGGAATCCAGGTTCGTTTGATTCTTTGTAGTTGATTTTCTCGATTGCCCTTGTATAAATTATTGACTTTGTTATTGATATCAATGTTTTGTAACAGTAGTGACAATATGCAATCCAGCAAGATGGAGATCCCCAGTAAAGAGTTACGGAGAAGACAGGTACTAGGTATCAGACTTCTTTCAAATTTCAAAATCGTGGAATATTAACGAGTTTTATTTTTCTTCAGATAAAGTTCTCCGACCCCATAAACCAAATATCGCTGGAGAATTCACTCAAGGACAACCTCCAGACTTGTTCTGCCCTCCATGGAGAATTATTTAATACGGCCATGTCTAATATTCATCCTTCCTCATTTGCGCAATTGAAACAGGCATTAAATATGCCATAAATTACACCCTGGCTTTTCCAAGCGTGCAGTGGAAATGCAATTTTGTGATTCGTCATTCGTGGTCGATCTATTCTTATATAGAAAGTGTTTTTTAAGTTCTCAAGAAATTTTGCGTTTGTTATTTATGTGTATTATTTTGAGGAGTATTTCATGCAAATGAATTTGTAATTATTCATTAAGAATTATGATCTTAATTAAGGATTTTATATAGGCTAGATTAATCATTGAGTTAGATAATATCCCAAAATCTGCACAAATTGTTACTGGTACTGTTATAATTTCTTCTCAACAAAATATTAGAAAACCTCTTTCACAAATTATTAAGGTATCGATTCTGAGTTCAAAGATAACTATGGATAAAAAAAAACACTCCACAAAACAGTGTACAAAATGAGACAAGTGCAAGTGCAAGTCCCATAAACAACAAAGTAAAATCTCACCAAAGCAAGCAACCGTTGCAACGGGAAGGCCAAAATTTCATAGACAGTACAGAACAAAGAGGATGACTATTCTCATTCTTGAGAAGTTGCGCCATTTGGTGCCTCTTCCATTGGCTCAGCTTCACCGGTATTCTCAGCTTTATCGCCCTTCTTAGCTGCAAAAAATGTTTATAATTACCGAGACGAAGAAATACAAATATTCATAAAGAAAAAGCAGAAGTTATTTGAAAACAAACCAACCTTTCTTCTTTTTCCCACCACCTTTCTTCTTCGACTTTGTGCCCAATGCTAACCAGGTTTTGATCTCAGGGTCATCGACTGTTTTTGTGGGCTGCAGCTCCTGCAAAGGATGGGAGGTGACTCGATCCGACCCGTTTGGCAAAAGTAAAACAGTGAACTTGATGTGTGCTACTAGGTCACCTGTGAAACACAGATTATGATATGAGCACATAATATAAACTAACACGGTAATTTTTTAACACTAGTTATATACTTCATACCAGGCTTTTCATGAAGCACAGGATATGGTTGCAAGAGATCGTGATTTACGCATTCTACTAGACCCAAACGAACACGCTTCTCTTCCAATGCCCTGCATAATAGTTCATCCCACTCATTATCTATACTTAATGGAACCTCAAGACTGCAATGATATACAATAAACAACATACCTTGCAGAGAATGGCATGATCGGGAACTTCTGGCTTATTTCACTGAATATAAATCGAGATGCTTTCATCTTTAGAAGATAGTTCTTGTCAACTGCCCTTTTATATATTGTTGTTTGTTTCTCATCGACCAACTTAGGCTGTAAGTTCAATACAAAATAGCACAATAAGCAATTGACCCTAAAGCGATAAACGAAAAAGCAGGTGCAAATATGTTTACCTTGCCTTCACCAGTACTCGTAACAATATCAATGGCATACACCTCATTTTCCTCAAATTCAGCATCATCAACTCTGGTATCAGGGCCTGTGACACTTAATACAACCTTGTTGCCATCAATCACGAATCGTTTCATTTGATGGCTTAGAACTCCTTCAACAATCTTGCAGTCATAAGCAGCAGCAACTTTTTGAATTGCCTCGCTTACATCTTTGTTCTACAAATTGAAATAAAAAGGCAGTTAGATATCAGAATCAGTAAACAATCAACAGACTCGTTCGTTGTCCATCACAGGTACAAGGATGGAACTCCAGAACAATTGATTCACAAATTCTTGGAATTAATAGTCAATACTAGCTATGGACATGCTTGTCTTACTCTATACAGATAGGGGGATATGATATCTCTATCAGTGTAACTATGACTACAAAGAACTTCACTGGATGCTAGATCCATCGCTTGTGGTTATCATCATCATGTAGAGAATCATATTGGCCCCTTCACAAAGAACTAACAGTACAGACTACAGACATATTATCTTTGTGCTTATAAAGGCAACAAACTAAGTACTTCAAGCCGCAGACAGATCACAAGAAGCACTTATCTATAGTATGTCAAGTAGAGGAAACAGATGAAACTTAATTCACTAACGAGATATCATCTCCGAAAGTGCATATTATTTTAAACTACGATAATCATTAATGGAACGGGACCTCGTACATGTGGAAATAGGACAAAAGGATTTTCATGCTGTTAAACCAATAAATAAATAAAAACAGAAAGAATACATAGCAAAGCATAAAGGAAACCTTGAAGAAGCATAACCTTTTTTCCAGGCCTCACGAGCCTCAACGCAACTTCAGCAGCTGTATTTGCAGCAGCAATAACATCAGCTGCCTTCCCAGTGACTGGCCCCTGCTGAAGCACATGAGTGTGTGCAACTACAGCAATATAGCCATCTATGTGACACCCCATATCTCTGTAGATAAACCACATTACTCCTCATATCAAAAGATGAAGCGGATTACTAGTACCACATTTGACAAATATTTCCTCCAAAACTAGAAAAGAGGCTTACATTTTCACAACATCCCCATCTTCCAATACAGTCTCATCCCCGCCCAATGGTGAGAAATGGCAGACTATATTGTTCACCGAGATGCATGTCGGGAACGCAACACCCCTTTCTATCTTCTTCTTCACTTTCTTATACATGTTCCCCGTTTGCCTATCACAACACACAATTTTGAGACACAATTAGTACAAAATCGCTGCACTGTACTATTAGTCTATGACAACGAAAATTCCTTCACTATTAATCGAAGAATCATCTAAATACACATAGATTACTCACTCTCTGATAAACGAGTCTGCTTTCTCGCAAAGGTCAACAATCTTAGCCTTCGGTTTGCATTCAGGCAACACAAGCTGCAACGCCTCTGTTTGTATTCAATCGGCATTTTCATGCATCCACAACAACAACAAAAACTATAAATAAGTTCTCTACGAAAAGTCGAAAACCATAACACATAAATGCAAGCGGAACATAAGAAATGAACAGCGCTCGTCCCAGCGCTCCAGCACACACACACACACACACGGCGATGTAACATTTCCAGAAAATTTGAGGATGAGCATCTACTAACTGTTAACGATTTCAGCAGCGGCTTTGTATTTCGTGACTACTTCGGAACTGGTGAGATCCAACTCCTGCTCCTCTCTTTCTTCGTCCGACATTGTTTCGCTGTTCTGCTTCAAAGAGGACATGCAACAACACGATAATCGAACGGTTTCAAAGGTAAGGACAAACGCGATTAAAGGATGAACGATGTAATCGTGGCGGAAATCGATGAAAAACGAAATATAAACATTACCAGTTGAGATTCTGAGAAACCTTAAGCGAGTACAGAATTACTGAATTAGGGTTTTAATAAGCTGAGAAATACTTTAGTAGTACTATTTGAGAGAGAGAGAGGAGAGAGGAGAGAGGAGAGAGGAGAGAGAGAGAGAGAGAGAGGGTTTGGAAGTCGGCAGTGCCGCGGTGAGGTGTTTAAATCTGCTTTATACAGACGGTTTTAGCGTTACAACTGCAGTGAAAATGAAAATTGGGGTTTCTTTAATTATGAAAACCCTTTCTTTTCACTTCATATAGTTTTTCCAGAAAAGAAAGAGGAGTGCTCCTATTTTTTTCTTTTTCTCGCGCATTTCAGAAACAATTTATATACGCTGAAATTAATCTTCAATAATTTCTTTAAAAACACATTATGGCGTGAAGTGTCTTAATTTGTTGTTATTGTTCTGTTTTGTGTTTTTAATCTGGCAAATTTGACACAAAATCTTCGGTGTATGCAACGTATCTCCAAATAAACATGTACAATTTCTTAATTTGATAGCTATTACAACGATCCCTCGTGTTATAATAAACTCGTTTTAATATATGGTATATTACAAAAAGGTATAGCATAAATCAATTTTGATAGAAGCGAAAAGCAAAACAAAGAACAGTGAAAGTAATAAGAAATAGCAATACAAAAGATAAGAGTAATACAAAACACAATTACATAAGGCTAATTTTACCATCAAAGAAACTCTGGTACATAAATAATGATAACTCTTTCAGCAATCAAAGATACACTAGAAAAGAAAGGCATTACATACTTCTATGCATCAACGCCTGCAGATAACTCAATCCTTAAAAAAACAGAAAAAAGAACCAACCGTTCCTAAGAAATTTACCGTTGCAATCAAACTATAGATGTGAGGGTGCAAGGTAGGAGTATTAGATAAAGATAGCCTCAAGAACGAGCAATTTCGAAGCTAAGGGCGGCAGATGAATCCATAAGCTCAATCTCTGCGGTTCTAGGCAAGCCAAAAGGGCATGAAAACTTCAAAAAATTTAGTTCCAAGAACAAACCCGAGATATTAAGACTCGCATTAAGCCTGTAGAGGCGCACTATGGAGGTATCTCCTCTCATATAAGCCAATTATCTGATCAGCCACAGCCCACATAATGGCCTGGCCAGGCGGAATCCTCATCAGCCGTGGCAATAAGCCTTTCCACAATGCAAGAATCCCTTCTTCAGCATATATAGTTCTGATAGCATGAAACATACCTTTGTATTTCAATCCACTCGATTTGCTTTGAGCCATGAGCCTAGTTTTCACCACATCAAAGGGTCCGGTGCATACTGGGCCTGCAGTTCCAGCTAGAAATCCTGAGATCATAGATTGCCAAGGTAAGAGGACTTTACCATCCCCTTCGTGTTTACTCCATAATAATCCGTCGAATGCATTTTTAGCACTAAACATGGCCGCTTGGTTTGTTCCATTACGCATCACGGTTGGGGAAGCTCCGGCCCACAATCTGCGTAAGCCTTCTTCACTGATAATCGTACGAGCACAATGTATAGGTCCCTTGTATTTGAAGAGTTCAGGACTCAATCCTCTCTGCTGCTGCAGTCTGATCTTCACTACCTGCATTTTAGTAGAAGTTTGTTTATCTTTTCTACAGGTTGAGAGCAGGGTTGAGTGAAGTATGTCAGGCAAGATATTCGCCTCATGCTATTTTACAAGTTATGTGAACAAGTACTAGAACGGAAGAATTTGAAGGATGGAGCACCAGAAATCAAGCTTACAGATAGGGCAGGACGAAGTAAAGCACGCGACATTACAGAGAACACAAGATATTTACTCGATGAAACGCTAAAGGAACAGGGAGATCACAATACAATAGCTTTTATAGCAAATAAAGTCGAAGTTATATAGCAGTTAGGATAAATTTACTAGTACTTATTTGATTTTGACGAAAACTTAGCCGCAATCGGAGAACCGAGTGAACAGAACCTGTGACTATGACTAGAACTGTATGAATTGCAGCAAACAAAGCTAATTCAGGCTATATCCTCAACTCAAACAATCACAGTTTACAAAGCTCGAGATCAAACCTCCCTCAATTACCTCAATGATAAGCATTCAAACACAATCACTGCTTACGATCTAAATGGATTCCATGCAAGGATTATAGAATTCTCAGGCCAATTAAACAGTTTCAAGCATTCATCAACTAGCTAATTAATCTCCAGGAAATTCGAGGTCAAATAAGTCAAATCAACAACCGGAGCAGAAAATCAACATGAGCAGCGCGAACGAAATGCAGAAAATCGAACTCACAAACCTCAAACGGAGTGACGATAACGAGAGCCTCGAGAACCCCCGCACCAAATCCAGACAAAAATCTCCCATGGTGGCTGAGCTCCCCGGTCTGCGAGTCCTTGAACGCCGACTGCAGCATCGCATTGGACCCCATCCGTAGCGAGTACTTCAGCGTCAAATGCGTAGCGAAGGGAGTCAATCCCTTCCACAACGCGCGAACGCCTTCGCCCTGAACGATGGCGGTGCCGCAGTGGACGATCCCCTTGTACGCGCCGCTCCGGTCCAGCTGCAGCCGAGTTTTGATGACGTCAATCGGCTGCAGGCAGCAGGCCTCGACTATGCCGCCGAATGAACCGGACGCCGCCTTCATGTACGGCGGAATGGACTTCGCCGACTTCTCCGTTTTCTCCGCCATCCGAAATTACTGATTTCGAGGCAGCAAACGGCGCCGTACGAAAGCGGAAACCCTCCCCTCGACGGCGTCGCTCCGGCGCGTGAGGCGGCGGAGGTCCGGATTTAAGAAGCAAAAATTTAGCTGGCAAAGTTGATGAAGTGGCAAAGAGTAGTGGTCGAAATGGAAATGGAATTTTAGACTGTATACTGGTGGGCCCCTAAGAAAGCTCCCTTCATTTCTTTTCTTTTCTTTTCCCTTTTCTTTTACTTTTCTTTCACGTGTGAATATTTTCTGGCTTCTTCGTAGTGGGCTTTGAGTCGGTATGGGCCTGGGCCCGGCCCATCTTGATTATCAGTAGGCTTCAAAATTCAAATTGTATTTAATTTCTAATACAATAAAGTTTCATCCAAGAGCATATACAACATAAATACATGAAAACAAGTTCGAGCCCATCGGGCCACATTCTCGAAACCAAAGTACAGCCCAAACAAAAAAATCCAAAAAAATAAAATCATAATTTAAAAACACAAACAATCAGCCCGGCCCAATTCGGCCGAACCCGGTTCAAGCACTTGATCAACGCGGGCTATTAATGTGAGGGAAGAAGTTCTGACTCGGATCGCTGTTCAAGCTGTACTGGCCGGACAAACCCCCCGTACTGATCGGCGCCGTGTAGAGATCCCCACCGGAAGGGATCGGAACGCTGTAAAGATCGGGCGCGCCATCGTTCGGAATCATCAACCCAACAGTTTCCTCGTCCGCCGCTTGATTCGCCCAAGGATGCCGGTTGAACCTCCTCAAACCCTCGAGCTCCATCGCCACCTCCTTCATCGTCGGCCGATCCTCGCCGTTCAGATTCAGGCACCTCTTCACCAGCTGCGCCGTCGCCTGCAGTTGCTCCAGCGATCCTTCCCTCACCACCCTCGGCTCCAGCACCTGAAACAGCTTGTTCTCCTTCATCGACATGATGAAGTACGTCGTCAGGTTCCGAGTTTCGAGGCTCCGGTCCATATCGATTGGTTTTTTCCCGGTCATCAGCTCGGCTAAGACGACTCCGAAGCTGTAAACGTCGCTCTTTTCGGTCAACTGGCTCGAGTGGAAGTACTCGGGATCCAAGTACCCTAACGTTCCCTGCACCAACGTAGTTACCTCTGTTTGGTCCAGGGAGATGAGCCTCGAGGCCCCGAAGTCCGATATCTTCGCGGTGAAGAACTCGTCGAGGAGAATGTTGGCCGATTTCACGTCCCTGTGGATCACCGGAATGCTAGCGGCTGAGTGGAGGTAGGAAAGTGCCCCCGCGGCCTCACAGGCGATCCTCAGGCGATTCTCCCACGTCAGCCACTCAGCTCCGGCGTTGTTTATGTGCTCGTAGAGGGTTCCGTGGGCGACGTACTCATAGACAAGGAGCGGGACTTCGGCCTCGAGGCAGCAGCCTAAGAGCTTGACGACGTTCCTGTGGTTGATCTGCGTGAGGATCACGACCTCGTTGATGAACTGCTCGATCTGGCTGATGTCCATCACTCGAGACTTTTTTATGGCGACGATGTTGTTGTCGGGGAGGATGCCCTTGTAGACGGTTCCGTAGCCGCCTCGGCCGAGGATCCTATCATTGGCGTAGTTGTTGGTTGCTCTCTCTAGCTCCATTGCCGTGAATATCTTCGTCGACTCCATCGCCCCCTCGTTGGAAGAGACTTGCTGTTTGAGCAAAATGCCTCCGTTTTGCTGGAAGAATTTCTCTCTCAGTTTAATCAGTTTTCTTTTCTTGAGGCTGAAGTATATAACGGATGCGCCAATAATTACAGCCAAGAAACCGAATCCGGTACCTGCGTGCGTATATATAAATTATTTCCAGGTATCAACATCTAACGAACATTTTGAAAATACCCAAGGTGTAATGTAAAGCAACGAGAGAGAGTTACATACCCAAGGCAACCCTGATAACAGGAAACTGAGAGGCGGTAGCAGTGCAAGCGCTTTTCTCCCTTCGGCCATCGCCATTTTCCCCTTCATGACATTTACAGCTGTAACTCCCCACAGTATTTATGCACCGATTTTCAACACATTCGTTGAGGCTTGAGTTCGCGCATTCATCGATGTCTACAGTTTTGAAAATATAAAAATACGACTCGACTTTGTTGAGATGGAGAGTGTTAAAAGTGGAGATAGAAGAGTACATACCTTTGCATTCATCCAGATACGGGTTGCCTTCGTACCCGTCCTTACATTTGCACCGGTACCCTCCCAGCCCGGTGTCGAGGTCAACGCACTCGGTGTTACCCTTGCAAGCGTAGCCAGACTCATTCTTAGCCTCCGCGCAAGTCATGTTCCCTACGGCCCAATCCACCACGACAGGCACCGTAGCCACGACCCGCTCCATGAAATTCGGGTCGGCGAGATCCGGCGCCCCGCGGAACTCGAACCGGCTCTCCTCCCCAAAGAAGGCATAGCTGCACGGGTCGAACGACGAGACGTTGGTGTGGTTGTTGAGGCTCCCCAACGACGCCTCGAAGAATTGCAGTCCCTTGGGGAGAGAGGTCTGGCAGCAGCCGATCCCGGCGCACGAGCCGCCGATGACGTCCTCGGATCGGGAGCAGAGCGTGACGCAGCCGCTGGTGAAGTTCCGGCTCCCGCCGCCGTTGACCAGCGCCAGGTCGTCGCAGCCGACGACGGTGAACTTGTTCAACGTCGAGTAGCTGTAGACCTTGCCCCCGATGTCGGCGGAGGCGGTATTGGTGAGCGTAACTGAGCCGGAGGGGTCGTAGCACCGCCTCGCGACGACGTTGGAGATGCGGCAGCGGCCGTCCGAGATGTCGAAGAACTGGAAGTCCCCATTCAGTGCTCGCGGCGGATCTTCGAAGGCATCGGTGCAGTTGAGCTCAAACTCGGAGTTGAAGGCGCAGCCAGAGTCGATGCCGACGCCGAAGGGATAGGGAACGGTGAGGTTGCCGCACTTGGTGGGGCATCCTGGTTTGCTGATGACGCCGGATTTTCTGATGTTGTATGTGTCGGGGGCGACCGCAGCGGTGGCGGCGGCGGCGACGGCGCTTGAGGAGCTCTTGGCGGCGAGAGTGAGAGTGAGGCCGCTGAAGAGGAGCCAGGCGAGGAGCGGGAACGTGTTTTCTGGCGCCATTGTTGAGATTAGAGAGTTTGACTGTGCTGCAGAGTTAATATAACCATGTAATGAATTGAATGGAGGCTATGGAGCTCGGTATAAGCCGATTAGTGGCGGATAATTGTGCGGTTGACTAGTAAATAACTCGGGTTGTTGGAAGTTGACTTTGAGCAGGTCGACGTGCAAGTCATGCAATAATTTTATTTTAAATAATTAATTTGTTAATTTTAAATGCAGCCTCTTGTTAAAATTACAAGTTGACCTTGACTTAGGGAATCTCGAGTTACCTCTATATCGAATGAAGAAAAACTAACTCATCCAAATTAAATTAATATACTATTTAATTCGAATAATTTTTAAGATATTCTAAACTAAACACCAAATTGTAAAAATTAAGATCTTATTGCCTCGTACAAATACCTTAATTTTATTTCATAAGTATTTCTAAGACTTTGTTTAAAACCAAACTAGTAATCAACCGCGGCAGCTATTTTAGAATCGGAAGAAGCTGTAAACTGTCGTTTAGTCGAAGACTAAGACTTTTAGAGCAGACAACGAAGCGAGTAGAACGGGTCTAATCCTTCGAAATTCCTAAGAAAGTGAGTTGTGAATTCAATATCACATGTGATATATAGAGAGTTTACTTCTGAAATAAAGTTAATATTATTGGTAACGACTTCCAATATTCCTTTTACACTCATGCAGAATGTCCGTGCACTATGTCACACAGTCGATGGAAATTATACACAATCGTAATTCCGACACTTTTAATCGCACAAAAAAGATGCTAGTAAATGAGCCCCTAAATTATGTTACTATATATTTTCATGAGCCAATATCAATCGGGTCAATTTTTCATATAATGAATTATCGAGCTAAATTCGGAGAGCCGTCTAGTAAAATGCATGTTCTCCCTCTAGCGTTGTAAATTTGATTGCTATTATTTGACTACTGTAGGCTAGATGAGCTTGAAAATTTCTTATCAAACTGAACTAACTGTATAAAGGCGCAAAAAATTCTTGAGTGCAGTCGCAAGGGATCAATCGATTACCAAACTCAGCATCGTCTTCTTCACCACCAACCGATTTATGTCCCTTTATCAGCTTCGCGTTCGTCTGCAGCTGCCGGATCGAATGATCCCTCTCTTACCACCGAAGGCTCCAAAATCTGAAACCGTTGACACTTGACAGCGATGCTTAGAACGCGCTGCATTGAGTTGTGGCCAATCAACTACCCTCATGAAAGGAGTATAGGTCGACGGTTCCATGCATACTCTGTCAATATTCTTCACAAACTAACTGTCGTGCCCTAACACAATATACGAAGGGAATAAAATAAAAATTGTATATATATATATATATATATATTTTCCTTAATGTGGACGACACAACTAATTAATTATGAAACCAAGGTGTAATATACAGGGATGATGTTGCATGTATAATCACATTAATTAGCAATAATCTTTTTCCAGAAATTCTCGATCGGTTCATGTTGTTAGTAATGGTTCCTCTTCTGGTGTGTTTTCTGTTCACTAGCCTAACCTCAACATTCTTTGCCGCCGCCGCCGCCGCCACAGCCGACACGTACAACATCTCAAGATCCGGCGTCGTCGCCAAACCGGGGTGCCCCAGCAAATGCGGCAACCTCACAGTTCCCTTCCCTTTTGGCATCGGCATCGACTCAGGCTGCGCCCTCAACACCGACTTCGAGGTTAACTGCACCGACGCCTTAAGCCCCTTCATGGGCGATTTCCAGATATTCGAAATTTCCGACAATCGTATGCGCATTTCCACCTCAGTCTCCGGGAACTGCTTTGACGGAATTGGTTCATCCACCCTGAAAATTAAAGCCTCGTTCGACATCACAGATACTCCCTTCAGTCTCTCCGATCTCAATAAATTCACCATCATCGGCTGCGATGACATCGCACTACTGGCCGGCGGCGGCAGCAGCAACCTGACCGGCGCCTGCGTTTCAGTCTGCAGCAACACCGAAGAAGTCGTCGACGGCGTCTGCTCCGGCAAGGGCTGCTGCCAGACCTCCATACTTAAGGGCGGTCAGTTTTACGATACGGAGATTAGTAGCTTGAACAAACATACAAACGTTTTTCCGTTCAACCCATGTGGGTATGCGTTTGTTGGAGAACAGGGAAGTTTCGTGTTCCGAGCCGCGGACCTGTCGGACCCGAACTTCGTGGATCGGGTCAAGGCCACCGTGCCGGTCGTTTTGGATTGGGCGATCGGGAATATGACCTGTCAGCAGGCCATGAAATCTGATGGTAATAACTATGCTTGCATGCCTAATAGTTACTGCGTTGACTCCAACACTGGGTTGGGAGGGTACCGCTGCATTTGCGACGAGGGCTACATAGGCAACCCATACATCGCCTCAGGCTGCACAGGTACAATGTAGAAGATGGGATGAAATTCTCGACTGTATTTCGATATGACATTTTCTATCGATGGTTACCCTATATCAAAAACTCAAAAACCTTTTCAAGACCAATAGTACAATACTGTGGAACTAATTTCTGCATATGTTTTTCAAAAATGCAGTCGACTTGTGTTCGAAGCCGGACCTTCACGACTGTGTGGAGATTTGTGTTAGCGGTGTGGACAGTTTCAATTGTCCCTGTCCAGATGGGGAATATGGGGATGGGAGGAAGAGTGGTACAGGTTGCACCCCTCGCAATTCCGGCCACCACTTTCCCTTAATCAAGGTGGCTGTAGGTATAAATTCAAGTTCCTTTTTTCAGGTGTTTCTTACATGAAATTTATGCTACAAGTGTTGTTTGTTAACTTATACACTTCACATTCGGATTTACTAGTATTATACGTAATGAACAGTATTAATTCTTGAACAATTGAATACAGGAGTTGGATTGGGATTTGTGTGGTTAGTAATTGTAGTAACAGGTCTCTATTTCTACATCAAGAAAAGATATCTCCTCAAGGTGAGGGGCAAGTTCTTCAAGCGAAACGGCGGCTTAATACTAAAACAACGCATCTCTTTGAAAGACGAAGGCTCGATTGAATCAACGAAAGTCTTCACAGCTGAAGAGCTCATGACAGCAACCAATAGTTATGCAGAAAACAGAATCATCGGCAGGGGTGCGTACGGCACTGTATATAAAGGCATTCTACCGGACAAAAGCATGGTCGCCGTAAAGAGGTCGACAATCATGGACGAGAGCCAAATCGAACAGTTCATCAATGAAGTCATCATCCTCACACAGATCAATCATCGAAACGTTGTCAAACTGTTGGGATGTTGTCTGGAGTCCGAGGTTCCTATATTGGTGTACGAATACGTCTCGAATGGGACGCTGTTTGAGTACATCCACAACAAAGGACCGGCTACGAACTGGCTGTCTTGGGAGAATCGACTCAGAATCGCATCTGAAGCTGCAGGTGGTGATCCACTCTCTCTCTCTCTCTCTCTCTCTCTCTGCCACAGCTAAACTTTATCTGTCTACACTACAGGTGCTCTCTCTTATCTTCATTCAGCTGCCTCAACTCCCATCATTCACAGAGATGTAAAATCAACCAACATTTTGCTAGACGCCTACTACACCGCCAAAATTTCCGATTTCGGGGCGTCCAGATTGATCCCGTTGGACCAGAACAAGGTGACTACGATGGTCATAGGCACGTTCGGGTACCTCGATCCAGAGTACTTCCACACAAGCCACCTGACAGAAAAGAGCGACGTCTACAGCTTCGGGGTCGTGCTCATAGAGCTACTTACAGGGCGAAAGCCGGTTGACATGGCGAGGAGCGAAGATCAGAGAAGTCTAACCGCTTGCTTCGTCACGCACTTGAAGGAAAGCCGACTGTTCCAAATTTTGGATGCGAGGGTCGTGAGAGAGGGAAGCTTGGAGCAGCTGCAGGCGATGGGTGAACTAGTGAAGAGATGCTTGCATTTGAACAGGGAAAAGAGGCCGACGATGAAAGAAGTGGCTACGGAACTCGAAGCGTTAAGGAAGTTCACGATGAGTACTCGGACTGATAATAAACCCCTTGATCGAGAAACGGAGGGAGGAATTGGATTAACCGATCTTTACACTGTCTCGGTTAGTCCCTTGTAGCAGCACTGGAGAATTCCCGGGGAAATATAGTTCGAGCACTTATTCAAGTCAAACTCAACAAGAGATGTAATTTATGAATTGAAATTTTTATTTTTTATTTTTTATTTTTTATTTTTTATTTCTTATTTCTGAAATGGAGTGTGCGTATAGATTGTTTTGGAAGGTAACTAATTATGTAACATTTGTGTAACTTTTTATCATCTTTAATTATGTCGAGCGATAACTATATTTTTCGTGCTTCATACACCGATTATTTTTCCTAAAATCAATTAATTTCGTGCTTCATACACTGATTATCTTTCCTAAAAATAATTAGCAGATTGGGTATTTTTTGTAAATTACTAATAACAATCATTGACTAATTAACAACTTCCCCTCACATAATAGCATCAAAGTCAACTATGTAAAGATCACGATTCACGACCTTTGCAATTTGTACTTTTTTATCTAATGAAAAGTCAATTTAGTTTAATTTTTTCGAGCGAACATATACTTTGAGTTGCACTGATATATAGGATTGGGGTGGTTGTATTTAAAATTTAACCACCTAACCGAATCTAATAATAGAGAAAGCAGTGCTATAGTTTTGCACTAATATATTAGTCGGACGACGAACTCTTCTCAAACAAACATGTGAGATTCGTCCGCAAATTCCATATAGATATATATAGAATATTATATTCTTGGAGGAATTATTATATCTTTAGGATATATTTGGTATGATATCTTTAGGATATCCTTTGGGATTCCTTGTTCATCAAGTATTGAGATTCCTTGTTCCTCAAGGATTAGGGTTATATACACCACTATATATATGGGGTGTGTATTCGTTATTTGGACATCGGTTTTTGGGGTGAGAGCTTAGCCGATATCGGTTTTGTGAGCTGAGAGATTTCTCGTTTCTAGTTACTTTCGGGTTGGGGGAATAGAAGATAGGTTTTCTTCTTTGAGTGTTTCTCCATTGTAAACTTTGTAATCTCTCACGTATACTTTGTAATCTCTCACGTATAGTAGATCATATTCAGTTGACCCTCCGTGGACGTAGGCATTCTGCCGAACCACGTAAACTGCTCGTGTTCTTGATCTATTATTTCCGTTCTGCTCTCATATCATCCTCATAGATATTGTTATCGCTGGCGTTACGAGTATTGTTCTGTGTTGTGTTATAACTTGGGTACCGCACACAGAATATTGTTGTTAGTATCCCTAACAGAACAAAATTAAATTAAACTAAGAACATGGCTAAAACTGGCAACAGCTCAACTTAGAGGAATTTTAGTTGACACTGACCCATTCTCTAAGCCTTCAATAATAGCCTGCGCTCAAAGTGTTGCCTTATACTGTATTACCTGTTCTAATGTGGGGAGCTTGCAATTGACATACAAACTCACTCTTTCTTAATTTCCGTACCTAAAAGGAAACGTATCCCATTACGAGAGATAGAGGGAGTAGTTTGGAGGAAGAAAGAAAAGGTAAAGTGGTGGAAGAATATATGCCTCTTATCCTAACTGTCCAAATTATTTCATGTACATCGTTTATTTCATAAATATTTCAAAGATTTTTTGTTTAAAATCAAACTACTGCTAATCAAGTAGCAGCTATTTTAGAATCGGAAGAAGCTGTCATTTGTCTGTCGTTTAGCAGCAGAAGACTAAGACTTTATAAGAGAGCAGACAACGAAGCGAGTAGAACGGGTCTAAAATTTTCCTTCAAAATTCCTTAGAAACTGATCAGTTGTCTTCAATATATCACATGTGATTATATGGAGAGTTTACTTCCAATATTCCTTTTACATTCATGCAGAATGTCCGTGCACAATAGTCAGAATTGTACATTCATAATTCCCACTTTTAATCACACAAAAGATGTCCGTTGTTAGGGATACTAACAACAATATTCTGTGTGCGGTACTCAAGTTATAACACAACACAGAACAATACTCGTAACGCCAGAGATAACAATATCTATGAGGATGATATGAGAGCAGAACGAAAATAATAGATCAAGAACACGAGCAGTTTACGTGGTTCAGCAATATGCCTACGTCCACGGAGGGTCAACTGAATATGATCTACTAAACGAGAGAGATTACAAAGTTACAATGGAGAAAAACACTCAAAGAAGAAAACCTATCTTCTATTCCCCAAACCCAAAAGTAACTAGAAACGAGAAATCTCTCAGCTCACAAAACCGCAAAAGTCGGCTAAGCTCTCACCAAAAACCCACGCTCAAATAACGAATACAAGCCCCACATATATAGGCTTGCATATAACCTAATACTTGAGGACCAAGTAATCCCAAAACTTGAGGAACAAGGAATCCCAAAAGATATCCTAAAGATATCATACCAAGTATATCCTAAAGATATAATAATTCCTCCAAGAATATAATATTTCATATATATCCATATACAAAATATGCTGGAATTTGCGATCAATATCCACAATTCTCCACCTTGAACGCAAATGACAGTAGATCTCCACCGAATTCAGTTTTCCCTCAAACGATGCCCCACCACAGGGCAGTACACAAGTCTCTCACCTTGAGAGCACACTAACCAACTCCAAGCAGTACCTAAACTTCGCAGTTGGTAATGCTTTGGTTAGCATATCAGCAGCATTCTCTTCAGTCGAAATCTTCCGCATCTCCACCTCCTTCTTGTTCACCATATCCCTCACAAAGTGATACTTAACATCAATATGTTTAGACCTTTGATGAAACACTTGATGTTTGGCAAGATGCAGCGCACTTTGGCTGTCACAGTTTATAGAAACCGTGCATTGATCAACTCCAAATTCTCCAATGATCCCTCTAAGCCAAACTGCCTCTTTCACGGCCTCAGTCATCGCCATGTATTCGGCTTCGGTTGTAAACAAAGCTACCATAGACTGAAGAGATGAACTCCAACTAATAACAGAACCAAACAAGTAAAAAATGTAACCTGATTGAGACTTCCTCATATCCAGATTTGCTGCAAAATCTGAATCAACATATTCAACTAATGGATCTCCATGCACATCAGATCGGCGCTTGTACAAAATGTCAATCCTCGAACTTCCTTTAAGATATCTGAACAACCACTTGAGTCCTTCCCAATGGTACCTCCCTGGATTAGCCATGTATCTGCTTATGACGCTTATGGAATGAGCAAGATCCGGCCTCGTGCAAATCATCGTGTACATAACACTCCCAACAGCATTCGCATATGGTACCTGACTCATCTCCTGTGTCTCCTCTGGTGTACCGGGTTTCTGCTGTTCAGACATCTTGAAGTGTTTAGCCAAGGGAACCGTCACTTCCCTAGATTCATGCATATTGAATCTCTTCAATATCTTCTGCACATAATCATGTTGTGTAAGCCACAACTCTCCTCTATCTCGATTTCTGGAAATATCAATTCCCAAAATCCTCTTGGCGCATCCCAAATCCTTCATTTCGAACTTGGACTTCAAATCAGATTTCAGCTGCTCCACCTCAGCCAAATCCTTGCTTGCGACCAGCATATCCTCCTTGGAACTCGCTGTCTCTCTATAGCTCCGAGGTTCCTCTTGATGTTCCACATTTTCAGCAACATTCAAAGCATAGAAAATCATGTCGGCATGTCCGAACCTGGAAGGTGGAGTAATGTTCCTTCTGGTCCTATCTCGCGCAAGCATGTAACTCCTCAAATCTGCCGCACCAGTGTCCTCGTCAATGTCACGATCAGTGTACTCTCTGGTGTGACCCTCGATGTGCGCAGATTGTTCTTCAGGCTCCACCTGAAACTTCAGAGCGTCAATGTCATCATTACCAACTTCACTTGGCTTGTCTTTCCCCTCCAAATAAGGCATGACATCCTCCTTAAACACCACGTCTCTACTGATGATGACCTTCTGATTTCCAGGTTCTGTACACCATAGTTTGTATCCCTTCACTCCTTTGGGATAGCCTATGAGTACACACTTCAAAGCTCTAGGTTCCAACTTGTCTTGCTTAATGTGGGCATAAGCTCTACAACCGAAAACCCTCAAGTATTTGTAACTCGGGGTAACACCATGCCACACCTCATCGGGTACCTTGAACTCAATTGCAGAAGAAGGGCACAAATTTATCAAATGGCACGCTGTGTTGATTGCTTCTCCCCAGAACTTCCTCGGCAGCCCGGAACTCAGCAACATACACCTCACTCTCTCGAGCAATGTCCTATTCATCCTCTCCACCACACCGTTTTGTTGTGGATTCCCAGGAACAGTCTTGTGCCTCTTAATCCCTTTCTTCTTGCAAAACTCCTGAAACTCATCGGACAGAAACTCTAATCCATTGTCTGTCCTCAAGCACTTGACCGAGACTCCTTTCTCAGTTTCAACCTCACTGCACCATTCTCTGAACCTTGCAAAAGCTTCAGACTTGTTCTTCAGAACATAAACCCATAGCTTCCTTGAGAAGTCATCGATGACAGCCATGAAATATCTGCCTCCTCCTTGGGTTTCGGTCCTAGATGGACCCCATAAGTCCGCATGGACATACTCCAAATGTGCAACCGAGGTGTGCTTCCCAGTACCATAAGGCAACTTCTTGCTTTTGCCCAAGATACAATGTTCACAAGACTCAACCTTAAATGAGCCAGAATGTTGTAGCAAGTTCTGCTTCAACAATTCATTCAATCCCTTCTCTCCAATGTGGCCTAGCCGCATATGCCACAACATGGAATTGTCAACTGTAATAGCTTCAGATTCTCCAATCACCGGCTTTGCATCAAGGTAATACAAACTCCGGTTCCTAATGCCCTTCATGATAACCTTCGAATCCTTCATAACATGAAGTACACCATTGCCAGACTGAAAGAATACCCCTTCGCTTCTAACACGCCGAGAGAAATAAGATTTCTTTTAAGCTAGGGAATGTACCTAACTTCGGACAGAATCTTGAGGGAGCCATCATGCATTCTGAGAGTAATGTTTCCTACTCCCTTCACGCCACACAACTCGTCATTGCCGAGTAACACAGATTCGAAATTCCCGTACTTGAGATCTTCGAACCACTCCTTGTGTGAACTCATATGGAAACTGCATCCAGAATCAAGAATCCACTCATCACATATGTTAGAATCTAACACATTCAGCATCTCGGCATTCTCGACCATCTCAGTAACCTGAGCATTATCAGGTTTCTGATCCTTGAGGGCTTCCTTCTTCGTCGGGGCATAACAATCCTTGACGATATGCCCGGGCTTCTTGCAATACCTGCAGCTCCTGGTCTCTATCTCCTTCGATCCCTTGTCCTTCTCACTGGCGGATTTCTTGTTGTCATGAAAAGGCTTCTTGAACTTTCCTTTCGAAAAATTCTTCTTGACGTTTAGGCTTTCAGCAGCCTGATCTTGATGCTTGACCTCGTTCGATTTCTGCAGCTCCTTGCCTTTCAATGCAGATTGAACTTCACTCAATGTAATGGTCCTTTCTCTACCATACATCATAGCATCCTTCAGGTGTTCGGAGGACTTCGGAAGGGAATTCAACAAGATGATGGCCTTGTCCTCATCATCAATCTTGACGTCTATGTTCTCCATATCATCAAGAACCTTATTAAACTCATATATCTGATCCAAGATGGGTTTATCCTCCACAATCTTGAAGGAATACAGCCTCTGCTTCAAGTACAAACGATTTGCAAAAGATTTAGTCAAATAAAGACTCTCCAGTTTTTGCCAAATATCCGCAGCAGACTTCTCTTTGGCGACCTCTCTCAAAACCTTATCTGATAAGCACAGAATGAGGGCATTGTGCGCCTTCTCCTTGATCTCGTCCCTCTTCTCTTCTTTAACAGCCTTCACGAAATCAGCTTCAGGTTTGATAGCATCCGCCAAACCTTGTTGTGTCAACAAAGCTTTCATCTTAATCCTCCATAGACCAAAATCGTTCACCCCTGTGAACTTCTCTGCGTCAAACTTTGTGGTAGACATCGTAGATCCGATTCCCACAGACGGCGCCAATTGTTAGGGATACTAACAACAATATTCTGTGTGCGGTACCCAAGTTATAACACAACACAGAACAATACTCGTAACGCCAGAGATAACAATATCTATGAGGATGATATGAGAGCAGAACGAAAATAATAGATCAAGAACACGAGCAGTTTACGTGGTTCAGCAATATGCCTACGTCCACGGAGGGTCAACTGAATATGATCTACTAAACGAGAGAGATTACAAAGTTACAATGGAGAAAAACACTCAAAGAAGAAAACCTATCTTCTATTCCCCAAACCCGAAAGTAACTAGAAACGAGAAATCTCTCAGCTCACAAAACCGCAAAAGTCGGCTAAGCTCTCACCAAAAACCCACGCTCAAATAACGAATACAAGCCCGCCCCACATATATAGGCTTGCATATAACCTAATACTTGAGGACCAAGTAATCCCAAAACTTGAGGAACAAGGAATCCCAAAAGATATCCTAAAGATATCATACCAAGTATATCCTAAAGATATAATAATTCCTCCAAGAATATAATATTTCATATATATCCATATACGAAATATGCTGGAATTTGCGATCAATATCCACACCAGTAAATGACAGTTAAAGGGTCCCTAATTAAGTTATGTGATTTTGATGAGTATACACTACTTCATCCATCCTTCATACATGTTACATTTATTTTGAGGCACGAAAATTAAGTTGTAATGGTGATTAATTTTCTGTATTAAAGTGAAGAGTGCAAGTGAAAAAATGTTTTTTCTTTAGTAATTTTTTATCAAATAATGAAACGTAATATCTTCCACGGGACATACCAAAACGAAAATGAAACGAAAATGTAAGATAACAAAGGGGAATATATACTTTTCTTGAGGCTGAAACATATCCAAGTTAGAGGTAATGATTACGGCGGGAGAACCCAACATTAGCTGGGCCAATCTCACCCGATATAACGTTTTTATATGGGCTGTATTTTTAATACTACTATTTGTTTAGGTCCAAGCCCAAAATCATTTAATTTGAAGTATGCCCCAATGGGCAATGGCTAACAGTTAATACACCGAGTTAGCTATATAAATTCATCTTTCTATATTTTAAAATAAATTAACTGCGGAGTTTGTTTTTTTTTTTCCCTTTAATTGAGAACAATATCGGATGTTGATTAGATTTTTTCGTTGTAAAAACTAGTAAAAAATGACTTTTGAAATCCAGGATAAAAAATTTCTTATGATGAATTTATCGAACTAAAGTCGGGGGTGGTTGTTGTAGCTAGTAAAATATATGTACTCTATATAGCAATCTCAATCTGAAACCGTTGACTATGTGACCAAATCAACTCACTTTATGAATCACTTTATGAAGGAGCTAGTATTCTACGGCAAGTACGCTGCCATACTCCGTCCAGTGGCGGACGCAGGATTTGAAGCAAGGGGTGTCAAAAATCGTAACTAAATTATACCTCCTCTGTCCCATTAATGCGGGAACATTTTCAGCACGGTAAGTAAGACTAGAGTGATGATATTAAAATGATAGGTGGCGGGTTAAAGTGGTGTATATGAACTTTACTCGGTTAAAATTTTTTATTTTGAGAAAGATCATTATATCAATAGTAGACGTCCCAAAAGAAAATGTCTCTTTATAAATGAAGCAGAGGGAGTAATAGTAATAACAAGAACATGATTTTACATGGGAGTCTTGTTAAAACAACAACATGATTTTTTACATATATTAAGAGGGTGTTTGGCTAAGCTTATAAGCTAGCTTATAAGATGTTTGACTGCTTATAAGTTGTTTGACTGCTTATAAGCACTCTAAATGTGTTTGACAAAATAAGCTCCTTAAGAGCTTATAAGATGCAAAAATAAGCAAAAAGTGTTTATAAGCACTCCACAAAATAAGTTCCTCCAACCCAACTTTTTTTTTTTAATTTTGCTTATTTACCACTATAATTCTATTTTATTTTTATATTTATATTATATACACTTCAATTTAATGTTACATTATGATTTCAAAAAATTTATTTATTTATTATTTTTAATTTTCAGATTTTATTTTTTTATTATCTCCTTAAGCTTATAAGCTCTTTTATCCAAACACTTCAATAACTTATAAGCTCTTACCCTCATATATCGTATAAACTCTTAAACATCTTATAAGCACTTAGAGCTTATAAACATTTTGAAATAAGCTTAGCCAAACGGGCCCTTAAACTGGTTTTATATGTAATAATAAGTGTAATGGTAAAATATATATAGTTGAAAATAAATTTTAAAGGGTGTCAATTGACACCCCTTGGCCCTATGTGGATACGCCCCTGACTCCGTCAATATTCTTTCCAACTAACTCATAGTTATATGTTCTCTTAACACAATATACAAGGAAGAAAAGAACCATCTTTCATTCCAGCTAGCTAGGAGCTAGCACATTCCAATATATCTCCCGCAGGATAGTGGCTACGAGCTAGTTAAAACCTTCTTTTTATAAAGGGAATACGGAGTAATTTTTATATTTTTTATAATGAGGACGACACAACTAATTAAGTATGAAACCACTACGTAATACACAGCGATGTTGCTTACTTGCTTGTATAATTACGTACAGACGATCTTTTCCAGAAATTAATTCTCCATCGGTTCATGTTGTCAGAAATGGTTAATCTTCTTCTACTTCTAGTGTGTTTTCTTTTCACTGGCCTAATCTCAACAACATTCTCCTCCGCCGCCACCGCGGTCGATACATACAACATCTCAAAATACGGCGTCATCGCCAGACCCGGTTGCATCAGCGAATGCGGCAACCTCACCGTTCCCTTCCCTTTCGGTATCGGCGTCGACTCCGGCTGCGCTTACAACGCCTACTTCGAGATAAACTGCACCGACACCTTTAGCCCTTCGCCTTCACGCGCCTTCATTGGCGATTTCCAGATACACGACATCTCCGACAACCATATGCGCATTGCCACCGTCGTCTCCATGAGCTGCTACAGCGAAACTGGCTCACCCGTCCGGAAAAGTAGTGCCTCGTTCGACTGCACAGGCACTCCCTTCAGTTACTCCGATCTCAATAAATTCACCCTCATCGGCTGCGATGAAGTCTCATTACTACAGGGCGGCAGCAGCATCGGCAACTCGAGCGGCGGCTGCGTCTCAATCTGCACAAGCGCCGAAGAAGTTACCGACGGCGACTGCTCCGGCAAGGGCTGCTGCCAGACCTCCATCATGAAGGGGGGTCAGTTTTACATCGCGGTGCTTGCTACCTTGAACAACCACACAAACGTTATTTCGTTCAACCCATGTGGGTATTCGTTTGTTGGCGAGCAAGCAAGTTTCGAGTTCCGAACCACGGACCTGTCTGACCCGAACTTCATGGATCGGGTCAAGTCCACCGTGCCGCTTGTTATGGATTGGGCGATCGGGAATATGTCTTGTAATCAGGCCATGGATTCTAACAACTATGCTTGCAAGGCTAATAGTTACTGTATTGACTCCGGCACCGGGTTGGGAGGGTACCGCTGCATTTGCGACGAGGGGTACCTGGGCAACCCGTACCTCAGTCCAGGTTGCACAGGTATATATAGTGCATCTTTATATCAGATGAGATCCTCTATTGCACCGGCGGATGATTGTCGTTTATCAAAAACATTTCTAAAACGAGCCCAAATGGTACAATAATATGGAATTAATTTCTGCTTATGTTTTTTGAAATTTGCAGTCGACTTATGTTCGAAGCCAGAGAGTCACGACTGTGTGGATATTTGTTTTAGCAGTGTGGACAGTTTCAGTTGTTCCTGTTCAAATGGGGAATATGGGGATGGGAGAAAGAGTGGTACAGGTTGCACCCCTCGCAATTCCGGCCACCACTTTCCCTTAACCAAGGTGGCTCTAGGTATAATTCCTGTTCTCTTTTTTCTTTTTAGGTGTTTCTTATAGGAGTATAAGTTTATACGAATAAGTGTTGTTTGTTATGCATTTTCACATTCAGATTTTCTTGTATTATACGCATATGCTTGAGTTTTGAGTTTCTGACAAATTTTAATGCATACAAGATAATCTCCCTTCTACAGGAGCTGGAATGGGATTTCTGTGGTTAGTAATTGTATTAACAGGTCTGTATTTCTACATCAAGAAAAGATATCTCTTCAAGCTCAGGGGCAAGTTCTTCGAGCGAAACGGCGGCTTAATACTAAAACAACGCATCTCTTTGAAAGACGAAGGCTCGATTGAATCAACGAAAGTATTCACGTCTGAAGAGCTCATGACAGCAACCAATAGTTATGCAGAAAGCAGAATCATCGGCAAGGGTGCGTACGGCACTGTGTACAAAGGAATTCTACCGGACAAATCCATAGTCGCCATAAAGAAGTCAACGATCATGGATGAGAGCCAAATCGAGCAATTCATCAATGAAGTTATCATCCTTACACAGATCAATCATCGGAACGTTGTCAAACTGCTGGGGTGTTGTTTGGAGTCCGAGGTTCCTATATTGGTGTACGAATACGTCTCGAATGGGACGCTATTCGAGTACATCCACAGCAAAGGACCGGCTACGAACTGGCTGTCTTGGGAGAATCGACTCAGAATCGCATCTGAAGCAGCAGGTGCTCTCTCTCTCTCTCTCTCTCTCTGCCACAACTAATCTTTATCTGTCTACACTACACTACAGGTGCACTCTCTTATCTTCACTCGGCTGCTTCAACTCCCATCATTCACAGAGATGTAAAATCAACCAACATTTTGCTAGACGCCTACTACACTGCCAAAATATCCGATTTCGGGGCGTCCAGATTAATCCCTTTGGACCAGAACAAGGTGACTACGATGGTCATAGGCACGTTCGGATACCTCGATCCAGAGTATTTCCACACGAGCCACCTGACAGAGAAGAGTGACGTTTACAGCTTCGGGGTGGTGCTCATAGAGCTACTGACAGGGCGAAAACCCATCGATATGGAGAAGAGCGACGATCAACGAAGCTTAACCGTTTGCTTCCTCACGCACTTGAAGGAAAACCGGTTGTTCCAAATTTTGGAGGCGAGGGTCCTGAGAGAGGGAAGCTTGGAGCAGCTGCAGGCGATGGCTGAACTAGTGAAGAGATGCTTGCATTTGAGTAGAGAAGAGAGGCCGACGATGAAAGAAGTGGCTACGGAACTCGAAGCATTAAGGAAGTTCACAACAAGTACCTGGACTGATAATGGACCAGTTGATCAAGAAATGGAGGGAGAAATTGGATTAACCGATCTTTACACGGTCTCAGTTAGTCCCTACAGCAGCACTGGAGAATTTTCGGGGAAATATAGTTCGAGCACTTATTCAAGTCAAACTCAATAAGGATGTAATTTTGGAAACTTTTATGTGAAATGAAGTGTGTAGATTGCTTTGTAAGATAATTATGTAATATTTGTATAACTTAATGTATATTATCCGTTGTGTTACAGTACATGTACATTTGGAATGTTTATAATGTCAACCCAGTTTTTTGATTTTGTTTAAATACAATAGATCTGGAATTTTAGTCTCAATTCTCAAACGATAATTATAATTACTCGAAATAATTATTTTCACCGAAGTTCTTAAAAAATGTACAGAAAAAATGGTACTTCCAAATTAGCCGGATGATATATTTTGTCTCGAATTTTGTGTTTAAATCGTGTCCCAAATCCTAATTTTACTAGTTAAATATTATATTAAAAAAATAAATTTTGCATTATATAACAAATTATACGGCATTTATGGGGAAAATGTATTTTTTAATAGTTATATGCCCTACTTTTGAAATTTCCAATCTATCTATAACCAATAAAAATGAAATTAAATATTAAAAAAATGATTATACCTTAATTTGGATTAGTAACCCTATAAACAATCATAAAATTAAAATAAATCAATATAAATTAAAAAAAATGAAAAAGAAAAGTACAAAATTAATAATTTGAGATTTGAGATATGATCACATAATGTTAGGATAGAGGATCCCAATTGCAAATTAGTAGACCGGGTATTACTATTAGTAAGTTACCACTAACAATCATTGACTATTTAACAATGTCCCCTCACATAAAATACAATTAAGCCAACTATACAAATAACCAATACATGTAGAGATATAAGTATGAGTTTTAAAAGGTGTTTTTCTGTGTTAAATTATTTCCATTTTAAAAAATAGAACTAATAAATGGAACAAACAAAAAAAGAACGTGAGACTAATATCATGGGACGACGGAGGGAGTATTATACCTTTGCATGAATAGAGAAAGAATATTAGTCGACGAATGAACTCTTCTCAAACAAAATATAAATAAATTAAATTACCAACATGGCTAAAACTGGCAACAGCTCAACTAAGAGGAATTTTAGTTGACACTGACCCATTCTAAGCCTTCAAATAATAGCCTGCGCTCAAAGTGTTGCCTAACATTACCTGTTCTAAAATGTGGGAGCTTGCAAATTGACAGTTTTCCAGCAAAAAGAGATAAATATCTGGACACTGAACTTATTCTGATGCATGTCATAAATTCAATTATGAATTTATAGTGTCAAGTTACGAAAGGATCCAGCAAGAGATGAAACGCCTAAAACTATAGCAAAATACGTGGAAAGCTGATCCTGCTGCATAACGACGCCTTTCTTCTAGTAGTATGAGATAGCTTACTAGATAGTCTATAAAATTTAGGCCAAAATCTACATACAAACAGCAGCAATCTGGATTCGTTGCTATGGGAGGAGCTATTTGGCCCCTCGATTCCTGATGCATTTATCTTCGACAGGAAGGTCAATGGCTAGTTGCTAATGCAGTGACTAATAGACCGAGTATAAGAAATGGTTGTGCACTAGCCTGAAATCATACATGTACTCACTCAAAAATATGTATATGAAACAAATAAAAAGTTCAGAGGTGCGCCTTTATTCTGTTGTGGGTAATGTATACGAATGTCTGCATTGGTAAGGAAATAATACGTACCTGATACTTGACATCATATTTGACTGGGTCTTTGAGGAAGTACTTGAACTGCATTAGATCGTAGTTATATTCACGAGCAACATACAATATTCTAGGAGAAAAAACTCAGATATGCAACATTATTATTTCACAACACTTCTAATTTTATGATAGAGTTCCTTAATTTTGTTGGCAGAGATGCTTATTATCAAAATATTGAACAAGCCAAATTATGCATGAGGTTACTAAGGTTAAGTTACTAGTATCTTATTTCATTCATGTAGGGCCAAGCAGACTTTCTCTGTATTCTCTAGGGTGCTTTACAAAAACATCATGATATGAACTTAGATCAGAAAACCGACTTCAGAATGATTGTGAACGTCCAATCTAACTTCAGGAATTATTCAAGGAATGAATCCGAATAAAAATAGGTCTCGCTCAACAATCACTACCTGGAAAAAGACTTGAGGAGCAATTAAGCCTAGAAGTGCTAAAGCATACAGTGGTTTACCGGAACCTAGAAGATATCCTGCAAATAGGGGAGAGAGAACAAAAGATTGTCAGTAGTATATCTTCACCATAAGTTATTACATGAGAATAGTAAGCACATACCAGCCACGGATATTTGAGTTATATCAATAGCACCGACACAGATCCATTTTGCAGTCTCAAAGCCGAAAGCCACCGGAAGTGACTGGAGAAAAGGAATCATGTAAATTACAAGTATTTGCCACCCTGAATACAATACCAAAATTCACAAATGTATCAAACTGAAGGCACCTGTAGTCCCATTTTTCGGTCTCCTTCAACACTCTTGAAATCATTTACAATTGCTATGCCCAGCTAAAGCACAAAAAACAGAATTTTATGATAGGGTTCGTCTCAATGCAACAGAACATAACAGATCAAGATAGAAAAAGAGTTATCACATACACCGGCTATACTGTAGAGGAGAGTGAGAACAATAATGTCTGGAGTAAGAGTCCCGAACAAGGCTTGACCAGCCCACCTATGATTGATATCTTCAAAGTGTTAAGTAGCTTATGTCGGAGGGGGAAAGACATCATGTTCATAGCATCAGAAATACTACAAGCATAGATTACATTTGAGCATTGAACTCATTTACTAATTTACAGTTTACAGTGAGGATTCAAGTAACACAGCCTGAGTAAAATCGTAAGACTTCTGACCACTAAATTGGTACAAGTATCTATATTAAAAGGTATTAATTGTAGTGTAAGAAAGTATTATTATCTCACGCATGTTTCTATAAATAGCTTGATAGGTAAGCAGTTTGTCCAAACAAAGTTAGCCAATTAATTATGTAATCCTATCAAAAACTAAAACTAAAATAAATGAATAAATAAATTCTACGAGCTGTGAATTGTAGCTAAAAGATACATGCTCTAGTTAGAAATTATGATGATTAAGACAGAAATATTGGACTTACAACGTACAATATTGCTCGCTCGGAATTAAGTTTCATACAAAAGCAATAATCCACAACCAAACCATACATTTACTATATATTGTTAGTAAGAGTTGGTAGAAGATACTAGTTGTTTTAGCAATTTGGGATTCAAACAAAGAAGCACCAACAAACGGCACAAAAATCATTAAGATATCATCCAGAGGATGTATATTTTCTCGTTTGACATAAGTTTTTGCTATCAAAACAACTATAGTACTTCCAATCAACACAACATAAAAACTCAAAGTTGAAAATTTACCAAGGCAAACTAATATAGCTTGCTCCTAGGGCGAAATTGCCAATCCATCCATTTTGTTTGAGCTGCGAAACAGGATATTTAAGTTTCTACTAACTCATCCTTCTCCTGAGTTTCAAACTTTAATGTATAATTTATGGTCAAAGATGAGGGGATACCTTTAAGGGCGGAGCTGAATATATGTAGGATAACAAGGATCCACCGACAGCAAGGTAAAATATCACTGGAAAATTATGCCCTGCCTATATAGAAAGAGCAATTAGCTAAAGATTCCAGAACATTTGCAAGATAAAATATCCTTTTGATGACCTACCCACACATCTAGCAGACCGGCTAAGCCAAGGCCAGCAAGTAGCAGCACCCATATTTGTGTAATCACCTGATGACATCTGTATTTAGTATTGGGGAACATGATCACATTATACCAGAAAACAACTTAAACGTTAAGTACCTCATTCTCAGATACAGCTCCTGATGGTATTGGGCGATAAGGTTCATTGATGGCATCGATCTCTCTATCATACCAGTCATTTATTGTCTGCAGGTGAGATACAATAAATAGAGAGATCGGATTCTATAGCAGATATGAGAGTTTCAAACATCTACTTAATATGTGAAGTACCTGAGTATAGCCAGTCAGACAAGGTCCAGACATAAGCATGCAGACTATTGATTTAGCCACATCTTCTGGAGTCCAGTGGAAATTGCCTGTGAGAGTCGGGGTAGTTGGCCTTAAGTATCACTAATGAATAGTCTAGTTAATTATTCATGGAAGTTCGCTTAAACACACTATATGGCCTTAAGAACCACTAATAGCCTGCAACAGTTAAGGATGATACTTATACACAAAAATACTAGCAACAAACGCACTGCATAAGTAATCTATATATTGTACTACATGGCATAATAATTTGGTCCAATGACACACTCGCTTTAAAGAAACTAACAACAAAACCACCTCAAAGTTACGAGTACTTCCAAGTTAAACTGCAAGAAAAATTACCCGATGCAGCAGCTCCACAGACTACACCCCAAACAAGAGGTGGCCAGGTAACAGGTTTCATCAGCTGAATTCGAATTTTCCACTTGTCCTAAAGTATCACCACATTAATTAGCAGAATGCAAACATGAATAAGTTACATGCCACAAGTAAACTCTCACACTCAGTCCATATAACAGTTATTACTTCCAAGTCGAAAAATCAAATTCCATAAATTCATATTTAAAAAATAAAAATAGATATAGAAAACTTACAGTTTCTTGTTTAGCTCCTTTAATACCAAGAATCTGATTCATGCTCGAACCTTTATCAGCCGGTGCCTTATCCGGTACCTTGGCTCCGGCTCCAGCTACCACACATCAAACAAAATCTCAATAGAACATTTAAACCTAAATCCATATGCAACCGAATCCAACCATTTAAAATCTCCATATTAACCAAAACTTCCGTCAATAACAAATACGAAACAGCAAAATCCACCATACCTTTATCTGTATCAGTTTCAGCAGCTCTAACTACAAGTCTCCGCCCTAAAAAAACTCAATGCGCACCAAATCAACACACGAAAACACACAGAAAACTAGCATAGCATCGCTCAATACAGTAATCAAATAAGCTTCCTGAAGAAATAAGCTTACTATACACAGAAAAACAGCTCGGATTAGCCGCCAACCGTCTATTTCGCCGCGAATTGAATGCATCACAGTTCGTTGATAGTCTCAGCGAATGCACTGAGTTGAGTAGAGAAGCCATTGAAGCAGAACGGAAGAGCTTAGTTCCCGATGAGTCTCGCGATAAAACTCTCCCTACACTAATGCAACTGTGTCGTTATGCTTTGGAGTTTAGATACTCTTCAGCTGTGGGTAATGCTACGGTGCAGCCGGTGTATCGTGTTTGTAAATGATATGGTGACGTGTCATTTTTTGGTTGGACAGGGCTATTTACAAAATTTAGCGCCCGGTCCATCCGGTTCATGAGGCTACAGGTTTAACTTTAGCCCAAGAATGTTTGGGCTTTTCTTTAATAGGCCCAGAAAAGGTCCATATCTTACTATAGTAAGCCCAGACCTATCTTAATGGATATTTCGTATGTATTTTGGCGTGACATTTTTTTATCGATTAATCCTTTAGTTACAGTTGATATTGAATATACTTTTAACACGTAACTAACATCCAATTGTACAAGAGCAAATGTAACGCTAAAATTCAATAGAATATCTAATTAAACCCACTCCAAACTCAATGAATTGCAATGTCTATTGCATTAACGAATGATGATCAGGTGTAAATCATGTCACAAATTCCTTAAATTTCTCTTAATTTGGTGTGTATGTATGTTCTTGCTACAACATCAAATGAGTATAGAGTATCTGATTCCAAGTATCGGGAACTCCGGGCAAACACCAATGTATGCAATCGGCATACCGGTGCGGATCCGCCTTCTGCTCCTCCGTCAACACTTTGCCTCCCAGCTCGGTATAAACTGAAGTGTGCCCGTCGATTCTGTATTCGGACATCTGAGTTATGTTGATCACGGTCACCGGCACCTTCATCCTCCCTACCACCCCCGCCACCACGCCCATCATCCTCTTGTCGGAGCCGCTCCCCCAGTGCCGTCTCCTGTCCACCGGCCTCGTCTCGTTGAAGCACTTCGTCCCATTCATGTGGCCCCAATCCGAAGGCCTAAAAATAAATGTAAGTAGGCAAAGATTATACGGAGGTGTTACTTGTTACTGTAATTCATGCCTCTCTCTCTCTCTTCAAGAGTTCGTGGCCTAATGTGACTTACTTGTGGTGAGAGGGTGACATTGTTGTGAAGAAAACTCGTGTTTTGGAGGGATTAATGTTTGAATCCACCCAATTTGCCCATGTTTTCAGTCCTAGTGTGTAGGAAACGTGTGTTTCAAGCTCTTCATACCCTTCTTCTCCATTAGCGAACGAACCCCATCTGCATAGCTAGATTTAAGTAAAGTCGAAAACATTCATGCTAGAGAGAGAGAGAGAGAGAGAGAGAGAGAGAGAGAGAGAGTTATTACAGTGTTTTAGTTTTGAGGCCACTCATCCACCAAACATAAGTGTTGAAGATGAGGAAGTCCACTCCTACCCAGTATTTAGCATGCTTTTCTACTGAATCTACCTTCACAATCCTCTGCTTTGGATCTGATAATATATGAATATCTGTGTTGGACTCTATCAGAAAAGGAGCCCAGTAGAATTCAACTGTGGCATCATATTCCTACACAGTTCATGAAACAGAACAAATCCAATTCAGTGCCTAAAACCACATATCTGTTATCTGAACCTTAAGAACTGCTAATGCATAACCACCTTAGCTCTGAAAACCGAATGCAAACGGCCTCGTTTCATCGACTTCTTCCCTTTCGGTATCACAGAATCGACGAGGCAAACGAAGGACTGCCACTGCCCTCTCTGCAGCGAATCCCCTACAAACATTAGCCTCTTCCCTCTTAGTCTCCTCAGCACCATTCTTGGATCAAACCTATAACAAGATTTCAAGAATCACTACTTAAAAATTGCATGAAACGTATTTCTCTATTTCAAAATAGCAAATTTTTATACCTTGGCAATCTGCAGTCATCAGGCTGCCATTCCCAGTACCTATAGTCCGAATCCGGCCTCCCATTCTTGACACACGCAACCTGCCGGTCTAAAAACCGACACGTCCGGTCCGAATACAGAGGCTCGATCGAACGGTTGAAAACCCATCTCCCATGATTCAAGCTGCATTGATCCGGATCAAAATCGAACAGACCACCATTTGCAAAATCCAAGCCATTGACATCCACTAGTTTATCATCTGCACATGCAAAAGTCGAAGCAGATTACGATCAAACATCAATGAAGCAGTACTACGACGTACTAATCTCAGCTAAAAAAATCAGATTTCTTACCAGCATTGCTTCTAGCACAAGGCTTGAGCCTGAAACCAGCCTTTGAAGATAGAGAGCCGATTCTTTCGGTGTATAGAAGCGCGACGAACGCCAAGATTAGGACGATGATTATGGGAATGGGCAAATTTCCTCTTGAAATGGCCATTGCGTAACTGAAATGTGCAGTTGAATAGGTAGATGAAATGAAGTAGAATGACGAGGACTGTGCTTGAAATAAGTGTTTGAAGAAATTATGATGTGAAGTTGATTTGAAGTGAAGCTAAAGTCACTTGTTTCTTGAGTTTAATGAATCAACTGTTGCAAGATCTTGATATTGTTGTTATGTACACAAACTGAAGCTATTGAGTTGGTCCAACTACTGATAGAAACGGGGCATTGCATTTGGATATGATTGCTTTATAACAATTGTTGCAAAAGAAATTGGAGTTTATGCACGAGCTGCTTGTTTGTTAAAATTTCCTATTTGGGACATTCTCTATCTATTACTCCCCCGTCCATAATATTCATGCGACGAGAGAAGTGACGCATATTTTAATAAAAAAGTGGATATAAAAGTGGTAATAAAAGATGCACGAAATTAATCATATTTTTTTAAAATTACAAATTTAGGGATCGTTCCAAATAGAAATAATCACACTAATTTAGGGATCAATTCAAGCAATCTCCAATTTTAATTTTTATTTTCTTTTTTTCATTCACATAATTTTTCTTAGCATATCTTACATGTCAAAAATAAAACAAACAATTATTTTTATTGCAATATTTTCAACGAACTCCTTATTGGGCCAATTCATGAGTAGTCCAACTTGCTATAGTAACGGGCTTAGTCTGCTTCATTGCGGGCCCATTCTACAGTTTAATGGGCTAATTTAGGCCCGGCCCGGGCCTTCTAACCGTAGAGAATCGGAGAAATAAACCGGAGGCAACCGGAGAGACTATACAGTCCTCATCTTTCCTCTGTAAATCGAAACGCTCTGGCCAAAATGGCTGCTTCGAACCTTTCATCTCCGATACACTCCCTTCACTCTCTTCGGCTTCACTCCAATTTTTCTCATACCAGAAATGCCCCCGCTCTTTCTTTCCAATCCCTTCCCAACCCAGCCGTTATCTTCCGCTCCGCATCCCTAACGCACAGATCGCCGGCGGCGAAGCACCGCCGCCGCGGCCTTGTAGTTTCGGAGCTGAAAAAGTTGTCGGAGACTGATTTGGTGACGGTTTCTTCCGATGCTAGCGGAAAATTCCCCTCCGCTTCCGGTGTCTACGCCATTTATGATAGCAGCGGCGACCTTCAGTTCGTCGGGATAACTCGGAATCTCGCCGCTAGCGTGGTTGCTCACAAGAATTCCCTGCCGGAGCTTTGTTCCGCCGTGAAGGTATCGGATTTTTGTGTAGTTACTTTAAAGCTCCGCCGCTGTTTAAAGCTTTTAATTGAGAGGGATATTGATTTATTTAGTAGAAGTAGTCCATCTTTGAGCTCTGAGTTTCGAACATGTAAAGGCTGTTGATTTGATCAAGTGCTGATTTATAGCTGTTATAGTGTATTTACTCGGATGAAATCCTTTGGTCTACAATCAATTCACTGGAGCTCGAAATTTCGAAAGATTTGATCCTTCAGTCTTGCCCTTTCCTTGTCCCATAGACAGTATTTTCTTTCAATTTTAGAAAACAAGTGTGGATGCTGCCTCGTTGGTACATTTGATACTTTCGTCTTAATTCGGTCTTAAAAGAAACAAGATGTTATCTTTTGGACGGAGGGAGGAGTATTTACTAGTCCATGTCTGATGTTAAAAGATAATGGAGTGTGTGTTCAAAAGTTTGAATGTAGTATGAACCCGATGTCAGCTATCAAGCAAAATTAAGCTGGATTTCAAGAATCATGCATTGAATAGATTGCGTTCGGATTCATCTTGATTCAATCAGTTGTTTGTTGTTTGATAACCGATTAGTGAATGCATAATGTCAGATATTGCTTTTGGCATATGCATACACTTTCTTATATGCTTAATGCTGCTCAACAAAACAGATATTGCTATAGACAGTTTAGTCAAATGCAAACTGCTGGCTCAAATGTTTTGACAAGATTCTAATTACACGTATGATCTCTTGACGAGGCTGGTTTAACGGTTTAGAGAATATGTGCACCATTTCGTTCATCCATCTTTTTTCCTTCACTGTGGTAGTATCTCTATTTAACTTATTGTTGTTGGCATATATTCACCATTTCATTGTATGTTGGCAAGGTATGGGAATATATGCAGTGTCCTTTTAATCCGTAAAAAAGAAAAGAAAAACCATTCACTATGGGTGATAGTCTGTTTGTCATTCTTGTATTGGCAATTCATATGCATATATGCTCCATTTCGTTTATCTAAGTGTTCTATTTGCTATTGTTGCTCTTCTCACTTTTATCATATGCCGTTGACCAATCGTGCAGGTTGCGGTGGTAGAGGACCCTGATAAGACTGCTCTAACCGAAGCATGGAAAACATGGTTGCAAGAACACATAGCAGCTACTGGAAAAGTTCCACCAGGGAACGAATCCGGAAACTCAACATGGGTAAAAAGGGCTCCAAGAAAAAAGTCTGATCTAAGGCTAACACCAGGACGCCATGTTCAACTCACAGTGCCTTTGGAGGATCTCATTGACAAACTAGTGAAGGAAAACAAAGTGGTGGCATTTATCAAGGGTTCAAGAAGCGCCCCCATGTGTGGTTTCTCACAAAGAGTCGTGTCGATTCTTGAAACTCAAGGGGTGGACTATGAGAGCGTTGATGTGCTTGATGAAGAGTATAACTCCGGTTTGAGGGAGTCGCTGAAGAATTACAGTAACTGGCCTACATTCCCTCAGATTTTCGTCAACGGTGAATTGGTCGGAGGGTGCGATATACTGACCTCCATGTACGAGAAAGGCGAGCTTGCCGATATGTTTAAATAGTAGAATGTAATCGTTGGTTCATATTCTTGTATCCTTTTTTGTTAGAGGTGACACTGAGTATTGAATAATGAGGGTGGTGTTGTGGATACTTGGTCCATTAGTTTCATGTACTAGTATGTCAGTAAAGAACAGATTTCACTTTATGGAAAAGAGATGCAGAAAAGATTGTAATTGAATCTTATACAGGTGCATATATTATTGTTTTAGTTTGAGTATCATGCTGTTTTAGGTAAGAACATGGCTGGGTATCAGTACATCAAGTTCTGGAGCAGGAAAACGAAATTTTGTTCTCGTTTCTATTGCTCGGTTTAAATGAACTCGAAAAGCACAATAGGTTTACAATATCTTCCTTCCGTCCAAAACGTAACACATCTATTCCCTTAATATATGAAGTTTTTTCGAAACAAGAGAAGGTGCATTTCTTGTTTGAGACGGAAGGAATAGTAATTTATATGAAGATAAAGTATGTTGGGAAAGCACAGTAAATTCAAGTTGAAATGACTGTAATTGTTGAAAACCAAGCTAAAATCGTTGTTGATGGACTCTTTCTCAGTGACAAATACTATTGGGCTCGATTTGTTCGCTATCAACCGTCGATAACGCCGAATCCAACGGCTACGAGATCATCCCGCATTTCTGAGCGGGCTTTGCTTAAATGAACTCCCAATCCGGCCCAGATTCAGCGCTTCACTATCCGCCGTCGATGGATGTTGATCAACAGTCTACATTTGTTAGCCTTGTGCGACGCGGATCGTTACATGAGCCGTCGATCCCATCAATATCCAACGGCAGATATCGCATCCACACAAAAATCCAACTATTATAAATTTCTCCCCTCCTTTCCCATTTCCAAACAATTCAGAATTCCCTCTCTAAAATTCTCACTCAATACACTCTGTCAAATTAGGGTTCCATAGAAATGTCGGGAAGAGGAAAGGGCGGCAAGGGATTGGGCAAGGGCGGCGCCAAGCGCCATCGCAAGGTGCTCAGGGACAACATCCAGGGCATCACGAAGCCGGCGATCCGGCGTCTGGCCCGCCGTGGCGGCGTCAAGCGTATCAGCGGCCTCATCTACGAGGAGACACGTGGCGTGCTCAAGATCTTCCTCGAGAACGTCATCCGTGACGCCGTTACCTACACCGAGCACGCTCGCCGGAAGACCGTGACGGCGATGGACGTCGTCTACGCTCTCAAGAGGCAGGGCCGAACCCTCTACGGTTTCGGAGGCTAAGCTCGCTGGGTGCAGAGATGCATTTGATGTATTTACTTGCATTTTATCGTATAATATTCAGATTTAGTTTATCTTATGTTGTGATAGATTGATATTGTTGCGAATTAGTATTTTGGATCTCACATTTTCTGCCATCTGAAATGAAATCCAGTTCATTGAACTCTCTCTCTCTACTTGTGTTGGAATTACCGTCGCAGCCGAGTTTCTCGAGCTCCATTGCCATTTTTATGTTGATTTGTTACGTCTCCATTCGATTAGTTTTCCATTCGATGCTAATTTCATTGCTTAATTATGTCCCTGTTTTCTGATTTTCCGATTTATTCAGTTAAGTGAGCTGAACAGTGGAGTGAGTTCAAATGAGAAGTAGATCTCCTTTCGAGAACTGTAATTGGCATTTAAATTAGCTGAAAGTAATTCTGTTCTGAGAAATTTGAAATTACAAAGAAGATAATTAAAAGTCATAGTTAATGATGTCATTATCGCTAATTGGATAATAAGCAGAGATCAAACGAAGCAAATGTACATAGCGTGCACTTCTGGAATTGTCAACTCATACATAGATAAAAAATAATAAAAAAAAAAAAAATACTAACAGAATACAATTCAAAGCCGTTTGGATAATAATATACGCAAAATAAATTTTCACAATAAATTTTATTTTTTTCGTGAAAAAAGGGCAAAATAAGAGTACTAGAAAAATACGTTAATGCAGCATTTATTGGCAAGGTGCAACAACTAATACATTCCCAAATTATTTTCCACATAATACACGCCTCATTAATTGTTTATGATAAGTGTCATTAGTTCATAGCTCTAAAGCGATTATTGATTAAACTCGGCAGTTGTAACAAACCTTCTTCATTTAATTGGATCGTTGACCCTTGTTACTACCCAACAATCAATCAGATTGTGTTTCTCTTCTGAAGATTTCCCGATTCTATTTTTTTTTTGTTAGAAGGAAAAAGAGCAATTCGGGAAGGAGATAATGGAGGCGGAAATCCAATCGAATTCGAGTGGTTTCAAGCTGTGGAGCAAATTGGAATTGCAGGAACTCGCCGATAAATTCGTGATCAAGTCCGTGGAATCGCCGGACCGAGGCTTCTGTATTAACCGATTAGATGGAAGCATCGACATTCTTAACGGTCAGTTCGGCTTCCTAATTAATTCTTTCATACGTGTTTTTTCCTTTTCCTTTTGTGGAATCTAGATTATTTGAAACCATATTGTTGATAATGATCGTCACTTGAATTGTTGGATTTTTCTGTATTTTTCTGTCTAGTCGCTTTTTTGTCCTGTTATATATAGTGGATGTTTGCTATTAGTTCAGCAACATACATGCAACTAAACAAGGGGGAAATAGGTGGAATTGGTTGTTTGAATGGTTGATCAGCTGTTGTAAGCCCGTTTAAGGATTTATTGGCTGCATCAGCTTATTCCGCGATGGATTTGAAGCATAAAAGTGCAGTAGAATCAGCTTAAGTCTCTGGAAATAGTTCAAGTAGATTAGTATCTTAATATTTCTGATTTTGATCCAAGGAACTGGCGTATAACTATAAACGAACATTTAATGACTTCAGCAAGTTTGGTTTTGAATTCACAACACACTTCAGAATGCCACTGCAGATTACTTCTCTACTGAATGTCAATGGCGTTCATGAGGAGGAACGACTCCACTGCTTGAACTTCTCATTATTAATCTAATGTTTATGTCGTGTTTATTTCTTCTATTACAGGTGATGTCCCTTCCGGAGGCCCTAAAGGCTCGACTGTATACGGGATTGCTGGAACAATCAGGTTGCTGGCAGGTGCTATTTTTAACTAGTCGCAGAACTCCATTCCACCTCTGAATTTATACTCACTATTATTAAAGCATCAGCTCATACAGAATATCTCTTGCAATATATGTAGTTACTGACTTATGTGGTCTCTAGTACTAGGTTTGTGAATTTATTACTTCAATTGGTGAACAAGAAAGGCCAGTTTCTCATCTAGATGTAAAGAGAAAGAGTTATGAGATTAAATAGGGACAATCGGATTCAGAAGCCACAAGTTGAAGTTCACATATTAAGGATGTAAAACAAATGGAAGTCTTGAATTATACGTAGTATGTAGACAATTATATATAATAAATTAGTTTTGCGACATAGAATGGAATATGCATTTAGTGAGCTAGTTGATGCATAGATTTATTAATCCAGTTTAGTGTGTATCTGGTAGATTTTCATCTTTTCTGTATACCATACTGGCCAAACCTGAAAAAACAGGTTGCTATCCTTTTGCAGGTACATATGTTCTGGTTATTACTTCTAGGAAGGAAGTTGGAAACTATCTTGGCTTCCCTGTGTTCTTGGTTACATCAATGAAGTTTCTATCCTGCAATGAAGCTTCGAGAAACTTAACTAGTCAAGAAGTATGAGTTTGCTCTTCTTTTATTCTTTTTCTATATTAATGTTTCAAAGCTGCTGACAGTTGATTAGATAAGTAACGGGTGCATCTTTCTACAGAAAAGGGATGAAGATTACTTTATGACTTTGTTGAGGATAGTTGAATCAACTCCGGGCCTGTATTATTCTTATGGAACAGATATCACACTGAAGTACGCTTCCTTATATCTTTCTCATACTCTTGTTTTAATGAAGACTTGTTTTATTGATTTGTTTTCAAGATAGCTGATACGTTACCAGCTTGCAGAGGAGATTCAAGCTGACAAAAGGATGGGAGAATAAACCAATTTGGAAGCAGGTATCTTAAACTAACAGTTTTCTACCTATCTTGCTTATGATTCAAATTGTCACAATATAGAGAACAAAATCACATGAATAGCAATTTACGCATCATTTACTAGGAAAGTTCTGCTTGTTAAAAAAAACTAGATACTGAATTGAAAAATATGTAGTGTTTCCACTACATTGATTGTGCCTCAGAAGTGGGAATAGTTTTTTTTTTTTTTTTTTTTTTTTTTTTTGGGTAAAAATGCGTTTCTTTCGCTAAATTGAATTCTGGTGAATTGCAGGGCGACCCACGTTTTGTTTGGAACCGGAATATATTAGAGGAGCTCATCGAGAACAGGGTTAGATATATATGTCACCTTCTACTGATACTGGCAAAAGTGCATACTGTTACAAGTTCCCGGTTGGACTTTTATCATTTAAACTCCATGAGTTGTTTCTTATTATTTCCTCACTCGTGGAATTGTCTTGAGTTGAAAAGTCTGTAGGAGAGAACTTTAGTTTTAGGATGAGGGTTCTGTTATGAAGACTAATTTACTTTGGTTATACTCTAACAGTGTGCTTTTTTGTGCAGCTTGATGAATTTATCATTCCTTTATTGCAAGGAAATATCCTTCTCTCTCTCTCTCTCTCTCACACTCACACACACACACACACACACACACACACACACACACACAAACACACAACAAAATTTATGTTCTGTTTACATAGCAAGCAACTAAGAGAAAACACAGAAATTTTGTGAGAAAAGGGTTATGTTTTACTTAACTACAGCTAAAGCTTTCAGACTGGAGTTCTGAAGCTGAAAGATTCTCCTGCTATTATAAAAGTAGTTTCCCGGAGGTGTACAAGGCGCCTAGGTAACAGAATATGGGTTGTATTTCTTAAAATTTTGATGGTTTGAATCTGACTTAATATGCATGTTGATTTAGGAACAAGAATGTGGAGACGAGGAGCCAATCTAGAAGGAGATGCTGCTAACTTTATAGAAACTGAGCAGATCCTGGAATTTAAAGATTACATATCTTCTTTTCTTCAGGTTTGCTTCGATCTTTATCTAAGAGATAGACCTGTGAAGGAATTGTCTTGCTTTCTTCCTAATTATCCTCATCCCAGAACATGTTGATTCTGGTCTTTGGATATATCTAACTGGAACACTACGGCATTCCAGGCATCTTTGCTTTGTGATTAAGATACCATGAAGTAGGGGAAACCCTATAATGGAAGTTGAATATTACGAAGTTTTATATATACTATTAGACTGATTCTCCAATGAAGATCTGGTGTAAATACCTTTTATTTTTTATGCTCATACAGGGTCAAGCTCATAAGCAACTCTTCCTTTTCAGGTTCGGGGGTCAATTCCACTTTTGTGGGAGCAAATTGTTGATTTGAGCTACAAACCGCGACTCCAATTAGTTAATCATGAGCAGACAGTACGTACATGCCCTTTGATTTTACTTTCTCCAGACAGTCACTATGTATTCATTGCCAACATTAATATTTTCCCTTGGATTTCAGTCATTAGTTGTGGAACGCCATTTCAATGATCTGTTGAAAAGTTATGGAGGGTGTATTGTGGTTGACCTGACAGATAAGGTTAGATATTGGTTGATACTTGATACTCCTTATCCCAAGCATTAGGCTGTTGAATGAGTATGGTATTGCACTCATTGTATATGTGGCTATGTTTCTTGATTATTTTTGCTTTTGTAAATACATTCCACACCCTGATTTATCTAACCTCGACACTGTTTAGTGATCTCCATTGTACTGTCTAATTTACTTGACTTTCTTTTATGCCTGTTTAATAGTTTCATGCAAATTTTAGTGTGAAAAACTTCTTACACTCTTTCTTCATTCTAATTTTAGCATGGAGATGAAGGTACATTAAGTACAGCTTATGCTGAAGAAATGCAAAAACTTCCGAACGTGAGGTGAGTTGTTTATGTCGGTTCTATAAATTTATCGTATCACATTTTCTTCCTCATATTACATTTAGGGAGCGAATTGCTGAATGTTGGAGCATAATCCCATTTGAACTTTTGAAATTGGTATTTTAATAGAACTAAGGATATGAAATGCTCTCCTTTCATGTTATTTCTTACTGACATCTGAGGATCATAACTGGTCCTGTTGTTGCTCCAAAGTTTTCTGTCCGTGGATGATAGATTACTCATAACTCATAAGTATGTAGAGTTGAACTATGAATTTTCATTTTAACTATGGATTAGCAACATGCAGTATGGTGATTTGTTTCGATCCTTCCTATCTTCCCTGCATATTTCCATGTTTTTATGGCAGTTTACAAAAATATAACGTGTTTATATGTTAATGCTTCAGGTACGTGTCATTTGACTTCCACCAAGAATGTGGCCACGGGAACTTTGATAATATACAACTTCTGTACGACCAAATTTCCGAAGACTTTGAGAAGCAAGGGTAATGATAGACTTTGCTATTGAGTTTTGTTATTTTGAAATGTGTCTGGAAATTTTACCTTGCTGGACATTCGTATTGCCCTTTTAATATTTACTATTCCAGCTGAACAGATACTTCCTTTTAGATTCTGAAGGAAAGATTCTAGCTGAACAAGAAGGAATAGTTAGATCGAACTGCATTGATTGCCTTGACAGGACAAATGTGACACAGGTTAGAAACAGCATATCCAGTTTCCTCCACTTTATTACTAGCAATCCATGGATAGAAACTTTTCCCTACCAAATGTCAAAAATATTGATTACTTCTTTACTGCTTTTCTTCTGAAAGGGATGGAAGTATGGAACTATTAATCTTAAATTCGTCATATTAATATTTTGATGTTTCAATTGCAGAGCTACCTTGCTCAAAAATCTTTGAACTCTCAGCTACAGAGAATAGGTGCCATTTCTTCAACCGAAAGCATTTCAATGTTTACTGAAGATTTTGAAATTTTCAGAACTTGTAAGTACTGAGTATAATTTGTTCTTCTTAAATGCTAGTTTTCATAGATTATAAACAGCTAATCCTTTTACTCGTGCCATTCATGCCAGTATGGGTAGAGCATGGGGACGAGATAAGCCTTGAGTACTCTGGCACACATGCTTTAAAGCGGGACCTTGTGAGGTAACCATATAACATGGGGAAATTACCAAATTTCTTGAACATTGCATAACTATATAGAGATATTCAAGAAGTCTCATGTTCTCTAGTTGCATTTTGTCACAGATATGGAAAGCAGACAATGTCCGGTATTATCAAAGATGGGATAAGTGCCCTATCAAGATATTACTTAAATAATTTTCATGACGGTGTTCGGCAGGTAAAACATCCAGTACTATTATTCCTGCCTGTTTCCCTTTCCGGATTTTACTTTTTTCTCCCTCGTCTTTTGGTTACTGCAAGATCCTGATACCTATGCCTGGCAGGATGCTATTGATCTTATCAGTGGCCACTACACTGTGAGCAGAATCAGACCCTCTCCTTTCCAACCTAAAGGAATTGATACCCTCTCGGTAAGAAATAATCCTTCACAAAACTGACATTTCCATTTCAGTTTTCCGAGTATGGAATCCAGTGTGTTGCTTTATTACATCCCTCAGTGTGAATTCTCTTGCATTTCTTACACCCTTTCATCATCTTTTATCTGAATTAAGTGGATATAGCGTGAGATTGTAATCTTCATCTCCTTTTCAGCCTCCCATCTGTTTCCCTTTTCCGTTTTTGATCTTATTTCTTTTGAAGCAAATTGCTGCATTGTTTTTGAACTCGAGAGTGACATGGAATATGTGAATGACTCTCTCTGATTAGATAATTCTATATTTTCAGTATCTTCCAGTCGCATCTGCGTTAGTGATTGGAGGGTTGACTGTGACATCAATCACACTAAATCAAGGTATCTACACATTTATCTCTAGCAACGATTGACTATATGAGAGCGGTTTTTGACATCAAACGATATTTACTGCAGCAGGTCGAAATGCACAGCAATATTTATCTTCCATGGTTTGCGCTGGGCTAACTGCTGGATTAATGGCAGTTATTAAGGCCAATGGGAGGCAAATCTGTTCAAGGCCTCGACTGTGTGGTCTGTTCTAGGCTTCCTTTCGTATTATTTGAACACTGTATACTACTAGATGGAGTTACCAGAATTGGTTCAATAAAACTAGAATAGAAGCCTTTGATGAAACTGTGGAACTCAATAATTTGCAGGTCATTTCGTGTAGTAAATCATTTTACTATGTAATTTGATGAGCATAGTTTTCTTTCGTTTCATTCGTTGCACTCTTCTGTTACTGAGATTTACGGATTTTGGATGCCACGAGTTGAACTCTCTGAAATCCGTTTTCGAAAGAAGTGCAATTCGCACTCTTGCCACATTGTAAAATACCAATCGAGGCAATAAATGATTTCTCCATTTTATATTTTCTCTGAAATTGATTATGAAGTCTCCATAATAGCGTGAAATTCACATTTCATACACCAACATTGGATGAAAATTAATATGAACAGCGTCATTATTCATACAAATCGATAAGTTATACGAAGCTCAACTGGACAACGACAATATATTTAGTCACTTAGTAGAGTTTCTTTATTCCTTACAACACTTGAATGGCAGTTCCCTATGAATTATACATCATAATCCAACAACCCGTTGGCGAATACATAATAAGCCAGGCAACTTAACCCAGAGTGTATTTTCACAGACGGCTCCGGTTGCTTGATACTGGTGGCTTAAAACTGGCAATTCCAGTTATCTCTCTGCCCGTTACAAGGGTATTGATGTCATAAGTGCCTTCGTATGTGTAAATGGGCTCCAAATCGCAGAAAGCCTGAGAAGATGACATATTAGAGATCACAAGTCATGAGTGACCATTACAATAACAACACTTGCAATGTATGGCCATGTATATAACATAAAGGTTACAAGCTACTGCACCTTCGCAACAAGAAAGTCAGATAAAATCCCGTTGCCACCAAGTAATTCGCGCCCAAGAGAAACAGTCTCTCTTGCCTTCAAGGTAATCCATGACTGAATTGAATAGAAATTCTTCAGTTCATACTGAAACGAGGTATATTGCATATTTCCAGAATAACTAATAAGTGTAATAGCAATATAATACCTTGCCCATGCTAGCATGACCAGGAGTCATCTTACCACTCTCATACAGCTTGCACAGACGCCAACCAATGAGAAACATCGCTTGAACATTACCTAACATGCGAACTAATTTCTGTTGGTTGAGCTGAAAGGCTGCCAATGGAGCACCAAATTGTTTCCTCTCCTTAAGGTACCTGCCATACAATTCATATACTCAAATTTGTAAACTCGAGAAAGAATTAAGGAAACCATAGCAGATAGACCAATGGAACTGTTTACATCTCAAGGTCTAAATATCTTTAGATTACCTGTGACAAATATCATATACACCCATTGAAATGCCAATAGGCTGCCAAGCAACCATGACGCGAGAAACAGCAAGCACCTACTTCCAGGTAATATTCAATTATATTAGCAGTGTGCAGATTTTATTACTAGCAGAATTTTTAAAATATCGTATCAGGCAACATAACATGATAAACCAGTAAAGACCATTATCAAGTTACCATGATATTTTACCTTGCTTGTGTCTTGAAACGAATTAACTCCAGGAAGCCTGTCTTCATCAGGTACAAAAACACCCTTCATTAAAATATCACCATTTTGTACAATTCTCAGGCCAATTTTGTTTTCTATTTTGGTTGCTCGCAAGCCTGGAGCACCCTTCTTCACGATGAATCTGTAATAAATGCAAATCAGCTTATACATTGTAGGCATATAATCAGCAAGGAATCACTGTGATCAATTGCAAGGAGAACAAGGAAACCAGGGAGATACAAAACATAAAAAAGAAATTTGCCTACTACCAGATGATTTCAAACAAAAGAAAAAATGAGAGAGAGAGAACTTTTACAATTTAGCAACACAGACAAAACTCACTTGAGGAGAAGACTACACACAACAAGAGACATATATTATTGACTTACCCATTAATCTGATTTGAAGAAGTGTTTTTAGCAAAAATAACTAAAACATCTGCAAAGGTGCTGTTTCCTATCCACCGCTTTTGGCCATCAAGTATCCAGCCACCCTCAACCTGATCATTTAACTCAAAATAAGTCAAAATCTATAATAGTAAATCCAAATTTACATATGAACAAATGTAATGAAATGCATAGGGTTACATAATAAAGTTTATGCTCCAAACCTTTCTTGCAGTTGTTCTCAAAGCACTTGCATCACTACCATAATCAGGTTCAGTTAGCCCCTAATTTCCAATCAACAACAAAACTTAGCTACTAAGTTGAGGACAAAATAGTGCATATCAACAAAACATTAATAGGCATTTGCAGATGATTCTCACCCAACATGCTATTGTCTTTAGTTGTGCAAGTGATGGTAAATATTTTTGCTTTTGTGCTTCTGATCCACAAAGTCCTATCCTTAGCAGAAATAACAAATCATAATAATAATGAGTTTTTTCACTATCAATGAAGAAATACAGGAATAAAAAAGTAATAGCAAGGTTACCAATCGTCAACATTGCCAAAGAAGAATGCACCAAAATGAAAGTAGAGCAACTGGCATCGACTCTTGCCACTTCTGCTGTAGCAATGGCATTTGCAGTTATGGAGAGATTGGGGCAACCATAGCCCTATGAAGTATGCAGTTAGTTACGAGCCTACTACATCTTAACAGCGACCATGAAAAATGTAAGGCACATAAAATTTCCAAATGAAGTACCTTTATACTGCCACCGGCTACTCGCAATGCACCGAGCTTTGGAACCACTTCGAATGGGAATTCTGCCTTTTCCCAATACTGAAAAACACATTTACTTGACACTTAAAACCAAACAAGTGACCAGAACAGTTGTTACCTCTGAAACTCTACGAGTAAACTAGCTAGAAGCTTTCCTGATCACTAATTTTAACACACTGACTGAAAGTCATAGCGAATTCGCAGAAACTTATAAAACAGTTGGTTACAGAATGAGAAACACCTTTGTCATTATCGGAGCTATGTCTTTCTCCATGCACTCTCGAACTCTCTTCCTGAGAGCTTTCTCCTCAGCAGTCAATAAATCATCAAACTGATAATAATCCGATACTGTAAATTCGATAATTCAGAATTAGCCCTATCAAACACCAATAGCATGCGTTTCACCAAAAAAACAAAATAACACAATTAAGCACAAAACGAAATGACGAATCAAATCATATGCATAGAAACAATCAAATATATTAGTTCAATTTCGAATTCGAGATGCTAACTAAAGGAGCAAATAATCGCATTAATTCTCCGATGAAATTAGCTAAAATCTACAAACCTACCGCTGGGAGGAAAGATTGAAGCTGGAGTTGCTTGAGGAAACGCGACGGAAACATCCAATGCTGTCAAATCAATATGCCCATTCTTCACCTCTTTATCCATATCTTCTGCACCGCCGATTACAACAAATTTTATCCAAATTACTAAATCAATCACTTAAAAAACTAGAGAAATGAACATCAAAATCGGATCACGATCATACTTAAACCTAACATCAATCGAAGAGAAAAAACCAATAAACAGTGAAAAACAGACGCATCCTCAAGTGAAATACCTTGAGCTCTGGAAGCTGGAACTTTCATGGCGACAGATTTCCTCAAAATCGCGAATGAGTCCAGAGAAATTGGATAAACTACACCGAAATGGAGAAGAAATCAAGGATTAAATAGTATAGAAAGTATGGGCGGAGGTAGAATGGGTTGGCACGTAAGTTTATGTAAATCAAACCACCGTACATTACTTATTAATGATTGTCCAATTCGTTTATAATGATTGGTACGAAATTTAAACACGGTGACGGTGGCATGCGGGGACTTCGAATTCGAAACCAACATTATCGAACTCTCGAGACATTAATCTTTACTGTTCGACCAACTATTTATTTGTCCACCGTTTCATTTTGTATACAATGTTTTTCCCAATTAAAATGCTACGCATTCTTGTTAGTATAGATCTCTTAATTATATGTAGTATTAGAGTCACTTTTTTGCATCATAGATTCTATGCTAAACAACTGATTATTGTAGGTATTTAAATCACTGCAAGATTTGTAATTGACAAACATACTTTGGAAAATGATAAGTATAATTTTTTAATTTTTGAAGGGTGTATTTTATTTGACAACTTGAAGAGATAAACAAAGTTGACGCAGGGCTAAGGCTGGTCAATGGAATAAAATACAAGAAAATTTAGCTATGTCAACATACAGCATTAATATTAATTTTTTTTACTTCTATTAATAAATAGTTCATATAATTTTTTATGTTAAGTATATTTTTACCGTCATAATGTAGGTATATTAGTTTTTATTTTATTTTATTAATAAAGTAATCCAGATTTTATAGTTAATTAATTCGGGAGCCCAAGTGATATACTACTCAATACCTGAAATATAAACCTGCCTTCGGGAGTGGGGTCCCAGAAGCATTGATGTAGCTATTAATCACAACCAAATATTTGCTTTGCTAGTTAATTAGGAAGATAATGGTCAAACATTAACAGTAACCTTTGACAAAACTACACCGTTTAAGAGAGAGAGAGAGATGGATCTGTTGGGCTGCAACGCAAGTATGTTGGGCCCTGAGCCCTTTGTTGCTGTTGGGCCCATAGGCTGTAATGTAAGTCTCTTGGGCCAAAGAAAAATAAATATAAATAAATAAAATAACTGTTGCTCTTGGGCCCAATCATAAATAAATAAATTGCTGTTGGGCCAAAGAAAAAATATTGGGCCCAGGGAAAAAGAATTCAGCAAATTGTGGCTGAACGGCTCAAGAAAAAATAAATAAAATAAGTGGAGATGCGGGGTATCGATCCCCGTACCTCTCGCATGCTAAGCGAGCGCTCTACCATCTGAGCTACATCCCCATTTGATTATTATATTAAACTTAAAAATATATTTTTTTATGTGAATTTTTTTATGAAAAAATATACTATTTCTATTGTTTGTTTCATTTAAATCAACTAAAAACGCAAAGTGGCGATGTATAATTTTTGCTTGCCGTCATTTTATATATTAATTTGGACCAAACCCATCAAATTGCAGATTGGATCTAATTTTGAGGAACTACTAATACAGCTACTAGTTAAACTTAAGTACTACTTGAGAATTACCAAAATCCTTCATAATTTTAGTTCGGGAAAGTCCCCATAAATCGGGGAATTTTTTCCCCCATATTTAAAGATAACGGTAGAGTTACGTGTTGGCCTGCAGCCCCCGGCCCGGCCCGTATACTGAGTCCAGAACTAGCAGGCCCAATATTCGTGCCAGCGCATTGTAGCGTATAGACCGAGAAGAAAATCTCATGTTTTTTCCTTTTTCCCACAAAAACCTATAAACTCAACACTCTGAAACAAAACGAGAAACCTCACTCCGAAATCCAACTCTGCTCCAAACGTTCGACAAATTTTCCTCAGAACGGCGATAATCTCGATAGCTCCATGTTCACGAAGCGCTTGTTTCAGAAAGCCGTTCATCGTCACCAGGTGAAGAGCACGATCGAAATTTCGGTTTGACTTTCACTTTTTTCCGTCGTTTCTCTCTCTCTCTCAATTTAATCGAAGTTGAATGTGCTGTGTGTTTGATTCAGCGGCATGGTAAGAGTTCAGTCTCGCCGGAGGACTTGAATTTCCGGATTAATGTGCACTACGGAATTCCGTTCACGGCGTCGTTGCTCGCTTTTGATCCGATTCAGCGCCTACTGGCGATCGGCACATTGTAAGTTTACACTTGCTTCTCGTGATCAGCTCGCGATGATTGTATTTAAACTGCTCTGTGAATGTGAGCTATGGATGCTTTAAATTGAGTAGGTGCTGGAGTAGTTTACACGTGCAAGTGAGTTTAATGCCTGCTTCTGCCACGTGTGCACTTCACATGTAATGTTTTGATGTACAGTATGTACTGGTCAGTTGGTGAATGTTTTGTGCTCGTTTGGTTTTAGATGATAATGGATAAGTCTGTACTTAATTCTGTTGGTATCTGGTTATTGGGGAGCAGGCAACAATTTCTGGTAGAATTTTGGGTATATCGGTTGGATTTGTGACTCTGGCTTGGTTATGTCATATGGCTTGGTTAAGGTTCAGTTCAATATGGAGTACATTCTTTGGAGCAGTTAATGCTGTAAAATGTAAATGTCAGATAATTTGATCATTGTGATATGTCAAATGCTAATTGGTTTTACTGTCGCAAGCAATCAACAATATGTCTTTTGTCCTCTTCATTCATAACACTCGTTTCAGGGATGGTCGCATCAAGGTTATAGGCGGTGATAATATTGAAGGACTTCTGATTTCTCCGAAGCTGTTGCCATTCAAATACTTAGAGGTCGGTTTCATGGCATGGGATGATCTCAAGATATTGTCCTTAAACATCTTCTATCAGTCATCTAGGCACTTAAAAATGGCATTTGCTTTGGTCATTTAGATGACTAGAATTGATGCCCTTCGCTGGAGTATTTCATGCTTGTTGCTACTTGTTAGTTCTCTCATAATTTGTACTGTTAAGTGTTAATATCCTAGCAACTTTCCTTTTTCTACTTCTCATCGTGCTTCTTTGTTGCAGTTTTTACAGAATCAAGGTTTCATAGTTAGCATTACAAATGACGATGATATTCAGGTGTGCCTATTTCTCTTGATCTGAAATTATTGGCTCTGAAAAATGTTTATGATGTTTGGTCATCTAGATTCCCCACTAGTATCGTGGTATTCATTCCAATCAAGCTTTTCCGAACTACAATATTTATGTGCTATAGTGTCAGAGCAACCACATAGTCAGGGTTGCCGTTAGAACTACTTTAATTAGATGTGGGATACTAATTATCTGAAAACATCTTTGCAGGTTTGGAGTCTTGAGAGGAGGTCAATAGCATGTAGCTTACAGTGGGACTCCAATGTAACTGCTTTCTCTGTAATCAGTGGCTCCTCATTTATGTATGATAATGATATGAAAATCGATTTATATTGAATTTTGTTTAACTTGAGCTTGGAGATTGACCTTTGTCTGTATGTACTAGGTATGTTGGTGATGAGTTTGGACTGATGTCTGTTTTGAAGTTTGATCCAGACAGTGGACAGCTCACGCGATTACCGTATCAATTATCTTCAGATTTTCTTGCTGGTGCGTATGTAGAGAGTTATGAATAATGTATATTTATTCTGCTTTGTTGGTCGAATAAATGGCATTTAGGTTGTAACTATGATTTCTGTATGTGTTATGTTGGAACTCATTGGAAATTTGTGGAACAAAAAAAGACAAGCATGATTTATAATTGATTTTGCAATTCATTAGATAATCCAGAGAAGTAGAATAAAAACTAGAGCCATTATTGGAGTACCTGAGTTATAAGCTATCCAGTTAACAATACAAGAGTCAATCTAAATCTTTTCATGAAGAATTATTCAGTTCCTTTGATGAGTTAGGAGTTTACTCATGAATAACACTTTGAATGATCCTGAAGTTTCAATCATAAGTACTTTTCATCATCCTAGTTGAAGGACATACTCGGTTTGATCTCCAGTAATGCGTTCTCTTTCATGTCAGTGCTGTATGTTTATCTTTCTATTCTTATTTTACAGAAGCAACTGGAGTCTCGGTCTCCAATCGTCAACCCATAGTTGGGCTTCTTCCTCAACCCCATTCTTCTGGAAATAGGCAAGATATGATTATCTCCCTATTTTGCTTGTAGTATCTTTTGTCATTTTTGATGGATAATTTTTCATCTAGTTTAAGTAATTTAACATTTTACATGCGACATGCTGAGGAACATGCAATAGCCTTCTAACTCAATTTGTATGGGATATACCTAGTCATTGCAATGTATTTTTTTGGTGAGTGTACATTGTCATTTTTACAGGAACCATGTATGAGTCAGTATGACTTATCTATTAAGAAATGTAACATCAATGTAAAAGTGGATGGATGGAATTAACAACTAACAAGCTTATACATCTGCAGGGTATTGATTGCTTACGAGAGTGGACTGATTGTTCTCTGGGATGTGGTCGAAGGACACACTGTTGTTGTTCGAGGTGATAAGGTCTTGGAATTGCAAAATAAAGTTGTTCCTCCACATGATGGGGATACTGATATCGTTGATGAGGGACCTTCACTTAACTTAGAGGATAAAGAGATTAGTGCTCTTTGTTGGGCATCTCCTGATGGGTCCATTCTCGCGGTGGGATATGTGGATGGGGATATTCTATTTTGGAATACATCAAAAGATTTCTCCACTAAAGACCAAGAAAATGGGTTGTCACCAAATGTTGTCAAGCTGCAGTTGTCTTCTTCAGAAAAGAGGCTCCCTGTTATTGTTTTGCACTGGTTGGATAACAGTAAATCCAGTAAGCATCAAGAAGGTCAACTTCTTATTTATGGTGGAGATGAGATCGGCAGTGATGAAGTTGTTACGGTGGGTTATCATCTTAACTCATAATAGATATTTCATTCAGTCCATAGTTCTTTCTACAGTTACTTATTTTTCTACAAGTGCTCTTAGGAGTAAATTTTTCTGCATGCATTGTTCATCTAGCAATCAATGAACTTAATAGCTTATTCTTCTGCAACACATTAGGTTATATTTTCATTTTTTAAAATGTAGAATCAGCTTGCATAGGGTTTACAAACTGAGTGCCAACTATGCCTAGATTTTATTATCATGCACAATAGATTCACTACATAGTCTCCTGTGGTAGAAGTTCAAACTGATTATAACACTAGACAATAGTTTGAGATGTTCTCAGAAGTTATTTTGAAGCAGGTTCTAAGTCTTGAATTGTCATCTGGAATGGAAGCAGTGAAATGCACAGGCCGTACAGACCTCACACTTTCTGGCTCTTTTGCTGACATGATTTTAGTTCCATCTGCTGGTACAACTGGGAGTAATACAAACGCTTCTCTGTTTGTATTGTCAAACCCTGGTTGCATACAAATATACTCCTCGGACTTGCAGCTCTGGAAGGATGTACGTGTATCTGCTGTAAACTTTCCAGTTGCCATACCAACTGTTGATCCTTTAATCACAGTCGCAGCGCTTTTTTATGTGAATGGAAGCACAGAGGGCCTAGGATCAAAGGTGGGATATTTGTGTATCAAATTTCGGTTTCGTGATGTGTCTTGGATTGATTTAGGTTTTTTTTTTTTCCCCTTATTCCTTACCGATTAGTTATGTTTCTTTGTATAATTAGATATGTGCAGCAACTTCAACATTGACATTGCCTGGAAATAAAAGGTGGCCCTTAACTGGGGGTGTAATAAATCAGTTGTCACCTGGCAAAGATTACAAAGTCCAGAGACTGTATGTAGCGGGCTATCAGGATGGATCAGTTCGAATATGGGATGTTACTTATCCAGTTTTCTCTCTCCTCTGTGTTTTGAGAAATGAGGTTAGAATCTAGTTGTTCAATGAGCCTGTAAACTAAATAACTCCATATCCACTCTTACTGTGAGTTTTGCTGATGAATTACAGGCTACCAGTGAAAATCCTGTTGATTCTAATGGCTCATCTACATCAATTGATTTATGCTCCTCTACAATGAGACTAGCTGTCGGAAATGAATGTGGTCGGGTTAGAAATTGTTTATTTACATGCTCTGCTATAAAACAAAGTTTCTCTAGGTTCTCTTATTGATTCTTGTCTTGGATTGATCACATACAGGTTGAACTTTACAATCTCTGTAGCAGCAATGAGACAACCGTCCATTTTGTCACAGAAACAAATAGTGAAGGTAATGTAAATTTGGGATCATTTTTGTATGGGAAATTTTCCCTATAAGATAAGCCTTTTGATTTGTACAAATCCGATACCAACTTACCAAGCATTATTTCCTTGATCAAATTGCTATTAGTCCAGGGTCGTAGATTCTGTATCACAACATGAGAGTACTAAGCAAGATTACTGCCCAATTCATTTGATGTTTTCCTTTGATAGCTTGTTGGTTTCTGAGTTTTATAATTTGCTGCTATTTTCCAATAAAGTTGAATTGAATGGTACAAGGCAACTGACAGGAGCTTTAAATTTGGATACTTGGAAAAGTGGTTACCTATATCCTTTAGGCACCAGAATATGATCTTGATGTCTTCTTTTCCTGATATCTTTGCAGTTCGCAATTCTGTTCAAGTTCAGGGACCTAGGTGTAGAGCTGTCTTCAATCTTCACAAATCAGGAGTTCGGACACTAAAGTTTATAAACCAAGGCTCCAAACTCATCGTTGCACATGAATCTTCTCGAGTGAGTAATAAGTTTATAGCTATCGTGTGCATTGATGCATTGATTACAGGCTTATGCGTACTGTTTCAGATTGCAGTGCTAGATGTGCAGTCATCATCTGTTGCATTTATGACAGACTCTATAGCAACCTCCCCAGTAATATCTGTCCTGTATAAAGTATTTGACTCTGAAACTGTCCAAAAAGCAAATGAGTCTTCACCGAAAATTCCAGATAGCTCTAGAGGAGAGTTCATTTTTGCATTAACCAAGGAAGGAAGTATATATGTTATTGATGGCAACAATGGTAGCATGATTTGTTCAAGGCCGATACAGTTGAAGAAATCGACAGCAATTTCCATGCATTTTATAGGCAAGTGTACCATATTATAGTCATTAAATTTCTTTTCATGTGACTGTGCATTACTTACTAGCGTTTTGTACTTCAGAAAACCAGTTAGCAGCTTGTAGTAATATAGATGAACAGCAGCCGCAAAAGGACGGCATACTGAAAAATGAGCCATTGCCTATTGGTGTTCAAGGGGGTGAGAAATGTGAAATTGAAGATCACGGTCTGGACAAGGGTCCATCTGCAGTAAGTTTGAAGGAGTTGTTTGTTCTGCTTTGTTGTAGGGACTCACTACATATATACCCTGCAAAGTCAGTAGTCCAAGTAAGTCTCAAATTCCTCATCATTCTCGTTGCTTAATGTTATCTATCTCTAACATGATTTGATTTATCAGGGGCAAAGCAAATCTATTCACAAAGTCAAACTTTCCAAGCCCTGTTGCTGGTCTTCTATATTCAGGACAGATCATGTTAGCGGGTTGGCAGTATTCTATCAGACGGGAGAAATGGAGATCAGGTTTACCGTCTTCTTTCAAGTTCCTGTCATTTTTAGCTTGCATTATCAAATTTCCATCATCACAGTTGCTGAACTTCATCCAGCACCTTTTCTGTAGCTTATACCAGAATTCCTTACGATATGATTATAATTTGGGATCTCTCCAACTGAAGCTAAAATGAGACTCATGCAGATCTTTGCCTGATCTCGAATTGGTGAAAGGATTTTCTTTGCTCTCAGAGCTAAGGTGGAACTTCAAGCCAAACATGGAAAGGACAATCAGCTCTGCAGAGAATTCGCTCATTGCATTGGTAATTGTTGTAAATGGACATAATATGTTTATAAACTGAATAGTTGATTTGAATGTTTTAGCACAATGGGATTTCTTGTGGTTAAGCTTGTTATGCACTTCCACGAGAATGTCTGTTCACATTGGTAATTTTGCAGGCGAATGGCTCTGAAGTGGCATTTGTTTCTCTATTAGAGAGTGAGAATGATTTCAGGTATCCCTATAAGGTTTCCTAACCATGCCCTTTCACTTGTTTGATTGTAATACAATGTTCAGAATGGTGACACTGTATGAGGGTTTTATTTTACAGGATACCACAGTCCCTGCCCAGTCTTCATGATGAAGTGCTTGCAGCCGCTGCCAATGCTGCAATCAGTATATCCTCTGATCGTATGAGAAAACAGGTTTAATTTTTAATTTTTTATTTATTTTATGATTGTTGTTTTCTCCGTGTTTATGCATTCAATGTTGAGTTTAGTGATACTGATTGACTTGTTATTACAGGGAGGTAATCCTGGCATTCTGAGTGGTATTGTAAAAGGATTAAGGGCATCAAAACCAAATAAACAGATGAATCGCGACTCCAATTCTAGAGCTGATTGTAGTCACCTTGAGGAGATCTTCATAAGGAACACAATTCCAGAGCCATTATCGACTATAGATGAACCAGAGGCTGTTGAGCTTACTATAGGTTTTACACCTCTCTGTCTCTCTTGTGGATATTTATCTACTTGGTACTCTTATGTAACGTCTTTGATCTTCTATTTTGCTTAGAGTTTCAGCACCTTTTTTGTGAATTCTATGTTGTTTTTATCTATGTGGCTAACAGTAACTTTGTACAGATGACATTGACATTGATGAGCCTGGGCCTTCGGCATCTGCTTCATCCCAAGTATTAGATAACAAAAACAAAGGTATATATGATGCTGTCTCTGTTGGTTGGACTTTTTTATTAGCACTGCCTTTGGATTAACGGAGAGGTTCCTTTTATCTTGCAGACAAGAAAACTGAACGAGAAAAATTGTTTGATGATGATGCTGAAGTCAAACCTCGAGTTAGAACTCGGGAAGAGATTGTTGCCAAATACAGAAAAGCTGAGGTGATTCTTGCTGGTTTTTCTTTGAGCTATATCACTTCGTAATCATAGTAGCCGTTCTAATCAACTATTGATTGATCTGTCTGTCCAATTTTAGGATGTCTCGTCCGCAGCTGGGCAAGCAAAAAACAAGCTTTTGGAACGCCAAGAAAAGCTTGAGGTTGGATATCTGTATAATAATTATTTGAAGCTTCATGCAATTATTGTAGATGACAAAGTATAAGAGGTAAGAAATGAACCAAAAATGGAGGAAGATAGAAGATAATAATAGATCAAGTGGAAAGAAGCTAACCAAATTAGAAGCAGGAAATAGTAATATTAATCTGAGAACCAGGATAGATCTGTCAGAAAAGCCATGGGGGCGAGGAATGATATATAGACGTTGAACTGTAGCACGATAGCATTGAGATTTTGATTCTTTCTTCCAATTTTTCACGATGATAATAACTGATAACACATACCATACTCGGTACAGTTGATTTCTGATAATGTTAACCATCATCATCACTCGTAATAGAGATTCTTCTTTTTTCTCGCCCCTACAGAGAATCAGCAGACGAACCGAGGACCTACGAAATGGAGCTGAAGACTTCTCCTCTCTGGCCAATGAACTTGTCAAGGCAATGGAAAAACGTAAGTGGTATCACATATAGTAAGATTGCAGTCTCGCATCATGTGCTCTTTCTTTCTCAATTGTGCTGGAGCCTAGAAATTCTGGTTTGGGAGAGCTACATATCGAGACCTTGGTTCCGTTGCTAGCGCCCAGTAGCATGGATATACAAAGCAGTTCACCAGCTGGGCCAAGAACAATTTTTATTTTTTTTTCCCTTATTTATGTAAATAATATGTATGTAATTGGCCTATTTATGATGCAGCATGGTTGCATCTTTCGAGTATTGCGGGTGCGTAGTGAGGTTTTCATTTTTCCAGTACAGTTTCTACATATACTGGCAGATTGTGAGAGTAATTAGCTTAGTTTCCATTCATTGTAGCCAATGCTCATCCCATTAGCTTTTGCTACTGCTTTCTATACTCTACTAGCTGAACGAATCTCGTGCAACATTTATAAATCTAAAAATACATTTAAAACATCATCATTTTGAAAAAGAAATACAAACTAAAATACTCTTATTTGCAGTATAAATATAAATAGATCAAGTGACTACAACTAACAAAAATAGACATATACTTGCATGCTAAATTACTCCTTACAAATCAAAACAATCCTCATTATAGACATTACCAATATTATAAACTATAAAAAGGTACATATAATAGACGTTACCAATATTAATATCCCGCTGCATGTGATCAATTTTCTTTCTATGCATGCCCAATTTTTTGTTGCAAAGGATGGAAGCTGCAAACTTATGCAGAAAGAAAACTTCAGGGGCGGCATCAATAATATGGAAACGAACTAACGAATCCAAATTGTATACAGTTATATGGTAGTTCCGTAACAATAGAACTAAAGATTCATATTCGTGAGGTTTACCACAGTTAATTGCATGCTAAAATCTCTTGTTCGTGAGGTTTACCACAGTTATGTTGTGTTTGACTTTAGCCTCCTAAAACCAGAGCCTTCCACGCCTTCCACTAACCGGGGCCTCTCAGACTATCACTCTTGATGTAGCAATTCTACGAGCAACGAGATCTTTCAACTCTATCTCTCCGGGGAACCTACTTTCCTTAAGTTTGGAGAATAACTGCATTAGATATACAACAGATTTAGAAAATACTTTAGTAGAAAATCAACAAAGTACGTAGTCAACTTATTCCACCAGAAATAATTAATTATTTAACTCCAGAGAAGGAAAGTGTTACCCTCTTTTGTTACAGGAAACATTTTAAGGGGTGATTAGCTTGACCAACCAACAACATCACACAAGATTTTTGGGCCAGATTGTTCTTAAATGTTCTCACCAAACAAGAATGACAAATGGAATTACTACAAGCCAAAGCTTCTACTGCTATCCTTGGTGGACGTGAGATATAACGCTTAAACTGGAATAAGTAAAACCTATTCGGCTATTCACAATCACTCAGTAGGGGGCCGTGGTGATGCTAGTGAAGCTTTTAGGGGCAATGCATAGAGGAATAAATCCTTCTCCAAAACAGTATATTTGGCTGCTATGCAGGAGATCTAAAATCCCAAGTTATTATGATCATACTTTCTATCAACATTGCACTCAAAAGAGGTTGCATCCCCATAAATGCTAGAGTTTCAGGATCAAGGAAGATGTGTATTAAACTCAAACTACTTGCAACATCAGAACTTTCTAGAACCTACATATTTAAACTCAAGGATGCAAAGCCACAGTAACAATATGATGTAAGCAAATACTTTCAGTATTAATAACATATCAATAATGATAAAAGACGAAGGATAAGAGAAACATTACCAATTCACCATTGCAGTACACTTCAAAAGCACCAGAGTTTTGCAGGAAAGACTGAAGGAAGTTTCCAAGTAGCCAAGTGCTTGCCATACTCCCAAATCTATTAGCACGCATCGAATAATACCATTGAGGTGGTGTTGCATATCCTAGTCTCGGAAAGATATGCTCACCGCCCATTATGACACCAATGACACCAAACTGTAGAACTGGTACGAGCTTGCTCAGCAAGCGCTTAGGCAGAGGAGGTGGATAATTTGCAAGAACAACATTGATTCCAGGAAATTGACTCTCTAACATATTCTTCATTGTAACTGCAGTCCCTCTGCCAAAAACGAAAGAAGATGGATGAACTAGTGGAAGATAGCATAAATTTTATTTAGTGCTCCTCATTTTCCATGGCTTTCTACTCTTCAACATTCTGTTATCCTCACAGTTAATCATCTAACTTTCTCGAGCGCATACTCAGAGGACAAGCAAAATTTTGAAGAAATATAACAAATATCACTAGCTCTAACATTCATATCGAATCTCCACACAACCAAAAGCAAATCGTTTGACTTGCCTCTATCAGTCTCATCATGATAGCCAAAATAGCATAAGCTTTGTATATCGTGCTAATGCAGGGTGTAGAATCCATCACCGTGTATTCTCACAAAATTCATGCTCATTGCACACTAAAGTATTCCTTTCATTCGATTCAATAAATAATATAGCAAGCATATAGAATCTCCTTGAGTCTACTACCTAAAGCTAAACAATCAACTGAAAATTTTGACTATTACTTCAGCTATAACTAACAATATTCGATCAAAAAGGAAGTATAGAAATAAATACCTGTAAGAACAGGATGAACAGAAGTCAATGCTAACAGTGTTTCCATAACCAATCCCGCTCGCTTTCTGAACCCAACGAAAAAGTGTTAAACATAAAATTACTATTACACAATTGATTTCTCACTAGAAGATGACCGCATACTAAACCGATCCACAGATTAAGGAGCTAAACAAAATCTAATACCAAAGTGAAAATACACAAACTAAACAAAAATTCTCTCGTACAAACTTGATTTAAGAGTAATCAGCTCAATGAAATCCACAATCCAACGATGCGCATTAATTCAATCGATTTCAACTTCGTATCCTCAATCGGAGAAGTTATCGAGGTCTAAGTCAAACCTGAGTAGGAAATTCCAGGGGCGCGTGCTGCGTTTGGATCAGTGGCTGCGAATCCTCGTGGCGGTGATGCTGGTGGTGGTGGTGAGCGGCGGGCTTCGCCGGCGCCGGAGAGAATAGGTTGAAGATGTCGGAGCAGAAGAGGAATAGGGGAAGACCTACCAACAGAAGCTGTGCCCGATCCATATTCTCGCCGGAGCTCCGGATTTTACCGTGTAGAAGAAGATAGAAATAGAATTACTGCCGAATACCGATTAAAACGTTTATATATGCAGCTTCGAAGAGTCGCTATTTCGAAGAATAGCGCGTTTGTGAAGAATTGAGGAGTAATCGTGTTTCTATGTGAAAGGAAAGTAGCGAAAATGAGACTGCGTTATTTATTCTTATATATGCATTGAATTACTTATATACTTCTCCTGAAAAAGAAATTATCTATTGTTTTCAACTAAAATAAAAAATAAATATTATTTTTACAGTTTCAAATTAAATTGTACTACTATTATAGTATTATTTCCCACTTGAACAGAAATACTAAAAAATAATTCTATTGAAAATATTATGTAAATGTTAAATCGGTTAGTTGAGATTATAGCTATCAAATTGCTGGGGCGGGCCAGCCCGGCTTCAGCCTGATGGGCTTTGGGTGAAAATGTAGCTAGTCTGGCCTGGTCTGAAAATCTATCGGGCCGTAACCCACCATTTTGGTGAGTTAGAAAAACCAATTGGAATAGTGATTTAACCACGGGCTATAATTTTAAGCCGGGCCCTTACGGGCCTAAGGAAAAGTCAAAAAAGCTACCAAACATAAGATATGTGTCTACTAAAATTGTCTAACTTGACATATCTTGGCTATCAAACTAGACCACCAAACTTCTTATACACTTGAGTCGATCCGACTCAACTCGAACATAGATCGGGCCTAGCTTTAGGAAATCCAATCCGGTCCACGAACATACCCACCCATTAGCCTAGGTCGGGCTAGATCCATTTTTAGAATTGAAACTTACTGTGCAACTTGCTCAACAAGTATATGAGACCTTTAGCTATAAAGTAGTATTATTTGTACATTCAAGTTAATTATTGGATTTTCCTTTTGGATTATATTTTAATTAGCTTGATTCAATCGATAATTGAAACAGCTTGTGATCATAGTTTTTGGAAATTCAATTTTTAAATAAATGGAGCACTAAATAAAGCCAAAATTGTAGGCTGAGAAAATCGCTATGAATACCCAGTTATTTTGATATATTTTAACACTAGCAGCATTAAGAGAAAATAAAATGATCAAGACGTAAAATATACTTCCTCCGTCCCATTTCAGTTGCAGCGTTCGTCGAACATATGTAAAGTATAAAATAATGAAACACGTCAACTAGAATGAGACGGAGGAAGTATGTAAGTTGTGTAGTTGCGCTTTCATGTATATGTAGTACAGGATATCCAACATTCAACAAAACAAACAAACAAAATCCAGAGGGAAAGAGAGAGAAGAGTAGAGGAGAAGATATTATACATGTCGGTCTGTGTATACACACACATCTCAATAATTTCGAAATCTGTATTATTTCCTGTACCTTCACCCTTCACACACAATGCAAATTTTACTGCACTACGTACTCTATAATACCCAGAAACACAAAGGATGTTTCTTTCCAAATCAAGTGAAATATTACACTTTCCCTGAAAAAAAATAATAAAATAAATCTCAAATTACCTGTTCCTAATCTGGAGAAATGGACAGAAAACAAGAAGGAAGAATGAATAAATACACTGCATATATACACATACATGTATTTATGGGTAAGTTAAGCTAAAACATGATGTTAATTAATTATCTATATCAAATTTTAAGAGAAAATAATTAAAGTAATATATATGCGTCGCCCCCGTCTCATCCTAAGCGACTCATTTTTTTATTTACGTAAAGTACTATTTAATAATAAAGTGAGTTATTTAGGAAGAAACCGCGGCGGAGTATAATTCTCTTTGCCTTTTGGGAATTGTCCATCATGTTTAGCTGGACAAAATCTCAAATCAGATGTATAAATAAAAGTAATAAAAAATTGCAATTAAAAATGAGAAGATAATATATTGCTTAGTGATTACTCTACTAAATGGTGTCCCTATATATACGTAATGCAAATGGCCACCACTTAATTTAGAGATAATCATCTTAATAATTAGCCATATAATTCATATTGCTTAATCCTTTTGTGTTCCCATAATGTATATATCACACTTTGACTTCATGCATAACCACAAAAAATAAATATAGGCTACGGCCGGGCCGTCGAACATAAAATGTTGAGCCAGAATCTAAATAGACTCGACTTGAATAAAATTAATAACAGACTATAGAATCGAGATCATTTGCATGAGCGATATATAGGTCGAGAGTAATTTCATCGGTGTTAGTTTTTTAGCTCACCAAAACACAAGAAAACTTCATTACATGGGATTCAAATCTCTTGACTGGCTATGAATCTTTTCTTTGCTTCTCTTCCAAGAAACTTGAAATTTCAAAGCTATATAGTGCAATTAATCCCTACTCATGAAATTTAACTCTCAACAAAAACATATTAAACTCTAATTAATTAGAGATGAAGTTTTCAACCAATAATATTAAAAACTAAATGAAGTTATAAAGTAATGAAGCAATAGTTCCAAGAAACAAAGCTAATAAGCCCCCATGAAAAGAAAATGAAACGAAGCTTACATGTTATCTTCTCTTCTAAGCTTGTTCAAAAGGGCAGTAATAAGGGCATCTCTTTTCTCAGCTCTAGCTTCCTCTCTCATCTTCCTTTGCTCCTCTCTCTCTCTCCACCTCTTCTCCATCATCATCCTCTCGTTCTCCAGCGCCTCCATCGTCTGCCGCCACTCCATCTCCTTTATCCGCCGCTCCTCCTCCCTCGCCTCGTACGCCTTCATCCACTGCATCTCGATCTGCATTTGCTGCCTCATGAACTCCTCCATCATCTCCCTTATCCCCGCCACCACCGCATTTGAATTTGGATGAGTCGGGATCGAAGCGTTCCCGCCTCCCTTCACTTTCCTCTTCTTCTTCGCAACCACATTGCCTTTCTCTCCTCCTCCGTCGCTCTCCTCGTTCTCGTCCTCCTCGTCCGAGGAGAACTGCGCCGCCGCCTTCTTCTTCGAAGTCGTGGCGGCGCTGCCGCTCCCCTCCGCCTCCAGCCACAGCATTCTTTGCATCCTCGTGGCGAAGATCGTGTGCAGCTCGTTGTAGAATGGGAACTGCTGCCTCATCGCCTCCGTCTCCATCGTTTCACATCCCTATATATATAATTAATTTATTAAAATAAATAAACCAAACGCATCAATTATTATTACTATTATTTTCCATTTATTCTAATCTATATTACATGAATCTTTTAAAGAAATTAATTCTACTGAAAATTTTGTAAAAAATTCCTAAAAAAGAAAAACCAGTTGAAATCCTTCATAGAGAGAGTAACTATCTACGTCACACACAATCACAGAGACAGAGAGAGAGAGAGAGAGAGAGAGAGAGAGAGAGAGAGATCTGAATGATTTTTTTTGAAATTATTAGCTCATCATCTAATAATAATAATCACGTATGTTGATGATTAGATGATGAAAAACCGATCAAAAGTTTCACACACAGACCAACGCGGGTGTGTGTGTGTATATATATATACCTTGTATCGAGTGACGAGGTTCTTCCATTTGCACTTGCACTGCTCAGCGCTTCGGCTGTAACCCTTCTCCTTCATCCGGGTCGAAATCACCTCCCACAGAACCTTGTTACGCTTCGTCTCCATGAAATTCGGGTCGAGCTCGGCCCGAATCATCAAGAAATCCCGGGTCTCTTGCATACTCCATTGAGGAAACCTATCGCCGCCGCCTGCGTCGGAGCTCGCGGCGGCGCTCGAGTACTGGTGGTGGAGCTGATGATGATGCCCCTGATCCATATATATGTAAGGGATGGGAAAATTATTGGGGAAGGAAAGGAAAGATTTGGTGGAAAGGAGGAAAGAAACTCAAGAAAAAAGGGTTTGTTGTTTTGATATTATATGAAAAGGGTGGTGTGAAAATATGGTGTGAAAATAAGGAAGAAAAAAGGGAAAAGAAAAGAGGGTTTTGTTAATGGAAAAAGAATGATTTTCAGTTTGGCTTAGGTGTCATCAGGAGAAAAAGAAAAAACAAAATAAAAAAATGAATGGAAAATACAAAGCTAGATTTCTCTTTCCCTATCATTCTCTATTGATATATTTCTCGAGGAGTTGTATAGTTGTATTTATTTTTTTTATCGTTGCTTCAATTTATAATAGTAATTTTCATGTCGCTCACGCGCTGTGTGTTTAATGCTTTAGGTAATAAAATACGAGATCGAAATACGATGTTCTATTCATGCAATGTGAAATGAATTAGGGGGATGGGGAAGTGAATATAGAATCTGGATTGTAGTGTGTTCAATGCTTTAGGTAATAAAATACGAGATCGAAATAAGACGTTCCGTATTTTCCAATCGGATTACTATTCGTGCAATGTGAAATCGAATAAGGGAATGAGCAAGGGAACACAATAGAGAATCTGGATTACATTGTACTCGATGCTTCGCGTAATAAAATACAAAATCAAAATAAAGATGTTTCGTATTTTACGATCGAGTTACGATTCATGCAAGGGAACACAATATATAGTATTCAATGCTTCGCATAAAATCGAAATACGATGTTCCGTATTTTACGATCGATTTACTATTGATGCAATGTGAAATGAATTAGGGGAACACAATAGAAATTTTGGATTGCAGTTTCCTCATTTCTTCTCCTAGTAGTCTATCGCATATCTTTCTACGCGCAAACTGAATAATGATTCCCCCATTTTATGATAAAATAGAACTATTTATTTCTTTTTTTTATATTAAAATAAAACTAATGTACAGTGAAAATATCTGAGAAATGAATACTTTATTATTGGGCCATCCACATTTGTTCATATTATGGGAGGCTTACGCCACGCTGACGTCGGCCTCCTTTTTGTTTCTTCTTGGGCTTTTCTTTCTCACCCAGTTGCAATACTTGTACCACAAGGCTTTTATTTCTGGAATTTTTTGTTATGATTTCTTAATTAATCCTATGAAATATGTTATGAATTATTTAGCATATATAAATTAATATATTTAGCTAATTTTTTGGTTATTCATTACGTTGAGTATTATTAATATGCTTTTAATATATTTATTACAATTTGTATAGAATTTTGTTTGGTGAATAAGTGTAGATTGTCAGGGTCTCATTTTTATATATTTTATTAATTAATACATGCATAAAGTATAATAATATTTATGCAAATTATGTGTGTTTGCAGTTGTGTATGAAATAAAATTAAAATGTGATACATGTATAATAAGTGTGTGCATAATATTATTTATTGAATTTAGTACATTTTCTCCGCCATGCATGGAAATTGCCAATCAATTAAAAGATAATATATATTCTCATCGTCTCATTTCATTCGTTATACTTTAAAAAATGCGCATGAGAATACAATAATTTATTTCTACTACTCTTTTGTTATGCAATTTGTTGAACAATCTAATACACTATATGTATAACAATAAATCATCAAATATACCTCTCGTTCCATTCATATAGCGATGATTAACTGTTTTTTTATCTTATCGAAAGACAGTCAACTATCCATATATAAACGAGACGGATATAGAAACTTCTTTATTATATTGAGGTGGTTCGAGATTGAGAATCTAGCCACTTGTTAATTCCATTATAATACCCCGTGTGCCGAATGATGTTAATGATGGGAAAGGAGAAAACAATCGCATTCACTTTCTATAGTAATATTAATTAATTGATTACTAATGTAGATTAGGATAAAAAGTTGAATTAATTTTTTTAACATAAAGGATTTGGGCTGCGAAAATTCCAGAAGAAAAAAAAGAAAAGGTAAAATTCGTTGGGCCAATGTAATTTGAAATCTCTCCTTTTGAAGGCCAAAATCCGATACGCGGAGTCCTGTCATGTCCCACGTGCGCTCTCGCCTAACATGTCCGGACACGTGTCACGCATGCATGGCTCGCGCGTTTGAAAGTTGTGGGGCCCGCTCGTTGCTTCGTTCACACAGCTATCCCGCGTTCTTTCTAGTTTCTACACAACATCTTTTTTCTATTTTTATTTTTTTAATTATTGTATTTTCGTTTTCCCTTCCATTTTAATTTAGGATAAATAATTGATTTCTGCATTACTGTTTAATTGATGTTTTGTGCTAACAATAATACATAATCATCCACTGATTATTCCTTATTTGGATGTCAACACAACTGATATCGGAATCTCATGCTACTTCGTTTCTAATTTAAATCGACTCATTATTTTATACCTTTCTTGAATATAACTAGGACCGATGACTGAAATTGAAACGTAAAGTGGATTTATTTATTCCTCATTCTCGAATATGCAGTATTAAAAATAATGGAATTCCACAAACAAACTTGTCAAACTAAACATGAAACAATTAACAATGAATAGAAACAAATATGGTCAATGGATAATTTAATTAGTGACAATATTAAATAATGCAAAACCGCTCAAGATTCTTGAAAGTGATCAAAATTAAATAGTGAATTTGCTCATAGGATTTGCATTATTTTAGTAAACTAGGGAGGACGATGTTTTGATGTGCTGCAAAAACTACATCGTTTCTCACCTTCCTTTGACTTTGATGTGCAACATTCTTTTGTTTTTAATGTTTGTTGTAAAAATTCTTTTGGTGTGAGTTTTGAAGTCTGACGTTTGACTAATGTCGAAGACCGTTTTTCGATAAGCTCCACATGAAATGAAACACCAACTATATAGTTTGTATGCATGCCCCTTTGACTTCTACTCACCTTATTTTGTCACCACATTACAACTTTTTTTAAAAAAAATAATTTTAAAATAAAAAACTGAGTGATTTTAGATTATTTCATACGTGAATCACACTTTTTCACCACTTGAAAATAGCAGGAGAAATTTTAAAATAAAATACTAGTCCATTATATTTGTATGTTTTTTCCCAAGGAAAAAAAAATGCTTTAGAAAGCCCATTCTTATGGGGGAAAACTCATAAATAGGCCCAAATTCAGGCCCAAATTAATTATGAAAAGGCAATTTGGGCCCATTCCCAAGTAAAGAAGAACCGATATTTATGCTAGTGGGCCGGGCCGTATATTGAGCTAAGATTATTATTATTTTGGGCCTATTAATTGGGCTTTTATTAATGGGCCATTCTCAAATGCAAGGATCCATATTTGTGGGCCCAATAAAATAAAATAAATAATTTACCTGCTAAATGTATTCAATATACGTAAATAGTGGCGTGACATTTAATCAGGGGGCCCACCGCAATTACCAGTGAGTAAGTAGAGCGACTATAATGAAGCTCCAAATATTTAATTCTTACAGAGATAATTAATAGCAAGAGTAATAAATAATTTACTACTAAAGTACCGGTTGGGTCAGTCATTTCAGCAAACACATAAAGCGCAATGTGCCATTCACCCAGTTTACCTTTCTTTTGAGGCCAGTTTTTCCTCAGAAAGTAGCATCATCACATTATGGCTTATCCGCCAAAACCACAGCCTGCCAATACTTTCAGCAACACCTATTATTGAATTTTTTTGCCATTGCCCCCACACTCTTCATTTTTCTGTACCAATAAATCCGGCTAGTTGTATTGGATGTTAAGTATACGTAGTTCGTATTCCCTTCGTCCCGACGAAAATAAGCCGTCTGCATGTATTAGCATTTAGTTATTCACTTCTTGAGAGGACTTATAAAGAGTGAATAACCGAAGTCGACTTGGACGGAGTCTCGACCCTATTATATAGATTGAATGATTTGTACTTCGTATAGAGCCTTAAATTTTGCACCAATTTCAAGAGGTGATCTGTCCTACTTAATATGATTCGATTTTACGAAATTTACCCCACATACATTCAAAAGATCGTCGTTCGAGTGAGACGGATGGATCAACAAGGAAAGAAGAAGTGAGACAACGTGATCCCTACATATCAATTGCTTTGGAAATAAAAGAGACAACACATGGCATCTCCTTTTCTTAATTCCCGCAAACCACCATCTCTTTAACAATGTATTTAAGCATAATTGTTCTTTAATCAGCTTTAATTTTTGTTGGTGATTCCTTTTGTGGCTTAATACAGATGTATTTTGTACTACCATCCAAGGACGGCATATCACACCAAAAAATTTATCATTAGATTGCAATCATTATACTTTTAATATGCATCAATTGTTTATTATTTGTTCCCTTCTTTCTCTTGACTAATGAGAGGAATTTGGGATTTATTTGAGCATTTTTTAAATCATTGATGGAGTATATTTTTCATTTTTTTAAATAATTTGATAATTAATAGAGGAATACATAGTTATATTAATTAATTAATCCATTAGCTTTTTAATTGTTTGTAATGATATCAAGTGATGAAGTTTATGCATTGCCTTTTCCTTCTTTGACTGAGTAATAATAGCTTATGTTGGGTTGCTAATTATAAACTGTTTCAACTTTATGCATTACTTTTATTATTTCCCAACTTTCACTTTGGTTGCTTAATCATGATTATCCCCAGTTTTTGTGAAGAATTCTACTAAATTTCACATTATAAATTCATTTTTATTGGAGTGTTGTAGTGCTTCCTTCGTCTTAGCCGACTCGACTCACATGTACTCGATATGTGAGCATTAAAATATAAAAACGAATCAAATTGGGACGAACGAAGGGAACGGTACAAAAGTATCTGAGCCGTTACCCGTACCCACCTTCTATATGCAGAGTGACCCCCCAAAAAAACACTAACCCACTCTGCCTGAGAAAATTTCACCTATTCTGTGTGAAAATCTCACTCACATTCACACTGTTCAGTGCACATCAGTGATGTGAATGTCGAGATTCTGCGGTGCTTAGGGTTTTTGTTGTTGTGCTTGATTGGACGAATCTCAGCTGAATTGTGAATGGGGAACTGCTGCAGATCTCCGGCGGCCGTCGCGAGGGAGGAAGTCAAGTCGGGGAACTTCTCCGGCCAGGACCAAGGGCGGAAGGAGAAGTCGTCCAGCAACGGTAAGAAGGCGGTGACGGTGTTGACGGAGGTGGAGAAGGAGAACATCGAGGAGAAGTATGTGGTGGATCGCGAGCTGGGGAGGGGGGAATTTGGGGTTACCTACTTGTGCATTGAGCGGGATACGAGGGAGATGCTGGCGTGCAAGTCGATATCGAAGCGGAAGCTGCGGACGGCGGTGGATGTGGAGGATGTGAGGCGGGAGGTGGCGATAATGAGGCATCTGCCGCGGAATTCGAGCATCGTGAGCTTGAAGGAGGCGTGCGAGGACGAGAACGCAGTTCATTTGGTGATGGAGCTGTGCGAGGGCGGGGAGCTGTTCGATAGGATCGTGGCTCGAGGGCACTACACGGAGCGGGCGGCGGCGGCGGTCACGAGGACGATTGTGGAGGTTGTGCAGCTGTGCCACAAACATGGGGTTATCCATAGGGACTTGAAGCCGGAGAACTTTCTGTTTTCGAATAAGAAGGAAAATTCGCCTCTGAAAGCGATTGATTTTGGATTGTCTATTTTCTTCAAGCCAGGTTAGTCGAATACTTCTTGTTGCATTTCGCTTCAACTATTTGGAAACACTAGGAGGGGTTCTGAGATGCATTTTACATCGTTTGCTGGTTATGAATAACTATTTCTATCTGAAGTATTGTGAATTTTTAGCAGGTTTAATGTCAAAGTGCTACGTTATTGTGATTGCCTACACGATTTTGCTCTGAAATGTTGAATGTACTATGATAGAAGAATGTGATATACTAACTTATAACCTGCATATTAAGTGTACATAGAGAAGATGATGAAAGCCACGTCAGGAGATAATACCCGCACTGTTAAAAAAAGGTTTAGAATGTGACTTGTTACAGTAAGAGATGGGACCTTGTAGTGCTGGCTTGCTCCATTAGTGATGAAATGCATCAGCTACTACCACTTTAGGGGTGGGGCTCTTACTATCTCAGCTTGGGAATCATTTTCGGGAAATCCAACTATTCTGTTATATTTAGGGTCTTGTAGATACTACATAATTTATATAGAACAAAGCGGTACAAGGCCATGTTTATGTAAAGTAGAAGTAGATGCTTCTGGTTTTGATATGTTCCGAACCCTCATCTTCTCCAAATATATAAGTTATAGAAGTTAGTTTATCTATTTACCTTCAAGATAGCATGGTTATTTCTTTTTCTACACAGAGACTTGAGGAATTATCTCTAGTGGCTGTCATTTTTTTTTAATCTTTTCATGTCTATCCATTTTTCATTGTGTTATAAAGTTCCTTGGAGCAGGCTAATCATTTTATTAGAAAATATGGCTCAAACTTGTTTAACTACACATTTTGACTAGTATTGTGCCATGCTAAGAATGAAACTATTACACTTGGTTTCAGGTGAGAGGTTTTCTGAAATTGTGGGAAGCCCTTACTACATGGCTCCGGAGGTACTCAGGCGAAATTATGGTCCAGAAATAGATATCTGGAGTGCAGGGGTCATTCTGTATATTATGTTGTGTGGGGTTCCCCCCTTCTGGGCAGGTAATTTGTTTGTTATCCTCCTGTCACCATCTCCATTCATCATGTATACCTGGAACAACACTTTTGGAAATACGCATATCCTAACAACTGTTACCTTCACTTGCCATCATATACTATAATACTTGTAAATCCGCACCACTATGGCTCTGTATGTCGGGGTCATCACATGTTATGACTTTCAATTTTCTCGTTTAATCATTTCTTGTGGTCCCTTGGTTTCTTTCCACGGTACCCGTGTTGGTTCATACCCATAGAAAATGAAATATCCAAAATGACTGGATTCTATGCAAATATTCTGCACAGAATCTGAGCAAGGCGTAGCACAGGCCATCATACGTGGCAAAATAGACTTTGAACGGGAACCATGGCCAAGTATATCGGAGAGTGCCAAGAGCCTTGTAAGACAGATGCTGGAACCAGATCCAAAGCTTCGACTGACAGCCAAACAAGTTCTCGGTATGTTAGCTTTATGTCTACGTGATTACACCTTCATGATAAGTTATGGAGGTTTACTTAATATCAATAGTTTACATGATTTTCTTGGAGTCACTGGCTTTGTTCTGAGTATTTTACTTCTGCTACCATTGTTTCATCTGGATTATGCACATAAAATTTCGTTTACGGTTCCTTTCAAGATACCGCTGGAAGGATGATTACTTGAACTGGATGGTCTGCATAATTTTTCCTTTGATTGTTATTCTGAGAGAGAATGCATGTTCAATTAGCGGTTTTATCATCTTTGTTTGTGTACAGTAGAAACAATGACTTCATATGTATATATATAGGAGACAAGTTCTCCTTAGGTATCATCTTTAACACTGTAAATATCATTATGAATTAATAATCTTATCATGAATTCAGTGGTCTGTAAATGAGGCTATAGGTTTCTTGTAGAAGTCACCTATCCAGCAAAGCCATACATTCTGTTAGGAATAAGAAAGGGATCATGAGCCAGCCATTTGTTCTTGCAAACCTGTTTGCAGAACCTGTAGATTATTTCATATTCATGTAAGAAGTTTTATGCATATGTAGTCATTCAATGTTTGACAACATGGGGGTTTTGGTTCACAGAGCATCCTTGGCTTCTAAATGCGAAGAAGGCTTCAAATGTTCCTCTTGGAGATGTTGTTAAGTCAAGACTGAAGCAGTTCTCATTGATGAATAGATTCAAGAGAAAGGCTCTTAGGGTTGGTTGATGATTTCAACCTTTTCAATCTCTTGTACAATTTTCATTTTTTGCTGAGAAAGATTTTGCCCTTTTGATTAGGTCATTGCCGATTTCTTATCTAATGAAGAGGTTGAAGGTATCAAAGAGATTTTTGCAAGAATAGACACTGATAACGACGGTGTTGTTTCAACTGATGAACTCAAGGTTGGATTGAAAAATTCTAACTCAAAGATGACGGAGACTGAAATACAAATGCTCATTGAAGCTGTAAGTCTGCCATCCTTTAACCCAGTTCAAATTAGCAACTACATCACCTTGATACATGTGCTATTTGATTGGGACTATGAGAATGGCGCTGTGTAATGTCCATGTAATTATGTTGTTTTACATTAGGAAATGCTGAAACTCATCAAGTTAATCAAAATTCATAAACATGCATTTGAGTTATAATGCTCAGGATAGGACTACCATTTTCTTCCGTTTTTAACTATCATTAGTAGAAACTGTCTTTGCCTGAACCCTGAGAGGAGAAGAGAACTTCTTACCAAACCAATTCATGTATGCAAGTCTAGTGCTTTCATTTGTTGGTCATTTATTTTGCCTATAACTGGCAAGGTGGCAATCAAGATAATCAAAACTAATGTTTTAGTTGGGAAAATAATCTCTAGGTTTTAAACTGATGTTTCTACAATTCTGAACTCTACTTTTTGTTTGGCTCTCATTCAAATATATAATGGGGAATTTGCACAAGAGATATCATTTGGTTTGCTTTGACCCTATCATGACCATATTTTTATGTACTGTTTTTCAATACCAATCTGCTTAAGAACTTTTATATATTGCTTTGTGGTCGAAGCTTGATAATCCCCTCTTCGCTTGAACACCCAGCCATTCATATGTGTGTGTGTGTGTGTGTGTGTGTGTATGAAGAATCTCTGTCGGTTTGAGTTTGCTAATCATAATCTTGCTGATGCTTAATTCATTTCTTTCCAACAGGTGGATGCAAATGCTAAAGGGACATTGGATTATGGAGAATTTCTTGCTATTTCACTCCATCTGCAGAAGATGTCCAACGATGAGCATCTTCACAAAGCTTTCTCCTACTTTGACAAAGACGGAAATGGTTACATTGAGCCTGGAGAGCTTCATGATGCCTTGAAAGAAGACGGCGAAGATGATAGTGCGGATGTAGCAAACGACATTTTCCAGGAGGTTGACACGGATAAGGTGAAGATAATTCTGTAGTATTAATATAGGTTGCATGGATCATATAATAACCATGTTTCGCCACAAATGCAGGATGGACTTATTAGCTATGATGAGTTTGTAGCCATGATGAAAACTGGTACAGATTGGAGAAAGGCTTCACGACATTACTCAAGAGGGAGATTTAATAGTCTGAGCATAAAGCTGATGAAGGATGGTTCTATCAACTTGGGTGAGTAAATATAGGTGATGTGACTGTTTCTCTCATCTATATGAGTTACCAAGTTATTGCCCTTCGTAGTGAACTTACCATTGTTATCATTATTGCGGCCTTCCTTGTATGCAATGGGGTTCCAACTGATTGGTAACTTAGCAAGACTATGAATGTGGCTTAGTATTATTGATAGCCTCTTCAAAGTGTTCTCAAGTAAAGCACAAAGCCATTTAGTCCTTAAGACACTGCTTTGTCCTCTATTCTCCCCAGATTTATCTTCTCCTACTGTTTCTTCATCGACAGATGATTCGGACCTCTGGTACTGTAGTAAATATATGTGTCAAAAGAATAGCTCTCAAGTGCACATGTCAAGTGCAAATTGATTTTCTTTGTGTTTGTTTTTTCCCTCTTCCTAGATCAGGACTTGGTCCTATGCATGTATTCAGCTAAATGTAATGGATTTTTTTGTTGGTTCATTTTTCATGATAAAACTAATTTTGGTCCCTATATCAGTTTAGGTTCATAAGATTTATTGCGTCGTCACAATTTGTGCATCACAACAACATTCTAATGCTCTCACGGTCTCATCTCTTCTTTCTTGCTAGCATTATTTTTCAGATTTGTAAGAAGGAGAACTATATCTATACTTGGATCTCTGGTAGCTGTACATAACCCTTCCTTTAGAAAGTAAAATGTCCACCACTTAGATCTAGAGCTGCTTCCACATTTAATGTCTTATGCCTTCATTTTGTTAGTCTATCTGCTCTTCTGATTCTTCATCGCCTCTAATTAATTTCCCAGTCGGACATGCAGCGGTTTAGCCAGGTACCGCTATGTGCTATCAGCCTTTCATTTTCAGTGTGGATACAACTTTCATTTTGTAGATCTTTTAACAACACTGTTGGGGGGTCATACTTCTTTTTACTATTCACCATCATATTCATGCTCTTCTTCTGTCTCTGGCCCACGACCGCTACGTGGTTTTCCACCTTTCTGTATCCACCTGTAGTGCTTGGGAGTGTCATGTTACACGTTTTGTTCCTTATGTGGAATGCCTTGTGTGCTTCGAAGAAGGTTAGATGCTAAAACTTACTTGACCATGATACTTATGGTACTCCTATCTTCATAATTTGCTTCTTGTCATTCGCTACATGTTTACTCGTAGATTATATATCATTATTTGTTAGATGATTGCTCCATTGTTTTCCCTGACCACAAAATCAAAAGTGCCAACTTAAGAAATTCCTTTTGTTGATTTGGGAGGATGATCAAGGTTATTGGGCAGTCTTTGTTGACAATATTCATGTAAGTCTGAGTCATCTCATCGTGCTATCGTGTTTACTTTGGATTCATATGTTATCTTGGATTATGGATATGGAGAAGCCCACATTCCAGGAAAAGGAAATGGAGGGGGCTTGTCTTCTTTCCTTTATCTTCTGCATTATTATGCAACCATCTTTTCCTTCTATGCTTTGGCACGTTATTCTGTTGGATTTTCGGGGGGCCCTTAGATTCTTCTTTGTTCCATTACCAGATAACACCGGTATCGTATTTTTGGTTTATCCGGCAAGGCTGTAGCGAAAATTACTTGTCGTAACTTATAGTCTTGTGATCTGAAGATTGAGCCCCTTTGCTTGAAATCTGGTGTTGGAACATATGTTACAGAAAAGTGTCAACACTTTTTTGCTCGATTGAATCGTGCCATCTTTGATGAGATGTTTGAGAGATTATTTCTCTATTGGCCCTATCTGTTATTATTCGTGAAATGATTGAAACTTATGAAAGGGGGATGGTATATGTCGAGCTGTCTACCTTTTCTTTTCTCTTTTTTTTTTTTTTTAAATTTTAATTTTTTAAAATTTTAAATTTAAATATTTAAATATTTTAATTTAATCTCTACTGGCATGATTAATTTTGATATGCCAAAGGCATGGACTTTCTATTTTCGTATCTTATCCGATCTCAACTATAGAAATTAATTATGAAATATTTGACCCTTGTTCGATTCCATCCTATCATCAAATAAACTCTTATCCACTCCATTCTTTAGAAAATAGTTTTTCTTTGTTATTAGTACAGAATAAGAATTAATTCTTATTCAAACATAATTAACAAATTCGAGGGGACAAAAACAAGTAGGCGCCGTATTTCAAATCAATTCATGTTGAAGCTCAAGCGTCGTTATCAATAATTAGAGTATTCCACATTGCATTAAAACAACGTGCACGAATATAATTTTGTACTAGTGATTAAGTAGTCGTTGGCAATTCGACATTCCACCTTTGATGATGCAAAATAAACATTATAGTTGGTGTGGCTTAGTGGTGAAGAGTTCACATTCTGGAGTGTCGTGCTCAAGTTTTGCATAGCGCGGCCTCTGAAATTTAACGTTAAATTCCTGAAACAGAGAGGCCGTCAAAATTGAAAAGGCTCGGAAAGTTGGTGGCGTTATAGTAATAATTGAGAAGATAGCATTGATATAGTACAAGTTTGGGAGTTCCCCAAAAGTTACAACATGAAGTTGCTCAAATTGCATATGCAACTAGTGTAGCCAACATGGTTGTTTTATTGAGTACACAAAAAGCTACTTTAATCACTTGTATGGAATGCCTCACCATTTTGATTATTGATCTCTTCATATAGAATAAAAGCACAATTTTTGCATTGCATTTTGAGTGCAAGCCTCACCCAAAAGCACAAAAGTTTCCACCCCTAGATGTTGGAAACTAGCCCTTGCTTGAATTTAGACATAAATCATCCTATACAATTCATTTACGTGTTCGACTTTAAAGCGACGTGACAAAAGTTGCTCACAAGCATTCCGCGTCCAACGACCAACTATACAGTATAAGATGCTTTTGTAAAATAGAAAAGTTCATACGAATCGAATAGGGTGCACATGCTATCTCTTTTCCGTTTTCTTTCTCATTTGTGACATTAAGTTAAATAAGAATGGACAATGCAGTTAATGTGACACCCGATTCTTATCGATTGTAAACATACTTAACGTATAAACATCTTATAGATTTAACACAAACTCTCTCTCCCTCTCTCACACACATGTAGGTGAAGATGAAGAAGGTCCCTACCATGTGAATGATCTGAAGAAATATGCAGGGCACAGTGGGTGAGTGGGAGCTAGGGACAATATATATGGGAGTTATATAGAGAGCCAAATTTCTGTTGAAATTGTTGTCTCAACGAATTGAGTATTACACACCTTTTTCTACTCTTTGAAAAGCACTCCTTTACATGGATTCGTCCACACATTCCAAACGTGTGGTTACTTTCACCATTACTTGTCCATTTCAGTTTTAATTACATAGATAATAATATTGTAATACATTAAGAAATTATATATAAATATCTGTAAAAAATAAATGAAATTGAAGGGGGGGAAATATTAGCAGTGACACGTAAGGAGTGAAAGAGTCATAGCATAGGTGTCAATTGTCATTGAATTCTCATAACAAGTTAAACGTGATTGTGTGGGTTCTAGGAATGTTTGTCACGTGACATAAATCTTTGTTTTTTTTATTCTTTAAAAAAAATAAAAAGAAAAATCCGACCGCTGCTTTTGACTATTTTGCCCCCAATAAATTAATGTGGAAATATTTTTGCTTACCACTATTAAAACCCCCCATTCACAAAATACCCCTCCCCCAAAAAGCATACACAAACTACCCCAATTCCCATTTTACAATTTTCTTTATTTTATAAATTCATTTTTCCTTTAATTTTAATACAACAAGTCTAATCAAAGGTTGATTAGACTTGACATGTTGTTGGCATTTTCTTCTTTTCTCACATACGGCAAATGCAAATGGGTACACTGTATTGATGCATTATTACTGAACTGCATTCATTTTTGTTCAGTGATAAACAGTAAAAGAAGGTTTCCCATGTGAAATATTCAATATATAGTTGTACATTGAAGCTCAAATGACATTTGTAAAAAATATCTTCAATTCGATTCCTCTCAAAAAAAAATTTGGAACAGTTCGTGAAGGAGAAAATACAAGCGAAAGGCGAAGAACATCCAATTCTCAAAGGTTTGTAACTGATAATTCGATCGAATATTTTATTACAAGTATTCCGGCCTTTTTCACGCCGGAAAATGTTGGCCGGAACGTATATCACGCCAGATACATGTCACGCCGGCGTGATATATATTCCGGTCAACATTATCCGGCGTGAAAAGCACCATTTATATTTATTTTTTATTTATGTTTCATGTATGATACTAAATGATTTCATTTCATAAAGTATTTGAGATCTGTGAATGAATTATACATTTTTGATATGTATATTAAGAGTTAAATTTATAATTTTTGCAATGTATGTGTGCAAATAAAACGAGACTATAGCATAATTTGAATGAAAATTTTATAATGTGAGTACTGGCATTTTTCACGCCGGATTTATGTTGCCGGAATGAATATCACGCCGGTGTAAATCACGCCGGCGTGATATTCTTTCCGGCCACATAACTCCGGCGTGAAAAATGGATAGTGAATGGAAAAAAAGTTTTGTTTCATAATTTGTAGTAAAACCTTTCATTTAATGAGTTATTTGAGACATACGAATTAATTGTAGAGAATTAATGATTATTTTATGTGTATTAGAAGTTCGTTTAAATATTTTTACGTTGTATGTGAGTATATTAAGCCATACTATAGCATAATATGAAGTAAAAAAATAAAACAAGAAATTTTTTTCTTTTCACGCCGGAGATATGTTGCCGGAAAGTATATCACGCCGGCGTAAATCATGCCGGCGTGATATGCTTTCCGGCTACATATCTCCGGCGTGAAAAATGTAAAATTAGTATGAAAAAAAGTCTTTCTCATATTTTATAGTTAAACCTTTCATTTAATGAGTTATTTGAGACATACGAATTAAGTTGAGTTCATTTTATATTGTAGATGGATTCCGTCGACGTAAAAGCTTATTACGGAGGTCAATGGAATAGAAGAAGGTACGAGGGTGGCAACGAGGTTGTAATCAAGTGCAGTGATTTCACATATTACGGGCTGAGATGTATGGTAGCTTCCTGTTGCAACCTGCTCGGTAGTGATTTTGATATGTTCTATTTCTCGCTATCCGAGAGCACTGGACGTACAAGGAAATCGAAGTTGCAGTCGGACCAGCAAGTGGTTGAGCTATGCACTAAGTACATTAGCCCAGAATTGTACGTGATTCTAAACAATGGAGGCTCGTCTTCACATGTTGGGGCTTCGTCTTCACATGTCGGTGCATCTTCTTCGTATATCCCTCAATTCGACCCGTCGTACCAGGAATCGTCTTCGTTCGAATTTGGCAACACGTATGGCAACACGGAGGACTTGCGTTCGACGCTTGATGATATCGTAGAGAACATCAATTCCACCCGTTGGGATGAACAGGTGTATCAAGTCCACAACCTCGGAGGCAGTTCGTCTCATCGTGCCGAAGATGCTCGTGACGATCAAATACCCGACCTGAATCATACATCAGGAAGGGTTGAGCAGGAGGATCCGAACGAAGATGATGTCTTGCGCGACGACGATGACGACGAGGATGAATATGAGCCGTCGCGGGACGTCTCCACCGAGGACAGCGACCAGTCGAACGTATTGAGAGAAGGAAGGCAAATTCCTAGGGCCCTAATGGCCGAGTGGACCGCCTGGATAGCTGAAGAAGGCGGGTTTAACCGACTGTTGGCTATGATGTTTCCGGACCTGCACGGTAGGAGCCAACCACCTCTGGATACTGATACGGAGCACATGAGGAACTGGTTAGTGCCGGTGGTCCCACTCCAGGCTACAGAATCTGCAGTGTTCAACGAGGAAGACGCAAGTATCCTCGATTTGCGATATGGTTCATATTTCAAAAGCAAGGATGATATGTATATTGCCGTTGGTTTGTGGAAGATGGAGAGTCGAAAAAATTTCTACCCCAGGTGGTCGGATACGACGAGGCTGGTCTTTAGATGCACGTCGGACAAAAAATGCCGCTTCAACATTCGTGCTGTAAGCGAGGGCGGGAATTGGGTCATTTCAGTGTTTGAACCCGAACACACATGCGGGCCCAACACTGGGACAGTCGAAAAAAAGAAGGTCCGATCTAAAGTTATTGCGGCGTACTTTGCGAAGAGGATCCTGCGCGACTCCGCGATTATGAAGCCTAGGATCATTGAGAACGAGCTGCTCACGTCGTTCGGCATTAAGGCGAGCTACAACGTCTGCTTGAGGGCGAGGAATCAGGCCGTGGAGATTCTCTACGGGAAACACAAGGAGTCGTTCCAAGATCTGCCCGCCTACCTCCATGCTCTCGAGACTTCAAACGCCGGCACAGTCACCGATCTCGACATAGATGACGAGTGCAAATTTCGACAGGTGTTCGTTGCCCTAGCTGCCTCTATTGCGGCGTACAAATACGGGCATATCAGGCCGGTGATATCCGTCGACGGCACTCACCTGAAGGGCAAGAACAGCGGCGTCATGTTCGTAGCTGTAGCGAAGGATGCGAACGAACAGCTATTTCCCTTGGCATACGGCGTAGGGCGTAAGGAGAGTCACTATTCATGGACCTCGTTCATGAGGGGTCTGAGGAGGGCTTACGGGAACTTGACTGACGTGCTGATTGTCTCTGACCAGCACGTTTCGATTGAGTATGCCGTAGCTCAAGTGTTTCCGGAGGCGCACCATGGGTTGTGTTACTACCACTTGAGTCAGCACATGACATACGGCATGGTTATCGGTGCCATGTTCCAGAGAGCTGCGTACACATACGATCAGAGAGAATTCCACAGCATCATGGCATCGATGCTCAACACCAACCCCGAGGCGTACCAGAAGGCTATGGGCAACGGACCCGCTAGGTGGGCTCGGAGCATGTGCCCCGTTCGCCGGTTCAGTACCATGACATCGAACGCCGCAGAGTCTTTCAACAATTCCCTCCTCTGGGCACGTCGACTGCCTATAGTTGCTTGCCTCGATGCTGCGAAGCTCGTTATCGAGAAGTGGTTCGATGAGAGAAGACTCAAGGGTCGAAACGACACCCACCCCATATGTGAAGAGGCGCGGCGAAAAATCGGAAACTGTATGCACCCCAAGGAAACCGGTTGAACTCCTCCGGATCATCGGCAAGCCGCCACAACCAGGCGAAAGGGGCGTTCTTGATATCGTGCCCGAGAATGAAAGTATTGGCAATCAGCAGATTCACCAGTGATAGTAGGGTATCCTGATCGTTTTTAAAGCGTTTGGCATCCGTGTTGATAAGACCCAACAATTCCCTCCCCAATTTCAAATCCTTGCGACACAACCTCTTGTGGAGTCGAGACTGATTCGCATTCAAATGCTTGTTGGGATCCCACGAGCTCTCGCCAAACTTCAATCCGGTCACCAACGCAAATTCCGGAGCAGTGAATTCAATGCGTTCTCCTTTTACATAGAAGAACATGCCTCCGTTCTCACTAATAGCTCGACAGAGGATACTGTGCAGTACTTGGGCATTCGACTGCCCCGGGCGCCACCCCACAAAATGCCCAAAAGGCCCATCCCTGAATCGACCGAGCAGTGGATCTCCCCCTGCCTCCGTTAAAGCTTTCTCGACATCCTTCAGTATTTGAGTTCTATGGTAGAGGTTCAACGTCAAAACTTTTTGGTTGAAATAGTTCCGGCGACGTAGCGAAACGACATTCGCGCTCAATTCCTACAAAAAAAAAAAAAAAGAAACACGAAATCAGATTATAGTTATAAATATATTCGGAAAATGAAGAATGAAACAATAACGTACATTCTGCCCAAAATCACGCCGGAGATGAGCTGCCGGAAAACAAATCACGCCGGCGTCATATGTAGCCGGCGTGATTTGTTTTCCGGCAGCTCATCTCCGGCGTGTTTTTGGCCAGTAACTCAATAAATTTTTTCACAAATAAAATATAAGTTAAAAAAAATTATTATGCGTATTACATACCTAATAAATATATATTACATGCCTAATAAAAAAATATCATACTAATACACATTTATTTTACATAAAAATTATTTTTAATAACATAAACAAGATAAAAAAATTATTATGAACATTATTGCAAAAAACACGCCGGATAATCGTCGTCGGAGTACATATCACGCCGGGGTATTTCACGCCGGCGTGTTATGTTTTCCGGCGACGATTATCCGGCGTGTTTTTCCCCCTAATCTCAAATATTTTTTTTCCAACCCAACTACTTATACATATATTTTTTTAATACTAATATTGAGATTTTTTTTAGTAAAAACATTTAAAAACAATAGATAAAACATTATAACAAGCAAAAATATCATAAAAAAATACATAAACGTACATTTAAAATACATAATGATGAAAAATAAAAAAAATTCGAGTATTACTTAAAACGTACCATTTTTTGTTGTTACGGAATTCGTACGACTTCTACTCCGGATTCGTCTCCGGTGTGAACACTAATTTTGCCGGCCTCGTTCCCGTCTACAAACCCTTCAAATTAATATTCAACGGCCAAATTAGCATTCGAAAATATACATCATATTTCAAAAATTAATTAGCACTCAAATCTCATAATTGAAAAATTCAAATTTAAAATTCAATACACAAATCTTTAAAAATAACTTAATTATACACAAATCTTTGAATCTAAGATAGTGCATATCCCTACTTCAAACATAATTTTACACAAATCTGTAATTAAAAAATTAAATTCGAAATCTAATGATATTTAAAAAGAAAAATAGTATGTTACATACGAAATTGGTCTAATTAAATTATAAAAACTACGAAAAAATTAAATTAACATACAATTATTCGATTAAAAAAAAATTGGTTGTTCCGGAAAATTTCACTCCGGAGGTCGCCGGCCGGAAATAATATCACGCCGGCGTTATATAACTCCGGCGTGATATGATTTCCGTCCGGCGACCTCCGGCGTGAAATTTGTCGAAACAACCAATTTTTTTTTTGTAATTCTAATAATTTTACACAAATCTTTATTTCAAAATTCAACTAATATCGATTGATATTTAAGAAGATAAATTGTATATTACACTCGAAATCGAAATTGGCCTAAAAAAAATATGAATGCTACGAAAAATTTAAATAACATACACTTAATCGAATTAAAAAAAAAAATTGGATCTTCTGCCCAAATTCACGCCGGACATAGTTCGCCGGAGATCAAATCACGCCGGCGTGACATAAATCCGGCGTGATTTCATCTCCGGCGAACTATGTCCGGCGTGAATTTGGACAGAGCATCTATTTATATTTTTTTTTATACTTATTTGATATTACCTACTTGTTTTCGAACGGCGACGGGATCCGACCTCTACTCCGGTGTCGGGGCGGTTTGCCGGAGTTGTAGATGCTTGCCGGAGAGGCCGTGGGGGTTGAGAAACGGAGAGAGAGTGAGTGAGAAATCCGATGGGGGATGACGGGGAATTGCCGGAGGAGCAATTCCGATGGGGATGGATGGGAGAGACGAGAGAGAGAGATAAAGAGAGAGAGAGAGAGAGAGAGAGAGAGAGGCAGCTTGGGGTTTGGGGCTGTGATGTGTGTCGGAGGGAGGGGGGGCTCAATTAATAGAGCCGAGAGAGGTGGGGGAGAAAGGAGAAAGTGCCGTTGGAGGGAGAGAAATTTTTGGATTTTTGTTGTTGGGAGGAATCAATTGATTCTCCTCTCTCTCCCCAACAAATAATAAAAATCAATACATCACTCATTCCCATAAAAAACATCACTTATTACCATATTTACATCAACTCAAGTGGGGTCCACTACTATTAAAAAAATGAAAGGGGTATTTTGTGTATCAAAATTTTTAGAGGGGTATTTTGTGTATCAATTGTTTTAAAAGGGGTATTGGAATTTCTCTCCCTAAATTAATTTTCTTTACATTGATTGAATTTAATTCTCACAAACTGATATTTCCCCCAACCTTCTGCAGTAAAAGTCTACCAAACTATTCCTCTAACAACCAATGATTTTTTTTTTTTTTTTAATTGGGATTAAACTTTATATTATATTCTTTCAGTCCCTAAAAATTTTAACACTAGTATGATCGACACATGTTTTTAAAAGGGTATTGTTACCGATAGTGGAAATTGGATCTCTCCTTAAGTACTGTAGTGTGTGTTGTGCGATAACGATGATGAGATCGATATGCTTTCGTTTGTATCGTGATGGTGAATTCTTACCGACAGAAGAAGGTGCATAGTAAACAAAATTATGGAACAAAATTTTTTGGGACGGAAAAAGTGTATCGAATAAAATATCTTTCTCTTTGATCAAAATAAAATCTCCTCTTGTTTGTTTGTGAAGGGATAGCCCTCAGTAGTTGGGGGAAACTAGTTAGTGATACTGCACTTTTTTCTCTTTTTTGAATAATAATCGTGCATCAATTTGCGTTCAAACTCAAAAATCAACATCCTCATCCTATCGAAAGGGACTCATTATTAGCTAGGAAGAAAACTACAAAAGAGAAATCAAATGTGCACTCTATTATTCTAATTAATTTCTTGATTTTTGCATGACTAAGCTAATGGCTCCAAAATTCGCATGCAAATTGGAAAGTGGTCGATTAATTTAATTAGTTCTAAAACACACACCAATTTTTGCTCATTTATATTTATGTGCTCCACTCTTTATATATATATTTGAAATTTCTAATGCATATCCATAAGTGATGTGGCTAATAAGTCAATTAGGAATTAAGTAATCGTGCTTTAAGGGCACAAATTAACGTGGAAATATACCTAAAAAAAGTGTACTTTGTACTATTCATGAGTTTTTTCCTCGATCTATTCCTAGTTGATCAGTACTGCTGGTGAGTGTACACCAAGTTGGAACGAGATCACGTAGATCACCGTGACATCTATTTTCGACATATTAAAATGTGTTTTGAAAGTAACTTAACATATAATCGTGGGGCGGGATCGCATATATGCACATGAAATATACTCCCTCCGTCTCTTCCTAAGTGACTCATTTCCTTTTTGACTTTTTCGGCACGCATTTCCACCGAGACGTAGTACGGGTTTTACGATATAATTTTGAAATATTATTTCTTTTACGGGATACTACGACACTCGTAGTATCCCGTAAAAGAAATAATATTTCAAAATTATATCGTAAAACCCGTACTACGTCTCGGTGGAAATGCGTGCCGAAAAAGTCAAAAAGGAAATGAGTCACTTAGGAAGAGACAGAGGGAGTATATTATTCTAGAACATAATCACATGATTTTTTATTTTTTTTTATTTGAATCAATAAAATTTGTATTAATTATATATAATAAACTTTAAGTTAATTTGAATTTAATAATCAATTTCCTTGACTAAAAATTTGATATAATCTTGCACATGTTTTAATTTGTTGAATCGCGACAGACTTACTACCCTTTCCAGCTACCCTTTGAATATTTTCAAATACTACAAAATAAATATTATTACTCAATATTCTTTTTTACATGTATGTATACAGATCGAATATCTCCTCCCTACCTACTACTACTAGAAGCACATTAAAGTATTTAATTAGATATTATAAGGCAGCACGAATCACATTTTTTTTATAATTTAAACGAGTTCTCGTGCTTCTTTAATGAGTAATTAATGATTTATATACATTTCCAAATTCAAACCACTTTAATAAACCTACATACCAATTCAGATTTAATTAAATTCTATCGACATCTCTTCAAAAAGTTAACCCCCACGATTAAATAATGCATGTTCCCCCCTCTCTCTCCCTCTCTCTCTCTCTCTATCGACATGCACGTCTTCTCAGTCTCTACGGAGTTCCACTTGTTCACGGCGCCGGAAATTATACGTACCCCTCTCTCTCTCTCTCTCTCTCTCATACATATGTATTGTGACTTGGTGACCATCTATATATATGTGTTCGAAGTCACTCCACTTATCCGGTTATCCCTGGCTCACTCAGTAACTGAAACGAGAGAACCAGTTTTTTCTTTATTTATTTCTTATCCTACAAAATATCTCTTCTTCTTCAAGCTTGCATCATAATATACACAAACGTTCACGTCTACAGCTACCAAAAGATTCCAAATAAACCCCATGAAATCAACGTTCACCACTTTAATTGCATCCGTACCTTCTCCTTCCCACTCATCACACACTCAACTAACTCTCTCTACATAAAACCCTCTCTCTCTCTCTCTCTCTCTCTAGCCATCAAGAAAGATGATCAGCACGGTTCAGGGTTGGCCCGAACCCATAGTCCGGGTCCAGCATCTGTCGGAGAGCGGGATCCGGGTCATCCCGGACCGCTACGTCAAGAAGCCCTCCGAGCGGCCGGCCGCGGCCTCCGCCGCAAGCGAGGCGGCCAACATTCCGGTCATCGACATGGCGGGTCTCTACTCCGGCGACGCAGACCTCCGGCGGCGCACCGCCGCGATGGTTGACGAGGCGTGCCGTGAGTGGGGGTTCTTCCAGGTGGTGAACCACGGCGTTAACACCGAGCTGATGCGGCGGTGCCGGGAGGCGTGGCGGGAGTTCTTCCAGCTGCCGCTGGCGGAGAAGCAGAAGCTTGCGAACTCTCCGGCGACCTACGAGGGCTACGGCAGCCGCCTCGGAGTCAAGGAGGGGATCTCCCTCGACTGGAGCGACTACTTTTTCCTCCATTATCTTCCCCTTCAGCTCAGGGATGAAGGGAAATGGCCCACTCTACCCGTTTCATGCAGGTATTTTTAATTCGCACGTGTTCGTATGTATAAATATCTATAAGGGTATTATAGTAAAGTACGGTAAGAAAATAACGGGGAACGTCCCAAAAAGGAAATTTCCATGTATATGTTATGGACGAAGGGAGTATAACTTTTGACGCTAAGCATATGAGATGATTAACAACTTTGTGTATGAATATGTACTTACTTTTGACAGTCTAATTGCAGGGAATTGGTGGGAGAGTACAGTAGAGAAGTGGTGGGATTATGTGGGAAATTGATGAAGGTTTTAGCAACAAATCTTGGCCTGAAGGAAGACTACCTTCTAGAAGCATTCGGAGGGGACGAGGAGCTTGGTGCATGCATGCGGGTCAATTATTACCCAAAATGCCCTCAACCCGACCTAACCCTGGGCCTTTCCTCCCATTCGGATCCGGGCGGAATGACGGTTCTTTACCCGGACGAAAACGTCTCGGGCCTCCAAGTCCGACGTGGCGATTCGTGGGTCACCGTCAAGCCCGTCCCCGACGCCTTCATCGTCAACATGGGCGACCAGCTCCAGGTCCGGTCCGAAATTTTAATTTTTTCTAAAAGAAAATAAAATCATTAAAAGGATGTAAAAATAAATTTTTTTATTCTTTTGATTTAATTCAGATTTTGAGCAATGCTAATTATAAAAGTGTGGAGCACCGAGTGATCGTGAACTCGGCGAAGGAGAGGGTATCTCTGGCATTCTTCTACAATCCCAAGGGCGATAGGGTAATTAAGCCGGCGGAGGAGCTCGTTACGGCGGAGCAGCCTCCGCGATACCCTCCGACCACGTTCAATGAGTACCGGCTCTACATTAGGATGAAGGGCCCGTGCGGGAAGTCTCAAGTCGAATCACTTAACCCAAATACTCATGAATAATCATTTAGTTAATGTGTGTTTTAATTTATGCAATAAATCGGATAGATATATCATGTTGTACCAAGTATATTGTATAATTTCTATGCTTGATCGTATTTATAATTTAAGTCTGCATGTACGCATCTATAGCTTCCAATAGTTTGAAGATTGGATATGATCATTTATGTAATTTATAATTTTATATACGCTTCGTTACCTAAGTATGTGTCTTTGTTTCTTTTTCTGGTCATACCCTAAGTATGTGTTTCGACCATTTAGGACGTGGGTCCACAAGAACTTTATATCCTCAACTAATTGACAAACAGTTGAGATTCAAACTCCATTATAAAAGCAGTCACTACAAAACTTTAAATCGTACCGATTCTTACGAAGCGTATATTTCAGGGACCTACGGAGTAATAAAAACTTGTTAATGATTCTCCTACCAAGAACCATTGATCCCAACCGATTGTTGTAAATCAAATTTAACCAAGGAAGCTAAAAGTCAACTTAATTGGTCCACTAATATTTGCCATCTTTTGTTGTACTAACATTAGCCAATACATTATACGAATTTGATTCTGAACCTACCAAAAAAAAATGGCACGTTTTAAGTGGGTGTGGACACGTGTCGCCATCATGGGTGGCACTTTTCCTCTTGGATGTGCTGAAAGTGAAAGGAACTAATCACCAATGGAACCATTATTGATTACGTGGCTTCCTTTTCTTCGTTTGGATTTCTCCATCATTTGCATCTCTTTCTTTATACACTATTCACTCTCCCACGTCCGCTATTTATGTAGATTAACGATTTTTATTTCTTAAATATTTATCGCGTGCAAAGCAATGATGTTATAATCATTGCTGTGTATTAAAATCAGTTTATTTTTTTTAATATTTATTTTTCTTCGAGTTCAATGTCAGATGATTCGGTCTAAGAAATCATTTAGAACGACTCATATAACATTGAATTCGAAGAAATTGAAATCGTTTTTAATTCTGGGTTGATATACAGTAGCGAGGATATAATTGTACATGAAATACATCATTATTAAGTAGGCCGTATGTATATAGTCCCATATATGAACCCATTAACTGGTCCAACTTAAATCTTTCTCTCGAAGACCTTTTGGAATACAAGAAAAGAGCTGGCCCAAATCGGCCCAATAAGGAATAGAATTAACAAAACAGTGGCCCATTTGAATTTTGGCTTAGTCCAACATAAAATCGGCCCAAACTCATAGGTTAGATTTAAGTAAAAGTCGAAAAAAATCATGCTAGAGAGAGAGAGAGAGAGAGAGAGTTATTACAGTGTTTTAGTTTTGAGGCCACTCAACCACCAAACATAAGTGTTGAAGATGAAGAAGTCCACTCCAACCCAGTATCAATACAGAAAAAAATAACATAAAAGAATCTAATACACTATTATAAAATGTGTCTTGTTTACAAAATTTGATTTACCTATTTTGCCCTTACAATTAAAATAAATCATTATAACATTAATATTATCATTAGAATATTATTTCCGGATATATTTTGATTTATATTCAACTTATATTATTTTTTTTATTTATCTTCAAGTGCATTAATATTTATAATATACTAATAACAATAAAAATAATCATTATACATACAACAAGATTATCCGTGCATCGCACGTAATCTCCGCTAGTACCATGTAAAAGAACAATTCAATCTAGTAACATATTTTCATCCTGAGTAATTTATAATATAGCCGTTAATGATTTAAGCATTGCGATAACCTGCAATTTTATGCATGTGCTCATATATGTACGTACGTGATTGTGAAGTAAAACAAGAAATAGTTGGCATTAGTGAAAACCATGTGATCAATGCATGATAAAGTTAGTTAAGCACTGTGCATTAATTCGTCCTAAAACCCTCGGAGATCACATTCCGATAACTCGAGGGCCGAGCCTCGTTAAAACCTCGGGACGAGGAAAAAGAGTACTCGTCTAATGCAATCTTAAAATTGTCCAACACGTACACATGCTTAGTAATCCAAGCCTTAATCCCAATCCCAATCCCAATCCGATGCTGCCATCGCGAATGGGTCTAGAGATGCTGCCGCCTTCGAAGCTCCGCCGCATGGCACTTCAATGTTTTCAAAATCAATAGCTGATTTCATCCACGCAAGTGCCTCATCGTCCCCCTTCTCCAACTCCGGAAACGGGTCCTCTAAAGCGGATACGAGCCATGAATCGTCCTCCGCCTCTGGAATGCACACCTCTTCTTCACCGCCCATCGGTTTCTGTTTCTTGAAACTGGTTTCTTGGAAATAATCTTCTTCTGCAACCCTCTTGTTACTCGAAAAATTGCCACCTTCAAGAATCGCCGCGGGGTAGAACTGCGTCTCGAAATTGTCGGTCACCGGAACATTCGTCGTCCGGAAATTGTCAGTCAACGGAGGAAAGAACTGCATTTGGGAATCAGCGTTCGCCTGCGGAGGAATGAACTGCATCTGTGAATCGGTAATCGCCGGAGGAATGAACTGTGGCTGTGGTGGTTGATGGGGGAGGCCCTCGCCGGAGTTCTTGGAGTTCTTGAATATTCTTGTAATCTTGCATATAACATAATCCTTGGCGGCGGCGTTAGAGATCGTCTTCAACTTCCTGTCGCTCAGAACGTACTCATGCATGATCCAGTGCCCATATTCCGACTCAGCTCCGCCATTCGGATGTTCGAACGAAAGCATCCTCCAATTTCCGATCGTCTCCTTGGATTGGGGGTCCACGATCTTCTTGGGGCCGGTTTGGCCGCCCCAGGTGCCGCCGCCAGCTGTTCTTGAAATCCTACTACCCTTAACCCTAATCAGCTTGGTGAAGACGTAAGCGTGGGAGGAGTTCTTGTTCGAATCACCGCCTTCCGTAATCGTCTGCTGCCAGTAGCAGCCGTCGCCGTCGGCGAAAACATCCCAGGGTGCAGCGCTGTAGAGGGCCTTGAGTACGACGCCGTCCCACGGCAGCGGATTTCCCTTCACATAGGGTTCAAGATAATTGGTGATCAACTCCTCCTTCGTAGGATGAAACCGGAAACCTAGCGGCATCATCATCTCAATCGCGATCTCTCTCTCTCTCTCTCTGATCTCTCCTTCTCTCTCTGCCTCTCTCACTCGATCGCGATCACAACCCCTCTCTCTCTCTCTATCTCTATCTCTCGAAAATATTGTGCACGTAATTTGATGCTGCTATACACTCATATATATAGCCGTGGAATTGATGATGTCCTTCTCTAATTTCCCGCGAATATTCCAGATATCAGGTTAAATCTGTTGAGCTCCTATCTGAATTTGGGCTATATAATGTTGGGCCTGAATCTTATCCAATAACTCTTTAACCCACTAAAAATTTTCAAATGGGTCCATATTTTGCTAATTCAATTATATAAACACAATTTCCAATTAAAAAAAATGATTATATAAGCACTATTAAATATATCTTGACTGATTCTATAATAATTAAAGCAACATACCATAATAAAAATTATGGCAATCTGAATTTATGATAATTGTACAAAGAAAATATAAAGCAATATTGCATGAACACTATGCAAAAAATCTGAATGTGAGAATTAATTAAATCCTTTTTCTATATAAGGTGCCTCCTCCTCCATTACTCATCACTCATCATCACCAGATTTTTCAATCTTCGAAATGGCGCAGGGATGGTCCGAGCCTATAATCCGGGTCCAGGAACTATCCGCCAGCGGGATTCGGGTCATACCGGACCAGTACGTGAAGAAAAACCCCGAGGACCGGCCGAGCCAGGTCGAACCGGCTGCCGTTGACGTTAGCATTCCGGTCATCGACATGGCGGAGTTGTACTCCGGGGACGCCGATCTCCGGCGGAAGGCGGCGGCGGAGATCGACGGCGCGTGCCGCGAGTGGGGTTTTTTCCAGGTGGTGAACCACGGCGTTAGCCATGAGGTGATCGCGCTCAGCCGCGAGGCGTGGCGGGAGTTCTTCCAGCTGCCGGTGGAGGAGAAGGAGAAGTACGCGAATTCGCCGGTGACGTACCAGGGCTACGGCAGCCGCGTCGGCGTTGAGAAGGGGACGCCTCTCGATTGGAACGATTACTTCTTCCTCGATTATCTTCCCATTGAGAACAGGCACGAGCAGAAATGGCCCGTCTCCTGCAGGTACGTAAAAACGACGCCGTTCTGTTCTATTCAGTTCTCTAACATATCGCTAAAGTGATTTGAGTAATTGTAGGGAATTGGTGGGGGAGTACAGTAGAGAAATGGGTCAACTGTGTGAGAAGCTGCTGAAGATTTTTTCAGCCAACTTGGGAGTGAGAGAGGACCGGCTTCTAGAAGCAATTGGAGGAGCAAGTGAGGCGGCAGCATGCATGCGTTTCAACTATTACCCAAAATGCCCTCAACCGGATCTAACACTGGGCCTTTCGCCCCATTCGGATCCGGGTGGGGTCACGGTTCTTTGCCCGGATGAAAAGGTTTCGGGTCTTCAGGTCCGTTACGGCGATAGCTGGGTCACCGTTAAGCCCGTACCCAATGCCCTCATCGTCAACTTAGGCGACCAAATTCAGGTCTCTCTCCCTTTCCCTCTCTCTCTCTCTCTTGTTATAATTAGTGAATTAAACATACTCTCTCTCTCTCTCTCCCATTTTAATTAGATAATGAGCAATGGGAAATATAGAAGCGTGGAGCACAGGGTGGTGGTGAATTCAGAGAGAGAGAGGGTGTCAATGGCATTCTTCAACAATCCAAACGTGAAAATGGTGATAGAGCCGTTGGAGGAGCTTGTGACGGCGGAGGAGCCGCCGCGCTACCCTCCGATGGTTTACGGCGAGTACAGGGCGTATATTAGGATGAAGGGGCCACGTGGCAAGGCTCAAGTTGAATCCCATAAACTTAATTCCTAATAATACACATTATTAGGAAAATAAATAAATTTGTTTACATAATATGAGGTGGAAATTAGCAGTGCTTTTAAATAAATTATGCTACTATAATAAATTGGAGCTTTATTGGTAGTGCAGTGAATGTGGTGATTTATTTTATTGGGCCTCGTTTGATGGCCCATTAAGAACAATGTAATATTTTGGGCCATTAAGCAAACTACTGTTTAGCCCACACAAAATAAATAAATAATCGAGATGGGACAAATTATATTTTGTAAGAATCGACACTTTTAATAGATAGACATAACATGCAGTATTGATATCTTGAAATCTGAAAAGATAACATAATAATATTAATTCTACATCAAAAGGAAACAGAAGCAAAAAAACACTCCTACACAACAAATATAGCTACTACATTCAAATCAAAGCACCTAAGCAAAAGGAAGAAGAGAATACAACTGTTAACGGTCAACAAAAAAAAAAACAAAAAAAAAAGATAATCATAATCTACTACATAGAGTCAAATCGCGAGTATTTTACTAATATGCCCTTGTTAGTTACCAGAATAATTAAAGAACAGAATCCTTTCCTTAGTAGCTACTAGTTCTACTGCCTGCCTCTTTTCATGCAAGAAGGGCACTTGTATTGCTTGATGCTCTCAGCTTTTGCAGGCGTTATCTTCACGCATTTCCCGTGGTACCAGCGCTCGCATATGTCGCACCCGATCCAGAATTCATCTGCGTTGTAGTTTCCGCCACAGGTTCCGCACAGGGTTTCGCTGTGTTCGTCTTTGTCCTCTTCGAAGTTTTCGTCTGCAAGCCTTGGGTTGGTTTTAGCCTGGCCGTCGCTAGTTCTCTGCAAAGGACGGGATAGCCATACGAGTGAGAAGAACTCAATAGACGACAGTTGTTGGTAGAATGAGTATTTTGTTTGCTAATTCACCCTACATTGTTTCGTGGGGGAAGAAAGAGTACAGGAACTAAGAAGAAAACGAGAGTTTGAAGTAACCAGACCTTGGTGCTGCCTCGAGATTTGCTTCCACTGTCAGCATTAGGCTTATCTTTCATTGGCTTCCGTTCTGTTACGACTTCAAAGACAGTTGGCAGCTCGTTGATCATGCTGAAAAGCCGCTTCCTGTAAGTAAAAAAACTGTGTTATGTAGAACTACAATCATAGAATTTATCTGCTCTTGAAGCATATATACCCTGAAGAAAGGTGAGATCTCCACTCTGAACAGACATTGTTCGCAGCTTAATGAAGGTAAAGCTCAGCAATTAGAGTAACGATATATTTGAGGCCATTCCGATATATATTACTACTTCAAACAAGGTGAAGGCATAGGCTATTTATACCCACTGCAAAGAGCCAAAGATTAGGAATGGAAGCGGTGCAGATAGATTAAAATTTGACGTTTTAACTCTTTCAGCATATATTGAGAAAATGAGAAAATCGAACTTGGTAAAGCTTGCAATGACACGACAGCCAAAACTACAAATAAACATAAAAAGCGTTTCAACAGCATAAAGTCAGCACCGATGTTCTATACAACATTAAGAAGGTACAAGTTATGCATGCATATATTCAAGATCTAAATTGTACACCCACCAATATCTATGAGCTATAAATGATGATGATAAGAAACAAAAAGGAGATATAAGTCCAAACCCAAAGATTTCCACGTTTGACTAGCTGAAATTCTCGAGGTAATGCATACCAGAATCACTTAGGTGAAAACATCATCAGCATTTCATAGGACACTAGTAGTTTTTGGTTTTAGTCATTAGTTCTAAAGACATTAAATTTAACCTCTTCAGACCCCTAACTATCGAAATATAATCCATTCTGAGTACCATGGTTGCTCATATAGATTTTTATGCATCATAAACTTTTCCCAAAAATAAAGCTCAGTAATAGATATTTCTCATGAAAAGATCATGTAGCGTGCGGCCGTGCGTTAATGATTTAAGCTTTGAGATAACTTGGAATTTTATGCATGTGTTTATAATATGGATAAATAAACATATGTGAATGTGAATCAAAACAAGAAACAGCTGATATTAGTGAGTTATCTTTACAGAAAAATGAAGCAACTTGAGCTCTGAAAATTTTCTACGGAGTTTAACAAGCTAAGTACATGAACAGAACTTATCATGTTAAGTGACAATAACATTTGGAGATTGAGTTTTACCTTTCATTGCGATTCAACTTGGCCCCCATGTAGAAAGCCACAGATAGCAACCAACAATCACTATGCACAGCAATTAGGGAAAGCCAATCCCTTCGATTCATTCCATCCCTAGCAAAATTGATCCCAAGTGCTGGCTCTGGAAGCTCAGGCGGAACTTCCTCAGCTGGAAGAGTTACTTCCCAAGTTTCATTTGGGTGTCCATATAGACACAAGTTTTCCTTCTCTACACATAACAAAATTGACAGGTTAGAAACATAAGATCGAAGTGAAAACCGTCCAAAAGCAAGCTTATAAAGGAATAAGCAACTGATACAGCTAATTGCTAAGTACATATACTTCACATGCCCCAAAATTTCTCTTGACGACTGAAAAGGCAAAATACAAAGTAATCAGCAGAAATGATTTCAAAATACCATGTTCAACCTTCAAGAAACTACCTTGATGAAGATTTGCAGTTATTTTACACACAAAAACATCTATCTAAACAGGAAACCGAGCACGAACCTATTTCCGAATCGGAAAAGGCCCTTCGATCAAAATGTCATATTACTAAAGTTTAAAGGCGCTCACTTTCACTCATCAACATCAATTAGCACTCGGAATTAGCTAAAATTTTGGTAGAAATTCTCGAAACTGGGCTTAAATTTAAAAAACAAAGTTACAATCTTTGGGGAATCTTACTCAAACAAAAGCTATTTACTACATTTCCAACCAAGAAACGAAGGGAGAGGAGTAAAAACGAAGCTCGCTAGAAAACAAAATTCAAATCGCTACAATTTTTAAAATAAAAAATCAGAACCAAACTCAGAAGAATGGCCAAAACCCCCATGCACAAAGCGATATGAACAGAAAATTCAAATTACAAGCTAATTGAACTAAATCTCAACTAAAAACCAATTACCTGGATCGCAGAGGCCGTAGAATTCATCCACATCTAGAAAAGAAAGAAAAAAGGAGAATTACAATCAAGTATATATCTGCATTTAGAATAAGAAATCAAAAATTCAGCATCAAAGTCATTTCAGATGCGCAAATTCTTGAGCAGAAAGTACCATAAGTTAAAGCACGGATGATTCCAGCACGACGAGCGCTGTAATCTTTGAAGATGTCCTCCACAGTTCGGGGGCCGGAGGAAACCGAAGCCATTGTTGAATGTGAATTGTGAGATCTAAAGCTACAAAATACTATACATTGAGAGAGGAAATGAAAGAATTCGAACTGCTGAAGAAAGAAGAATTGAAAAAACAAGAAAAGGGAATAGAGGGGAAGAACGGAGTTTTAAAGTTTGACGAAAAAAAAAAAAAAACAACAGATGCCGGAAACCGAATGGGGTATCGGGAAACGGCGTCGTTGCATTCTTGATATGTTGCGTCCACGTTTTTGCTATTACCACTCCACTAATTCCCCCTCTTCACTTCAATAATTACCATAATGTCTTATTAAACCTCCTTTAAAAAAAAACATTATTATTATTATTATTATTATTATTATTATTATTATTATTATTATTATTATTATTATTATTATTATTTAAATATTTGAGTTAGCTACTTGTGTATGGCATTTATATCGACTAGAAGTATAACGGCTATTATAGTGTGCTGTGCTTATTAATGTTAGAGTAACAGTTTAATGCAATACAGAAGCACATATTATAATTATTACAAAGTTTCTATTCTTTAAAAATGTGCATTGCGTTATTTATTTATTTATTTGACTTAATTACCAATATTTCTTTAAGAATATGCATATTATATTTCTGAATGGCATTTAAATTTATTTAACTAATTATACAGTAGTAATATAATTTAATGGAAACATAACGGGAATTTATGACACAACTGCATCATCCTTTATATCGAATTTCCACAACACCACAAAAACAGAAAAAAGAAAAAACTAATATCCAAAATTAGATCAAGTTGTCGTCGTCGTCGTAGTAGTAGTAGACGACTCCTCCTTGGACTTGTCCGTAGCTGCTTCCTTTTCTGAATTGCCAGTTTCTTCGGTCTGGTTTTGAGTCGACTGTGATTGTGTTTGTGATTGTGATTGTGATTGTGTCTGATTTTGAGTCGACTGTGATTGTGATTGTGCTTGTGCTTGTGCTTGTGCTTGTGCTTGTGTTTGTGGCTGCTCTGATTCCAAGCCAAGAACAATTAACGTGGACCTGCATAAACAACATACATTCAATTTTTTACCTGAATCGGTACATAAATACTTCTGTTAACAATATGATGCTGTAATACGATGAGTTCGAACCTTGGAAGTGTTGTTCTTATGCTTGGCTGGCTTGCATGTTCAACTATGGGAGCCTTGAGTGCAGGTAATCTATTTATTGCATTTTCAAGCTGAGCTGCAGGTAGCTGGAAGATTCGTGGGAGAAAAAGATCGAGTCACAAAAAGCGAATGTAATCAAATGTACTAAACAAAGTATCTTTATCTTGCTGAAAAGGTGGATGAATTGACTGTGTAGTGAGAATAATTTACCTGAAGCAGAACACCGAAAGAATCAGGCAGGGTCACATGTGCACACTTCACGAAACCCACCCACTGCCTCGGATTTTTCCATATCTACAGTATAAAGGGACTAAATAGAGTATCTTGCAGAGAAAGAGGAGGAAGTAGTAACCCATGGTTGAAAAGATACCTGCTTGCTTACGAGTCGGGAAAGAATCTCCATGATGAATTGCACCTGAGAAATGCACATTAGAAAAGAGAGGAAGTAAACAAAAGTAACCATCACAAACGTTTTATCGAGTTACATCAAGAACGGAAGGGTTCTGGGGGGATTGGCTTACCAAAGAAGGGAAAGCACCAATTGCTTGCAATACTGTGCGCATGAATAGAAAGGGTAAAGGAATTTGTTCGACCTGCATAATCATGTAATGTAACGTTATAGTAGTGATGCAGTATTGCATAAAAATTACAAATTATGTTCTTACCAAATGATTCAGGACTTTAGCCAGAACTTGCTGAGAAAATGTATGTCTCTGCTCAAAACAAGCATTGCATGCATCTGTGATCTGCCAGCGAAAGAAATATAGTCAGTAAACAAGAAGTTCATAAAATTTGTGTGCACGGGGAGCAGAATTATTGCCTTTTTCAAAGGAACTCCATCTCTTTCAGGATCGATCTTATGGATGGCAATTAATGCTTCAGCAGGAGACAAAATGGGAGCAGAATGATTGAACCCCTGGAAGATTGAACATTTCAAATATCCGTGAGGTGGCAAAATTGGACAGAGAAAACAAGAACATGACGATTCATTTATTACCCTAGTGGCGTATTTTCTGCATGGCAGATTATATCAAATGGCAGAGTAAGAAGTCTGAATTGAAGGCATAAAAATTGCGACATGGCCGGGATGATAACAGGAATAAAATACCTGAAGAAGACTTGAAAGCACAACTTGGAACTTATCTGGCAGTACATTCACTAGATGGGGAAAAAGTACTAAAACCTGGCAAGCAGAAGAAAAATTTTCTTCAGTGAGGAAACATGACCTGAATATAAGCAGAATAACTGAGGGATGTTCGGGATGATTATGACCTCATCTTTTGATAAGAAGGGTAGTACTGGAATCAGAATATCAATATCCTGAGAGCAAGAATCAATAACAGATCATAAACAGCAAAACCAGATAAGTTGGGACAGAATTGAATAGATGAAGGGTATTATCTATGGTTACCTTCAGCTTTGTAATGTACAACCTCTTTATGGTAGATACTAAGTCTGGAGAAGGAACCGTTCCATCTGTCAGTGTATGCACAACCTGATATTCCATGAGCAATCATAATCAGGCACATGCCACACAGAGCCAGAATTAGATTTTAAAACATAGGAAGGAAGGGGGGGGGGGGGGAAGACCTGAATTATGAGGCCTTCACTTCCTGTTGGAGGGTCAGATATTATATCAAGGAGATCACTGGATGAGCCAATAGTTCGAACTAGGAGGGGAATTTGGCGATGAACTGCCTGTGCCATGACAAAATTGATGATTATGACAGCATCATACCAGATGGGAACATAACTGAGACCAAATTTAAGTAATGGCATCACCAAACCTGCTTTGCCACCTTGGATGTATCATTGTAAACACAAAAAATTTGTCGGAAGAGGGAGTGTTTCTGTTAAGAAAACGTAGTGCTATTAGGTACAACAATTATGGCAAAGATGCATAAATCCTCAAATCATGAAGAGGAACAAGATATTTAGATGATACCTTTGTACACAAAGCGAAATAAAGAGACATGCAACGCTGCACCTCAGCCATAGTGGAAGATGAAGTGCTTTCAGATGCTGATACTTCATGACTGTCTGGGGAAATGTCTTTAGTTGCTGAACTACCTGGCTGGTCACTTGCAGGATTTTCATCCTAAACAGAAAATTAAAAGATTAACTGAAAAAAAATCTAATGGTGGATGTTTACAAACCAAATTTTGAAATTTAAGCAGATAATGATGCACAAGCTATTCGATCGTATCAATTATTCAGTACAATTTCAACCCCTCAATAACATGTTTTAAACCAGATCTTACTAGAATGGCAAAACACCAAGTGTCTCGTGTTTTTCCATGTTACTCTTGCACAGTACATAGTTCAATTTATTATGTTCTATTATGCCAAACTTGCATATCCAAAAACTCGAACCAGGGATGACAAAGAGCAGTTCACTTGGTTACCAACCAACAGCAAGGAGGTTCAAGTCCCCACAGGTGCGTGCATGTCTGAATGTGTTATAGTGAACAATATTTTACTAAAAAAAATTGAATAAGGACTTCTTAGGATAATTTTATAATTGATATAACATACTTTAGATCATTACCTTCTGCAGCTCATTATGGGTCCCAGGAGCATCCTTTGCCATCGAGGTTTGATCATCTGTTACACCTGATAGCAACATTTCCTTTGCAAAATCCTCAATTCTCCCTGATATTGATGACAGGGGATAAAGCTTATTTGCCACCTAAAATGGCAAAGAAAACATATATGAGTGGTTTTTGAAAGTGCAATCTTTTCAAAGACATATTGAAGTGAGTGGCAAAAAGCAAGTTGCATATGTATACCAGACGTATTGCCTTCATTCGAACCTCTTCTAAGTGATGAACCGCACTCTATTCAAAAACAAGATTACGGAAGTCAGATTAACCAAATAAATTTTGCAGATTTGTCACACAAGATGGGAAACAAAGATAACCTTCAAAGCAATTTGGAGGCAAGCATCACGAATTGGAGGTCTGAGCAAAATCAAGCTCCAGACTGCACTAAGCCCCTGGGTAACTCTATCTCCACCGGGCAGCTCCTTGTCGTAGCTATCACTACTACTAGGAGAGCATAAACCCTCCAAAATTTCAAAAATTGACTTCGGCAGATATGGGGCCTCCCCAAGCAATCTACTCAAGGATTTGTCAGAAGCTGGGAAAGAATCTCGAAGTGTTTCTGCCTGTATCAATAAATAACAAATGATATGAAAATGCAATCCCTTGTTAACAGTTTATAAAAACAAAATAGAAGATCAAGCACTTATGCCCACCACTTGGAGAAGAAATGCTTCATAAACAGATCTAGCAGTGGCTGAAATAAAAAAGTCACGGTCTTCTTCTGCCTCACCAAATAACCTGTAGAGGACGCGCAATGTTAACTCGTGCCCCTGAAGACATACATTAATCAGCCACGTCACAGTAAACTAAAGGGTTTAAACAACGATGTCATAGAAAGATGGATCAAGAGAACAGAAATTAACATGTGGTCGAAGTGTAAATGGTACACAACATCTTTGGAGAATACAAGCAATTGAATAAACCACTGATAAAAGCTTTACCAAGTGAGTAGATAATGAAATAACCATTGTGATCTTTACGTTTCCAACTTAATCTTTGCTATAAGAGAAAAGCTTCATGTGCGCTAAGTTTTGAGATTGCCAATAATGTTCAGGACACTCCATTAATAGTTAGCTATATATATATGACAAAAAATATTAAACTACTCTGATCAGAAGACCAGAGGTAAGAACATAGGTTGCACTCAGAAACCGGACTAATTGACAACTGGACACAAATAAAAGTAACTGTTGCATAAATGAGATAATGATTGAATTGTCAATACAACTTTCCATCCCTCTGCAACAGAATTTAAAAGTCTTCACAAGTTAAAACAAGAATTTTGTATTTCTAGTAAAAATCTAGTAGGGTTCCACAAAAACTTCAACAATCTGGCACACCGCTAACACCCAGAGAAAACTAAGATATTCATTACCTCATGAGTTACATAGTCGGACAATACATGAGTCTTCAGCACCTTCCACGGATCTAGCTCAGATGGGAACTGCATCAAACGATCACACATCATAATAGGTAATTAAGGACTGGCATCATAAATATACACTGGTCATCTACGTCCAGATGTTTACCTCCATCCCTGCGTGGGCGAGGACAGAAAGACGAACTTGTGAGCCACCAGCAACAGCAACATGTTTATATGCATCAACAATGCGCACAAAAGCGAGTTGTTGCAATTGATCCTTTTGCTCATCAACGAGGTGGATGACAGGTGCAGCTATCTTGGGAAGAACCAACTGAGAAGTTAAACCAACAGAAGTTGCAGTGGAGGAATTTAAGCTGTTTGCATCCATGACTGCTGCCTTAGGGCTAAGCTCTTCAGACCTATCCGTGGATAAAGATTGCGCTAATTCAGTTGGTGTCTTATCTGATTCCATTGATGTTCCACCGAAACTAGAAAATTTCCCTTGATCGACATCATCAGAATCAACCAAGCCCTTAGGGGAAGTATCCATGATTTCAGGTATTCCATCATCCTGAGTTGCTGAAAATAGTCCTGGTATTTCATTTGCCCTATTTTCAGTATCACTGACTTCAGATTTAAACACTGTATAACCAGTCTCCATTGGAGATGTAATGTCTCCAGGACCAGCAGACTCGCTGAGAGACACTGCAGATTGGTCCCTTGCACTGCTCAAGTCATCATGTGCAACATCACTGTCAGCCAGAGTCGCCTGTGGTTCTTCTTCTAGAGTTTGCTGCAATTAGAATCAAGTTGCATCAAACAAGTTAGCTTGAAGGCCAAAGATCAACAATATGAAATTAAGAAAAAGAAAATAGACGAGTAGCAGCTGAAGAAAATACTGGGAAAATATTAAGTTGTGTATTTAATCCCCAGAGAACTATATTGAATGAGAAAATAATACATGCCTCAAGCTCACTATCTCCTTTTCCAATTTCTTTCTCTTGGGAGGGTGACGACTGCAGGAGCTTTTCTTTCAGCAATAACGACAAATAATTTATGTGAGTATCACTTCCAACCATCTCATGATCAGCAGCCGCACTTGTGAGCAGCTCTTCTTCCCCTAGAGATTTAGGTCTGTTTAGAGACAGATTCCGCATATTGGCCATGACTACTTCAGCTAATAAGTCGGCTGAAATGCTAGAGATGAGAATCTCCAAAGTAGCAGCAGCTTTGTCACCCTGAGCAACCAATCCAGCAAACATTGCCACAAGCTGCTGAACAGGTCCACTATCTACATCTGACTGCGTTGATGTTCCACTTGATGGAGATCTATCTTGTCTCTTATTCATTTCATTCCCTGATCCCTCCAAATTGTCAGGTGATGATCGTGCACGCTTTCCAGAGTTGTCATCTTCAGTAGCGTCAAATGAATCTGGCACCCCAGTTCTCTTTCTACTAGGATTACTATGTTCAGTCTCGGATTTAATAGAAGGCTTTTCATCCTGTAAGAAGTTTGTACAGCCATTTAAGAAATGATTCTCTCTTCTGATGGATGTCTTTAATTGTGATCAACTTATGATAGGAAATACCTCAAGAACTTGAGCCATATCGGAATCCCTAGTCCACTCAGTTCTTCCATTGTTATCAGACATTTCATTTGCATCCTGTGCAATTGACTTTCCAACTTTAATTTCTTTTAGAGCGTTAACTAAACGGTCCCGCCACTGCAAAACAGATATTGAGATGCAGCATAAATAATTGAGGATATTAAAATGCCAAAAACAGTACTAGATGCAACCCAGTTGCAAATTTGGCTAATTAACTCAAAACTTATGGATGTGGATGTATATTATGTCTATATAGAAACAGTATAAAAGACAGAAAGCAGTACCTGTGCGACTGCAAAGAGAAAGCATGTGACATACTAGGAAAAATGAAGTTTAGATACAAGAAGGATGAAAGATAGTGTACCGGTGCAGCACCAGGGTGAGTACAATTCAAACAAGATTCAAACGCGTTCTTCAGGGCATGATGCACCCCAGCAAGATGCATGCCTTTGCTAACAGATCTTGAAGGATCCAAACCAAGTAAAACAGGCAGAATGCGGCCATAAAAGGCAGGCCTCTTTCTTGCAACTGCTGAAAGACTAATGCAATGTAAACCGAAAAGAGTAAGTGAGATTAAACAGAGAAAGAGAGATACAGAGAGCAATTTTCCATTTGAGTAATGAGACAGATGTACCTCTTAATTAGTACGATAATCACCAAATAACTATGTGATTTCAATGACGGAGATCTCAACTGATCCAGCAAGAGACCCAGGCTTTGGCTTGCCTCAGCTGACAAATCTCTAACATTGAGTACAGGATGTCCTCCACGAAGCCATGAAACATTGAATTCATCAAAATTTCCTGCATGATATTAAGTAGCATATATTTAACATAAACACATGTAACCAAATATACATGCCAACCTAGAATATAGACACGGATATATAATTCAATATGAGTACCTTGAAAAAAATTATCAGAAGGTGGCTCCAAAGAACCATTAGGGTCAGGGGTGTAAAGTAACACAACAGATTCCACAAACTTCAATGCAGGCAACTTTCTCCCTTCACTTTCCTCCTTAAGACATGATTAATAGTCAAACAATGATCAGATTCAATGCACATTTTGAGTTTCAAGTGACCCTTACCTTAAATGCCATTGAGCATATTTCATCTCTAAACTTTAGCACACATTCCCATGAAGATCGCAGAGATTCATCAAACTCACTTGAGTGTAAACCCTGGTAAAGAATAAGTAACATCATTGGTCACACAGAGGCTTACTAACAACATATTGCAAATATGACACTATACTAATAGGACTGGAGAGAAAAGGTATTGTCAAGCTAAGTACAGGTGTAGAGGTGCAATACATCCATAGTTAAGAATCAAAATCACAAACCTTTGACAAGATAACAAAATCATGTAAATTAGGTCATGCTAATGCAACGTTAAAATCATGAAAAAAACAAGAAAAGAAAAAGAAACTCAAGACAGGGTTCAGTTCTCAACAGACCTGGATGGCAACATTGACCAGTGAATAACGAAATATATCAAAACCACATGCGATAGCTTGTCTAGCAACTGCAGGAGTGTCGTCTTTCAGAACATCTACAAGTGCTGGTATGATTTCAGGTAACAGCTGCAAGTGCTTTAAACCGATTTCACCAACCATCCTGCATCAGTCGAGACTGTTACCAATGTTTGCATTTCAAAGACATACAAGAAAAGCCACAACAGTGTTTTACTTAAAAAATGAAAATGAAAACCCACAGCATTATGTACTAGCACAGTGCCCATAATTATTTCCCCTTCCAGGTAGAGAACTCAAACATTGAAAACACAACTAATATAAAATAAGACGGATCCTGTGAATGAGATAGAATTGTAACTAGATAAATAAACAATCATCAGATATTTTCAGTAACTCGCATGGACACCATCTAAATCAAGCTTTGGAGCTTCCGGTAGCTTACGGCGGGGACAAATAATTATCACAAATGCCCACTAACTCTGACCAGAAGTACAAAAGGAATATTACTCTATGGTAATCCATGTTATCCAACCTGAGCAACGTTTCTTGAATATTAATATAAACAACTGATGAACGGATAGAAGTACCAAAGTTCTTTCACGATAACAGAAACACGCAGCACTGAAAGCACACAGATACACGCAGAAAAAGCCAAACTGTGAGACGCTCTTACTGAGTGATGAATTTGCGGACAGGACTCAAACGATCTGAGAGGAGGTCAAGAATAGGGGAGACGACCTCCAGTACCACCAACGAATCCGCCGCCAAGAGCTCATCCCGCAGTCGCCGCAGCTGGTCGAGCCTCAACGACAGGTCGGCGGCGCCTCCGTACTTCACCGACTTGATTCGACTGGCAATCTTTTCCCGCGATACCGCCGCCACCATTGCCACCATTTCCGACGGCAAAACTAGAGCAAAAAATAGAATAAACCCTAGTTTTCTCTAGGATTCATACAGTATCTGAGATTGAACAACACTTCGATTTCCTTTCCTAGTTTCTACTCCCTCTCTCAGTCTCTCTCTCTCTCTCTCTCAAGAAAATTCTGGGATTCAACTTCCTCTTGCCCCCTTTGCCGTTATCAGCTCAAGAAAGCGGGATTATACGCTACCAAAATTTTAACCCGGTTTGGGTTTTTAAACGTTGAGCATAAAACGGCCCGATCCAATTGCATAAATTGGGCCGACCCGTTTAGTTAATAGGATTTGGCCCAAATTGCCTGCAGAAATCGAGCCGGCCCGTTTAGTTAGCGGGCTTTGGCCCAAAAGGCAATAAATCCAAAATTTTAGAGCCTAAGATAAGGCGATAGTGTAGTGAAGCAACGGTAGTAGAGAAAACGATGGCAGTTCAGTTGAAACACCACCACACATCCACCTCCAAACACCTCCACCGTTTCCCGAGCTCCGCCGCCCCTCCACCGCGATCATCCTCCGTGCGAGTGCACGCGGTGCTAGGCGGCAGAGCTCGGGAGCTGATCCAATCCGGTGCCATCACCCCCATAACACCAAAAGATGCAGCCGCAGCAATGGAGTCTCAGGGCTACATGCTGCTGGACATCAGGCCGGAGTGGGAGAGAGAAAAGGCACGAGTCTCGGGTTCCCTGCACGTGCCATTGTTCATCGAGGATAAGGATAACGGCCCCATCACGCTGCTGAAGAAGTGGGTCCACTTCGGCTACATCGGGCTGTGGACGGGGCAGTTGTTCACGATGACGAATCCGAGCTTCCTTCGAGAAGTCGAAGAAGCCGTCCCCGACAAAGAGTCTAAGCTGCTTGTTGCATGTGGAGAGGGACTGAGGTAAAGACCTCTTATCAATTTTCATGCATGTGAAAAAACTTGCTTTGGTTAATGATTTTTGTTAAAAAAACATGAAGATCGTTGATGGCTGCCACACAACTGTACAGAGGGGGGTACAAGAACTTGGGGTGGCTGGCTGGAGGGTTCGCTCGAGCTACTGAAGGCGATTTTCCGGCAGTCGAAGGGGGTGAGAAGTTGGAGTATGCCACCATTGGAGGTGCATCTTACTACTTTCTTAAGTTGCTTCTTTTAATTCAAGCTGTGGGGAAGAAAGCTTAATCCCACGAGAGTATTGGGTTGTAGCCAAGATACACTACATTGAATTGAGATTGATTGTAATTCGATTGAGAGGAAGAGAAATGCATCACTCGAATGAAGATAACGTTTCAACTTTATATATACGTATGGGTCTAATGGAGATGGTTAATGTACAAAGACTATCTTAAAACCAAGACAGAGCAGGACGGAACAAAAGGAAACGGGGGAAGAGCTCGTGTGCTTTCTGCTTTCAGAAAGTTTACTATCGTACAGAATGCCAACCGAGAAGTACTATACTATATATGCGAAACAGAGCCTCTCGTCTGCTCAAACAGAGTATATCTTTTTTGCCTTTTTGATCTTCTTCCGGCAAATAGGGCAAGTTGCTGATGTTTCCAATATTCTGCACACAAAAAAGGCGCAAATCAGATCACTCATATGGGTTCTAGAGCTACTTTGAAGAACGTATAATGTGGATCATCGAATGTAGTATCACGATTAGGAGCAGTAAAAATTTCAACATAACAATTTGTCTACTAACCCACCTCTGGGGCTTCAACAATATTCCAATTCATAATGGAATTAAACGATTATCGTGAAAAGAAAAAAGAGAGACATTCTATGTACTTAAATCCTCTACCTAAACTTGAAGCCTTTGACCCCTCTATATCCCAAAATAGGTTATGTAAGAAAATTGACTAGCCAGCTTGAATTCCCAGTAACACGACTGAGTAAAAACCTTCATATGCCATGACTAGATGATAGATTTAACACACTTTCCAATGAATCTAGAGCATGAAGACACTTACTTCTTATCTGAATGTTTCAATATCTAAGTTCCAAGCTTTCATATACCATGCTTCTTAACATGGCCAGAGTATGGAAAAGGGGAAGGGTAGAGTGTTACCTATTTGCACATCCTAAACAAGCCACACAGTGTCCACACGGAACAAAGAAACAATCCTTGGGAGCTTCAAAGCAGATTGCACAGAAACGGCGGCTGTCATCATCTTTGACTGGGTCTGGTTCAACCTCGTCTTGGGCATCTTCTTCATGATCTTCATCCTCTGAGGCAGAGGTATTGTCTTCTTTCTGTGAAAGCAAAGGGTTTCTCTCAGTTCTAGCGGTCCTAATTTGATCTCCTGGCATCTCTTGCTGGGTGCGATGGAAGTGACTCGTGATGTAGTTAAAGAGTACCATAAGAAGAATCATCCCACCTGCATCAATAAATTTACAGATACTCTGATAAAGCTCATTTTTGTACTTTCTTATGGTCAATAGATAATGTACCTGCTCCAATGATATATGTCATCCATCGAGGTCCGTATGAAATTTTCACCTTACACTGCCCACTGACCATACCCTACAGCACAATATAGGAGGGAAAAAATAGTAATTTATTTGTGAATCTGATATTTTCATCTAACTGACAAACAAAAGCCATACATGTGAAAAAGGTTCAGCACATAAACTTTTTCATACGAATCACTATTGCCTTCATTTACTCAGTTGAATAATTATACAACCACCTACAGCAGTATTACGTCATTCAACATTATTAATGAAATAGAATCTTCTTTGCCATATCTAGAAATTATGTCATTGGTCATTCTCTTAACATGGGTTATTAAGGGTATTTCTGAAATAAAATTTGATTGTTTACCTTCAATTCTTATAGTATTCCATCTTAAACCGAAGGTGGCAATTATGTCGTAGTCAAAGTTTATGTGTGTAAAAATATTACTTAGTCAAAGAAAGTACTCACAGGCACTCGACCAGGAGTGGTAAGAAGAGCTGCATTCGCACCCATGAAAAACAGCGGGAAGATGCATTTGCCCTCTGCAGGTCTACACTTGTAGTATGGTTCTGTTGTATTGTAAAGGGAAGCCTTAATTGACATATTCACACTCACCTGTTTAACATCTGAAATATGAGAATGATGCACGTGAAACAAAACATCAAGTACAAAGCTTGACTAGAAAAAATGGTTAAGTTACACAAGTATAAGCAACAACCAAAAAGTGATATTTGTTCTCTTTATAGATGTTACTAAAAGTGCTGCCCCCGTGACGCCTTAATTAACTACAGCATCAGGACTGCATGCCCATATTGCAATTTTCATTCAAATTACATTTATCCAACCAGAAGACTCCTTATTGAACTGCTGTGATTTATGCTCCACCACACACAAAACTCAATAAAGAAATATTTTATATGTCATAGAAAGTGTAAAGGAACACTTACAGAGAAAACTTCAGGATTCAAGTTACCAACCCCAATGTAGTACACTGAAGATTTCAAGATATCCTTCTGAATGGAGCCAGTTCCTGCAACAATAAATCAAGTGAGTTACAATGACCGTATCAGAGAGGGAACAGATAGGTGCTCCTTTTTACCTCACCATGAATTATATTCCATGAATAGGTCGTATCTGGATATGATGGGTCCTTAAGCCATTCAGCCAGTTCACCATTACCTGACAGCGTTTACAGAAAAATCAAAGGCAACCCATGCATAGTTCACGATAAACTACCAATGCATATTACCAGACATGTTAAGAAATTGGCAATGGCTATAAAGTTGTTTATGCTATAGGGATAGATGTGATTTAAGATAGGCAAGCAGAGAATCCACAAAATGGAAATGGTAGCACAAATAGAACAAAATAAATTGTATCCAAGTCCCCTAAAGTAGACCATGTCTCTCAAGCTTTACTTTAATGTAAAAAAATGTCAGAAGCATGTCAATTAATATTTTATAATGTTACATTCATATCAAATCCGGTGAGCAATTGAATTATCTGTTCCAAAACCAGAGTTTTTGCCGAAGTGCTTCAAATATCCGAAAACGTAAAAGGATGCATCTTCTATGAAATAGCAAATGATTTAAGTAACATGTGTTCGATAAAATGAAGATTACCTTGAGCAATTACAAGACCAATAGAAGATAAGCCCCATGAGGCAACACTATACGTTATGTTTATTCGAGATCCTTCATTCAAATAGTGCACCCATTCCTGCAGTATGAAGGAATATATGAATATAAATCACAGAACCCTGTAATATTTTAAAACAAAAGCTTATAACATTACCATCCATAAACATAAACTTTATAAGATCGAGTTCAGTTCGCTCTTTATGCTTCTCACCTTGTGCGTATTGAAAGGCAGAGAGATCTTATGAGTCTCCTGCCATGTAGTGGCACCATCGAGCGCTGGAATTTCATGAAATCCAAACAGCATCGAATCTTTGGATCCTCCAATTTCTACTACCTGACACAAGCTACAAATGGGTTAGTACAATATTTTAGAACATTGATAAATAAACACAACCAATAACCAAATACCTCTATAGAATCCACAAATAAGCTGTTCGGTTTCATCAGTATCGATGAATTAGGTCCAAGCCGCAAGGTCTCGGGAGAATACAGCCCAAATGCCATAGTTATAGCTACTGTAATCAGAAACAAAACAATATAATGGAAAACTCCGAAACCAAACCAACTAAAAACTTCAAACCCTAACAGCTAACTTCTAAGTGGCATGCAGTTTCACCGATCACATATACAACTAAACCACCAAATTCACTCAAAAACATCCGAAAACATCACATCATCTAATTGAACAACCCAACCGAGAAACCAAAAATTTTACCAAAGAAGGCGAACGTAGTAGCGGCAATGAAGCAAGACTTAGGGTCATCGGCATCCGCAGAGGATGATGCGCCATTATTCCTCAACGGGTCGTCGTTATACATCCGCGAGAAACGATCTTCGCGAAAAGGATCGCGCCGATATCCCGGCGACCTCGGGGGAAACGGCCGCGGCGGCGACTCCGGCTGCTCCGCCTCCGCCATCCTGTCGAAATTTGAGGGAGAATTCCTTTAGACGAGAATTGAAAGTTTTCTTCGGCGGATAATGGCGGAAAAATCTGAAAATCGGGATTTTGATTCGGTTTCAAAGATTTATATGGAGCATTGTTTTGGATTTGGAATTTACTGTATTTTTCCCTTTTATCCATGATCAAAAAGTCGTTGGTTTTCGTGCGACTGGTGGTTAGGCGGTGCGGGAGTTGGGCTGATTGGGATTCGTAGAGGCCGTGGGCCTCACTTATTTGGGCTGAATTTATTGTGATTGGATTGGAATTGCTATGATAACATAACTGGTTGGGGCTCCCGTCATCCGTCCACCATCTTTGTACTTTTAATTTCATTTTTGTTCATCTACTATGCCATTTTTATACTCGTCCATATGTAGATGTGACATCATATTCATTACGCCTTTCCGTTTTAGATCAATTGTTTTAATTTATTTTGATATGGAAGTTTAGATGCAGTGGTAAAAGTGAAAAGTAAGTTATCTACATTAAAATGTAAAGGTTATAGAGTATTACTATAGGAGAACGATTTACGATCCTCGGTTAGGGATGTTCTTCGAAAGTCTTTCTCGCAGCTTATCCAAATGCTCGATGAAAAGCCTTCGCTCTTCAAGGCCTAGTGTAGGCGTGCCGAAAGTCATGTCTGCAGGTCGCTGCATACTAGAGACTTCCTTAACTCCTTTCACAACCAACTGAATGGTACTGGTAAGCTATGAGTTATCTTGTAAGAAGGAAAGGAAAAAGTTTTTTCATTTTCGAAACAGGATTGTTAACGTGGGACCACTCGGTTAGAAAAATAGCCAATTAAAGTGAGGTCGGGTGAAAATTTCATTCACACCTCAAAGTCAAGTAAATCGTAGCATTTAATTTTTTCTTTTTCAATTTTATGTTCACATACATTACGTGGGATCCATAGATCACTTAAACATTCAATTATTGCAAAAATCAATACTCGTGCCACAAACGTTGAAGCACAAAGATGGTGAACGAGAGAGTAATAAACTTAGAGGAATGATATATGCTAGTCACCTTATGGTGAGCACCTTCGTGGGCACCTTCGTCTTCGACATCATTTTGTTCGATTTTTTCAGTTGCAATATATTCTAATACCTTATAAATTAATATTGAAATCACTGAATTAAAAAAAAATATATAAAAATCAAAGCTCGATTTATTTTATCACACACTTTTTGAACTTATAAGCAAAAACGAACAAATCGAGCATTGATATTTATATTTTTTTTTAGATTTAGTGATTTCAATATTAATATATAAGGTAATTGAATATATTACAACTGAAAAAATCGAACAAAATGATGTCGAAGACGAAGGTGTCCACAAAGGTGTTCACCATAAGGTGACTAGCATATCATTCCTCAATAAACTTATTCTAATTAACTTTATTTCAATAAAGTAATAAATCTAGAAATAATGAATAATGAATTTTATATTTCCGCACTAAATCAATAGACAGTTCAGCTCTCCTGCCTCCCTTTCTTCCCCCAACTCTGCACCAAAGCGAGCTAACAATGGCGAAATGCAGGCGGCAGTTACCTCAACCTATTTATTTACACTTTGCTCGTCTCTTCTGAACACGCATCCCATGAAAATGAGTGCGGCGTCGCCGGACTCCGCCCACAGCCGGCGGCCTGGGGTTTCCGCGCTCCTAGTGGTGCTCGTGGCGGCGGCGGTCGTGTCCTGCTTGATCCTCCACAGAGCAATCGAATTCGGAATCTCGAGCGGCGCGAACTCCTTCCCAGTGCTCGACAACGGAGAGTCTATCCATTCGGTCAGTCTCCTTTTCATCGATGTGCTGAATTTAGTTTTCTTCTTTTTCAATCCAATTATTCTCGGTGATTTCAATTTTATTCTTCTGTTGGTGAATGAATTAGTTGAAGTAGATGATGCTCGGAGTTGTAGTGATGAGGCCGAGAGTTGGTAGTGGAGTTGATTGTAGAGGTTTTCAGTAGTTGATTGCTGGATAATTACTACTTCATAGTTGTGTTCATAATTATTTCATACTCCTATAAGTGTTTCGTACTTTCTATTGCTAATCCTTTTCTTACGAGACTGTCTGTTTGCTTTTGAGTTTTTGATTTTGTAATGTGAGTTCTATTCACCATAGTGTGGCTATGGTTGCTTGCTTGTTCTGGTGATATAATTGTATGATTCTCTTTATCTACATATGTTACGTGCCTTAAGATCCGGTGAAAATTTAAGATGCTAGTATTTGAATCTCATACAGTATGAAGAACTAAATCACTTTACAAATATGAATTGGTTTCTGGTCTTCATTTGAACAGGAAACATGCCTCAACAAGCTCTAGCTGCTTTAGCACATAATGTAATTTTGAACGTGTTCCGCTATATGTATCATGGTGCTCGATAAGTTTCAATAATTTTTAGTGCATTCTGCCAGTAATGATTCATTGTAGTCAAACCATGTACCTCTTCTTTTGTATTGCCAATGCCAGTAAAACTTTTAAGTCATCCCTAATTATTTAATGGTTGCTGTAGGACAGTAAGAAGTATAGTCTTGAACGAGTTTTGAAGGTTGCTTCTATGCCAGATAACACAGTGATCTTAACAACCTTGAATGACGCATGGGCAGCTCCAAATTCAGTTATTGATCTATTTCTTGAAAGTTTCCGCATTGGAGAGCGAACCCGCTGGTTACTGAAACATTTGGTGATTGTTTCTTTGGATCAAAAGGCGTTTTACCGTTGTATGGCTGTACACCCCCATTGTTTTTCCCTTGTCACTGAAGGAACTGACTTTTCACATGAAGCTTATTTTATGACCCCTGACTACCTGAAGATGATGTGGAGAAGGATTGATTTCCTAAGATCTGTTCTTGAAATGGGATATAACTTTGTTTTCACGGTATGATTTTCTCTTTCTCTACCCTTTTTAGCACTCTTCAGTCTTAAGCATCCTTCCCCGCTCCTTTATTGGCCTAAAAACTGGATTGTAGCTTTCAGTCCCGTTCAGCTCTCACTCAAAACCTTGGCTTGGATACATGAAGCTTAATGATTTAATCTTGCATCTAATGCTTTTTATACATATTTAATTTCTGCCATAGCTGAATGTCATGCCATTCTATGAAAGAGTTGCTATTCTGAGATGAAGTTCACGACTGTGAATTTTGTGATGCTATGCTATGCTGTATCAAGAATCAACATGAACTTTTGGACAACTCCCTCTATACTTATTAATTTCTTTTGTACAGGATGCAGATGTTATGTGGTTTAGAAATCCATTTCCTCACTTCCACCCGGATGCTGACTTTCAGATAGCATGTGATCATTTCTCTGGCAGATCTGATGATATGGAAAACAAGCCTAATGGTGGATTCAAGTTTGTAAGATCAAATAAACGCACTATAGAGTTTTACAAATTCTGGCATGCCTCTCATGAACTATACCCTGGACTGCATGATCAAGATGTTCTTAATAAGATTAAGAATGATTCCTTCGTCACAGAGATGGGGCTTCACCTGAGATTCTTGGATACTACATACTTTGGTGGGTTTTGTGAACCCAGTGAAGATCTAGATGAAGTTTGTACAATGCATGCAAACTGTTGTTTTGGGTTGAGCAGTAAGCTTCACGACCTCAGAATTTTGCTTGAAGACTGGAAAATTTTCCTGTCTTCACCACCGAGCTCGGAACCATCTGGTTGGACAGTTCCGCAGAATTGTAGGTAAGGCTGATTTTCTGGAATGAAGTCCTAATCTTATTCGGTGAAGCATTTTTCTGTCTATCAATACTCACTATAATATTTGCTGTCAATTGTTTGTTTCAGTCTCGATTCGCTTCTACTGGATGTGCAACAACCGGGTCCAATAGGGCCCTACATAGTCTGAATACCAAATTAGAAGAATAGGACTATCTAACAGTTAGACATTGTATGGAAATCCGAGGTAAGTCTGTAAATCTCTTATGCATATCTGAAAAATGAAACGTAGTTGTGAAAGCTAGTAAAAATGTGTATGTATATCCTAGTGAGCAAGTCTATATCTCGGTGTATTTTGTGTTCTGCATTCGTTTTTTGGGGGTGCGAATAGTCAGCAGATTATTGGGATTACGAGGCTTGTCACATACTCCATATTTGATTAAGCTTTCGAGAATATGCAGTATTGTGTTTCTGTTTTTCCCTAGCTCCGAGAAATATCGAAGATGCAGTTACCGAGTTCACTTGAGGAAAGTGTTGTATAGTAAAACTGCATTGCCACATTGCTGTACGTGATGGCGGCGACGGAGCAGCAGAATATGGTCTCCAAAGCATTGTTTTCTTCGATTATCTCTGCTGCTTGCAATTTTGAAATCTACTGAACTGTGCATATATGTACTTGCTTTGATGTACTAAGAGTGCAAATCGCCTAAGAGAGAAACTACTACTACTACTGTTTTCTTAATATTTTTCTTCAATTAATTTTTGTTAGTTACGTAACTAGATATTCATAGATATTATACCCTTTAATACAAGTTACAAGTACTGTATGGTTATACAAATAGATACAGCCTCCTCATTCAAAATCAAAGCACTTAAACAATGATTGAACCAAACATCTCAGTGTGCAAGGTGGAAAAGTATTAAATCAAAACAAATACTTCATTATGTTATACACATTCAACCTCCAGTATTAATAAGGGGAAAAAAATAGTACCATGTAAAAAACAAAACAATCTAGTAACAGAATTACATGATTTGGATGCAACAAATTCAATACTTGTTTGTTTCGATCTCATGATGAACTAGTTGATTTTGTTAATTTCGTTTGAATTCTGCATTAACTCGTCTTCGGAATGCACACCTCTTCTGAAAAGCTGATACCAGCCATGAATCGTCCTCCGCCTCCGGAATGCACACCTCTTCTGAAAAGCTGCCGCCTTCACCACCCATCGGTTTCTGTTTCTTGAACCCGGTTTTTTGGAAACACTCTTCTTCCGCAGCCCTCTTGTTACTCGGAATTCCGCCTGCACACCTCTTCTGAAAAGCTGCCGCCTTCACCACACATCGGTTTCTGTTTCTTGAACCTGGTGTCTTGGAAACATTCTTCTTCCGCAGCCCTCTTGTCTGCATCTGACTCGGAATTTCGTCTCCTTCAAAAGCCTATCGTTTCTACTTTTATCCACTGACAAGTCAACCCATTCGTTTCTACTTTTATCCACTGACAATTCAACCCATTATTTTCTATTTTAATAGTTGTTTTGGCTATTTTCATTTTTTTTATTTTTTTTTTCATTTAATATTAAAAAAACTATTGTTTTTAAATAATGTAGAGAAAGAAAATTGAAGAGAAAGTGTATAGAAATAATTTGCATAAGTGTAATTATTATGAGAACTGAATGTCTCTATTTATAATGGTATATACGAAGGTAGAGTTAGGGTTTAGGGATGATTATCACAATATATGATATATCTCTAGGATATTTACAACACTTTCATAAATTTCTACATTTATCTCCCTAGAGAATATAGATCATATGAGACCCTTTTAAATAATAAGAACTAACAACCAATCTCAACCATCAATTTTAATTGATCAATCAATGATCAAAATTTATAGTTCAAATTATATATATAGGGCAAAAATTTCAAATAAAATAAGGGTATTAGAGTAATTTGCTTATAATTGTTCCTACATTTAAGGTGATATTAATTATTATCTCTCCTAGTTACGTATTACCATTATTCTGTAAATCTTGCTTTTCCCTTGTTCCTCGTTTATTATTCTATTGCTTTATTAGATAGACATTCCTACACTGCATAATTTTATATCTAAATAAGCACGATTAGCAAAAAATATAATTGTATAATATGAAAAAACATGAAGAAATAATAGTTCAAGCATACAAGAAAACAAATGAAGCATAAATTTATACGAAAAAAAAAAAAAACAAATCACGTTGTTAAGTAAACATAAATTTTAACGTACGAGATGCTGACAATATGCTAAACATTAAGCATAAAGAGTATTTCGTTTTTTTCAATCTAAATAAGCAATATAAGTAATAACTTATAAGTATTACAAAATAATTAATTAAGTAAATTAGTAAGATACTCTTTTATACAAAATTAAACACTGGGATTAAAAACTACACCATAGTTGTTAGGGGAAACCAAATCCTATTGGGGAAAGCTAAAGCTTACGTGGAGGGGTAGAGCTATAACGTACCCTTTTATCCCTAGGGTTTAGATTCCCCTAACGGCTAGGGTATAGTTTGTATTTCTGAAATTCACTTTTAAACAAGCCTATATATAAGCCTTGGTTTACCTTTTCTCCATAGGATTTAGTTTCCTATAATTGTTAGTCGATTCTATATTCGGACATCTGAGTTATGTTGATCACGGTCACAGGCATCTTCATCCTCCCCACCACCACGCCCATCATCCTCTTGTTCGAGCCGCTCCCCCAGTGCCTTCTCCTGTCGACCGGCCTCGTCTCGTTGAAGCACTTCGTCCCATTCGCGTGACCCAATCCGAAGGCCTTAAAAGTGTACGTAGGCAAAGATTATATGGAGGTGTTACTTCATGCCTCGCTCTCTCTATCTTCAAGAGTTTGTGGCCTAATATGACTGACTTGTGGTGTGAAGGGGACATTGTCGTGAATAAAACTCGTGTTTTGGAGGGATTAATGTTTGAATCCACCCAATTTGCCCATGTGTTTAGTCCTAGTGTGTAGGAAACATGTGTTTCAAGCACTTCATACCCTTCTTCTCCATTAGCAAATGAACCCCATCTGCATGGTTAGTTTTAAGTAAAAGTCAAAAAAATCATGCTAGAGAGAGAGAGAGAGAGAGAGAGAGAGAGAGAGAGTTATTACAGTGTTTTAGTTTTGAGGCCACTCAACCACCAAACATAAGTGTTGAAGATGAGGAAGTCCACTCCACTCCTATCAATACAAAAAAAAAATAACATAAAAGAATCTATATTATATTTATTATAAAAAGTGTCTTGTTTACAAAATTTGATTTACCTATTTTACCCTTACAATTAAAATAAATCATTATAACATTAATATTATCATTACAATATTATTTTCGGATATATTTTGATTTATATTCAACTTACATTATTATTTTTATTTATCTTCAAGTGCATTAATATTTATAATATACTAATAACATTAAAAATAATCATTATACATACAACAAGATTATACGTGCATCGCACGTAATCTCCGCTAGTACCATATAAAAGAACAAAACAATCTAGTAACATATATATTTTCATCCTGAGTAATTTATATATATAGCCGTTAATGATTTAAGCATTGCGATAACCTGCAATTTTATGCATGTGCTCATATATGTACGTACGTGATTGTGAAGTAAAACAAGAAATAGTTGGTATTAGTGAAAATTAGTTAAGCACTGTGCATTAATTCGTCCTAAAACCCTCGGAGATCACATTCCGATAACTCGAGGGCCGAGCCTCGTTAAAACCTCAAGACGAGGAAAAAGAGTACTCGTCTAATGCAATCTTAAAATTGTCCAACGCGTACACATGCTTTGGTAATCCAAGCCTTAATCCCAATCCTCCGATGCTGCCATCGCGAATGGGTCTAGAGATGCTGCCGCCTTCGAAGCTCCGCCGCATGGCACTTCAATGTTTTCAAAATCAATAGCTGATTTCATCCACGCAAGTGCCTCATCGTCCCCCTTCTCCAACTCCGGAAACGGGTCCTCTAAAGCAGATACGAGCCATGAATCGTCCTCCGCCTCTGGAATGCACACCTCTTCATCGCCCATCAGTTTCTGTTTCTTGAAACTGGTTTCTTGGAAATAATCTTCTTCTGCCGCCCTCTTGTTACTCGGAAAATTGCCACCTTCAAGAATCGCCGCGGGGTAGAACTGCGTCTGGAAATTGTCAGTCACCGGAACAATCGTCGCGGGGTAGAACTGCGTCTGGAAATTGTCAGTCACCGGAGGAAATACCTGCATTTGGGAATCAGCGTTCGCCTGCGGAGGAATGAACTGCATCTGTGAATCGGTAATCGCCGGAGGAATGAACTGTGGCTGTGGTGGTTGATGGGGGAGGCCTTCGCCGGAGTTCTTGGAGTTCTTGAATATTCTTGTAATCTTGCATATAACATAATCCTTGGCGGCGGCGTTAGAGATCGTCTTCAACTTCCTGTCGCTCAGAACGTACTCATGCATGATCCAGTGCCCATATTCCGACTCAGCTCCGCCATTCGGATGTTCGAACGAAAGCATCCTCCAATTTCCGATCGTCTCCTTGGATTGGGGGTCCACGATCTTCTTGGGGCCGGTTTGGCCGCCCCAGGTGCCGCCGCCAGCTGTTCTTGAAATCCTACTTCCCTTAGCCCTAATCAGCTTGGTGAAGACGTAGACGTGGGAGGAGTTCTTGTTCGAATCACCGCCTTCCGTAATCGTCTGCTGCCAGTAGCAGCCGTCGCCGTCGACGAAAACATCCCAGGGTGCAGCGCTGTAGAGGTCCTTGTGTACGACGCCGTCCCACGGCAACGGTAATCCCTTCACATAGGGTTCAAGATACCCGCTGATCAACTCCTCCTTCGTAGGATGAAACCCGAAACCTAGCGGCTTCCAACTCATCTCTCGATCGTACATGTTCATGTTCTGCATGTCTCAGTCAATCGTTCGTGCTGTCTCTCCCTCTCTTCCTCTCGATTCTCTCTCTCTCTCTCTCTCTCGATCGCGATACGATCTCTCTGTCTCTCTTGAAGAATATGTTACATTTGCATGCAGCTACAGTTATATATATAGGGATGGAGAAAGAGAAAGGGTTTGTGGAATTGGGGGTTGTAGAATTACTGTTTTGCCCACCCAAAATAATTAAAATTGAGGGTGAGAAAAGGGCAAAGTGGTAATTACACGAGTTGCCCATGCATTCCCAACTTTTTTGTTCACTAATCTTTCACCGCCTTCTCTTTTCCTTTTGAATTTCAACCAACAAAAAAAATCTGGAGGAAAAAAAAAAAAAAAAAAAAAAAAACAGATCCAATTCCCCCAAATCCGAACGCAAAATCCCTAGAATTTCAACCCACATTGATTCTGATTCGGAAGGGAAGAGGCTCTCCCCTCATCCTCTACCCGCTCAGAAATGGGGGATTTCAATTTAGCCCTGTTGATCGTCGCCATAGTCGTCACCTTCCTCGTTTTCATCTTCAACCTCTACCTCCTCGTCAATTACCAGCATCCCGATGACAAGAACCAGGCCTATCTCCCCAAATTCGTCGTCGTCTTGGGCCTCTCCATCGCCGCCATCTCCATACTCATGCTCCCTGCCGACGTCGCCAACCGGCAGGCCTGCCGCCACGCCATTTACAACGGCGCCTGCAATCTCACGCTGCCGATGAAGCAGCTGTGGCTATTCGTTTACATCGTGGATGCGATCCTCGTTTTCTTCGTCATTCCGTTTGCCATGTTCTATTACGAAGGCGACCTGGACAAGTAACTCTGCAAGTTCATGATCGTTTCTTACGATTTTTTCGTGTCTCACGTTTTTGATCGGATGCGGCTGTTGTTGTTTTTTGGTATTTCAGGACGGTGTGGAAGAGGATGAAGAGCTCCTTGGTGTGGGTGGTTTCAAGTGCTGTTATCTGTGCCCTTCTTCTGGGAATTCTATACGGTAAGTTTCTACATTGATCTTTCAATTCTAGGGTTGAGGATATGTAAATCTGGGAGTTGTATGCAGATCAGGAACTTTTGTATTGCCTTGAGTAATTTTGTGTTTAACTTTTGATTGTTTTGCCTTAGGGTTTATGGGTAAGGTGGATTTTACTGTTAGGCACTTGTCCTCCTCGACGCAGGCCTTCCCATCATCATGGGACTTCTCCAGTAGCCAACAATGTGTTGGTTCTGGTGCTAAACAGGTTGGGGAACTAGTATAATCATTTGAACTGCTTCTTTTGGTTTGGATTTTTTTGACTCTTAAAGCAGTTATTGTTACCGATTCTAGTGCTCCGCATATTCTGCCAGTGCCTCATCTGAGACGACGTGGACCATGCGTACTACCTTCCCAGAATATATCGTTGATCTTGCTACAATTGCTGGATCTGTGCTTTTTACTGTATGTTCCTCTTTTCAAACTTCAATACAAGCATGTTTGTTTCATTTGTCAACCTTTTTGCTCAAGTTCTCTGCATGCTGCAATCTCCAGATTTTTGGCGGTGTGGGCATAGCTTCTCTTCCGTTGGGACTTATAACTGCATTCATCCGGCGACCAAAAGCAGTTATCACACGATCACAGTATATTAAGGTATTTATGCTCCTTTGTTTATCTTCCTTTTCCACATGGATGCGATAGTGCTAAAATTACGTCCATTGCCAATTAATTGTCTGCATGCAATTGAAATATGAAGTGTATTTTTTATTCACTTAGGAAGCAACTGAACTGGCAAAAAAGGCTAGAGAACTGAAGAAAGCAGGTGATGCACTTCATCAGGAAGAAAGGAGTGGCAGCAAGGGAAGAAAATGGAGGAAAAATGTGAAAAGTGTAGAAAAGGTCTGTTATCTTTTAGTTTCCTGTTCCTTTCTCATTTATATCTCAATCACTTGTCCCAAATTATGAAATGGTATTGTAGTTGATTAGATTGTGTTGTTTGACCGCGTGTGAAAGCATCTTGTGCAGTTATGATCTCCCAACTGCGCCAGTTTAAAACTGCATTTTGCAATCATATACATTATACGTCCAAAGATGTCGGAATTCTCAATGATTATCTATGCTTTTACTCTCAGGAGCTACTTCTTCTGGAAGAAGATGTGAAGGCTTTAGAAGAGATGTATCCTCAAGGTGAACAGGTGACACATGATATCTGACTGGATATATCTGTAGTAAGCCAATACAAAGGAAGAGGACTAAAAAGGGAAGAAAATAATAAAATGTAATACTTTCCCCCTAATTTGTGCAGGCTGAGGCGACTTGGGCTTTGACTGTTATTGGTTACCTTGCCAAACTGGTACTTGGAGTCCTGGGGTATATCTTCTTGCTTGGCACTGTTTCATGCCCGTTTGGGGAGTGATTTCATGCTAATGGTCTAGCCTTAATTGTCGATACTAATATTATATTACTGGATTACTTTGAACAGGTTGATTGTTACAGTGGCTTGGATTGTACATATAATGATATATTTGCTAATTGACCCTCCTCTTTCATCGTTTCTTAATGTGGTTTTCGTCAAATTGGATGATATTTGGGGTAAACAGAAAACAACAATGTACTATGTTTCCTTTGGTTCAATAACGCGTTTCGTTTATTGCATACTGATTTCCTGTACTTCCTAGGTCTTCTTGGAACTGTAGCGTTTGCAATTTTCTGCTTCTATCTCCTGATGTCTGTGATTGCTGGTGCAACAATGATTGGACTAAAGTTGGTGTTTATTACAATCCATCCAATGAAGTATACATCTTCCTTGTTCTTGATTCTCTTCTTTATTTTCTCAAGGCTTCTAATGCATCTGGAATTCGACTGATCGCCTGATAACTGATCTTTGTTTACAGATGGGGAGCTACGCTTATGAACTCATTTCTTTTTAATGTGGGCCTCATTCTTCTGTGCTCAATCAGGTAACTGGTTTCATGCGTATAATCTTTGTAGTTTGTTGAAGAGGAACATAGTTGAGGTTTATCTGTTGATGCTATCAGTGATCGATTATTACTATTTGATGTACCAATAATGCAGCAGAACTGCAGATTGCACAATATATTGTGCTGAAGTGATTTAATGCTACATGATATTATCATTCACCCATTGACAGTAAACTTCTAAACGAAACTTTTTTTGATTCGTTGACAGTGTAATTCAGTTTTGTGCCACTGCATTTGCGTACTATGCACAAGCCACTGCAGCTCAAGAAATATTCGGTCACACCCTGCAATCACTTCGTGGGATCAAATATTTGTACAAGTCAGTAAAAGGATTTCACTTTTTTCTATTTTGGTCGAAACTTGGCCATTAGAATCGTATCACCAGTTACACTTGCGTTGTTTCAGGTATAACGTGTTCCAGATCGGGTTCATCGTTCTAGCAGGGCTCACGTTTGTATACTATGCAGCTTTCGTAAGTTATCACAACCTCTTGAGAGTATGTTGTTATTCCATCTTTTGCTTTGAGCTCAAAAGCATTATGTGAAAATTGCAGGGATGGAGGAGAAAGAAGCCTAGTGGCAGATTCCAACTTTCTACATGAACATAACACGGAATATGAATATGAATATTATATCCCTGCAATATATGTCGTTTAGGGATAATAGTGTATTATACTTATAAGAAATATAGTAGTTATATGCATTTATTTTATATTAATTACTATTATTGTAGCGTAATTATTGTAATAGAAGTTAAATAGAAACATAATAATTTTATGATGCAATTATATTTATCCCATAGAGCATTCAAACTTACCAAAAATTTCATGCATATATTCAATTACTTAATAATTCTTTAAAAAAAAAAAAAAAGCATTTTCACAGCATGAAACTCAAGAATTTGATTACAAATTGCAAAGTACAAACAATATAATTATGAAGAAACAAGAAAAAAGAAGATGAATTTTCCATCTACTTATTTGCATTCGAGTTAAATATCGAGCCATCCCCTTTGCCAAGTACAAATGTGGGAGGTGACATTAAAAGTGGTTTTACCATCAGGGCCCACAACATAATATGGTGAATCTTGAGGAAATTCAGATTCCATTTTCAACCAGAAAAGACTTGGCTCCCAGTCTACCCTTTTCAGCACCTTCAGTAGTTCCCTCACTACAACTTGGGATCCTTCACTTGACAAATGGACTCCATCTCTGCATATACGAGTCGAAACAAATTAAGCTTCTCGATGCAGTGGATCTGAATCGATCATCTATAATCATAGCATTGTTGATTTAAGCAGCTGACTAACTATGATACGAAAGATTATTGTGATGAAATCATCGGTCACTCTATCTATGTAGTAGTAATAGTACTTACATGAAGCAAGCATTGGCCCAGTCCTCTCTTTCTTGAATAGCAGTCCAGAGATTGATGGACTCAACGTCCATTTCTTTGCATAAGTCTACTAGAGCTTCTGAATATATACGCAGGCCTTCATTTGATCGTGCTTGATCATCTAGTGCATTTCTGAATAAAAGGGAGAAATAAGAATTAGGTTAAAGGATTTTAAAAAAAACAGCACCAAGCCATTGAATCTAAGATGCTGCATCATTACCCAAAAATTTCTCGAACTTTCGCTTCATTAAGGGGAGGAGAAGTAAGACATATAATCCTTGTCTCGTCTGAAAGACTCTGGGGTACATGTGTAAAATGTCATCAGAATCAAGCTTTCGGAAGTAATACAATGTAAGGACAAAGCTAGTTCAGAAATATGTAAAGATGAACAGAGGAATTTTTCTCCAAATATTGCACGAATAAAAGGCATATTTTGATCTAAATTGTATCAAAAATCATCACAAGTTTGCTTCATACAGTACGAGATATGTAACGAGTGTGCTTCTTCGAAACCATATGAGACCATATGTCACAGCCGCCAACATAAGATGAAATTCTCGAACAATCACAACACAAAATAAGGTGTTTACTGACCTTAATATGAGCTATCATCTTTCTCATGTTTTCAACATATTCAGGAAGAGGCACGTGAGCACCGAGGCCAGTTGGGTGAGGGTTCGTTGCATCATTTCCACCAAAATATAGTATAACCAAGGAAGGCTGTACAGGTTCGTCCTGTTTAAACACGAGCCAGTAGCTAAACATTTAGACATCAAACTGAATAACTCGATACATCCAGCTACAAAATTCATACAAATGGATTTGTTTCTCAGCAATACCTTGGGAAAAACCTTGTCCAACACTTCAAGAGCCATCCTCGTGTTCCAACCAGAGTATCCTCGAAGCAACACATCAGCCTTCAACAATAGGAAAGGTAAGTAGTTTCTTCGAATGGACTTGAGCTCAACAAACAACGCAAACTAGTCTTTATCGGCTTAAAGTTTAGTGATTCGAGTTTTCAGAAGTGTGCCGAATTTCAACTACAACACCACATCAATCAAAGTACATGATAAATGTCATCCCTTATTCAAGATTCATTCGATTAGGCCATTTTTCCTTCTAAGGTAATGTCGAAAAGGGAACCTTTTCATCTAAACTACAATCCTTCACCCTTCAAAATCATGACTCAAATTCATCTCCACTCAAAAATCTAAATTCCCATGATCAAATCCCACAACAAAACCACCATTTTCTTCATCAAACACAGATCCAAGAAACATCACACGATTCACATAAGTTCATCACCAAAAACACATAACCCCAAAACAGAACGAAGAAACCCACAACCACAAACCAAAACTCGAGAAATTACAGAAAATAAAGCAGAATTATTTAGTCCTTTTCACCTTTCGAGCGTAAAGGTCGGCAAAAATAGCACCCCAGCCTCCGACGTTGAAGCTCATCTGAACAACGGATGATCCGAACAACACGAACTGCGGCCGGCGCGGACCCACCATTTTTCCTCCTCTTCTTCTTCTTGTCGAACCCAGAAAGACTTCGTCCACAGCTTCAATTCCACCTCAGGAATTTTATATAGGAACAAATTAGTTGGGTGCAGGCGGAAGTGGGTTTGGTGGGAAATTATTGTTATGTAGTTTCGTTCCCACTTCCCTATCAAGATTTCGTTAAACAAAACCCAATTAAATTAAATCATATTCTAAAATCTCTGACACTTGAGCAAATTATTCTCCCTTTCGGCCTCTCATTCTTTGTTTCTTTCCTTGCGTTTACTATTCCATTTCGATAGTCAACTCTTTCGGTTACCTGTTTTCATTTATTTTTTTAAGCTTTTGCAATGATTGAGTTGGTGAGCCTTTTTTTTTTTACCTAAAAAAAGAAAGTAAAAAAAAAGGTTGGTGAGTTTTTAATGTTGACTTTTTCGCGGGAAAGATGTATAAAGAATCCATCTTTTTTTTTTGAATATATAAAGAATCCATCTTGAATCAATTATTATTGCGGTCGTTGAAATTGTCGTTTTCTTTTTTGGGTTGATGAATTATTCATCTTAGGCATATTATATGAGTGGTGAAATTTGTTTGGGCAAAAACGTGATACCGAATTCTCGATTGCATTCTGATGTTCGGATTTTAGAAGTTTTAAAATTCGACTGTATAATAAGAGGATTGTTACACCAAAACGAGATAGAGACACCAAATCATGGAATTTGAGTGGACTGCGCGTTTGTATTTTATCTTATACGGATTTCCTTATCGATTCAAATACTCAAAGCTCTTCGTACAACGATATTAGCATATGTTTCTTATACATTATAATATGACCTTACAGCAATCTTTAGTTACATCAATTGGCTTAAGAAAGCACATCATTTCCTGCCTTAATCACTTGTGATCTTCACCATTCAGTGCAGAACTGGAAGGTAAGGTTTTGGAGGCCATAGCTTCGACTTCGTTTTCTTCGACCCACTCCATTTTCCATCCAGCAATAAAACATGACAAGTTCATAGTAGTTTTGCCATCAAGTGCAACCGTGTAATAAGGCGAATCGTCTGAAAATTCTGCCGGCATTGACAGCCAGTACAAGCTTGGTTTCCAATCTGCCTCCCTAAGAACCTTCAGTATCTCCTTGACTAGAAACTTGCACCCTCCCTCCAACAAATGTATACCGTCGCTGTAAAAGGGGATTCAATCCGAATTCTCGAGAAAAGGTCTAAGGATCAAACGCAGTACTTGTGGCAAGTTCATAGAAGCATAGTATACTACTATCCATTTGTGCACTTTTGAGAAAAAAGTAGTAGTTTTGTGATGAAATTTTCGAGATAATATCTCGATTGATCGAATAAGGTTATAAACATGAAGGTTGGTTGAAATACCTCAAGTAAGCTGCTCCCCAATCCTCTCTATGTTGCATAGCTGTCCAGAGATTGATTACTTTAACATCCATTTCCTTGCCCAGCTCTACCAAAGCCTCGGCATACATACGGCAAGCCTCGTTCGTGCGTTCTTGCTTATCAAACATATTGCTAGAGAGAGAGAGAAAGGGCAACTTGTTTAAGTGAACTGGACTGGAGACAAGAATAGAGAAGTATATATAAGAAAGTAAAACTATGGTCACCCATAAAATCGGAGAACCGTGGGCTCGTGTACAGGAGGACAAGTAAGAAAGATTATCTTCGTCTTCTCATCGAGACTCTACAGAATGGCATAAACCAGTGTTATAGAACAAGTATTTAACACAACTTGGAAAAACTAATGCACATGTTCTTCAACTATAGGCCTTACTTCAATGAAATTGTCTTAATCAACTCATTACCTTGAGATGAAGAGCAATCTTTCTCATGTTTTCGACGTATTCGAGAAGGGGAACATGAGGGCCTAGGCCACTAGGATGAGGTTTCATGGCATCGTTCCCTCCAAAGTATACTATAACCAGAGAAGGATGAACAGCAGCATCCTAAATTTCGACGAAAATCGAGAACAAAACCACCATCATGACTGCCTATAGAATGTGTGAACAGATTAACAGAGCATGGTATTTACTAGATTGCAAGAATTATGTCACCTGTGGGAAAATCTGAGTCAAGACCTCAAGAGCATTCCTTGAATTCCACCCAGAATATCCACGTATTATAATGTCTGCCTACAGAAACAGTTGATAAAAATTCAATCTTGACTTTCTTGTGCCGAAAAACGACACCGTATTGCATATTCAGTATACGATGATAACAATACAACAGTGCTAATAGTTGTTTCCGCACCAGAGAAGCAAAACTACTGAAACTGCATTCACTCAAAAATCCAAGAACACACATACAGAATGAGAGAGAGAGAGAGAGAGAGAGAGAGAGAGAGAGAGAGAGAGAGAGGATTACCTTTCTATCGTAGAGATCAGCGAGGATTGATCCCCAGCCTCCAGCTTTGAGGGACATCTGCACAATCGACGAGCCGAACAAGACGAACTGCGGTCGACGGGGCCCCACCATCTCTCTCTCTCTCTCTCTCTCTCTCTCTCTAAACAAACACACACGCTGGGCGTGACTGTGTTCAGTTGAGCGTTGGTTCTTGAGGAATACCTGTTTTTGTTGGGGAGAAGAAGTTACAAGAACTAACACGATTCCTCCTCCGTCGCTGCCACAAATTTTATTCGCTTATTATGCTTTTACGTTATCCTTTTATTGTGTTTTTAGTAAAGGGTAAAGAAATGAATAAAGAATAATGTTTATTTATTTCCCCACAAATTATGTACAAAATGATGGGTGATTGCGATAGAGGAGTATTGTTATTCACGTGTGCGTGTGTTTAGTCAAGACAGGCTAAGTTTCGAGACTAAAAGTCTCGAATTCGAGCCCCCGTTGATTCTGTGACGAGACTATTACCGATAATTTTGACAAAGCTGTTAAGCAAATATATTACATTATCACGTTAAATGGAATACACTACAAGTTCAGTAACAATAAACCATACAATATATATGGTATCAATAGAAATAATAAGAGTTCAAAGCTTAGATTGAATATTTTTGGCAGTCCACTTCAATTTCCAGGTAGAGATGCCATTAGATGCATTGATGGTCTTACCACTGTCGTTGGGGTGAACCATGTAATAAGGCGAATCCTCGTTGAGTTCGGTTGGCATCGATGTCCAAAAGAGGCTCGGTTCCCACTCGGCCTCTTTGATAGCTTTTAGTATCTCCTTCACTACAATCTCGCTTCCTGCTGCTGTAAAATGGATTCCGTCTCTGCACGAATTTGTAGATAGTTTGAATGCAATATATATAGTTGAGTAGAAGTTTACAATGACATGGGATTGTGACATTTTTCAAAAGTGTAGATCGAGCACACGCTTACGTTAAACAGGTGGATGCCCAATCGTCTCTTTGCTGCATTGCTGTCCAGAGGTTGATGACTTTGACGTTCAAGTTCTTGCACGAGTCTACTAAAGCTTCAGCATACTTACCGCAAGTTTCATTGCTCCGGACTTGATTGTCGTGTAAAATACTGTTGTTTTGTTTGGAAGACAAGTAAGAGGGAGATTAAATTTCAAACATGGCTAGACTAAGATGTAGAAGAATAAAAGGAGAAGATGAATTTAAGCGCAAAATCACCCAAAATGCTCACGAATCAGTGCTTCATTGATGGGGGGCGAAGTAAGAAAAACTACTCTGGTCTTATCCGAAAGACTCTGCAAATAGTGCCAAATGATGTATCAGAGGGGATTATATGCTTCGATTCAAGTATCTACGTGAGTCAAAATCCCTAATTTCCGAGAGTTACCTAGTGCACATAGTTTCAAAGATTTTAAACAAGCAATTTATAAAGCAATACTAACTATCATCCAATACTGACTGCATTTCTCAGTGTTCAAAGTTCCTACTTCTCAACTATCTTCGTCTTTTACATAATCTCCGATGGTTCATCAAAACAAAGTGCAAGCTTACGAAATGCTTTTTACCCCACTCAACCTAACAGCATCTGCTGAAGAGCATTCTACATGGCCACAACAACTAATCATATTCTCTTGATAAAAAAAAAAAAGCAGAAGCTGCAAGTTCTAACTCGCAGATTGTATCGTACAAAACACCTTCGGACCATTTCATTAGTTTAGCACAGCTGAAGATTTTCTTAAATCAGGTGTAAAAACTTGTATCTTCCTAATCCTGTAATCCACATGAACTATTACTTCTAGGACAAAAATGCCCAAAACTCGAAAGAAGTATAGCGTACCCTGAGATGAAAATAGATCTTCTTCATGTTCTCGACATATTCGGGAAGAGGAACATGAACACCTAAGCCACTGGGATGAGGGTGCACTGCATCATTCCCACCAAAATAGACTATAACCAGAGAAGGCTGAACCTCTGCTTCCTGAACAAATCAACCAAAGATGCAAACTAACTAACTAAGTAGAATTCAAGAGTTCGGATTATTTCATCATCATCATCATCATCACTACTGGAGTCCACACACACAAATAAACACATGTATCACCGGAAAAGCTGTGATACATTCAAGGAATAGTAAGAGAAGCTACCTTTGGAAAAATCAGGTCCAATACTTGAACTGCGCGCCTCGAATTCCAGCCTGAGTACCCTCTCAGAATTATGTCCGCCTAAAAAGGAAAACAAAATCGAAACAATCAGGGTGTGTTTGGTAGGTAAGATAAGATATAGTAAGATTAATAATCATGGGATTATTAGTATGAATAGGAAGTAAGATTAGTTATCTTTACTAGTGTTTGGTAGGTAAGTTTAAAAGGTGAGATAAGTTAAATAAATATTTTGTATTATATATAAAATTCAATATTAAAGTTGAATTTACCAAAATAACCTTACATTTTTTCTAATGTATATGAATTGATTTTTTTTTTTTTTTTTTTTGTAATTTCAAATACATTTGTTAATTCCTAAAAAGTGTTACATGAGGAATAATTGGGAAAATTATAAAATTATATCCAAAACCTTTGTGAAAAGATACAAACTGTTGTAGGTGAAAATTTTCTTATGTTGAATTTTAATTATGAATAATAATTATGTCAACAACAAATGTTATGAAATTAATTAAAATGATCTCAAAATAATAATAATTAAAATATTTTGGACTCTCGTCTCTATCTCTATGCACAACCCTTTTCTTTCTCGCCACCATGGCCGCCGCCGTTGCTTTTGCATTCCACAAATGAGTGACAATCCATGGGCGTCGCCTTCGGCCTTCCGCTTCCCCATCTTCTGGGGTATATAATTTTCAACTCAAATCTATATTAGGTTGAAGGTTGTGATTTTAAATTCGGAGTATGAGCATCGCTTGAACCAGCGTTTCAAAATTTTGGAGAAAATCGAAAAATATAATCATCAAATGCAGAAAATACGATTTAGAGGAATGGGATAATCAGAAATAAAGTATGAAGAAAATCGAAAACAGAATCATCAAATGCAGAAAATAAGATTTAGAAGAATGGGATTCTGCTACTGCTTATGCGCAAATTGAATTTCTTGTATAACTGTGGGAGAGAACTCCAAATTGAGAGAGAACCTCAATATGGTGCTGTAGAAATAATTGGGGAAAGGGTATTTAAGGAAAGGGAGGATACAGACTATATTACTGTTCCCAGTCGGAGGGGTCAACGCCAGATAAACTATCTCTACAAAACAGTGATTTAACATAGGGCTTGGAGTTAATCTAGGGCCCCCAACATAAATCATCTAGGATACCAAACAACATACAAGCCCAGATTAGGTAAGATTAATAATCCTATCTAGAGATAGGGTTAATTTGGGCTACCAAACAGCCCCTCATTTTGCTATAGTTTAATCGACATTCTCATCGGATGTCGAAAAAAATCAAAAATTAATAAATAAAAAATAAAAATACTAAAATTAGCCTCGCAAATTTCGATAGCATCCTTCATCTCTTTCATTTTCCCCACGGATTGAAGCTCCAACTCACCAATAACAGACATACGAAACTCAAACAGCTGACAAATTTCCAGACTAATGAGGAGGAGAAAGAGAAGGAGAAGATAGTAAGTACTACCTTACGGTCGTAGAGGTCAGTGAGAATAGCTCCCCAACCTCCATTAGAGAAGCTCTGCTGAACTATTGACGATCCGAACAGCACAAACTGCGGCCTGCGCGGCCCCACCATCCTCACTTTAGAGAGAGAGAGAGAGAGAGTGTGTGGTTCAGCTTGTCGTTCTGGGAAGTGCTAGACTGCTAGTGGTGGTTTCCAATTTAAAATTGATCGCCTGCACTTTTCCTCTAACACCAACCCACCTATTTGGCTGTGGGCCCAATGGGCCGTTAGCCTAGAGGCCTCATTAAATCATAAGGCCGTTAAATATTTTATGGGCTTCTCGTAATTATAGTATTATCCATGGGCTTTAAATTCGTTAAAGTTATTTTAAGGCCCACTATCTAAAAATGAGAATCATGAAACTATGTTCGTTCTTGAATCCAGTATCAGAGCTATGTTCGAATGTATACTCACTCCGTCTCGACGAGCTTGAGTCGTATTTAAGAAACGTCTCAAGTTCATCGGTACGGAGGCAGTATAGATGCATGCAGATGTGGGTTCGAAGAGTGGACCTCTTGACGGCAACAAGATGCCAAGAACCGGATTTGCATGCAGAAGCGGTTGAGATCGAAGAAAGTTCGAGGAAGTTGCCTCTGGTATTAGATTTGGTGCCTCCAAACAACGTTGTACTAATCTGGGATGACGATTGCCAGGTGGCGCCGCATGCACTCAACATAGTTCCTTTGGATGCAATCTTCAAATAGTAGTAGTAGCTAGAGACACAACTTCTCACTAAATTACGTTTCACGTTTCCGTGTACTCTTACCGTCTCGTGGATAATACATGTCATCACGTTTGATAACTTTACGACTATGCTTTTCTATAATAGTGTTTATGATATTCACATTTCCTTAATCCATCACATGCGTGATTCTAATTAACGTTGCAATTTACCTAACAATTAAGGTAGTAATATTTAGCGTTAAGTTAATAACTTTATCAATTTAATTGTCCAATCCAAATCACACGCCTCGTAACAGAAAGTCCAAACTAAATTAAGTGCATTAATTTGACAAATCCCACTTATTAAAAGAAACCCACCAATCGAAGCGCTAATTCAAAATTTCAAAGAAAAATTAAAGCATTTCGTTGAAGCCGGACCCAAATATTCATTTGTTTAGAAGCACCCTTCACTTTGTATTACTTACACCACGTTACTCATTAATTCCTTTACACATTAAATAAACACAATATTTAAACGCCGAGTGCCAGTATAATTATTTAACCGGAAGTGATCCTTTCTCGTCTCGTTGCAGTTGACGAATTTCGTTATTTTATATATGACATGTATTTAACGAACGCGTTAATCGAAAGTATATATATAGAAAAAGGTAAAAGATAAAGATATGAATACACCAAACAAATCACGAGATAATAGAGTTGCAACCTCTTTTAACCTATATATGCAGCTTCTCGGAAAATTACTTCTCACGTGCCACACACACGTGTCTTCTCCTACATACTCCCTCCGTCCTTAAATAAGTGTCCCGAGCCGCCATTTTGTGCAAACCAAGGAGAAGGGTAAATTGACACTTATGCCCTTAAAATCCTTGATTATTTATTTATTTATTTTTGTCTTTATCCCACTTTTAGATTTTCAAGAAAGGGTAGTTTTGGTAGTTTTGTGTAATTTTTGCTTGAAAAAATGTGATAGGACACTTATTTAGGGACAAAATTTTTGGCGGCTCGGGACACTTATTTAAGGACGGAGGGAGTACACGTTTCTTTCGTTATTCATTTCATTAAATATATATTAAAATAATCGATTTATTTATATATATCTTCAACTGAAGTTTATTCCAAAAATTATCTACTACCGCTGCTCCGTTTTCTGCGTTTCACGGTTTCACCCCCACCGCTGCGCAGGATCCGGCCCGGATTTGCATGAATCGGGGCGGATTATTCGAACCGGAATCTGAGGAAAGGTAGAGGTTTTATCCGATAGAGATGGCGTCGCCCGAGGAGTGGCTGTTGGAGAACGGGAACGTTAAGGTTTTAAGCAAGGAGATGAGGAATGGCCGCACGGCTCACAATGTGTCTTCTTCTTCGCTGCGGAAGAAATCGGATAGCTCGCTGCTGTCGGGTATTCGGGTCGGGTTATTGAGGAGGTTTCTGGGGAATTTGCAGGAGGTTTTGCTCGGGACGAAGCTCTTTGTCCTTTTCGTCGCTATTCCTCTCGCGATTGCCGCTGAGTACTGTCGTTTCGGAAGCGTGAGCTCTCTCTCTCTCTCTCTCTAGATTTCTTTTTGAGATTGGATTGAATTAATGTGCTTTTTGAACTAATTGGGATGAGGTTGAATTTGATTGTGGAACAGCCATGGGTGTTTGCTCTGAGCTGCGTGGGGCTCATTCCTCTCGCCGAACGTGTTAGCTTTTTGACTGAGTAAGAAATTTCCAAAATTAAAATAAAATCAAATTACGAATCGTTTGTTTTTCGTGTAAAGATCGTAATTTTATATTCGAAATTTTGTGTATATTTGCAGGCAAATTGCTCTCTTCACAGGGCCAACAGGTATGCATTTTATCGCATTCTAATTCTAATTTTGGATTTCTCACTCGAAGAATATGCTCTCAGAAGGAACGAATCCATGACTATTTAATACTACTTCAGTTATGCAATTTATTATGCTGATTTTCCGTCCCAAACGAAACGCACTGTTTACGAAACAATTTGGCTGCTGCAGTTGGAGGGCTTCTAAATGCAACATGTGGGAATGTAACAGAGTTGATAATAGCCATTTTAGCTCTGATTCAGAACAAAGTGGATGTTGTGAAGTACTCGCTTTTGGGCTCGATTCTTTCGAACCTCCTTCTAGTTCTCGGCTCCTCTCTTCTCTGCGGTGGCATCGCCAACATCTCGAAAGAACAGAAGTTCGAAAGAGTGAGTAAATTTCCGACCTCAAATTCAAACGTTTTTTAATTTTGCTAATACTGTTGAATGAATGCCGAAAATGCAGCAAAAATATGTCATCATCTTTCAATTTTCTTGCAAATTACACCCGACTTTACTTGAATGCGACTAATTCACAACTAATCTTCTCTTTTTAAGCATTTAAACAAGTGACCTTTCAACTTTTTTTTGTTCATGCATGTGCTAGTTCGGTAATTTAAGCTATCTCCCTCCTTCCCGTTAGATTACGCCTAATTTTAGTATTTAGGTTTCTTTTTATCTCGATTTATTTGTTATAATGTCGTATCAGTGGGGAGGCGGGAGTATTTAATTATATTATTTAATACGTGCAGTTAGCTTCCAAATGTGGAGACTAATCAATTTGGTACTTGGGTTTGTGACAGAAACAAGCTGATGTAAACTGCCTACTTTTGTTGTTGGGGTTGATGTGCCACGTCTTACCTCTGATGCTCAAGTTCACCGGAAGTTCCGATCCGGAGATAACGGCGTTTGCCACGCTCGTGTTGTCACGTGCCAGCAGCATCGCCATGCTCGTCGCCTATGTGGCTTATCTCGTTTTCCAGCTCTTCACTCACAGGCAACTGTTCCAGCAACAGGTGGGCCAGTACTAGTTAATCATCCCATTCGTACCTTTTCATTTTCTTGGATGGCTAATCTAAACTCTAACCGTTTCTCGAGTTTCTAGGAGGAAGAGACGGTCGATGACGACGTCGTCGTGTCCGAGGAGTTGCCGGTGATCGGGTTATTTAGTGCCTTCGTCTGGTTACTTCTCATGACCGCCGTCGTAGCTCTGCTGTCCGAATACGTCGTCGCCACAATCGAAGTAAGTTCGAGGTATTTTCGTACCTTTTTAAGCATTTCTAGTAAATAATGATTTGTTGGTTTGGAACGCAGACTGCATCAAATGCATGGGGTTTATCTGTGGGTTTCATTAGTGTGATTCTACTACCAATTGTTGGAAATGCAGTAGAACACGCAGGCGCCATAATTTTTGCTTATAGGAACAAATTAGTGAGCTCTCTCTCTCTCTCTATAGAAACACTATTTAGAGTTACATAGATACTCCTTCCGGTTTTTTGAAGTTGAGTCATTTCTTTTTAACAATTTTGTCACGCATTTCCACGCTTCTTGACGATGAGCTTGAAATTGACTTTTGAAGAATTTTTTATTTTACGTGATACTATGACAGTTGTAGTATGCTGTAAAAAAAAATTCTTCAAAAGTCAATTTTAAAACCCATCGTCAAGAAGCGTGAAAATGTGTGATAGAATTGTTAAAAAGAAACGACTCAACTTCAAAAGACCGGAGGATATATAAGTTTGTGAATTTGAATGGTGCAGGATATTACTTTAGGGGTGGCACTGGGTTCGGCAACTCAAATCTCCATGTTTGTGGTATGATTATCTTAATTTTACAGCTTAAATTTATCTCAAATTGTGATATTACTACTGTAGTTAATAATAATTATCAAAATTAGGTACCTTTAAGCGTGATAATATCATGGGCCATTGGTGTACAAATGGACCTTAATTTTAGCCTTCTTGAAACTACCGCTCTGGGCCTATCCATACTTGTAACGACATTAGCATTACAGGTACAGATAAATAAATAAATAAATGAAAGCCCACTTTTGCAATTAGTGATAATTTTTAACTTTTTTATTTAATAGGATGGAACCTCTCATTACATGAAGGGATTGGTACTTCTGTTGTGCTACTTTGTAATTGGGGCATGTTTTTTTGTATCTTGGGCGCCACTAAGTAAGTATTATTATTACTCCTAAATTCATATACTTCTTCCTCCGTTTCTTTCCGTTTGGCTCGTTTGTTTAACCGTTATCAAACTTTTAATTATTGTTATATTCAACTTTTGCAGACTCGGCCAACAAAGGAGTTAGGTCTGAATAAATGGTGAGATTTTGAATTAGGGAAAGATAGGGTGTTACTTTATTCGTTTATGTAGTGCAAAAATGGAGATGAACTCTGCATACTCTGTATCAGTGGGGATCCATTTGCAGGAATGTTTTTCTTTCTTTTATTTTTTAATCTGCCTTTTAAATTTTTGGAGGGGTGATTTTGTGTTTATGAAGAAGGAATGAGAAGAATTGTACTATAGTTACCAACTAATAAATGCATTTTCTCTCTAGTCGTATTGTATTTGCTTCATTTTCTTGATAAAATATGTGAGACCATTTACCTTATTAGTGGTATTTGCTTCGTTTTTTTCTTTTTCGATGATGGTTTTAAAAATTGATTTTTGAAATATGTATATATATATATATATATATATATATATATATATATATATATATAGGGGGTGGTTCTCATGGATACCACTTAGATCATGAGAACTAGGAACCAATCATAGCCTTTCATCCATCACTAATTAATGGTTGAGATTTGATTTCACATTTACATAACAACTGCTTTTATTCAAAATTTTAATGCTTGTAGGGGTATTTTTGGAAGTTTAATTCGTAGGGAATCCAACTAAATCCTATTCTTAGGGGATTAATTAGTTCTTCTCAAAGATTTTTTTCGATCATATTTTCTTTTTACTTGTGTTTATTTCATATGTCTAATTAAGGTAATTAGGTAGCGTTTTTTACCATACCACATGTATTGCTTTTTTTTCCCCTTTTTCCCGTTTAAATAGGTATTTTTTTTATTAAAAAAAAACAAACAAACAATATAACCTTTATAAGTAATTACAGATACAATCAATATGTTTATGCTTTATTAGAATATAATATTCATGATTTACATATACATTGACTTATAACTTGTTTTATTGTATTTTAAAAATGTTTCATTAATATTGTTGCCTTTTTTTTTTTTATCCTAGCTTTTTATCAATTGAAAAATTGCTTATTTGTATTTGTTTTGTTTTTAACATTTATTTTGTTGTTTTTATAATTTTACAAGAAAATTGAATATTTAAGCATTTTAATATTCATCAAAAGCGTAGTTTCATATTTAAACAAGCAAGATTGTCAATAAATAAATAAGCATGAAAGTGGATTATAGTTGAAGCATACAAGTCAAACAAATTAAGCATATCAAGATAAAAAAATTACACTCATTCAGATAAACTAAATCATAGGATAAAAACTAAACCCTACTTTTAGGGAGGAAAACTAAACCCTGGGGGAAACTAAGCCCTAACCTAGGGGGAAAACTAAACCCTATTGGGAAAAAATAAACCTTAGGGTTTAGTTTTCTCCCAAGGGAAGGGCATAATTTTTCTTGACAAGGTTTAGTATTTAATTATCACATAAGTTTTAGTCTCTACTCGATTTCATGCTTCTACAATATTGCTCTCATGCTTGTTGTTAGTCTCGACTTTGTTTGATGCTTATACAATACTTGATTTCATGCATCTACAATATTCATTTCATGTTTCGATGGTATTAAACTGGGGGGGGGGGGGGGGGGGGGGGGACCTAGGGTTTAGTTTTCTCCCAAGGGGATCACTATTTTCCCCTTAGGGCATAATTGTTCTTGACAATGTTTAGTATTTAATTATCACAAAAGTTTTTGTCTCGGCTTGAATTCATGCTTCTACAATATTTTGCTTTCATGCTTTTTTTTTAGTCTCGACTCTGTTTCATGCTTATACAATACTTGATTTCATGCTTATACAATACTTGATTTCATGCATATACAATACTGATTTCATGTTTCGACAGTATTGATTTCATGCTTTTTTTGTCTCGATTTCATGCTTCTACAATATTTATTTCATGCTTTTTCTTTTGTCTCAATTTCATGCTTTTATAATATTAATTTAATGCTTTTTAGTGTTGATTTCATGCTTTTACAATATTCCTTTCTTGCCTTTTCTGTGTTGATATTTATTTTAAACATTTTAAACATTGGATTAAAATAAACTCTTGGAAGTAAAACTAAACTTTGGATTAAATATTGAACCCTTATAACTAGGGGAAACTAAACCCTATTGGAGTAACTAAACCCTAAGGTTTAGTTTTCACTTATCCCCCACTAGATTTTAGTTTTTTCTCGACAAGATTAATTTTTCTACTGCATAAATAATTATTATATTATGCTTAAACATTTATCAAACATGATGTTTAATTAGTTAATAATCAACACTTAAAATAAATATTGAAAACTAATCCAATTTTTCTGTGCTTTTATGCCTTGTACTGTGATTTATTGGTTGTGCATAATATAATGACTACTAATAAAAAAACATAAGATATTGAAAAAAAAAATGATTGAATTTGAATAGAGAGTAATTTATTTACGTGGAAGAAGAGGGGAGATAATAATTTAATTTTTTATTTTTTTTTAAAAAAGGAGATGTAATGGTGGTTAAATGGAGAGTTCGAGTGCAATTACGCAATACGCATTAGGGAAGAGAGACAAGTAATTAATTAAACACTTAAAAAACGGGAACTAATCCCACTATTTAAGGAAGAAATATTTAAGATTACACCAATACCCTTGTATTGTCTAAAAATTGCCGAAAATAATATATTAAATCTTCAAATCTTAACCGTTAAATCTACTAAAATCAATGGACGAAATTGGTTCCTAGTTCTCACAAATAAAAAGGTTCTCATATGATCTATTCTCTCTATATATATATATATATATATATATATATATATATATATATATATATTTTCCGGGGATAATACCCAAAAATAGCCAATTTCATAAGACAAAAGTCTTTTTTATCCATTAATAATAAAAAGGTTTAAATTTAGCCACTTTATATATTTTGTGACAATTATACCCTTAATAATAATATAATTACCATTGTGAATAAATTAAAAATTTTTCCGACAATTATACCCTTAATAATAATATTAATTACCATTGTGAATAAATTAAAAATTAGGAAAAAGAAAAGAAAACTCCCTCCCTCTCCCTTCCTCTCATTTTTTAAATTTGAAACTCCACCCACCGCCGATGCAAAATTTGCATGTGTTGCCGCCTCCGCCTCCGACGACCTTCTCCGGCTACTTCCTCCTCCTTTCTCTTTTCGCTTCTTCCGCGTTACTGCATTTCACATCGTCATCGTCGTCGCCATCTCTCTCTCTCTCTCTCTCTTCGCTGAGCTGAGCTGATGTGGGTTACACGACTAAGTTGAGGGTTACACGGATTTATGATTACTCGTGTTCATGTGCATGAACAGACATTCACGACATTTTTGTTCGTGTTCGTGTGCACGACCGAGTATTCACGACGGTTTCGCTCGTGTTCGTGTGCACAACCGAGTATTCACGACAGTTTCGCTCGTGTTCGTGCGCACAACAATGTTCTTCTTCTTTGATTTGTTGGAGAAGATTCAGTCATGGAGCTCGAGTTGACCTTGTCCGGTGGTGACAGCGGCGGCTATGGCGGCGCCGGTCGGAGGAGGGGGAGAGAGAGAGAGAGAGAGAGAGAGAGAGAGAGAAGAAGAAGAAGAAGAAGGAGGAGGTGGGGAGGGAGGGAGAGAGAAAGAGAGCGTGGGGTGACGGTGTGCCGCCGGCGGCGGCGATGGTTGGAGAAGAGAGGGAGAGAGGAAGAAGAAGGTGAGGAGGGAGGGAGAGAGAAAGAAGAGAAAGAGAGCGTGGGGATTGAGGTGATTGGGGGCTAGGTTTTTTTTTTTTTTTTTTTTTTTCAAGTATTTTTTTAATTTTAAGTAGTAAGGGTATAATGGGTAGTTTATGCTAAAATTGTTAGATTTAGACCTCTTAATTATTAATGGCTAAAAAAGACTTTTTTCTTATAAAAGTGCCTATTTTTGTCCTTGCCCATATTTTCCGTATGCTATGACTATATACAGTAATATATTAACAACTTGTGTTTAGTGCACATCAAAATTAATACCACTACTATATTTAGTCAAATAGAAGAAGGGATATGGGCCAAAATTTAATATCCATTAAAGCCCAATGTACGATTATTAATTGCTGTACTTTATGGGCCTAAAGTATTAGGCCCACATGCAACTCGATATACAGTGATCGGAGCCCATTACTTGAAGACCGTTCCGTTTAAACGGCGTCGATAATTCTGTGATTAATTAGTTTACTGTATTACTTTTGCTGCTTCTCCCCTACAAAATAAAATCGTTTATAGAGATATTTATGTACAATTTTCCCTTTTCAGCACTCCATGAAATTTACAAATAACTTGAATATTGATTCATTATAATAAAAAAAGAAAATTGTGTACAAAATAAAATGGACAAGGGATTGACCAAGTTAAATAGAAACATATTAGACTTTTTAAGACAAGCATTAATTTCCCTTTTCAATAGCTTTTTACGTTAAGTAAATTAATGAATTTGAGTGATACATGTTCGTGTTCGAATAAAAGTAATCGTTATATAAATGAGACGGAAAAATACAAATTACTAATAATAAAATCGATTACACTTGATCCTAAGAAAATAAAATAAAATAAAATAAAATAATGGTTTTTGGTCCATGGTCCAAATCACCGTTCTTAGAGCATTCGCAGCGGCGAACTGCTGCCCATGTGCGCACGCCACGTGGCGCTGCCACGTGGGCGTGCGTACTGTACGCTCCTGTTCGGTCCAAATGTACGCCGATGCGGGCGTACACGTGGCGTACGGTGTACGCCTGCGTGTACGCCCAAGCATACTCCCGTGTGCAGCATCCGAACGCCACGTGGCGGCTCCCCAATGGCCGGTCAAAGTTTGACTTTGACTGGTTATATATATATATATATATATATATATATATATATATATATTTAATTTTTTTTCCCTTTTTTCCCTTCTTCCCGATTCCAGTTTTTTTTTTTTTTTTTTTTTTTTTTTTTCCTTTTTTTCCTATTTCTCTTTTCTTTCCTTATTTCTATGTTGAATTAAGTATTCTTTCATATTACCTCTGTGTGGGTAGATATACATGAGTTGATTTTGAGCTATAAATTGTAATATAATCTCACATTCGTGTATGGTGCCAAATATCTCATGTATATGAGTAGTTGTATATATAGTTGTAAACTTTGATGTAATACTCAAAAAAAAAATATATATTCTTTCATATTTTTTGTTTTCCCATATTTCAATTGTAATTTAAAGATTATGGATTATAATTTTAATTAATTTATGTTTTCTTTTTCTTTCCTATTTTTTTTTAAACTTTATATTTTTAACAAGTTGTTCACATCTTATTTTTTCTCCATTTTTTCACCCTTTAATTGTTTTGTTTTTTATGTTTTAAAATATTTGTACTGTAATTTTTCAAATGTGCAATACAATTTGATTTATTAAAAAAACTCGTATTCGAACGACAAAAAAAATATTAAATCGAAATAAGAATTAACAAATAACTAACAATGTCCAGTCAGCATAGTCTAGTCAGCACATAAAATAAATAGCATACGCCGTACTCCACTGCACTACTTTTCAGCTTACGCCGTGCTCTGTCCTTGTCACACTTTTTGTCCTAGTCAGCACACTTTTTAACCAGCATACGCCGTACTCTCGTATTCTCTCGTACTCTGCTGCTGATGCTCTTATGTTTATTACGGGAAAAAGAAAAAAATTACCTGTACATACAAAAAACCCCCAAAACCGAAACCCGCTCTCTCTCTCTCTCTCTCTCTCTCTCTCTAACTGCGGACATCTTATCTGAACAGAGGGAAACGGCGCTTAAACCCCTGCGCGAAAAATGAGCAACGCTAGTAGTAATTCTCAAGCTACATTGACATGGCGGGAAATCCCGGGCCTCAGCCCGAGCAATTCGGGCGGCTTCAGCCAATGCAAAACCAGGCGCTTCGGCGACGGCAGCAGGGGGCCTAATTTCGCCTGTATTTCGCTCGCGGAGAAGAGGGAGGAGAAGGAGTTCACGCCGTCGTTCGATCAGATTATGAAGCATCCGCTCACCATGGTTGCATTGGTTCCCAAGGACGCCGCTCTATTCGCCGCCGGGGCGATTGCCGGCGCCGCTGCCAAAACCGTCACCGCGCCGCTCGACCGCATCAAGCTTCTTATGCAGGTTCTTAATTTTGCTTGAGCTTTGAATTTGCTCATAGTTTTGTCGGTCGGTTTACGGTATTGGGAAAATTGCAGTATTTTTTTAATTCGTTATTTTATAATTGCACTATTCCCCTTTCTTTTCTGTGAAGCATGGGATACTGTTGTTTGTTTATAAGCATTTGTAGAATATTGAATTTAAAATTGCTTTTGACTGCCAAACCTTCCTACAGCGATAAAGGATTCGAATCTCATAGTATAGCCATTTTTTCCCGTCTAAATCGGTTAATCCTGGCTATAGTTCTTAGACTAAATTTTGATGATATTATGGTTTTGCTTATTCGGCCGTCCTTCATTTTATGCAGACTCATGGGCTTAGAGCTGGACAAGAAGGTGCAAAGAAGGGGATAGGTTTTGTCGAGGTATATTGCATTTGCATCTTGCTTGATAATGGCTATTGAATCATTAGTGTTGTTGTCACAATGCAAAGTTAATACCCTCTAAAGCCGTGCTCATGACGTGTATAGCATTTGATAAGCTGAGTAATGCTCCATCTAACTGTATTTTTTTAGTAGTTTTGTGTGCAAGTGTTAAGAGACTATTGAATAAAGCTAAAATCACCCCGTGACGTGTCAATATTCTCTCTTTGTTTATCCAATTCTTGATATTAATCTAAGCCTTTCTTTGTCTTATTTTCACTTTATTACTTGGTGTCTCCCCACTCAAACATTGGCATCTTTCATGTCTTCGGTTATACTATGCTATTCAATTTTATGAGATGGCATTATCCTTTGTTAGCTTTTTTACCTTCTTACTGGTATTATACAATAGAGTATTTATTTTGTGTTAACTCCCTCCCTTGCTGTACAAAAGTCTCATATTTTTTTATTGTTTGAATTTTGATATAGGCTCTCTCATTGATTGGAAAGGAAGAAGGCCTAAAAGGTTACTGGAAGGGTAACCTCCCTCAGGTCTAATAATTTATTTCTTATGTCCTCTTTGGATTTCCCATTGGACGAGGTCTTTACTTAGTTTGTTTCCAAGTAAAGTTACATTGAGAATTTCTTTTGCACTTTCCAATGCTATAGGTGATCCGGATCATACCTTATAGCGCAGTTCAGCTTTTTGCCTATGAAACATACAAGGTATTGTGCACGTTTACTCCACGAGAAGCATAGCATCATTGAATTTTAGTGATAAAATTGTTGGTTTCCCTATCTTCAGAAACTTTTCCGGGGAAAGGATGGGGAACTCTCTGTACTTGGAAGATTAGCAGCAGGTGCTTGCGCTGGCATGACCTCGACTTTTGTAAGTTGAAAAGGAAATGGATGCATTTGATTGATGTGTAGAATCAATTTGCATTTTTAAGAAAATTAATCTTGTGAATTCATTTGAGTTGAGATTTGGAAGGCCCACGAAACTACACTTCTATTTGCTGTTGGCATGCAACGGTATCTCAGTTGCTATATTTATCCAGGTTACTTACCCACTAGATGTCCTTCGTTTGAGGTTAGCTGTCGAAACTGGCCACAGAACTATGTCACAGGTATTGTAACTCTATGCTATTAAGAACTCTCATTTATGTTATGTGATGCAAAATCACTGAATTCCTCTTCTATTCTTTGCAAGGTTGGTTTAACCATGTTGAAAGAGGAAGGATTTGCAGCATTTTATAACGGTCTAGGACCTTCTCTTATTGGAATTGCGCCTTATATAGCAGTTAACTTTTGCGTTTTTGACTTGTGAGCTTCACTTATGTAGCAGTATTCTGATTTATATGGTTCATGCACAACAAGACAAGTTTGCATACTTAAATCTAAATATCCGAATTGCAGGGTGAAGAAGTCTCTCCCTGAAAAATATCAGAAGAAGACTGAAGCATCCATGGCAACTGCATTGGTGTCAGCAACTGTAGCCACACTTATGTGCTATCCTTTGGACACAGTTAGAAGACAGATGCAAATGAAGGGTACTCCTTACGTCACGATTTTGGATGCCTTTCCAGGTAACTTTATACATATATGACAAACAATTACTTGACTCTTATCTCTCGTCTTCGTTGCATTGGATAGATTGTGATGCTCTTAGCTGTTATTTTTGAAAGCTGTCCTACAACATGTAAAGTTTTAGCTTATAAGTTTCTTGGAGTCTATGTAGTCTGACTTTTAAGCTTTAGTATGTGCAGTTGCAATATGCACATTTTTCTTCAATTATCGAGTTATAAGTGTTTGGATGCAAGCCATTAGTATGTGATCTAGATATATACATTGCATCAATGAAGCAATTGCTCAAGAGTCGAGACCTGCAAGAAACTACATGCTCGCACTCTTTGGTTGTTGCTAATCATCAAATGGAATTTATGAATCAGGTATTGTGGCTCGTGATGGTTTAGTGGGACTTTACCGGGGTTTTATCCCAAATGCATTAAAGACTTTACCCAACAGCAGGTTATTTTCTCCTTTTCCTTGGCCATCTGTATCTGTGCTTTCTTATTAATCACTGATACCATAAGTAATGTTATTTCGCAATGGGGTTATTTGAATCTATCAAAATACCACGTTTCAAGAAATGCTGCTCGTCAGCAACAAAGACTGAGCTCCGAGTTTCAGAACTATTTACAGATCTTACAACTAAACCAGTACTACTTCTCCATTGCAGCATAAGGCTTACTACATTCGACAGTGTGAAGCGCCTTATTGCAGCAGGAGAGAAAGAACTTCAAAGAATAATGGAGGAAAACCGCAAGAATGCGGATCCCGGTGCTAGTGACAACGGGTCTAGTTAGTTTGCTCCGGCATCTGTCGTACGCGCAGAAGTCGAAGCTTTTTGTCGAAGGAAGTGAAGTTAGCGCGGTCATTGAAAAGTGAGATTGAGCTGCAGGTGATAATCATACAAAACCAGGCTCGAATTTTTGTGATACAATCAGCTATAGTGGATTAGTTGTAGTTTATATGAACTGTTATTTGTTCTCATAGTGCAACTTCAAATAGCATCAGAATTTAGTAATTAGTAGTAATATTTATTGCATTTTATGTTTCATTTTCCTCTCACTTGTATTATTATAGTCTTTTGCTACACTCGTCGGTTTTTCGTATATGAGACTTTATTTATTCTTATCGTGTTTAATGCAATTTGTGTGCGTATGTTGACCAAGCAGTAGGAGTTAAGTTTCGGAAGCAAAGGTCTCGAACTCGAGTCAATGGTCACACGGCCCAAAATAGGTAAAGCTAATCGGTGGGCCAGGATTATTGGAGCTGAAATTTCCCCCCTGCCATCAATAGGTTTAGCCAGGGCGTTTAGACTCCCTCACATTGGGCCTATTATTTTAAGTCGACGACAATAAATAAATGTGGAATAAATATGCTTGAATTGAATGCGATTACGGAATACCAACCTCTCCCTCCTCTCTCTCTCTCTCTCATGAGACATCAGTCATCACCCATTTTCGGAACAAACCATCCCGCTAAATTCAAGCGACCAAAGAGGGAAAAATTCAAAAATGGCTTCCGCGGTGCGATTGAGCTGCCAGTGCTTCAGCTTTAGCTCCCGGCAGAATCCAAGTAGAGCGAGAGTTGACCGGTTTCAGATTCGCTGCACCAATCCACCCCATTCCGCCGGAGCTGAAGACGAGCCGTGTATAAAGTAAGATTATCAGCATTCTACTAGTAGCGGCTGGGGTTTTGAATTCGTTTCTCAGAGAAATTATGATCTCTTGCCCCTTTTTTTTTTTTTTTTTTTTTTAGGAAGGAAAATGAATCGCGATTCGTTTTGCTGGAGAAATACGGGAACGGCACCTCTAAACGGTAATTCTTACGTATTTTACTAGTTCTACTGAATTTAGTTTGTTTAATGCCTAGTTATTTTGCTTTGCTTTGCTTTGCTTTGAATTTGTTTTTGTTTGTATTTAGTTTGAGCATTTTCTTACCAATGTTTTATACTAGTAGTTACCAAACTTGATGAAATAGGTATGTACATTCGTTCACTTTATATGTAAATATAATCTGTGCTACTCTCTCTTGTCTGTGCAAGTCTTCTCTAGATGCAATAGGTATGGTTCGTCGTGTGTAGCATTCAAAGCACGATGTTATTACGTGATGACTGTGTTGCGTACATATGAGTTCTTCCATTCGTTTGATGCTATGTTTGTGATATGTGACTTCTTTTTCCAGATTTATTGTAGAATCTGATCTGAAAGTTAGGACTGTTCTCGAGGATGATTCGCCCCAAACCAGCGTGTTGCAAAACTTGCATACAGTGGAAACTGACGTTTACGTATCCTGGCTTCCAAAAACAGTCAAAGATTTTATCCTTCCTGCAGGTTTCCCAGGTTGTAGACATTGCTTGCTATTACTGTTCCTTCCGACTGAAAACATATTTGGCTACTCATGCATAGTAGTTAGTGGAACCTAAGTACTCTCCCAACAATTCAGTTATTGACATAGTGCTATTTAACTAATTGCTCGATTGTGCTGCAGATTCAGTGTCAGATGATTACTTGGAGTACATATTGCTCCAGTTCCCAACTAATGTAACAGGGTGGATTTGTCATACATTGGTCACTTCCACTCTTTTAAAGGCATGTGAAACTAACTCAGGCTGGTAATTTACCTCGGGGTGTGTCAAATAGTGAATATCTAATGAGCATAGGAAACCACTACTTGGAACTGTATTGGTTTTTCATATATGCTTAATGTATTGCATGTTTCTCTTAATGCTTCTCTCAGTGTCGCTGTGCTTATTTCAGTTTCCGGTTCTTCCCTTTTGAGTTGAGAATCTATATTTGAGCATTTTAGTTATGCTAACATCAATTATGTATGCTAACCGTGCCAATAAGGTTAGTACTGATATTGGTACTAAAATTTGTGGTAAAATAGGCTGTTGGTGTAGGCTCATTTTCAGGAACTACAGTTGCAGCTTCTGCTGCTGCTATTAGGTAATTGCTTTTATTCTTATTCAGCTGTTGACTACATACTCCCTGTTTTTTCAATCTTTAGTAAGCTGGACTGCTGGAGTAGAATATCTTATATTCCCTCTTTTCTGAATATCATGTGCGATGAATTGTGGCTCTATCTCTATTTAGGTTTTCACATTATGTGTCCAGTAATCTAGTTAAATCCTGAGAAACTAGTTTTGATTGGTCAAAAGCTCACGATGAGCATGCTAAAGTAGGTGATCTGTCTTTGTTTACAGATGGGTGTCAAAGGATGGCATTGGTGCTCTTGGCCGTTTATTTATCGGTCTGGCTATCTACATAACACTGGAAAACCAATGTCATGAATATGCAAGTAATAGCTGTTTACGTAATGCCAGGTGGAAGATTTGGCAACCTTTTCGACGATGATCCTAAACAGTGGCGCTTATATGCAGATTTCGTTGGGAGTGCTGGGAGGTTTGACTTTATGGGTTTAATTGATGATACTTTTTGTATGGGTCATGTGTTGTATAATAAATAGTATTATCCTTCCATTGCAGCATCTTTGACCTCAGTACCCAGCTATATCCTGGATACTTCTTACTGTTGGCATCACTAGGAAATCTTGCGAAGGTAAATTTGCTAAATACAACATTTTCTACATCATAAACTTTTCGGAATCCATTGCATTGCTGTTTGACAAGTGAAATTCCTTGAATTCTTTTTACATTGTGTTTCTGTGTATTAATTGTTGGGGCTGCAGTCTGGAGTACAGGACGTGCAATCCATTTTTCTAACTTGGTGTTAATAACATATGAGCTGACACATTTTGGATAGAATGCTAAATGAGACCGAGAAAGTACATGCTGCGCTGTTTTCAGATATATAAATGTCATTAAAGCCCAGAAGATAATGAAAAGTATGCCAAGAGATCAAATTTTATTCAGTGAAATTTCTATTTTTGCAGGCAGTAGGGAGAGGTTTAAGAGATCCTTCATTCCGTGTGATCCAAAATCATTTTGCAATCTCTGGTAATCTGGGAGAAGTATCAGCCAAGGTACTCTTCCTTATTCTCGAGTTAGTTATATTACCTGGGGCCGTGGTGAGCTTTGCAGAGTAGAAATTGTCTTGAGCATTAAACCAACCATTTTACAGATTCTGTAGTAATAACATAATGGTGAATATATTTTGTATGCAAACTTCTATTTTTGGTCATGACCTTTATTTGGGAGCCATTACGTTACTTTATGGTAAAATTTGGCAGGAGGAAGTGTGGGAAGTGGCTGCTGAGTTGGTTGGACTTGGTTTGGGCATACTTGCTCTGGTATATATTGACTCTTCACTCAATCAACATTTACTCAGACATAATTCTTGGTTCACCGCAATCATTTTGTGGTAGCTTAATCAGAACAACAATTTAGGATACACCTGGTTTTTCATCTTCATATCCTACCTTGACATGCACGTGGCTCGGAGTCCGGCTTCTTCACCTCTGGTTCCGCTATCTGTCTCTCTCAGTCCTGCGGTTTAATACGGTACGCCATGACTTTACATCTGCTTACTAAAGACTGGATGCACGATGTGCTTTTGTTACAAAATAAAATGTGTATTTGCTTAGGAAAAATGCATCTAACACTGATAATAAAGTAGTATGATAACTTCAAAGATATGAACGTACTCCGATAAAAGAAACGTTCTTAGTTGTATCCCTTGCCTGACAGATAAATCTCAAGCGTGCACGGATACTGGTGAACTCGCATATTCTATGGCAAAAGATTCCTGGTAAGTGGTGACATATTCTCTTATATCAATTTTGGCTTCTTTTTTTTCCGACAGTGCTGAGTAAGTTCTCACTGGATCAGGAATCAGTGACTGCAACAAGATGGAAAATATACTAGTTTGGGAAAAATTCCTCAGACCAAAAATTATTTTTGGTGTGCCCTTGGAAGAGATGATTACCGGCAAGAAACCTGGCTCTCTGGTATGATTTTTAATCTACTAATCTATTTCGTTCATCGTTCTAGTATCAATCACCTGCCGATTTCTGCAGTTTGCACTACAAAATACGTAACGCTGCCCAACTTATATATTTTTTCCTGTGCATTATAATTGCTCAAAACTCTTGAAATTTACTTATGTCCTCCAATTAGCTCAAAACTGAACTTTACTCTTATCTTCTGAACAGGTGAGGACACTTCTCAAGCTCTACACAGATGAGAAATATCTTCTTGTGATGGGCCAAATCCGAACAGAATTTGAGGTCTTCGTCTCTTTCAAGGTATGGCATTCTGGAACAGCTACTAACTGTATCTATTACACTACCAAATCTATTAAACTTGAACTTTTCGCAGGAGGGAGCTACAAGTCTATCAGTCCTACGAAGTGTGTGGCAATCCTACTGGCTCCATCAAAATCGGAACGAATCAGATGACGTCCTCAGCCTACTTGAGCGAAGCTTGATTGAATTAAACGGTAACTTTGATGATTTTTTGCTACAACTGGGTAAAAGCGGATGGGAAACAAATCAAATATACCTAAAGGTGCCTAAAGAAATTTCAATCCAAGAACAACGTACATCCTAACCTTTCTGCTGCCTCGACCGAATTCGACGAACACTCCCAAGCTTCATCACAAGGTGACTTATAGATAATCATTTATTTATTTGAAAAATATGTCTGAATTACCACGAGAATAAATTTAAGCTCTATAATCTGACACTACCTTATCACAACCTTTCACAGTTGGTTTAGTTACGGAGAATCTGTTTGATTCCTTCTGCTTACTACTCCCTCCGTCCCGCCCGATTTGGCCTAGTTCTTTTCGGCACGATTTTTAAGGAGGAGTAAATTACATTAATTAATAACCTTGAATTTGTGTTCCCAATAAAGGAAAATTAAAACTAGCCAATCAAATTCATTATTAACAATTTAAAAGTATTAAACTAAAAAAGTGAAAGTGTAATGTTGGTCCTAAAAAGGAAATAGGCCAAGTCGGCTGGGACACCCCGATTTGGAAAACGGGCCAAATCGGGCGGGACGGAGGGAGTATTCATGAACAACTAATACTACCTACATCCCATTTAAGTAGGGACATTTCTTTATTAACATGACAGGCACGCATCTTCACCGAAACTTAGTATGAGTTTTACGATATAATTTTAAAATATTATTTCTTTTACGGGATAGTCCGACACTCGTAGTATCCTGTAAAAGAAATAATATTTTAATATTATATCGTTAAACTCGTACTAGGTTTCGGTGGAAATGCGTGCCGAAAAAGTTACTATGCAAATGTCCCTACTTAAATGGGATGGAGGTAGTATCTATGTTTTGCGGTGTGCAAAATTTTCAATTTACTTTATATTGTTTGAGTGCTGGTACAGTTCAAACCTGATAAGTGTGAGAAATTATTGAAAGGTTCTCTCCCTTTCTTTTTTCGACAAACGATTGTAACATGAAATTTAAAAACGAAAATCCATCCCGATCATATAAAGGCGGGTTCTATTACATGAACTAACCATACATTACCATAACCATTGCATGACTTGAAATTCTCGGTTGCTCAATTTAATCTTTCGTTTATTGTAGTACTCCCTCCGGTATTTCTTAGTTGAGTCATTTCTTTTTGTGATTTTCGGCACGCTTTTCCACGTCTCTAGATGATGAATTTTAAAACGGATTTTTGAAGAATTTTTTCTTTTACGGGATACTACAACACTTGTAGTATCCCGTAAAAGAAAAAAAAAATTCAAAAATCCGTTTTAAAATTCATCATCTAGAGGCGTGGAAAAACGTGCCGAAAATCACAAAAAGAAATGACTCAACTAGGAAAGACCGGAGGGGAGGTAGTAGTAATTATCAGTTATTTTGATTTACTTTAAAATAAAATAAAATAGAGGATCTTCTATTCTTCATATTTGGCCATTCATTTTCGGATGAGTTCAACTCCTACGAACTTGAAAAAAACATCATTCCCCGCCCTCCAATTTCGAGAAAACCCTAAAATCCCGCCATCCCAAAACCATCCACGGCGGCGGAAAATGGTGTCTCTCCAGCTCCGTCTCTCTCTCATCCCTTCTCCGCTCAAGCTCCGGCGGCAGGTGCCGCGCCGCTCGCTCGGCCTCGAGCTGCCGCCGCGCGCCTTATCCTCAGCCGTCAAAGCCGCCACGGTTAACGGGCATCCCGGCGAGGACGCCTTGCTTAACGCGACTGCGCCAGCTCACTTTTCCGGCGATGATTCTGTTGCGCTGCCGGCAGGACTGCGGCGGGAGACGATGCCCAGGCATGTGGCGGTTATTATGGATGGGAACAGGAGGTGGGCGCGGATGAGGGGTTTGCCTGTCGGGTCGGGCTATGAGGCCGGAGTTCGTGCCTTGAGAAAGACGGTGGAGCTCTGTTGCGAGCTGGGGATAAGGGTTCTTACAGTCTTCGCATTTTCATCGGATAATTGGTTTCGTCCAAAGGTATAAAAATACTTCAAATTAACTTGGTTGGGGATTCGATTATAGTTCCAAGCTTTTTTGGTTATTTCTGTTGTAGATGGAGGTTGATTTGCTGATGGCATTGTTCGACAGAGGCCTCAGAGAGGAACTCCAGTATTTGATGAGGTAATTATTGAGATAAGTTGCTCATTTGTTTTACTTCGATAATCATCTAAACTTGCTGCAGCATGCTTGGATTTTAGTAGTTTATTTGCATTATTTCCTCAAAAACGTATCTACTGAGCTCCGATTTACTGCCAATCGGTACTCGAGAGTTCTTCTATTAGACTCATGCTAGTGAGATATATGTCCACAATTGTAGAATGCTTTGTTTTATAGGACAAATTCATAGGCCATTTTGTGTTCTTTCAGATGGTGTGCAAATATAAGAACGCTTTTATCTCTCAATGATGAAATTATAATTTGAAAGAGCTTCTCGTTATTTTGCTGCTAAATGCTAGATTTTATTATTACTGTTAATCATGATGTAGTTGTGTGTTGCCTAATGATGGATGCATTCTTTCAGTCTTCACTCGTCACCGTTGGCAGAATTCCTAATCCATTATTCGAAAGCATCGTCTAGATTAATATTATCCTATTTCTATGATAGCTGCTGATCGTTCAAATTATACATAATTTCCTCAACAGTGCAGATGTTAGGATATCAATCATGGGAGACTCTTCTAAACTCTTAAATTCGTTACAGGCATTGCTAGCCAATGCAGTGGAAACGACTGAGAATAACTCAAGACTTCACCTCATCATCGCAGTAAACTACAGTGGCCAAAGTGATGTTGTTCAAGCCTGCCAAAAACTTGCTACCAAAGTAAAGGATGGTATTATTGAACCTGATGATATCAATGAACTTTTAGTCGAAAGGGAACTTGGAACAAAGATTGCCAGTTTTCCTAATCCCGACTTGCTGATAAGGACTAGTGGTGAGTTGAGAGTCAGTAATTTCTTACTGTGGCAGTTGGCTCACACTGAACTATACTTTACCGATTCACTCTGGCCTGATTTTGGAGAAGATGAGCTCTTGAAGGCCTTAAGTTCCTTCCAAGAAAGGCAGAGACGCTATGGTTGTTGAAGCTTTTATAATAGTTCAAGAACTCATGGATATACTGGCCTCATTCTATGATCATCCCAAGTTATTTTTATCAGCTATTCTTATAGACTGATCCGAAGTGCGAATACTAAATTGCAAATATAGACGGAGAATGTCTTTCATTCAAGACAAGAGGATAAAACAGGTACAAATATTGCATAACAGAATGCTTAGCTTGATTACTGATCACACTAACATCTCCTAAATATACCTATCTTTGATTATGCCACTTTCTTGTTTCAGGATTAAGTCTTTGTTGAAGGAGGTCCAGGAAACGGGTGCACTAAAGAAGCAATTGAAGCTGCTGCCTCAGGCCCTCGACAAGCATAAGAGCTCTATAAAGGTCTCTTGTTCGAATGCTTCTACTCCTCTTCATGTTCTGTTCTACCTTTTCGAAAACATGCTCCTAAAAAAGGAATTCCTCATTATACATTTCTACTAATACTAGGTACTATTATAATGGCTATTATTAATTGAATTCAAGATTTTATATTCAATAGTATAGTTCATACAAGCAGTTGGGTTTCAGTAAATCCATGCAAAATACATAAGTTAATTTACACATATTTAAAGAAGTGGGGTGGGGTGGGGTGTCGTTGCTAATAATTGGTTGTTGACCTTTTAAAGTTTTTTATTACACTATTGAATAAGATGTCATTATTCATATTCCACGTGTCCACCACACATGTCATGATATTTTCAATCAGAATACATCGTATACTTTACGTATATTACATGTATTCATTTATACATACTTTGTTTAATTTATGTGATATCTTTAGGGCTTGTTTGGTAGCCTGGACTAGATAAGAGAAGGTATGATAAGAATTAAGATAGTTATCTTGGTTTGTATGTGAGCTTCTCTCATTGAAGTGGTTTGGTAGAGTAGTTTAGATAAGCCCCTATCTTGAGTTGGGTGTTTGGTAGTGTATATATGATGAAGTATGATAGAAGCTTTTTACAAAAATGTCCCTAAAACTAAAACGAAAATTAATGTTTAGTTGAAATTGTTATGTCTAATAAAAAAAATATTTAGTTGAAATTGTTATATCGAATAAAAAAAAAAATCAAATTGTGATATTTTCATACCCTAAGCGTTGCTTCACAGGTTTAAAAAAAAAAAAAAAAAAGCTATATATATATGGGCACCGCCGCTTTAAACGGGAAAAAAGAAAAGAAAAAGAAGCCAAAAAAAGAAAAAAGAAGGAGCCAAATCTGAAATCCCGCCGACTATTTATTGATGTTGAGGAGGCTATATTAGTCATTTCCCCGCTTATCAGGGTTACCATGATAACTATACCACCAAATTGGCATGATAGGAATTAACAAAGGCTACAGTGAATATGAGTGTGGGCCGGATAACCAACTCGGGCCGTCATGTTAGTTAACATACGTACCAAACAACTGAAGAAGCTCATATAATAAACCTTATCTAGGCTTTATACACCTACCAAACGCCCCCTTAGAGTTTAAAAATGAGCCGTAATTTTCAGGTGGCGTGACAAATTTACCCTTTTACAGTCGTATTAGTATATGTGCATATATCTAAATTAAATGTTATTACTCCCTCCGTCCTCCATTTAGTGACGGAGGGAGTATGGGCACGGGTTTTTTCGCATTTTATGGTATAATAATAAATTAATGTGTTAAAGTGTTAAAGTGGAATAATTGTGGGTCCATTTGATTTGTTTAATAGTATTAAAATGATAAAATAATAAAAAATAGATGTATAAAGTGATAAAGTGTTAAAGTGATTGTGGGGTCTACATCCTAAAACGGAAATTGTCAGTAAATGGAGGACGTCCCAATATAGTATTAACGTCACTAAATGGAGGACGGTGGGAGTATTATTATTTAGGGATAGACTACCTCCATCCCGTTATATTAGTCCATGTTTCCTAATCGGGACATCCCATCTATTAGTCCAGTTTCCATTTCAGGTAAGTGATTAACAAGAAAATCAGGGCCCAATTACAACTAATCCGGCCCAAAATGAAATTATGGCTTAACAGCCCAATTACCCTAACACCAGCCCAACCCACCCCCCAAACCCTAATACCCCTTTTCACCCTCATTTTGTGCCCATTCACAACCCTACAACCCCTCATTTCCTCTCCAGCTCTCCCTCGAACTAGTCGTCCCTTCCTCAAACTCGCCTCCCCCCGTCTTCTTCCTCCCAAAAAATGAAGCATCGGACTCCTCTTCGCCTCCGGCCGAACGCTGGGCCTCACAGCGTGTCTCGGGAGGCGAAGTTGGCGCCGGACCCGGCATCTCCCGACCACCCCCAAACCCTAATTCTTCATCCGCTCCGCCGCCGCCCTCCGCAGCACTGGATCTCGTTAGATCTGCACCCTCACAGCCTCGGATCTCTCATTCCTTCTACCCTCGACAAAAAATGAGGCGTCGAAACCCTAATCCCCACCGCCGGCGGGGGGCGAAGCTGGCGTCGGAATCGGACAGTAGTCCGGAGCCTGTATCTGCACCGGACTTGCCGGCGCCGCCATCCCCGAGAGCAGAGCTCCTCATATCTGCAACGCCGCCGTTGCCGCCACCGCGTCATCCTACCTGCAACTGCTGCTCGGGCTGCTCAGGCTAGTTCTGTGGCGGCCCGGGCGAGGGCGGAGGAGGCTCGGCTTAGGCGGGTGACCGCGGCTGCAGAGGAGGCTCAACAAGCTGTTGAAGACGAAGAGATGTCGGGAGTCCGCCGCCGCTTCCCCGGTTCCTTCCACCCCAATCTCCTTTAAAGATGAAGCCGGCCGGCAGGCGTTTCCGGTTCCTTCAACCTGAAAAGGGGATGAAGCCGGCCGGCAGTCTTTAAAGGGGAATCGAGTCAGGAGGGAGGGTGAATTCTGTCCTATCCTAGATTGATAACCTATGTTTTACCTTCTGTGGTGATTGGGTGAATGAATCCTGCTCCTCTGTTTTATGTATTCCTTCATGTAATTGTGTGATCTAATTATATTCGTATGCTTAATCAATGTGGCTTCTGTGCTCTTTTGTAATCTGATGAAATGAACTGACTTAGTTCTTTGTTATTCTGCTGCAGTGGATATTGTGGGACGATGGGGAAGTTAATGCTATGATGAATTATGCTCACCTATGTGTGTTTATTCTGTTTGTGTGCACTGAGGGTCCAATGATATAGTGAGGGTCCAATGATATAGTGAGGGTCCAATGATCTGTTTTTTTGCTGTGTTCAGTGAGGGTCCATTTTGCATTTGGACAAATTAAATTAGTCTAATCTGATGGCAAATATTGGCCAAATGATGGCAAAAACATAATAATATTAACATTGTGTTAATATGCATTTGTTTCAGTCATACAAAAGGTAGTACTTACATTTAGAACTTGCAAATTGACAAAAAAATGCTACTGCATTCTTCTAACTGCACAAAAAATGATCTACATTCTTGTATCTTCAAAAAAAAACCTCTATTCATCTGCATCTTCCTCTATTCTGCATCTTCCCCTATTAGATGATCAATGCTGTCTCTCACTACATATTCAGGGACATTGAAAATTGATGCATAAGCTGGCCTCCCTTCTTCTTTGCACTTGGATAACAGAAAGTGAACAATTTCCCTCCTCAAGCTGTCAGGAATATCTGCACTTACCCCTATCCTAACTGCCTTTATGTCTCCAGCTTTTTTGCAGAGATTCTATGGTGGAAGAAGTTATGAGCAGAGAGAAAGGGAGAGCAGATGGAGAGCAGATGGGAGTAAATGACTCTTTTAGAGTAGTAAATGTGGTGTATATAGTGTGTGATTGTAAGTTTTTGTGGAAACTTTGAATTTTTTTCAGTTTCCTTGTAACTTGGCTCCAAAATTGAAAATTTTCGATTTTTTTATTAGTTTTTTAATATGAACCGTTAAATGAGTGAATAGTAAACCCCGCTACAGTGATTTTGCTACAGTAACAACTTATCTTAATTTTGCCTTAATTTTCTGCTTTTAGACTTTCTACAGTAAAAAATTGGTATGTGTGCCCATCTCAACATGGACTAATATGTTGGGATGGAGGTAGTAGTAAGTAGGAAAGTCCAATAAGGGAAGCTTAGCCAACTGCCGGTAGAGGGACCCACCACATTGTAACGCTATTTGCATGGTGGACACTTGTTCTCCATAATTAAATACGTTGTCGTTTTCGGCATTTGAGGTTTCCGTAGCTGATTCGTTGCTTAATGTAGCGACTATAGCCAGTCATACTCCTTTGCACTCAACTCTCAACACTTTTTTTATCCGTATTAAATTGTTTTTAATTTTCAATTCACAAAAACCTATTAAAAAAAAACCCCCTCATTTTACTATGTCAATCTCCCTATCGAATTGCATGCGTTGCGTATTTATTTTGTAATATAAAAAAAAATAGATTCAAGATTCGACCATGATCCACGTCATCACTGGTCCTAGTATTATGCTGCAATTATTGCTAATTCGCAGATATTTTTTTTGTCATTTGAAAAATAAAATGGGGACCATGAAATTCCACAAATGGAAAATCTGTCGAGATAAAGTAAAGCATTGTCTCCTAAAAGGATTATTTATACTAATGAATTCGTTAAAAATTGTAGGTTGTTGCACTCCTTATAATAAAAATAAAAATACTTTAGCTATTATTTATTTAAATTAAATAAATAAATAAAATAATGTTAATCCATCCGTCCTCCATTTAGTGACATTATTACTATACTGGGACGTCCTCCATTTATTGACATATTCCGCTTTAGGACGTAGACCCCACAATCACTTTTAACACTTTTTACATCTACTTTTTATTATTTTAACATTTAAAAATTCAAATGGACCCACAATTATTTCACTTTAACAGTTTAACACATTAATTTATTATTATACCATAAAAATGCAAAAAAATCTGTGTCCAAAAAACAATGTCACTAAATGAAAGACGGAGTGAGTATTAAGAAGAAATAGAGTAAAAGTGTATGGAGTTGGGCCCAGCCATTAGTGTGGGGGCAATCTTTAGATTGCGGGAAATTAGGCAAAACTAACACGGCAGCCCACCTAACAACACACTATTAATTCCAATTAATTAAATAATTAATTAATTCAAGGAAGGGAGAGTGCAGTAATTGAAGCGTGCGGTCCAAGCGAAGGCGGCATCACTGTTTCAGTAACCTCTCCCTCTCGTCTCGTGTGTGTGGTGACTCTGTGTGTAGTGTGTGTAAACCCCAACCGTTCTGCTCGAAAACTTTACTTCTTTCTTTATCTAATTTTCCTTTTGATTTTTCCTTTTTATGGGAGATTTTCATTATATTATTCCTTGTGGGTCTTTTGTTTCATTTTTCCTGAAAGTTCTATGTGAAAGAAGTGGAGTATTTTGATCGTTTCAGGGAGTGTTTCTAGAGAGAGAGAGAGAGAGAGAGAGGAATATCTGAGGTGGGATTTGGATGGGAGTGAGAGGAGAGTGGGAGGGTGATGAGGAAGTCCTTTAAAGATTCACTCAAAGCGCTTGAAGCTGATATTCAACATGCCAACACCTTGTACGTTTTTTTTTCTTTTCTTTTCTTGATTTTTCTGCAGTTGAAATCCAGATTTTTGTTTCTGTTCTGGGAATTTTTCGGCCTTTTTCTTGTCTCTGGGAAGGCAAAATCTCTGTTAGCCTAGATGTATGATCTGAGTTTGTATTGTATGAACACCTTTATAAGAAATTACCCTAACAATTTGAATAAATTTATGAAATAGTACCCTTCGAAATCAGAGTAAGCATCTGTAAATCGGCAGATTTGAAGAACATGTTCAGATTCTGAAGATTAAGTTCTAAATTTTGCCTTGTTTCTTGTGTATTGTTACTTAGGGCAGAAATTCCCACACAACTGAGTATTTTGCCTGAAGGAAACTGTGATTGAAGGGCTTTATGTGGTTTCTTTTGCTTAAGTTCTAAGTTTTGCCTTTATTTTATCGTTTGAACTCGCTGCTGCATTTGCCACATTGTATGTCATTTAATAGAGGGGTGAAGGGATGTACTTAACTCGATTAATGCGGAATTCTTGTGTTTCTTGATCTGATGCGTTCATGTTATTTTGGGATGCAGGGCTTCAGATTATCCAATGGCATATGATGGTGCCTGCTTTCAGATGAGATTATCGTATAGCCCTTGTGCTCATCTCTTTCTGTTCCTCGTTCAATGGACTGATTGTCACCTAGCTGGTGCACTCGGGCTGATTAGGATCCTTATTTACAAGGTAGCTTTATCGTGTTATGTTTATGTGTATTGTATTATTGTAGTTCACGCTTGGTTGATTCGTGATTCAAGATTGATGAGGAGATTGTGATTGTAGGCTTACGGTAGTGGCAAGACCACCATGTGTATTTATGAAAGGAAAGCTACTTTGAGGGAGTTCTATGGTGAGTTAATGTAGAGATTCGTGTTACTCCAATTTGTGCTTATTGAAACCATGTTCCAATGTTTCGAGTTTCTCAATCAAAGATAAGTTCTTGATTACCAGCTGTGTTGGATAGGTGTCATATTCCCCTCTTTGCTGCAACTTAATAACGGAATCACTGATGCTGAGGAGAGGAAACAGAGAGAGCTGTGTGAAACTAAGTACGCGAGAAGAGATGAAACGAACAAGGGAAAGTTGTCTGAAATCGAAATTGAGAGAGAGGAAGAATGCGGAATCTGCATGGAAATGAACACAAAGGTTGTTCTTCCCAGCTGCAGCCACTCTCTGTGTGTTATGTGCTACAGAGACTGGTGAGTAGAACCTAATCTGCTTCGCCTCACTAAATCTTCTTGTTTCTTAATACTCGATCATGTTTACCTCGTATTTGTTTCTTTCGCATACATTATAATCACCTTTTGTCGGGAATTTTAGATTTTAGACTGTGCTTTATGCTAGGCCGAAAACAGCATTTAGTTTCACATATGCTTGATTTGATATAATACTGCTGAGATCTTCTCCACAGCTGACTACTTATTGTAATGCTTTCATGCTCAGGCACGCTAAATCCCAGTCATGTCCATTTTGTCGAGATAGTCTGAAACGGATGAATTCGGGGGAGCTCTGGATATACCCTAGTAAATGTGACATAACTGACTTACCTACCATTGCAAAGGAAAACATCAAGAGACTGTTCGTTTACATCGAAAAGCTGCCCCTCATCGTTCCAAATTCAATGGTGGTTTCCTATGATCTCCATTCTTGAAGAAAAGTTCGGTTCTTGGTCGTCTCGTGTACAGAGTATATATCAGGTGATTTTATTCCTGTGATTCTATTTATACATTTTATTCTACATTTGTGACTGTATATATACGGTTTGGGGTACTAGCTTAGACTATAGAAACAAGCTTTGAATGATTGTTTGGTTCTCTAAGTATTCTTTTCATCTGTGATGCCAAATTGTGGTCTCATGTTAGATGTACAAAGAATTTGCTCCGTGTTTTTATTAAACCGTATTCTTGCATAGTTCTAGCGAATCTGAACTCATATAACAAAAATCGAACCTCAGGACGAAAGATCGAGCACCTAAAGCCGAGAGATTTCGCAATATAATCGAAATGGGATCCTGTGTATGGAGAAGAGAGCATGGGGCATTTGATATTGACGATGATACAAGTGCTCTGTAAGGAGCTAATACAATATATAAACTACATGCGACGCTTGTCCCGTTTTACATAGCAAAATGTAGGGCACAACCATTCTTAAACATACAAGGCCATGATCCAGTGCATAGATCATAGCAAGCATTTCAACGTGTTACTCTTTAACTTCACTCGTCGTCGTCTTCATCATCATCATCGTCGTCGTCCTCTTCATCCGCCTCCTGCAAAAAACAGAGAAATCCAAATCGATCAGGTTCATGAAACAAAGAATCTGAAAATTTCTTTGGGGATGTGGGGAGCAAACTAAATGAACCAAAAACTAATGTATGAGGTTCAAATATTTAAGCATAGTAACCACACCTGTAGACTCTCCTCATCATCGTGAACTTCAGATGCTGATTTCTCAGACGCAACATCAGCCTCATCGGCAGAACTCTCCTACAAATCAAATCGAACATAAGAGTTTTGCACACACTGCTGATGGTACCATTCACACGATCAAATAAGAGCAGGAGCATATAGTAAACGCGGGATCACCTCCTGCTTCTTGTTGTAGGCATTCATAAGTTTCTCGTATTCAACCTTCCTCTTTGCAGCTTTAGCTTCATACGGAGCTTTGTCCTGCCAACCAGAAGTGACACAGAGTAACAAATCGTGAACTTATGAATCGCGAACATATATAAATGATTGAGCAGCACTTACAGCTTCCGACATGGATTTCCACCTCTCTCCACCAGCTTTTCCGACCTACAGCAGACATAGAGAGAGCACCCAAATTCAGTAACTTATAAATATATAAACTAGATCAGACTATAACTATAACAGTCGAATAAAGTCCATACTGCTGCGACTCCTTTGACATTTGGATTCTCCTTTTTGAAGGTAACTCTGAATTCCTCACTACGACAAAAGATGACAGATTGATCACCAAGGTAATAATAACAGCATAAACAATATATATTCTATGGTGCAACATATAGGAGCTCGTACAGGAATACAAAGAAGGCGCTCGGGGGCCTTTTGGGTTTGTTCGGGTCTTTAACGGCCTTCTCCTTCTTAGCCTTTCGTGTGTCTACCTTTGGGGCAGCCTTCCTCTTCCCAACCCTCCTGAAAGGAATAAATAGGCATAATATGATGAAAATAAATCACCATTCTAGAGTATGAACAGCAGCATAAATTCAATGAAATTGAGAAACTTATACGAAAAAACACAAACAGGGAGTTTACGAACCTATCCTCGACGGGCTTCAACGTTTCTTTCGTTTCCTTTCTCGTAGCTCCTCTGCTCCTGCTGCCAGTCTTCATATCTACAAGCCACCAAACATACGGAATTGAACATAGTTCCCAAAATATTATGCACATTACTCTTAGAGAGAGAGAGAGAGAGAGAGAGAGAGAGAGAGAGAAATCTGTCGCACACAGATCACCACTGAAATTATGAAAACTGATTGCTGTTTTAATTGGCATATGCAGAGTCCGATAAACTGTATCCAAGAGCAAATCGAGACGGTAAAAAGCACAGAAAATCCGATCTAACCCCTAAAAATCGTTGAATTAAATGAAACAAACCCCACACCAAATTCAAACCACTGAAATCCACCTCTCATCTCCGTAACCACGCGACTATTTCCGAAAATTCATGAAGAAAAAAAAGCGCTCATTATTGCGACGGCCGCCATATTTATCAACTATGCAAACAATTTCAGCTCAACAATTTTAATTTAATTCAAAATATACACCACTCCTACCATAAACCAAGACCTCAGCTTCATCCACAGCAGATTAAACTTTCCAGAAAATTAAAAAAAATAAAAAACATACCAAAAACAGAGCAAACTCGAGCTATAATATGCGAAAAAAATCGGAACGAAAGATCCGCTGCAAATCGAAAATTGCAGAGCTAGAATCGAGCTGCGGAAAGGAACAGAAACTGAGAAACGAATAAGAGAAGAAGCATACCTAGAAGATAACAAGCGATCGGTGATCGGTCAATAGGAGAAGAGCATCAACGAAAGAAAAGAGAGAGAATATAGTACGACCCCATCGAATGGGATAGAACGCTTACTTTAACTGCCTACCGCCCCACCCGGTAAAGCGATCCTCAGATTTGCTCCCAAAAAATCCCGTTTAGACTGTTTAGTGACACTAGCGAATTCGAGAACCCAGATGCTCGAACCGTTTGGAGGTGGCAACCGGGACTAGCCGGTTTGTTTGTGCGCGAAGTTATCGCCTGCGTGCCGCGACACGGGAGCTTATTATGTGTCATCCACTGGAAGGTGACACGTGGCGCAGATTTTTTCTATTTGGGCCTGTTGGGCTCACCTGCGGAAGGTGTAGTGGGCCTGACCCGGCCCAAGTACAGTAAATTATTATGGTTATTAATTTTCGGCGATGATTTAATCTGAACCGTCCGTGTCCACCACAAGAATCTGTCGTACGTTACTCCACCTACGCACCAATTGAGATCACTCAATTTCCACTCCAGATAAGAATCAGATAAGGCCGACTTCATCGCAGCCGTTAGATCGATCCACTCCTCCGATCCGACGCTCCAGATTCGCCCCATCTACAAAAATCTCTATCTCCATAATCAAACCCCCTGCTCTATATCACAACCAGCTCAAATCCCCACATCTTCACCTCCACAGCTTCCTCCCCCCCTCTCTCTCCACCTCCGCCATGGCCTCCACCACCGCCGCCGCCGCCTCCTCCTTCATCGGCACCCGCCTCGCCGACGTTCACCCCGGCTCCGGCCGAGTCCAAGCCCGTTTCGGATTCGGTCCGAAGAAGCCGGCGAAGAAAGCTCCGTCGAAGAGCTTCAACACCGACCGCCCCCTGTGGTTCCCCGGCGCCAAGGCGCCGGAGTATCTCGACGGAACCCTCGTCGGAGACTATGGCTTCGACCCCTTCGGGCTCGGGAAGCCGGCTGAGTACTTGCAGTTCGATCTGGACTCGCTCGACCAGAACCTGGCTAAGAACTTGGCCGGAGACATCATCGGAACCAGAACCGAAGTCGCCGACGTGAAATCCACTCCCTTCCAGCCCTACAGCGAGGTCTTCGGCCTTCAGAGGTTCAGGGAATGCGAGCTCATCCATGGTAGGTGGGCCATGCTCGCCACCCTCGGCGCTCTCACCGTCGAGTGGCTCACCGGCGTCACCTGGCAAGACGCCGGAAAGGTAATAGCCTAACACGTTTCTATTATTTTACACTCACATATATTCAAGAAACGCGTTAAGTAAGATGAGACGGAACGAAACAGGTGGAGCTGGTCGAGGGTTCGTCGTACCTAGGGCAACCGCTCCCCTTCACCATCTCCACGTTGATCTGGATCGAGGTGCTCGTAGTCGGGTACATCGAGTTCCAGAGGAACGCGGAACTCGACCCGGAGAAGAGGCTGTACCCGGGCGGGTCGTACTTCGACCCGTTGGGACTGGCGGCCGACCCGGAGAAGAAGGAGACGCTGCAGCTGGCGGAGATCAAGCACGCGCGGCTCGCCATGGTGGCGTTCTTGGGCTTCGCCGTCCAAGCCGCTGCCACCGGAAAGGGCCCGCTCAACAACTGGGTGACCCACTTGAGTGACCCGCTCCACACAACTATTTTGGATACCTTCGGCTTTTTCTCTTGAGCAGCGGTTGCTTCTGCTTCTTCTTTTTTAAAAATATTTTGTTGAGAACATATATTAATGAATGCATGCATGCTAGTATGTGTAAAATGAATTTGTCGATTTGTTCTCGATCTTATGTAAAAATTGTTATATTTTACTACTATATAATATCTTAATTATATTAGCGGGATACGATATTTTATGTGGGCGTGACACGATGTTGATAACCAACGCTGTGAAAAATACTATGTTTAAAAGGCTAGGAATCTTGAATTTTATGATATGATCGCTATAGGTTTTTGGCCATTTTAACAAATTTTGTCTATTTGTTGTGAATTTTGTGGCAAATGACAGTTAAGTTTATTGGTAATTCAGTGTTTTGTGGTGTTTAAAAATAGATATGTTGCTAATAAGAGCTTGAGAACCATGAGAATAAGTTAAACATCAAATTTACATTCATAAAATATGCAGTGTATGTGTATCTATTGTCAATGGTCATCTTATTTTCACATTTCAGAATTTTAAATGCATATTATATGTTGGTATATTATATTTGTCTACTCTCATGAGCTATGATTAATACTGACGACGTAGATGTAGTTCGAAAAAATCATGGATATTCTACCTACAATAAATATTTTTAATGTTCACCGTCGTAATAGTAGAGTTTACGTTAATAGATTATGATTATATATATATATATATATATATATATATATATATATATATATATATATATATATATATATAGGGGTGAGATCCTGTACAAAATAGGATTATCGTAAAAAATAAAAAATGATGCATTTTATGCATATAATTATAATGCATGATGCACATAATTATAATGCACAATGCATTATAATGCATTATCTATACAATCATAATGCATTTTAGTAAAATCATAATGCACCAGTTAATCTACACCGTAGATCACAGAGATCAATGGTCCAGATCATTTCTCATTTCTTACAGAACCTGTCTTTTGTATATGTTCTTTCCGATATATATATATATATATATATATATATATATATATATATATATATATATATATATATCTTTAATTCATTAATAGTATGTTTACGGGTAGGAGATCGTTATAATTTTGATAATATTTGTTTCATTGAAAGCTCTTGTATACTACCTCCGTTTCATTATATTTGAAATGTAGAGTGAATATATGTGACGTGTAAAATAATAGTAGAACAATCCAAATGGAGTGAAACGGAAGGAGTATATCGACGGCGCAATTTATTTTGTATTCGGGTCGGTTTTAATCAGATTCAAAAATGAAACTAACACATGGGCTTTGAGACCCATAATTTGTGGGCTTTAATATTTACACAGTGGGCTATAGATAAAGAAACATTCTGATAGAATCTTGTCAGGGTAATTCTATCCACAGCCACCAAATTACTCCACACAGCCCCCGTTTTTAAAAGTAAATAAAAATTAATAATCATTTTACTAGTTTAACCCTCAAAGCCACAGCCACCGCAAATTAACAACAGGACACAAGTCACACAACCACCACAAATCAGATTCCACGCTAAGGACACCGAAATCAATCCTCTCCGGATACCTCGAACTCAAAACCGAAAGATTCGTTGATCAAATTAGTCGAATAAAAGAACAACTCTGCGTTTGCCGACCGGCCAATCAAGCAATCCGCCCACTTGCTCTTCTTCCATCGTGCCATGGTTTTCGCCTCCTACGGCGACTACTGGCGGAGCTTGCGGTGGATCTCCGCCACCCATCTTTTTATCCCGATGAGGGTGGCCCGCTTCAGGGAGTCCCGACGGGAGATAGTGAGGCGGTTGGCGGCGAAGATGGGGCAGGAATGAAAAGTTGGAATCAACAAAACATAAACTTCTCCTCGATTTGTCTGGGTTCATTCAAATCTTATGATGGACAGCCGACAACCACAAGGGGTGCTGCCAAGCCATTTGCAAAGAAAGTGAGATATATAAGAATCCCCGATTAAGGAATTCATGTTTCACAATCAATAGAAATCAATAAGTAGAAAAGTTTGAATCCATTGATGAAGAGTGTATTGCGTAATTGAGGTTTATGGTCTGGTTTTAATATTGGGGGCTGTGATTTTCGTTTTTTTCAAAAAAAAAATCAATGGGAGCTGTACAATGTAGTCACGAACACAAAGGGTTAAGACAGTAAATTACATATTATTTTCCATTTATTTTTAATAATGGAGGCTGCGGGGAGTAATTTGGTGGCTGTGGATAGAATTACCCATCTTGTCATCTATTTAAATTAATATTTCACGACTACAATTATACTACGATTTTTATTTTTAAGAAGCTAGCCTATGATTGTTTGGTTACACCAACTCATTCGATCTGAGATCTGACTATTGGTTCTTGCAAGCGAATCGGTTAGTTGTACACCACGTATAACCATGTTGTACCCACTAACTCACAACTGTAAACGGATCACACGTAGGTGGAAAATATCGCACCACGTGCCTTCAAACAAAATATTGTCAAATGTACATGTAACTTAATAATTAACACAAATAATTACTAATTTGTATATGCGTATTTTTAGCCGAACAGTAGGGGTTAATATCCGAGACTTTATGCCTACGTTTCAAATCTTCATTAGGAAAAACATTTCGAATTTAACGTGTCACGGCCCAGTGATAGAGGTTTAACGCTTAGAACAACTGTAAAAAAGAATAACAATAAATTAGAGGTAAGTATTTGTAATTATGGTGTAACAAAACTATAAGTAAATCGCAAAAGTGGAATTTTTTATGGGAAATATAAGTGGGCCCACAAATAAAAAGAAATTGAAAAACTCACTACTCTCGAGGCCCACAACTTGGGCCCAATTATAGTGAGGCGAGGTGCACATATTTCTTGTGGGGCCTCGCATGGGATGTTTTTGTGGATTCGCATGAATCAAACAGCCCATGTTCATGTTTGAACCCACTTTTTTAATTATTAAAATATTATTTTAATCGTCTGCCTTTTTGAGTGATACATATCTAAATAAATCGTAGTCACTCTTTCCTTGTGATCTTTAATAAAGATTGTATAACATGTGCTTACTCAACCTTTTTCCGATTCGAAATCGAGACCTTTTTCAAGATTGCAAAACTCTTTTATTCAATCCCCTTTTCTTCTAAGGATTATAGCAATATATATGGATTTTCATTATTAGAAATCTAGTGTTTAATTTACTTATTTAAGTGATGGGATGAATAAATCTTAAATTGAGGTACTTCCTCCGCCTCAGCCGACTCAATATTTGAGTATTAAAATGTATAAACGAGATAAATGGAGTGAGACGGAAGAAGGGAGTAGTTAGCAATGTTTCCACTTTGGCATGGGCCTTTAATACTTGATGCTGAGCTTTTTCTTCTTTTTTCCTCTCACACGAGAAGCATTTATGCATTATTTATGTTCAATAAAAAGGGAATAAAATTTAAACGACTACATGGTTCCCACGTCACCGAGAAAAAATATAGGCATTCATTCATTCATTCGTACCAGCAATATTCCCCAATAACATATGCAATGAATCTCGCGGTATAAAGAGAGCAATTATTGTAGTCCTAAAATAAATTGGCCAAAGTCACAGAAAATAAATACCAAAAAATATGTACTTGTATACGGAGGAGTTATCGTAGACTACCCGACTACCCGTTGTTCGTGATATTTGTTCACAATTTTTTCGAAACAATACGTTATATTTATTATTGGATAATTGGGATAAGATGGCCGGTGAAATTATTAATTATTTCATTCCGAGGATCCAATCAGTTAACAACGTTAGAATAAAATAATAATACCATACTGTAAAATTTTCAAATACTTTCATATGCGTATAATATGATGTGACCATTCAATATGGTATAAAATAATTAAATTAAGATTAGTAGTAGTAACTTATAATAAGTTCATGTTGAGGGGGCCCACATCACCACCACCCCTAATCAAATTGGCAATGATTTTGAATGCTGTAAAACTGCAAAAGCTAAAGTCCCCCCTCCCCCTCTCTCTCTAACCAATGAGAACGCACTATTCACTAATTCACTATTACAATATTTTTAATTAATTAATTAATTAAAAATAAATGAACAATTTACAGATCACATGATTTCAAATCCTCATTTGAGTTGTGTTTTGCTTAATATATTAAGCTTCATAGCTAACGACCCCTTCGATTTATGAACTGCCATTTCTGCTTCCCTTCACACAACACCTCTTCACAAAAGAGAACAATAATTCTTGTACTAAGATTCAAAAAGTGAGCTGCGATCAATCTCCTCTCTCTCTCTCTCTCTCTCTCTCTCTCTGCAGTTTATCTCTCCTGTCTGGTTTGCATCAGCAACAATGGCAGTAAGTTCTTCCCCATTTCTGGCCGCCCCTGTTCAAGCCCATTTGCCCATGTTTTTGTTTTTTCTCTGTGTGTGTGTGTGGATTGAAGCTTTTAAGGTGGCTGTCAGGGGTAAAGATTGAATCTTTGGTTTTGTTTATAAACAAATCTTGTCTATTTGGAGTTCTTTCTTTTTTTCCCTAGAGATTTTAGTTTGTGGATGATTTGAAAAGTTAATGTTTCTATATTCGATTTTATGCTGTCTCCATTTTTGAAATTGTGAAGTTCTTAGTATGAATTAGGCCACATAAATTTATGTTTATTGGGTTTGTTTTTCAGTAATTTTGAACAATTTTCTTTGGTGGATGCAGGCATCTGTACAGTTTAGGCCACATAACAGAGATCTTGGGGTGGTGGTGAGGGAAGTGGATGAAGATCTAGCTATTTTTCTGGGAATGAAAAATGGTGAGGAGAAAGAAATTACCCTTTGCTCTTATCTACCCTTTCTTGCATTCTTGATTTCTATGCTTATTGTGGGAAAGAATGTGTTTGATGACAACTGTATGAAACTGTATGTACAAGTTTGTTGGAATTTCATCTTAGATTTTACTAGATTTGTGGCCTTGAGTTCGTATTCATGTTTCGTGTATTCGTCTCATTTTAGGCGCGGAGGTGAAACCAAATGGGTTGGGAGAAGAGGCCTTTCATAGTTTGGCTTATGATAGCTTGCTGAATTCAGAGAATGGCAAAAGTGACCATGATTGGTGAATACTTTTGATTCTTCTCTTTTCTTGATTGTTCAAGTTTTTGAGTTGATATCATGTTCTCTTTCTTTTCGTATGAGCAACTATATCGTGTTGTCTGTCTGATATAAGCTCGTCTCAGGCTTCTCGCACAACATGATGCGGACGAGCAGCATTTAGCAGTAAATCGGGCTAATGACTCGATTAGTGAATGCATTTCTCTAAGTCCTGAGGCAAGTTTACATTTTGATTTGTTGGAACACCTTGTGAAATATGCAGTTCATTGAATATATGAGAGAGAAGGCTTTTAGGCTCAAGTTCTTTCCACTTTTTTCTGCAGCAGCTACCAAAATCAAGCATCTCAGTCTCTTCTACAGCTGCTCCAGTTAAAAGGCCTCTATCATCTAATGGCCAGAAGCAATCCTCTCGAGCATCAACGCCTTCTAGAAGACCGTCATTGCCTTCAAAAACGAAGCCTCGTGCTTCCACACCTACTTCACGTGCTCCTTCAAGAGCTCCAGCAAAAACTTCTTCTAAGCCTGTGGCTTCTCAAGCCAGATCGTCTACGCCAACTTCTAGATCTACCACACCTGCACCTACTTCGAAACCCATTACAAGATCCTCTACCCCTTCGCGTTCCTCCACTCCGAGTGCAAGAAATGCATCTAGTTCTAGCAAGTCAACAACCTCATCAGCCTCAACTAACATGTCTGCTTCAAGTGGAAATTCCTCAGGGAGAAGAACAAACCCCGTACCCGTAGCCATAAAAAGTACGTTCCGGGATGCTCAAACCGTGAAATCTAGGCCATCAAAGCCTCTAGAGATGCTCTCTATGTCTCAAAATGCACCACAAAGTGTGAAAGCATCCATGCCTAAAAGGCCTTCGTCTGCATCAAGAGGAAGGCCTAATGCACTCACCAAAGTGAAACCGAGACAGAAGTCATGCTCTCCTTCCAAAGCCAGGGCTAAAAGTGGGAGCACGACACTATCAAGAAATCGAGGATTTCATGGTGGTGGTGATGATGATGTTAATCCTGTGTTGATGGGGACACAAATGGTAGAAAGAGTAGTGAACATGAGGAAACTAGCTCCACCTAAACAAGAACATGCTTCTGTCGACAATCCCAGGAAATCTTCCCTCGAGAACTCGGGTTTTGGTAGATCGCTGTCTAAAAAGTCACTGGACATGGCCATGAGGCACATGGTATGCATCATTTCTTGATACTTTGATGCATACTACATTCATAATTCTTAATATTTGCTATAACTAATACTTTTTTCCATTTTGCAGGACATCAGAAGAAGCATAGCTGGTAGCTTAAAACCAGTAGCAACTTCTGTTCTAGCTCACTTCTCCAATGGGAATCAGTCGAGTTCATCTCAGAACAGCTCGTTCGGAGTTTCTGAATCTCCGATCACATCGAGCAGCGATAGTTCCAAGTCGAGCAACTGTGTCAGCTCCTACTTTCTTGATGGGAGGGACTGAAAATTTTCATCAACAAGAATATGCATTACTTAGATTATTGCATTGGACATGTTAGTTTTTGTGATGATCCTTAGCAATATTTTATGTTACTACTTGTTATAAAACTACCTTGTGTAATTAATGTAGAATGATTTGAACCAAAGTTTCAAATATTAAATCTGAATCTTGAATTTTCATTTCTTGTGCTTGAGTTAGAGGAGTGGAATTAATTCATTCTTTGCTGACTTTGTCTGAGTTAAATGGGGAAAGAATGTACTATTCAATTAATGAATTCCCAACTTCCATTTGAAAATTCAAAATTTCTTTGTATGGAAAAGGGAGGAGCCAATTTTTCTTAAGTTTAAATTCAGAAGTAACAAATTTCTCTCTTGATATGAGATTTATTTATTAAAAATCAGAATATTTTAGTTGATTTTGGTCTCTTGTCTTTGTCTTTCTTTGTCAAATAGGTCAATTTTAAATGTTAGTGATAAGGTAATAGTAATTTTTTCAATTAGCTAATTTTCTCAAAAGTTTCTTTTGCTTTCATATCTTAGGGCTCGTTTGGTATCCATATACTAGTATATCAGATATCAGATAAGGGTATAGGTATCAGATATCAGGTATAGGTATGAAATTGATATCCGAGATATGCGTTTGGTGTAGATTGTTCAGGCGTGGGATATCAAAACTAAATTTAAAAAAAAAATAAAAAAGTAAAAAAGAATAATAATAATAATAATAATAATAATAATAATAATAATAATAATAATAATAATAATAATAATAATAATAATAATAATAATTCATTAGTTAATAATAATAATTAATAAATTTTTTTAATTTTTTTTTTATTATTTAATTCTAATTTTAATTACAAAATAAGTCGTTAGTTATTATTATTATTATTATTATTATTATTATTATTATTATTATTATTATTATTATTGCAATGGAGATATGAGTGATACCTCTATAAAAATCAGTATATGAAAAGAGTTAAAAGAGAGGATATCAGGATATCAAAGATATCAATTTGATATCCATATACTGATATGCCAAACACATGGTATGGGTATGAGATCTTTTGATACCCATATCTGATATACGTATATGGATACCAAACGGCCCCTTAATCTCCTTTCTCTAGAAACCCTTCTATAAAATAATGTTATTTTTGTTTTTTATTGTGGGATTTGAACAACCACGTGGGATTTTATAATATTTATTTAGCATAGATTTAATCAATTTTTATATATATTTTTTGTTGTAGGAAAATATAAACGTTTGACCTTAACCTTTCGTTTGTTTCAATTTTAATATTTTTAGAGGGTCACGATTGATTGTTTGTATTACAAACGTTTGACACCATTAATTATCAGTTTACTCATTCAAATATCACAAAGAAAAAACTACATATTTATTCAAAATGGAACTAGCAAAAGGTCTATGTTGAATGAATGAAATACAGTCTTGGTCATTACCTAACATAGTACTCCCTCCGTCCCCTTATTGATGTCTCATTTACTTTTGGGCGCAAGATTTAAGGAGTGACATTTTTGTAATAAAAATTGGTGGGGCCTTGCATTTAATCACCCCAAAATGGCAAATGGTGGGGCCATTAGTTGGCAATTATACTCCCTTATTACTTCTATTTTTGGAATGTGCCATTATTGTTGGGACACCCCAAAATGGCAAATGAGACATCAATAAGGGGACGGAGAGAGTATTTTCTATATAGAAGGACCTATTTAATTTGTATTCAATATACTCCCTCCGGTCTTTTACAGTTGAGTCGAAACTTTTCGACACGAGAATTAAGAAGAGTTGTTTAGTACTTTAAGTATGTTTGGTAATTGAGAAGAGAATGAGATTATGTTTATAATTGAGAAGAGTTGTTTTAATTAATATAAAAAATATTTTTTATTAATTAATATTTTTTTTATTTTTCAGTTTATTTTAAATTAATTTAAAATTTTCTGGATTTTTTTTATAAAATTATTGTTGATGTTTAAAATTAAAATAAAAAACTTTTCTGGATTTTTTTTTAATAAAATTAAAACTATTTATTTTAAATTAATTTAAAATTTTCTGGATTTTTTTTTATAAAATTATTGTTGATGTTTAATAAAATAAAAAACTTTTCTGGATTTTTATTTTAATAAAATTAAAACTTTTCTGGATTTATTTTAAATTAATTTAAAATTTTCTGGAATTCTTTTTTTATAAAATTATTGTTGATGTTTAAAATTAAAATAAAAAACTTTTCTAGATTTTTTTTTTTATAAAATTAAAACTTTTTCTGGATTTTTTTAAAATTAATTTAAAATTATTTCGAGAGAGACGGCAATGGCGATAATGAAGAAATTGAGAAATTGGGGCGTAATTAGTATGTTAATTAAGTAAAATAAGGGGTACAATTAGTTGTGTGTTTAATACTTAATTTTTACCCAAAAAGGAAACGACTCAATTAGGAGAGACCGGCCCAATCGGGAAAGTGACTCAACTGTAAAAGACCGGAGGGAGTATTTATTAATATTAATAACTATTTAATTATTTATATATTTTGAATTTCAGAAAGAGTCAACCATTGTCATTTTCTCACGGTCTTAGTTGACATTATTTTCTGCTGTCTTCCATTCCATTAGCGTTTTTTTAACGGTTTTAGATACGTTTACTATTAACAAAATTTTCCAAATAAAATTGATTAGTGGAGCATGATGAAACTTTTGAATTCAACTAAAGATTCCACTTCCATACACTATACATATGGTGGCAAAATTCTAATTTTATTACTCCCTCCGTACTCCATTTAGTGACATTGTTTTCTGGGGCACAATTTTTTACATTTTTATGGTATAATAATAAATTAATGTGTTAAAGTGGAATAATTGTGGGTCCATTTGAATTTTTTAATAGTATTAACATGTTAAAATAATAAAAAGTAGATGTTATAAAGTGTTAAAGTGATTGTGGGGTCTATGTCCTAAAACGGAATATGTCAGTAAATGGAGAACGTCCCAATATAGTAATAGTGTCAGTAAATGGAGGACGAAGGGAGTATATGATTTTTTAGGACTTGACACTTGGAAGTTGGAACCTTTCTAATTACAGTACCCAAAAATAAGAACAAATAATCTATGGCTACTATAAATATCATCAACTGTAATTAAAAACCTTAAACATAATAGAAGAATATATACAGTTGCCGCGGGAAAACTCTCTCTCTCTCTGAGAATTGTCAAACTGGGGCTGGGTGAGTGGGGTGAAGGGAAAATTAGGAGATGATAGAAAAGTAATGATGACACGCGATCGTGATTAAATAATAATTCATTCAGGTATAAGACCACCTAAATTTTGCATATTCATTAATCTTTTATCTTTTATTGTTGGCGACAGACATAGCATTCACCACGTATGCTTCCCCATTCTATTCATCCTATTCACAACTTCCCTTCATTTCTTCTCATACATGCCCAAAACTTCAACACACTCTCTCTCTCTTATTGAGTTGTGATATGATACAGTTGGAGAGAAGAAGTTTGATCGAATTACAGAGAGAGAAGCGATTCAAGATAGGCTAAAAAGAATGGGCTTTTCCGATTGTTTTGGTGCATTTGATTCCTGCAAGGAGAATACTGCAGCTGAAGCCCAAGGTATGTGGAATTATATATTCTACTCATACCAAAATTTATAGCATTTCTTCAATTTAATCAAGGTTTTTCACCTTTCCTCTATTATTACTATTTTTTGTATGAAGATGTAATAATTTTTATGTGTAGAAATTAGAAAATTGGAGGGAAAAGGAGTATATTATCCATAATTTTATCATGAATTTTGAGTTTTTGTTTTATGTTGATGTAAGTTTGAGATTTTGTCATAAATTTTCTTGAATCTTGAAAGTCAAACATTAACGTTTGAAGGTTTTTGAAATTCTGTTCAACCCAGTTTTTGTCAGAGGCCAGTTTCATTGATCAGGGGCAATAAAGTCATAAACTTTCAATACCTCACATAAGCTTTCAAGGTTTTTGATTTTTATTTATTTATTTATTTATTTTTTTGTTGGCTCAGAAATTCATACGAACAACGTGAGATTATTCTCGTACCATTCTCTGCGTTCAGCGACGAGGCTGTTTCACCCTTCCAACAGAATCGGCAGAGGCGGTTTCGGAGTAGTCTATAAAGTAAGTTTGGTTCGCAAATCATAGAAACGTGTCAAGAAAAACGGGACTAAACGACGTATATTTGTTGCAGGGTGTTTTGAGAGATGGGACTGAAGTTGCAATCAAGGCTCTCTCTGCCGAGTCCAAGCAGGGGATCAAGGAGTTCTTGACTGAGCTCAGCATGATTTCCAAGATCCGACATCCGAACCTCGTACAGCTCATCGGCTGCTGCGTCGAGGGCGATCATAGGATACTCGTGTACGAGTACTTGGAGAACAACAGCCTCCACAGTGCCTTACTAGGTACGTAATGAGCACAAAAGGTTTGGTATGGTTTGATGGATCGAACAATTTTGAGTTCGTTTGATCGTTTAATCCTTACAACTTGTTGTTTCTAGGCTCGAACAATGCACGAGTCGAGCTAGATTGGTCGAAGAGGGCTGCAATATGCTTGGGCACGGCTGCAGGGCTCGCGTTCCTCCATGAGGATGCAGAGCCCAGCATAGTTCACCGCGATATTAAGGCGAGCAACGTGCTGCTAGATGGGAATTTCCGCCCTAAAATCGGAGATTTCGGCTTGGCTAAGCTATTTCCAGATAATGTCACACATGTTAGCACTAGAGTAGCAGGGACAGTGTAAGTGCAGTTTTTCATTACTAAACCTTAAATTAAAGATGTTTCGTAGTTTCATTTCTGTGTGTAAACATCTTGTATGAATCCTCACAGGGGATATCTTGCTCCTGAATACGCGTTGCTCGGGCAACTCACCAAGAAGGCCGATATTTACAGTCTCGGAGTACTAATACTCGAAATCGTGAGTGGAAGAAGTAGCAGTAAGGCTGCTTTCGGAGAGGAACTCTACGTTTTACTCGAATGGGTACGTTTCTTACTATAAACACACTTCTATAGTAACATGTATGTTTCAATGTCCTAAAATTAACTCTTTCATTTGCTGGTGCAGACATGGAAGCTGTTCAAAGAAGACAGGCTTCTAGACGTCGTTGATCCGGATATAGACGGGTATCGAGAGGAGCAAGTGAAGCGTTTCATGAAAGTCGCGCTTTTCTGCACGCAGTCAGCTTCTCAGCAGAGGCCAGACATGAATCAAGTGATGAAAATGCTGACAACTGACGTTGTTCTTAACGAGAAGGTACTAACAGAACCTGGGCTCTTTCGACCCCAGGGCTCGAGTAAATCGGGAGGCGATAGCTTACCTATCTCATCTCAATCGGACAGAGGCAAGGAGTCGACTACTCAGTTCGTGACCTCAGGCGAATTAGACGAAAATGTTACAGACATGATTCCTAGATGAAGCTATAATTTTCGAGTTCCATTTAGTAGTATTGCATATTTCCTCTTATCCAATATACATGCATGATTAATCTATACATGTTCATTAGTTCTTGCACAAAAACCATCTTTCATAGCAAGAAATGATCATCAACATTCACAAACTTTAGGCAGGAAATGCCATTTAATTACATTGCAATAAAACACCTTAAATTGATAGAGCTAGGAAGTATATTTGCAGTTTCTTTAAGGTTTCGCAGGCGGCTGCATCATGCGGAGAGGCGGCTCGTGTTTGAGCTTCGTAAGAATTTGGCGCATACGAGATAGATCAGTCGGCTTCCCTGGCTTGGGGCCGTGAACCACAACAATGGTAGGATTCTTTTCCTTTTCCTTCTTCCCCTTCTTCTCTACTACCGGAACTTCTTTCGGCACGAGTTCGGAGATTACCTTCCAGTAGTTCTTGCCTGCCTCTGCATGAAACCTCTCCCTGCCTTCTAGAAACAGCTGCAATTCGACAGTTGAGATATGAGATTTAGCCTAAAACAAAATATGTAAGAAATTTGAGGGATTAAACCTTTTCCTTTTCCCTGCTGATAGCCTTGCTATTCTCAGACCTAAGCTTCCATTTCTTATAGAACTCTGCTTTGTACTCTTCGGCTTCCTCGATTATTACCTTCAACATCTCCTTCTCCTTCCTCTCCTTCTCTTCTAAACGAATCGCGTTTTGTCTGAAAACAATTTCCAACCATGCACAAACACGAGTGGGGTAAATTTTATCATAACGTCTACTCGACACATCGATGATCATGTTATACCAATCAATATGAAGAATCACTCAGCAAATAAGTTTTCACGCATGTACATATCGAACTAACCTTCTCCACTCTCTGAGAACGAAACCCTCCTCCGCCGGAGGCGGCGGAATTGGTCCGAAGCCGGCGAACTCGCCGCCGGACGCCACCTCAGCCGAAGGCGGCAAGACTTCCTCAAAACCTCCTTCCATAAACGAGTCGAAACGCGCCGAGTCAAAGCGCTGAGATGACAGTCTCGAGCTGTAGCTGAGTCTCGCTGAGTCTTCTCCGAACGAGCCGATGAATTCTGATGACATACCCCTCTCTCTCTCTCTCTCTCTCTCTCTCTCTCTCTCCGACGGCTGGGGATTGAGTGTTTCTTCGTCTTCGGTGAGGTAATCCAATAGATGTAAGCACTCGAGCGCCGATCGCATGCGACGAGGCCCCGTTGTAACTGTTTATAGGCATATTCTGATTGTCCGATGTTCCAAAAGACCAATAGGATTTCGCCACGTCATATGCGCGCGTTGCACTCCATGTACACTAGTATTTTGGGCCATTGCCAACTTGGAGTTTATATACCATGCACGGGTGACGTGTATGATTAGTGCTTCATTTCTTTTTAAGTGACTGCTAGGATATTATAATTAGTAAAGCGAAACACAAATTGTCAAGACCAAAGAACAATAATAAAATAAATACACCACAATGAAGAGACAATTAGTTGACTAACTCTAATAAATGATAAAAACATCATATTATACATATTTTACGGTGCGTTTGTTAGCCTAACAGTAGTGAATTATATATTAAGATGTCCCAAGTTTTTTGATTTAATCTTTCGTGGTTCGATATTTTAATTTTTAACGTTAAAAAAATTACTTAAATATAGGTTCAATATACATAATGTTCATACTCCCCATAGTCCATGTTCGAGTTCTCGTAGCCAAGTTAAGTATTTTTTTACCATATAAGAAAATAAGACTAATAAGTGAAATAAACGAAAATGGTAAATAACAGGGAGTATTATCCGTTTCCCAATTAGTTAAATTTTGATTGTAAAATATAATACGTTCAATTCTATAAGCTTTTCAAACTATTGCTAATTTTTAATAAAATTAAATCTACATAATACTACTCAAATAACTCTATTAAATTGTGAAGGAAATTAAATCTACATAATACTACTCAAATAACTCTATTAAAATGTGAAGAAAATTAAATCTACATAATACTACTCAAATAACTCTATTAAAATGTGAAGAAAGGGTATTGATTTAGATAAATTGGAATAAATTTATGAAATAGTTATTTTAGTTGATAAACATCGAAATCGACGGACCGAATTAAGCCTTCTAAAATAGTAATCTAAATCGACGGCTATTACAATCACACAGCACAGAATAACGCAACCTCATCGCCCGCCACGTGTACAGTATAATCTCTTATCCCTCGCTCAAAGCATGACCTTTCTACTTTACCTACTTTGCCCCCAAACATCCCGTACGGATAAGCGTGGCACGGGTGTAATTAAAACCAAAAACCTGGCCTATTTCCGGAACAGGCCTCCCCCCTCTTTCCTATATAAAGCCAGGGCACCCCATTGTTTGAAACCGCTGGTTGAGGAGGGAGTGAGAGAGAGGGAGTTTCTAGAGAGAGAAAATAGGTAGTTTTAGTGTAGAGAGGGGCGGGGCGCAAAACTCATGAAATCTGGGAGGAATATTGCCCGAATTTATATTTTCTAAGCTGTTCTCGATTGCATATTTCACGCGGTTTTTTTTGGGGGTGAAAATCATGAGTCGATTAGGGTTTAAATCAGTGGTTTATCATGGAGATGTATGTTTAGGGGAACTGGAAACAGTTCCAGTGAAGGTTAGGAATTTCAAGTTTCCTAACAATGAGATACGGATTCACCACATCTCCCCTAACAGCGAGAGGTGCCATCCCCTCTCTGTTCTTCAGACGATTTCGTATGCCGCTGTTGTCTGCAAACTCGAGCCCTGCTCTAATGGCAATTCGAATTCCAATGAGCAATCTCCCTTGATCAACCTCCACGCATCGTGCTTCTACGAGCTTAAGGTGTTTTATAGTTGATCTCTCGGTTTATTTCACGATTTCTGCTGTTCTAATCTAAAGTACCAATATATGTTTCTCATTTGTAGTTTTCTATTTGCTTTTAGAAATGTTAGGGATGGTTATAGTGTTGAGAATTTCGTTTAGATGCTGTAATTTGTGGTGATGTTGATGGTGATTATGTTTGATTCTGTTTGCTGGTTAAAAATGTCCTGATATGTGATTGCTAACTCCTGATGATGCAAATTTTTTAGATCCGCGTGTGTAATCACTGTCAGGATTGAATTTATGTTGATTGTTCTATCTGTTCGGTTGCCCCTTGCTATAATGACTAAATTTCTCCGACGCATAGCATCCTGAGTTGTAAATCCTTCTTTGTAGACTGCCGTTGTTTTGCTCGGAACCGAGGAAATTCATTTAGTGGCAATGCCTAGCAAGCAGAAGAAGTTTCCATGTTTTTGGTGCTACTCGGTGCAGAGTGGTTTGTATGACGCTTGTTTGTGGATGTTAAATACCCGCTGTTTAGCAATCGTATTTGATTTAGATGAAACTCTTATTGTTGCCAACACTATGAAGTCGTTTGAAGATAGAATTGATGCTTTGGTTGGTTGGATTTCGCGTGAGACTGACCCTATTAGGGAATCTGGGATGACTGCGGAGATGAAGAGATATGTTGAGGATCGTGCATTGCTGAAGCAGTATGCGGAGACTGACAGCGTTGTGGATGGTGGTAAAGTGTATAAGATGCAACATGAGGAAGTACCTCTCCTATCTGATGGGGTTCATCGTGTTGTTCGGCCTGTAGTAAGGTTACCTGAGAAAAATATTGTTCTTACTCGCATTAATCCTGAGGTTAGAAGAGATTTTCATTGCTTTGTCATTAATAAAATTTCTCTGTTCTTGTAAAGTCTCTACTTGTAACTGCGGAGTTCTAACTAGTACAGATGTCAGTGGTCCAGTTCTTTCATTGATTATTATATAATCTTTTGCATGTCTATCCCAATCCAATTTGGAAGATCTGCAGGGTTGCCTGCAACATTAGTTCTTCCTATGCTGAGTTCCATTTCTTTAATGATGGACAATTTGATTTGTTTTCTTGCTTTTGCATCTACAGATTCGTGATACCAGTGTGTTGGTCAGGTTACGACCTGCTTGGGAAGATTTGAAAAATTATCTAACTGCTAAAGGCCGGAAGAGATTTGAAGTTTATGTTTGTACCATGGCTGAAAGAGATTATGCCCTGGAGATGTGGCGATTGCTCGATCCAGAAGCAAACTTAATTAATTCGAAGCAGCTGCTGGACCGTGTTGTATGTGTCAAATCAGGTGAAAGCATGAGTTAATATGTTTGTCAGCTGATACTTATTATGAGCCTTTATTAAACACTCTTTGTTTCTGTCACATTGCGTTATGTTCCACCGTTTCTATTCTTGCTACACCTTGTTTTATTGAACTGTCTAGATCTTTATTATAGGGGCTAGGAAATCTTTGCTTAATGTCTTCCAGGATGGCACTTGTCATCCAAAAATGGCGATGGTTATAGATGACAGGTTGAAGGTGTGGGAAGATAAGGATCAGCCTCGTGTCCATGTAGTTCCTGCATTCACTCCATATTATGCTCCACAGGCTGAGGTACCTTTTGTTTTGTATGATACTTTTGATCACTTACCAGACAAAGACGTGTTGATGAACTTATTTTTTCCCCCTCTTAAAGACTGCAAATGCTGTTCCTGTCCTTTGTGTAGCAAGGAATGTCGCATGCAATGTTAGAGGTGGATTTTTCAAGTGAGTGTTCTGTTAAAATTTTTGGTCGGTCCAATAGTTTTAGCTCTAGCATTTTATGGATTGATGTTGTATGACGTTTTGAATTCTAAACAGAGAGTTTGATGAGAATATCCTCAGAAGAATATCAGACATTTTCTACGAAGATGAGGTTGTCAACTTACCCAGTTCACCGGACGTGAGCAACTATTTGATTTCAGAGGTATGCCGTTAATAACTTTTGTACCTCAATCTGCTTCCTGGACAACTAATTATGTCATAAATTTGTCAGGATGCTAATTTCATACCAAATGGGATTCTGAATGCTCCAGTGGCTGATGGAATGAATGGACCTGAAGTTGCGCAAAGATTGTATCCTCTGGTAGTTACTTTTCCGTACTCCTTGTTTTCCTTGCAAAATGTTTGCACTCAATTCGGGAGTTTCCCCTCTTAATTATTTTTTGCATACCTTCCTATCCCATTCTGTTCAGGATGAGAAGAACGGAACTAATGGTGGTTCACTTTCCACTGCTAATAACCTTGAGTTGAAGTCTGAAAGCTCTAAATTTCCTTTGGTGTCTGTTGCAAATGCTACTGTTCCAGTCACAAGGGCAATTCCACCTTCTGAAAGTATGGATTTTGTTTTGAATATATTTTATCTCGGAGTATTGAGTACTGGAAACATTGTGATTGTGGTCATGCTCTCTCATATAATATTTCCATTCAGTATGAACTTTTTACCTTCGTTGGGTTTTCATTTTTTTGAATTTATGGTACATTGCAGAACCTAGTTTGCTTGGTGATCCATTTCGAAGAGATGTCAGGTACCTAGCTTCGACCGAACCACCTCTGTTGTCTAGGCTGCCTTGGCAGGCACCATTCCAGCAGCCACAGCCACAAGGTGGCTGGATAGAAGATGATGCTAGTAGAGGGAGTTTGGGCAATCGGACCCCAGGAATGGGTCCAGAATCTCAACGAGGTCTTCAGAACTCACTCAGTCATGGTACACAGTCATCAGTTCCTGCAGACCTGTCGTATAATCAAGTGAAAACCGAAGAGGTTAGAAACAAGCCAATTGTAGTCTTTTAACAATTGTCACATGTGTGATTTTTAAAATTTTACAGGCTAACTTTGTTTGTGCTGTCCAGAAACAGGTCCCTTTGTTACCAAATCAGTTCGCAGGTACTTCAACTACATTTGCTTGCATATTCCTAGTGTTGGATAAATTGGGACCCAAAATTAGTGTTTTGTGAATTAGAACTTTTCTGTACGACCAAGATGAAAATATTCTGAATATGCTACCAATTTTCACCCAGTGAAAATTAACAGAAGTTGAAGTGGTTCCATATCTCCTCTGTCTTGCTTAATTTTGTATTTCTTTTTTGGTAGATTATGTTATGCCAACCAATCAAGCTTCGACCATTACTAAAGAGCTCAGAAGTGAAGGTGATAAAATGAATCTGTTGCCATCTTTGTCTATTAGCGTGCTCCAAGAGATTGGCAGAAGATGTAGATCAAAGGTAGGTAGATCCTAATGTTTAAGAGTTAACTTCTTGTATGCCCCATACGCCACTGGGTATCTTCTTACTTGTTTTGCTTCTGTTCAGGTTGAATTCAGGCCTGTTGTAAGTACCAGTGATGATTTGCAGTTCTCAGTAGAGGTCAGTACCATGAGCATTCTACTTGTATGCTGGTCTTTATCATCTTGCTCCTGAGGCTTTTTTATGTTCCACTCTTCCAGTTATAGGGTTTGAATTGGTCATGTACTATGTTGGTATATAGGTTCCTCATGTAGTCCTTTGAATTTTTTGTTGCTTAGTTCCATCCAAACTGCTTTAATACATAGTTCTCACATACAAGGTTGGTTAAAAGGAAACTATGAGAGATGTTATGGGTGATGTTTAAAACACCACTTGTCTGAAACATAATTACGATGGATTAGCTGGAGTTTTCTCTGTATGGAGGATGCATGTTTAGAAGATAACTAATGAGTTCCATAAGTTGGACTGAGTTGTTGGCACTGGAAGAATGACTCTTATTCATATTTATAGGTTGCAATAGATCCATCTAGCTGCTGAGACTCTCCTCTATGGTTCTCATGTGGGATGATGATCTTGCCAGCTTCCACCTCAATAACTCTAGAACTCCTGAACAGAGCATCTGAAATTTGCTTAGCTCTTTTTAATGCTTTATGAGTTACTTGGGCTTACGGATGCTTATGAACTGGGTCAATTGTGTAGGTATTCTTTACAGGTGAAAAAATTGGTGTTGGAATGGGGAAGACAAGGAAAGATGCGCAGCAACAGGCTGCAGATAATGCTCTTCATAGTTTAGCTGGTAAGTACAGTCATTTGTCACTCCTATGCATCATTTAGGAAGGGACATCATGTGCATCTAGATAAACTGACATCTTGTCATCTAAGTTTACTACACGTGTTAACTTTCACTTTTGCTTGCAGAGAATTATATATCTTATATTGCACCTCAGTCTACCGCAGTGGATAATGATTTTGATAAGCTCATTCTAGAGAAGGAGAATGGGTTTTTATGGGACGTTGCCAAGCCTGAACCTGGCGAACTGCCAGTTAGTAATGGTTTTCCCAAGCAAAATAACTCTGAGATGGGGAATTCAGAAAATACTTCCCATGGTTGATCAAAAATTTTATTTTGTTTTTGTAAATTCTGATACCACATGGTTTGGGAGCAGAAAGAAAGGAAGGCAGGCTCGTTGCCTCAGTGTTAGGTAGCTGCTTTGCAAGCTGTTGATGGTGGAGCAAAGGTTGATGAAGATTTTCTTCTGTTTGTCCGAGATGCTTATGATGCAGGCAGTTGCTTAAATTGGATGGCGTCGAAGCCGAGGGGGTGGGAAGAGTCCAGAGTAAGATGGAGGTTAGTTTTAGATACCATAGAAGCAAATCTGTTCATATTCTCATGTGTGTTCTCTGTTACCATACATATTTGATTTGTAGTATTCTGTGACATACATGAACACCAATTTATGTAGAAAATTATGAGATTAGAACTAATATTGCAACTAGTCATTTAGGCATTGATTTCGCCTAATCTAATATATCTAGGATCCCTTGCTAGTTACACCTTCCAGATTTGGAAGTTATTTCTATATTGGATTGAGTGGGTGCTTGCTGGATTGAATATTGTGACTTTGTGTTATAGTACAGATTCAGTAGCTCTGAACTTACTGATTGAACTGAACAGTTATTTAATACAAATCCTCGCACTCTTGCTCTTGCCCCATGACTTCTTGTCGCAACTGTCCTGCAAATTTTTAGGCTATCTCTCTATATATGTGCCGCCTTCTACAACTACTCTCTCTAAACAGAACTGAACTTTTGTTGTCTGCAGGTGTGTTGGGTGTGGACATTCTGAAGTCAGTAAACGCAAACCATGATGATAGCAATATCAGTAATAATGGTGCTGCATCTGTAACATCTCAGCTGAACGTCTGAGAATCTAGTCCACCAAGCCATCTTCTACGACTACTTTTCAATGACCTATCCCTACCTAGAGCTGGCTGGGCTGTGAGGCGCTTGAATCTGTCGCCTCAGGCCTCCAAGCCCTGATAATTTTTTTGTATAGATATATGTTTGAGAATTCAAAATATTTTAACTAAAGTGCTACGTGAATTGCCGTAGTGGTCAATTTTAATTTCTTTGTTCTTGTAAATACCAACTTTATGCATCAGTTCTCCAAGGCGTCTTCGAAGTCCTCCCAGAAGGTCCCAGTAGGCCGCAGACTCAGTTGCTCTCCCCCTATTAGGAGGCCAGCTCGATCACCATCCCGATCACCCTCTCCTCGAAGGTAATGATATTTCTATTATTGTTCCAAACATTATTAATACATGTGATAGTTACTTAAAATTTGAACTAGAATTTATACAGTCTAGGCTTGGCTTCCAGTTCCCACTTCATGCAGTACACCTATCCGTTTGCATGTATGTGAAACCTGTCATCTGTCATGGTAGTTTGTTAGGGGTCAGTTGATTTTAACCTAGACGATCAATAGGAAATGTGGTAAGGATAGTTACTTCTCATTTCGGTATACCCTCATCACTTCTAATCAGTTTGCATTTGAGCAAAACTTATCATCTATCCTGGTAGTTTATTTGGAAATCAGTTTACTTTAACTCTATTGCTAATGTTCTTTGAGAACTATTCACATGTTAGCTTCTACTTGATTTCATGTGCTTTCTGTTTTATTATCTAATTTTCTAACTGCGGATTAATGTGAAGTTGCAAACATAGACAACATAACTTTTGTTTAGAGTAAGCATGTGGATTGTTTTTCTGTAGTTCCTTTTATTTTATGAAAATATGATTTGTATGTGTGCTATTAGAAGGGTAATGATACTGAGGGAATGTGCTTGCGTAACCTGAATAAATGCTCTGACATTTCAATTTTATTATGTTACTTTCTGCTTTCTGTTCTGCTGTTAGATCTGTGGTTGTGGCTCTATTTTCTTTTTTAAGTTTTCTGAAACTGAGTTCGGCAAAAATGCAGTTTTTATCTAATGTTTTTATGCGTCATTTTCTGCTGAAATATTCTTGCCTTCTAACTTTATTTTAGTATCCAAAGGTCTAGTTTTAGTTGATATGAGTTTACTGTTTACCTATTGTGCCATTGGTTGGGTGGGTCAGATAATGTTTAGGCTAAATGTGTTTGTGAATTTGTGGGGTTGCATCCTTTCCTTTGAATTATGTTCTATTTTGTTCTTTTTTCACCTCTCTTTCCACGAAAGCATGGAGTTAAGGTTGTGAATGATTCAAGATTATCTAGGCAAATATTTTACTTGTTATATAGTTTTTGTCGATTGTGAATTATCCACCTACTTATTTACAAAAATAATTCAAAACAAAATCTAATGCAATTACTAGCAGGAACAACAGATTTGAGGCTGTATTCAAGAAATTGTATATGCCAAAAAATTTTTTAAAAAAATATTCCTCTATACTTAACAAAGAAATCGAACACAAATGGCAACAAAATAAAATATTCAAATTGGGGCAATATTCTAGAAATGAAGCATTTATCAGGCAATGTTGTACATTCGGTCAAAACGTTTTCATTGCGTTGGTCTATATTAATTGAGAATTTTATTCTTGCTAGTCGAAAACAATAATAATTTTTTCTTACTGGGCAGGCAATTACAAAATAAGCTTACGTTTGGGCCGACAATATTCTTATTGGGCCGACAATTGCTTAATGGGCCGTTATTTTGGGTCGACAATTTTTTTGGGGACGACAATTACTTAACGGGCTGTACTTTTCCGCCGACAAGTTTTTTTTGGGGCCGACAATTGCTTAATGGGCCGTGCTTTTGGGCCGACAATTTTCGTTTTGGGCCGGCCGACAATTTTCGTTTTGGGCCGACAATGTCTTAATGGGCCGTACTTTGGGCCGACAATAAATTAATGGGCGTTACTTTTCGGCTGACAATTACTTACTGGGCCGTACTTTTGGACTGAAAAAATTCTTATTGGGCCGACAATTGCTTAATGGGCAGTTCTTCTGGGCCGACAATTTTTTAATGGGCCGTTATATTGGGCCGAAAATTAATGATGGGCCTTACATTTGGGCCGACAATTGCTCAATGGGCCGTACAATGGGCCGACAATTTTCGTTTTGGGCAGACAGTATCTTATTGGGCCGTACTTTGGGCCGACAAGGAATTAATGGGACTTACTTTGGGCCGACAATATTCGTTTTGGGCCGACAATATCTGAATGGGCCGTACTTTGGGCCGACAAGAAATTAATGGGCCATTCTTTTGGGCCGATAATTGCTTAATGGGCCGTACTTTTGACCGACAAATTTCTGATTTTGGCCCGACAATTTTTAAGGGGCCGTAATGTTGGGCCGACAATTAATGATGGGCCATACTTTCGGGCCGACAATTTTTTAATGGGCCGTACTTGGGCCGGCAATTAATTAATGGGTCATACTTTTGGGCCGATATGTTCTTATTGGGCCGACAATCTTCTACATGCCTTTTGGGCTGTGGTTTTCTGGCTGGGCCGCAACAAGGGTCGATCGTTTCTTACATGGGCCGTTCTCAATTTACTAGGCCGACGCTATTGTAATCGGGCCTGATTGCTGTGCCAATATTTTAATGGGCCGATTATTCTCTCATAGGATGCCGTCGGCATACATATTTCTTTTTAAAGGAGGTCGTTGTGGGCATGAAAAATTGCATCAATACCTATTTTGCCTACGTTGTTTTTTGTAAGTGGATATTATACTTCATTTCTGAAAATTTTCAAAAGTTACCATAAACAACATAAATGGACTGTCGAACTAGACCGTTATTTTATGTTAAATGTGGAAATATTCGTGTTCTCTGGATTTGACAAGACAGATCACTTTGTTATTTTAACATAATTTTTTTCAATCAATAACAAGAAAGAACACTGCAGTGACCGCATTTTTTGTTTCAATCAAATTTCATGTTTACATAAAAGTTGGAATGATGCAAAATAAACACTCAAAAGAAGCTCAAATAAATTGAAATCTCACCACCTCAAACTTACAAATCAAATCACCAAAATAAATGCCTCCATGCCAAACAAAAGAAATTACCAAATCAAAACATCTCAAGGTCCTAATACATACAGCTAATTCACTAAGGCAACTTCTAACAGAGTTGGCAAATTCCTATCTCGAAGTTAAAACCAAATCAAGCATTGAACAAATTTGCATCTATACAATCGAATTAAACTTAAGAATTATCTCCAACACATTTTCAAGTTTAAGGAAAGAGAGAGATTAGCCTAAAACAAAATTCAAAAGAAATTTGTAGCAGCAAATATTAAAATTTAATTTTTAAAAAAGGAAAAGGGAAGGAAAGAAAAAAAAAAGTTTTCTTAAGTTTAATGGCAAAGCAAAAGGGTGAATTATAACAGTAATCCATAAAAGTCCGTTGTTTCTGTGCAAAGATGGAGATTAAAAAAAGAAAGTGTAGAAAATAAACTTATTAAGTAGCCAGCCAATGTAGTAAAGCAGAAGCAACAGAAAAAGCACATCAAGGCAAAAACGGGCAACATTGCATTCAGAGACAAACATTCGTCTTATAAGTATAAATCAAATTTACTATGCATGAATTCTATTATTTAAAGGAAAATCCAGAACAAGGTGGATGATATTAACCATTCAAGTAATTCAAAATCAAATAACTTAGTTCTAGAGGCACCGTATGAGTAAACAAAGAAGGCATCGTCTCCCCAAATACGTATATAAGTAAAACACCTGGGACTATTATTTAAGTAGAGAGCATGTGGTAGCAGGAAACAACATGAAAAATAAACAGACTCGAGAGATAAAATCTCAAAAGAAGCACACATATGAAAAGCACATCATAACAGATCTAGATTTTTTGGTGAGGAACGAACACATGCAATCTATCTCCAAATAGCAGATCTAGATTTTTCTTAACCGGAGACATGCCATCTATTTTTTTGTAAAATAATAGACCAAACATCATGATAAATGTTACCTTGTCAAAAAGCAAAAGGAAAGGCGAAAAAGTTATCTTAAGTTTAATGGCAAAACAAAAGGGTGAATACCAGTAATCCATAAAAGTCCATTGTTTCTGTGCATAAGATGGAGATTAAAAAAAAGAAAGTATAGAAAATAAACTTATTAAGTAACCAGCCAATGTAGTAATGCAGAAGCAACAGAAAAAGCACATCAAATTTACTATGCATGAATTCTGGTATTATTTTAAAGGACAATCCAGGTCAAGGTGGATGATACTAACCATTCTAGTAATTTACAATCAAATAAGTTAGTTCTAGAAGGCACCGTAAGAGTAAACCAAGGAAGCATCGTCTTCCACAAACATATAAGTAATACATCAGGGATTATTATTTAACAAGAGAGCAAGTGGTAGCAGGAAACGAACATGAAAAATAAAATCTCAAAAGAAGCACACATATGAAAAGCACATCATACATACACATATGTAAAGGTAGAAGCAATGGTATCCTGATCTCTTGTTGAGGAACGAACACATGCAATAAAATCTCATGTAACAGAAAAGGCATAAGGGTATAAGGGAACCAAGTAATAAAGACTAATAACATGTTCAATAACCTTGTCACCAACCAGCAAAAGGTATGGCATTAGTCTGTTGGCTCAATCAGAAACTAGCATATGATTCCATCGTCTTACCATACATTCACAGTTATAAGCATAAATCCTTCATCCAACATGCAACATCTCTCTCCAGATACCCAATCAACCAGAGATTCAACAGAGATAAATAACAATCTAACTTGTTCCTGACCAAAACAAAAATGAAATTAAACCCTAAATTGCGAAACGCATATCATCGGAAGTAAGGAAACGAAATCGCAGCAAAAATTGCAGAGGAAGTTGAGGTGCAACATCTCTCTCCAGATACCCAATCAACCAGAAAAATCAACAGAGATAAATAACAATCTAACTTCTCCAGACCAAAACAAGGATGAAATTATACCCTAAACTGCCAAACGCATAACAACGGAAGTAAGGAAACGAAATCGCCCCAGAATTGCAGAATTGCAGAGGAGGTTGAGGAAACTCACCTCAATGAGGACGAATTCCTGGAATTGACGACGGATTCGCATGGAAGAAGGTCCTGGAGCCCCAATTTCGCAGATCTAGCCTCCTCCACTTCTTTGAACTGCACGAACGCCTAGATTTCGAGCCACTATCCACTCAGCCGTATTTCTCAAACAGAGCCTTCAAATCGGACTCGCTAACGTCCGGCGACACGTAGCCGATACAAAAACTGTTCGACGGAAGATTCTGTGTAACCGCGCCGCCGCCGTAGCTCTGTCGGATGCCTAATGGAATTCGATCGAAAAAGCTATGTCGGATCTAAGGCTAGCCTAATGGAATTCGATCGAAAAATTGCGCTGAAAAAACCGAAAACGAATATCGATCGACGGAGGGAGGGGGAGGAAGGGGGAATCACTGTGAATTAGGGTTTCTGAGACTAGGAATATCGACGGCCAAACAGAGGCGACCTCAACCTTTTTTTAAAAAAAATACTACAAATGAATGTACTCCGTATATGGTAAATTGAGGTTGTATGCAGCGCAACAACTGACGTCATCAAATTAAATGGTTGGGTGTAATATTATTATTTATAAATATAAAGACCTTATTTTATTTTATTTTATTTGTATAATATAATAAATAAATGATTTTTTATTTAATATATATTTAATACAAATACAATATGATTTGTTTTTTTGTACTAATTTATGAAACTAAACCCGATGGTGAAAAGGTGAACCCATATATATAGGCTTCTTTAAAACTGAACTTTATAAATACAAACTATACCCTAGCCGTTAGGGGAATCTAAACCCGAACGGTAAAAAGTTATAGCTCTACCCTTCCATGTAAGGTTTAGTACTCCCTCCGTCCCGCCCGATTTGGCCCGTTTTCCAAATCGGGGTGTCCCGGCCGACTTGGCCTATTTTCTTTTTGGGACCAACATATCACTTTTACTTTTTTAGTTTAATACTTTTAAATTGTTAAGAATGAATTTGATTGGTTAGTTTTAATTTTCCTTTATTGGGAACACAAATTCAAAGTTATTAATTAATGTAATTTACTCCTCCTTAAAAATCGTGCCGAAAAGAACTAGGCCAAATCGGGCGGGACGGAGGGAGTATTTCCCTGTAGGGTTTAATTTCCCCTAACAGCTATGGTATATTTTTTAATCCCAATGCTTAATATTACATAAAAGATTATCTTACTAATTTGCTTAATTAATTATTTTGTAATGCTTAATATTGCTTATTTAGATTGAAAAAAATGAAATACTCTTGATGCTTAATGTTTAGCATATCGTCAGCATCTCGTACGTTAAAATTTATGTTTACTTAACAACGTGATTTGCTTTTTTCGTATAAATTTATGCTTCATTTGTTATTCTTGTATGCTTGAACTATTATTTATTCTATCTAATTAAGCAATAGAATAATAAACGGGGAATAAGGGGATAACAAGATTTACAGAATAATGGTAATACGTGACTAAAAGAGAATAATTAATATCACCTTTAAATTTAGAAACAATAAAAAGCAAATTACTCTAATACCCTTATTTTATTTAAAATTTGTCCTATATATTTAATTTGAACTATAAAGCTTGTCCGCTGATCAATTAAAAAGGATGGTTGAGATTGGTTTCTAGTTTTTCATTATTTAAAAGGGTTGTCATATGATCTATTCTGTATGGAGATAAATGTAGAAAATTATGAAATTGTTGTAAATATCCTAGAGATATAATCATATATTGTGATAATCATCCCTAAACTCTAACTCTACCGTTGTACCATTATAAATAGAGACATTCATTCCCCGTGATAATTCATTTTTGCAAATTATTTCTATACACTTTCTCTTTAGTTTTTTTTTTCCTTCTCTACATTTTTTTTCTTCAAGTTTACAACATAAATTCAATATAAAAAGCAATAGTTTTTTAAATATTAAATGAAAAGAAAATAAAGAAATTGAAAATAGCCAAAACAGCTATTAAAATAGAAAAGAAGGGACGGCTAGTAATCTCTGCGCATTCCTCTTATGGACTTGACCGGAAATTTTTTCAAGTAAATTGGAAAACTGGAAACGAAGAACGATGGAGGTTGAAAGGGAGCGTAGGAAGGGGGAACGCGAACTAGGGTTTTTGAACTTTTGACGGAGTCGGTAACAATTAATAATGCCAATATATATAGGTAATAGATTAAATAAAAAACCCTCCTATATTGTAAGAAATAAGAAATAATCATATTTATCCATTTTTTGTGATCAATGGCCAACATTTATTTTAGTATATATCCATTATATTATAGAGAAATATATATATGAAGGGTGTTTTTGTACTTCCATTCATTTAATAAAGGGCAATTTTTTTCCTAAATAACAGGATATTGTTTAGTTGTTTCCTTATATTACGTAGAATATTTATTTTGGTAGTTTTTATTTGTTTATTTTATTCTTTTATCCTAATTAACTTCTTTTATTAAAATTATTCCAATTAATGATATGCATATTATGCAAAGTTAGTTTTTGTTAGATTTGAAAAATACATTATGTTAGAACCTAAAATGCATCATAAATTAGCTTATTGTGCATTATACCCATTATACATTTTTAGGTATTATGAGCCTGTTCAGTTTTTAAAATTATTCATAATGCATTATGATTTTTTATTTTGTACATTAGGTAATTTGGTCAATATTATTCAATAATTATCTAAATAGAAAAACTATGAAGTTAAAACTACAAATTAGCACTCCAATAGTGCATTAAGCAGGATAATAGTAATACATTGGACTAAATATTACTACCTCCATCTCACTAAATTAGCCTCATTTGCTTTATTGACTTTTTCGGCACGCGTTTCCACCGAAACCTAGTACGAGTTTTAAAATATAATTTCGAAGTATTTTTTCTTTTACGGGATATATCGACACTCATAGTATCCCGTAAACAAAGAAATACTTCGAAATTATATTTTAAAACTCGTACTAGGTTTCGATGAAAACGCGTGCCGAAAAAGTCAATAAAGCAAATGAGGCTAATTTAGTGAGATGGAGGTAGTAGTATAATGCATTTTATTCCTTCACTTAATAATGCACCATAGCATTATTATTTTTATCAAAAAAAAGAAATGCATAATAAGAATGTTGTAATGCATACGACATTTGTTTTTAGAATTATGGTAAGTTGTTAGAATTCTAAAACTCAACTTTCTCTCTCCAATTCTTGGCAGAAAAATCATCAATTTACTCCGTCTCCGCCCCGAAGATCCCACGATCCTAGGGGAACACGACCCGAGTCGAAAAAGCTTTAACTCATGAGTCAAGAGCCTTTTTGATACGAACCAATGCAGAACACAAGCAAAAAAAAAAATAACATAATGAGAAATTAGCAAAAACACTAGTACACAGAGGAATTAGGTAGATTTCTATGGATTTGTTCTCTAATTGAATGCAGTTGATTCAAAACGACACTGATAAGTGCCCGATCCCCAGGTGTCGATTCCGAACATGAAAGTCCTATTTTCAGCACTGATACCAAATGTTTCGAGTATTCTCCGAATTCAGTTTCTTGTATTTCTCTTTCCTGATTTGACAAGATCAAGGATGGATCGACAACATCCATAACATGTCCAGGCTACATATTTTTGAATGCTTAGACCGTTTTTGAACATATCGTCTGTCGGTCTCTTGCCCGTAAATAATTCCATCAAGACCACTCCGAAACTATAGACATCTCCCATGGTCGAGATCTGGGTGCTCGTACCATATTCTGCACGTTTTCGCTAGCTATTAGCATATACTATGGTAAACGAAACACAAATTATTGGTAAAAGAATTCGAACCTGGAGGGATGTAGCCAATGGAACCCTTTAGCTGAAGTGATAAGGATTGGTATGGACATGGAGTGCTTGGATCTTCAAGTAGGAACTTGGATAATCCGAAATCCGCAACGTGGGCTGTGAAGTCTTCGTCTAGAAGAATGTTACTCGGCTTCAGATCACAATGAATAACCGGTGTGTGGCTGTGATTGTGTAAGTAATCCAGCGCCGAAGCAACATCTATTGCTACATTCAATCTCTCCGTAATAGGGAAAGCGTTGCGTCTTGAATCTTTACTATGCAGCCGTGCATCTAAGCTTCCGTTCACCATCAACTCTGTAACTAAACACTTGAATTCGTGGCCTAGATTATCGAAACCTGAACATACAGTTATGATCTTCAGCAGGTTTCTGTGCCTTATACTCTTCAGAATCATGCATTCGTCCACGAAACTTTTGGATGCTCCTTTCTGATCAAGGTTCAGTACCTTGACCGCCACCGGTACTCTCTCTTCACCAAGAAGTCCTTTATAAACAAAGCCGAAGCTGCCCGAACCAATAAGATGTTGGGTTTCGTATGCATGATGCGCAGCGGAAGATACGACATCGAAACCCAAGCTTACGATCGTGATTTATGTTCTAACTTACGTGTTAAGAGATTTTACGGTTCGACATGAAACGGGAGAGAAACTTACTTGTTTCTCCACGCGACAAGGAGGTTCGATAGCTTGAATCCCTACTATGGTGTCCACGTGCTTCGTCGAACCGAACTTGGGACGATCCCGGGTGAATGCCTCTCTTCTCGGTCGCTAAGAAACCTCGCAAGAGAAGCTCGAGTGCGGCTGAAATGTATTCACTGCCTTTGCCGTCCCATAACACTCATATATATAGTGTTCACCATTCAACCTAGTTGAATGGGCCGGGCCTTGGCTTGGGCTCAACATTATGGGCCCAACAATGTTAGGCCCAACAAAACTAATCATATATCTAGCCCATAGATCTTTCATAAGATTATCCGAAGAAAAACCATTTGTTGATCTGTAGAGCTCTTGGTAAGAAACTCCATGCATTTCCTTAGTTGATAATGAAGTTACATCAAGCTTTCTGGGCTTCCTTAATTCGTACCAAATCCCGAAAGAGCATATTAGGACAACGATAACTGCTAGAGAGACAGTGAGAGGGATAATCCATCTCATTTTATGATTCTTGTCTGATTTCCTTGCAGGCATTGTACACACTGGGAGATTTAAGCTCGAAGCTCCGCCACAAAGCTTCTCGTTTCCAACTACCGAAACAGCAGTGGCGTTCGAGAAAATTCCATCACTCGACACCTCCCCTTCAAGATTATTGTATGAGAGATCAAGTGTTTTGATGAATGGAAGCTTCCCAAGAAACTGTGGAATCTTCCCAGATAAGTTGTTATGGGAGAAATCAATCTCTTCTAACCCTCTCAAAGCTTCCAAAGACTCAGGAATTGTTCCCTCAAACTGATTTCCTCCCATGATCAGCTTCTCCAAACTGAGGCACTTACCGAGGCTACTCGGAATTGAGCCGGATAGTTCGTTTCCCGAAACTTTCAACTCCTTCAAACTCACCAAACTGCCAACTTCAACGGGCAACGGACCCGAAAACGAGTTCCGGGAAAGGTCTAAAACGATCGAAAGAGAAGAGAGGCTCATGATCTCGTTAGGTATCCTTCCACTAAGATTATTGCTAGAGACGTTGAGTTCAAGCAATCTGGTGCAGTTTCCGAGGTGAGGAGGCATGTTTCCTTGGAGGCTGTTGCTGTTGAGATAGAGCTGGGTCAGTGACGTCAGGTTTCCGAGCGATGACGGAATGATTCCGGTCATTCCATTTCCGTATAGAAGCAATTGATTGAGTTTTCGAAGGTTACCGAAGTCGGAAGGAATGCTTCCGGTGAAACGGTTGACTTCGAGGCTAAGAAAAGTGAGATTCTCGAAGCTTCCGATGCCGGAAGGAAGTCTCCCATGGAGTCGATTTCCACCCAGACTAAGCATCTCAAGCTTCCTCGAGAGGTTTGCTACTGAGTTCGGCACTTCTCCACCAAATCGATTCGAAAGCAGCCCCAGAATTCGGAGGTTGGTGCAGTTCGTTAAGGAAGAAACGAAGCTCATATCGCCGGTTTCGCCATCTCCGAGAAGATTCTGCTCGATGTTAAACCAGGAGAGAAATGGCAGCCTCCCAAAAACCGAAGGCACGCTTCCTGTTAGGCTATTTTCCGATAATTCTATCGTTTTGAGCCTCGAAGAATTCGCCAGAGAAATCGGTATTTCTCCGGTGAAATTATTAACTCCGAATGAGAAAACCTCGAGATTGGGGAATCTCAACCCTACGTCTCTCGGAATTCTCCCTTCCAACCTATTCTGCGTAACGGAGATGTAAATCAACGACGATATGTTATAAATTGACGGCGGCAGCTCGCCGGAAAACTTCTTTCCGGACACTTGGATGGAACGCAAGCCAGAGAGGCGGCCGATTTCCTGAGGAATTCCGCCGTAGAAGCCGTTCCCGGCAAGCGCAACACCCCAGAATCGAGACGACAAGTTTCCGATCCACGCCGGAAACGTACCAGTCAGATTGTTGCTCCGACACCGAAATATTCCAGATTTGGGAGAGAACTCAGCTCGATCGGAATCTGGCCCCACAGCCGATTGTAATCGAATCCAAAAATCGTAAGCTCCGTGCAGTTACCGAGAGTGGAAGGGATGAGTCCAGATAGCATGTTGTTGGTTAGATTCAGGTGTTTGAGGTTGGGGAGAAGGCCTAGTTCGCTAGGGATTCCGCCATGGAAGTTGTTGAATCGGAGTTCAATGCCTCGGAGGAAAGTGAGGTTGGATAAGGAAGGCGGTAAGGAGCCGGTAAGTTTCCGAAACACGAGGTTGATTGTTCGAACTCTTCGGTTGGAGGGATCGCATGTTATCCCTATCCAGTTGCAGTGGTGAGTGGAATCGTTCCAGGAAGCCATGATTCCGAGTGGATCGTCGGTGATTCGGCTCCGGAAATCGATCAGAGCCGTTAGATCGGCCGCGTTCGGCTTCACCGGGGATTAAAGAACGGAGAGTATGGTTAAGTGGAGTAGGATTACTAGCAGAAGCCTTGACATTGAAGCTGATTTGAAATTGAAAATTGTAGAATTGAATCATGAATGTTTATTTTTAGTAATGTGTAAATTTTTTGCTGTGGTAATAAGAAGTTGACTTGGCAATAAAAGGGAATAGAAAAAAGAGTAGGATATATTCAAATAAACCCGCCAATGGAAGTTAAGAAATCATTAGTACTTATCTGCTATTATTATTATTTACTCCCTCCGACTGGTAGGCCAATCACGCGAGCACACGTGTCAGCTTATATACTCCGTCCGTCCCTGAAGAGGATATAGCAACAGGTTACGTTCCCTTATTAGGTAGAAATTATTGAATAAAAAAACTGTTTTGCACATACGCTCTTAACTTTAAAATACAAATTTATAATTTTTAAAATGTTGTACCGAAAAAAGAAACGTCTCCTCTTATAAGTAACGGAAGGGTATATTCTCTCAAACCGAATCGCTGCGGACCAAATCGGCCCAATTGATATCAAATAAAAAGGTCCAAATAATATTGGGCTTAGAAGAGCCCAATTTTTTTAAAAAATGAGTAGGCCGGAGTCATGAATATGCCCAACTAACGATTTTTTGATTCATGATTTATTTCATCTCTTTTTCTCTTTTTTCTTTCTTTTTTTTTTTTCCTTCTTTTTTTGAGATTGGCGCGAAAGTAGCAACTTTTTATTTTTCCTTGTTTAGTAAGTAGGAATTTTTTTGATAAGAAGTTGGTATTTTTTTTCTCCATTTAGTTCTATCGTTGCTTTAGTTTTCTCATGAAATTGATTCTACACCACATGTGACGGCCAACCTCTAATAAATATCACATGCTTTCATCTTAAATAAAGTATACATACACATGCAGTACATTTGCTTTTTTTACTTCAAATTTTAGGTGCTATGAGATTGGAATGAGATTTAACAAAACCGGATTTATGGCTGTTTGTTTCTCCTTAATTCAAAAGTTCAAATTGGAATACGAAATGATCGAAAAATTTAATAGCAGATAAATGCATTCGTAACTACTATAAACTTGCCATAAGAATTCAAAAGTTCAAATTGGAATACGAAACGATTGGTAAATTTAATAGTAGATAAATGCAATCGTTACTACTATAAACTTGCTAGAATTGAATGATTAACGATTATATAAGTGGTCATGAATTTTGCATTCAGGAATCTAGGTAGTGCAGAATATATATGCCATTGCCATACATAATTTTTTTTTATCTATTAATTGATCATCATCTTAATTAATAGATTTAAATTAATCTAAAAATATAATCTACCAATTCATTATAATATGATTATGAGTAATAATAATTAATTATGTGACATTATCAATTGACTATATATACATATTTACATATGAATAAGTCAAAAGCCTCCTAATCTAAGGCCCCATGCAAAATTATACTACTCCTACTACTTTATCAACAAAAAAACACCACTAACTCTCATAGAAAAGTCTTGATGTGTGTGGGTGTGTTTGAACTATGAAGCCTTTTATTCCCAAATCCTTCTTAAACAAGAATTCAACCCACGACATAATAATACTAATAATTACTTCCTCTTCCTTGTAATATTCCATGAAACCTCTCCCTTAAACCTTTCCTCTCTCCTCTCAAACCACCATGTTCGACTCTCCGAAGCTTTCTTACATGAAACTCAACTACTTCTCCACCATCTCTTTCTCACTCATCATCTTCCTCATAATCTTCGCCCACGTCATCTTCTCCAACTCTTCCGACAATCACCTGTATTTGCTGCACAGCCACCGGTCCCCAAGAATCCTCAAAATCACATCCGCACGTGCCGAAAACATCCTCCTCCGCCCCCTCCCCCGCCCCGAAGATCGCCCCACGATCTTCGGGGAATCTGACCCGAGTCAAACAAGCTTCGACTCGCGAGTCCGGAGCTTCTTCGACACCAACCAATGCAGAACACAAGCGTTCATGACGTGGATTTCGCCTTTAAGTTCGTTCGGACGGAGGGAGTTCTTCGGGCTCGAAACCCTCTTCCAATCGAACCCCGCCACGTGTCTCATCATCCTGTCGGAATCCATGGATTCCGTACTCGGCCTCAAGATTCTCCAACCCTTAACCCAACGAGGCTTCCGCGTTCGCGCCATGGCTCCCGATTTACCCGATTTGACGAAGAACACCCCCGCCGGAAAATGGCTCGCCGGAATCAAGAACGGCGCCATAAATCCCGGCGAGATCCCACTACCCCAGAATCTCTCCAACCTGATCAGGCTCGCCGTTCTCTACAAGTACGGCGGCATCTACCTCGACTTCGATTTCATAATCTTAAAGAATTTGGAGAAATTAAGGAACTCCATCGGAGCTCAGAGCACCGACCAGCTCGGAAACTGGACGAGGTTGAATAACGCAGTCCTCATCTTCGATCGGAGCCATCCCCTCCTATGGAAATTCATGGAGGAATTTGCTTCGACTTTCAATGGGAATGTATGGGGCCATAATGGGCCCTACTTGGTTTCGAGGGTGGTTGAAAAAGTTAGGGAAAGTAAGGAGCTTTTGAATTTTACAGTAATGTCGCCCATGGCGTTCTACCCGGTTCCTTGGACGAAGGTGGCCGGTTTTTTTTCAAAGCCGGGGAACCGGACCGGTAAGAAGTGGGTCGAGTCGAAGATCCGACAGCTAAACGGGTCGACATATGGGGTGCACTTGTGGAATAGCCAGAGTGGGGGGTTGAAGATAGAAGAAGGGAGTATAATACAGAGGTTGATTTCTCAGCATTGTTTGATTTGCAGTAATCCAAGTTATTATTCCACTTAATTCATAGGTAATAGTTAGTTGATTTATTTGTTTAATTTATTTATTTTAAAAAAAAAAAGGTAGTAATAGTTTATGGTAATCTCCATGAGCATTCAAATGTGTATATTTTCCCACAATTAAATGGAAATAAAATTTTCTCAACATAATATGCAGATTTTGAATTGCTATTTATGGATGATTCAATCTTTTCATCACATTTATTTCATGGTAAATTCTGGAAATAGAATTCCTTTTATCAGCCTCTGTTCTTACTTCACATGCACCAATATCTAATCTAATTCTTATACATGGTTCAGAAATAAAGGTAAATGCATATGATTAATGTTTGTAAAATTGTAAGCCCTTTTCTTTTTTAGCCTAAAACACTGATTTGCATAAGTGTCCATCATTAAATCTCCCTTGTGAAGCAAGCACAATAAATTTTAATGATATTTTTATCACTCAAAAGCAACTCTAGTTTGAATGTATATAATTATCCATGTTGCTGCCCCCGAAAGAAAACTGCCTAATGATGAAGGCGAAGGCGAAGACGGAGACGGAGACGAAGAATAGAGAATTAGAGGAATAAGAATAATATGAAGAAAGGCTAAAGAAGATTTTCCTAAGTCAAGAATAAATACTTCTTCTCATTGAACTCTTCTATTATTATCTATATAGGTCAATTATGGGTAAGAATAATGATGGATACTCTGCAATATGAAGGGCTTAAATAGTAATGAAATTATTGGATTTGTTAATTAATCCAATATGGGCTGAAAAATTTCTTAATTTACTCAAGGCCCAGTTTTACTAGACCTTGATACAAGAGTTTCAACTGTAAAAAGGCTTGATACAAGTGGGCCCATATGTTTTAAGCAAAAGCTCATCAAAATCCATACTATTTCGATTATGGGCATAATACAAATGAAACATTTAATTTGCCTTTAGCTGAATAAAAAACTAGATTTAACATTTTAACATATAATCTGGAGATTTTCATCATTTTTCCGAGAAAAATATTATCCTAATTCGAGCGAAATGTAGAAAAAGAGTTGCCTAGTACAAAATGAATTACCCATTATAAAGAATAAGTGAAAACGTGGGATCATTTCCCTCCTTTTCCACCGCATCCACATCCTTAGAAGAATCATCCATTCCCTAGTATTCGACTTTAAATTAAAATACGAAGCGCTGTTAGCAACGTAAAATAAAATAAATATCAAAGTTCCATACAATTTTTTCTGTACCAATTATTATATGGGAAGAAGTGGTGTAATGAGAAGAAATCAAAGAAGATTTTGTGTGAATCTTTGATAACAGTTGCGATTTGAGACTACACAGCCCAATAATTTCATAATTAGTCAAATAAAGCAGCAGTGGAAACATGATTGATTTTCCAATTTCAGATCAACATGGAAATTATGTGTATACTGATTTAGATCTAATTTCAGTAACATGCAACTATGTTTTAAACCAAGAAATTGTCACATGCACTTTCATAATTTTATAATTATCTCCCATTATTTCGTATGCATTCATATTATTAGTGCAAATATAATATTAATATTTTTTATATGCTAATCTGGATTAAGAGTTGGATCATATAAATATTTTTAATATATCTTGGTCGGCTAGGGAACTCGGGAAATTAAATAAATAAATTCCCTTTAGAAGAGAAGTGTTAACTTTTCGAGGATAATTTTCTATTGTATTTTTGCTATTGGGATATGTAATTTTGCAGTGTTATAAAAAGATTAACAAGTACATGAAACACTATACTTTAATTCTTGAGGTGAAGTCAACGCAAGAACTATGAATAAAGTGGCCAATTTTGACTTTCCCCCTTTCAGTAGTAAAATTATAGTAGTATTAATTAATTATTTTCCTTAATTACGCAAAGTATCAGAGTAAAACATGACCTTGAGAAACTTAAGGCACAAATATTTTAATTTAATTAATTAATTAATGATCTTATGTAATCTACAAATTAAGTCCCCGAAAACATGAGAGTAGTATGCACATGAGTAACGACTAGATTCTCATTTTCATTCAAAATAATATTATGATCATAATTTATTTTTTGATTGGTACTATGTCTTGGATCCATGTTCAAAGACAGCTACTATATTATTAACTTGTTTTAGCATTATAGGAAAATAATCAAACAGTTATACCTCAATCATCATCTTATATATACATGTGAAAGGGGCCGATAGTCAAGAGTAGTGTGAGAGTGACCCAATTTGTAATTTACGTGTCCATGTGTTAGCCCAACCATAGAGGGTTGAATTTTAAGACTAAAGGTCTCGAGTTCGAGAATTCTATGACACAATCTTTAAATTAATGTTGTTAAAGCTTGAAATTTGAAATTTCTGTACCTATGTCAATTTAGATTCACTGTGAGGATTAAGCGACACTTTTGGATTAATCCGAGCTTGTTCAATAGTTTTCGAGCTGAATAACATGTTGTTCAAACTCGACTTATTTTAACTGACGTGCTCAAATGAATATTAGTAGCTATACATTTGTTCGTCCTTAACCAACAAACTTTCAAAATCAATACATAGATGTAAATCGTCAGGTAAAATGAAACGGAAAGGGTATCGAGTAATAATAAAACAAATGTGTTTGGCTTGAAACGTAAATAAGGCAATAGAGAAGACATGAAATGGGTTCATGCATGTTCCAAGTTCACACGCACGAGAGAATACATATAAAGAGGAGAGAGAAAGGCGGCACGTGACAATCCAAGAATCAAACGTGCAACCCATGTGATTGGTGGGCTGGGTCCCTCGGCCCATTCCCCCCCTTCCTTAATTTATAGAGAATCTTTTTAGTAAAAAATACTCAATAAATAAATAAATAATCTTTTGAGATCAAATACAAGCCCACACCAATTACTATACATTACTCCACTACTTTGGAAACATGCAAAGCAATAATGACTTTGCAATAAATATTAGTAAATCTTTAATTTTCATTTTTTGTTTATAATAATATTCCATTTTTAGATATGTTTGTTTCATCAACACACAATACTAAAGTAAACAAATAAAATAAAGTTGTACAGAATTTTCATATTTCATTCCAATAAACTAGCAAAAAATATTAAATAATATATGTAGAAAAAAAGCTAACTTAATTATATTGACTGTAATTAATAAACCCTTGCTTTATCAAAGCAAAGGAATCATCAACAATTCAGCACACTATCTCCTCTCCTAATAGTAGTTTAAACAAAACTATTCCAAAACCAAAAAAAAAGGGAAAAAAAATGAAAAAGAAAAGAAAAACACACCATCACATGTAAGGGAAAATATTACTACTTCCCCAGTTTATATTACAAAAGAAAAAAATTTGGAGATATCAAAATAAGAAAGAAAAAGAAGAAGGGGGAAATCGAATCAGTGCCGGGGCGGCGACGGCGCAGGTGCATGGACGGCGACCGGAGCCGGTTTGCACTGATAGCACTTGGCGAATAACCCGAATGTGTCGACTTGTCTCACAAAATTGGTCATACTCGCCCATCCACCGAACCCGAACCCGACAATCAACACCCATATTACGATGAAGGTATTTATCGCGTACATGGCCGCCCAGCTCGGAATGAAGAACGGAGGCTTCTCGGCGGCGTTCTGTGATCAATTTGCGACGAATTATTAATAACCAATTTACCAAAACTAGAATAAATGAATCAAAATCTCCATTTTTTTTTTAGAGAGGGAGAGTTTGGCTACATGAGGCCAGCTCATAGTACGTTAAATAATGTTACATATAACTAAATTAGAAAATGACTTTCCACCTACAGATGTTATGTTATAGGTAGGATTTCTAAATCCAACATTTAATTCTCTATATATTTTCTTTATATTTCAATTTTTTATTTTATTTATTCATTTTTATTTTTGTACCTATAAATAGTGAGTAGCCTCGGATAAGAAGATTCATCCTCCCCAAAAAAACAGTGCATTTGCTAATTTCTGCCAAGATTTATAGGCTGGTTGGTGAACTTATTTAAAAGGTAGTGAAATAAATTTATATCACATTCTTCAATTAATGCTTATGAAGCTAGAGCCGTATTAAAGGCTTTTATCAGATCTTCTATTACGCTAACTTACCATAAAGGGAAAGTGCTTCACATGAAATTTAACTATGTGCCCCAAATTTAGGGAAAATGCGAACTGATGAAATAAAATACGAGACGAGAACTCTACCTGACGGGCGGAGGCCTTCCGGTAGGTGAGCATGTGGGCGAGGGCCGGGATAATGTAGACAGTGAAGCTGACGAGAAGGGCTCCGACTGCGGAGTTGATGGGGCCGAAGAAGGGGAAGATGATTGCCAAGAACCATATCGGTATCACCACGGGCAGCCTGGCTAGCGCCCTCAGGCACATGCTTCTCGTGTCGTGCATCCCGATCACCTTCTCCCACACGAAGTAGAGAGGCGTGCAGGCAAACCCGAACGTGATAAACTGCACGAATCCAACACAAGAGATTAAGATTAATTGAAGTGGTATATTTGGGTTTGGGGGCTTGAGCCCACCCCAGCACCCCTCAGCCCCACCGCACCGTCGAACATATACCTGATGGATGAGCATGAGGATGACGGCGGCGTCCCTCCATCGGGATTTGGGGAGGAGGGAGAAAGCGTTGGAATGGTTAAGGAGCTGATCGCCGAACGCCCAATAGACGGCGGAGGCCGACGGAATGGTGAGGGTGAAGACATAGAGTGTGGCCACCAAGTAAATGTACTTAAACTTCTGTGGCTTCCACATAGCATGCATTATTTCACTGCAATATCCAGAAAAAAGAACTGACTTTGATAAAGATAAACTGCATAGAAATCCAATTGGTTGGAGAATTGGAAACATTTTACTACAATTATTGTCCCGATCAAATTCAAGACTGCTTTTTTCTTTAAGAGAATGGGGCGCCAGAGGCAGAGCTACTAAGTAAAAAGACGAAACTGCCCTCTGATGTACAGCGTGTAAAAACAAAATGCCCAGGAATAAGTAGCAGGAAGAAAATCAAGAAACTGGCAGACACCTTCTGTAAATGGACTTTTACTGTACAAGTAGTGAAATACTACTATGGGTGGTGAGTAATAATGGATATAACGTTGGTTCTCCCTCTCTCTCTCTCTCTCTCTCTCTCTCTCTCTCTCTCTCTCTCTCTTCCTTTTCATTATCTTTACTAAAGGATAGTTTTAAAAAAAAAAATACTAATAATAATAATTTACTGCTATGATTCTTGTTTATTTTCACACAGCCCCAGCCCCAGGTTACCGGCAAAAAAGCTGCAATAGAAGCCAAGAAGAAGAAGAAGAAAATAAATAATTCAAAAAGAAAAAAAGAAAAAAAAAAAAGCTAGCTTACACAGTAACAGCATGGCCTCCAAAAGTGTAGAGGATGTTGGTGGCGCCGGTGAAGTACAGCACCAGCTTTTTGGGGCCACTGTGTTGAACATCTGCAACCTGTATAAACAATCAAAGAATCAATCTTTTAGTACAGATATTAATCAATAATGCATAATTTTCGATGAATAGAAAATAAATAATGAAATGAAATGAAATTACCTGGCCATGAGCAAGGGAGGCAGCAGTCAAGTACCAGGCAGTGTAAGTGGTCATGCCCAGTCCAAGAAAAGACCAGATTCTGTAGTTGTGGAAGGAGGGGATGAACACCGTGGTGGCGCAGCATGCTCCGAATATGTATGTCCATGTCCTCTTATCCAGGTGATCGTTGATGTAGTATATATTGCTATAATTATTATTTTTTTATAAAGAAATTAGAATTTCTTCATCAAGTTTCAATCTTTTTTACATAACAAAAACAAAATTGAAGATTTTGGAGGTGGTTACACTTACCTAGCACAGGCGATGAGCTGGATAACAGATCCGAAGAGGAGGAAGGTGCAGTTGAAGGCTAGACCCAATGCTTTCCAGTATGGGCCGAGCAATCCATCAAGAACTTCAAACCACTGCATTTTCAGAAAGAATTAAAGTTAAAAATGTTTTCTTTTCTTTAAGGAAAAGAAGAAGAAGAAAAGAAGTCTGGTTTGAAAAGGACAGGACCTGAATAACATGGTTCTTGAAGCTAACACCTTCCTTCTCCTTCCGGCTTCGGTACTCGATGTAGAGGACGCTGATGAGGTAGGCAGTCCAGCTTCCGACGAGGCCGTAGAACACTTGGAAGACGATGCCGGAGACCATTCCCAGTTGGGAGAAGGAGTAAGGGAGCGTGAGCAGCACTTGCGCCACCTGCGGTTAGCCAGTGTGACTGTGTGAGTTTCTAGAGAGAGAGAAGCGAGAAAGGGAGAAGATGGTAGGATTTGTGCGTGTACTTGATTGGAGGAGCAGCTGAACCAGGCGTCCCAGGCGGAGCCGCCGTGCCAGAGGAAGTTGTTTAGGCTGAAAGAGTGATCCTCCTCCTCATCCTTGAGGCCGCCGCCGCCGCCAACGCCGCCGTCGTGTTCGGTGTCGTTCCCGCTGGAGACGATCGCTTCCTCTGCTTGCTTCTGGCTCGACATTGCTCTCGATTCTTCACTACTGTAGGATCACCATGAAAAAACAGAGGCACAATGAGAAAAACTCCTCAGATCCGAAGCTGAGAACAGAAATCACGAACAAAATATTGAAAAGGAGGAAAAAAGAAAAAAAAAAGTTTACTTTTTCAATGATTCTGTTCCTCAAAACGCCGAGATCTCCGAAACTCGGTAAGTAAGAACGGCGGAAGAGAGGAAGCAGTGATAATCAATGTAGAATTACAGTGAATTCCAGCTATAAGGTAGCCTGAATCCGAAACTTAATGCAAGATTTTTCCTTTTCTCTGCGGCTCAAGGCGGTGAGAGAGAGAGAGAGAGCCTCAAAAGCAGCAGAGCTTCAGTGAGGAAAAAAACAGACTTCTTTTTTCCGTTCTTTATAGAGTTTTTAAGAGAGAGAGAGAGAGGGAGGGAGATCTTAATTAGAGTAGTGAGTGAGTAATCAAAAGGGAAAAGACGACTTTCTGCTACTACTAAAGCAGCTGATATATATGCACATTAAAATACTTTTGTAGGGGAGGAGAGGAGAGGGAATTGTGTATTTATTACACTACTCTCTCTCTCTCTCTCTCTCCTATTTCTTTTTCCTTTTTCTTTTTGCTTTTTCCTGTATTTCAGTTTTCCTGTATGAAAATTCTACAATCTCAGAATCCTTCACTGTTTTCCAATTGTGATTTGATCTCTCGCTCTTCGAAGAGGGATAAGTGTGGGAATCGAGAGATTTTTGGGGGTTTCAGTTTTCACTCAATTCATGGATCGGTCGCTTAAACAGAGGAACTCTGTCACAACAAAACCCTGTCCTCTCTCATAAAATAAACAAGAACTATTTCTGGTTTAATTAAGACAAAATTCAAGTTAATTCAAATAATACACAATCATTAATTTCTGTAATAATAAATAAAATAAAAGTGTTGGTGCATGCCGGAAATGGTAATAATAATGCAGAATGTAGTGAAAAAAAGAAGGATAAAAGACATAGTAGTCAGAAGTAATTATGCACATTGGAATTACTTTCGAACATAGAATGATTGAACTTGTTCCAAATAATTGTCGAGTTAATTGAGTTTTGTCTTAAATGTTCGGAGCCATTACCTTTCACAAAAAAATAAAAATTGCTGAAATGTCGCAATTATAAAATAATTCTCCTCCAATCAATTCAATTAATTATTTTTTATTTTAACATTATGCTTTGGATTTTCTCACCTCACCCCTATGATTTTAATCATGTTTTTAGGTGGTCAAATCTAATAACTACCTCGTCAACTTTAAATAAACAATAAATTTAATTTATTCCTCATAAATTTCCACTATAATCGTCGATAATAATGTATTTACCTACCTTTATCGTTTCCTCAAGAAACATGAAGCACGTCTCCCTTTTCAATTTCATGCGTGCAAGGATTGGATTTTGAGGGAAAAGGGAGGAAACTTAAAGCTTAATTTGTTATGAAAAATAATCATTCTTAAACTTTAGCCACCCCTTTTAGACCTCTCCACATTATAAGTACACATTAAAAAGCCTATTTCATATGTTCACACATTTAGGAAACATTTCCTCGTTAAAACAAAATTTTACGGCGAGAAAACATTGTGAATCGCACGTAAAATGTGTTATTAAATTAAATAAGAATTCAATATACTTTTCTCATATCAATTAATTCGTTGATTGTGATCAGCACTTACCGTTCGATATTTACTACTCGTTCAGTCCAATTTTTCTTGAAATTTAATCTATTGTCTTATATTATTATATTTAAAAAATTGTGTCGAAAAAAATGAGACGTACAAGCGAAAAAAAGGAATAATAAAAGAGGCTGCAAAGTGGAAAACGTGAAAGAATGCAATTATCACGTGTAGGCCTTCTTCCAACCAAACCAACATTTGTTTTTTTTTACTTTCAGCCCATTATATCGGTATATCCCTTCCCTTTTCCAGCCTAGCCCAATTTTTTCAGCTCGTCAAATATCTTTTTTTAATGAATATTTAATTAAATTTTTTTATAAAAAAGAAAGAAAAAAGTAAGAAAAATTACAATATATATTTCAAAAATATGAAAATGCTAGCATATTCTATTATTATTATTGTTAATCATTTTAATCTCCTAATTAAATCTCGCCCGTGACTGAAATGGGCAGGCTTCAAATAATTGCTACGGCGTCGTTTGGTCTAAATCAATAATTAAATAAAAATTAAGATCGGCTCAAGCCGCGAGCCGCGAGTCAGTGCTGTCGCTTTCACATTAGAAAAGGTAAAAGAAAGAAAGAACACGCGTAGAACGGAGCCGGAGAGCCCCACCTCGCCGCCGGCTAGCCATTTATATACGCATCTTTACGGCTCGTCATGGCCCGTGAACGGCGCCTAGGCCCCCATGCGTTGAACGCCCTTTTAATTATGCACTAATTTTTTGTTTAATTAATTAATTAAAAATATTATTGGGCATAATTAAAGGAGGGGAAATCAAATCTAGTTAACGAAAAAGCAGGGAGACTTGGATCGTTCTTTCTTTGTAATTAAATTGTGGAAAAAGAAAAGGTGGTGCAAAAATATTCAATATTTCAATAATTAAATAAACTTAAGTTGTTTGAATTGTCGTTTACTTGTAATTTACACGTTCGTACAAATGGTTAGTACTCTACGCAAATGAAATTAATTAATCGATTAATTTAACGTAAGTTTCACACGATTATATGAGGTGTGGAATGAGCGCCACCAGCGAGCGGCAAGGGGTGGTGGCGATAGTGGCGGCCGCCGCCACCATGGAGGCAGGGTGTGGCGTGAATGGGTAGCATAATGGGGCTGAAAGTATTAGCCATGTTAGCCGGAAAATTTGACACGTGGCACCCATCGTTTAGGGTTTTTTGTCGGTAGGCCTTGCATGCCCCCTTCGTTTTAACTACTAATTATTATTAATTCCACTTGTTTTATTTTTGATTAAAAAAAAAAATTATATAGTCTTTTTTTATAAAATAAAATTGTCACTTGATGTTAAATACTACTGTACTTGATCAGGAGCGTATTATTTGCATAGAGTCAATGAAATTCAAATTTTAAAAAAAGAAATAGCAAATCAAATTAAAAGAAAAATAGGTGTTTTTTTTTTTAAAATATCTTAAATAATTTTGCTAGAATTGTGTAAATTGATAGTGATTTGAGTGAATTAAAATTAGGATTGAGGGTGCAGAATTGCTGTAAGGCATGATTTGTTGAATGAAAAAGAATAATTAGTGAAATAATTAGTGGGGGAGGTAATGATTAAGAAAATACTATTATTAGGGCACGAGGGGTGCGGATGATCGGAGGGCCAAGATCAATTTTCGGAATTGTGTTCCGATGTTGCTCCTCACATGGGTCCCTTTTTCTTATATATTCTACCCCAATACTAATACTAATTATTATTATTACTAATAAATACATTAATTAATGATGAGATTACATAAATTAAGAATGAAAGAGTAAAGAATAGATACTCAAAAGGTTTGGTTTTGTAGTTATCCTAGTTTTACATATGTGATGTGTAAATATGCTATGATTTTGAATTATAATATATATGTAGTGATCCATCTGTCCAGTTTATCGTGACATTTTATCGTTCAATCTATGTCTAATTTATTGAATAAAAGTGTCATAATAAAATAGACAAATGGAATCGAGAGAATATATATAAATTTTATATTGGAATGGTGTAGAAGGTAACATTACTTTAAATTTGTTTTGAATAATGGTAATGAAATATTTGAGTGGTCAAAGTATTGGATTCTTCATATATCGAACTGAATTGAGTTGGTGGATTATATGTGTCTACTAATATTCGCGTTGGATTTTGAGTGTCCATGTTTCCCATGCCACCTTTTATTTATATTTATATCAAAACCCTCTTTTAATCTTTCGATCGAGTTTAGCAAAATGTCGTTCACATGCACACTACAACGAGTATATAATGTTTCGTTTTGAAAATGAACAACTTTGAGTAATAGGAAGAAACGAGTTTGCACGAGAAGTAACTTACACAAACAATATAATAAGACAATATTAAACAGTCAAACTTATCATTTTTTAATTGTTTTACATAGTGATCTATTAAAGTGCATATACACCATCTAGGGTTAGCCACTAAAAAGAGAGAACCATATTGTTTTAGAGGGGGATACGTGAAGATATAGAACACATATTGAAATAAGATTCCAATCTTTTTATGTTTATAGTTCCATTAAATTTGTACCTACTTTAACTCTACAAATATCCAATACTAGAAATTTTCGAAATGAAAAGGACTATCACATTGGATGGTATATGGAGAGTGTTACACCCTTTTTGTAATTTTAAAATTTAAATATTGTTAGTCACTCATAAGTCAAAAGGGAATATGGGAATTTACCAACTTCTTAAGACTAATCTCATGCTTATGTCTCATGCCCAATAATTAAACCTCAATCATTATTGAAGCATCCAAAGAAGTAGACACATATCTCTTTAGGCTTCGTTACACATATTTTATTCGTTAATAGTACCGTTGAATCATTCGTGGGCATCGGAGCATTCCTCGTTCTTTAGATACGGCTACATCGATCGTTTGACTTCAAATTAGAAACCCAATAGTCTATGATTGCTCAAGCATTTGAGCAAGCTCATGCAATCATCAAATTTGATGATTAAATCTAAAAACCATTGATGGCTCCTATGCAAAAATGCTCTACTTTTTTTCATTATGGGACTGCTTTTTTGGCATAAACGTGCACAATTTAAAAAATAAGAATCTATAAAATGAATTGTGTACAATAGATGTATACCTAACTTGGACCTTTGATTTGAATAGAGTCCTTGCGGAAAATAAGGAGACGGAAATTGCCTTTTTCTAAAGAATTAGTTACATAATTAATTTTATAGAGGTGGATAATTTATTTTTTGCCCTACTTTCCTTGATATTTACATCTCTCTCTCTCTCTCTCTCAAGCTTTGAAAGGCATCTAAAATGGGATGTGAAATGCGATTAGTGGCTCCAGCTAGATAAGGTGTAAATTAAGGAAAAGTGAAAACATAAAGAAATTACCCTAATTAGGAGTTTGCTTTAGAGGAGTAGTGCACATTATCTTTAGATTTGTATTCTTGTTTTCATAAAGGCTATTAATTCTCACTTCCATACATATGTTCCTCTCTCTCTCTCTCAAACTAAGCTTTGGCAGAGATACAATTATTCACAAATCACTCGCCAGAATCCTATGTTTTTAATCATTTGACAAGCTCTTTCTCTAACAACTTAGGGCCCGTTTGGCTAAGCTAATTATTTCAAAGTGCTTATAAGCTCTAAGTGCTTATAAGATGTTTAAGAGCTTATAAGATGTATGAGAGTAAGAACTTATAAGTTGTTGAAGTGTTTGGATAAAAGAGCTTATAAGCTTGAAGAGATAATAAACAAATAAAATATAAAAATTAAAAAAAATAAAAAAAAAAATATTTTTTTTGAAAATCATAATGTTGTAACATCAAATGGTAGTGTATATAATATAAATATAAAAATAAAATAGAATTATAGTGGTAAATAAGCAAAATTAAAAAAAAAAAAAAAAAAAGTTAGGGTGAAGGAGCTTATTTTTTGGAGTGTTTATAAGCACTTTTTGCTTATTTTTGCATCTTATAAGCTCTTAAGGAGCTTATTTTGCCAAACACATTTAAAGTGCTTATAAGCAGTCAAACAGCTTATAAGCTAACTTATAAGCTTAGCCAAACACCCTCATAATCTCGTGGGTCCCAATTAAGGGATAATCTCTAAATAAATATATAGTAATATGATTCCAATCACCTCAAAAATTGAATCAACCATGCACTAACTGGAATTTAATTTAATTTTGATAGAAATGAAATGAAACGAGTGAATTTTAGAAGTTGGAGAAAAAAATCAAAATTTTGGGATAAGCAACGAAGTGGATTTGGGCCCATGTAATGAAAACGAATGGGCCCGAATATAATTTGTGCCTAACTGTCAAATCCATGACCCTACCCGCTTTAGCTTTCATTACATTACATCAATCCCCATTTATTTAAATCATTCATTTTTCACTCTTAATTTTATTCCCACTTCAATTCTCATCATTAATATTTATATTTTTCAATAACTATTTCAATATACTTTTTATCGACTTATACTAATCATGTCTCTTTTTATTATTATAATGTTAAAATAATAAAACATAATGTAATCAGACGAGTCGAATAGAGTATAAGATTGTTCGCTCGATGTGTCTAACGTAACAATTATCGCGGAGTGCTTAGACTTTGCTTTCATGTATTATGGCATGGGGTTTTCACATGACACAGCTAATTATCAAGGGAATTTATATTTTAATATTTGATTATTCCGTCAAATGTATGCATAAATAATTAGTTAATCAATCAATACCAAAGATCTCGATTAATCATCACCAATTCTTCGTTGGCATTTACTCAATTAAATATAATTGGATCATATTTTGAAAAGTAACAAGAATTAAAATAATTATATTGTGTGTAATTAACCGAATTAAAATTAAAATAAATAAAATCATTTGACGTGATACGAAATTAATTATTGCATATGATTCAAATAAATCCATGAGAGACAAGCACTAATAATTTGTCTCCCCTAAATTATGCCAATATTCTTCTCCACAATTTTCTCATTATACTTTTGTTTCCCTCTCCACTATAAACAGTGTAACAAACTTTGCTTAATAAATTCATCATCATTGCGTAAGCGTGATATAAAATTAAATAAAATCAATAAACGAAAATTTTAAGTCGAGTTTCTTTTATTACTGACTTGTTATATTATAGTAACATATGGCATGATTATACTATATGAAAAATAAAAGGAATCAAGTAGAAAGTTGTAAACAATTTGTAGCAAATAATTAATTAGGAAATTGAATATTATGAATAAGGCTAAGTGGAATGGAAAAGGAAAAACTTGTGGGCTTTCATATCTTGAAAAGACAATTTAGTTGGAATAATTTTTTAATTAGAATTAATGACGGCCATAAGTGAAGGAAAAGTTTGGATAAGTGATGATTTATTTAAACTAATGAAATTAATTAATTAATTAATTAATTTTAGTCAAAAGGTAAAAATTCTAAGTTTTTTTTTTTGTTCTTTCCCTTTAAAATGTCACTTTTAATTTCTTTATCTTCCCCTCGTGCTATTATTTTCTTTCTTTTGTGTCACTCTTTAGAATCTTACTCATTGATTGTCGGGTAAAAAATTAATTCTTTGGAATTTATTAATTTGAGTAATGGCTTAAATTTGTAGTTGTAATTAATTAAAATATTTCACCAAATAATTACTGAGTTTATAGTGTCGCGCAACCACCTACGGCGGCGGCGCCACCGCTTGTGTCGCTGCCATGAAACTCCCCCCTCACCGACAAATTTCACCGGATCGAAGCAATCCCATTTCTAATGCGATTTTAGTATTTCAATGCAGATTTGCATCCATTTCTTGAATTTACAGAGATTAAATACTCCCATTTGGATAAATAGAAATCATAATATAGTAATCTTGACTTTTTTTTCTTAATTTTTTAATCTCATCAGCTGCTGCATGCAGTTAGTGTAATAGAAATCATGGCATTTATAATTTGATATTTTGTGTATTTATTCTTGATTTTTTTTATGTGATCGATGTTACTCTATAGTAGTACAATAATAATACTAGATATGAAAATAAATTTAATCCAAGTTGTGGAGATTGTTGAATCAGATGTGGTCCGAAGCAGTCAGTAGACAGCTAGTGTATGAATAAAATTCAAGCATTCATAACTTTCATGTCGGAATTCCAATTATTAATATACACTCCCTCTCCTCCGATTATTTCTATTTAGCTCGTTTGTTAAATATATGAATGAATGTATGAATGGTATAAAACGATGGAATAGGTTATAAATGAGAAGAAACGAAGGGGTGATATTATTATCGTATAGACTTATATATATATATATATTGTGTTGTTTTTATTTCTTTCTTTCTTGGATTAAGTGTGATTAGATTTTGAAACAAGTTGAAAGGGCATTAATGTTTTAAGTGATTGAAGAGTGAGGGTACATTACATATATAGTTATAAATAAAAAGAGTTGGAGAGTATATATCCCTTTCTGAAAGAGAATAATTGCTCCTACAATGAGTTGAAAACCCCCTTCAATCTTATCCAAATACCCTTCATTATTAGCTATAGAGTATATATATTTAATTTTATTTCCGCTGAAAATTAAAAGAATTAATGGCCACAACACAGCGTACTTATCGTTTTCTACGATTATATAGTAGTATTCATCAAACCTCTGCATGCATGTTGGTCGGATACTGGTATAATCATATATATACATGCAATCAATCAATTATATTAACAATTTCTACAAATAAAATTTCGTATATAATACTAGTTTCTTTCTAGTAGAAGATCCAAATATAAACAGACGTGTGCATAAAGTGCAGACATGCATACAAAATTTTTATACATGAATACTATATAATAATATAGTATAGCTTTTTTGGGAGAAAATAAAAGAAAATAAATTATAAAATATGTTTATTCGAATGCCAAGAACACACACACACACACACATTGGTGCGTGTGACAATTGTCTGATGTTTGAAGAACAGTGATATATTTGATGTACTACTTGACATACACAATATCTATGTATTACCTCCGACACACACACGAAATTAGTATTTATGGCTGGAGTTAAAATGAAATGAGAATTATAAATAAGTTAAATAAAAAAATTAGTATAGTGTACTTATAGGCATCTTGACTGGATTATGGGTGAGATATATGTTTTAATTAGGGAGAATCTTGTAACGTCTATAGCCACATTAATGATTATCATCAAATTAATAATATTATATTACTCCAGTAGTGTAGATCGACGAATAATGAACCTAGTCTGAATAATTAATTAGCAAAAGGACGTCTAGTTTTTCAATTAGGATTCGTTTTTAGTTACTTTCTTATTAATATTATGACTTGATGATTGAGGATTCGATACATAATGCTCCACATGGCTCGTACTATACGACTTTCAAATTATTATTTGAATCTGTGTATTTCAACAATATTTAAAAGCCACCCTAAAAAATATATTAAAGATTGTTGCATCATCACTGTCATATGTGAGCACAATAAATACAATATGTCTACAATGAATCGGAGATCATTTCTCACACAGTTATAAAAACTACTTGTCGTCCCCTTCAATTGTTTTGAACTGAAAAGTGCAGTACAATCAAAGATTGCAATACCTTGAATGCTACTCGAGTGCGGTAGAGTAAGGTCCAATCGACTAGTTGAGTTAATGTCACAAACGTTAATAATATATTGAAAATCAGCATCAATATATAGTACTACTATGCTACTATAATCTTATTAAGTAAATAAAAAATAAAAATCAATTTCCGCTATGAAAAATATGGATACATTTGAATAAAATTGGGCCCTGTTTTAGAACATAGCCCACTAACAAACTTCTTCTTACATCTCATCCTAGCGGGGCCCATTACCTCGCTACAACGTCACCTTGCATAATACATATATACATCGAATGTGTATGAATTCCTAACTCAAGTCAAGTCCATATATAATTATAAATGAAGAATAAGTTAACATTCATCGATTTCAGATTTTTTTTTTTATCTAAAAAAATCTTACTAAATTAAAAAAAAATAGTAAATTGAGGATATTTATTTTGATAGTGAAATAAATACGTTAAGGGGCCTTGTATGTAAATGAAATAATGGAATGAGAAAACATAAGGCACCACAAAATTGGGGTAGATAAGCGAATGGGGCCTATAACGATTTTGGATTCAATTCAGCCCAAAAGCGTGTTTCTTCACTGCTTAGCTGTAAAGGCCCACTCTCCTTCCAAATATTTCTAAGACTACAAATATCAGTGCCCTTTAGAGGCCAACCCCAACCTTTAGAATTAAAAAAATAAATGTAAATTGATTTTGAAGGTTGGATAGGGCCAACCACAGACCTTCTCAAAACGCCCCCAACCTTTTTCTTGCGTCACATTTTTTATTTCTTTTAATTTAATTTTTTATCTTATCAATATTTTATATATTTATTCTCCCTTATCAACTTGATTTTATTTGGATAATGAAATAAAACATTTTTCGTTTAAAATATTTTTGAAAAAAAAGATAAATATGTAATAATTCGTAAAATAAAATTTCCTATAAATAAAGATTATAATTTAGGTAATATTTGTTCGTATTTTGTAAATACTTATTTTCTCATTCTTTTATTTTTAATTACTATTAATTAAACATAATTAAATTATTACTAAAATTTATATTAAAAAAGTAATATATAATGTTGAGGTTGGGTGATTGGTATGGTCATAGATAAACATATGAAAACAGAAGTAGTTGAGATTGTATGAATAGTAAATTAGTAGAAGAGAGAGAAATTGATATAATAATGTAAAGGTTGGATGGTTGAGGTCGTTGATAAAGATAGTCTAAGGGCCCTTTTTGATTTTTGATTTTTTTTTAACTTCAAATTTCCCATTTTTTTTTAATTTGATTAAAAAAATGAATTCCGAGGTTTAGAAGGATTTCGGGCGTGTGGAAAATAATAATAATAATAATAATAATAATAATAATAATAATAATAATAATAATAATAATAATAATAATAATAATAATAATGTTTTAAAATAAATAAATAAAGGGAAATAGAAGGTGGGAGGGAGACAAGTGTGGTCAAAGAACTTATCTGAAGACAGACATGCTAAAGAAGGGACGGACCTCTACTCGTGCATGTCACGTGCCTTTCTTATTCAGACATTATATCATTATTCTTACTGCACGTCCAACATTTTCAAATAACTAATTTTATTTAAATTTAATTCACAGTTTATTGAGCTATATATTAAGCTATTGGAGGAGTATTTTTTTAAATTAAATTAAGGTTTTTTTTTTATTTATTTAGAAAGAAACTTATATTCAGGTTAATTAATGTGGAATATATGGATGATATAAGTGTAAATTATAGGTTGGAGCCTAGTCATATGTCATAGTAGTAAAATGATAGTAGACATGTTGATACCTCATATCAAAATATCAAAGATTTTATTGGATTGGGTGGGACAACCTTACTAGTATATTCCAATTCTCATGAATACCCCTCTACTTTCTGATATTATCCTTTTCTACCCTTGCGGCATATTCCTGTACGTTCTCCGTCTCTGTGTGAAATATTTTTATTTAACTTTAATACGTAACTATGTATATTTTTACATTAAAATACCATTTAATCATAAACGTATTATTACGAATGAACGGAGGAAGTATCTGACCTGAAAATTGCAAAAATAGTGTGTGAAAAGCTTTAGAAGCTTTTGGTCTTCCTTTATTCAAGATTTTATGGCCTATATAAAGTACTTTAAGAGGGCACATATCCATTAGCTTTTTGAATGAATTTTGTGAAACTATTAGGTTGACCTCCAAATATTTATCATGATTAAAAAAGTGGACCTCTTATTTAAAATCCCACCTCAAGAGATGATAAGTTAATCATGAATTTAGTTACTAAATTTACCAATTTTTTTGAATCTTTTATCATGCATTATTATCAAGGGAGACATATAAATGTGCATTAATGAAGAGGGTTTTAATTCAAATTTTCTTCTTTGATCTTCAAAGAAAAAAAACTTAGGATGTAAGAAAATGTGAGTTTGGTATAGTGGGAGGTGTTGGTGAAATTAGAGATTTGTCATTTCATTCCTGCTAAGGCTAGTTTGAGGGATTGTGGCAGACATCAAGAAATTGGGGCAACCACATTTTGACTCAAAATATTTGGTGCTTGAACGAAAACAGATATTTTTTCATGACACGTGTCAATTCATAGCGCACTTTTTACACTCTTTTGAATATTCTTCTCTTTTTATCAATGCCTTTTTCTACCTGAGGAAAGAACCAAGGAAAACTACTCCCTTTTGGGCCATATATAATTGGGCCAAACACAAAAGAAAATACTCTCTTGGGCCACATATTATTGGGCCAGATAGAAAGAAAATACTCCCTTTGGGCTGCATATATAATTGGGCTTTTAATGGGCCCATTTAAACAAGTTGGAAAAAAAATGGTTGGAATTTAGTTTAGGGTAGGTGAAAGAGACTGAAATTGAACTCTATTATAGTGTTAGATTTGACTAGAAATTTAAGTTTAGGTCCCAAAAAAAAAAAAAAAAAAGGTTTGAGGAATAACAACGACTTATTCCAATAAATTCCGGCTGGTTATTAGGGTCGATATTTGGTGTGACACAACTGTTTGGGGGTGTTAATCATATATAACTAGATTTTTTTATTTATCAAATTTAATTTGATAGTAAAGAAAAAGAAATACAAATCTGCCGCATAAGTTGGTGTGACCAAACCAAAGGCTCAACAAATCTAGGGAGGTGCTCAATATTAATCCATTAACCCCAAAATATAAATGGTTTACACTTTACCAACTTATTTTATTTTATTTTTAATACTTTCTAGAGTGAGAAAAGGAGTCATTTTAACATGAATCTCACCCACAAATTTGTCCGAATAAATATGATTAATTGTTATGTATATTTAAACGAATTTATATTGCCTCTCAAGTCCCAATCAATTAACAACGAGTTTAGACATATATAGCGACAAAATATTGGAATTATTTTATTTTATTTTATTTTATTTTTTAATTTTTAATTTTTAATTTATTTTATTTTTTTGCATGTAGTCCAAATCCAAATGGCAAAAATTCCATGGCCTAAACTTTTCCTTCACTCAATTTCAATTTAAGCTAAATAGAGTGCTTTTTTTCCTGGTCAGAGTTACAAATCTTTATGTAAAATCTGGAGATTATATTCTCACCTTCTTCCTTGCTTGTCTCTCTCTCTCTCTCTCTCTCTAAAGAAATTCATCTACTTCTGGAATCACCGCATAATACTAGAACTACTTTGTTAGTTATTCAAATAAAATTCACCCCAAACCAATACTTGTAAATAATACTTGTAAATAGGAATATATTTATATGTTTAATAATCGCATTTAGTCTAGCTTGGACAACATTTCACGTGGCAATCGCATGAGAAATAATAAATAAATAAATAACCCATATAATGAGAGTTCAGTATCGAATATAGTTGGTGCATGTTTTGACAAATGGAGGAATTTCCACACTACGAAATCCATAAATTAGACGAGAATTTTCAGATTTTCCAAAACCGTGGAATTTAATTGCTTTCAAGTTAGCTCTTTCCTTTCTTCATAAACACGATATATTAATATTAGTATTTATTATAATTGGTGTGTGTTTTTGTGTGGTAGTTGACGACAAATCTAACTGCTTTATTCTTGGTTTAGAGGCTAAACATTACAAAAGCTTGTTTTTCTGTTTTTAGTTCCAAAATAATGAACCCACAAACCAAATCTTCTATTACATTTATGTGTTGCATTGACGGATGGTTTTAGAAATATTTTCGATACATAGCGATCGTTCGTAAATACGAGATTCGATAAAACGTTGAATGATATGTTTGAAAGTTATGGAGATTAATTGTTGCCACCGCCTTATTTGATTTCCCCATATCTTAATTTACACTCGATTGGCGAATCACAAATATATCAATGGCGATACTGAAAAATATTTTCTGTAAATAGGTGCAATTTTAAGCGGTCCATATATTTCCCATGCACTAACAAAAAGAAAAATAACAGTTTTATTTATATTTATTAAAAAAAAATGCATATATTACGATTTTTTTTGTAGAAGAAAAACTACGTTATTTTGGATATATATATTTAATTTGAAAGAAAGATTCTAATTACATTGCAAGAAAATTACCTAGGACATTTATTTTGGTAATTACTAATTACCGACATTTTTTTTTAATTTTATATATGCGTGGAATATTGTTAGTGACATTAAATGATTGAATAAGCTCAAAGGGTAATCTATTAAATTAAAACGGTTGAAGGTCAACATGTAATTATAATGGGCGTCTCGTCTCATTCACTCGCATTGTACATACCCATAATCCTTTATGCAAATTCATATATACCATACCCGTCTCACCTGTGCCGATATATTTGACTGCGATCAATCTTCTACAATGCTAGGAGGGGCCGGTCCATCCTGAACCCGGCTTAAACACACCCTTTTAGCGTATAATTTGTCAAGTCATCGTGAATCAAGTCGATACTTTTGATCACATATACTAGCACTCCGTATTAAGTTATTAGCTATCTACTCCGTCTACTACTAGATCAGCACGCACATATTTAGAATAGTTTTGTCAATTTTAGACGGCCCAAATCGAAAGCAAGCCGGGCCCATTTCAATGTAGGTTATTTCATTTCACTTGGTACAAAGCCCACGTTGTCAATGAAATGGAATTGATATGCAAATAGCTAGTCACTCAAATATCAAAATATTGAACATTTTCACTAGAATGTCGATTTATATGTACTTCAAATTTCAAATCAATTTAATACTACTATTACTATATATATATTGAATGAATTTGTCAGAACCTTTTTTACTCATTGAGTAACTATTTTCATTTCTTTTAGCACCACTACACTATTTCCCCTAAATTATTAAATAAAATAATTAGAAACTTGACAAGAACTTACATAAATGAGGAATTAAATACTTTTTTTAATTATAAAATCATAATTGAATAACTAAAAATATAAAATTTAAATAAAAGGTCGTGTAAGGTGGCATCAAAGAAAAACTAAAAAGTAGGCTAATTGAATGTTGTTCACAACTGCCACCAATTTAAACTAATTTCCAAACCACCCAATCATATTTCTTGAATAAAAACTTTATATTAAAAAAATATAATAAAAATGATATTCCATTTACAATGAGCCACATAACAATTTCATTTTGCAAAACCACCAACCACCTTTTCTCCCCCATTCCTTTTTAAACCCCCTCTCCTCCTCCATGTACCATAACTAGCTCACACACTTCGCCCCATCAAGAATCCCACAACCCTCTCTCTCTCTCTCTCTAGAAAGAAAATGGTCTCCCATGATCGGCGATTCGAGCCGATAACGAAATGCCGAGCCGGGCCCCGGTCGGACCAGACCGTGGCGGCCGATTTGGACGGAACCCTACTCCGGTCGAGCAGCGCCTTCCCTTACTTCATGCTCGTCGCATTGGAAGCCGGCAGCCTTATCCGTGCCCTTCTCCTCCTAGCCTCGGTCCCGTTTGTCTACTTCGTGTACGTGTTTGTGTCGGAGTCCCTGGCGATCGAGACGCTTGTGTTCATCGCCTTCTCCGGGCTTAAGGTCCGAGAGATCGAGCTCGTGGCCCGGTCCGTCCTCCCCAAGTTCTACGCGGAGGACGTCCGCCCCGACTCGTGGGACGTGTTCAACTCCTTCGGGAAGAGGTACATCGTCACCGCGAACCCTAGGATCATGGTGGAGCACTTTTGCAAGAGCTACCTCGGGGCGGATAAGGTCCTCGGGACGGAGCTCGAGGTCACGAAGTCGGGCCGGGCCACGGGCTTCGTGAAGAAGCCCGGGGTGCTCGTCGGGCCCCACAAACGGATGGCCGTCGTTCGGGAATTCGGGCCCGACATGCCCGATTTAGGCCTCGGTGATAGAGAGACTGATCACGACTTCATGTCCGTATGCAAGGTCAGTATATTTCTTTAATTTCGATCACAAAAATTAAATTCGTTAAATTATAAAATTTGGAAGATTTTTTTTTTTTTTGTTAGACTAGTGATGATGCGTGAGTTGAATGGAATTGAATTTTGACTAGTGATTTTTGTTGAAAATATAGTGAAAATGAAATTAGGTGAGTTTGTTGAGATTTTATTTAGAAATTTTGTGATTTCCTTTTATGAGTGTTAATTTATATTTTTGTAGAGACATAGTTATTAAATGACCCCATGCATAATTCACGCTGCCTTGCGTTGACGGTTTTTTAATTGTGACAAGATTTTTTTTACGGTCGTTGTTTTAAATATTCATATAAAAAGTATTGTGTTTTATAATTTTTTATATCTATTTTGATGTAATATCTTACATCAAAGCAGTTGTAAACGATATAAATTGACACTAGCTTACATACTTGAATTAATTATTAAATAAATTGGTGAAGTGAATTACATTACACTTGACCCTCATGAGTTTCCAATTCAAGAAACTTTGAAGAATTGAATATAGTTTACTTATGATGTCTATAAAAGTACAAATATGCCACTGGATACGAATACAGGAGGGATACATGGTGCCTCGGACTAAAACCGAAGCTTTACCGAGAGAGAAGCTTCTTTCTCCGATCATCTTCCACGAGGGGCGGTTGGTGCAGCGTCCGACTCCGCTCGTCGCGCTCGTTACCTTCCTGTGGTTGCCGATCGGCGTCGTTTTGTCTCTCATTAGGGTTTACCTTAACATCCCTCTCCCGGAGAGGATCGTGCGCTACACCTACGCTATGCTTGGGATTAAGCTCATTGTCAAGGGTACCCCTCCGCCGCCGCCCCGCCCGGGACATGGCGGCGTGCTATTCGTGTGCAACCACCGCACCGTCCTCGACCCGGTGGTCACCGCCGTGGCCCTAGGCCGGAAGATCAGCTGCGTGACCTACAGCATCAGCAAGTTCTCGGAGCTCATCTCCCCGATAAAGGCGGTCGCCCTCTCGAGGGAGCGCGACCGCGACGCCGCCAACATCAAGCGGCTGCTGGAGGAGGGCGACCTCGTGATCTGCCCGGAGGGGACGACGTGCAGGGAGCCGTTCCTCCTCCGGTTCAGCGCGCTGTTCGCCGAGCTGAGCGACCGGATCGTGCCGGTGGCGATCAGCACGAAGCAGAGCGTGTTCTACGGCACGACGGCGCGTGGGTACAAGGTGCTGGACCCGTACTTCGTGTTCATGAACCCCCGGCCGACGTACGAGATCACGTTCCTGAACGAGCTGCCGCCGGAGCTGACGGTGAGGGGAGGGAAGACGGCGATCGAGGTGGCGAACTACATACAGAGGGCGGTGGGGGGCACGCTAGGGTTCGAGTGCACGAACCTCACGAGGAAGGACAAGTACGTGATGATGGCGGGAACGGACGGGCGCGTGGAGTCCACGAAGAAGGAGAAGGATTTCGAAGAGAAGAAGAATTAAAGAAAGTGATTTAATTAATTAATTATTGGATTGGATTTTATTGTTAATTGTGGGGTTTTGTTTTCGAAATTTAGGTTAAGTTTGTGGGTTGTGAGAGAGAGGGCGATCGTACGTGCATGCATGGCTCCAAAAATAACACTCATCATCATCATAATCAATATGTATATTGTTCTTCTTCGTTTTAATTAAGTGATTGATTAATACTATTATTTTTAATTGCTTATTATTGTCAAGTATTTTTGTGTATTCTAAAATGTAAAATTAACATTGAAAAGGGTATAATATTAGGCTGTAATTCTTGATGGAAAAAGAGGAATATAAAACAACATAGTATTAAGTTAATTAGAAATGTAGTTAGCATTGATTTCAATAAAAACGGTGACAACCCAACGCCTTTTTAATGCATTTATTATGACTTCAATTATTGACAAATAAATAAATAGGCTTTATAGATTTATCAAATTAATAACTATAGTGATGTTTTGTAGTACTAGTAGCTACTAGTGTACACTCACGCAAAAATTAATTAATGTGGTCACCTAATTTTGCGAATTTTATGTAAAAGACGGAGCAAATGCAATAAGGCGTATTGGTTTGGACCTTGGATATTTATGGCCTATATTAATTTGGGCCATATTTCACGAGTGGTTGAATTAATTAATTAATTTGGACCATATGTGAAGTCGTAATTTTCAGTGATGCTATTCGGCCATAATGTGGCCGGCCATAATTTAACTTGTTTTATTTTTTATAATATCAAATAATTTATATATTTATGCCAAACTTTTTTAGATTATAAAATACTCAAAAAGTGATACTCCGTATTTTTTACGTATTTTTTGAAATTAATCTTTTAATTATTTGATAATTTTTACTATTTTAAAGTATTTTTTAACCTTTTTTACCTAAAAAAATGAAAAAAAATATGTAATTTTTGGGGAAAAAATATTTTTAAATTAAAATATGAAAGTAATAAATTATTGTTATCATTTACAATTTTTAAAATTACAAAAAATATGAAAAATATTGTTGTGTGTCTTGTTATGATAAGAGAGGAAAAGATCAAAGATTAGCTCTGGTACCATCTTGTTATGATAAGAGAGGAAAAGATCAAAGATTATGGAAGAACTCATTGTATTGATTGATTGTTTACGGTAATGGGTAATCCTCTTATAGGGGATTGCCCAAGATACATAAGGAAAGTAAATCACCTAATTTGTGGCTCGATCAATTAGCCACAATCTCTCCTAATCATATCTTTCCATACACCAAATTCTAACACTCCCCCTCAAACTAAGTAACGGCATCTCCGAGACTTAGTTTGTCAAGTACTTCCCTAAAAACTTTAACATGTACTGCTTTAGTCAAGATATCAGCAAGCTGGTCTTCGGATCGGACGAACGGAAGTTCGATAATCCTCTGATCTATCTTTTCTCTGATAAAGTGTCGATCAATCTCCACATGTTTTGTCCTCTCATGCTGGACAAGATTTTCTGCAATGCTGATGGCCGCCTTGTTGTCACAGTAGAGTTGACTGGTTTTCTTCGGAGGACATCCGAAGTCACTAAGTAATCTCCGCAACCATAGGATTTCAGTTATTCCATGCTTTGCTCCACGAAATTCTGCCTCTGCACTGGACAATGAAACCACCTTTTGTTTCTTACTCCTCCAAGTGACCAAATTCCCCCCCACAAAGGTGAGGTATCCTGTCGTAGATCGGTAATCAACATGATTGCTCCCCCAATCTGCATCAGTGTATCCCTTGATCTCGAGATCCTCTGATTTTCTGAGCAATACGCCATACCCGGTAGTTCCCTTAAGATATCGCACAATCCTAAGGGCCGCCTCCATGTGATCTTCCTGCGGGTTGTGCATGAATTGACTGACAACTCCAACATCGTATGTAATGTCTGGTCGAGTATGAGCAAGGTAAATGAGTCTCCCCACAAGTCTTTGGTACCTCCCTTGGTCAGTACTCGGAGCTCCCTCAACAATCTGTAATTTATGATTCACTACAATTGGAGTGTCAGCTGGTTTGCAATCGAGAAGGCCTATCTCTGCTAGCAGATCCAAAATATATTTTTTCTGCCTCAGAAATATCCCTTTCTCAGACCTTAGAACTTCAATTCCGAGAAAGTACTTCAGCTCCCCCAGATCTTTCATCTTAAATTCTTGAGAGAGATTTTTCTCAAGTTCCTTCATTTCCTCGGGGTCGTCCCCGGTGATAATCATGTCGTCCACATATATAAGAAGACATGTTATCCTTTTTCCTCCCTTCTTCAAAAATAGAGTATGATCTGCATTACTTTGCTTGTAGCCATTTTTCTTCATTGCTTGGCAAAACCGGCCAAACCATACTCGTGGTGATTGCTTTAATCCATATAATGTCTTCTTCAACTTGCAGATCTGTCCCTCTTCAAACTCTTCAGAAAAACCAGGTGGAACTTCCATATAGACATCTACACCCTGCTTTAGTTCTCCATGCAAGAAGGCATTTGTAACGTCAAATTGATGTAGAGGCCAATCTTTGCATGCCGCAACAGCCAACATAACTCGAACTGTACTCATCTTTGCAACAGGGGAGAATGTTTCATCATAATCGATTCCATATACCTGGGTATACCCTTTCGCCACAAGTCGAGCCTTGTATCTCTCAATCGATCCATCTGATTTCCTTTTGATAGTAAAAACCCACCTACATCCTACTGGTTTCTTTCCTCCAGGTGGCGGCTTGCATTTCTCCCACGTCTGATTCTTCCTGAGAGCATCCATTTCAACTTCCATAGCCTTCCTCCAATGAGTATGCGTCAAAGCTTCAGCCACAGAGTGAGGGATATCTTCTGCATAAAGGGCAGCTTCAAATACTCTCGCCTTCTCAGTCATCTTGGCTTTTCCGGAGTTAGCAATGGAGTATAGTGTCTTCCGTCCTTTCCATTCTGGTGAGTACCTTTTTGGAGGAACGCCTCGATTACTTCTTGGGGGCAGCACTCTCGGTGGTGTATCCTCTATCGACTCCAGCTCCACACTACTATCAAGGTTAGTCTCAAAAAACTCATCACCGGAAATAATATCATTACTCACCTTAGGAATATTGGTCGGGGAATCCGGTGAACCAGGAACACTAACCTCCACGGACCCCACATTAGTATTGGAGACATGCTCAGTAGTAATGCTAACACCCTCTTTTGGTTCTCCCTCTTGACTTGGCATTGATTCATGGTGAGGATGACTAGGACTGATAATGGACGGATCAGATTTGAGACTTTCGGCTAGAGTTAACCAACTTAGTGAGTCTATTTCACTCTCCCCCTGACTACTAAGTTGGTTATAGAAGAATTCAGATTCAAGAAAGTCACAATTCATGGTGACAAATATTTTCCTTGTTTTTGGGTCATAACAACGGTATCCTTTTTGGTGTACACCATATCCAACAAACACACATTTGATCGCACATGGGGATAACTTTGTACGTTCATTCTTTGGAATGTGTACGAACACGGTGCACCCAAAAATTTTAGGTTTAAGGGTAAGAGGTAAAGGTATGGCACATTGGGTGGATAAGATATGGAGAGGTGTATTTCGGTTAAGGCTTTTGGTTGGTAGACGGTTCATAGTATAGACGGAAGTAGCAAGGGCTTCGGGCCAAAAAAAGGTTGGAACTCTTGATTCAATAAGTATAGCTCTAGTCATTTCAAGGAGAACTCTATTTTTCCTTTCAGCTACCCCGTTTTGTTCAGGAGTATGTGGACAGGTGGTTTGATGTATCATGCCCTTTTGAGAGATAAATTCTTTCATTTGGTGATTGACATATTCCCCCCCATTATCAGAACGAAGAATTTGGATATCTCTGTGATATTGGGTTTGGACAAATTTGTAAAACGAGGTGAATTTTTCAAATACTTCAGATCATACGAGAGCAATCATCAATGAAAAGCACGAAGTATTTATACCCCCCTCCACCCAAAACAGGTGCAGGGCCCCAGACATCCGAGTGAATAAGGGAAAAAACATGTTCTACACGTGTATTGTTAAAGCCATAAGACTGCCTATGACTCTTAGCAAGTAAACATGCATCACAATCTAAATGAGAAATTTTAAATTTTGGAAATAGAGTCTTAAGGTAACCTAAGGAGGGATGCCCTAGTCGCCGGTGCCATAACCAAGCCAGTCGATCAGGTGATCCACGAGTTAGCAACGCATTACTTTGTTGAGCTATCTCGTCCACATAGTAAAGCCCGTCTCGCTCAGTGCCATGGCCAACTATCATCCCCGTCCGGATATCCTGTAACATACAAAAAGAGGGTTGCATCAGCAGTGTACAGTTAAGCTCCTTTGTAACATGGCTAACCGACAGCAATTTGTGAGCCAGAGATGGCACATAAAGACAATTTGGAATTCTCAGGGTTTCCGAAATTTTGATCGTTCCTGTCCCTTGAACCGGAAGCAGTTCACCATTGGCAGTTTGAACATGATTTTTCTTTGCCTTATATAGCCCGTCAAAGTCCGACAACTCAAACGACATGGTGTCAGTGGCACCACAATCGAAGATCCAATCTCCATCGCGATAAGAGTTTATGGAAGTTGAGCAAGCTGTGGAGATATGCTCAAGAACAGAAAAACTATTTTTACATAAAGTTCCTTGTCTAGGGAGAAAGAATGCGTTACCCTCGTCTGTAACTCTAGTCGACATACCCCCTTTCAACAACCCTGCTACAGCTTTGGTCCTTCCTACCTCCGACGTTCCTGCTGCTTCCTCGCGGCTACCAGTGGAAGGTCCACTGATGTTGCCCGCTGTTCCGGCGGTGCTGACGACGTGATTTGCGGTGGCGGCGGGGCGCATGTCCGGAGTTCTTGCGGCAACCGGTGACTGGTTTCTAGCGCTCTGATTTGCCCGTTTCTTCTTCATGTCTTCCCACCACTCTGGATAGCCCACTATAAGGAAACATTGTTCCTTAGTATGTTTCCTTCTTCCACAGTGAGTGCAAATCAGTCGATTTTTATCCTCTCCTTCCTGCCGAACGTCTCTGTCTCCTCGGAATGGAATTTGTGCCGGCCGTCCTCCTCCGCGAGCAGCGAGACCAGCGCCTATTCCTCCGTTCGTCGTGTCAATGGCTTGGGGTTTCAAGACCCCATCGTTGGTAGCCTCCCTCCGAATGGTAGCGTAGGCATCTCGTACAGACGTGAGAGGATCCTTTTTGAGGATTTCCCTCCTGGTAACCTCATGGTTATCATTAAGCGACATCAGAAATTGGAACAGACGCACCTCTTGTCTCTCTTTGTTGTAGATGGTAATGTCTTCTGGATCCTTCATTGGGTTCGGCTTCTTTCGATCGATGGACATCCAAAGGCTTTGAAGCCTATTCCATAACTGTTCAAGGCTCATGTCTCCTTGTCTCATATTGCTAGCTTTCCTGTGAAGGTCATAAACTTGGAGAGTATCTCCTCCGCTGCCATAGGTCACGGCCAACCCTTCCCATAGATCTCGTGCAGTAGGGTATTGTGATACCTCGTTAACTAGGTCTGGTTCCATGTTGTTGATGATCCACCCAAAGACACAATGATCCAGCGTTTGCCATGTCTCGAAGCCTGGATCGGACTCTGTTGGTGGATCTGATGTGATGTGAGAGATTAATCTTTTGCCTCCAATTGCTCGCTTAATCAGATTTGCCCAGAGTGGGTAATTGTCTCCTGATAACTTGGTCGAGACAATTACTTCCCCCAGATTTTCGACGTTCACCGTGGGTTGCTTCGCGGTGATCGGTGTAGTTTGCAGAGTTCGAAGAAACTCCGCAAACTTCAGTGCGATGTCTTCAGTAGAGACTGTTTCCACCAGACTATTGTTTCCTCCCTCTGACATTGCTCTCTTCTGATATGAGGACGGTGATGAATTTATAATTTGAGTCCCTTTGAATCTTTGTCCTGCTCTGATACCATCTTGTTATGATAAGAGAGGAAAAGATCAAAGATTAGCTCTGGTACCATCTTGTTATGATAAGAGAGGAAAAGATCAAAGATTATGGAAGAACTCATTGTATTGATTGATTGTTTACGGTAATGGGTAATCCTCTTATAGGGGATTGCCCAAGATACATAAGGAAAGTAAATCACCTAATTTGTGGCTCGATCAATTAGCCACAATCTCTCCTAATCATATCTTTCCATACACCAAATTCTAACAGTGTGGCCGGCCACATTATGGCCAAATAGCATTATTGTTTCCCTAATTCGTCTACTATGGTTTTATTTCCAAAAAAGAACTAACATGTCAATAGTCTTCCTTCGGTATCTAATACTCCCTCGATCTTATTCATAAAGAGATAAATTATATTTTCGTCTTATCCACTCAAATAAGGAGATTATCTTAAATAGCCAAATTTTTACTTTCTAAAATTCATTCCCACTACTTTATCTATCATCAATCTCGTCTTAATTCGCATATTGAATAATTTACGATGATACTTTTATTAAATAAAGTATACGCATATTTTGAACAATAAAATATTATTATAAAACAAATAGAGAGTAGTAGAATACAAAAATTCAGATTACAAAGAATAATAGTCCCATTGGGTGGGGGGCTTACTCCAACTCTCTCTATCAAAATTTCAATGTGAACGATAGCCTATTGAGTTAGGCCACGTGTTGGCCAGCTGCACCCAATAATTCATTTAAATTATTAATCCACCAATGGCAATTTCCCTGGACCATACGGCTTTTGCATTAAATAAATCACCCTTTTAAAACAAATACTACTACTGTACTTACTTATTAGGGAATTAATTTAAATCACAGTAATGAGAGGGACCCCCATTTATTATGTAAAACAGAAATTTACTCTAATTCCTTCCAACTTCTTAAGCCTTTATTTTTGGGCTGGTACAAATGTAGGCCAACTGGATTTTGGGCCTTTTGTTTCGGATTAGCCCATATTATATTTCACTTTGATTGGGCTGGGCTGGGCTGGGCTAGTGCATTCAGTAGGCCCATTTGAGTTTGGGCCATTTGTTTCGCTTCGGCCCATATTATGTTTTTTTTAGAATGGGCTGGGTTGGGCTGAATTTTATGTGTATTCCATAATTTAAATACTCCTCATTACCCTAATTAAGCACACTCTCTCTCTCTCTCTCTAAATCGTGTTAACAATCACAGCATAATACTAATACTGGAAGAACTTTAGAAGAAAAGTCCAAATCATTCTTACATAAGTATTTTTTTAATTGAAAAAGATAAGTAATTACTGTAAATTTATCAAAGGAATGGGAAGGATGCAGTAGTAATTAAGTAAAGATTGAATCTTGTTTTACTTTGAAGATGCTTCAAGATGACTGTATTTACACACACGAGTACAAATCTTTCCAATAATTCCAATCCTGACCTAAATTCCCCCCTCGAAACCGCCGCAGATGAACGGCCCTAGTTCCGCCGCCGGCGAACGCATCAAGCTCAACGTTGGTGGCAAGCTCTTCGAAACCACCGTCTCCACTCTCCGCTCCGGTGGACCGGATTCCCTCCTTTACGCTCTCTCGAGCCGGTCGGCGCATGATCCGGTCTTCATCGACCGCGACCCGGAAGTCTTCTCCGTCCTCCTCTCGCTCCTCCGCTCCAACCGCCTCCCGTCCACCGCCAAGAGGTTTTCGAACCAGGAGCTCATCGACGAGGCGCTCTACTTCGGTATCGAGTCGCAGCTCAGGGAGGCGCTCGCGCCGAGCCGGCTTAATGGGATTGACGCCTCCCTCTTTACCACTGTGAAACCCTCCTCCGACGGCGTCGTTTCGGACTTCAACGCCGTAGAATCCGACGGGTCGTTGTGGGTGGCCCACGGGGGTCAGATTACGGTGTATGATTGGAATCTCAGCCACACGGCGACGGTGAGGACGCATTTGGATTTCATCAGTTCGGTGAAGAGAGTCGAACCTGATATCGCCGCAGTCGGATCCTTACAAGGGTCGGGTCTTCACTTCTACAGTATGGCGAATGGGCGCCGCGTACACTCCACCGAGTGGGTCGACCCGTCCGATGTGAGGATATACAAAGCCCGAGTCCACGCGATTGCTGACTCGTCGGACTCGGTCTTCGCTTCCTTCGATTGCCAGCACGGGGAGAATTGCGTGCTGAAGGTCGATAAATCGACGATGGAGATTTCGTCGGAGATCGGAAGGATGCCGGGAAATTCAGCGAAGTATATGGTTCCGACGAAGCTGACGTATGTCTCCGACCTGGGCCTCCTGGTCGGAAGTTCAGTGACGTCAGGGGCATTCGGGTATTCGGGTTATATCCGCCTCTGGGATCCGAGAACCCGGAACGTTGTCTGGGAAACCGTCGAGCCTGGCTCGGGCCGGAGCAGCAGGTTCGGAGATTCGCTAGCGGACATGGACGTCGACTCCGACGAGCTGGCATTGTTCAAGATTTGCTCGAAATCCGGCGATCTAGCCATGGCCGATTTGCGAAAGCTGACTGATGATCCGTGGCTATATCTGAAGGAGAAGAATCCAAGTTTGAGGAATGTGGAGAGAAACAGCGGTGACAGTTTCGCGCTACATTGTTACCGGAAGCAAGTGTTTGTGGGGAGAGGCGGCGAGCTGGAGGTGTGGTCGAGAGTAGAGGAGAATGGGAGCGAGAGGAGTGTGAGTGAAGATATGTATAGAAGGAATTACATTGATAAGGTGGAGGATTCAGAGCGAGGCCCGATCAAGAAAATCGAAGGCGGAGGAGATCGCCTTTTCGTGACTAGAGAAGATGTTGAAGGGATTGAGGTTTGGCAGAGTTCTCACAACTCCGGCGCTCTCCCAGTTTCATGAACCAGGTTTTGATTTTGATGTAATTGTATTGCAGTTGTTTCGATTAGTGTTTCGTCGTTTTACAAATGGGAGTGATTTGCCTTTGTACACTAACGTTTACATTAATATTCTTGAAGATATCATTTCTTGATCACATCTAGTTTTCCACTAAATCTATGGATGTTACACAACTGGACTTAGAAGTTTAAGTCCTTAGTTTCAGTTGGAATTCGGTGTTGATTTGATCGACAAACAAACATAAGACATATAATGAGAAGCCTGAAACTGAGCTTGTTTTGATATTCTATCGTCATATGAAATCGGAGCTTCAAGAACGTAGGTTGGGTGGCATTGGCAAAGGATTCGATGAGAACTCGAAATGCTTCTGCTGCTGTTGATGGCGAAGCAATTCCGAGTTATTTCTCTTAATTTATACTCTTGAACTCGCATGTTACACATGTTTTATATTCTTTACCTTGATCCTTTCCTAAAGTAGTAATGTTTCGGATGACTTGAATATAACTTCATTCTTTGCTGTTGCTTGAATGGATTAATAATTCTGCAGTCGGATTTCACGTGATGGATTAAACCTTGTTTGCTGCTGATCTATGCATGCTTGATCTTAAATTTTATTATGTTTCTAAATACCTCGTGCAAGATTTTGTAACAATAGTAACTGTGCTAAAGGTAGAAGAAGCCCCATAACAGAGGAAGGGATATTGAATTTGAATCTTGCTATAAATTTATAGCCTCGATTATAATATTTCAGGCAACCAAACCATAACTCTTGCTGTGGTTTTCTCCGATCATCTTAGCTTTTCGCTTATTTAATACCGATAACTCTTTGCTCTGTTTTGGTCAAGCAATGGCAGGATGCTTAACAGAGATTTGGGATTCCATTACTTACTTCTGTAAATCTTCTTATGTCTACGTATTTTTCTTTTGAAATATATGTACTTAAAAATTATTGATGAATATGTATATGATTTACTTGTTAGCTTTGTTTCTCGGTGTTTGCAGTTAAAGGTGTTTTTTTCCTGGGACCGAAGTTTTCGGATGCTTTGGTGCACCGTGTATTTTTTGTGATGCAAGCGTATTTAACAAATGTTTGGAGGATAAGCTTCACTCGTGCTGCTGCAATTATGAATTTTTGGGAGGGGTTGTCCCTCGTTTTGCCGGCTCTTTTCCAGTTCTTGGCCGATGAAGTTCTGGGAAATTTCACCGTGGCCATCATTTCTACCTTTTTCTCCACCGCGGTGAGTTTATCGAATCTTAAGATTCCAATTTTGGCAATGAAATGTAACAAATTCTCTGTGTGCAGGGAATAGGAATGGTTGCTCTCTCGGTACCTAGTATAGTCAAGCACTATGCAGGCAGGTGCCCGGTTCGGGAGGCATATTCGTGCCTCGACGGCTCACAAGAAGCTCTCTTCTATACAGGCATGGTGCTCACAGCTCTTGGAAGGGCTGGTATCAGTTTCTCTTTAGATGCTTTACTCGATGACCAACAAAGCGGTGCAAAAGGCTCGTGGTTAATCAGCTCCTTGAGGGGAGGAGTGAACAGCTACATAAAATTCGGTTTCTCGGTTGATAAGTTGGCTATACATGCAATCGGATCGTTCTTCATCTTAGTCTTTTTTACGTGGATAAAGAACTGGAAACTTGTGTTCGGGATTCCAGCAAAACGTCGTGTTTCTATGTGGATGTTTTGTCATGTTTCTATGTGGATGTTCTCGGTTTAAACATCCAGGGCCCAAGGGTAGCCCACTTACTAGCGTGTGTAAAATACTATACGCAGCCGCTACTTCCAAGAAAAGATCTGAAACGCCGATCACAGACGAAGATTACCAGAAGCCTTTTTTCGACCGTTTTCCTAGGTACTGCTACGTCTCCTTCGATAGTTTTAACTTTACTGTATTGTGTAATGTGAACGCATGGGTTTTCTTGACCTGTAGGTGTCTAGACAGGGTCCTACCCGCAGAGCACCAAGATCCAGATAATCGCAAGACGTTGAAATTGAAAGTTGAAATTGCGAGATTTTTTATCGGGATGATTCCCATCTCGATGACTTTCATATTCTGCGGGGTCGTATCGTCGATCGGGAACACTTATTTCGTGGAGCAAGCCAACCACATGAACCGCAGGATTGGGAGTTGGAACGTTCCTCTCCTTGCTCTGCAGCTGCTAGTTACTCTCTTCAGGACTTCTCACGACATATACATGTGGGCGTTATTCGAATGCAAGGACTGCATCCGTCGGTGCATAAGGATTGACTTCTCGATCATTGGGATCGGGATGGCGATGACGTACTCCATCCTCTGCTGCATAACCGCCGCGAAGATGGAGACGAAGAGGCTCGGGATTGTGAGAAGCCACGATCTGGTCGGGAAGTCAGACGACATGCAAGTACCCATGCATGTCGCGTGGCTGCTGATCCAGTTCTACCTACTTGCTGGGCTCGACTCGTGCTTCCGGAAGAGCGTCAAGGAATTCTACAAGGACCGCGCGCCTCAAGAGTTGAAAGACAAGCTCGACTCGTGCTTCTGGAAGAGCGTCAAGGAATTCTTCACGGACCACGCGCCTCAAGAGTTGAAAGACAAGCTCGATGACGACGAGGCTGCCATGAGGTACCTCGAGGCCGCAGTCGATTTCGTGAGCGGGCTCTGGTTCTTGTGCAGCGTGCTCTCGGTTCATGTTTTTGGGAAGTTTAGTAATTGGTTTCGGTACACATTGAACGAGAGTCGACTGGATCGGTATTATTGGTGGCTGGCCGGCGTGAGCGCCGTGAACTATGTATTGTACCTCGTCTTGGTGGTTTCGGGTTACATACTTAAGCCACGGAGGGGAAGTCTATAGAGACGGAAGGGAAGGGATCATCCTCTTCTTATTTCATACTCCTATATTCCTACTAATATGTTACTTTGAGATTGCATTTCGTTTATTACTACTCTCTTCGTCCCAGACTATTTATTTTGAAGGCGAAATTGAGAATTTTTAAAATAATGTTAGCGTTGGCTAACATATCATTAAATATGTAGTGGCATGTTACACATGTTTTATACCTGAAGTGCATAAATAACTGAAAATCAAACTTTATGCTTAGTGACTATTCTATTCTTACCTTAAAACTCACATAATTAAAGTGATTGAATCCAACTTTATTCTTTGCTTCTTGTTCCTGTTTTAAGTAGCTCTTTACTCCTCACTGCTAGAATTTAAAAGGCAACAAACATTTCAACTAATTGTTTTGTTTTCTCAAGGCAAGGTAGGAATTCAAATTTCAAAGTGTACATTCCTATAAATCCTCTCTGTTTCTTCAAGTTTCCATAAATCTCTGCTCAAGATCTTATCTTTGTGCAACAATGTTCGACTTCATCAGAGATAATGGTGAAAAACAAAACCATAATCCTCTTAAATTGTAGTGCTTTTACTAGCTCTCAAGTAATCAAGATGTTGTGTTGCAGTGAAAGGTTGCCTGATCGTTGCGCCGCTGTGGTCCGACACGTTAATGCGCCGCGCATTCTTCGTCCTGCAGCCGTATGTCACCGAGGTCTGGAAGATAAGCTTCACCCATGCCGCCGCGATCGTCAACATCTGGGAGGGAACCAGCCTCATGCTGCCGGCTGTTTTTCAGTTCCTAGCCGACAAGTACCTCGGGAACTTCAAGGTTGTCGTCCTTTCCGTCATCTCCTCCACTCTGGTCAGTACCATTCTCTTCCCTTCTCGTCTGTCTGTATATCTATCTATCTATCTATCTATCTTCGACGTAACGCGTGCAGGGACTGGCGTTGGTTACAATGTCGTTACCCGGCGTACTCAACATCGGCTCGTGCAAAGAGTACGTGAAGGGGCAGGACTGTAAAATTGAAGGCGAGCAGAAAGGCCTGCTTTACCTCGGAGTGGCGCTGACGGCGATCGGAAGAGGCGGCCTGAGCGTCGGAGTGCCCTGTTTGCACGACGAGCAGAGCGACGGTGGCGGTCAGTTTTGCTTGTGCGGTTGCGTGCAGAAGCATGTTTCCACGGCTGAAAACCTCTGTTTATACCTGATCGGAACCATCATAATCGCCGTCATATCCTCGTGGACCTTCCGCTTCGGCTTTCCGGCGATCTTCGCCGCCTCCGTGGCCCTCTTCTTCTTCGGCGGATGGTCGGTGTACAAGAAGGCCGGCCCCAAGAGGAAGGGGAGCTTGCTCTCTACTGTGTTCAACGTCTTCGCCTCGCCACGTGTCCAAAGGTTCGTTATTTCAGTTATGAGTTAGTTAATTTTCTCGATTTAATTACAATTTGATAGTTTTTTTTTTTTTTTCGCGGGAAGTAGAAATCAGGCGACGGCGGAGGAATCGAGCTTCGTCCGGCACATCACCGGAATCTCGATCACCTTCATCATCCTCGGCATTGTCTCCGCCCTCTCCAACACCTTCTTCGTCGAGCAAGCCGACAAGATGAACCGCAAGCTCGGATTCATCACCCTACCCCTCGCCCTATTCCAGCTTCCGATGCTGATCGCCGCCGTGGGGTGGCCGTGCTTCTGCACGGTCTGCACCTTCCTCGGGTGGGCCAACGACTACTGCTGGTTCTGCATCCCCCAGTGCCTCCGCATCATCCCCTCCATCCTCGGCATCGTGGCGGCGCTGGTCCACGCGATCCTCTGCTGCGTGGTGGCCGCCGCCGTGGAGAAGCGCCGGCACAGGGGGCCGAACGGCGACGTGGTGGAGATGCACGCCACGTGGCTGATCTTCCAGTTCTACCTGGTGGCCTTCGTCGACATCTTCTTCCGGAGCAGCATCGAGTCGTACTACCACGCGCAGGCGCCGAGCAAGCTGAGAGATTTCAACAGTATATACACCGACTTCGTCACCGGTTTGGGGTACTTCAGCAGCGTGGTTCTGGTGGCGATCGTGAGGAAGATTACAGAGATGGGAGCGAAAGGGAGCTGGTTCGAGTTTTCGGTGAACCAGAGCCGGTTGGACCGGTATTACTGGATGCTGGGGATTATGGGGTGTTTGAGCTTAGGTGCATTCTGTGGGATGGCTCCCTTCTGTATATGCAAGGACGTGAAGCCTCCAGAAACAGAGAGAGAAAGAGAAAGAGGGAGGCGTGGAGAAGATGGAGAGAGACAGCCTACTTGCTGTTTCTTGCGTTGATCTTTTGCTTTCTTTTTTATTTTATTTGTGTTTTGATGAATTTGGATTTTTTTATTTTTTTTCTCGAGTGCAATAATCGGTACTTGTGTGTATTCAGAAATCATGATTGGAGTCGATTTGTTGATGTGTTTATTAAAATGTGTAAAGAAACCGTTAATTTCCCGCGTTTTGATCGAAAATTTCTTCATACTGTTCTGAGAGTGAAAATATCAATGGGTCCTACTCCTACCTACTCGATTGAAATTGAAGGCCACGTGAATATTAATAAAATAAAATAAAAGATTCTTTTGCTCAAGAAGCAAGCTAAGCGAAGTAGAAGAGGAGTAGTAGAAAAATACCAATTTTGAATCATTTGATCTTGTTGGGAATTTTGAAATGGACAAAGCTTTTCCTTTTCATTCCACACACACACTCACACACACGCGCTTGCTTCTGCGTTGTAGCCGCGTTCTCTCTCTCTCTGGGTCTTCGTCTACCTGAGTCAACGTCAACTCGGCTGCTTCTACGATGTAGCCGCGGTCTCTCTCTCTCTCTCTCTCTCAACACTGGGCTTTCATTAAAGGAAATCGATGTTTCTGAAGCTTTTAATCTACACATTCTCTTAGGCATCCTTCAATTTGCCTCCCTCTCATAAAAAAAAAAAAAAAAAAAGAAGGGAATTCTTTCTTTCTAGCTTGAATTATACTTCTGCTACTCTGCTTGGTGACTGTTCGTGGATCCTTTTCCTTTTATGCTTGTTCATATTCTTGCTGTAGTTACTGTTTTGTAGAGATTAAGGTGCTGTTGCTGCAGCAATGGGAAGCTATGTTCGAATTTCTGGTAATTGAACTCACCTATTTGTTTGCTCTTCAATATGGAAGTGTTTTTTTCAGTTTCTGAAATCAAGATTTTTGCCCTTTTTTGCAGCTCTATTGGGGGCTGATATATTGGTGTTCTATGCATTATTCGTTATGCAAAATTACTTAACCAAAGTCTGGAAAATTAGCTTTGTTAATGCTGCTGCAATTATGAACTTTTGGGGAGGAATCTCCATGATTTTGCCAGTTTTCTTCCTCTTCCTCGTCGATACTCTTCTCGGAAATCGATTGATGCTCATCATTTCTAGCCTTTCCTACTCTGCGGTGAGCCCCTTTTACCTTTTCAACTATCCAAGAAACTATAGTCTAATATGTAGTATTTCTTATGTATATTGGTTGCAAATTGATGAGGTTGTTTTGATTCATCTGAGTAGAGAGAGAGAGAGAGAGAGAGAGAGAGAGAGAGAGGAGGGGCTTTTAGCTTTTAGTAGTAGTATTTCAGAACATTGTGTTGAATTGAAGTAGAAAGTGATTCAATTTGAAGAATGAGTATACTTTATTCACTCAAAATTTCAACTTAATTCACAGGGAATTGGATTAGTTGCTATCTCTACACCTCCAGTCTTTGCAATCACTACTGATTCATGCAACAGCTACAATCCTAAATGCATTACTCAGACACATAAAGTTCTCTTCTACGTCGGAATGGCTCTCATAGCAGTCGGGGTAGCGGGTATCCTCGTCTCTCTTAGACCCTTCCTCAAAGAGCAAGGTGAAATCAATGAGCTTGATAACAACGGAGGTGCAAGAGAGTTCTACAAACTGCCAATTTTCATTCTCGTGGTCTTTATACCTATCGTTGCAGCTATTGCTCTTCCGTATGTGAAACCATGGTCCCTTCGATTTGGAATTCCAGCTATTTGCACTGCCGTTGCAACCCTTATGTTTCTCAGTGGCGTTTTCATGAGTGGTACGTGGAGGTATAAAACGGTTGCTCCAAAAGGGAGTCCGTTAACCAGTGTGTATAGAGTGTTCTTCGCTGCTGCTTACAAGATTTTTAAGCCTTTTCCTGAGGATGATCGAAAGCTCTACAGGGAAAATGAGGAACGCTTCTCCTACACGCGCACTTTGAGGTGTTTATTTGTTTAGTTTGTTTGTTTTCGTTACACTTGTATAGGACTCGTGCGTGTTCTTATGGTTGTTGTTTATATTTTCTCAGGTGTTTGGAGAAGGCTGCTATTATATTGCCAGAAACTCGAGATGTAAGCAAGAGTTGGACTCTCTGCACCATTCAAGAAGTCGAAGATACCAAAATCATTGTCCGAATGATCCCCATGTGGCTCACCTTCATAGTTTGTGGGATCGTTTCCTCATTCGGAAACACGTACTTCATAGAACAGGCGAATCACATGAACAGAAAAGCCGGGGAATGGAAGGTTCCTCTTCAAGTACTTCTGCTGCTATCCCAGTGGGCAAAGAGTTTCCTCTTCGCCCCATGGGCTAGATGCCTTCTCAAGAAATGCCGGAAATACGGAGCCCCCATAGGACTTGGAATCGCGATGATCTTCTCCATTCTATGTTGCGTAACCGCAGCCAGGATGGAGCTCGAAAGGATCAAAGTGATCGAGAAGAACGGCTTGTTGAACAAACCGGATGACAAGATTCCGATGAGGGTGTTCAAGCTGCTTTACCAGTTCATTCTTCTTGCAGGGCTCGACACGTTCTTCGACATGAGTGTCGATAAGTTCTACAAAGATCAGTCTCCCAGGTCCATGGCTAACTACCTCAGCTGTTTTGCTAAGGGGGTTTCTGGTTTGGGATTCATGAGTAGTGTGCTTTCAGTTTATGCAGCAGGAAGAGTAAGTGAGAAATTGGGGAACAAGAGCTGGTTCAAGTCCACGTTGAACGAGAGCCGGTTGGACCGGTATTACTGGATGCTGGCCGTCTTGAGCTCGGCAAACTTAATCGCGTACGTGTTGGTGGCGTGCTGTTATAGGTACAAAGAACCGGCCGAGCCAAACGAGGACGTGCCGCAGCCGGCTAGAGGAACGACTAGCATAGCACCTGATGAGAATGGCAGCAACCAGTGCTTCAATTTGTTTGGTTAGGAATACGATGGCCTCTCCTTCGAATTTTTTCGACGGACACTAAACTAGTAGTATTCTATCTATTGAATTTTCTGTTGATTGGTTAGCTTTCATTCTCCTCCATTTGGTGTAAATGTAAATGTTAGTGTGAAAGTGTATATTGATTGAATTTTTTCATGAACGATGGCAGAATCGTAATATTTTAGTACTATAAAATACCGAAAATGTCCTTGAACTTTTTAATTTTTTTAAACCTTTATTTTTATGTTTTAATAATTTTGTAATAGTTGTGGGTTTGGGCCGATATGGGCCCAATGATTGGTGGGCCCAGGGAAAAAGCAGGCCCAAGAAAACGACGAAAAAGTGGTAGTTACTTGTGGGCCCAGTATATGGAATGGCCAATGACCTGAGAGGAAGAAGACAGTCAATAAAGGAGACATATTTATTTATTTATTTATTTATTGATTAAATGAAAAAAGATAATGAAAATGGAGCTTGAGCTGGTTCGAAATGGACGTGACATTTATTCTTGCTTCTTCTTCAGTTTGTCATCGGAAGTTGGAGTTGAACCGGGTTGACTCAGTGATTTGCTGCTAGATACGGTTTCAACGAGCTAAGAAGGACTCTCGCCATTTCTGCAGGTGCCATCTCTCTCTCTCTCTCTCTCTAGATCAGTGTGCTTGAAGTCAATAATGGGATTGCTTTTATTCTTCTGTTTTAGTAATGTGTCCTTTTTGGATTCCTTCATATTTTGTTTCTGCTTCGTGAGATCAAGTTTTTTTTCCCCTTTTTTTTCAGTGTTGGGAGTTTTTCTTACAGTATGGCTGCTAAAACTATGAAAAGCTTTGTCCGAATTTCTGGTAAAGATTCAAACTTTCTCAACCTCTTGAAATGATGTTCATATTTTAGATTTGAAGTGTATGTTCTTCATTGCAGCTCTTTTATGGGCTGATATATTGGTGTCATATGCATTATTTGTGATGGCAAACTATTTAACCGATGTGTGGAAACTGAGTGTGACTCATGCTGCTGGAATTGTGAACATCTGGGGGGGAATCTCTATGGTTTTGCCTCTCTTGTTCCTCTTCCTCATCGACTCGATTCTCGGAAATTTCACGATGCTCGTCGTTTCTAGCATAGCCTACAGTGTGGTGAGCTTATTGATTCATCTTTTGACATTTCAAGAAAAGTTTAGTCTCATATTACTATTTGATGCAAATGAGATTCTTGATTTCCTCCATTAATTGTTTGTTCAATGTTTAAACTTCATATATTTATGTGTTTTACTTCATTCTCAATAGGGAATTGGCTTTGTCACAATGTCCACGCCTCCGGTCCTCGCGGACTCCACAGGAACGTGCAAGAAGTACGAGCCGGAATGCATTGGCACTACTCAAAAAGTTCTCTTCTACACAGGGATGGCATTAATAGCTGTTGGATCAGCTGGTAATTTTGTCTCAGTAAAGCTTTTCTTGAAGGAACAAGAACTCGATTCTCAAAGTGATGCGGCTCGTGGCAGCAATTCGGCCATCAAAGATTTCTTGAAAGTACCGGGTTTTATTCTCGTTGTCATGATACCTATAGTTGGTGCTATTGCACTTCCCTACATAAAACCGTGGTCCCTTCGCTTTGGAATCCCTTCGATCTGCACCCTCGTTGCAACCCTCCTTTTCCTTAGTGGTTGGTTCACTTACAACAAGGTTAAGCCCAAGGGAAGTCCAATCACCACGGTGTCTAGAGTTTTCGTAGCTGCTGCTGTAAAAAAATCCCATGTAATCTCACACGAAACGAAATTGTACTATGATCAAGAAGATGGTTCCGTGCCTCAGTCATTCTCTCGCACTCGTTTCCTCAGGTACTTATCTACTTGTCTGTGGATTCTTGCAAGAACATATACAGTCACATTCATTTCTTGAAAATTTTAGATGCTTGGAGAAGGCTGCCATTGTCGTGCCAGAGCCAGGCGAGAGCCTCGAAGAGCAAAAGAAGGACAGATGGAGACTGTGCTCGGTTATGGAAGTGGAAGCTGCCAAGATCGCTGTTCGAATGGTTCCAATGTGGACCACCTTCATCGTTTGTGGCATTGTATCATCCACTGCAAACACTTACTTCATAGAGCAAGCCGATAAAATGAACCGAAAATTAGGATCATGGGAAGTTCCTCTTCAAATCCTCCTCCTTCTATCCGGATGGGCTAAATACTTTTTCGGGTGCTTTGCAAACTGCCTTTTGAGGAGATCGAAAACGTATTCTCCACCATTAGGAATTGCGGTAGCTATGATCTTCTCGATTCTCTGTTGCATAACTGCAGCTAGGATAGAGCAAAAAAGGCTCAAAGTTATAAGAGATCATGATCTAGTCTTCAAACCAGATGAGGACATTCCAATGAGTGTATTTTGGCTGCTTTTCCAGTTCTTCCTCCTTGCCGGGCTCGACTCTTTCTTTGAAAAGAGTGTTGCAGCTTTCTACGAAGATCAGTCGCCCGAGTGCATGAAGAACTACCTGGTGTACTTCACAAAAGCAGTTTCTGGCCTGGGATTCATGTGCAGTGTGCTTTCAGTTTATGTTGTTGGAAGAATAAGTGAGAGAGGAGGCAGAAATCCGAACTGGTTTGGTTTCACTTTGAACCGGAGCCGGCTGGACCGATATTACTGGGTGCTGGCCGGTATGAGTAGTGTGAATCTGGCCGTGTTCGTGTTAGTAGCTTCGTGCTATAGATACAAGAATCGAGCAGCATCGAACGAGGAAGAGGCTGATGCAGGGGATGGAGCAGGTGGTGGTGGTGAAGGCTACTTGTGCTGTTTCTGTTCAAGCTGAGAGGCTACAATTTTATTTTATTTTTTGCCTAAATTTGGTGTGGCTTTTTTCTTGTTAAATTCTTAAATAATTAAAATAAATTTGAAGTGTTCATTTGTAGAATTATAAAATTAAATGAGAAAACAGTGAAGAAACATGGTTTCAATTGAATAAATTAAGAAATAAAAGAGACCATGCTTCTCATTTCAATTTACATTGTTTCTGTAGTTTTCTATACCATGAAATATTAAATAAATTTAACATAAGATTTAAACATATAGAAAGAAGCAGCAGGCTCTGAAGGAGAGGCAGAAACAAAGGTGAAATAAAATCTTACATTTCTCCTTTTTCAAGAGTTATCATATAGTCAGGCTTAGGACAGTGGTTACAAACACAAGAATCCATACAAGATTAGCCCTCAATGGGCTCGAACCGAAAGATATGTTCCGGGCAACAACATCGTAACCTTTCCCAGTCGCTTCGTCTTTCACTTTGATGCTCGTTGAACCTGAGATTCGTAGCAAAGGGCTCAGCAACATCCAGTTTTTAAACATAGAATCTCCAAATGGTACTTTCAGTGGTGATTTGCTACTCACCATATTCACTGAACTAGTTTAGTATAGTGGGAATGGATACTCACAGTCATATTGTGCCCATCCAACCTTTTGGTTATCAAGATCGAACAAAACGAGCTTGTCTGATAAGGTAATATCTGCAAGACAAACATGAATATGTTTAAATGTAAATGTTGTCGACCAGCAACGAAAAGTAAATATGTACCTCCTAATAGAGTCACTTCCTGCCCATCCCTTGCCTGCATTGCACTCAGCTGCCAACCTATGCAGTATTCCGTATCCTGTGAAATTGAAGTCACGAGGTACGAGTGAAAAATGGATATGCAGTATTTCGAGTTGCACTAATTAACAGTGGATTATATGGCCAAGAGTACTTACACGAACTTCAAACAGATAATTGTGGGGATAAACTGGCAGCAGAAGTGAATTCTCAAATTGAAAGGTTACAACTGGGAATCCGTCATCAACGCTGCAGATGTACATGAAAAAGAAGAACGATAGTTTTGGTTTCTGACTCGAGACGAAGGGTAGAGTAACAACTTAATCACTTACATAAGGAAGAGTAATAATATTCGGTTACTGACGTTGTATACTTACTTGCCAGTGTACCAGAAGCATTTGAACTGATTCTCAACAACATGAATTTTCAGGCCCGGTTGCGACTCCATCATCTACAAGGTTGATAAATACTTAGAAAAGCTACATATATTTCAGACAACGAGAAATATACCGGAGACGATACCTTGTTGATGACTTGATCATACATGCTGGGGGGAATATAGGCTAGGGTCGTTCCACTATCAAGTATGGCCCTTCGAGACGGGCCTAATCCAAATAAACCTGTTGGAAGGTCGATAGGTTTATCACCTACCTGAACTCCCTTCAGAATAACATTATAATGAGCCCTAAGATAAGATTAGAACTTCAATCAGATCATGTCGATTTCTTATACTTACGCACGTAAAAGAATACAATGTCATCACAGAAAAAGGATATGCACGAAGAAGGTACGGAGGAACTTACTGGTCTTGAACGAGTGGCACTGTATCTACTTTTGGCTGCACAACCTCACCTATAGCAAATATGCCACCTCCCTTCTTACTATCCAAGCAATGTGAAAAGATCTTTTTCACCTTTCTTTCAGACGCAAGCTGTGAAAGAATCGACGTATTTGATTGTCCAAAACCTACAATCCCATCAACAGCCTCAGCTGATTGGTCCAACTCTCCGGATTGTTTAGCTGAGCACCTATCTTGGATAGAAATAAGAACATGTTAGGTACAGAAACGGCGCATATGTAAGAGTGGATTGTGTGATATTCACCCAAATGCAACGGATCCATTCATCATGGAGGTTTGACGATCTCCAGTTACTTGGTCGAAACTGAATACATCTTTGACAAAGTAACCCTGAGTTTTGCTCCCATCTCCATAACTGACTACGTATTCACAGTTCATTCCGGCCTTGCAGTTGGGATTCGGACTGTTGAATACTGTACCGCAAAACTCTTGATCACAACTGATGAGCTGTCCAGTGGAAGAGGCCTTGACATCATATTGCATCAACTTTATCTGGTGAAAGAGAAGAAAAGAAGCCTTAATATACCACTAACTGAGATGAAAATCTACTAGTGATGATAAAAGGGCCGGAGAAGAACAGAAAATCGGAAGACGAAACATACACCGAGCTCACTTTTCGTGGGACATTGTTCACATTTATGGCAATTCACCCACAGAATATCACTTCCTGTATCAACCTGGACATGATAGTCTACTGGAGGTGTACCAATTGTAATCTTGGTGTAATAGAGCCTGCAGTTATATTCATATTCATCAACCAATAAGAAAGATTCAAAGCCTAATCCATGGAAAGAAACCACAACACAAGAACATCCATCAGCACTTCAACAAACTCTACTACTGCTACATACATTCAATCAATCCCAGATCTCCCCCCCCCCCCCCCCCCTCTCTGTCTCTCTCTCTCTCATGCAACAAATTCCAAGAAAACAACAAATGCAATTGAAAGCAAAGGATCATACACAGAAAACAAAACAACAGAAAGATGAAAACACCATTTTGCATTCAAACGTACGCCGTGTCGGTGGGGGAACCATCGCCGCCCAATTGGAATTCAATACCAGCAAGAACTCTGCCATGGCGCTTGGAATCGTGGGCCTTGAGCACTCCAATCGGGGCCTTCCCCTTTCGACTCCCACCATACTTGTGCTGAACTTGGAACACCACATTCCCCTTCACCACGCACGCCGCTTCAACCAACACCAGCAAAAAAACCAGAAAGAACCCAGAAAAATGCCTCCCGCAAGAACCCATCGCCACCCCAGCAAGAAAAAGTCGATCAAAATTTAAAGATTACACGATCGAATCGGATTTCTAGAGGGGGAAAATGTCTCTCGGGAAGAAAGACATTGGATTTGACAAAGATTGTTTGGTGGTTTCGAAAGAAGAATTAAATGCGAAGAGAGGGGTGGCGAAAGGGAGGCGCCATAAGATTGTAGGCGTGAGATGAGACAGGAACAGAGATTAATCGACGGAAGAGAAGGGTTTGTTGTTCTAAATTTAGAAATCTTTCTAGAAAAAGGTGGTGGTGGAACTCGAAATCTTTAAGGAAATAGAATCTCCATGTTTTTGCGGGAGGCGAGATACGTGGGTTAAACATTCTCCGAACATGACAAAATCCGATCTTTACCCGTAATTTAATACCCATTAAAAAAAAAAAAAAACACCATTTGCGCTGAAATTTCGATCATAAATCAGCTTTAGACTATACAGTAAAATTCAATTGTGGATGGAACAATATGAACAGGCACTAAATTCAATTTGAGTATTATTGGATTGGCCAACAATGAGCAGAATACAGCCAAAGAAACCTGAAGATATTTTAAAATATATATACTGTACTACATATATTGTGAAAAAAAGAAATTAAGATGTCATGTCATTGCCTTCTTCCCTTGGGGCCATACCATACATTAATCTTTATTTAAAGATTAAAACTTTATTTTCCATGCCTGCATTGACCAAGAAACCAAGGGTCGAGCAGAATAGTACACTCCACACAGTGTGAACATATATTAATTTATTTTCTTTTATATGAATCATTACAAGAGAAAGCGAAGCTTCAGAGCAGCGGATCTGCTGGAGCTGGAGCTGGTTCGAAAAGGCCATCGGATTATTTTATTCCATATTTCCTTGTGATCTTAAATCTACCGTTGGTTCGAATTTGATCCCAAGTCAAGATGCAATATGGTGGTAGTTGCTGTGTGAACGCTCAGATTCAGCCCAGATTTATTACAGGTATTTTCTCCATAACCCTTCCATTGCTACCTCGTATAAATCAAGAAAAACGAGAGAAAATGGTGCCTTGAGTTAGAAAAAGGTTTCTTGATTCTAGCATCCAGAGCTGATTGGGCTTTGGGGAGTATTGGGTATTCACGGATAGTGGCTGCTGCCTCAATAATACTCCATTCAAAAGGCTAGCTTTGTCCCAATTTCTGGTAAAGACTTCAACTTTTTAATTTGAGATCTTTTTTCTCTTTCCTCTCTCTCTCTATGCATTATTTTATCAGGCCAGCTATGACCTTATTTGACTAAGTTTAATTAAGTCATATAGTAAGTACATGCTGTTAGAAAATGAAAAATGTATGTATTCTTTGTAAGAACACAAGCTGGAGGAATCAATCTGCTTAAATTAATCAACTTGGAATGGAGAATTCAATGCCAGCTGGGTTTTAATTGATGTAGTTAGGATTGGATCTATTAATCACAAGGATTTGGATTTGAGGTCAAGTATGAGTTTTTTCGATTCCTCTGTTTCTTGATTCTGTTCATTGTTGTAGTTCTTTTTCTTTATCATTCTTATAGAGGGTAGAGGCGATCGATTCAATCCGAACTATGAGGAGCAGCGTCAGAATTTCATGTAAATATACTTAATTTCTTCACTTCAATACTAGTCCTTCACATTTGATCTCGTTCACAGATTAACAAACTACTTCTACTTGTTTCCAGTGCTGCTATGGGCTGACATATTGGTCGGATACGCCTTATTCGAGCTTCAAGACTATCTCACCGAAATTTGGGGGCTTAGTTTCACTCATGCGGCTGGAATCCTCAACGTCTGGAATGGGATTTCTCTGGTACTTCAGCCCCTCTTCCTCTTCTTCGTCGGCACTTTCCTCAGAAACTTCGGGATGCTCATGATCTCCAGCTCCTCCTACACTCTTGTGAGTTGATCGAGATATGCACCACATATATAGGCCTTAATGATCAGGTACTAACTAACAAAATAACATGACTCTTTTTCTCTGTTTGTTTAGGGAATTTGGTTTCTTTTCATGTCAGCTCCACCGGTTCTTGCAAATGCAACTGGCACGTGCAAGGAATACGAGAAGGGATGCGTAGGAGAGGCGCAGAAGGTTCTCTTCTACATCGGGTTGGCATTCATAGCCGTGGGAGTAGCCGGAAACAACGTCTCTGTGAGATCATTCCTCAAGGAGCAACCTGAAACATCCGACCATTGGAAAACCTTTTGGAGGGTAGGAGGTATGTTGATGGTGGTCGCTGTGGCAGTAGCTGGAGCCATTGCCCTCCCCTACATAAAGCCGTGGCACTACAGATTCGGGATCCCAGCAGTTTGCACTACTATTGCGTGGCTCGCCTTCTTCACCGGTTTATGTCGTTGCTGTCAATATGACAGACCGGAAGGCCATCACACCCCTAACTTCTTTGGAATGTTGACTTTCCGCATGTGGTTGACCTTCTTAGTGTGCGGGATGGTGTCCTCGACCGGGAACACCTACTTTGTCGAGCAAGCAAAGCACCTGGACCGGCACCTGGGGGCGTGGGAGGTCCCGACTCAGGTGCTGCTGCTTGCTCAGACACAGTTAGGTCATTTGCTGGCCGGTCTGGCCGGTTTGTTTTTTGCAAAAGGCAAAGGGATTGGAGTGGCGAAGATGTTTGCGGTTCTGTGCTGCATAGCTGCTGCGTTGACGGAGAAGAAGAGGCTTGGAGTCGTCCGAGGGAAGGGGCTGCTGGATAGTCCGGATGCGGACGTTCCGATGAGCGTGTACTGGCTGCTCTTCCAGTTCGTGCTGCTCGGAGGAATGGAGATGTTGATGGAGAAGAGCGTCGACGATTTCTACGAGGGCGTTGCGGCGGTCGATCCGGATGAACGGAGGCTGGAGGTGCTTCCTCTTGAGATCTTCAGTAAAGGGGTGTCTGGTATAGGGTACATGTGTGGGGTGCTTTGTGTTTATGTTGTGGGGAGGGTGACTAAGGAGAGGAGTGAGCCCGGTTGGTTCACGTTCGACTTGAACCGGAGCCGGTTGGACCGGTATTATTGGGTGCTGGCGGTTTTGAGCAGTGCGAGCTTTATCGTGTTCGTTTTGGTGCGCATGTGCAGGAGGTGTTGAGTTGAGTTGCGGAATTTTGGCCTTGACATTTTCCTTTTTCTTTTATGTTGTTGTTGATTTATGATTTTTGTTAAAAGAATAAAATAAAAAATTCATGGATTCAATCCAAACTATATATATGCGGAGCTGTGTCAGAATTTCATGTAAATTGACTAAACTGTTTCACTTCTTTACCTATTCAATAGTAGTCCTTCTCATTCACAAATTAACAGCTATGACATATTAGTAGGATACGCCTTATTCGAGCTGCAAGACTACCTCACTGAGATTTGGGGGCTTATTTTCACTCATGCTGCTGGAATCCTCAACATCTGGAATGGGATTTCTTTGGTACGTACTTCAGCCTTTCCTCCTCTTCTTCGTCAGCACTTTCCTCAGAAACTTCGGGATGCTCATGATCTCCAGATCCGCCTACACTCTGGTGAGTTCATCAAGATATGCACCACAGGTATGGTCCTTATTCGAACTTGTTTTTGTTATGTATATTTATGTTTAAATTTTTACATAAAATTTATTAATTAGCTCAGGCACATGACGTACGTCTTTTCCGGTAACGGATGTGGGTGGAGGGTGGGTTGGGGGAATCAAGGCCTGAGCTGTATATGTTAGCAGTTATGTGTGAACAATTGAAAAACAAATACATAAAATAATCTAGAGATGCAATTTGAGGGGCAAGTGTAGTTATATTATATTAGAAGTCAATAGCAAGGAGCTAGTATATAAATCTGTAATGTTAGTTACATTCTTCACCCCTGAAAAGTACATTGAAATTAAAATTTTCCACCAAGCAAGCTTCAATCCGCTCTCCACTCCTCAGGTAAGGACCTCTCTCTCTCTCTCCCTCTCTCTCTCACACACACACACACACACACACACACAAAAACACACACACAGAGAAATTGGGGTGGATCTATCCCAACTTAAAATGATGTTTGTGTTTGACTTTTGTAGGCTAGGATAGGTTAATCTGGTGTTAATTTTATGAGTCTTTATTTGCTTTGCAGAAGTGTAACCCTTGTTGATTATGCAGAAAACAGAGGTGCTTGTAATTGATCTACAATGCATATATATGTGGGAGCCTATGGTAATGATCAATCGAACTTTTCGAACTCTTATATACAGTATATTGTTTAATTAATCATATAAGCTAAACGCCCTTTATGCATGTTTTCATTAATTGGTCGCCAAAGCGCTGTTATTGGCTGACAGAGTGGTGGAGTGCAGCTTCTTCGTAATGCAAAAATACCTAACAGATGTTTGGGGACTGGGCTTTTCTAGCGCTGCTACATTTCTCAATATTTGGGGCGGAATTCATAGGATTTTGCCAATTTTATGGCTCTTCCTCGCTGACACCGTTCTTGGAAACTCGGCAGTGCTTGCGCTCTCTGGCATATTAAGCACTACGGTGAGAGGAATATAGTATAAAATATTGAAGTGAATTCCTTGTCAATTAATGTTATTGCGTTGCAGGGGCTTGTCCTCGTCTCAGTTACAACAGGAGGAGGGTATATATGCCGGAACAAGGGGGAACAAGAAGAATGTGTTGGGCATACAGAAAAGGCTCTCTTCATCACGGGAATGGCTCTGCTGGCTCTAGGAAAAGCTGCTCGATTTGCCTCCTACAGGCCATTCCTACACGAGCAATGGAATTTTCCGAAAGCAGCTGAGATACCACCTACGCAAGTTGTTTTTATGGTTTTTACAGTAGCTCTGCCGTCAGCCGCATTTTTCGCATTTCCTTACATAAGAAGGTGGTACATTCTGTGGGTAGTTTCAGCGACTTGCTCGGCCATCGCAACCCTCCTTTTCATTTACAATTACAGAAGATACAATTGGACCGGACCAAGAGAAGAGGGCAGCCCTATAACTGATTTCATCAGAGTCTTTGTAGCCTCTGCTCTTAACATATCCCTACCGTCTCCCAGGCCTCAAGATGATAATAATGTGCGTCTTCATGTCATAGAGGGCGAGGAATTTAACCGACTGTCGTCTTCTCGTTTTTTAGGCTAGGTCATTACTTAGTATTACTCTAATCTTTTTACATGCAAAATTTAACTGCATTTTTGCATTTAATTTCACTTTTCCTTTGCCATCTGATTTTCAAGATTTCTGCATAAGGCGGCCATCATAAAAGCAGAAGTGGGCGATGAAAGTGGCCTAGATAAGAGGTCGTGGAAGCTCTGTTCCGTATCAGAAGTAGAATCCGCCAAGATACTGATCCGTATGGTTACGGTGCACATGACCTACCTCATGCTGGGCGTAGTATCCTCAATCGGGAACACGTACTTCGTGGAGCAAGCAACTCACATGACGTACAACATAGGAAGCTGGAAACCGCCTCTGCAGCTGCTTCAGATAATCTTCATGGCCCACAAGTTAGTCCCCCTAGAACGTCTCAGTACCATAGCGGCTTACTATGTTGATGTGGCCCACAAAGCTGGTGCCGCTGCTGCACTCTTCTCCATCGTATGCTGCACGGTGGCGGCTGCCGTGGAGAGGCGCAGGCTTCATGTGGTTAGGAGGCACCAATTGGTCGGTGATGCTGTAACTCCCATGACCGCCTTCTGGCTGCTTTTCCAGGTAGTATTCCTAGGGATTGTGGAAGCTCTATTTCATGCCGGCTTGCAACAATTCCATTTGGAAGAGAGTCCTAGGTCGATGGAGAGGTACGAGGACTCCATGGGAGAGGGAGTCAGAGGTATGGGATACATGTGTGGTGCGCTCTCGGTCTATATCGTCGGTAAAGTTACTGAGATTAAAAGCAGTAGTAACACAAGCTGGTTTCAACCAAGCTTGAACCAGAGTCGTCTCGATCGCTATTACTGGGTCTTGTCTATTTTATCTACTCTCAATCTAGGGTATTGCATCCTCGTGGCTTGCAATTACAGGCGCAGGGTAAACATACAAGGAGAAGATCAGTATAAAGAAGAGGAAGAGGGTGTTTGGATAAGCTTATAAGCTAGCTTATAAGTTGTTTGACTGCTTATAAACACTCTAAATGTGTTTGGCAAAATAAGCTCCTTAAGAGCTTATAAGATGCAAAATTAAGCAAAAAGTGCTTATAAGCACTCCAAAAAATAAGTTCATTCACCCTAACTTATTTTTCTTAAAATTTTGCTTATTTACCACTATAATTTTATTTTATTTTTATATTTATATTATATACACTTCCATTTGATTTTACAACATTATAATTTTCAAAATTTTTTTTAATTATTTTTTTAATTTTTCAGATTTTATTTTTTTATTATCTCTTCAAGCTTATAAGCTCTTTTATCCAAACACTTCAACAACTTATAAGCTCTTACCCTCATACATCTTATAAGCTCTTAAACATCTTATAAGCACTTAGAGCTTATAAGTACTTTGAAATAAGCTTAGCCAAACGGGCCCAAAGTATAAGAGAAACCTAACCTTCTTCTTTTTTTTTTTTTTTTGAAATCAAACTTATTTCTTGATCTTGAATCAAATGGTATATATGTATTGAGATAATTAATTTACATCATTTTTTTTTTTTGTTTCCCAACTGTTTATGGAGAAAGTGAGATGAAACAACTCAGATGTTGTACTGCTACTTTGGATGGCGAATATTTGTATGAATGTTGGTTTATTTTTAGTATTTTGTGTTTTGTATTTTGGAGATGTTGAAAATGAACAAGGTAAAAAATAGACGGCCAAGATTAAAGGTTAAAATTGTCAAGTCAAGATGGTGCCACGTGTCCCAGCTTAACGACTTCCCCTCCTTTTTCAAGAATTCCGAAGGTAACTAACTTCACAGTTCACACCCTCTTAATCTCTCCCTCCAAAACCAATATACGAACTAATTGAAGAAGAAGCACCTAATTAAAAGAAAGAAAACTATATATATGTGTTTTGGAAATCATTTTTTGTTTTTTAATTGGAGAAAGCACTTAATTTTTTAATTACTTAAAGTTTATTAATTAGCTCAGGCCCATTGGGGCAATCAAGGTCAACTATCCTTTTATATATAATAGCGATGCGGATTCGGAGCCTCACGTTAATCGACGTGCCTACGTGGCGCTCCCTATGCTCTCCATTCTTATTTATCTAAAAATTTAATTTTTTTAACGTAAAATGTATATATAATTAAAATTATATTACAATCATAGAAGATATTAACTTTGCCGATTAACTAATTAATTGTTTAATCTATTTATTTACAATGATGATAAAGATTAATAGTTAGAATATATCTTCAAAATCACTAGAAGAATTCTTCTAAATAAAATAAACACGAATAATTAAAATTATATAAGAAAAATAAATAATATTAAAAATAATATTATTAAAAATAAATAATATTAATAGTAAATAATATTATATTTATTTATTATAATTAAAAATTATAATCAATTTATTTATTATTAATAATATTTTTATTTGATTATAATTATAAAATTTGTATTACTTTAAAATTTATAATTAATAATAAATAATATTTATTTTATGCTATTTATAATTAATATTATGTCGATTTTAGTAATCCGGCACCGGAACTATTGCGTGTTCTATATTTGTCACCATTTTAGATTTGTTATCCTTTTATATATAATAGCGATGCGGATTCGGAGCCAGCGATGCGGATTCGGAGCCCCACGTTAATCGACGTGCCTACGTGGCGCTCCCTATGCTCTCCGTTCCTATTTATCTAAAATTCTAATTTTTTTTAACGTAAAATGTATATATAATTAAAATTATATTACAATCATAGAAGATATTAACTTTGCCGATTAACTAATTAATTGTTTAATCTATTTATTTATAATGATGATAAAGATTAATAGTTAGATATCTTCAAAATTACTAGAAGAATTCTATTCTTACATGAATAGATCTACTATCTTATACTCCACACACAATTTAAACCTTTCGTGTTATCAAGCGTTATTGCAAGTAAGTAATCTTTTTTCTCTTTTGATTATTTCATCGATTTTTTATTTATGTAGACATCGATTTTTTTTTTTGTTTGGGTGTCAATTTAAATTTATGCATGTAGCATTAATTTATTTTAGTTTCGTATAGATATAGTATTTGTATCTATTCTTCTGATTAGAAAAATTTGATGAAATTTGTTTGGTGTATTGTTTTTTGATTATTCCATCGACTTTTTATTCATGCATGTAGACATCGCCATACATTGATTATTTGATCGATTTTTTATTTATGAATGTAGACATCGATTTTTTTTTTTTGGGTGTCAATTTATGCATGTAGCATTAATTTATCTTAGTTTCGTATAGACATAGTATTCGTATCTATTCTTTTGATTCAAAAAATTTGATGAAATTTGTTTGGTGCATTGTTTTTTGATTATTTCATCGATTTTTTTATTTATGCATGTAGACATCGCCATACATTATTATTGTAACAATAATATTTGTTATGAATACAAAAAATGGCTTCTAACGATGGGATCATCAGCCTGAAAGAAGTCAACAAAAAATCAAGAAACAAAACCGTTGTTGTAAGAATCTTACGATTGTGGATTCAAAAAGATCGCAATGGTCAAGAAGGACTTGAATTGATCTTAATTGATGAAGCGGTAATTTTTATAACACATATTTATATTTACATGTGTAAGACATGTATTTTAGTTATTATTGACATATGTTTGTCTATATAGGGTGACAAAATTCAAGCATCCGTTAACAAAGGATTAAAGGATAAGTTTACGAAATTTCTTAAAGAGGGCGAAATAGTGGCTATCAAGAACTTTAATGTTGTTGAAAATAATGTTAATTTTCAATGTGCCAAAATCAATCATGTTTTCAAGATCAGCTTTGGGATTGCTACTAAAGTGTCTGAGCCTGAGGAGTTCTTCAAAATTGACGAGAATGGATTTGACTTCATGCCTTTCAAGGATATTTGCTCTCACAATGATAAATTTGCCGTAGGTAAGTACTTCATAATATAAAAATTATTTAGTTTATAATAAATATTAATTCGAAGTCCCACGTTAATTCACGTGCCTACATGGCGCTTTCTATGCTCTCCATTCCTATTTATCTAAAAATTCAATTTATTTATACAAAAATCTTATAAAATAATTCATACAAACATATCTCTTCGATTATAAAAAATATTATTAAATAAATCTTTAAATATCCCCTATACATATGAATTATAAAAAATTCTTATAAAATATTCATACAAATATATTTCTTTTCGTCGATTTATGTAGGATTAAGCTATTTTAGTTTCTTATAGATTTAGGATTTGTAGGGCTATGGAGCTATAACTCAACTGTCTATTTTAATTTTTAATTGTTGTTTCGGATTTTTTTTATAATTATATTTATCTAAAAATTCAATTTTTTATAATAAAAATTTTATCTAATTATTCTATAATTATCATTATTAATAATATTATTATTATACCTTTAATAGCTATCTTTAATATTATTCTATTTATACATGAATAGATTTTAATATATTATTTTGATTAAAAAAAAGATTTTAATATAATAAAATAACAATAACAATTACAATTCCATATAATAGAAAAAAATAATAGATTCTACATGCAAATAATTTTGCAAATATGATTAGCATTTATTTGTAGTATTATGCAATGATTAGTAAGTATTTCACCGAATGCTTTATATATGTGTTTTATTAGTATTATGAAATTGGTAGTAATTTAATGAGGTAATATGCCATTTTACCTAAGGCCTTAGTGTCAAAAAACATTTATACACAAAACTTAAGAAAAACTAAAATATACCCATATTTTCAAATGTATCCCCAAAATACCCCTCCTTCTTTTTATTTCCCCCCCTATTTCCCAGTTTATTATTACAGTAGCAGTGTTTTGAATCTTTTCCTTCTATCTCTTCTCTTTGGTCGACGAGTTTTCTTCTTCATCGACCCTGCCTCGCCGACGAGTTTTCCGGCCATCGGAGTTGCAACGGTAGGTTGTCGATCGTTCGCGTCTGCGTCGCTGTCCTCTTCAATTCTTCTTCTCACTCGCGACGTCGTCTTCTTCTTCTCACTCGCGACGTTTCTCTTACGTTTTTTTTTCAGAGCTAGGGTTCTTAAAGAATGTACGTTGTTTACTCTGTGTTTTAGACTCCTTAGTTTTTCAATCGACTGGTTTTTCGACCGGAAAAGATGGATGAGGTCGGAACAGTGAAAAGGATGAAAACTAGGGTTTTGAGATCTGCAGTGTTTCTTGTTCAATTGACTGTGTTTTTTAAAGGAAAATGTAGGTTTTTTTTTGATCGGAAACTGTATAGCAAATTTTCTCAACTTTGTTTTGTCCGTTTTGTAGCTCTTTTTGACATTTTTGTTGGTGTAGTTCTGCTAGTTCGCATGCGAATGAGTATTTTTCTGTGCATGGTTTGTCATTAATTGTGTTTTTTATGTGTCAGGAACATTTAATTTGCTTTTTATTTTGTTAGAATTGCTTTTTGACAGACGTAATGCAATTGTTTGTTAGAATTTGTTGATTCTGTTGACAGACAAAGTATATTTCATACCCTTTACTATGTCATATACATATTTTTCTTACCAACCTTTTTTTGTAAAAGTATATTTCTGACCTTATTTATTTTTGTAGTATGTAGTATATTTTGTAAAAGTATGTTGTTTTGTGTTTTTATATCAACTACTTACTGAGAAGGCGACAGTGTTCCCTTTCACATTGTAGTTAACCTTTTTTTCACCCTTCGACGTTTTTGGGAGCCCCTTGATAGTATTCAACAGTATTTGGTAAGACATGGATCCCCACGGGAATGCTTCCCATCCTTCCTCGTCCTCCAACAACACCCACAACCACAGTGGTATTTTCTTTTTGGTTGGCTCGAACCCAAGCACGTAACCTAAGCATAGAATCATTTTTGAAAGCTTCACGTTGTCTTCAGGAGCAGGACGCACTTCAACACCCTTCACCCAGAACTTCTTTTCCACTTTTCTGACATCATACAAAGTTGTGTTTAGGTCACCCCCAAACAGCTTATTGAAAAGTGATTCCGGAGGCAGCTCATGCTTCCCATAAGGATTGAAGTTTGCCGGTCCAAATTTTAGCCCACTGACAAGCGCGTACTCCAGCCTCGAGAATCGCAAGACCTTTCTTCCGAACTTGAAGAACAGGGAAGTTGGGTCGAAGTCCGGTGTAGGGGTCACTTGGTGGCAGATGACATAATGTAGCATGTTACCGCTACGTGTGGTTAGGTCATCAAGGCGGGTGTACTGCCCCAAAGCCGAATCTCTCACTTTGTTTGCATATCGGTTATGCAATCCCTTCAGAACCCTATTAACAACCCCTGTTATATTCTCGTAACCTCCAGGAACTGCCTTTGGTGTCAGACGAAGTAAATTATGTCGTTCGTATTTCCATTCCACCTTCAACAAACAAATACAGTTTTTGTTAGGAAGTTTATTATCTAATAAAAAATTATAAAAAACACAACATTAAGTAGATGTCAAATTGATTAAAAAAATTTCATAGTCATACATTTCTTATAATCTTCTAGTAATACCAAAACATTTCTGGTAATAATAAGAACAAAACATTTCTGGTAATACAAGCTTCTAGTAACATATTTCTTACAATAAATTAGGACACACTACAAAACCAGAAAACCAATTTTCTTACTTCATCCAGTGTAAAATATTTTTTCATTCACAAATTGCATACTAGGAATTAACCATATGTCACATATTTCTTACAACATAACATACCATCGTTCAGTAGAATTCACAAAAACACATTTCTTATGATCCCCAGTGTGAATATTTTCTTTAACCACACATTTCCTACCAGAATTTGAAGCATAGGTTTCACATGTTTACAGCATAAAATAATATAACTTCTACAGAATCTCAATCATATAATAAGGGCAAAAAAAAGTGCACAACCAACCAGAAAAGAACATTTCTACGATCCCCAGGCCAAATTATTTTTTAATCGCACTTTTTCTTACCAAAAAATCACTTTAGGTTATTTTAGTAGATCTTAATCATATAATAAGGTCACCAAATTAGGGAAAAGCACAAATCAGGATAACATTTTCCTACAATCACCAAAACGCAATCGATAGTATAAACTAGGGCTTTTTACCCATATCCGAGCAAAACCAGGAAAAAGTTTGATGAAAACTACACTTCGTTGAACATCAAAACTGAATCTTTTAAATCATTTCTCAATCTATGCACATGCAACACCACAGCAAGGGCAAAGCACAAATCAGGATAACATTTTCCTACAATCACCAAAACTCAATCGATAGTATAAACTAGGGTTTTTTACCCACATCCGAGCAAAACCAGGAAAAAGTTAGATGAAAACCACACTTTGCTGAACATCAAAACTGAATCTTTTGAAATCATTTCTCAATCTACACACATGCAACACCACAAAAAACCTTCAAATCATTTCTCAAGTAACACACATGCAAACTTTTTTCTTTTTTTCTTACCTCTACATCCGTGAATGGGTACCCGCTGGGCTTGCTGTCCCTTCTTTTCTTCCGAACCTTGCCGGGAACCTCCGATGCCCCCCCCGTGTCCACAGTGTCCGGCGTCTCAATGATGTCATCCTTCCTCCGTTTCGAACTGCGCGTTCCCGGAGCCATTGTTGCCCTACAGATCGTCGGCAAGAAGATTGGAGAGGGAGAGAGAATGGGGCACAAGATTTTGAGAGAGAAATCGGAGGTGGGCTGGGCGGGAATGAAATGAGGGTTTTCTGAGAGTGGGGGTGGGTAGTATTTGGAACGCCGCGCGTGGGTGGAGGGGTGGTTAGGGGTTAGGGTTGTATTTATTAATTGCTGGAAAATGGGAAAGTGGGGAAAGTGGGGGGTATTTTAGGGTTAAAGTGGAAAATGTAGGTAGTACTTGGTTTTTTTTTAAGTTGTAGGTAATAGTGTGTAGTTTTGTTATGCTTATAGGTATTTAAGTTTTTGCCTCTAATTTAATACTAACAATAATATATGAATGAATAAAGGTAATTATTTACAACTTTCTTTAGTTATATTGGAATTATTTGACTTTAAATAATAATATATTAATATTATATTATAAATAAATTATATTTTATCATAAATAAATTGAATTTTTATATTTGGATCTTATAATTATGTTTATTATTTTTCTTTATAATTTAACTAATACTAATATTTACATATATTTGTGAATATTAAATTATAGTGTTTTAATGTCAATATTATAAAAAGCACATCACGTATAGAAGAATTATATATCACTTGACTTATTTTAACATTTATTTATGTGTCTTCGACATTATTCTTTTATTAGAATAAATAACGGGCGTCTTGAATTATTTAATTTTTTTTTTATGTTTGTTTAAAAATAACACTAAACAATTAATTATTCATGTTGAATTTAACGGGATACACTATACCTATTACTGAATAATACTCTTATAAACCTACTTTTCATTATTACAATTAGTTGGCGGCTTGAAATAATAGAAGAATTATATATCGACTTGATTTATTTTAATATTTATTTATGTGTTTTCGACATTATTCTTTTATTAGAATAAGCAACGGATGGCTTGAATTATTTTAATATTTTTTTTTCCTTATGTTTGCTTTAAAATAACACTAAACAATTAATTATTCATGTTGAATTTTAACGGGATACATTATACCTATTATCGAAATATTACTCTTATAAACCTACTTTTTATTATCACAATTAGTTGGCGGCTTGAAATAATGATACCTTATTTAAATATTTTTTATGTCTCTTCGACATTAATCTTTTATTAGAATAAACAACAGACGACTTGATTTATTTTAATATTTTTATCATATGTTTTCTTTAAAATAACACTAAAAAAATTAATTTTTTCATGTCGAATTTTGACGAGGTACACTATACTTATTATCAAAATATTACTCTAATAAACCTACTTTTATTATCACAATTAACTAGCGGCTTGAAATAACGACATGGCGAGATGAAATCAATATAACTATTTGAGACCCCTCATTGACATTTTCTTTTTATTTAAATAAATAACGGACAACTTGAACTTATTTTAATATTTTTCTTTTATATTTGATTATAATAAATAACGGATAACTTGACATTTTAATAATTTTCATTTATATTTTAATTTAAAATAACGTTATAAAGTGATTCGTATCGAATTCTAACAGAATACAAATGCACCTACCATCAACATATTCCCCTTTAAACCTATTTTCTTATAAACATGAGTAACGGGTGACTTTATATAATTATATATTTTTCTACTAAAATGATATCAAATTAAGTTACAGGTTAGATTGCAAAAGAGGCAGAATTCGATTAATGTAAACTATTTTCGACAGGTAGTAAATTATTAAGTACTTTTTGTATATTACATTTTTTTTTTTAAATTTCACGGGAAACTTGGCTTTGTTGATTTCGGCACCAATTTCATTTATAAGTCTTTAAACGTCGAAGATTTAAATGTAACAAGAATCGACGTTATGACATGATTATGTAAAGACTCAAGACATTTTGTTTTTATTACAATAAATATCAGGCTACGTGAATACTTATATAATAAGCATACATAGTAGTATACAATATAAAACTAAATATAAGATAAATATTGTGTGAGATTGAAATATATCATATTTCATTATTTACAAATATATGTATTTTAGATAAATAAGAATTGCGGATGTAGGAATTGACACGTATGCATGTCGATCAACATGGTGGTTCGAAATTAAATGGGTATCTTAACTTATTTTGATATAACAACATTTTCTTTTTATTGAAAAAAATAACGGGTGACTTGACATATTTTCATATTTTTCATTTATACTTTACTTAAAAATAATGTTATAAGGTGATTGTATCGAATTTCGAATGAGATACAAACACACCTATCATCAAAATATTCTCCTTTAAACCTATTTTCTTATAAACACGAGAAACGAGTGACTTTATATTGACATTTTATTTTATTACAATAAACAACAGGCTACGGCAGACTTTGTTTGACATTTTTTGTTTATTAAAATAAACAACGGACGACTTACCGAGATACAAATGCACCTATCATCAAAATATTCCCCTTTAACCCTATTTTCTTATAAACACGAGTAACAGGAGACTACGCTCAAACTTCAATAGCTTTGTAGAAGAGGAGCCGAGCATATTATTTTGGTCCAGATTTCTTATATAATTTTCATATTGTTTATTTACTTTTAGTATTTTTGTATTACTTTTAAATATATTTTTTATATTTCACGAGGAACTTGGCTTTGTCGTTTTCTTTAAACGTCGAAGATTTAAATATAATATGAATCTTCATTGAATTAGTTCATCATCATTCTTAAATTCTTTTTTATTGTTTGTAATTACATAAAAATCGATAATCATGGTCTAAAATATTTTAAAATAAATTTCACTAATAAAATATCTAAACATTAAAAATAATTGACACCCGTCGATTTTCGACGGGTTGTAAACTAGTTAATACTAATACACAATGGGGAAAATCCCCATACGGATTTCCTTTTGAATCGCTTGTTTAGATGCATGCGGCGTAGATCGGAGAGACAAATAAAATGGCGAAGACTCGTCTCACCCACCATTCATTCCCCCCCCCCCCCCCCCCCCCCCTCAAACACAAATTTTAAAGTTGTAGTAGATCAGTAGAGGTGCATGTACGTTGAGTTCAAAGTTGTTAAACAATATGATTGCAGAATCAGCAGCCGATGGTACGTAAATAGCAACTCTTGAAGAGGATTACGATTTACTGAGCTCCAACTAAGTTGAGTAATTAATGTTGGTTCTTTTTCATCTTTGAAGGTCTTAAGTGGGCTGATATGCTGATGGAAGCCACCTTCTTCATAATGCAAATCTATCTAACCGATGTTTGGAAGCTGAGCTTCACCAGCGTAGCTACATTGCTCAATATCTGGGGCGGAATCTCTAAAATACCCCCATCTTCTTTCTCTTCCTCGCCGACACCCTCCTCGGAAACATCCTCACCCTCGCCCTCTCCGGCCTACTCAGCACTACGGTCACTTCACTTCTTCGATAGATTAAGCGATTATACTTGTTCCGTTGGAGTAATGTACATTGTTGGGGTGGGTGCAGTGACAACAATGCCGGGGTACAGATGCCTCAACAACGAAGACGGCACGTCGTGCGTTGGCCACAAAGAGAAGGTACTGTTCATAACTGGGATGGGACTCGTAGCCCTCGGAAGGGCAGCTCGCTCCGCTGCCACCGAACCATTCCTCGAAGACCAGTCCAATTCTGATACGGATACTTCACATGTATGTGCTGTTATCTTGTTCATCACACCGGCTATCGGTTTTTTCGTGTTTCCTTACATCAAAAGGTGGTACCTCCTCTTCGGAGTTTCGGCTATCTGTACGGCCTTGGCCACCCTCTTCTTCTTAGCCTGCCTCCCTACTTACAAGCATAAATGGGGACCAAGAGAGGAGGGCAGCCCCCTAACTGATTCCGCCAGAGTCTTTGTTGCCGTGGCTTTAAATCTTTCTCGATCCTTACCGGAGAATCCTGATAGCCCGCTCTATCACAGGGTGCCCAACGAGGAGTTTCAGGAATTCTCTTTGATACGTTATTTATTTCAATTAATTGTAATTAACGTTGGGCTTAGCCCGTGTCTAGTTATTTGGGTCCGTTCCGGGTTTTCTTGTTGGTTCTTTCCCGGCCCGTAAGTCGAACCAACCCTAGGTTTAGGTCTATATAAGGTGAGGGGTGTATTACCGTCATTCAATCATCAATGAATCAATAAACCACAATTTATATTATTTTCTGCGTTTTTCTTTGCTTCGTTTGGTGTGTACGACGAGCTCCGATCTCGCGTCTACCGTTGTATCGTTTATTTCGTTTCGTTCATTTCTTGATAGAGGAAATCGCCCCATCCTCTATCAATTGGTGCTTTCATTGAGAGCTTCCAAAGTGGAGTCTCTTTGAGGGGGCGAAAAAAATCGGTTATTTCGGCGTCGCCGACTTCAATTAACGACGTCGCTAGAAGGAGGGGGATCTATCAATTGGAGACTATCAATTGGAGGCTATCAATTGACGTTTTCCATCAATTGGCGCTAGAAGTGGAGTGCATAAGCAGCAGCGGCGACTCCGATGTCTTCGGCGTTTACCACGGCGCCGCCGCCTTCCAATTCTGCCCCTGCTTCGATGGAAACACTCTTAGCCACGATGGGCCGTGTAATGGCGAAATTCGAGGCTCGACTCGAGGCACAAGAACGGCGTCGGGCCACAGCGTTCCCTCCATCGCGGTCGGAATTCGATCTGCCATTCGGCAGGCCACGCACTTCGTGGGACCTTCCAGAGCCACCGCAGCAGCCGGCGTTTGGAGTTCAGCAGCCACCGAGTTCGACGGGTTGGCATCTGTAGGGCGCTCCGTCGTCATGGGCCCAGCCCTCGGCAGCAGGAGCTGACGTGACTTCGCGGCCGGGCCCGTTTCGTCTTGGGACTTACCTCAGTCTCGGCCGCAGTATGACCCACACGCTCAGCGTTTCCCGGATCCGGATGCCTACGATCCGAATCTGTGTAGCAACCCTTCATATTGGAACTACGCGGATCCGTATGCCTACGATCCGCCTGTTGGCCGACCACTCACTTCGTGGGATCTTCCAAGGCCTCGTATTGAGAGCTATGGAGGCGGAGGATCATCACCGTACATATACGGAGCGAGCAGAACCCACGGAGATGGAGGCTACGCGCCAACTTCATACCATGGTGGAGGATACTCCGGTGGAGGTTATGCGAACGAGCGTAACTCCTATGCGCCGCCTCCTCCTCCTCCTCGGGACGGCTTCTACGTGCCGGTGGTTCAGCCGCGCGTTTCCGATCCACCGCCGTCACGCACCGAATTGGTGCCGCGCCCAGCAAACCCGGAGTTAGAGGAGAAAGAGAGAGGGCGAGTTTCATCCCCCATTGGTTCAAAATTGGTAGAAGAGGCGGGGGACTCCAAGGTGCTCGACTCCGCCGGGACCCAAAACCCTAACCCCGTCAAAGCGACGAATGGTTCCGGCATTGGTGAGGGCGACCCCAACAACGCCGTGGAAAGATCCGTCGTCGTCAATAACGACGATGAGCTGTACAATAAATTCCAGGTCGAGGGATCCTTCAGTGCTATTTGGGATGTTGTTAGGGATGTTGAAGGCGAGCAGCAAGGCTGTGATACACAAATCACCCTCTTCCTCAAGGAAGATCAGGCGATGGAGTACCTTGGAGAGAGGAGAATCAAGGTTATAGGAAAGAAGCCCTCTAAGTCCATCATCTACTCCATTTGCCTCGGGATGGAGAAGTCTATCAAGATAGAAATCAGTGACGACGAAGATGATGAGCTGAAGAAGGATATGGAAGAGGAAAGTGCGGATGAAAGGGTAATTCTTGAAGTGTTACGACGCTTGGTAATTTCCGCATCTACGCGCTTGAGGAAGTATATAAGGATCTATTGAATCTCCACCTTGAGGACAAGGTGATTCTCAAGGGCGGGGGAGTTGATACGTTATTTATTTCAATTAATTGTAATTAACGTTGGGCTTAGCCCGTGTCTAGTTATTTGGGTCCGTTCCGGGTTTTCTTGTTGGTTCTTTCCCGGCCCGTAAGTCGAACCAACCCTAGGTTTAGGTCTATATAAGGTGAGGGGTGTATTGCCGTCATTCAATCATCAATGAATCAATAAACCACAATTTATATTATTTTCTGCGTTTTTCTTTGCTTCGTTTGGTGTGTACGACGAGCTCCGATCTCGCGTCTACCGTTGTATCGTTTATTTCGTTTCGTTCGTTTCTTGATAGAGGAAATCGCCCCATCCTCTAACAATTAAATTGATAGAGGATGGGGCGATTTTCCTCTATCAAACGAACGAAAAGAAATAAAAATAAAGAAAATTGACAGTCGCGGGCTTTCCCCGTCGATCACGTCAGTACGATAAAGAAAATTGACAGTCGCGGGCTCTCCCCGTCGATCACGTCAGCAGATACGAAAAGAATAAAATACGGCAAAAAGGAAAAGTAAAAGACGGCAAAATAAAAATAGGGTTTCTGTATTATATTTCTTGATGATCAAAATAAGATACAACTCTCCTATTTATACTAAATAACTAGGGTTGATTCGACCTACGATTCGGGAAAGAATCAACAAGAAAACCCGAAAAGAAACGACCCAAATAATTAAAACGGGCTAAGCCCAACAAATAATTAATTAACAAAACTCGCATCAACTCCCCCACCCTTGAAAATCACCTTGTCCTCAAGGTGGAAATCTTTATATACTCATAGAGGCCGAAAATAACCAAACGCCGTGAAACTTCAAGAATTACCTCTTCAACCTCACCTTCCTTTTTCTCATCCTTCTTTCTGAACACACATTGCTCTCCCGCGTCGAAACGACTCTCCAAACGCTGTAGTGTGGAAAGTATAGAAGCCATAGTTGATGTTAAATCCGCTGTCGGCAATTGCGCCGAGGATGATGATGGAGGAATTGTAGAGGAAGTCAACGGCGCCGAGGTCGTGTTCCTAATTGGATGTGGATTCATGGTAATTTGTTGGCTCCAAAAATTCAATCTCTAAAACTCTTCACCAATTCTCCGAAATTCGATAGTTCACCCCCTTTGAAATCTCTCAATGAAAGCACCAATTGATAGAGGATGGGGCGATTTTCCTCTATCAAACGAACGAAAAGAAATAAAAATAAAGAAAATTGACAGTCGCGGGCTTTCCCCGTCGATCACGTCAGTACGATATTGACAGTCGCGGGCTCTCTCCGTCGATCACGTCAGCAGATACGAAAAGAATAAAATACGGCAAAAAGGAAAAGTAAAAGACGGCAAAATAAAAATAGGGTTTCTGTATTATATTTCTTGATGATCAAAATAAGATACAACTCTCTTATTTATACTAAATAACTAGGGTTGATTCGACCTACGATTCGGGAAAGAATCAACAAGAAAACCCGAAAAGAAACGACCCAAATAATTAAAACGGGCTAAGCCCAACAAATAATTAATTAACAAAACTCGTATCACTCTTCTACTCGTATCTTCGGGTATAATTAATTATCCGTTACTCCTTTCGTCCCAAAGTAATAGAAATAATAGAAACGTAACGTCATAAAGATATCCTGCAGATTCCTACACAAGGCAACAATACTGCCTCGAGGAGGGCCCAAGAAGAAGAGGTCATGGACGCTCTGCTCGGTATCCGAAGTCGAATCCGCGAAGATCCTGATCCGTACCGTAACAGTAAGCAGCTCATACCTACTATGCGGCGTCGTATCGTCCACCGCCGACACTTACTTCATAGAGCAAGCCACTAACCTAAGCACACGCATCGGGCACTGGAAACTCCCCCTCCAGCTCTTCCTGATCATACTCATGTTCTACAAGTTCGTAACGGCGGCGGGTCTCGAAGCAGCATTCGAAAACGATGACGTGCCGGAGGGCGCCAGCCTTTTCGGCACGGTGTTCGCGGTGGTGTATTGAGCGGTGGCGGCGGCGGTGGAGAGGCGCAGGCTCCACGTGGAGAGGCGGCGGGGCCTGATCCGCCGCGAGAACGTACGGACGCCGATGACCGTGCTGTGGCTGATCTAACAGAGCAGCAGCCACAACAAGAAGCACAAGCCCAAGCCCAGGAAAAGGAAAAGGAACTGGATCTTGTTGTAGAACATGGCGACAAAGTATAGTGAAATTCAACTTACTAACAAATTCTATTTATTGATTTGCGGCCCGCCCGTTGTTCATGTTTTAAACAAGTTCGGGCCCATTTTTTTCTTACAAATATGCGGGAACGATTTTCTATCAATATTTTAGTACTGTTATAAATATATTTATATATTTATTTATATATTTATCAATGTTCTAAAATACGCTAGGCGGTAGCTAGGCGGCGGGCTACCGACTAGCGTCTAGGCGGGCTTCTAGGCGGGCTAGGCGGATAAGAGTTATTTTATGTATTTTTACTATTATTTTTACAACAATATCATATAATAAAAAGTATATATCATTTACTAATATACTTTCATCTACTAATTTATGATTAATGAACAAGATTCAACAAATATAAATTATATAATAATATAATATGCTAATTAATAGTTCAAATTCTACTAATTTAGTAGTCTTTTACATAAATTTGCGCCCAGTCCGCCCAGCCCCGCCTAGCTCCGCATAGGGCCGCCTAGCCGAGCACCGCCTAGAAGCGGCCGCCTAGCATAAAATCTAGGCGGCCGGGCACCGCCTAGCGCCTAGGCGCCGTCTAGGCGGCCGCCTAGGCCGATTTTTAGAACACTGATATTTATGGACATTACTTGTTAGGGTTTTTCTCCTTGTACCTATATATACTATTTATATCTTGGTAGCTAAGTAGAAGAGAGATCCACCGCCATAGAGATGAATCCACCGCCTTTGGCCATCTCCTTAGCCACCGCCATTGGCCTTCTTATATATTACTCTTCTCCTCTCCTTCGATTGTTCCCTCGACACATTTGATTTACAACACGTTATCAGCACGAGTCTCTACTCAACCGAGCAATTTAGGGAGAGAACTCATTGACGTCGATAATAGAGGAACACATATCTTCAATAAACATTCGAGGTATTCGTGATTGAGGAGGTAATTTTATATTCAGTCATATGAGGCTAAATTTAACATCATAAATATGTGTATGTATATGGTCCGATTTGATTTCTAGTTTTTGCTAATCATGGAAGCACATGTAACAGTACATCCGCATTCTAGAAATGAATTAGATACGAATATGCATATATGCATCCTATTTTACTTTATTTTATTTTATGTTATGAATATATGTTGAAGATGTGAATATATGCATTTACGAATATGCACATATGCAGATTAATTCGTAACAATATTATGAATATATGCACATATGCATATTTTTGAATGTCTTAATTCATACGAGCATTCATAATTGTTCTGCATATTTATTTAATAATTGCTCGAGTTGTTCAATTTATGATAACTAGTATCACACCCGTGCGATGCACGGGGTATACTGATTATTGTATTTTAAATCATTTTATTACAACAAATGATTACAATTTTACGTTTTGAGTAATCATATACTCCCTCTCCATCCCACCGAACAATATACGTTTATGTAATTTATGCCTCATATATATTTAAGAAATGATTGTAGTTTGGTGAGACGAATGGAGTAATAAGGAATAAATTTAATTATTTAATTAATATCTCATTGTGTACCAACCGACCGTAATGACCTTTTATATCTTATCATTTATATTTTTCTAAATTTAAAATAATTTATATTGACAAAATTTTGTAACATCGTGTATCAACTGTTGGAGTAAGTACAACTCTCGTATCTTGAAGGGTAAGACAAATCATTCAAAATTTTATTAATTAAATATGTTTACCGTCAACGATTGTTTCATATGAACGATGGACCTCTTGAAAATTTGGAGTGATTATTATCTATTTTGACAATTTTTACATGATCATCATCTATACCACCAATAATTATATGGTTTATTGTTGTATTAATTAAATCAATAAACTCTGATAAATTTTAAATGTTGTCTCATCTTTTTTGTTGCATTAGTTCACTACATGGCGACGACACCTTGTTATGTTGTCTCATCTTTTTTGATAATCTTGTAACTAATACATGTCTTCATTTCATCAGATTCCTTTTACTATCATGGATTATACCTATAAAAAATTACCTCCAGACCAGTGAATCAACACTCTATATATATGAGTATATGAAAACAGTTAAAAGTGAGTATATCAGTATATCAAAGATATCAATTTGATATCCATATACCGATATACCAAACACATGGTATAGGTATAAAATATTTTGATACAAATATCTGATATACATATATGAATATCAAACGGCCCTAAATAGTTTACTAAATTAATTCCATATGTAACACAAATTCGTCATTATTTGTTTTCGTTATGTATTCATACCTTTGCTAATGGTATGCATTCTAATCTCAAATATCTAACTCGAAAGCAATATACCCACAATTTATATACCTTGATAGTTGGTCAACATAATCGAGAGTAGTTGTTATGGAGATGATAAGAATGTACAGAGATTTCTCTTATGTAAAATCTAATATATTATTTTCTCCATATGTTGCACTCTAGGAATCTAAATGACATGTTTTCATTACTTTACACTCACACATAGTATTTGGTAAATGAGTCATTCAATGTGAGATGGAGGAAATAATATATATTCACATTTCAATAATTTATACAAAGGTCTACCAAAAAAATATGAGGTACGAAATTGATATGAAACAATATGATTTCACCCGAAGATACTTTAGGCCCTTGTCTAATTGTTGTTCTATTATCAAGCAACAACTATTTGTGTGCCAAGATCGATTCTCTATGAAAACAAATCATTTTTAATCAACCATAGATAATGTAATCTTTAATTATGTGTAATGATATTATATACATAAATGTTCATAATTATAATTTAAATCCATAAGATGGGACTGGAAAAATACGTTTTATTACAATGTAGAAAGGTTTTTATGTAGTTTATTGGGTCATATAAATTCACAGTTATGCTATAATACTATATATCTAGATTATATATAAAATTATTAGAAATTATATATTGATAAACATTAAAAACTAAACATTTCTATAAATAAAAGACAACCTATAACTCCGTTTACTTTAAAGATTAATAAATTGATGACTAATAAAGCTGGAACGTAGAGAATAAAGTTTTACAACATTTGTAATAGACAAAACTAATTAGAAATATGTTAATGTGAAATTATTTTTACTAAATTTTAGTAATGTGCGTTTGATTTGTCTTTTAATTACATAAATGATTAAATGAGAAGGAGAAAACTCGTTATCGTATTTAATATTAACATTAACTATTCAATATATAGACATGATTATTTTAATCTTTGTTGATAATTGAAAAACGTTAGTTAAAAAAACGGAAAGAATTAAATTTGAGCAAAAGTTTAGGATATCGTTTTTCTTTCTTTCAAGAAAATTAAATTGTGATTTCTTGGAAGACATCTAAATAGTGATTTTTTTAGGAGGATCATCTAAATAATGACTTAAGGAAATGAATTTAATTCAGAAGGCAAATATAGTCTCTCTCTCTCCTCATCTCACACACACATACAGATATAGATGAATGTTCCCTATTAACTGTGGTCATCCTTAATATACTTATGGGTAACGTGGCATGCTATTAATGAATAAAAATGTTTAAATATATATTAACACTGTTACATCAACGGTAAGCACATTAAGATTGCACAAGGTAGGTAGGAGAACATGTCTCCATATAATAAAAAGAGCAAAACTAATTAAAGCAAGTAAAATTTAATATATAATTTCACATCTAATCTAATATAAAAGCAACGATAATACATGCAGGTTGCGTTCTCTTTGATGCGAAAGAAAAGGAGAGAACAGATAAAATTACCTTATAAATTACACCATTTTCTCACCTTTTCTCAATGTGGGAGGATATTACTCCTTAAATTGGAGAAAATATTTACAACACCAAATTGGAGAGATAATATTTTCTCTCTATTGTAGTGCAAATAAAGGGGAAAAAATAATGTGAGAAAAGGTGAGAAAAATGGTGGAATTTATAGGGTAATTTTCTCTTTTTCTCTCCTTTACTTTCGTATCAAAGAGAACGCAACCGTAATTTAAAATGCATTATTAACAAAATAAAATAAAATAAAATAAAATAAAATAAATATATCATTATTAAATATATTTTGATATTGACTTTAACAAAACCCGATAAATATCAATTTTAAGAAGATTTTAATAATGGAATCTAATTTGATCTTGGTTAATGAGATTTCAAGCTCATATGTAATCATCTTGGAATTATCATTAAAAATTAATTTCTATTATATTCGATTCTAGCTCACGTATAATTATTTTTTGAATAATTTAAATTGCATTACACACAGAAAAATGATTATGTTTGGACTTGTATATAATATTAAAAGAAAATACCGAATACTACAATATAATCACAAGCTACTATAAAATCAAATTTAAAAAAACAACAATTGAGATCAAGAGCATCACTATAATTTATAAGCAATTAAGGTTGAAAAGGAAATTCTATCAGCAAAATGGACTGGAAATGAACAATTCCTCCACTAAAAAACGACGTTGAAGTGATATTAAAAAATTTCCTCATTTGATCTTCAAGAAATATAGTACAACAATGAGAGCAAGACTGATGTTGAAACTTTGATTGTTCTTTGTATAGTAATAGATTTCATTTGTATGGAATATAAGATTAAGAATATAAAATTGGGAAGTAGGGTTGTGTGAAATTTTCTCTTTGCAAATATGTTGAAATATATAGACAACCAAATATTGTTAAAATAGAAAGAACATTAATATTTCACCACAATTAAGGATTTGTAACGGCCAATACTAATTGGAGAATTGAAAATTCAAAAACATTTATATTATTGATTATCATTTATTCATGATATTTCTAAAGATACTTACTGATAAAAATAGAAAATAAAAGTTTCTTAAAAAAAAGATATGTGTAATTGTTTACAAATGATATCAAACATAACATTGATGATAAAAGACAAGATTGTTCTTTTTGAGGGAGTTGATTATACGTAGTGTACCAAAAACGCTGTCATTTTTTAATTTTGTTTAATTATTCAATTTATTTTCCTTATATTTTGGATGAATTTATATTGATTCTCATTTTTTCTCTTTATGTTATGTTATTGCTACTTGTTTTTTTTTTTTGGTTTGTTTTTTTTTTTTTTGAGATATTGTGTAGCTTAATAAGTAATTTATATTTATGAATAATTATAATATACATTGGCTATCTAATATTTAGAATATAAGTAACTTTATTCATGAGTAATTCTCAAATAAGGCTCTATTTGTAATAAAAAAAAAATAGGAAAGTGAAGTTATTTTATTATAATTGGGAAAAGTATGATATGGAAATTGACTTATTACTTCCTCATAAAAATTAGTAATTTTTATGTTTTCTCCTAAATATTCATAGATTTAATCATGATCTTCAACTTATTTTTTTTATTTTTTATTTTTTATTATCTTAAATTTTATTTTTTAAAATAAATGTATATTATGCTATATCAATAATTGTCTTTTATATTTAAGAATGAAAAGAAATTAATAATTTTCAATATTTATATTTTACTTTTGTAACTTCTACATTCAATTAATTAGTTGGTTAGTAAAAATTAAAAGACAATTATGATATATCATAATATACAATTATGGTAAAAATATAAATTAAAGATAATGCAAAAAAAAAAAAAGTTGCTATTAACAGATTAAAGAAGTTACTAATAGTGGCAGTCCGGTGCTGCTATTAGTATATAGATAGATGGATTGTAGTCATAATTAGACTGTATAGTATTCATAACATTACAATTAAGGAGATGACATTATAACAAAAGGCTCACATAGTTCTCCCTTAAATAGTTATAATTGTTAGATTATGTATTCCCGAAGTAATGCATAGCTAAAATTATATATAAGTATTCTGAATATTTACGTATTCAATAGAAGTTAATTACGGTCAAGTGATGCCTGAAGCACACTACTACTTGTTGAAATACTCGAGGGAATTATAAGATTTTTTTTTATTGATTCTAATATAGTTGAAGGGGAGTTAGCTAATCGAGGTCATGAATTTTTATAGCCCATGGGTGCTAAGATATATAGTTGCAACTATTTGTTTGCCTGAAGCAAACTTAATATTCTCCTATAACACATAATCCTGAAGATTATGAATTATATTGATTAGTTTGACTGCAGCAAACGTATGATATGTAAAATTAGAGCATCAAACTAATATTGTAGAGAATATTAATTTTGTAACTCTTACTAGATAGAGGTGGAGAACTTCAAGAATTCATAAGATAATATCCCTATTGTCATCTCTACAAGAGTTAATATTCCCTATTGAAAAGCTCATTACTCTTCCTTAATGGGAAGTTATCTAACGATAATCATGTTGCAAATAAACTAAAATTTTAAATACCCAAATTATTTTCTATTATCTATAGCATGAGTAATTGGGTTCCCCACATATAATTAGTGCGTGATAATATAAATTATCATTTCCCCATCTGTTATCTCTTATATTACCACCAAAACGTACCTATAAAGGCTCTAAGAAATGTTATATGCATACTCCGTCGAATTTTAAATACCAAATAGAGCCAAATATTGGGGATCATTTTTATTAACTGGTACGTTGTATTAATAATCCAACTAATCATTTCACGGCATTAGGGGGAGATATGAAAGAAAGAATGCCATTAAATTCTTGTTGGATTGAATAATAATTCCACGCGCTACGTAAAATGAACTAAAAGTTCAATCAAATATTAACTGCCAATGGAGTGAATAAATTCTATATACTTGCAGTATATATGCACCATAGTAAAATGAAGTTCTTTATGAACTTAACAAATTATTTGATGCTCTTGTAAGCCTGAAGCGTAAACATTTTACCGGCACTAAAGAGTAAATCCGCGGTAATTATAATAAAACTAAATATATATGTTATTACTCCATAGAACCTCATTAAGAGGATCGTCCTGTAGACGAAAATCCCAGTTAATCTATATAACCTCTCGAAGAGGATTGTCCTGCAGACGAGTTTGCACGTGCACAAAATAATTATAACACTGGGATTACGGAACAACCAGATTAAAATTTATTATTGGGAAATGATGAATATTCTGGTTCATATAGAGTTATATATATTATCATGGATGACAATTCAGGAGAAACATAAATTGAAGTATCACAAGTGTCGACACTTTCACCTCAATCATTACCGGTATATATTTCAAATGATGATCTAGATCTAGAATAAATTTGGTATTATAGTGCTAGAGGCACTTGCAGAAATATAGTATTATACTGCCAGAAGCACTTGAGGTTGAGGTGGAGCTTAACTCGCTAAATAGACGATAAGTCTTATTTCCTCAGTATATCTTCTATAGTGAATGTTGTCCCCGCATGACACAAATGGTTATTTTTAATGAGAAAAAAAAATTAAAGAGGTGGTGAAAAGTAAAGCGAGTGGCTCGAGGGCTTTTAGCAGAGAGACACTCAATATAATTCAATTCTCCTATTATACATGTTCCGTTATTCAATATATCTGGCAGTATGTATAGATATCTTATGATTTATCATGACCGCATTTATGTAAGCCATAAACCGGATATTTATGTAATATATAAGTCCCTGTTGGACTTGAGATTTTCATAAGGGAAAATAAAATTGCAACATAAATTACTATAATGTTTATCCTCCTGAAGTAAGGATATGTTAAAGATGATATATGTTATTGCGTGTTTACGCATTATGAAATTTTAATGATTTTCGTTACACACTATATTTTGATGTAATAAATAGTACACGCATATAATTTGAGTATGTTAACTCATGCTTAATGACGGAGTTTTTAGTATGAAAGACTTGTGATAAGTCTAAATATTATCCCGGCCAGCAGTTCGAGTGTCTTCTAGAAGGAGTATTATACCAGTCGGTTTGTTTTATAAGAATTTTTAGTTGTGTTAATTTGATAAATTGCATCCCTTCAGTATCTCAGTATTTGTTTTATCACTTGAAGTGAAAAAGATAACAAATAAATTATGAACCAGAAGTTCATTATCTTAAGTACCAGAGTACTACTCTATCAGGCCTGATACGTAGTATGAAATCAATATGCTAGCAATACTTGAATTACTCCCGGAAGGAGATGTATTTATATGATGGTAATCATATTATTTGTTATCTTCAAGGTATACGAAACCTTGATCGATCTTAAAGATTTTGAGATTCTCCTAGAAGGTATTGAAGGATGTTGAACACTATATTTGTTATAAGGTATACAGAACCTTGGTTTATTTTTACTCCAGGAAGGAGACTATTCGTATAGTGTTCATATTCTTTGTTATCTTCAAGGTTCGTTAAAACCTTGATATATATTACGTATTGAGATACTAATTGAGATTGATGTTGATTGATTTTGGATGCTTGTTGCTTATTTTAATTGATCCCCACAACGCATTTTGGACTGGTATATTATTAAAATCCCCAATATCCTGTATAAGGATATATAATGTTATTATTGTGTTGCATACATGAGTTCTAGAAGAACCATTGTTATAAATATATATAATAGGTGATAATCCAGTAGATTATTCACCAAACCTCCTCATATATCTATGCACGAGAAATAGATAATGTGAAAGATTGTTGTTTTGAGGGGGAGCGAACATATTTTAAATAATAGGTCTTGAAGATCGAAATATATAATCCTGAAGATTATGCCCTGAAGGCTAAATAGTTGTACTCTTTTTCCCTTACTAAGTTTTTTTCCATTGGGTTTTCTTAGTGAAGGTTTTTAATGAGGCAACTAATGCAACACATGAATAAACGTATGTTATGTACTCTTTTCCTCTACCGATTTTTTCCCACGTGGTTTTTACGGAGAGAATTTTAACGAGGCATGAACATCACGTCGTAATGTCCAAGGAGGAGTGTTATAAATGTACTCTTTTCCTCGACTGCTTTTCTCCCACAGGGTTTTTCAGCGAGGTTTTTAATGAGGCATGAAGATCGCGACATATTATCTAAGGGGGAGTGTTATAAATATATTTATATATTTATTTATATATTTATGGACATTACTTGTTAGGGTTTTTCTCCTTGTACCAATATATATTATTTATATCTTGGTAGCTAAGTAGAAGAGAGATCCACCGCCATAGAGATGAATCCACCGCCTTTGGCCATCTCCTTAGCCACCGCCATTGGCCTTCTTATATACTACCTCCATCTCATCTAATTAGCTACAAATGAACAGTAACATTTTCGGTACGCTTTTCCACCGAAATCTAGTACGGGTTTAACGATATAATATTAAAATATTATTTCTTTTACGGGATACTACGAGTGTCGGACTATCCCGTAAAAGAAATAATATTTCAAAATTATATCGTAAAACTCATACTAGGTTTCGGTGGAGATGCGTGCACGTCACATCAATAAAGAAGTGTAGCTAATTACACCCTCCGTCCCCTAATAAGTGTCCCGAGCTGCCATTTCGTAAAAACCAAGGAGAAGGGTAAATTTACCATATTAACCCCTAATCATTACATTGAAAGTTGAAAAAGTGAAAAAAGTGTAATGATAATAGGGGTAAAATTGAAAGTTTAGCCAAAATTTCAACTTATTAGGACACTTATTAGGGGACAAAAATTTTGGCGGCTCGGGACACTTATTAGGGGACGGAGGGTGTAGATGAGATGGAGGTAGTATTACTCTTCTTCTCTCCTTTGATTGTTCCCTCGACACGTTTGATTTACAACAAGTGCAGAATTCTTACAATTAACAATCTTCCAATTCCAAACATACGGACAAAAAACAATTGGTTAAAAATATTGTTATTTTTTCCAATCTAATCATAGTTTTTAAATCAGCTGAGGCTGAGGCCCATGTGGTAACAGACGTGGGGTGAGGGAACCAAGGCCCTGAGCTGGTTCACGTTGGATAAAGATGTTAGCATTGTTTTTGGTTGATCCATAGTTTGTTTATTTTCTTCATTTATGGGCTCTTGTCGAGCAAAGTCTCGGTCAACTGTATTACTATAATTAAGTAGTTATGTGTGAACAATTGGAAAAAAAAAAAAAAAAATGAAAACAAATACCACTCCGGTCCCCTTAAGTTGACTCATTTGCTTTTTAACTTTTCGGTACGCATTTCCACCGAGACGTAGTACGGGTTTTACGATATAATTTTGAAATATTATTTCTTTTACGGAATACTTCGAATGTAATATTGTTGAAACCAACAATATTTAAATTATGCAAACAAGTTGTTACAAACTTACAATAATAAACATACATTTTGCATGCCTACCCAGATTTCCATATTTGAAATATAGTAAGAGCTAGCTGGCCAGAATATAGTAATACTACCTCCGTCTCACTATATTAGCCCCATTTGAATTGTTGACTTTTTCGGCACGCATTTCCACCGAAATCTAGTATGGGTTTTACGATATAATATTGGAATATTATTTCTTTTACGGGATACTACGAGTGTCGGGCTATCCCGTAAAAGAAATAATATTTCAAAATTATATCGTAAAACACGTACTAGGTTTCGGTGAAAACGCATGCCGAAAAAGTCAACAATTCAAATGGGGCTAATATAGTGAGATGAAGGTAGTAGTAAGTTGCATTAGTCATCAAATTTTGCAAAGTTACGTAAGCAGCGCATCATCCACGCAAAGTCAAGGTCAACTGTTAATTACACACTAATCTATATGAATATATATGCAGTAATATATTATTTTCGCTTGAATAATCGGTTCGCATTGATTAGATGCAGCGTAGTAGTATATTAAACGGCGAACTGGTGTCTCCACACATGCTGCAAAAGCTAGGAGAGAGATAGAGAGAGAGGAAACGCTTGATAAAGCTTCAAAGGTATATATCTCGCTATTCATTCAGCTAACTACAATCTCTCTCTCTCTCTCTCTCTCTCTCTCTCTCTCTCTCAAACTGATTAATTTTGTAGTGACATCGTTGTAGCTAGACCGATCCGAGTGATCGAGGGATATTGTTAATATTAATTCGAACTTGGTTAATATTGCAGATGGTTTCATCTCGTTTCCTTCAGGTGTTCGAAGCTGTTAAAACAAGGAATGCAGCAGCAGCAGCAGCCGATGGTACGTAAAGAGAATTAAGTTCCAACTGATTAAAGACTGAGCTCCAACTAAGTAAATAATGTTGGTCTGGTCTTGTTTCAACTTTGAAGGTCTCAAGTGGGCTGATATGCTGATGGAAGCCACCTTCTTCATAATGCAAATCTATCTAACCGATGTTTGGAAGCTGAGCTTCACCAGCGCAGCTACATTGCTCAATATCTGGGGCGGACTCTCTAAAATACTCCCTATCTTCTTTCTCTTCCTCGCTGACGCCCTCCTCGGAAATACCTTAACCCTTGTGCTCTCCGGCCTACTCAGCACCACGGTAACTATTTGGAAGTGAAATGGAGACAAGTATTTATGTTGGAGTATTAATTATTGGGGTGGATGCAGGGACTGGTCCTGATCACAGTGACAACACTGCCAGGGTACAGATGCCTCACCCACCACGAGGAAGAATCATGCGTTAGCCACAAAGAAAAGGTTTTGTTCATAATTGGGATGGGGTTTGTGGCTTTGGGAAGGGCAGCTCACTCTGCCTCCTCCGTACCATTCCGGCAGGATCAGTCCGATAACAAAATGAGTGCCTCACGTTGTGTATGTGCTGTTATCTTGTTCATCACACCGGCTATCGGTTTTTTCGTGTTTCCTTACATCAAAAGATGGTACATCCTCTTCGGTGTCTCGGCCATCTGTACGGCCTTGGCCACCCTCTTCTTCTTAGCCTTTATCCCTACGTTCAATAGAAAATGGGGACCAAGAGAAGACGGCAGCCCCCTAACTGATTGTGCCAGAGTCTTTGTAGCCGCGGCTTTCAATATTTCTCAATCGTTGCCGGAGGATAGAGATAGTTATCATCGGGTGCCCAACGAGGAGTTTCAGGAACTGTCTTCTACTGGCATCTTTGGGTATTATTCAGATTGATTATATTTCTTCCATCCTATTAATTTTATGTTAAGGTTCATGTAAAATAATATGATAGATTAAATACTTCAGATTTCTGCACAAGGCAGCAATATTGCCTGCAGGGGGAGCACCGAAGAAGAAGCGGTCGTGGAGGCTCTGTTCAGTATCCGAAGTCGAATCCACGAAGATCCTGATCCGCACGGTAACAGTAAGTTGCTCATACCTCATGTGCGGCGTCGTATCGTCCACCGCCGACACGTACTTCATAGAGCAAGCCAATAACCTAAGCACCCGCATCGGCTCCTGGAAAGCCCCCCTCCAGCTCTTTCTGGTTATAATCATGTTCTTCAAGCTCTTGGTGACGAGGGCTCTGGAAGAAGTTCTCGCCGAAGAAGAGCAGATGCCCGGGATCCACGGTGCAATGGGTGCGGGTTTCGCGGTGGTGTCTTGCGCAGTGGCGGCGGCGGTGGAGAGGCGCAGGCTCCACGTGGTGAGGCGGCGAGGCCTGCTCCACCTGGAAAATGTCACCACTCCGATGACCGTGGCGTGGCTGATTTTTCAGGCCTTCTTCCTGTGGGAGGTGGAAGCGATGGGTACGACGGGGCTCACTCATTTCCACAAGGTGGAGGGGCCGGCGTCGATGGGGAGGTACGCCAAGTGTATGAGCGAGGCGGCGAGCGGGGTGGGGTTCATGTGCGGGGCCCTCTTGGTTTACGTCATCGGAAAAATCAGTGAGATGGGAGGAGGTAAGGGATGGTTCCAACAGACGTTGAACTTGAGCCGTTTGGATCGCTACTACTGGGTGCTGACGGCGTTATGCTCCATCTCTTTCGTCGTAACCAACTCCGGCCTTCCATGTTACACGCCCAAGAAAGAACTAAAGCAGCTTCAACTGAAGAAAGAACTAACGCCGTTAAGAACGGAGGAGGAGCCCGTTACCGATGCCCCCAACTTTTCATCGGAGCCCGTTTAATACTGCTATTATTGTATTCTGGTGGATGTGAGATGTGGTGTGAACAAAGAGTTTTAAAAATTATAGAGGGAAGATGATGAACGGATATATAGGAAAAAGGAATCTGCAATATAAGCTATATTCACATTGAACCATCAAGAAAGATGAATGGATGTATCAAACTAGCTTAAAAGGACTCTTCAATTTCTCAGGTAAGTCTCTCTCTCTCTTGATCTTTGAATTTGACTTGGTTGAGGTGATCATTCCTAAATCTCTTTCGGCAAACCCTTGATGTGCAGAGAGTGGAGTCGGTTAAAACTATTCTCTCAGGTAACTCTCTCTACCTTGTGCGGATTCTTTTGATTCTTAGTTCCGCCAATAATATTTATTGATCTTTGAATTTGACTTGGAATTGAGGTACCGGTGTTGTTTTGTTAAGTATCTTTGTGCAAATCCTTGTTGCGGAGAGAGGAGTACAAATTACTGTAGGATGAGACTGGAAATCGGAATCTATGGTAAAGTATAGTATAAAGAATCATTAATTCCCTAATTTAATTCTAAAAATTGATTTGAGACCCTAATCCTTTGTGGTTGGTTTAAGCTCTGGAGTGGGCTGACCTGGTGGTGGAAGGCAGCTTCTTCGTAATGCAGATATATCTAACAAATGTTTGGAGACTCAGCTTCAGCACTGCTGCTACATTTCTGAATATATGGGGTGGTGTTCATAGGATCTTGCCACTCTTGTTCCTATTCCTGGCTGACACCATTCTCGGAAATTTCGCTACACTTGCGTTGTCTGCCGTATGCAGCACTGCGGTAGTAACTGACTTTATCCGATCCGATCCGATCCATCATTATAACTACTACTACAATACAATCTTGTCTAATTTACTCATTTAATTTGTTGCAGGGGCTTGTCCTCATCACAGTAACAACAGGTGGAGGGTATATATGCCAGGATAAGGGGCTAAAACAAGAATGTGTTGGGCATACCGATAAGGCTTTCTTCATTGTGGGAATGTGTTTGCTAGCTCTAGGTAGGGCTGCTCGCGCTGCCTCTACCAAACCATTCCTTGAGGAACAGCAGGATATTGATCACGACGGTATTGCACGCGGTTCTTTACCGTATCAAATGATGTTTTTGATGTTTCACACAATCGTGCCAGTAGTGACAGCCGTAGCGTTTCCATATGTAAAAAAGTGGTACCTTCTGTGGATGGTGGCAGCGATTTGTACGGCCCTTGCAACCCTCGTCTTCTTTTACAACTCCAGAGCATACAAGAGAAAACCAAGAAAAGAAGGCAACCCTGTCACCGGTTTGGTCAGGGTGTTTGCTCTATCTGCTTTCAACATACGTCACCCATCCCCCAAGCTTGATGATCCACGTCTTCATGTGGTAGACGGAGATCAATTTACCAGACTCTCTGCCTCTACAATTCTTGGGCATGTCGTCTTATTGGTTACTCTCTTTTTACATATATTAATCCATATTACTAGTCCCTCCCTCCATCCCTCCATCCATCCATCTGAACAAGTACTATATATATATACATATATGGTACTAATTGATATTGATATTGATATTGATATTGGTTTCCAGGTTCCTGCACAAGGCTGCCATAAAGGTGGATGACGGCAACGATGGAGTGAAGAAAAATAAGACGAGACGACCATGTTCGGTAACAGAAGTGGAGTCCGCCAAAGTAATGATCCGTATGGTTCCAGTACACACCACCTACCTCATGTGTGGCGCAGTATCCTCAATAGCAAACACATACCTTGTGGAACACGCGACTCAAATGAAAACCAATATAGGAAAATTGGCAGACGCTCCTGTACAGCTATTCATCACGCTCGCTAACGTCTCGGAGCTCTTCTTCGGATTTACCAAGTACGATGATGCAGGCCACGAACACGCAGCCGCCGTAGGGCCTGCTGCTCTAGCTACAATCTTCTCAGTCATATGCTGTGTGGCGGCAGCTGCCATCGAGAGGACAAGGCTTCACGTTGTTCGGAGGCATGGCGTAGCGGATGGTGCCAAAGCTCCAATCACCGCTTTTTGGCTGCTTATCCCGTATTTGTTCATCGCTTTCGCCGACGGTCTATTTCGTGGTGGCCTTTATCACTTCCACAAGGATGAGGTCCCAAAATCGCTTGGGGCGTACAATGATTGTTTGGTGTCGGCAATTAGCGGTTTGGGATACATGTGGGGCGCCCTATCGGTCTATGTTGTCGGAAAAGTTAGTAAGATGGGAAGCGGCAAGGGCTGGTTTCAGCTCACCTTGAACCGGAGTCGGCTGGACCGCTATTACTGGCTGTTGTCGGCCGTCACCACCCTCAATCTCCTAATATGCTTCCTGGTGGCCACAACTTACACTAGCACGCGGACGTTGACGGAGGAGACTGAGCTAACAGCGCAGCAGCCACAACAAGAAGCACACGCCCAAGAACAAGTCCAAGAAAGGGAACAAAATCTTGATCTTGTTGTAGAACATGGCGACAGAGTATAGAGAAATTCAACTTACGTTCTGATTAGGCCCAACCCAACATCAAATTCAATTTAAGGGAAGCCTTCATTTGCGGCCCGTTGTTCATGTTTTAAACAAGTTCGGGCCCACTTTTTTCTTAAAAAAGCGCGGGAACGATTTTCTATCAATATTTTATTACAGAATTCTTACAATTAACAATCTTCCAATTCCAAACATACGGACAAAAATCAATTGGTTACAAATATTGTTATTTTTTCTAATCTAATCATAGTTTTTAAATCAGCTGAGGCCCATGTGGTAACAGACGTGGGGTGAGGGAACCAAGGCCCTGAGCTGGTTCATGTTGGATAAAGATGTTAGCATTGTTTTTGGTTGATCCATAGTTTGTTTATTTTCTTCATTTATGGGCTTTTGTCGAGCAAAGTCTCGGTCAACTGTATTACTATAATTAAGTAGTTATGTGTGAACAATTGAAAAACAAAACAAAAATATAGCATTGGATTGAGAGAGTAGTATATTTATACTATTACAATAAGTTTTTTTTTTTTTTTTTTGGAGAATAATTTTAAGAGATTTTAAAGTATAGAAAATTATCGAATTCAAAACACTTCAACATCGAATTACTATCTAATTTAGCAAATTAAAGTTTCGTAAGCACAGCATTATCTACACAAAGTCAAGGTCAACTGTTAATACTATTACACAAATCACCATTTGAATATAATATACCATTTTCTTTTGAATCGGTTGTTTAGATGCATGCGGCGTAGATCCGGAGAAACAAATATAATGGCGAACGGGGGTGTCTCAACATATGATGCAAGAGCTCTCTCTCTCTCTCTCTCTCTCTCAAATAGGTGATAGTTGACGTCGTTGTAGATCAGTAGAGGTGCATGTACGTTCAGTTCAAAGCTGTTATACAATATGATTGCAGAATCAGCAGCCGATGGTACGTAAACAGTCACTCCAAATATAAACATATTCTTGAAGAGGATTATGATTACTGAGATTAACGTTTGTTTTGTTTCAACTTTGAAGGTCTCAAGTGGGCTGATATGCTGATGGAAGCCACCTTCTTCATAATGCAAATCTATCTAACCGATGTTTGGAAGCTGAGCTTCACCAGCGCAGCTACATTGCTCAATATCTGGGGCGGAATCTCTAAAATACTCCCCATCTTCTTTCTCTTTCTCGCCGACACCCTCCTCGGAAACATCCTCACCCTCGCCCTCTCCGGCCTACTCAGCACTACGGTCAGTTCACTTCTTCGATAGATTAAGCGATTATACTTGTCCCGTTGGAGTAATGTACATTGTTGGAGTGGGTGCAGGGACTGGTGCTGATCACAGTGACAACAATGCCGGGGTACAGATGCCTCAACAAGGAAGACGGCACGTCGTGTGTTGGCCACAAAGAGAAGGTACTCTTCATAACTGGGATGGGACTCGTAGCTCTTGGAAGAGCAGCTCGCTCCGCTGTTTCTGAACCATTCCTCGAAGATCAGTCCAATTCCGATACCGATACTTCACCTATATGTGCTGTTATCTTGTTCATCACACCGGCTATCGGTTTTTTCGTGTTTCCTTACATCAAAAGGTGGTACCTCCTCTTCGGAGTTTCAGCTATCGTACGGCCTTGGCCACCCTCTTCTTCTTAGCCTGCCTCTCCTACTTACAAGCATAAATGGGGACCAAGAGAAGAGGGCAGCCCCCTAACTGACTCCGCCAGAGTCTTTGTAGCCGCGGCTTTCAATATTTCTCGGTCTTTGCCGGAGAATCCTGATAGCCCGCTCTATCACAGGGTGCCCAACGAGGAGTTTCAGGAATTCTCTTCTACTCGTATCTTCGGGTATTAATTATTCAGCACTCCTTTCGTCCCAAAACAATAGAAAATAATAGAAACTCAACATCTTAAAGAAATCCTGCAGATTTCTACACAAGGCAGCAATACTGCCTCGAGGAGGGCCCAAGAAGAAGAGGTCGTGGAGGCTCTGCTCGGTATCCGAAGTCGAATCCGCGAAGATCCTGATCCGCACCGTAACCGTAAGCAGCTCATACCTACTATGCGGCGTCGTATCGTCCACCGCCGACACTTACTTCATAGAGCAAGCCACTAACCTAAGCACACGCATCGGGCACTGGAAACTCCCCCTCCAGCTCTTCCTGATCATACTCATGTTCTACAAGTTCGTTATGACGGCGGGTCTCGAAGCAGCATTCGAAAACGATGACGTGCCGGAGGGCGCCAGCCTTTTCGGCACGGTGTTCGCGGTGGTGTATTGCGCGGTGGCGGCGGCGGTGGAGAGGCGCAGGCTCCACGTGGAGAGGCGGCGGGGCCTGATCCGCCGCGAGAATGTACGGACGCCGATGACCGTGGTGTGGCTGATCTTTCAGGCCTTCTTCCTGTGGATGGCGGATGTTTTCGGCACGACGGGGCTGGCGCACTTCCACCGGGTGGAGGGGCCGGCGTCGATGGGGAGGTACGCCGAGTGCATGAGCGAGGCGGTGAGCGGGATGGGGTTCATGTGTGGGGCCCTCCTGGTTTACGTCGTCGGAAAAATCAGCGAGGCCGGAGGGGCTGAAGGGTGGTTCCAACAGACGTTGAACAGGAGCCGTTTGGATCGCTACTACTGGGTGCTGGCGGCGTTAGGCTCCGTCTATTTCGTCGTTTCCGTGGTTGGTTATGCATTCCAATGTTTTAAAACCCGGCCCGGAGGTCGACCCGGCGAGACCTCCGGGTCACGGGTCAATTGGTCGAACCGGTTGAACCGGGGTCGAACCGTTTATTAATTAAATAATATATAAATATAAATATATTATAATTTTATTTTTTTTTTACTAATTTCATAGGTTTAGTAGTAATAGAAATTCATAAAATATAAACAAATATATTTTTCCAATAAAAATTATAATATCTTAGCTTATGTTTAATTTACTAGTTAAAGCTCTAAATAATAAAAAGTAGTCTTTTTACGTTTTTTATTTTCGATAAAAATACTATTAATAAGATTTAATTCAAATTTGTTACTTCAATTATACAAATATGTGAGATATTTAACTTATTTGTTGTGTTAAGTACTTTTATGATAATTTTTTGTTTATCGAAATAATTTATATGTATAAATAAAGTTAAACAACATAGTACAATGTATTAAAAGTGGTGGGATGGAAAAGATATTGGAATGTGATTAGGAGGTCATGACTCATGAGTTCGATTCTTGGTACACACATTAAAAATTTTAAAATTTTTGTAAAAAAATTGACCCGGCCGGTTTTCAAAACCCGCCGCCGGTTCGGCGGTTCGGCCGGGTCAACCCGGGTTTCCCGGTCCAATGCCGGTTCCCAGCTTCTGCCGGGTTAATGGCCTAACCGGACCGGTACCAGGTCCGGTTCCCGGTCGAACCGGTCGGACCGGCCGGTCCGGTCCGGGTTTTAAAACATTGATGCATTCTACACGCCCAAGGATGAACTAAAAAGGCTCAAACGGAAGAAAGAACTGACGCCGTTAGGTCGTGCGCAAGAGGCCGTTACCGATACCTGAAACTTTCAGCTTCAGAGCATTGACTTTTCCCACGTGTAATACTCACTACCAGTGAACTTACCGCCATAAAAAAATACGGCTTCCGATTCATTTTAGTTGAAGCGTTTTATTCTTTTATACTTTAGAATGCGTAAATTAAATGAGATCGAGAGAGCATAAATTAACCAAATTATAATTATTGTTAGTTATTTAGCATTGTTTTGGTAGGTAAGAGGTTTAGCGTTCGAATAATCCTTGAATTAATTAATATATGTATTCTCAATTATATAAATTTGTTTTGTTTGTATGTAGTAATAGTATGTGCATGTGAACACGTCAGTTTCACTACGAAAAGTAGCGCAATTTAACTTATTGTTTACAACATTATCCACCAATATTATAATTAAAAAAAAATCAACCAAATAATTAGTCTTAGTAAGTATTCTATTATCAACTTGGCATAAGCAATTAATATAGCTAATTTAAAACTTACTTTTATTTATTATTGTTGTCGAAATTGTTTAGTTTAATTAAAAAGTGTTAGATCAATTAATCTAGCAAGTAACAACCAGAGACAGCAGTGAATGATTAATTTGCACATAAGAGAAATTAATTCTTTATTTAATTGTGGTGAAAATGAGAAATAGAGGAAGCAATGCAATGAGCTGGTTTTAGTTTCCTCCATTATTGCGCTTTGTCGAAACAAAGTCTTGGTCAACTGAATTACTATATTATTATCTTGGTAGTTACATGTAAACAATTTAATTATAACAACTTTATTTAATGAATTAAGTCACTTTGTTGTATACTGTATTTAAAAACCTTGTTTCGCCGTCCTCTCAGGTATATTAAACCTCTCTCTCTCCTTCTCTCTCTCTTTCTCTCTCCAAGTGCTTGGATTGAATCAAATTTAAAATGAAGGGGAAAGTGAGCTTCGTCAGAATTAGTGGTAAGTCTTAAATATTAGTTTATATATTCAACTCCTTCTCTTCTTCTTCCCCACATATACACAAAATTTGATCTGATCCTTTCTAAATTAATTAGTCAAAGTTCCAGATTAATTGATGTTATTGATTGAATCGCAGCGCTGCTATGGGCGGATATACTGGTGGCGTTCGCCCTTTTCGTGATGCAAAACTATTTGACGGAAGTTTGGAAGTTAAGCTTGACTCACGCTGCCGGAATCTTGAATTTCTGGAATGGACTCTACCGGATTTTGCCCGTCTTCTTCCTCTACTTCGTCGACGCTTTCCTCGGAAATCGAAACCTCCTCATCTTCACCAGCATTGCCTATACTACGGTACACCTCTCCCTCTCTCTCTCTCTCTCTCTCTCAATAATCATTCATTTGAATTCCAATTAATATGGATGAAATGAACAGGGTATCGGATTGGTGGCTCTGTCAACTCCTTCGGTTCTCGCCGGTTCAACCGGCACGTGTAAGGAGTTTGAACCGGAATGCATCGGCCCCACTCAGAGAGGCCTCCTCTACGCCGGCTTGGCCTTGATCGCCGTCGGATATGCCGGAAACATCGTCTCCGTCAAGCCTTTCCTCCGCGAGCAGAAAACTGACGATTCAGTCAAAGCCCCCGCCCCCGCCGCTGCGAAGGACGATGTCCCTCCAAAGAGCGACGGAAAGCAAGTAATGGGCATGATCATGGTGGTGGTCGTCGGCATCGTCGGTGCCGTCGCTCTCCCTTACATAAAACCCTGGACCCTCCGCTTCGGAATTCCGGCCATCTGCACCGCCGTCGGCACCATCCTCTTCCTCAGCGGCATCTGCATCAGTAGATATAAGCAGGATAAAGTACCGGGCAGCCCGCTTACGAACGTGTGCCGGGTGTTCGTGGCGGCGACGCTCAAGAGCTTCAAATCCTACCCCGCCGACGACCAGATCCGCTACCTCACCATCACCAACAATCAGCACAAGCGCTTCACCCCCACCAGATGCCTCGGGCGGCTGCACAAGGCCGCCGTAATCTTCCCCGGCGAAGCAAGCGACTCCATATCCCGGAACAAGTGGCGGCTCTGCTCCGTCGCCCAGGTGGAAGAAGCCAAGATCGCCGTGCGCATGGTGCCCATGTGGTTGACCTTCATCGTCTGCGGCGTCGTCTGCTCCATCGGCGACACCTACTTCGTCGAACAAGCCGGTAAACTCAACCGGAACATCGGAAAGCTCCGGCTCCCCATTCAGGTACTCCTCTTCGTTAGAATATCGACCAAAGATTTCGTCGACGGCCAAGTGAAAAAGTTACTAGAAAGGATGAAATGCGACAGCGCCCCCTCCTTCGGAATCGGCTTGGGCATGATCTTCTCCGTCCTCTGCTGCATAACCGCAGCTATGGTGGAAAAACGGAGGCTCAAGGCCGTCGTACGCCAGGGGCTGCTCGATGACTCCGACGGAGACATCAACATGAGCATATACTGGCTGCTCTTCCAGTTCATCCTCCTCGGAGGGCTCGAGTCCTGCCTGGAGTGCAGCATGAATGCTTACTACAAAAATCAGGCCCCTGATTCCATGGAGAGCTACATGGGGTACTTCACTCTGGGGGTGACTGGTTTAGGGTTCATGTTCAGTTCGCTTTCTGTTTATGTAGTGGGGAAAATAAGCGAGAAGGGAGGGAAGACGAACTGGTTTCAGGAGACGCTGAACCGGAGCCGGTTGGACCGGTACTTCTGGGTGCTGGCGGCGTGGAGTAGTGTGAACCTGGTGGTGTTTGTGTTGGTGGCGTCGCGTTATAGCTACAAGAAGCCGGAAGAGGGAAAGCCGGACCCCGATGCCGCCGGCGATGATTACACGGGGTTGTATGAAGAAGTGGCAGCAGCAGAAGAAGCAGCAGCATAAGAGAAACCCTCTTCTTGCTTTTGTTGAAATCAAACAATTTCTTGATTTTGAATTAATGGTATATATATTGTACCTAATTAATGATTTTTACATCATTTTTTTTTTACTTTTCAACTGTATATGGAAGTGAGTTTGAATGGCGAATATTTGTATGAATATTGATTTATTTTTAGTATTTTGTGTTTGGTATTTTGGAGATGTTGAAAATGAACAAGGTAAAAACAGAAGGACGAGATTTAAAGGTTGAAATCGTCAAGATGGTGACACGTGTCCCAGCTTAACGACTTCCCTCTTTTCTTTTAGAATTCCGAAGGTAACTAACTAACTAACTTCACACCCTCTTAATCTCTCCCTCCAAAACCAAAATACGAATTAATTGAAGAAGAAGCACCGAATTTAAAGAAAGAAAACTACGTTATTCACAACCACAAGTGAAAGGAAAAAAGTTGCTTTGTGAATAATTAATAAAGGAACCAAATATCTTATCTTTAGAGAAAAAGGAGAAAGAGAATCTGATAAAACTTTATTTTTCTTATTCCTTCAATCATACTACAAATCTCTCTCTCTCTCTCTATATATATATACTCCCTCCGTCCTCCATTTAGTGACGGAGGGAGTATGGGCACGGGATTTTTCGCATTTTATGGTATAATAATAAATTAATGTGTTAAAGTGTTAAAGTGGAATAATTGTGGGTCCATTTGAATTGTTTATTAGTATTAAAATGATAAAATAATAAAAAGTAGATGTATAAAGTGATAAAGTGTTAAAGTGATTGTGGGGTCTACGTCCTAAAACGGAAATTGTCAGTAAATGGAGGACGTCCCAATATAGTATTAACGTCACTAAATGGAGGACGGAGGGAGTATATATATATACAAGGCCTATGTTTCTTGATTGTAAGAAGTGTAGTTGAGTTCACTGTTTACGGACTCATCCGCAGAGAGAGTCGAGGGAGTCAAAATACTCTTATTTTCCAGAAATAAATCTGCACTTTCTTCCACGTTTACCGATCTAGTACAAAAGTAGTTGAAAGAGGCAGGTAGGCAGTAAGTATCGATTAATTTTGCACGTGACAGAAAAAAACACACGTTCTTTATGGTAATAGTACTAAGGCCCTCTGTGAGCTGGTTTACAGTTTTCATTTTCTCTCTCTTCTTCCACTCTCTATTCACAAAGTCTCCATCAAGTCTTCAACTATCATTTTTTTATGGAGCCGGTCAACTCTATTTTTATATTTGAAGCTGGTAATTCTTACAGGAACAACATTTTTAATCGAAGAAAAAAAAAACTTACCTGGAATCTGCTGGGAAGTATCTGAGCTTGACTGTTCCAGTATTTAAGAAAAAGCATAAACCCCCCTTCTCTCTCTCTCTCTAAAACAAGAGCATTTGGAAATGGTGTGTCTTTGCTCAAAGCTGAATCGGGGGAGGGAGAGATTCGTCAGGATTAGTGGTAAGTCTTTTTTCAAAAAGGTGTTAAAACAGAATTACTCTCTCCTTCCCGACCAAGACGAGGATTTCAGTTGAACGCCTCGTCTTGGTCGGGACGGAAGGGGAGTATTTACTAGCAGCATGTTGCTATTGCATTTGCAGCTCTACTATGGGCAGACATACTCGTGGCGTACGCCCTTTTCGTGATGCAAAACTATTTGACGGAGGTATGGAAAATAAGCTTGGTTCGAGCTGCTCTCATCTTGAACATGTGGAACGGCCTTTATCGCATACTACCGCTCTTGTTTCTCTACTTGGTCGATGCGTTTCTCGGGAATTTCAAGTTGCTCGTTGTTACTAGCGTTGCCTATAGCGTGGTAGGTTAATGCTTTCGCCTCCAAGGTTATTAGATCAATGCTTCTTCCTCTTTGAATTAAAACTAGTTGCTTTTCGTGTTTTTGCAGGGGATCGGAATGGTGGCTATGTCGACCCCTCCCCTTGCTAATGCAACCGGCACGTGCAAGAGGTACGAACCGGAATGTGTTGGCCGCGTTCAGAAAGGCCTCCTATACGCGGGCTTGGTCTCCATAGCTGTTGGAGTAGCTGGAAACATTGTCTCTGTGAAACCTTTCATTCTGGAGCAGAAGGAGAAAGATAGTACTCATAACAGTTCGAGTGGCGTGCGTGCAAATGGTGGTCGTGGGGATGGCTCGGGGCGTAGAGGCAGTGGTACGAAAGGCGAGCCGCACCAGGTACTAGGCCTCATCGGTGTGGTGGTGGTAGGCATTGCTGGAGCTATCGCTCTTCCCTACATACGGCCGAGGACCCTCAAGTTCGGTATCCCAGCCATCTTCACTGCCTTGGGCACCATCCTCTTTCTAACTGGTTCCTGCAGTTATAAGAAGGATCCGCCAAAGGGAAGCCCTCTCTGCAACGTGTGCAGAGTCTTCGTCGCAGCCTCGCTCAAGTGCTTCCGATCCTATCCGACTGACAACAAGTGCTATCACGGTATAACTGAGAAGGGGTTCACCTCTACTAGGTGTCTCAGGGTACTAGAAAAGGCTGCCATAATATTACCTGGTGAGGACCCTCAGACGACGAACAGATGGAGGCTCTGCTCCGTAGCAGATGTGGAGGAAGCCAAGATCGCAGTGCGCATGGTGCCAATGTGGATGACCTTCGTAGTTAGTGGAATCGTACTCTCTTCAGGAGACACCTACTTCGTGGAACAAGCAGGTAAACTCAATCGAAACATAGGAAAACTGAGACTACCGATTCAAGTGCTTCTGCTTGCAAGAAAATCGAGTAAAGATATGATAGGCCAGTATATCAAGGGCTACCTGCAGAAGACTGAGCGCGACACTGCACCCTCTTTCGGGATAGCAGGGAGCATGATCAGTTCAATCTTGTGCTGCATAACTGCAGCTTTGGTGGAGAGAAAGAGGCTCAACGTTGTCATAAGGCAGGGTTTGCTCGACAACTCCGATGCACAGATAGACATGAGCATATACTGGCTGCTCTTCCAGTTCGTTTTACTAGGAGTTCTAGAGTCCCTGTTGGAGAACAGCGTGGTAGCATACTACGTGAAGCAGTCGCCCGAATCAATGCGAAGCTACCTCCTATACTTCACTCAAGGTGTGACCGGTTTAGGGTTCATGGGCAGTGCGCTCTCTGTTTATGTTGTGGGGAAGATAAGCGAGAGGGGCGGGAAAACCAACTGGTTTCAGCACATTCTGAACCGGAGCCGGTTGGACCGGTACTACTGGGTGCTGGCAGCTATGAGCAGCGTGAATCTGGTCGTGTTCGTGGTGGTGGCCAAGTTTTACCGATACAAGAAACCGGAAGAACGAAGCAGGGAACTGTTTGATCCCGCTGGTGCTTACACAGATGGATTTACTGAAGGAGATCAGAATAGATCGTGTCCTTGCTTTTGTTGAGAAATCTAGTGCTTAATTAGTATTGCTTCATAACATTCACTAATGTATTCAATCATGATTGAAGCAACTTTCCTTGATAAATTATATTTAATCAAAAAAGGAGGAGGTCAAGATTACAACAACAGCACCATTAGATCTGTAACAAAAATCTACTGTCCGTACGAACTCATCTATGCATTACATCCGCAAGCAAACGATGGATGGAGATTACGTGAATCGAAAGATCAGTCAGACTGTAACCTGGCGATGTACTGATCATAGTATTTTGCAGCCTTTTCAAGATCTCCGAGTTCAGTGTAACAGTCGGCTATGGCACCGTATGCTTCTGTGTTCCCAGAGTCCTCTCCTTCCCTCTGCGAAACTTCCAGAACCATTGTGTGGTACTTGATGGCATCCCGATATTTGCCCTGCCTTTGCAGCGATGCCCCTAAGAATGAACAACCGAGTTCAGCAATAACGAAAAACATGATCATGCTGAAGACGAAAGTTAAACACAAGTTCAGTAATACCTAAACCCCTTGCAGCTTTTTTTGCTTCGATTGGGTCTTCAAGATTCTCAGCTAGCTCAAGCGCCATCTTGAACTCAGAAAACGCCCTCCCTGGATCTTGATTCCTAAGGAAATTCTTCCCATTTTTCAAACGAGAAACTAACTCGTGCTTCCTTGGATCAATGATTACTTCATTCTCTGCAATGCGCCCGCTAAGAGGAGCATAACTCAGAGTGGGGGCATAAGATTCTATCTTAGCTTGCCTTCTAAGAGCTGAGTTAATCTGGCGCAACTGCTCGTTCAGTTTCTGTAGTTCACCTCTCCTCTGACGTGCTAGAAGTCCTGTTATAATTGGGAAATTGAGCACATCAAATGGGGAGGACAGAAACAATAATTTTCGACAAGGAGATGCGGCTTACCTCCAACAGTGGCTCCTACGAGGGAAAATAAAAGCAACAATGGCATATTCATATCGAAAACAGGATTGCCAGCTTCACAAGTTTCAGCCAGTGCTTCGAAAGGTGTAGCAAACATTATGGCATTGGCGGCTATGATAGTTGTAGCTGGAAGTCTCAAGAACAGCCTTTCCTGCAAGTGAAAAAAAGGTTAAACTCGAAACCAGACATCATTCATAGATTGTGAAACAGAACTAATTAGCATTCATCGGACCAACAACAAGGTTTAAACAAACCAATTCGACAAAGAAATCGGAAAATGGCCCTGCAATCTTACTAGATTCTGTTTCATAATTTAGTTTTCATCGGAGAAAACATACATGCCTGAATTCCAGCACTCAGTTGTACCTCACTATAGTCTATATAAACTTATAGTTCAACAATATCGAACACAATCAGCTAATTCCAGTTAACTTTTTACATACAGTGATTGCAGAAGAAATTTCCCCTTTCAGAGTAGTGCCTTAATCACTTCAATTTAGCTTGATTAAACAAAGAAGAAGATCACAGTTCAGTTCCTACCACGAGCCTAGGCAAATCAAGAAACCCAACACTATCAATTCACAATATTACACTATAAAATACCTCAAGAAAACTCAAATTCCGCATTAAAAACGCCAATAGCGTTCAAAGAAGACAACTTGAGCAATAAAAAATGCAAATTTCACTTCAGAATCAACACTCCCACCATTTCAAGACAGCAAAACGAACATTATTGTTCACTCAATCGCCAAAAGATTCAATTTTGAACGAGACCCATCTACCCAAATCAAGATTTTTCGAAAAGATAAGTTCTCAACGGCACCTTAAGATCATTTTCCGGTAGCAATGACTGCAGAAAAGATTTATCTTCTCCGGCAGAAGCAGCTGCATTGAGCTGGGCGCCGTTGATCGAAGCAAAGATTTTGAAAAATGAAACGGGCTTGAGGGATTTGGGTGCCTTGAGAGACGAGTGAGAAGCCCGAGAGAGAGAGTGAGGCCATCGACAAGGGCTCCACGTCAGAACCCCTTGCTTCATCGTCATCGTCATCGTCATCGTCATCGTCATCTGCTTCCCTATCCTATTTCTCTCTGCTAAGGGGTAACTGATGTTAACTTCTTCAACTTTCTTTTTTATTTTTTATTTTTTTTTAAAAAAACCCTTTTTTCCCACATTTCTATATTTTCTTCAGCAATTATCGATTATCGATATGTTGCATAGTTGTATATGAAATTATGGAATGATTGAATAATAATATAATTAAAAATCTGTGACAAAAAACACATTGGGCCGTGGGCCCATCATGGCCCATTATACTGAAAATTCAGGGGGGATTTTAAACATGGCCAAGTTTTCTCTATCCATAACCCCCTACACAAATAAAATAAATAAATAAATATAAAATTACTATTATAACCTTATTTGACAATAACCCCCCAAATAATTAAAAAAATGGTTAAAATAAAAGGGGCTCACGTGTATATATACTACAAAACCCTCTAGTACGTAGCCCCAAATTATTAAAAAATTCCTTAAAACAAAACCCACCCTCTATTCCTCCTCCACCATAGTACCATATAGTCACTTATACGTAGCCTCCACAAACGGGCTACGTACTATGTTCGAATGACTCGAAACATGCCAAAGAGGCTCATAGACGCCACCCTCTATTCCTCCGATCCTCCATGCACGGCGACTCCCACAGATCGCCTAGGGAGAACATCTCGAACGAGGACTACTTCATCATGATGAAACGTATGAACGAGTTGGAGGAGAAGGTGACCATCCTTAGCAAGAGGCCTTCGACTTGGCCCTGCTCTCGGTGGCCTGGGTTACGAAGACGTCGATGATGTCCTCCGCCTCGTACAGGACGTTGCGACGTTGCGTATCTGGCACACGAGCTCACGGAGGTTGTCCTTGCAGCGGCGTTTCTTGGTGGAGTCCTTGAGGGCTATATATTTTCAGACGATGATTGTTCTTCGTAGTTTCGTTCTCCCATCCTTTTCGTACGTTGTGATCTCAAGGGCTAAATATTTATACATTCGTTCTTCTAATTATGAGGTACAACGGTGGAGGCTATAAGGAGTTAGAAATTTATTAGAACTAGGATTTGACGTGTGGGGGCTATACGTGTGGGGGCTAATGGTCCATTAAGGTTATAATTTGACGTGTAGGGCTATGGTCAAATAAGGTTATAATTGTAATTTTATATTTATTTATTTATTTTATTTGTATAGGGGCTATGGTAGAGAAAACATGGCTACGTTTAAAATCTCCCAAATTCAGTCTGGTTTCAATTTATTAATGGGCTTATTATTGGGCTTTCCGTTACATATTCAAATCTTGAGGGCCCAAAAAAAATCTCAACTTTTGCCGATTTTAGGTGATAAATAAAGTATTGAAATGGATATAATAAACGCAAACGGTTAACTCATACTCAACATATTAAGATGCGTATAATAATTTAATTACTCAAGAAAAGGGACAAGTATATTCTCTAAAGAATATCTCATTTCCGATTTTATTGCTTCCCTAAGCTATTTCTCTCCAATTCTCTCACCATTTCTTCAATCATAGGCCACAATAAATAAATAAATCAATAATGTTTGTATGATTTTGTTGAAAAATATCGGTCGCTAACAAATCTGATACTCCTTCGCTTTCGATGGTAAAGAGCTCATTTTAGCAATATTCAATACACATTAATATTCAGTTGATTTTTTCATCAATAAAACGGAACAAGTAGTAAAATAAGTCGAAACTAGTTCGTAATAAATATCTTCATCCCCATGCTTCAATAAGTGGCTTTGGAGGGCTTCGTACTATTTTTGTTACTACTTTTGAAAACAAAAAAAACGTGTGTAGAAAAAAGTCTATGGACCTCTTAAAACTTGATGATTTTCTCATACTTTTGGAAACAACAAAGATCTTTTTCTATTTGCAAAAACGCCAATGTAAAAATGGGATATTGAAATAGAGCACCTGATTCGGTTAACCCCAGTTTTCACCGAGAGTAAATGGAGGCGAAGCATTAAGCATATGCTCTCTCTTCTTCCAATTATTCCTCCAATCGCCCTACCTGGGAAAGAATATCCGATTGGAAAGTCCCTTCCCATGGCCCCTCTCCTCTCTCTCTCTACCTTCTCTCTCATCACTTGCATTAGTTTATTCGAGTTTTACTCCCAAAAGAATCAAGAGAGAGTTACAAAAACAACTATGTTTTCCTCTCTGCTTTCTTACAGTTTGTCGACTCGCGTGTATTTCTATTAATTAACTTGCTCGCACCGAACCATCATGTGCAGTCGTCCCTCTCTCTCTATATATTCGTCTCTCTCTCCTCCACCGTTATTTACCCCTCCTAGTCCTATTTCATCTTCTTCTTCGCGCAGAGTTTCTTGCTCTTCTGCTTCGAGAGCGAGAGCGAGAGCGCCCATTAGCCGAATCTGTGTAAAGTTTGAATCTTTGGTAAAGAATCGAGGATCTAGAGAGAGAAACGCTGCTTCAGCTAGCAGTAGCGGCGACATGACTATCCAAGAGTTCAAAGATGGAGCAGAGGAGAACGCTCCTCCTTTGTTTGAGGCGGAGATGAATGCTAAGCCTAGGCGCATTGCTCTGTTTGTTGAGCCTTCTCCCTTTGCGTGAGTCCAATTTACTGCTATTTTCTGTTAGAATTCTGTGTTTCTGGTGATCTAAATGTTTAATCTTTTCTTATTTTATGAGTTAAATAGTTCAATTTGATCGTGTTTTATGTAAATGCTTAATTTCTGCACTCGGTTTTGATAGTTTGATTCATCATTTCACAAAATATTAGGTGTAGGCTTCATTTTTTGAGGTTATAACCTATGATTGCTAATTTAGATATGCTTTAATGGTAAGTTTCATTGATTACTTAGAGCTTGAGTTAGTCGTTGCTTGTCTTGTTCGTCCATCTCAAGCATTATTACAGCATTATTAACAATTTAAATGGAAGAGTTGACCGTTTCTTGTCCTATTTTAGTATATGCAGCGGATCAACACCACCTGTTTTCGTGATTTGCTTGCTTGTTTCGTTTATTTAATACCGGTATCTTACCTAATGGTATCTTGCCGGAGTTGTCTTGTTCAATCATGGCTTATCTTGTTTGACTCTGTACTTTTGGATTGGTTGCAGTTATATCTCTGGATACAAGAATAGGTTCCAGAATTTCATTAAATATCTACGTGAAATGGGGGATGAGGTATGATCTTCTTCTTGGTTTTAATTAGCTCTATTTCTTGCATTCTCGGAGATTAAGCTTGTATGTTAGAATTTGAAGCATCAGATTGCTGTACAAAATGACTCATAGTAGCAACTCGATCATGCTTCGTATTTATGACATTCATTATCTCTCATGCATGCTCTATTCTTACTTACGCCACAAAATTCTGGTCACTGCTAGTAAGAATGTTGATAGTAATCAAGATGTGAATGATGGACGTTAAAAGTGTGCATATCTTTTGCTTCTTTAAAATTTTCCAATAGTAAATTCGTTCAGCCGGTGTTTTGGATGTTCAGGTCATGGTCGTGACAACACACGAAGGAGTGCCAGAGGAGTTTCACGGAGCTCACTTGATTGGCTCGAGAAGGTTAGGGCTTGGGTTCTTGTCTTAACCAAACCAATGGATGCTGAGTAATTTTGATTTGAACTACTTTCTAATCCTGTACTGGATAATCATTGTTTCAGCTTCCCGTTTCCGTGGTATGAGAAAGTACCACTGTCGCTAGCACTCAGTCCAAGAATAATCTCAGCAGTCTCCCAATTCAAGCCTGATATTATACATGCTTCGTCTCCTGGCATTATGGTGAATCTTGACTATCTGATTCGTCTAATACCTCTTTTATAGAAAAACGCTCACGTTAATAAGAATTAGAAATGCCATTGAATTTTCTTTCCTACTGTGTTTTAGGTATTTGGCGCCCTTGCAATCGCGAAATTACTATCTGTTCCACTAGTGATGTCATACCACACCCATGTCCCAGTGTATGTCAAAGCTTTCTTTAGCTTTTATGTTCCTTCCTTTATGAATTTCTTACTTCGTCTTGTATTCCGTTCAGTCCTTCAATACATGCTAAAGTACGAATTTGTATCTTAACAGTTATATTCCCAGATACACATTTAGTTGGCTGGTTCAACCGATGTGGTTAGTGATAAGTAAGTATCATATCTCTTCGACTACTTGGAAAATTTTGACTTTTATGGATATTTATGGAATTATTTTGTAATATCTCACCAGAATGTCTTCATAGAGCTGCCGATCTTACTCTGGTGCCTTCTGCTGCTATTGCCAAGGATTTAGTCGAAGCTAAAGTGACGACAGGTGAAATTTAATGATATTGACCTAGTTGAATATTCTCTAAACAGAAGCAGAAAAGTATACTATGTGATAAGAAAATTAATCTTCTTTTTGCAATGCAGCTAACATGATACGCATCTGGAATAAGGGTGTCGATTCTGAGAGCTTCCACCCTCGGTTTCACTCCCAAGAGATGAGATTAAGATTAAGGTTAGAAACCTGTTCCAATGGTTATATTATTTTGATACGACTCCTATTTTCGCTAACAAAGTTTTACTTCAATCTAGCAATGGAGAACCCGATAAACCATTAATAGTTCATGTAGGAAGACTTGGAGTTGAGAAGAGTTTGGAGTTTCTCAAAAGGTACTCTTCTTCAATTTTGATGGAGAGGTTCGCCTCTCGAATCTCTATGCTTTTGTTTAAAAGATTTTGACCATTGGGTTTGTATGGCTGATACAGGGTCATGGATAAACTTCCAGAGGCTAGAATCGCCTTCATTGGTGATGGACCGTACAGGTGTGTACTCGAGAAACACTCATTCTTACGTATTTTAATTTTGAAGGATAACACACACACATACACGAACTTCTAATTGCTTCCAGTCTAGCTCAAGTTAGCATCTAATTTAGTAAGCATTGCTCGATTTTTTCCTTCGTGATAGAGAGGAGTTGGAACAGATGTTCTCAGGCATGCCAGCAGTATTCACCGGAATGCTACAAGGCGAAGAGCTTTCACAAGCATACGCCAGCGGAGACGTCTTTGTTATGCCTTCTGAATCCGAGACTCTCGGCCAAGTCGTAATGGAGGCCATGTCATCAGGACTCCCAGTCGTGGCTGCTCGCGCAGGAGGGATCCCTGACATCATACCCGAAGATCAGCAGGGAAAAACCGGTTACCTATTCACCCCCGGAGACCTCGATGACTGCTTGAGCAAACTGAAACCCCTCCTGCACGACAAACAACTCCGCGAAACCATAGGTGTTGCAGCTCGCGTGGAGACAGAGAAGTACGACTGGAAGGCAGCCACACGAAAGATACGGAACGAGAACTACAACGCAGCCATCTGGTTCTGGAGGAAGAAGAGAGAAGAGTTCCTGCAGCCATTCCAGTGGCTGTTCCAACGCCTCTTCCACCAAACGCCGCGTGCGATCCAAATGTGATCGTTCCGGTTATCGACGCCGTGATCCGTAGCAGTAATCTGGATACCGCTGTGTGTGTGTGTTGTGTTCCACAATTTAGAATGGATTTTTATATGTTTGATTCGATTATTTGGTTTATGTAAATGTTGTTTTGAACCAACTTCAATTCCTGTTGTATATTATATGAATACCAAATGTATATGAAGTTTTTGCATATCCTTTATTTAGGCCCATTGGGCTTTTATTGGGCCGGACTTGATCAAAATAGTTGGGCCGTCGAATTATGATTTTGGGCCGCTTCGTGGGCCCAACCAACATGAATTTCTATGAATTAATTAAATAGCTTAATAATAATATCTAAATGTTTATCCGCACGTGGGATAATGCTAATGGTAATTTAATTCAAAAAAATTGTTAGTGGAAAACGTCAATTTTAATTTAGAAATTGAAATGTGTTGACCGACCCCATTATCTAACAGTGGAGCTGGGTACACTGGATTATTTGGACATCTAACTGCCATCTTATCTTGTCTAAATTTGCATCCTCTCTTTTTTTGTTGTCTACCTTATTTTGTCCCTTTCCAACTTTCTAACTGCTAATCATCCTCTACAACGTCCCTTCACGACCAAACACTACATGTGTGATTTGTCCTCTTTTTCAATTATTTTTATATGATACTGTTATTTGTTACGTCCATCTGATATTTCATGTATCCCGTCTCATTTGACTTGTATGTCGAAAATAAATACTTTGTGTTAGGATGCATGCATACAAGATAGACTATACTGAATTTGATAAGATAATTATAAAAGATCGATCAAAAATAGTGATTATATAGATATTATGGTACATGACAAAGTTGGCGATAATATTTCAAAATCAAAATCCAAAATGATGATATTTGAACAGGGCAAGTATCTTGATTAATTAGAGAGTCCATTTTCACCATTGATATGAGTAATATGGTAGAATAAATCAAAGCCTCAAAAACGAAGCTTCTTCCAAGGATTTACTCCTCTGTTCCGCGGCTCCACCATGCACCCTCCCCCCATCAAGACACGTACTGCATAATCTCCACATCATTCTCCAAAGCCGCCATCGTCTCCGGCGCCAGCACCACCTCCAGATCGACGCTGCCGTTCCCCTCCGCCGCGGGGAAGGCGGAGATCTTGCCGTCGAACTTGTTGGCCCTGCCGCTCCTCACGGCGAGGGGCCGCCCCCACCCGAAGTCGTTGTCGTACATCGGGAATCGAGGGGAGCTTCCCATGGTGATCATCGCGCCGTCGAAATTCCCGAGCGGGAACAGCCTGGGGTTGCGCTCCCAGTCCTTCACGCCGCGGCGCACTGTCGTGTCGTCGTGCGCCGCGACGTTCCGGTGGAGCAGGCCGGCGCTCCAGCTCAGCTCGTTGGAGAGGAGCTCCCCGGCTGTGGCGGTTGTGGGGATGCTCTGGATCGCGTTGCCGAAGTAGAGCGGCTCCAGCCGCGGCTCGAGCCGGTGGCGGCAGTTAACGGCCATTCTGAACGTCGTCGTCTTGTTCGCGCTTAATTTCCTCGCGCGTGTCACGGACCTCCACAGCTGGGCGCTGAGCGATTGGAAGGATGAGATCTGGGCCGCTGGATCGTTTTTTAATGTTATTTCCCCCGTCATGTTCCCGTTAGTTTTACCGTTAACGGCCCAACTGTCGTTGCTCTGTTTCCCCAAAATCTCGGGCGCGAAAAAGCCCGGGCTTCGGGCCGGGCTATTATTGGCCCGCGATTTCAATTTCACGATCGCCTCTCTGCTGAAATGGAGGATCTTCTCCCGCAGCGGCTCGTCGCCGGAGAATGTCGCCGACGGGCCTCCTTCCGGCAATTCCAGCACCGCCGGCGAGTTGAAGACGGTGTCGCGGCGGAAGTCCGGGAACCTGGATATCTTCTTCACGCCCTTGGCCATCTCCGCGAAGGTATTGAAGAAGTTCCAGAAGGAGGTGCCGTCGACGACGGCGTGGTTCACGGTGCAGCCGACGAAGACGGCGTCGGCGAGCTCGGTCACCTGCACCGCCACCAGGGGCTTGCCGTGGCCGGCGTAGCTGAGGGTGCTGTCGAACTGGAAGAAGAGGCGGAACGCCGGCGGGATGTCTTGATCATGCGGCGGGAGGAGGGCGGCGGTGGAGAGGTGCGGCGCCTTGGCGTGGAAGAATTCGACGCCGGCGTCATTGCAGGCGATGTGGACGCGGCCAGCGGCGTCGGTGTGGAGGCGGCCGGCCAGTGCCGGGAAGTGGGAGAGTGTTTTGGAGAGGGAGGTTTTGAGGAGAGAGATGAGGTCGGCGGAGGAGAGAGGCGGCTGAGGGAGGAGGACGCCCTTTTGGATGTACTGGCATGAGAGCATGGGGAGATCGGAGACGGAGAGTTGGAGGGATTTGACGGCGGATTTGAGGTCGGGGTGTATAGTGCATTTTGAAACCACCACTACTGAAGAAGAAGGCATGGCTTTCTTTCTTTCTCCTGTTCTAGAGAGAGAGAGAAGGAGAGAGGGTTGTGTGGAGTTGGAGTGGCGATGGTGGGTTATATATATATATATGAGGAGAGGGAGAGAGAGAGAGAAATGGGTTCATGCACTTTGGTAGTTGGATGAGAAGCTCTGGGTCGTTAGTCTTTTGTTGTTATATGCCGTGTGCATGTTTCATTTGATATAATACTAATACTGGTGCTAATTAATTGGAATAATTATCTGTATTAATTAATTAGTGATTAGTATATGGATGAATGATTACTACTGTCGCTAACACTTGTTCACCACTTGGAGAAAAACTCCAATACGGAATTTATTTCCTCAATGCTAATCATTAACGCCCACTCACTCCAATTAAATACTAGTACTATAATTTGTTAATTAGTAATTATACTCAATTCAGCTATATATACTCCTAAATACTACTAATCACCCTCCCCTCCCACCTTACATGTCTTGTTTATACATGAATCAAGTTGACTAGACGGAGGGAGTACAAGTTCGGAGATATATACAACCTAAGTGTCTTTTTCTTTCTCTTCCCTCGTAACATAACACATAAAACTTAAATACGCACGAGTGTTTTCCCAATAAATACTTGGCCGTCTGTGTTACTCTCAGAGCACGTAGCTATTACTTAGATATTTTCATCTCTACATATATACTCCTACATCATACTTATAAAGACATATGTAACATGTGAGAAACGAGATTACACTATTTTTGACAATTCTATTCAATTTCAACTATATTTTGCACTTTATTCATCATATTTGGTAGGTAATCCAAATTTGAGTAATTTCATTATCAATAGTCATTTGACTTCCACTATTAGAAATTAGGTTTTTCTCTCTGAAAAAAAAAAAAAACTAATTAAACTTACTGGGCTGGTGGATTTACATTACATCCGCTGATTGTGGGCCGCTATAGTAGTAAACGAGAAAGTGCAGCCCACAGTGAAAAAAGTAGTACGTACGTGTCTAATTCCTATTGGCTAGAGTAACATAATGATTGCTGTGAATCTATTAAATTTGTAGCGAATTAAAATATAGAAAGGAGAAAATAGAGTGACGACAATGGGTCAAAAATAGTCTGGATTCATGCACCTTGAATCATTTCCACGATTTTTAAAATCGTGGCGACGGGAATCAGCCTCTTTCCGGTGGTCCCCGTGTGATCTAACGGAGATGGGGACGCCAATCTCGTCGTATTGCATCTCGATTCTGCTGTGTATGTACATTTATTATTTTACTCAGCTAGTCGGTTATTAATGTTTATATATTACTAAGTTTGTTTTATCCGTTTTAGTACGTATATGAGTAATTTATTAATCATTTGCGCACGTTAATCGATTCAACTGCTCAATAAGCATAAACTAATTATTATTAAAATAAAAGATGCGATGCGTATTAGTCCATGTTATGGAGAATATGTGATGGTATATAACAGGTGTACTTGATAATTAGCTACAGAATTTTGGATGTTAGCTAGCTTTGGAAGAGTCCTGAATGTAATGCATAAATTTTATGAAAGGACAAAACGAGTTAAATTGAAAGAAACGGAAGGATTAATATATATTTTCACTTGTAAAGTTTGTGAATCAAAATAGAAAAGCATGTTAAATATGTCCTTTCACAGCTTGTAAAGGCTAAAGAAGAAAATTAAAGAAACAATCGATTTTCACTAATTAATTCGATTTAAAAGCAATAATATGAATTGAGGAGCAAGAAAGCGATGCGACTTTACAAAAACGCTAATCATATATGAATAAGATGATGATCCATGTTCAGGAATGGGGTATATTCCACCTGTCTTCCTATATATATTCATTTCCAATCATTTATAATTTTATATATAATTTACACAATTTTTTTTTTTCACAAAAGAAGAAAAATAATAGCTTTCCAAAAGTTTATAAATGGTCTCTTTATATTCACTACCACCCATCCTGTCTCCTAAAATCAAAATATAAATCTCTATATATATATATGAATAAATAAATAAAAAAGCACCCAATTGATTGGTTTATTCATGATGAATAGCTCTTTTGATCAAGGTATTATCATGAAAAAAAAAATCAGAAATTGAAATCAAATTTAACAATCTTTATTTATTTTTATTTTTTGCCTTTCTTGAAATTGAAAGCACTGGTCCATGATTTTTCAGAATTAAAAAAAAAAATTAAAAGGCCCATACCTTGAGAGCAAGCCTGTAATAAGCTAGCATAATTTCTGTCATTGGCGTCCAACAACAGGCAAAGGAGGGTCGAGTCCTTTTGTCTAATTTCGTCTAAATTAAGGGCCCAATTTGCAAATTCCCGACAATTCCAGGTGGATTACTACCTTCCCTTTTCCCATTTGTTGGTGTTTGAAATTAATTATTTGGATAAGGTCTCTTTTCCATTAAGCCTCTAAATCATAACCTGTATTAGTATTAGGTGAGATACTTAGCAATAATTAAGTAGGTAGTATTAAATTATGACCCTCGTATTTTAATTTCTCCATAATAATTAGAATTCTCTGTATTTGATAAGGTCTATAAATTGAATTGGGCTGTTATTTTATTAAATTAAAAAAATATATATATATTCAGAAATGATAAATGTCATGTCGCATCTTTGATTGATTTGTTTTTTTTTTTTTAATAGTACTATAATTCTTTTTAGACAACAAGTTCAATGAATGAGAAGCAATGAGTGAGCTGTGAGTAGAATTAATTTTGGCCTATGAAGCCTATGTTTTGACATTTTGGGGGTTAGTTGTGGAATTTTTGGTATGTAATCAAATAATTAAAGTACCTTAATGTCAATTTATAGCTTATACTTAGGTTATACATTTATTCCAATCCAAGTAAAGTCCAATATTAGATTTGTAGTTTTTTGAATTTCCATAAATACCCATGCTCAAAGTTTTATAGGCCTTCAATGTAAAGATTGAAATGGGCTTAGTTATAATTGTGTAAGAATTGGTCCAATATCCAAACTACATGGAACAAGCCCATCTCATTCTAATAGACTTTAATATTAATGAGGAACAATCAATTGTAGATATGGGACGGAGTAAGTATATAGTGTATCTCGTATTTTCTGAAAGTTCAAAATTGTGCAGCCCGGCCCATATATAGACGAATTTGGTGGATGAAGTATTACTCGCTCCGTCCATACCAAATGTTAGAAGTAAACACTTATAAAGTTAATGGAAAAATGACCCGTGTTGTCCTTTTTAAAATGACAATTTTCTTGAACATAGCTCGTAATATTATAAATTACGCTTGATGACAGATATTTGACTTTACTTACATATAAATCTTATGTTTCAATGAATATAGACTATATATATAGTCTCATCGAATATACATCAGCTCAACAACTTCCCCAGCTGCTAAAATACCATGCATGAATCTTGCCCTCTCTCTCTCTCTCTCTCTCTCTCTCTCTCTAGCTTGCATGATTGCTGCATATGATACGTACTGTTAGATAAAGTTCTGAGCTAGAATCTGAATCCAAACTAATTTCTTAACTTCTTGCACTCTAAACACTGCATTTGCATTTGCTGCTTCTCATGCATGCTCGTGCATGTACACACGTAGCATCAAACACCATCCCTGCCTATATTTCTGGTCTGAATACATGCATGATTATACACAGTTCAACACCCTTTCCGATACTCCCCCGTCTCACCTTACTTGAGACGTTTCATTTAAGGCGAGACGGAGGAAGTTCGTACCAAAAGCACCACCCAATTTTTTGTTCCTGTGCATCTTTGCGTAGGGACACCAGAGCTCACTTTATGCCACAAGGGATCCAGTCAGCTCTGAATTCTCCAATACTAACATCATTATTGGAGAATCTAATTACAAGAAGAATAAACAACACAAAAAAACACTAATCAATTCCCCTTTTCCCCTTCATTTATTAAGGGGGAGATTAGGTATAAGGTCTCTAACTATACTTGAGAAATGGAGGAGGGGAATATCACATCAGAATAAAGCAATAAAGGCTATTTTAGTGGCACAACTTGCACAAAGTTGCCTCCTTTCAAAAAAAGAAAAGAAAAGAGTGGGGTTTGTTTGTCATTTACCAAAATTCTTCCAACTAGTGGATGGGGACCTTTTTTTCTTAACACAAAATTTCCCAAGATTCAATTTTTGGAGGAAAACAGTACCACCAATTCTCAAACACCAATCTAGAAAAAAGAAAATTGAAAAAGGAAAAAAAAAATGACACAAATCTTTGATCAATTCTGAGCTAAGCTTCAAAGATTCTAATCAGATTCATGTTAAAAGCCAGCTCTGTGAATGGGGTTGAAGATTAATTAACTCCCATATTCCACTAAGATTAGTCTTGATGAGAATCTAATGTTGTAATAGTTTCACTCCACTAATAAAACAAGGATCTTTGTAAACTGTTTGAAGATCTTGATGAATGATCATTATCTATGGTATCTTTACTAAACACCCTCTAAGCACTTTCTAGCTAGGCAAGAACTTTGTTCAAGATATGGTATTAGTATGATGCCTCCGCGATAAGTAGACAACGAGGGATGCGATAAAATCAGAATATAAATCGAGCATCGGTGTCACGCTCGAAAATGCCATTCAAAGAAGCTAGGAAAGATTGATACTTTGACATTTATGGGGGATAAGAGAGCATCAATCTATTCCCAGAAAGGCATGAACAGATCTAACATCCGATACTAATGTCGGTTTTAGTCAATTAAAAGTGTCGAAAACCTGAGACTGTCGATCAAGACTGCATTTTTATTCAAGAAAATGTTGAGAACTTGATCAAATCCAGAAAGAAGCAGAGCAACCATGTAGTTTTATTAATGAGGCTCTGCTCCTTCATCAACCTTATGTAATTTCCATGAAAATGGTGAAAAGTTTACACTAAGCTTCATCATTTCTTAATGTCATCAAAAAGAAAAAAAAATAAAATTAAGAAGAATCCCCTCAATTATGAATTTTTACATGAAGTTTGCACTTTCACTTGCTAATGCAGTGCTTTAATTCATAAATCCCAATGCTACTAACCCTAATTAATTAACGGAGGATCGCCGCCGCCATTAACGGAGACGTTAGAGCTCAACGATGCGGGGTTGGATTCATCTGAAATATCGTACCGTGATGCCCTAACCGGAGTCCGTGAGGATCGTTCATGCTCTGCAGCTGATGGAAATGCTGCTGTATGTTGATCCCGATCGACGACGAGGAGTTCACTTGGAGATGGCCGGCGATTAGGCTGCCGTTCGTCGGAGCGAACCCCGTTATGACTCCTCGATTAGTTAGGTCGGAGTCGTACGTAGCTCCGACGACGATTTCTCCGTCGAGACCGTGCTGCTGCTGCAGGATCAAGCTCGATTTGACCGGAGACTCGGGGCCGTCCTTCTCCGGCGACGGTGGAGACTTCGCCTCGTCGAGGTTCACGGTGGTGATGTCGTGGATGCTCGATCTCCGCTTGTCCTTCCCGCCGGAAAGCTGCCGGATGAAGTACTTCTGCGCGTGGCTCGCCACCTGCGTCGGCGTCCTCGTCGTCACGAAATTGCGCGAAATGTTCCTCCAATCCCCCTTCCCGTACTTCTTCAACCCTAACAAAAATTGCCTGCAAAAAAACAAAAAAGCTCAGATTTTTAGGGCTAAATCGTGTAGCAGAGAAGGGTAAAAAAGGAAACAATTTAGTTAGTTGAGTTTACCGGTGTTCTTCCTCGGTCCACGGCACCCCCTTCTTCCGCTCGTGATCGCCGCAGCGGGAGGAGGCGGCGGCGCCGGAGCGTTTGCCGCCGGGGCTGTAGAGGTGGTTGAGGCCGTCGCGATCGGACATCCAGTCGAGGGTGAAGGAGTTGGTGGAGTAGCCGGGGACCGGAATGAGGCCGGCCTCGATGTCGCTGACGTCATCGACCAGCTCCCGGTACTGGTTGATGACGTCGGAGACGGTTTTCCCCGGGATCATCGCCGCCACATTGTGCCACCGGTCCGGCGTGTCCTTGTCGAACAATGCGAGCGCGTTCTCGAACCGCTTGTTCTCCTCCGCCGTCCACTTCGCCACCGCGCTCCCTTCGAACACCCAGTTCGAGGAGGTGCTCAAGTACGACGACGGCGACGGCGAGACGATGCCGATTTCTCTGTTCATATCCCACCGTTCATTAAAACCTGACCTCCAATTTTTAGAGAGAGAGAGAGAGGGAGAGGAAAGATGAGTTAGTTATGGTGGGATTAACATTAGGAGTTAGGAGAAGAGAGCATTTGATTGGAATCTGGTAGCTTTTTGACACATGGTGAGGAATCTGAGGAAAAAGGGATTCAAACTTTCCTAAATCCAAGGAAAAAAAATTTAATCTTTTTTTTTTTTTGGGTGAAGATTTGGAAAAACAGTTGAATTTCCAAACAAGGATTGGAATGGGAGTTTGAAAGAGATGATGTTTCTTTCTTTCACTGGAAAAATCAAGAAACTGAATGATGGAAACTCAAGTTTACTGAAAGATTAGAGCTTTGTTTCAGCAGTAGAGATTAGAGAAGGAGATCAGTGAATTGAAGAGGTTGTTCGTTACTGATTGGTGCGAAGGTGTGTGTGGGACTGCAGCTGACTGAAACTTTTTAGAGAGAGAGAGAGAGAGCGCTGCTGTTGCTGTTGCTGTTGCTGCCTCCTCAAATGCAGAAAAAGACAATCTGTCATAGCGAGTTGGTGTTTCCGTAAAAAAAGAAGAGAATTACTGGTGAATTAGTTAGTGTAAATTGTGTAATTAAGTAATTAATCTTCTTCATTATTAACTTAAGTATGTTTTAATTTGATGATAAAAAAATTAGGGTAAAGCGCAAGGTACAATAATGATAATGCGGTTTGACTTGTACGGGATTAGTAGAGACACGTGTCGTCATTACATTAGTCTTCTCTTCCAAGAAAAGGTCCATTATCATCACATCTCGAGTTCGTGAGATTAAGGAATAATCAAAAATCAAAAGCCCATTTCTTATTATTAAATTAATTAAAAGCCCATTTCTTTCTCTCTTTTTTTCTTCCCTTGAGAAATTCGTGATTTTAATTTTAATTAATTCCAGGAGAAATATTGAAGATTAGGAGGAAAGAAAAATAGATAAATAAATAAATAAAACACTTAATATTAGGTTATGAAAGGTTCAACGTACTTAGTGTACGATTATGTAATTCACCAGAATATGAAGTTGATTTTTAAATGAGGATATTAAATTATTAGTATATTTGTCACAACCTCCCTACTTTCTGTTCTTTTTTAATTTAATAATATACTACTAGTATATGATGATTATTATTATAATAATTATTAATTTTGGGGTATGTACATGCACGCTCTTGGTATGGTTTCAATTATTGGATGTAGTTATATAAAATAATAATTTTTTTTAAAAAAAGTAGAGGGATTTAAATACTCCCTCCGTCCTCCATTTAATGACGGAGGGAGTTTGGGCACGCGTTTTTTCGCATTTTATGCTATAATAATAAATTAATGTGTTAAAGTGTTAAAGTGGAATAATTGTGGGTCCATTTGAATTGTTTAATAGTATTAAAATGTTAAAATAATAAAAAGTAGATGTATAAAGTGTTAAAGTGTTAAAGTGATTGTGGGGTCTACGTCCAAAAATGGAAATTGTCAGTAAATGGAGGACGTCCCAATATAGTATTAACGTCACTAAATGGAGGACGTAGGGAGTATATATTTTTCGGCAGCTGTTAAATTTTGGGGACCATCTATTGGCTGGAAATCATATTATTTAATTATGAATATTATTCTTCATTCTTATAATAATAAATTAGACTAATATTTTATTAATGGGGCAAGAAATCTATGGTAACAAGACATGTGATGTGAAGCCAATAATCTTCATTTTAATTTAATTAATTAAAAGCAAAGATTACTTCAAAAACGCAACCGCAGTTAACGATTGGCCTATTCATTCTTCACTTTTAATAAAACATTAAATTATGTATTAATCTATATTTTGTTGTTTGCTTAAGCTTAAGCACATAGCTAATTAAATATATGGCTATACCTGTCAATGTCGAAGAGCATACACCGTATCTTTATTCAATATTGAGTTCATTTGTTTACTGCTCAGTCCGTCTCATTCAGAAACTCTTAAGATACGAGTGAAATTTAAATCTCGAATCATTTAGATTGCAGGTGGGCTGCTGTATCGGGCCACCCTTAAGTAATAATACTCCATATGTTTCTTTTCATTTAGCTTATTCTATTATTTTAAATTATAAATATATCAACATATTTGTAAAAATAGAGAGAAACGAAAGGAGTAATTTTTGCAAATTATTTTCACCTAAGAAAAACAATAGTTAATGAAGAAAATTAAAGAGAATATATATATTTAAAAAAAGGGTTTGCCCATGTCCTGAGGGAAAATATAATATGCATTGGAAATGGAAGAAAATATATTTATTTAATAAATAAATAAATATAAATAAATAAATAAAAAAGTAAAGAGTTTCCACAAGTGGAAAGATTCTTTGTTTTCTACATTTCCCAAAAGTACACTGTGACTGAGTTGGTGAGCTCATGTGGGCTCTCTGTACAGCTTCACATATTATATTTAATCAAATATAGTAAGTATTTTTCAATTCCTTTTTATTTCTAATTAAGTATTCCTGAAGATTCTATTTTAAAAACAAAAAAAAATCATTTATAAATCTAAAGTTTTTATTATATGATGATTAATTCAATTATTATATAGTGGTTATGGTCTATGGATTCCAACCAGCCATTAGAACATTGTCCAGAAATAAAATAAAAAAAATATTTTTTCATAATATAAATTGAATATTAGTAGTTTATTTGGATAGAGTATGATCTAAATAAATGTCGACTGTTTCTACAAGTTAATGACGACTCTATAATATAATAACCCAAACAATTTCTTCATACATATTTGGGCCTACTTGAATAATTTTATTATTTAATATGTTCCATATCTTTTAGCCCAAAATCAATATAATTATAATTATTTTGAACTAGTCCAAGCAGAATTAAAAAAATGATATTTTTTGTACCTTGATATATTAAGTCCACTAATAAAATATAAAAAGGCCATGGGCCATTTTTTGGGAAATAAATTGGTTACTATTCATGTATATATATAGCCCAAGAGGCCCGGTTTTATATTTTCTTTTTGTCGATGTGGGATTTTTTAGTTCTTGAATTTATATAGAGGATAGGTATGTAATTTCAACAAGTTTCCATGTTTGAAAAGATTTTTAACATAAAAACTTCCCAAATTAACTTTGTAATATGTTACAGAAAATACATATAAATCACACTTTGAGAAAAAAATTAATTTGAGTAAATAAAAACAAATAGAGCTTGGCAAATGGCTCCGAACACTCCTTTATCCCTTCTCTAAAAATGATAAATCCACTTCGTTACTCCTTTTTGTTGGGCCGAAAATCGGTCACCCAAAACGCTGCGTTTAACACTTTGGTAAGTCTTTGGGTGGCGCCAAAATAGACTGATTTGGGCCCTTGCCGTTATCCACCAAGAATGCCATTTTTAGCCCCCACGTCGTGTGCACCTCCAAATGGCAATGCATGAACCACACCCCTACACCACATGGGCAAAATCGTCATTTCACCTCCGTTAATTATTATAAGTTGTAATTACTACGATTGTCCCAACAAAGATGAGTCGTTTTGTATTTACCTGGATTATCAGCTCGGAATCTAATGGCCACCCATCCACCGGAGGGAACTCCGATGGTGTTCCTCTCGACGGGATCGACGAGGTTGAACTTTTGAGGATCGGTTTTCGCGTTGTAATTTCCTAATCCTCTCCCAACTGCGAAGAAATTGAATCCATGCAGATGGACCGGGTGGTTTTCCGGTGCGATGATACTGGTATCTTGCAAAACCACTTGCACCGTCGAGTTGTAAGCTACTCGATAAACCTTCGTGCCGCTCGTCGTCGCCAGGTTCGCCGGCGGGGGGCCGGTGTAGTTGTACGGCGTCGGGGGGTTCCCCGGGAAGTCGGCGGTGAACACTCCCTTGATGTTGGAGACGTGCGCCTGCAGCAGCGCTATCGTCGGCATCACGAAGGTGACGTTGTTCACGCTCGCCACCACCCTGCTGCCGTTGCCGGCCTTGCAGCTCGGGCACGCGTTGACGCCGAGGCCGATGGCGAAGAGGAGGGAGTGGTCGACCTTCTGCGGCACGTTCGCCGGGAACTTGTTCGAGTTCAGGCTGCGGAGCGAGTTCGTGAACGAGTTGGCGACCGGGGTGGCGTTCTGGGGCGGCGTGGAGGTGAAGGTGGTCGGGGCATTGGCGAGGGTGCCGGAGTAGTGGAGGGTGGCGGTGGCGGTCAAGTTGTCCACCGCCACCACCGGCGTGTCCATGAACGGCGACGCCGCCACCATGTATTTCCCGGCGCCCTGGTCGGCGGAGACGATGACGTTCGTCGTCTGCCCCGGGGCGATGAGGACGGTGTCGGTCTTGAAGGGTTTGACGTAGGTGGCGTCGACTTCGACCACCGTCAGTTTGTGGCCGGCGATCTTGAAGAAGAGCTCTTCGTTGAGTGCAGCGTTGATTAGCCGGAGCATGTAGGATTTCCCCGGCGATACAGTCAATGAGAAGCCACCTATGAAAATATTTAGTTGTTAAATAATGAGATATATAACAATATTTATTAAATTAAAAATAATTCGATTTTACTTGACGTGGCGCAATTCGAGACGGGCCCCGGATGCCCGTTGATCGTATGGGCATCCGACACGTTGGGGGCCAGGCCAGACTTCAGGGCCTGGTTGATCACGGCTTCAGTGTCCGATTTCCACCATTCAGCTGAAATAAAAGACATGACCACAGTCATTTCCAACCGTTTTTTTTTTATTAAAAAAAAAGTATTTTTATTATCAAAATTGAGTCGTGTCATTACCTAAGACGACCACGAGCTCGTGGTCGGGCTTAGGGAAGGGGTAGGGCACCCCAAGTTTAGGCAAGATGACAATGGCGCCATGGACGGTTGATCTCAACCATAAAATGTGCGCGTGCCACAAAAGCGTGCCTCGTTGCCCCGTCACCGTAAAGTTGTACACATAGCTGCTACCGGGCTGGATCGGGCATTGCGTGATGTATGCAGGCCCGTCGGCCCAGCCCGTCCTGAGCTGCCTAATCCCATGCCTTCAATAGCAATAAGCAATTAAAAGGTGGTTAAACTTTTCCATGCAAGAAATTATATAGAGATTGGGAATTCTTGAGTGAGTGAGTACCAGTGGATGGAGACGTTGTAGTTGACTCGGTTGATGACTCGGACGAGTACGGTGTCGTCTTCCCGAGCGTAGAGTGTCGGGCCGGGGAATTTTCCGTTGACGGTGACGATGGATTTGGATGAACAGAGGCGTGAGGTGTTCTTCATCATCACCTGCAGAAAATGAATTCGATCGATGCGGGAGAAGTTAGTTATAAATGTGCACGAGGGAGAGTTGTACGTTGAGATTGTTGGAGTGGAGATGCGGTTGTACCTTCCGCTTTGTTTGTTGTTAGTAATAATTTCACTTCCTAATTAATTACCATAATTTGCTTATCCTTTTATTAAAATAAAAGTACGTGAGATTACAATTACTAAAAGTAACACATGAAAAAGAATTAATTACCACTTTATAATCAGCTGAAAAGAACCAATAGTAAAGCCAGTAACTTTAATTGAACTTTAATAATAATAATAAAAAGGCAGTGTTATATGATGTAATAAATAAATTATTGCAAGAAACATTAATACTCACATTGAACTGGTAACGGCGAACAGCCCCCTCAACCACAGCAGGATACATGCATGCTACCAGAACCAAAACTTTAACCCAGATTTCCATTTTCCTTCTTCTCTGTCTAGAGAGAGAGAGAGAGAGAGAGAGTGAGTGGACAGAGAGGTCTGTTAGTAGTAAAATATAAGAGGGAGGGATAGAGAGAGAAAGGGAGAGTTGTGAGTTATGCAGATGAGATGTCTTTCTTCAGCCATGACTGCTCAACGCAACGTTATATAGGGGAGGAGAGACTAGAAGAACGAAGCTGCTGCTGCTGCTGCTGCTGCTGCTGCTGTCGCTACGTCGTTTTTCATAGTTAGGTGAAACCAATTAATTCTTCAAACATAAGCCTAAAAACTGTGCTTTCTTATAATCCCATTTCTTATTTCTTACATAAAGTTACTTAATCACTCTCTCTCTCTCTCCTTTTCTTTTTTGGAGCATGCACCTACTTAATTAAATAAACTATTTATATACACCTTAAGCTCTTCTTGTAGTATGTACGTTAATGTGAATTAATGCTGTGGTGATTAACACTTATTAATTACAGATTAGGAGATCGTTTGTTGGCCTAGCGCTAGGATTTACATTTCGAAACCAAAAGTGTTGAGATCGAGTGACCTTTATATTTTATGTTAATCATTTAAAAAAAATAAAATCAGGAGATCTAGATTGGTGGAAGGTGCTTGATTTGGTGCCTGCATGAAATTTGGCCAAGTTTTGTGATGATTATAAATCTCTTTTAACAACTATTTATTGGTGCTCGATTCAATTTCTTTAACCCATATTTTTAATATATACCCATAAAATAGTACTCCTCCTGTCCCGCTGAGGTTAACGAAATACTTAAATATATGTGAATTAATGAAACGTATCGAAACTCGGATATATAATCAACATCTGGAAGAATTGATCGAGTAGATCCTTTGGTTGTGATGGGTCTTTCATGTAACTGTCAAATGCTCATAACTCTGGGATTAATTGAAGTCTAAGATATATAGGTGAGGTGTATATCATTACTATTTTCTTTGACAAAGAAATCAACCAATCAAATTATAAAATCCCAGTCAACTACTACTTTCTTGGCAAAGTTTCTTCATGTTCATCATCTTCACCTTAGATCCCATCACACACGCACACTAACCCTACTCAGTCAATTTCCTCATTTTTTTTAATTTTTTTTTATTTAAGTTAATTAACTGTTGGATGTTTACATGTGGTTGGTGATTTCTGATTATTCACTCTAATTAAATTTTGTCGTTTAGCGACGTACGGCATCTTTTATTAATTTCTATAATAAAATTAGATTGGGCCGAGTTTGTTGATCCAAAAGTATTTGGGCCGATTTTGTTGGGCTCATCGTCGGCCCAATAAGCCATTTTTGTAGGAATATAAAAACCACAGTTAAGCCCAAAAGACATAATTATTCAAACATATAATATGAAAAAACCATATTAAACCAGATAATGAGAACGGAAGGTCCAAAACACTCCCACACTATACATATTCCATTCTCTCTCTCTCTCTCTCTCTCTAACGATACAATATGATTTCTCTAAAAGCAATCCAAACAGCCTTCACTCCCAATCATGGCCGCTTCCCGGAAAGAGAATCCTTCAGAAAGAGGAGGCCTTTCCCCTCCCTCTGCAAATCCAACAATTCAGATGACTCAGATCAAGAAGCTCCGTCGCCGCCACCTCGAGGAGACCAGCGGAAGCAAGAGCTCCTCGCCAGAATCGCAATGCTTCAGACCCAAAAAGTTCGTCTCACCGATTACTTGGACGAAAGATCAGACTATCTAACGCAGTTTGCTGAGGAAGCCAACGCCGAAATCGACCTCATTGGCGAGAATGCCCTCAAAGAATTGGATGAAGCTAGTGCCAGGGTCTGTAACAACTCCCCTTCTCTTCTTCCCCCTGTGTAAAAATGCATACCTGAAAGAAGAGTTTAACAAAGTGCATGTGTTGATAATAAGGTTTTCGTTCGTTTTCTTGAGCAGATAATGGGGAATATAGAGAGTAAGATGCAGGCGTTCGAGGAGTCTATGGAGCTCAACAAGGTGGAGATTGAGGAGAGTGAGAAACAGGTGGAGAACTTCGAAGGCCAATACGAGAAGGACCGGAACGAAGGGCTGTTCTTCAAGAACCTGGGGGAGAAAAAGCCGGTCGACCTCGAAAAGGCCAAGGAAGAGACGGAGAAGATAAAGGAGCTCACTCAGAAAAGCGCTGGTTCAGTAACTAGAAGGAATATTTACCTCGCGTTGATGGGGTTGGTAGTTATCGGAATCACCGATGCATCGGTAGCCTCTTCGCCCGACTGGAGGAAGGTAGCCTTTCTTGGGGTTATTTTGGTAGGTTTGATTACTCAACTCGTCTACGAACAAAGTATGATGCTATCAGACACAGAACAAGAGAAGAGCAAGGAATCTAAGGAAGAATGAGTAGAAGATTTGCTTTCATAATTTCTAAAAAATATACAAACTCCCCACACATGCAGGCTGTAGAGTTGGTGAATATGTATGGGATGGATTTTTTGAATAGAGGTTGATTTCAGTAGTTTCATTTTCTGTTTTCGATACATAGAACTCAAGGGCTAACAGAAAAGGTTAAACTTCATATACGAAAACCAGAAATAGTGTAATTTTCAACGAAATGTAGCATGAGCTATAACTCCAAGTAAAATATTACTATTTGGGGCTGATATATCAGGCTGAATTGCTGTTGCATCAATCTAAAGTTCCGTGATACAAAAACTATGATCACCGAAGCCGTATAAGATTTATGCTGAACTTCTGCCAAATAAGACAGTTTGTGCTCAAGGGGAAGACATGACCAAAAAGAAGGAAACAAAGAAGAGAAGAAATGAAATAATTTCACATGAAAATAGTAATTTACCAAGGGAATTCATCCTAATATTCCTACTCAAGCAATGTTCCGAAGGCACACAATTCTGCAAGTAAAAGCACACAATCCAAAGTCCAAAACATTGCCATGCATGTAGACCAGAGGTTATATCGTACTAATATAAACCTGGAGTCGACTTACTTTGCTTGGATACTGTGATCACGGCTAGAGCATGGCTGAGAAGAATCTGCCGGAGTTGGAGTCAGACTGCAATTACAAAAGAAACCAAAAATCAATTCTACCATTGACAATAGATAAATTTCAAGAAAAATACAGGTCCAGCAAGATGAATGCGAACAAGTAGGAAAGCACTCAACTTCCAAATCACAGAAGTAAATCATAATTGGAGCCCAGAAGGAATAACAGCTCTGACGAGTATGTTCCATGTAATTACAGTTGGAACAGTTTTACTAGCCAAGGCATGGTGTAAGAACGAGAGGGCCCTCGATACTCTATTGCAAGAACAAAGACCTTTAAGAGTAATGTTATAGGAAATAACATCTGGCCGTAGACCATGTCTTAGTATGCGACCCCAAATCACAGCAGCATTTCTCAAGTCCCCCTCTTTATAAAAGCCTTCCATAAGAGAATTGTGGGTGACAAGATTCGGAGCACAGTTGAAACGATTCATGTCCAAGTACAATGACAGCGCTTGGTGAGTTTTGCCAGCAGTACAGAGGCCATGAATCAAGATGTTGTGCATCTGTGCATCCGGTTTGAGGCCTGTACCGATTACTTGGTTCCACATATCAAGAGCCTTCTCTTCTTTATGTCCTAAACAAAGACCTTTAATCAATATGCTAACTGTGATAACACCTGGCTTCATTCCTTTCTCCAGCATTTCCCTCAAGAATTCATAGGCTTGATCAAACCTTGCACCCTTGCACAATCCACTCATAAGAGTATTGTAGGTAACGACTGTAGGGGAACAATGAGTATTTCCCATTTCATGGTACAATCTAATTGCCTCGTCAAACTTAGAAGCACTTACGAAGCCATTGATCAGAGCATTGTAAACATGACCATTTGGCTTATGGCCACCTTCAACCATGCCACTCAGCACAGAAGCTGCTTCGTCCAATTTTCCTTCTTTACATAACCCATTGATCATTGCTGAATAAGCATGACAATCTAGAATGCCTCCTTTCTCCTCGGCAACTTTCAAGAAATCCAAACTCTTGTTGCTGTACCCATTCTCACAAAGCCCATGGACTAAAATTCCATGAGTTGTAGAGTCGGCAACCAAACCACTCTCCTTCATGAGCTCCCATATAGAAGTAGCTTCACCTACGTTGCCACAATGGAATAGCCCTTTCATCATTATATTGAAACTAGCAACATTTCGAGTACCCTCTTTTCCCATCAACTCCCACAACTGTAAACAGTCTTTAATCCTTCCAGCCTTAAAATAGCCATTCAGCATTGCATTATAAACAACAGAATCAGGTGATATCTTGCTCTCAGCCATCTCCTTAAAAATTCCCTCGGCTCTGTCAATATCCCCTGCCTCGCACAATCCATGAATCAAAGCACTGTAAGTGTATAAATCCATTTTCCGATCATTCTTCCTCATCCTATCCCACACCTCCATGCCCTCTTTCAATCTCCCACACTTACACAATCCACTGATCAAAACATTGTAAGTAACAACACTTGGATAAACCCCCGAGTCCGTAGTCAGCCTCTCCCAAATCCCTTTAAAGCCGTCATAATCGCCTTTCTTCAGGAACCCATCAATTATTATGTTATAACACATAACATCAGGCTTCAGGCCTCTTTCAAGCATTTCATCGAACACCTTCAGAGCCTCATCGACATCCCCACTTTTTGCTAGCCCATTGATCAAAGTACCATAAGTATAAACATCAGGAACCAAATCCTTTTCCCAGATTACATCGATCAACTCTCTCGCCTTGCCGAATTCCTTCTTTCTGCAAGCAATTTTGAGCAAAATATTAAAAGTTTCCAAATTCGGAGACACACCCAGAGACCTAAAATTTTTCAAGAACAACTCCGCCTTACTCAGCTGGTTCGAAACGACGAAGGCATTTATCAAACAGTTATAGGACCTCACCCCAGGCTCACACCCAAACACCTCCTTCATTTTCTGGAAAACATCCACCGCCCGCTCCAACATCCGATTACGTGAATAGATCTTCAGAACAGCCAGCGCGGTGTCTTCCGTGCAAGGGCATTGCTGGAGGCGAATGAGGTCGACGACGCCGATTACGGCCGGCAGGAGCTTGGGGTCCCCGGAGGCGGAGAGGCGGCGGAGGATGTGGTGGAAGACGGCGGGGGAGTGCGCGTAATTAGGGTGGCTACTCGCTGAGTTGAACAGGCTGAGAGCCGAGTTGAGATTCTTCTCCGACTTGAGGAGCTGCAGGAGGCGCTTGGGGTTCAGGGTTTGGGGTAGCTGTGCCATGAAGAGAACGCTTCGCAGCTATGGCGTCTCCCTTTATATATGCATAAATAATAGCCATTTCATTTTCTGCAAAAAAAAAAAAAAATTATAATTAAAAAAAAAAAAAAAAAAAAAAAAAAAAAAAAAAGAGAGAGAGAAGAAGAGGAAAAGGAGAATTTTTAGCCCTCGAAAAACAATGAATTTTTCTCTAAATTCCCGACCCAGATCCATGGCGGTCGTGTGCTTTTGGAGCTTTGAATTGATTAGAAATTTTTAAGACGATATAAATTCGTCTCCAGAATTACTACAATTCAGCCGCCCTCACCGCAGCTCCTCCTTCGGCTCCGAAGGAGAGAGAGAGAGAGTTTCCTGCACCAGTCGTTGCGCAGCTGCGTGCCGTTGTTGCACATAATGTCTCTGCCGCGCAGTAAGTGTTCTTTGCTCTCTATTTTCCATTTTTTCAACACATTATTATTTTCATTTTCTGTTTGCACGGATCGATCTTCGCGAGAGTATACTCGATCTTAGTGCTGGGAGCTGGTAGCTGAAGTTAGGATTACGATGCGTTCGACTCTAGGCTGTTCGATTTTTGATTTTTTTTTTTTTCCTGGTTTTAATCGATGCATGTTGGTGTGATGTTGTCTTCATTTTTCTGTTTTCTAGTTTCGGAATTAGGTCTTCTACATCGCGTGTGAATGTAAGGGGCACTGAAGCTAGCATACTAGCCTACACACTGAAATTAATGATGGATTCGATTACTATTTGATGCTATACATTATTTGGATTAGTGCTGTTGGTGTTTTCCTTGCATTTTACACCTAAACTGTACTCGTCGTTGCATTGTAGCGTGTTTAATCTTTTGCTTAAGAGGATCTCATAACAGGGGGCTATTGCAGCCACTTTCTATGCTATGCAATTTCCTCCGAGTTTTGTTCGTCTTAGTCATGGAGGTGTGGAAGCTAGGTTGTTCTACTTGGTTTTGAGATTATGTTGTTTATGGTCTTCTGGTACCAGGTTCTCGATGTAGGAGCACCAACATTGAGTTGATCTACTCTTGAGTCGTCTTGAGTTTGTATCTCGAAGGGGAGGACTCTTTTTTCTCTTTCTGTGTTTTGAGTAGGAAAGATGAGTAGACAACACGCCCAGAAGGAGAAAGAAAATGCTAAAGCTTCAATCAGTAAAGGTGTAGAGGACATGAAATGCTGCTCGGTTTTTGGACAATACTCGGAAGAAGAAATGATAGCTCAGCTCAAAGGGCTTGCCCTGGATCCTTGTATGCCACAATATGCACTCGATAATATCAAGCCTTTGTGGAATCAAATTCTTGGTATCAGAAAATTGATGGTCCTCGAAGATTCTCAGGTGCCTTGGGTATGGTCTTTGACATTCAACTCTTTGATAAATACTTTTAACCTTTTGCTTTAGTTTGTCCTTTAGTTGGATTTGGTCTCTATACATCTTTGGAGGAGGCATTCTTGTTGTTTGTTATCTTGAAATGTGTCCTTTTCTTTTTATATATTCAAATCTGTAATAAGTATGATAAATAATAATTACGGATTACCTTTTAAAGTAGTCCATGTATGTGATTTAGTTAATACCCAGGTCTATTTTAGGGGATCAAAAGAGGTTCAGGGTCTCAAGGAAGTTAGGCCAGAGTTGAGGCCCTTCTCCATGTTAGATGAACTAGAGTCCTATCTCCACCTCCAAAATAGTCTCTGAAAACTTTAGCTAAAACCCTCTTAAGCTTTAAAATCATTAGAGTGAAGATTAAATCAGGACCAAAGTCTGAAGAGAAAACTCAAAGTACTCCCTATTGTTGAATTGTGTATATTTATGATGCCTCTAGTCGTATGGTATTTCCAACATAGCGTGGGTAATGAAGTTTATAGTACGAACCTTGTCGTTCCACCATAGCACTGACCCCACCACATGGACTAGGGACTTTACATCATGTCTCGATTGAATTTGGTGTGCTCTCTGTTAAAAAAGCCTTTAGGTCACAGCCAGAATGAGATAGATGCTGGTACCATTGTTAGACTTGATTGATGATCCTATTTGGATTATGACACCAATAACTTGTATATATTTCAACATTTAATTTTGGAGGGTACGACGGTATTTGAATAGTACATATCCCTTGAGTGTAATCTCACAAATGAAAGCAATTTCATACTGTTAAGATGGGTAATGCTTCTTGAAATTTGCATCCTTTTCTGGTTTCAAAGTTAAGTAGGAAAATGTGATTTGAAATATGTACGTTGGTGGAGTTGTTTAATTTGTAGTTCGCATTGATTGATATTGATGTCTAGTTAGCTTTGCTGTTTCTTATCACGAAGATTTTCTAGAATGCTTTGAGGAATATTGCTTAGCAGTATCTGAAATTAGAGTGGTGGATTTGGGCTCTTTCCCTCCTCGGATAACTCATAGCATCAATTCAAGATTGTCATCCTCACTTCTTCCCTTTTGGGTCTTTCCATCCTTAGATTAGTTGCTGCATTAATTGAAGACGACACATTGTATTCCTTTGTACATGCATGATAGGTATTTCTGTGAAATTTTCTTACAAATCTATCTTTTTCTTTTGTTACAGAAAAAGCGGAAGCTTGAGCAGCTCATCAAAGATAAGCTTAAATCTCCAACTGGCTTTGCTTCGCTAAAGCAAGAGAGCATAACAAACGACAGAAGGAAACAGTTATCCCAAGCTTCATCTATATCATGCTTGCTCAATTCAGTCGACTCTGCCCAAATTCATGATGAGAAATTTATCATTGAATCTCATACTTCAGGCAGTTTAGTGACATTTGATGAAGCTCTGCCTGAGAAACCGGTAACCACTGAAAGTTCCTGCGCAGAGGATGTGGTAGTTTTGAATTGCACATCCAAAGATGTATGTTCAATATCAGATTCCGATGAATCTGTAAATGGCTCAAACCCTTCTAGTCCAGGGGACTCAACTCCTACTAAAGCACGACATCTAGGTATCAGCAAGGTATCTGGTGGGTCCCGCAAGAGACGCCTTGAGCCTTCGCGTAGGTCAACTAGATTGCTGAATTTCATTGGAGATCATCTTGAAAGGAAGGCTATTCCAGTTGGGCCTCGTTTTCAGACAGACGTCCCTGAGTGGGATGATACGGTGGATAAGAGCATTCTTATTCGCGCATATAATAGTGATCCTGATAATCTGAAGTGGTTGGGCTCCCAAGTTTGGCCAGTTGAAAATGGGAATGTGAAACCCGCAGGCAGAATAATTGGGAAAGGGAGACATAATTCCTGCTCTTGTGCATCCCGGGGCTCTGCTTATTGCATTAAACGTCATGTACTCGAGGAAAGGCAACGTCTCCTGCGTGATCTGGGTCCTGCCTTTTCTAGTTGGAAGTTCGATGAAATGGGTGAGCAAGTCTCAGAATCATGGTCACTGAAGGAGAAAAAATCTTTTGAGTCACTAATGAAAAAGAAGCCTTTATCTGATGGGAATGCCTTCTGGAAGCGTGCCTTGAAGTGTTTACCCAGAAAGTCTAAGAAAGATGTTGTAAATTTTTACTTCAATGTTTACATTCAACAACGCATGAGCCTACACAGGATATCGCCATCTACAAAGCAAATCGATACCGATGATGAGGATGGCGAGGAAGATGAAGCTGAGGCTAAGAACTCTGATTCCAAGAGTTTGCAGAAAAGAGCCAAAGAGAAGAAGAGCCCTATAACCCCTAAGAAGAAAGCTAGGTATTTGCAAAGTAGCTGAGTTTGCCCTCCATTTGCACACGAGTCTCGTAAGAAGGTTCGTCCTTTTGTTGTTATATCTCCATCACATCTGCATCATGATCTCTCGTCTTGCTTACTCGATCTCTCTCTGAAAATCCTAATTTTGGATCTCATTTCATTAATTCACATCCATTGTATCTGTATGACTTGTTGGATCACATTCAAGCATGAGTGCATATATGCTAGAGATTTTGATTGTTAGTCCTGAAAAGGTAATGAGAGAACACAATTACTGGCCTTGTGCATGTTTGTGTTGATTCCTTCTCAAATTTTACATAATCTTCAAATGTTATTTGGTTATTGTGTTTGCATTTTAGTAAGTCTGTATCTTGTAATAGGTAGATCTTTGTGGGTGTGTGAATAGAATCAATAGATGCCTCTAGTTTTAGTTCTCACTTTTCGGGTCTCATTCTACTTAATGCGTTTTCTTGAATATATGTGAGTATAAAGAATGAAAACGTAAAAGTAGAATGAGACGGAACGGACAAATTGACAAAAGAAAAATTGCAATGTCTAAAAATGGCAGAGTGGTTTCTTTATCTTGAGAAAACAGGATTTGGACACATTTGGACACTCATGTCCCTACTTCCTTTCATTCCTTTTGCTCATATTTTAATTTCAATTCCTCTAAAAATAATAATACTAATAACACCTTTTACTGTGGGATTAATGGGTGTAAAAGTTATTTGTGTTTTTTTAAATTGTTGATAATTTCCACTCTTTCTATTTCCTAATAGCCGTTTAAAATTAGCATGATTATAAGGGTAATCATTATGGGGAAAAAAGGGTTATTTTTTTTCAATGTCGACCTTTTAAGAGTTTGACTCTTGGAATTAATACTCTAGAGAACTCGTAAATCGACAAGGATTTTTCGTTGAAAAATACAGAAAAAATGTTGGAAAGTCTCAATTATTAGTATTTGTAAAAATAATTTTTTTAAAAAAAAACACCAACTTATGAAAGAATGAAAGAGGAGGGAAAAAATTAAACTACAAGGAGAGAAAAGGAAGAAGAAGAAAGTGGAGAAAGCGATTTGAGAATGCAACACCTTCAGATTGCAGAGAGAGAGAGAGAGGAGAGAGAGAGGTGTAAAATGGTGGCGTGAGGTTGCTTTTGCTTTTCCTTTCAGAAGAGAGGAATCTTTGAAAAACAACACAAAAGAGAGAAACAAATTTCAAATCTTAAGCAACTTTTTTGTAATTAAAAGATTTTAATTATGTTTAGAAGAGGATAATCCTCTGTCCTAACTAACGTCTAAACATGTTTGAACTTGACTATTAGTGTATAAATAGCATTCAAGGATATTATTTAAATAACTTTTTTCAGTCAAAAGTTGATGTTTGGTAATTTACTTAGAATGTGTATTAAATTAAGTAGAATAATTATAATTAGATAAAACATTAGATCAGCAAGAATCCCAAACCATGGAGGCAAGGTGTGTAACAAAGAAAAAGAGAAAAAGCATACAAAAAACAAAAAAAAAGTAAAAGTAGAAAAAGAAGAATGAATTCATTACTTCCCCCATCTCATATAAGTAGGCTCATTTAGAATGGGCACAAGAGCCAATAAAGGAGGAAATGTGTGGCTGAAATTGATTCTGAAGAGAGAGTTAATTTTAGCTAAGTATTCTTTATCAATTTAGGAAATGAGATTAATAGATAAGACGGACCAAAATGGTAAATGAGACTACTTATATGAGATGAAGGTAGTACCCCTCCGTCCCCTAATAAGTGTCCCGAGCCGCCATTTCGTAAAAACCAAGGAGAAGGGTAAATTTACCATATTAACCCCTAATCATTACATTGAAAGTTGAAAAAGTGAAAAAAGTATAATGATAATAGGGGTAAAATTGGAAGTTTAACCAAAATTTTACCTTGAAATACTACCTCCATCTCACTATATTAGCCCCATTTGTTTTTTGACTTTTTCCGGCACGCATTTCCACCGAAACCTAGTACGGGTTTTACGATATAATTTTAAAATATTATTTCTTTTACGGGATAGCCCGACACTCCTAGTATCCCGTAAACGAAATAATAGTTCAATATTATATCGTAAAACCCGTACTAGGTTTCGGTGGAAACGCGTGCCGGAAAAAGTCAAAAAGCAAATGGGGCTAATATAGTGAGATGGGGGTAGTATGTGATAGGACACTTATCAGGGGATAAAAATTTTGGCCGTCGGGACACTTATTATTATTAGGGGACGGAGGGTGTATATATTTACACGGAAAGGAGATTAATTTACTCTCTCTCTCTCTCTCCTTCCTCTTCTCTTCTCTTCTCCTCTTCTCTTCCAACACTCAGTCTCACACTACTCACAGTCTCCTTATTGAGTAGAAGAACATTCTCTCTCTCTCTCTCTCAACAATGCAATGCCGGAGGTGTAGTTACTGACATGAGCGGGGGTGCACGGCAGTATCCTACATATGAATCCCACTTCTGTAGACCCAACAGCGCCACCGCCTCCGCTGCAGCAGCCGCCGCGGTCCTCATTCAGCTGCGACCGCCACCCCACCGAGCAGTTCACCGGCTTCTGCCCCTCCTGCCTCTGCGAGCGCCTCACCACCCTTGATAACTCCTCCTCCAACACTCCTTCCTCCTCCCGCCGCCCCTCCTCCGCCTCCGCGGCTGCCGCCGCCGCAATCAAATCCCTCTTCTCGTCTACTTCCAAATCCAACAACTTCCCCCCTCCTCCCCCGCCTCCCAAACCCTCCAAAGCCTCCACCTTCCTCCCCGAGCTCCGCCGCACAAAATCATTCTCTGCTTCCAAGAACGAAGCTTTAGGCCTATCCTTCGAGCCGCAGAGAAAATCTTGCGACGTTAGAGCGAGAAACAGTCTCTGTACGCTCTTCTCTCTCGACGAACAGAGCAAGAGCGGCATCAACCCCAACAAACCAACCTCTTCCTCAGCTCTCGCTTCTTCTTCCTCCAATCAAAACCATCAGAATAGCAAAAAGGCCGAATCTTGCGTAGCGAAGAAGCCCGTTTTCGAGTATATCGAAAAAGAGGAGGCTTTTACCGAGCCCAGAAATGTAGAGGATAACAGTATTGCATTCGAAGTCGACGAAGGAGATGAAATTAGGCCAGTTCAAGATTCTCATCTAGAGGGTTTCAGAAAATCGGTTGAGTTAAACTTAGCTAGCGGTGAAATCGTTGAAGAAGAGTTTAGTGTGAGTAATCTGAAGCCTATGAAGGATCACATAGATCTCAATTCTCAGGAAAAGAAGAGTTCGGGAGGGAAAATCTGGGCAGCGGCCTCTGTCTTTAGCAAGAAATGGAATAACTGGAGGAGGAAGCAGAAGGTGAAGAAGCAGGGCAATGGCGGAAATCTAGCTACATTGCCTGTCGAGAAGCCGATTTCGAGGCAGTATAGGGAGACTCAGTCGGAGATTGCTGATTATGGATTTGGGAGAAGGTCATGCGACACCGATCCTAGGTTTTCACTTGATGCCGGAAGGATGAGCTTTGATGATGCTCGATATTCGTTCGATGAGCCTCGTGCTTCTTGGGATGGTTACTTGATTGGAAGGACCTTCCCAAGAATGGCGCCTATGGTCTCTGTAATGGAGGATGCCCCGGCCGTGGCCGTTTCTCGTGCTGATATGCAGATACCGGTGGAGGAGCCAGCAAGGAAGAGTGGTGTTGATGATGGTGGAGGAGGTGTGCCCGGAGGTTCATCCCAGACCAAAGAATACTATCTAGATTCGTCTTCCTCGAGGCGAAGGAAGAGTCTTGATAGGTCTAGTTCGATTAGGAAGACTGCAGCTTCTGTGGTTGCTGAGATTGACGAGCTCAAGATAGCTTCCAATGCCAAGGTATCGCCTACTGCTGCTGATTCCTTTCACGGGGCGAGAGTATCAGTGGATGCAAACTCGAACTCAAACTCCCTGAGAGATGATCTTTCAGAGACGTTCGAGCTGAGCAGCGGATTGAAGGACATCAACTCTGTGATTGGGAATGGGGAGACGAAGGAGACGAAGAAGTCCAAGAGGTGGAGTTGGAGGATATGGGGGCTTATGCAAAGGCGTAGCAATGGTGGGAATAAAGAAGATGATGAAGATGAGAAGTACAGCAGGGTAAACGGGGTGGGGAGGTCGCTCTCGGAGTCTTGGCCGGAGACGAGGATGGAAAGAAACGGAGAAATCAGAGGCGGATTCAATAGGAACATGCTGAGGAGCAATAGTAGTGTGAGCTGGAGAAGTGCAAATCACATTGAGGCACCATTTTGTAGTGGGAGGAGATCAAATGTGGAATTGTATGGGACTGGTAGGAAGAAGAATGAGTTTATGTTGGAGAGGAATAGGAGCGGTCGATACTCCCCTAAGAACATCGACAACGGGCTCCTCCGATTCTACTTGACGCCTATGAGGGGAAGCCAGAGAGGCGGGACGGGGAAAATCAAGCCAACGACGAATTCGCAGCCGATAGCTAGAAGTGTGATGAGGCTGTACTGAGATGAGATGCAAGGTCCTTGCTGCATTTGATCTGTGTTATTGTTGTTTGCTATGCATTTTCAGATTATTATTATGAGTTTCTTCAAATAATGAGAATCATGTTCTTTGCTATCCATTCTTGAATTGTTTGCTATGTTGGGTTCTTGATTCAGTTTGTGTAAGAGTGAAAAAGCGAAACCATTTTGAACGACCATGAAATACTCGTTCCATCTCATTCTACTCGAACAAAAGAGTAGTGTGATTTGATATGTGTTGGGGACTTATTACTTTGGTTGTTTCTCACCACGTTATTGTCTTTTCTTTTTCTTTGATTTGTCTGCTTTATAATTATTTATCTGCTTTTCTGATTTGAGTTTTGCAAAGGCGAAATTTTCGGAAAATAAGATCAACAATATAGGTGGTGGTCCCACTCTAAAATTTCAAAATTTTGGTGCTTTGTGGAGTATAATGCTAGTAATACGTATGTTCTGTCGAGAACGAGTGTACTGGATATTATCGATGGGACGAGAGGAGTATTAAGATGGGGGTAAAATGGAGAGGCTTAAATGATTGTTTGCTTGTTGGGAAAATGATTAATGGGGTGGGTTTGTGAAGGAGAACTCATTGTTTTAAGTCGTTATCATCGGAACAAAGCGAAGTGGGCAATCCACCCAAAAAAGAGAAACAATAATTTGGTCGATGAAAATTTTTATTTTAAGATTTAAAAAAACTTTGAAAATTGACAAAAATGTCTCTAAATTTGTAAATTATTTGACTTTGTATAATAACAAGGGAATGTTGTGTTGACAGCAACCAAGGCTTCTTTTCTTTCTCTTATTAATTTTAATAATAGAAATTTAAAGAGAATTCGAACTCGGGACATTTAACCTGAAACTTAACTCTTTACCGTTAAACCAACACACACGCACATGCAACCAAGGTCTTCTCAATCGGAAAAAATTGTCACTTACGAGGAAAATTTCGCATTTTTCTAAATCTAATTGGGTTAATTGAAGATAAGATACATGTAAAAGCTCGATAATTCATAAATTTAGTGAAACAAAAGTCAAAAAAGTAAGCAATTCAAAGATCCAACATGCGTTAAAATAATAAAATGAAAACCATAAATTAGGCTATTCTCCTCTAAAAAAACACAATAAGTTTAAAAATTTCTCAATTCTTCTTTCGGTTGAGAGAAAGTCTAAAATTTAATCCATGTTTCGTCAAAAAGGTCATGCGATTGGAACTTGAATTATCACGCTGCGGTTAATTTGCTGTCAATAGAGACTTTGCGAACGAAAATATCGAAACGTCTCGACTTCGTTGGGACGGGAAGGAGAGAATCGATGAGCATCGAATTGGACATAAAGGAGGAGGTATGTCCCCGCCCTGTACTACTGTTCTTTCTTTTCTTAATCAAGGAGAACTATGAATCATAGAATAAAGCAATAAAGATTTTGTCTTTCTACGTTATACTGCATGTGCCCTCTTGTCTTTTCATGTGTTTATCCATTTTGTTTTACTTAACAGAATATTAATTTATTTCTCATATTCTACTTTATTTGCTTGCATGTAAACACTCTGTATATTAAATTACCTATTTAATTAATATTTTATTTCCACAGGCCTGCAACTTTGGCTCATGATTAAATTCCTAATCTTCCACAAAACAAGAGCACTGGAAAAAGGCAATATTATGAAGCTTTTTTCCCATTAAATCTAGTGAAAATAATTAAAAAAAAATTAGCATGAATAGAGTGAAGGAATGCCAAGAAAGAATATAGAGTTTGGCATGTTACTAAAGCAAGACAAATTGGGAATTTCTATAGGCGTATAATTCTTGGGGATTGATAAATATTCCAAACAGATCTTTGGCTATGAATGTTTCTAGGGTTTGATTAATTACCACATGATTCCATTTAATCAAGAAGAAAAGGGCTTTAATTTAGTGTGCTTTCTTTCTTTTTTCAGTTTTAATATTATTTAAATTGCGTGAAAATCATCACTGTGTGAATTCCCAGTGGCGAAGAGGGTGAAGAAATGTCCCCTTTTGCTTTATTTTTTTGCTTCATGGCTTTTCCTTTTCCGATTTATAAAGTGATCATCATTGATGTGAGGGAGAGAGAAAGAATTACTCCATCCGTCGGTCATTATTTTACGTCTCAAATCTATTCGTTTTATATGTCAAATGAAGTGGAACGGAGTTGTAACTCAGATTGAAATTGTTATTAATGGGCTTAAGCGATGAAAATTAACTTGTTGGGCTGAAGGAAATGAAGTTTGAGCCCAATTATTAACGGCCCAGTAATAAAAGGTCGCTTATTTTGCATTATTAGAGTACGTAGAAATTAGCAGTCCCCCTACAAAACTGGAGCCAAGAGAAAATTTTACCCCTGGCTATTGCTCGATGGGTGCAGTAATTTTGCTAGAGCTTGAATTTTTCTCTCTACTGCGTGCAGGCGTTCGAACCTCTTTGATTCGTCTTCTCCGATGTTTACCGTTGCTAATCTGGAAAATGACTGCACTGCATTCTCAGCTGCAGTTTCCAAATTGTGCAATGCCTCTTCACATGACAATGTGATTTCTGATTCTCCAGCTTTATCCACATCAACTGCTTCTTTGCATCCATTGTCGAAGATCCTTGCATCCTGTTTCGACCAGCATTTAGGTAAGTGATTACTGAATTCATGATAAGCCTCCTAAGTTTTAGAGTGACATGTTGCATATGAGATTTTCACGTATTATTGATGTTTTTCTTTTCAAATCCATACCTCGAGCGATGATGTGGATGGCTTCTTTGGCGAAAACGAAGAGTCAGCTTTTCTTGGGGTGAAATCTGGAGCATGCATGAACAGAGACCTCTTTCTGCCTTCAAGAAGCTCTCTTCGTACAAGAAATCTAGAAGGATAATTACTCCTGCTCAATGATTTTCCCTTTTCTGTCTGCAGAGAAAAGGAAAATTTTCGACTATTTACCATCCTTTGATCCAGAGAAGGAAAGATTTTCTGTAAACACTAAAAAAGAAAGATTTGGCTATTCTGTTTACAAACCTTTGGCTCAGAGAAGTTGCCAAAAATCATTTTGCCGCTGGAAAAGCTTGAATGTTCGGTCCAGAATTTATCTTTACAACCATTCGGAGAAGCTAATGCACCCATGCACTTGCACTTGTCCAAAGGGCCTTCGTGAGAATCAGCTGGCTCGCTACTCCCAGCATCGGGTTCTAGAGGAAGATTGTCAGTGCTGGTGCCGGGAGAAGACAGCTTGATACGCTTGTTAGAATGAGTATTTTCCATAACCAAGGCTTCTGCTGCAAATTTTCATAGAAAGGATCAGGTTGGTAGTCTTGCTGGCTGTAAATATGGAGTTAGTGCACAAGAACTATGTAGACTTATGATTCAAAAACTAATACTCAAGAATGAATTCTTACTTTACGAATACGGATTAAGCAATGAATGCTCGACATATTCAGTTGGTCATGTATTTCATAATGTGATGTCATAATAATCTTACCGGTGCATTTGCTCTCTGGTACTGATCCATGGTTACTCAGGCCTTTCATATCACAGGTTGCGGGGGAATCAGGAAAGTCCATACAAACAGTATGAATAGTTAACCAGCGAGTGTTTGATGCCCTGCCGTTCCACCATGCACATAAGTGAAAACCCCATAGAAAAGCAAAACCATCCTTCAAAGACTAAAAACAAATTCTCTGCTCACCTATTATGACTTTCTGGAGGACTTGGAGATAGACTGCTTTCAGTCTCTGAGAAGTTTCTGGATAAGGTCCCAGAACAGTGTTGGCTACCTTCTTCATTATCTTTAGACGGACTTTGTGATTGATGACAAGCATAATGTTGCTGTGAATCGACCTGAAGAAAAAGTGATAGAAAGTGAATAGCAATATCATACAATTCCCCAAAACATGGTGAATACAGTGTGTTGGAATATGAATATGTAGTCCACAGGCATAGCTCTATCTGAGATGGTTGAAACTTTTTCGTGCTCAAAATAAATAAAGAAAATGGAATTCCGGGGAGTGAATTAAAGCTGCTCTACCTTGGATGAAGTAGAATCTGAATTCACAGGTACCAAATCGTCAGTAACTTGATGACGTGCCCAGTTTGGAAGTCGTGACATACTGAAACGGAACTCTGCTTTCTCCTGACTGCTTCCATCTTGGTTTAACATGTCACTGCGCCAATGTCTAAGAGTTTTATTCACAGGTGCATCTTCGCTACAGTCTTTTTGCTGGAGTTCCATCACTAGATTAGAGTGCATTTGATTAGAAGCCACAGGAAGATCTATGTTTTCCTGCTGAAAGTGACTAGGAATTCCCTGAGATCTTTGCAACATTTTCGAAGACAGGAGAGCAGGGAGCTTCCAGACAAAGATACAACCATCGGAACCAACCTGAAGTCACCGCCAAATTGACAGCCATCCAGAAAGATGTGAGAAAGCAGATTATATACTTGCATAACTTGGTTGATTCAAAGAAGGATACATATAAAGATGACTAACAGAGACAAGATGTGAGCAATCGGGCAAAAATATGATGCCAGTAACAACACCACTATGCCCTCTTGCTTGTGCAGCCATCTCCCCAGTCGTGTAGTCATAGATGTAGATGCATCTATCAGAGTAAGAGCATGCTAGGTAACTGCCGCTTCCATCAACTGCAACCTGCAGTCAAAATGTAAGATATCTTGATGAAATTTCTTAGAAGTTGCATGAGCATATGTACCTTTATTGGGTCACCAACGTCTCCATCATGCTGAAACCATTTAATTAGTTTTCCAGATCGAATATCAAATGCATTTATCTTCTTGTCCTGCAAGATATCAATTGGCCATTACAGACAGAACGATTTTATTAACTAATCCGGATAAGCTAATGCAGAATTCTATAAAAGTTCATGAGTCCTCATGAGAATGCTGATTAAACACCGTCTTTCATCCTTACCTCACCCACAGTAACTGCTATATTCATTGGACGGTCAACAGCCACATCATAAATGGTTCCAGTAGTGGAAATTCTGCTAAGGCAAGAAATCTTACAGCCTGCATCACTCACATCCAGACCATGGAGAACCAGGGACCTACACCAGGAAACAGAAATGACAGTGTTACACGCAACAGACATGTCAGAGTTACATACAAACCTACACAGGTCATGTTTATAAAATATACCAAGACGAAGTAATTTTTGGTGATCTCCAATCACTCTCAGATAACTCACCTATCAGCACCGCAACTGAGAATCTCACGTCCACTCCATGCAACCTTTACTACAGTAATGGCAGATGAATGGTTGTCAATGCTTCCATGGAGATTAAAGTTCCTGGTTCATAGTAAAAGAATGAGTTCATAATCAGCAAGTCTGCATCTAAAAGTTTGTAATGGAAAAAATTAGTACTATAATTGTAACCTGGAAACATCAAAAAGGTGGATGAATCCATCCTGTCCTGCAGAGGCAAGAAAGTGGCTATTTTCTAAAGCTTCACTAGAAGGAAACTCATCGTTGCCAGCCATGTTGAAACTCAAGGAAAGAACTTCTGCACCATGAGCATCCTACAAATACCCAGCACATAAAGCAAGGTAGAAGCTCAGTAAGAAAATGAATCTACCCAAGAAAAGAAAAAAGAGAAGTAATATATTCTGGTAAGGTCCTCTATTATTTTCAATACAAATGCAATTATAACTGAATATACACCTGGATGAATATGTAATCAGAAGTGGTCAAATTAAAGATATGGATGTTTCCCTGGCAATCACCTGCTGCCAGGTACTGTCCATCTGAACTAACTGACATTGCCCTAAACCCATAAGAGGAATTCTCTTTTGTAACGGATTCTCGTTCAAAGATCCCAGCACTCACTGCAACAAGGAAACAGAGCAATCTTGAGCAAATCTTATCAGCGTTAAAAAAGGCTTAGACTCCTGCTGTTAAAAAGTGAAGACGTTTGAGACCACCTAAACAAATGGCTCCACCAGAGCTGTCATTCCCAGGAAGAGACAACCTACTGTCTAATGAGTCTGATTGAAGTGCAAGATCCCACAATCTGATGTTACCATCAGCTGAACATGTTGCAAAAGATAATCCCCCAGAACAACCTTTAGCAACACAAGACAGAGATGGATCGTGCAGATTTTCACATGGCACGTTTTTTATATCCCATATGCATCCACTATGCGAAACAAGCACACAACACCTGGTAGCCTGGATAAGATATGATTCTGTTACTGCAATAAATTATATCACTAGCATAAGTTCAAGATTGTGACTGCATGGACCAAAATTATATGAACTAAATACTGGAGAAAAAATTGAGAAAAGGATATTATATCAAAAATACCTTGTCTATATCATTGATATTCCATATGTAAAGGCTATGGTCACTATAAACCACCACTGCAGAGAAAAAAATATTGATTAGTAGACTGCATGCATTGAAAATTCTAACAATGAAGAATCACAGCAACTTGCCAAGCTTTTCTGAAGTTGAAAATTGACAAGCAATGGCATCTGGAAATGAGGATGAAGTTGGACGTTCGACTTGGCCAGTTTCTGCTTGGCAATCTACAGAATTGGACTCTTTGCATCTTTTAGTATCAACATAACATAATCCGCCAGCATACTCGAGAGAACGGGAACCAAATAGTTTTACAACACCATTATTGCACGCACAAGCAACCAAATTTTTGGATGTTGATGTTGATATTGCATAACATTTCTCAACCTGAAACGACCAATGCTTCTATTAGACAAAATTCTAAAAGTTTTGCCAAAATGACACACAACATTTTAATTTCCATGCATTCTGGTATACATATTAAGAAGAATGTAAAGGAGAAATTGAGGCATCTACCTCCAACTCCACTGATTTACTGACTGACGAGCCAGAATAAACCATGTATAGAGTTCCTGTTGGAAAATATAAAAAAAGATTATTCATCAAATGAAACCAGCTGAATTTAATAGGCGCACAATTTATACTTGGCTATAAGTTGTGCTATTGCCTTCATTGGTAACTGCATAGAAAGGAATTTGTTCAGCATCCTGAGTATAATTGGCTTTACTACTACTCTTCCATCTGGGAGTTGTAACAGCTACAAATGACAATTCCTTGGGACCCAGATCAACTTTCCTCAGCAAGGTTAACGACACAGATCTAGTACTCGTACGAGAAGCAGGCGACCATCTAAGCCTCCAGAACTTGAGCTGATTCTTCTCAGCAGCAACAATGAATTTGCTATCAATTGAGAATGCAATAGATGAAGCAGGGGAAGAAACTGAAGATGATTTAACTTTAGCAACTAAATGCTTATTTCGCCAATCCAAGAGACAGATATGTCCATCACGAGGAAATCCAGCAGACACCACATATTTGCCTGTAAGTATTAGTAGATAGGTCCAATAAATTAACAATCATAAGTAAGTTAACGCAACGTTCCAAGCAAAGTTTATGATTAAATTCAACTAACCATCGGCCGAAAGAGCCATGCAAGCCACGCCATATGAGTGGCACTTGAATTCACATATGAAGGCTAAGGTTGCACAATTCCATATCAGCACTGCAGGTTGATGCCCTGACTGGAACAGCAATAGCACATGAAAATCTTGAATGTGAATGAATTCCCACTTATACAGAAAAAACAACTCTATATGTATTGAAACAAAAACATCTAAAATCAGTTGTATAGAGATTCTTTCCATGTAAGAATTCATGTTCTTTGTAAGGAAAGTGGGGTCGTTATATTGATCCACGAACTAATAATACCCAATCACCATTCGTATTCTAGTTTCGTTAAGGTCAAATAAAGAAGGAATCTACAGAAGGTAGATTTTCTAGTTTGGATTCTATAAAAATAAATCACACAAACAGGCTCAAAGTGAAAACAGTAAGTATACCTCCCCTGCTGCAACAATACCCGAGTCGCTCGACAAAGCGACGCAGCTCAACGGCTTCGGAATTCGATTAAGCACCATGAGATGCGACTGAGTGCTCGAAACGACATCGTACAGCACCACCACACAGCCGGCAATGTAGGCGCACTTCGAACTCGATACGCTTGAACACAATCCGTTCCCGTTTTTGGCAGTTAAACCGATTATCTCCTCCAAAATCAGCTGCAGTAAAACGTCCGAACAAAACACAGACAAATCACTCATTAGTCAATACTAATTTGAAAAAAAATAAAAATAAAAAAATCGGAGAAGGCGAAAGCCATGAGCTCATCCGAACATTTTGAGGCGCATTAGATTTTCCCCGAGTTCGGCTTCGTTTCATCTTCTCCGGCGACGAATCTACGAGAAGCCCTAGTTACTCCGGTGGCCGAGAAATTGTATTCGGAAATTGTAGGCGGGAGATCTGTGCGAATTAAACAAATCAATTTGTACGTTATGTCTATTTTTGGAATTTTCCTACTTATACTTTCTTTTTCCTTTTTTTATTTCTTTTTTTAACAGCCAACTGTATACTTATTGTTCCTCGTAATTCATAAATTCACAATCTAATTGCATAGTCATGAAACCTTAAATACTTATATCAAAACAAATTTCGGATGACGATGATGTACTATTACCTTCGTCTCGTTGATAATGAGTTAATTAAATCGAGAATTAGCACAATTTGTTTCTACATTTGCCACCAAGAATAGATGAAATTCTCATTATTGAAAAAACACATAGTGTTCTGAAACTTGTATAACAATAACTCAATATGTTCACACCACAAATGCAGGAAAGCTTTCAACACAAAATGCAAGAAACGAGTGATCGGAAGGGATTGCATCTCAGTACAGCCGCAGCACGCTTCTTGCTATCGGCTGCGAGTTCGTGGGCTTGATCTTCCCCGTCCCGCCTCTCCGGCTACCTCTCAAGGGCGTCAAGTAGAATCGGAGGAGCCCGTTCTCGACGTTTTTAGGAGAGTATCTACCGCTCCGATTCTTCTCCAGCACAAACTCATTCTTCTTCCTCCCATTCCCATACAATTCCACACATGATTTCCTTCCACTAGTAAATGGTGCCTCAATGTGATTGCCATTTCTCCAGCTCACACTACTATTGCTCCTCAGCATATTCCTATTGAACCCGCCTCGGATTTCCCCGTTTCTTTCCATCCTCGTCTCCTGCCACGACTCAGACAGCGACCTCTCCACCCCGTTTACCCTGCTGTACTTCTCATCTTCGTCGTCTTCTTTATTCACACCATTGCTACGCCTTTGTATAAGCCCCCATATCCTCCAACTCCACCTCTTAGACTTCTTCGTCTCCTTCGTCTCCCCGTTCCCTATCACAGAGTTGATATCCTTCAATCCACTGCTCAACTCGAACGTCTCAGAAAGATCGTCTCTCAGGTAGTTTGGGTTCGAGTTTGCATCTACGGATACTCTCGCCCCGTGAAAGGAATCAGCAGTAGCAGCAGGCGAAACCTTGGCATTGGAAGCTATCTTGAGCTCATCAATCTCAGCAACTACAGCAGCTGCAGTCTTCCTAATCGAGCTAGACCTATCAAGACTCTTCCTTCGCCTCGAGGAAGACGAATCTAGATAGTATTCTCTAGTCTGTGAAGAACCTCCGGGCACACCTCCTTCATCATCAACAACACCACTCTTCCTTGCTGGTTCCTCCACCGGAATCTGCATATCAGCACGAGAAACGGGCACAGCCGGGGCATCCTCCATTACAGACACCATAGGCGCCATTCTTGGGAAAGTCCTTCCAATCAAGTAACCATCCCAAGAAGCACGAGGCTCGTCAAACGAATACCGCGCATCATCGAAGCTCATCCTTCCAGCATCAAGTGAGAACCTAGGATCGGTATCGCAGGACCTTCTCCCAAATCCATAATCAGCAATCTCGGACTGAGTCTCTCTATACTGCCTCGAAATCGGCTTCTCGACAGGCAATGTAGCTAGATTTCCGCCATTGCTCTGCTTCTTCACCTTCTGCTTCCTCCTCCAGTTATTCCATTTCTTGCTAAAGACTGAGGCCGCTGCCCAGATTCTCCCTCCCGAACTCTTCTTTTCCTGAGAATTATGAACTAGATGATCCTTCATAGGCCTCAGATTGCTCACACTAAACGCTTCTTCAACGATTTCACCGCTAGCTAAGTTTAACTCAACCGATTTTCTGAAACCCTCTATATGAGAATCTTGAACTGGCCTAATTTCATTTCCTTCGTCGACTTCGAATGCAATACTGTTATCCTCTACATTTCTGGGCTCGGTAAAAGCCTCCTCATTTTCGATATCCTCGAAAACGGGCTTCTTCGCTACGCAAGATTCGACCTTTTTGCTATTCTGATGGTTTTGATTGGAGGAAGAAGAAGCGAGAGCTGAGGAAGAGGTTGGTTTGTTGGGGTTGATGCCGCTCTTGCTCTGTTCGTCGAGAGAGAAGAGCGTACAGAGACTGTTTCTCGCTCTAACGTCGCAAGATTTTCTCTGCGGCTCGAAGGATAGCCCCAAAGCTTCGTTCTTGGAAGCAGAGAACGATTTCGTGCGGCGGAGCTCGGGGAGGAAGGTGGCGGCTTTTGAGGGTTTCGGAGGCGGGGGAGGAGGGGGGAAGCTGCTGGCTTTGGAAGTAGAGGAGAAGAGGGATTTGATTGCGGCGGCGGCGGCCGCGGAGGCGGAGGAGGGGCGGCGGGAGGATGAAGGAGTGTTGGTTGAGGAGTTATCAAGGGTGGTGAGGCGGTCGCAGAGGCAGGAGGGGCAGAAGCCGGTGAACTGCTCTTCCGGGTGGAGGTCGCAGCTGAAGGAGGAACGCGGCGGCTGCGGCGGAGGCGGTGGCGCTGTTGGGTCTACAGAAGTGGGATTCATAACCGCCGGAAGTAATTGAACGGTGTGCACCCCCCGCTCATGTTAGTACCTATCGCATTGTAAAATGCAAATGAGAGAGAGAGAGAGAGAGAGCGCTATACTGAACGGGGAGAGTGTGAGTGTGAGTGTGAGAGTGAGCGGAGGAAGAAAGGAATTAAAGGAGAGAGAGAGAGAGAGAGAGAGAGAGAGAAAGCACATTTACTTCTTCCATTTCCATAAACTGTATAATAAATTCTCTTTTCCACTTTACTTTTGTGTGCTTTTTTCTTTTTCTTTTTCTTTTTCTTTTTCATCTCCCTCTTTCTTTGTTTACACACCTTGCCTCCATGGCTTCTTCTCTTCGGTTTCACATTCTTGTTAATTACTGCATTAAATTCATTATTAGCGCCCAGATGTATTTTTTTTGATCAGGAAAGAAATTTTATTGCTTAGAGGGGGGAGCTCACAGATACAAGAAGTACCCCGTGAGAAATTTTACAGCATCGAAAGGAGAAAAGAAGATAAATTTGAGTTCCAGTCAGAGAAACTCATATTAATGTTCAAAACACCTCAAGTCGCACACCAACTCCAAAAGCGACACTTAATCTCTTCTTCGATACGAATGAAGTTTCATTCCGCGTGATCAAATAAAACAGAGTTCCGCCATTTCCAAAGGACCCAGATAGTGCAGATCCAAAGCCCTCCGCCCAGATGTATTCACACATTAATTACCTTATACAGCAAAATCCATTCTTTTCATTCAATTCAATTTTCCTTCCATGCAAAAGAAAAGGTAGTATTACTGTATAATTTAATTTAATCTCCTCGTGTTCGTAGGGAAGTTTTCGATTTTCAAAGATTCCAGTCTGAAAGGAAAAGCAAAAGCAACCTCACGCCACCATTACACCTCTCTCTCTCTCTCTCTGAAAATCTGAAGGTGCTGCATTCTCAAATCGCTTTCTTCTCTGCTTTTTTAATTTTTTTCCCTTAAATTTTGTTTCCTCCTCTCTCACTTTTTCTTGGTTTGGCGCCCTTTTTTTTTTTTTTTTTCTCCTTTGCATTTCCAGCAACACTCGACCTCCATCTTTCCTTTTCCCTTTATTCTCAGCTACTAATTAATTAGTTCACATTAAAATAACTATAGTTTACTATCCGTCGAAAATCAAAAATCAAGATAGTAATATCTTTGAATATGATTTACTTCTTTCTGAGTTCTCTTTTGCAGTTTTTTGCTAGTTTCCATGACTATGGCTACAGTTAGTTTTCTCTGTAAACAATGACAGAATACAGTACTACGTAGAACCACCTCTCTCTCTCTCTCTCTAGAATTTCCACTAGATTTCAATATGGGATCTAGTTTGGATTTAATTTCAATGAGATGAAAATGGAATGCACTGTTCATCTCTTTCTTGTCTACTCTGCACTCTGTAAATGCAATTAATAATGGTATGTTGTTTCGTGTAATAATTATTTATTCATACTCCCTCCTCCTTAAATAAGTGTCCCGAGCCGCCAAAATTTTTGTCCCATAATAAGTGTCCTATCACATATTTCAATGTAAAATTTTGGCTAACTACCAATTTTACCCCTATTATCATTACACTTTTTTCACTTTTTCAATTTTCAATGTAATGATTAGGGGTTAATATGGTAAATTTATACAATTCCTTGGTTATTGCACTTTGGCGGCTCGGGACACTTATTTAAGGACGGAGGGAGTATTCTTTATTTTTTTACAATAATATTTTGAAGAAGGAAATAGTAATACAGTAATCAAGAAACTTATCAAACTCAAGCGTGCGCACAAATTTCTCGGCGCCCATCATGTCTAATAATGGCGTTATTAAATTATAATTATTAACCATAATTAATCACAATCATAATATTCGTATCCCTAAGTTTATTCTCCATGTTATGTGCCTCTAATTGGTACCATTATTTACCTCTTTATTTGGGTCGATTTTAATTAATTAAAGTGTGTCGTAGGATATGATACATGCTACGTTAGTGGACTTCTTAAACTTTTATTAGTAATATTCATAACTAATTAAGTTTTTTTTTTTTTTAAATAACAAAAATATATAAAGAACATTCAATCATTTGGCCAATTTATAAAAAGTAGACCCCACAAAATGAATTTTGTTTAATAAAGAATATTGTATTTATCCCACTATAAAAGAAGCCCTCATTTTGGACCAAAATGTGCTTAATCCTAGTCTATAAAGGGGAAAACATACAATTGAAATCTTTATTAACGTGTGCATGTGTTGGTTCAGCGATATAAAGTTAAAATTAATATATCAGACTCGAAAGGTCTCGAGTTCGAGTCAGTTGTGATGCGGCATTCACACAATAGTTTTTGGTAGAATATTTAAATACACAGGCATGCAACAAAGGCTCATGATTGAAATTTGAAACACATAAATCAAAATCAGTGGGAAAATCCAAGTGCAATGATATTCAAATAATAATAATAATTAAAAACCAGAAATTAAAAACCAAATGAAATCCTAATAAATAATCCACCGAATAATTAGCACGCCCAAATTCATATAATAATCAATATCAATATAATAACAATATGGATCTCGATTCTACGAAAATATATATATAATCCGAGTTCAAGAATCACAATGAAGAATACAGAGTTTGGCATGTTACTAAAGCAAGACAGAAATACTAGCCAAATAATTCTTGGGGATTGACAAATATAGCATACACAACTTTAGCTTATCATTATTAATTTGTATATAGTATTAATACATGATTATGAATAAACAATAAAAATGGGCTCTTGATTATTTTATACTGATAAAATGCATCAAAATCATCACTGTGTGTGAATGTGAAAGGCAAAGAGAAGATGTTCCTTTTGCTTTTTTGGGGTTTATAAAGTGATCGTCGATGAGAGAGAGATAGTGGGCCTTCATATAAAAAGACTAAATTCTTTGCTTCCTTACTAATTATTTTGCTTATGCTTAATTACATTTATTTGTGGGATTATTTTTGCTTAGGCTTAGTTTCATTCTTATATTTTTAACCGTCGCAAATTCAATAATCTTTTAGACTATCAGAAGTTTCAGAACATATTTAAGAATCTTTTAAATTATCATAACTACGTAGTTTTGATTCGAGTATACGATTGAAACGTAAGTTTTGGACAGACGATCTCATCTGCATGTTTCTACTTTTTGGGCCGGAGATTTGTTAGAGATACTAATATCCATTTATTCATTGGGCAATTGGGCCCAATAAGAAATTTAATGTTCTGCCCTTGCCTGGGCCGTGTTAATAACTTTAGGCCCAATATTTAAATCTGCCCAAGTCAGATAAAAGCCCACAAACTATTATTAATTTAATTGTTAGTGGGCCGCGAACTGGGCCGATACATTTCTTAATGGGCAGCGATTTTTTATTTTCAGCCAAATATTTCCTGATCTGGCCCAATTACTTGTTAATGGGCCAATAATTTTCATAATGGGCCGAAGGTTGGGCCCATACATTTCTTAATGGGCCGCGATTTTTTATTTCTTGGGCCAAATATTTCCTTACCTGGCCCATTTACTTGATAGTGGGCCGCAAATTGGGCGGTCCCATTTATTAATGGGCCGAGATTTTTAATTTCTTGGGCCAAATATTTCCTCATCTGGCCCAATTACATGCTAGTGGGCTGATAATTTCTAGGGCCGATTGTTCGTAGTTGGGCCTAATTTTCATAGTTGGACCGAAAAAGTTGTGTTTCGTTGGCTGAATTTTTCCAAAATTGGGGTGATAATTTTCATGTTGGGCCGAGTACGACTGTTTGAGTTGTTGGGCTTAATCAATCTCCAGGTTAAAAAAACCGATCAAAATCGACAAACCATGCCCTAAATGGGTAAATTTCATTTATATAAACACATAGCGATAGTTGAACTATCGCTATATGAGTGGGCCGAATTGAGTATGTGTTTATATAAATTGAAATTTACCCATTTAGGCATGGTACTATCGCTATATGAGTGGGCCGGATTGAGTATGTGTTTATATAAATTGACCTGACACCATTTATCAACAATTCTCTAACGACCCAAAATTTAGGGAATTCTTTGCTTAAAGGGGGTTGAATCTTGACCGGCGGCGGAGAGGTCGTGGTTGGCGGCGGCGCGTGAGCAACGCCATTTCACCGCACGTGGTGAGGGGCCTCCTCAAGCACCTTCATACCTGGATTAAACTCACGCTTTATTAATTACTAGTGGCATTATTTAAATTAATCAACTTTCTCTATTGACTAATAATGCACGTGCCACAAGCATGCTATACTCTCTCCAAAGAATCTAACGAGCTAAACGTCGCCGCTTTATTAAATAAAATAATTAAAAAGGAAAAAAAAAAGAAAAAAAAAAGAAGAAGCTCGAGTTAGTTGAAGAATCGTGCTCACTAATTAGATTTTATTATATAATATTATGATTGAATTTCTTCCAAATTACAACTAATCAAAGATCCGATCACACACACAGTCCACGAGTGTGATTCATGCTCGTATGTATAGTGCCGATTTTTTTTAATTATTATTTAATTTATTGTGATTAAATTCAACCTAACCACATGTTTAATGACAAATAATTCCCTAAATTTAAGTATTTCTAACATCTTAATTTGCAGTAAATAATTGTGTACCTACATTATTAATGCAAGGATAGGTGGTCATGTTTATTATAGCATAGCCTCTATTATTCTCTTTAAAATTTGATGCTTAATCAATTTAAAATTAAAGAAAAATACTAAATACTTTACTTACTAATTACTATCATAATTCTAAATTCACAAATATTCTATTCTTGAAAAAAAATAAAAATCGATAAACACTAAAACGTGGCCTTCTTTCTACAAATTTCTCGACACTTTGCACAAAGCGCACAATAGCAGTCCACCACTTTTATGTACGATCGACACATATTTCTACTACTAGCATGCAAAACAAATAAAATAAATAATGGAAAAAAAATTATGATTTAGAAAATATATTGTGATAAAAGAAAATTACTAATTATATTTTATAAGTGTTGAATTAAATGAGAAAATAAATCAACGACTCGAATGTAGACTCGTAAACCTTGGACTATGAATAACTATAAATCTTATAAATATAAATGCGTTGGATTTGAGTCATTGACACTGATAATTTATTTATTTACTTTTTTGAGCTGAACACGGTATCTAATTTTAATTAAATAAATAACGTGGAGACTGCAAATGAACTAATAATACTACTATAAAGTTTCTTCTAAAAAGATTATTATCCATGAATAATAAGCTCGGTGAATTACATGCCTATTCACTCTACATTACTCAAATTATCACTCACTACATTATTAATTAAGTAATTAATTAATCTTTAAAAAAAGAAAAAACAATTATTTATTTATTTATTTATTAAGTAAGAGAGGAAATATTGGAGTTTCTCCATTACTATTACTAGTCCAGTGTCAAAGGTTTGGAGCTTACCAAACTCGAATTCACCAACTCCGCCACCCCTCCTTCATTTTCTCTTCCACCTCCCTCCTTTTTCTCGTGCCTATAATACGCGGCGCTTCGATTTGTTGTTTAACTATTTAATGTCCGAAAATATTTCCATTTTCTTTCAAGAATCAGCCATTTCGTTGATGCTTCGTTAAATCTTTAGCTAGTTTATTTATATAGTTGCCTAAATCCTAGCTTTTTTTTTTTTTTCAAGAAACAGAGAGCTTGGCCTCCTTCTCCAATGGCAGCCTCCGCGCCGTTAAAGTCACAGATACAGCTCGCCGTTTCAAGGCCGTCTCTCCGTCCTGCTATCCGTTCGGGCCCGGTCGGTTTCGCGGTGTCTCGTCGTTCTTTCCCGAGCCTGCGAGTCTCGTCGACGTACGGAGAAAGATTGGATTTTGGCGCGAGGGGAGGGGAGGTTTTGGGGAATAATGGGGTGGAGAGGAGGAGGGTCTGCGGCGGCCAGGTGAGGTGTACGGCGGAGGGGATAGAGAGGGGGCTGTTTGTGGGGCGGAAGGAAGGCGGGTTCGCGGTGTCGGAGAGGTTGAAGGTGGTGGCGCTGGTGGCGGCGGTGATGTGCCTGTGCAATGCCGATAGGGTGGTGATGTCCGTCGCCGTCGTTCCCCTCGCCGCCAAGTACGGCTGGAGCACCTCTTTCTTGGGCATCGTTCAGGTACCCTTTTCGATTCCGGCTACATTTCTGGAGTGAATTGTGGCATGCAACAAGTTTTACACACCTCCCTTCGAGAAATTCGGATCAAGAAACAATTTTTGTTGCTAATTTCTTACCAAAAAGAATTGAGTATAACATTAACAAATGTAGGTGGCGGAGTCTTGTTAGTGGGGCCGGCGAAAAATATGAACTTTCTTCATTTCCTAAGTTAGATACCTTTGTGGTTGGTGGCTTGTTTCGTTTGAGATGTGAAAGTAAAATTGTGGTTGTTGGAACGAGGGGGTGGTAGTTTGTTTGGTTTGAGTCTTGAAAGTGTATTAGATCTCTGTTCAAACACCCACAAATTCTCTGGTCTTTAGGGGGACCAAGTCTTAGGTTGTGTGAACGTCTAGTTGCATAGATTCCGAGTCAGCATCTGAATTATTTAATGCAGTACTAATATAATTGGATATTTAATGTTTTGGCCATATTTCTACTTAGATATTCAAGAATTGATGAATGAAAATTAGCTGTGTGTTACTTAGATATTGGCTAATAAGGGTGGTAGGTGTATGTTGTGATGGTATTGAAAGGTTGAACTCTGGATGGCAAAAGTTAGGTAGGGAAGCTAAATAGTTAGGATCGAGTTTTACGTGTGACGTGGAACGAGTTATATCCAACCATGGAAATACTGTTTCTGTAAATTCAAAGTTACTAATGGAGCAACAAGAAGCAAGGTTTGGACCTGGACCCCATCATTGCTCTTGTGGAGCTTGGCTGGGAGGAATTTGGAAATGGGATGTGAAAGATTCCTACCCCACTTTAGTGAAAATATCGGTCTCTCATTCCGACATGGTTAAGATTAACAAACAAATAGGATCACAGTTAGGCGATTTGGTTTGAATTGGAGAGAAGGGTGTAGCTATAATGGTGTGTGTGTTGTTCAATATTTAACGAATCAAATTAGGAGAGGTCTAACTTAAAGTAAGGGAACCGAGCCTCGCAGTTGAGCGTGAGGTTACTCTTGAAAGTTCACTCGAAGTGTTTCTTGCTGTTGGAACTTTGCTATCTGACTTTGTGGTTTGTACCAGCTGTTAGAGATTGATGAATGAATAGTTTTAACGATAACGAGGATAAGTTGTAATTGTTGTATTTAATTTGGGATCTAAGACTTGACTTGTTCCGAGTACTTGAAAAGTTCAGGATTTTCAAAATTGTTGGAGGCCTGTTCGAACTAAATGTATTGCTCGAATCTATTGCTTAAATGTACATGCAATACATCCTCTTTGCAATCAAATTAAATCAGTACCTTTTCTGATTAGTGATTACATTTTACAACTGCTTCCCACAGTCATCATTTCTTTGGGGATACATGTTTTCCTCCATTATCGGAGGAGCATTAGTCGACAAGTACGGAGGAAAAAAGGTGATTGCATGGGGTGCTGCATTATGGTCCCTTGCAACTCTCCTCACTCCATGGGCAGCAAATCACTCGACAACTAGCCTTCTAGCTATTCGGGCTTTCTTTGGACTGGCCGAAGGAGTAGCTATGCCTGCTATGAATCACCTTCTCTCGAGGTAACAAATACTATATAATTAATCCTAGTTCATTCATACGTTTGGATATTCAACTCTTAATGAGAAGACCAGTAATATATTCTCGAGTATGGCAAAATTTGTAATACTGAATAGTGCTTCTCTTGACCGTTTCTTCCATTAGATGGTTTCCTAACCACGAACGAGCTACTGCTGTTGGATTATCTATGGGAGGGTTCCAAATTGGGAATGTAGTAGGATTGGTCTTAACTCCGATTTTGATGTCATCTATTGGAATTACTGGCCCTTTTGTGCTATTTACCTCTCTTGGGCTTCTTTGGTTGGTTACGTGGACTTCCAAGGTGACCAACGATCCCCAAGAATGCAGTTCAATCAGTAACTCTGAACTGCGTTTAATCCAAGCTGGGAAAGCCGATGCTTCTAGCATCAAAGGCAAAGCTCCATCACTAAGGCTTCTTTTCTCCAAAATGCCAACATGGGCAATAATATTCGCAAACATCACAAATAATTGGGTTCGACTCCTTTTCCCACTCTGTTTCTAGAGTCAAATTAACATTTTTACGGCAATGAAATAGTGATATTCTTTTCGATTAACATAAGGAGCCTCTTTAATGCAGGGCTACTTTGTTCTTCTGTCATGGATGCCAGTTTATTTCAAAACTGTGAGTACCTTTACTTCACCTGTTTCTACACGATTTCTAGTGATGGAGGGTCGTTTGCTTCATGATAGTAATATTTCTGAATTCTCTTAAAATGTTAGGTGTTCGATGTGAACTTGAAGCAAGCGGCTTGGTTCAGTGCAGTTCCCTGGGGAACGATGGCGATCTCAGGCTACGTTGCTGGAACAGCTTCTGACTTCCTAATCAAGTCGGGTTATTCCACCACATCAGCTCGAAAAATCATGCAGGTACCATCCAATAACATTAGACTACCTTCGGTCCATGATCAAAATCCCCCCATGCAGGCTACTCGTTTATCTTGAATATCCTTGTCCTAACTCGACCCTTTTGACAGTCAATCGGTTTCATTGGCCCCGGAATAGCACTGCTCTGCTTAAACTACGTCCGAACTCCTACCATTGCAGCCGTATTCTTAACAGCAGCACTGAGTCTGAGCTCTTTCAGCCAAGCAGGGTTTCTACTCAACATGCAAGTAAGTTTTCATCCACATTTTATTCTCGTTTCATTCTACCGCGATCAGTTGAATAAGAAACTCATAACCTAAGCTACACTAAGATTCAAGAGCGCGACTAAACTGATCTCCACTCGTTTTCATCAGGATATCGCGCCACAATGTGCAGGATTTCTTCATGGTACGCGCTCGAATCTTTAATCCTCTCGAGCTACGACACAACTAAGATAGATCATGCCTAACAACAAAGTTATTTTTGCAGGGATTTCGAACTCTGCAGGAACACTGGCAGCAATAGTCAGCACAATCGGGACGGGATTCTTCGTGCAGTGGATGGGTTCGTTTCAGGCATTCTTGACTCTCACAGCATGTCTTTACTTTGCTACTGCCATATTCTGGAATGTCTATGCTACTGGAGAAAGAGTCTTCTAAATTAGGAGTGATATTAACATATAATAGGTGAAGAAAAGTAGATATATTCATATTCATATTCATATTCATAGCAAGTATAAAACAATTAGCCCATTTCTTTTCTTTTTCTTTTTAATTGTTTTGTTTTTTGGAGAGTTTAAAGTTTGAAAATGTATTGTATAAAGATATATATGCTGCAAATTTATTCAATAATATTAATTATTCTTTGTATCAAGAAATTGACCTTTTTTTTAGGTTGTTGATGGAGATGTTTATCTTTGTTGATTTCAACATTATACTAATAACTAATGTGGTAGATATTGTTGATTTTTATTGTTAGGTTTTTGTATTTTTCTTGGTTATTAAAAGATTTAGACGAAACACTCCTCATCACCAACCAACTGTATTAACATGTTGCTTGGAAGTTTAAGTACATGATGGAATCATAGCCCGGTCACTCGAGTAATACTTCCAACGAATTAAAAGCGTTTCTTGAATGCATATGAGACATAAGCTATAGAAACGACTCTATTTCGGTGGGACGGAGCGGATAATAGCTTGGTGTACAGAAACCTCAAAATCTTGCCGACGTTGTGGGGCCGACATTAATGTATGGGAATATTAATAACTTTCACACGCCACATTAACAAATACTTAACCAAATTTCCTAACCCAAACTACACCTCTTTCGTCGAATATTGGCATCATCGACTGCAAATATCCACTTTTCTTGGTGAAAATGAAAATCTCTCAAAGTTGAAAACAATGTGTGCATAGCTGGCCTTGAACAAGAGAGAGAAAGAGGAGAGAGAGAGAGAGAGAGAGAGAGAGACGATAAAAAGAGTTGAATAGTGGGAAAATAAAAACAAGCAAGAGGAGGTGGAGGGGGCCAATCATTGATTTGCAGGAAGCTCCTCCTATCACACAATCCCATTAATATAATCCTTCTCTTCATCTTCTCTCAATTTATTACCCCACCAGCTCCGCCGCCGTCGGCCACTTCTCAGAATCAAGTAATTAGCAGAGCTCAATCCGAATTTTCCGATCTGGGCTCCTTCCCCAGCCGCCGTATCGCCCTAAAGATTCGATTTTGACTGCGATTCCGATCTGGGCTCAGCTCGAATCAGCCATGAAGGACGCGAATTTCAGGAGCATGGAAGAATTCTGGCCGTTCTACGTGAACCAGCACTCGAAGCCGGCGACGCGGCGGTGGCACTTCGCCGGAACCCTTTGCAGTATTCTGTGCCTGATATATGCAGTGACGTTCAATTTGTGGTTCTTGATAGTGATGCCGTTGATCGGATACGGCTTCGCTTGGTACAGCCATTTCTTCGTGGAGGGAAACGTCCCTGCAACTTTTGGGCACCCCTTTTGGTCTCTGCTCTGTGATTACAAGATGTTTGGATTGATGCTTACTGGGCAGATGGATAGAGAAATCAAGAGGCTGGGCAAGAGGCCCGTGTTGCAGCCTTATTAGCAACGAGAAGGGGTACGTTTCGTTTGAGACCGAAGGAGTATTTATTCTCGATTCTTACAAGAATCAAGAATCGTCAACGTTGTTGTAATATAAGCATTCGATCCGACCTTTATTTGTGATTTCATATGTGTTTCTTGTTATGAATATAACCTTTTCATTCGTGTGAAACTTTTGCGTTTTTCTTGGATTTGGTTGTGAAGAAAACTCAAAAAATGAAGACTAAAAACTGATGTAAAAAACAAGAATCATTGTCGAATAACATTGCCTTCTCTATGCAAATTCAAACCAGCAACTTCTCACATGGTAAATTTGGCTTTGCAAAAATCTTGATAATTTAGAACTCCATGTACGTACCATCGACATAATTTTCGCCGCTTGCATCGACTGTCTCTCCCAAGAGTTTCTGCAAAACCAAGCCTCCGACTTCTATCTCTCTCTAGTTGATGGTGCCGAGTATGTGTCAGGTATTCACTTATCCAGCTCTAAGTCACAAGTCAGTGTTCCTCGAGAATGATGGCAACGGAATGGCTTCTTGTGGACGTAGGATGACAAGGATTCCAAACATTCCGAGCATCGGAAGAACTAGAAGCCATTTCAGTAATTTGTAGTAGTACATATGGAATGTAAGCGAGAAGTCGTCTGAGAAATAGATGCCATTCTTGTCAACCATCTCCACCATTACAGTTCCGCTGGTTCTAACACTTACTGTTGGAAGTTTGATTCGATGTTTCCCAGGGCGGTCGATGATCTGGTTTTGCTTGATAGTTCTCTCTCCTTGGTAATTACCCGGAACCATCAAACTTATCTATATTGAAAGAAGAACAACTTTGGGGGATTACGAAACAGATGACAAAAGTAATAAAAACGAGGGGTATCCAATGGCAGGGTATTGTACCGTGACATTATAAGGTGCTTGGGAGCCAGATGGAAATCTGTATCTGTCCACAATCTCAATTTCAACGTAGAAATGCTTCCCTTCTTCGTCTCTAAAAGCTCGTGATGATGGCGTAACATGAATTCCTTCGCGATTGTAACGATGTGCTACATTATTTCTCCCTTGATTCGGTGCTCTCCAAGCCTAGAATCACAAGATTAGTAAGAGAAAGTAAATAATGATATCTGGCAACAATTGCAAATTCAGCTATTACCTTGAGAGGGTGATGTGGTGAAGGGGTTGAAAAACAAAAGACATTTCCGTTCATGGTGGCAACTACAAGATCAAGATCGTCTCCACCATCTACATTGTCAGCCAAAACCATGCTATATCTGTAACAGAAGAAGAGTTATTTTTTAGACGTACCAGATACAATAGCACTAGTTCAACAAAAGGGCAGTTGTTTATAGTATCACAAGTTATCTTACGCTGTTTCACCAATATCTACAACATCAGCACATGACGTTGGTCCATCTATGAGGTATAAATACCCATCAAACGATGTAGTAACAATTGTGAGCCCCTTCTGCTTTTCCCCACGTTTCTTAAGGTCAACAAGAAGAACTTGATTCATTACTCTCCCATGCGTTCTATAAGGATATGGCCTTACAAATGATCCATCCTTCCCACTAAGAACGTATATATTTCCAGATAGAGTTGGCACAACAACATCAGTGTGACCGTCCCCATCTACATCTCCGATTGTGGGCCCCTGTACAAAAATGGGTAATTGCTCATGTATTGCACGTAGAGGTTTAATACAATTATAGAACTATATTTCTCAGTTGAGATGTCAAGGATTTACCTGTGGAACAAGGCTCTTAACATGTTTTTCCCAAATTTCTTTCCCTTGCGGGGTCCATGCAGCAACGTTTCCATGGACATCAGCAGTAACTAATTCAATTTTCCCATCATCGTTAATGTCAGCTGCAATAACTGCTCCTTGAATTTCAGCCATTTCAAGGGGAAACTTTTCTCTAACTTTGCCTGAACGAACGAATTAGCAGCAGTAAGTACAATAAACAATAATAAAACAAATTGCAGTAGGAATACTATTCATAGCATCTCAATTATGGTGATCTAAGTTAGCACTCTCATCGCCATTTTTACCAGGACATTTTAGCAAACTAAGAACACTTTCTGCAAACTGTGCTAGTTCAAGAAATTTTCTTTCAAATCCACAAGGGAAAATACTTTGACTTTTGAGGATCATATATACCTGAAGCCTTAACAAACTGTTGCAATAGTAAAACCAAGAAAAATTAAATGTCTATAATCTATGTACGTAAATGTAGTTCAGTTATACTAGAACACACCTTTGTGGTCCAAGACATAAAATAATCCAAAAGAAGTGCCAATCAGAATGTCCAAGTTTCCATCACCATCCAAATCAGCAACTGTAGGAGAAGAATATATGTAGGCTCGGAAATTTCCAGTTTCAATACTCATATCCAAATGTGTGCTCCATTTAACTTGCTTTGTGTCAAGGTTGAAAACCACAATGCCACCAGCAACATATTTTCCGATATCAATACCACCAAGTTCCTTCAAATGTTCTGGATTGTCGTAATACCTATCAAACTTCATAAAGATCAGCTGAAAATACCCGTGGAGGCAGTTCTACTAGTAGCAATTTACTAGAAACACAACAAATGGCTAAAGAAGCAAGAATTTCTTCATACGTCATATACTGAAACATAGCCAGCGTTTCAAATCTCGTATCATTCAACAACACAAGTATTTCAAAAATGTTGTGGCTTTTCCTTAAAAGAAAAGAAAACTGAAAAAGAAATTGTACCTTTGAATATTGAGCAACACAGGTACTTTTTTATCAATAACCCAATAACAAATCTACGAATGATTATTTGGCAAAATGGATGCTCAAACGCAAGAGACATTTAGCTAGAATACGCCAAGGAGGCTAAAATAATATTAACATGCAGAATAAACCATGAGGAGACTATCAAATAGGAGAGATACTTTCACAGTAAGAGAAAAACTTACTCGCGATCGAAGAAGTAAGATACAGCAACAACCATCTCAGAAACACCATCTTGATCTATGTCAGCTATGACCTGAAGTTGATTAGAAACAATATTTATAGTGTTGTCCAAATTAACAACGAAGAAGACAAGAAAAAATTACAAGCACCACTATACTTACTGGAGTGCACAAGACATGCGCATCTATGTGAACATAATCTTCCAATTTCTCATGTTGTGCTTCAGTCCATTCCTCCTCTCCCCACAAGTTTTCATCAACATAATCATCATAATCGTAGTTATACTCATCACCTAACTCCTCATTTTCTCTGAACAACTCGAATGAAGAATCAGCTTCTGCCTCCAGACCTCCAGCATTTTCTACAGTTGCAGCATGAACATCCTCATCGCCTTTGGTATCTTTATCTTCAAGAAGCCTTCTTCTTGCAGTCTTTCCAGTTTCTTCACCACTACCTTTCTCGGGTTCAGTTGCAGAAGATGTACTGTTTCCTTGTGTTGGCATCTTGATGTCGGCTTCTGGTGGACTTTCATTATTTTTGTCCTCAGACAAGGTTGTGCTGTTTGATGTTTCATGATGAACTTCTTCTGGGGTAGTAGAATTAGACAAGTCATGCTCATTGGCTGTGGAGTTGGAACTATTTTCTGCAACTGTGGTCACATTTAACTGATCGTGTTGAATATCAGAAGAGATTGTGCTGTTTGATGAGTCATAGTGGCTTTCTGTGGAGTGGTTAGTATTCTCTGCATGTGTGCTCCCATTGGGCTCTGAGAATTAATTCAAATTAAAGATACATCTACATATATCTATCCAAGAAAGTAAGAAATACGAGACACATATCAGTAAACCAAGAACAATACCATTTCTATCCCACGAATCACTCATCATCATAAATCTTCATAGAGTCAAGTGAAATACCATTATCGCTACTTTTGATATTTCAGAATAATAACATCAATGCTATCAAACTTTAGCATCACACTGCAGAACTTGAGCCTGACATTCACATACAACTAACTTTACAATTCTCCAATTTGTCACCTTACATCACTTTGGCGTTGCTATTATATATTGTTATCCCCCTCAGGTCTGAGGCACACTATACTATGTAGTAATACTGGCAAATAGGTGGTAAAATTCTACAGAGAAGTCAATATCATAAGGACAAATAGTTAGATGGTAGTACCAATCTGTTACGAACTACAAAGCAACCAAGATCACAATAGACAATCTTCAGAACATCATGCAATAACAAATTGAACATTTATGATTTTAAGGAAGCTGTTTGCATAAATATCAAAGTTAAATGACAGAGATACAAACTTACGGCTTAATAAGTCTGTAACAGCATCCTGGATCAATTGTTCATCGTGAACATCTGGATGAGAACGGTCAACAGGATCTGGATGCAGGCCAACATGCCAGTCCTTTTTAACTTTTAACCTTGGAATCTCAAGTTTATCAGACATCATGTACCCTGAAACCCTATTTTTAAGAAAAGAGAATAAGCAAAGTCAGGATTATTGTGATTTCACACGAAAGGGAAGCATCTAGCATGAACAGCAGTAACCTGAAAAAGAGTACTTCGCCATTGTAGGTGGCTAAAGCAATTTCTCTAACACCATCCTTGTCAATATCGTACAGAAGAGGAGTAGAGTGGACTGTAGACTGATGAAAAGCGGGCCATCCTGTAAAGTGTTCAAACATAGAATAACTGATCATTCCTTATGCACTCTGCTATTAGATGTTAGATTCCTTATTCATCTCTCGTTCTAGATATGCAAGAAGATAAATCAAATCGAGAATAGACCATAAGCCCTATTCGTACTAACACAGAATACTATACGAATTGGTACTACCTGGTAGTTTATCTCCATCAGATCCTTCTAGGACTTCCAAGTAATGCACAAACGAAGGAACTACGACTTCAAGCTTTCCGTCACTGGTGTATGTACGAAAACTTATCACATTCAGATGTCAAGGCAAATAATAAATAGACAAGCCCCCCAGATATATCAAAAATATATTCTTTTTACAACCTGAACGCTTAAATCCAACCTAGGTGATTCAACAACATCGATAATCTATAAGGGAAAGCCATAAAATACAGGACGACTCGATCCTATTCCTTCAATCACCTGTTAATATCAGCAACCAACGGAGTTGCATATATGCTAGAACTCACTTCAGCCTGCCACCTAAGCTCCAAATGCCGAGGGCATTGCGTATTCAACAGCTCGTCCTCATCACTAACCACAGAGAAATCGAACCATCAAATTCAATGCATCACTGAACAGTAAAGAAAGTTGCAAAATGAAATGCATGACTTAATGTTCAAAGAAAATCCTAAATCAAGAATAAACCCAGAAATCTGCTTCAACTGATTAACACTAATTCAGCTTCAATCGAAATCGCAAAATAACACTGAGGGGAAAGATGCCAATCGACATTAACAATTATTGAGGGGAGAGCAAAAAACTTACAAATTGGGGTAACCAAGGGCATCATCAGTGGCCTCACGCTCTCGAAACTTGTTCTTTTTAGCCTCCTCCGATTGAGATACGCCATGATCGAAGCTCAAACACAGTACCGCGAAAAGAAGAAAACTAAGAACCGCGAAATTCCAAGTGTTCATGAATTAAGAACACAAGAGCTTCCAAGATTCAACTTGCCCCAAAATTGCAAAAAAATTAGGGCAAACGACAAAGAATTGAAGAGAAAACCCTAGTGAGAGGTTTTTGGAGATCTGAGAGAAATAAAAACAGTTTGAATCAGAATTGAAGAGAAAACCCCATCAATTTTTCTACTAATCTCTCTTCTACTTTTCTGTAAAACGGTCGGGATTTGTAATTTACGTATTCGCCCTTCTACTTTCCCATATTTACACTTTGCTCCACAGTTAATTAAAAAACAACCCATTATATCTATATATTAATAGCTGCACCGAGTTACCACTTTTAGTAAGTATTATATTCTATAATTAGTAACTCTTATTTTTTTTATTATTTTTAATTTTAACTTAAAAAAAAAAAACAAATGTATGTATTGATGATAGAATTGCAAATTATTAATTTCTTTCATTTTAAAATATATTTTGTCTATAATTTAATTGTTCTTTTAAAATTGAAATTATTATTATTATTATTATTATTATTATTATTATTATTATTATTATTATTATTATTATTATTATTATTATTATTATTATTATTATTATTATTATTTATATAATGCAATATTTAAACTATACTAAAATGTATTGGTGATATGTACTAAACTAATTGATACTTCAGCAATCATTAATTAGTAACTTCCATTTTATATTACTTTTAATATTAAACTTATGCAAATGAAATGTATAAATTGTATATCATAATTGTACATTAATATTTTCTAATCAATCAATTAATAAAATAGGTTACAAATGCATAATTTTTGGCATTTTATATTATATCATAATTGTACATTAATTTTTGGCATTTATATTAACAAAATTTCCATTTTCATACAATTTTATGCCTATATGTATTGAAATATTATGTAAGAAACATAAAGACATTTTACTTGCTTTTGGTTTACACTCCTTTTTCCATTTTCAAGAAGAAGAAGAAGAAAGAGCCGGAGGAGGAGGAAGTGCCAGCAACATAATTTAGATCCAAGTGAGGTTTGTGTAACAATTGAATCAATATTGAAGGTCTCATATTGGATTCATGATTTATTGAGACTATAGTTGAAGTCTAACGATAAAAGAGTGATTATGGAAGCGGAGTAAGGTTGAATGAACATGATCTGATTTAATATTCTACACGATTTTATAGACATTTGTGACTCCAATAATTCCTACACCATTCGCTATATAGTTTTGATTCAATATTTTCATTTATTTTTGTTGATTCGATATTGCACCTATTGTAATTATGATTAAGCTTATCATATGTAAATATTTTAGTTTAAATATCGATTTTGTTTGATTTTTAATGCAATTGCTAGGTATCATTTATATACATAGAATACATTATTGTTAAAATTTTCTATATCAAAATGTATATATTTATCGATTTTTGTCTTACAAATATTCAAACACTCTTCGTCATCACTCGCCAACGATTGATGTAAATTGGAAATTCTAATATTGCTTGAGATTCAACTGAAGTTTGAATTTGTTTTTTTTTTTTTCTTACTGAAATTTTATTATATACTTCGGTTGCATATTAGATATGCATCATGGAGACTCGACCAAAGAAGTTAAGGAAGAGCAGTACATTCATTTTGATGAGATTGATTTTAGTAATATAAATGATAGAGTATATTCATTAGTGTACATCCATCAAAACATATTTAAGAAATATAGAACTTAAACTCTTTAATTTGTTATTAGAAAATCTCAAAATTATATTATTTTGTATTATTAAAATAATTGATTTCTACCACTAGAATTGCGCATCAAGACCATAATAACAATTAAAGAGAAATATCAAGTTTTGCAAATAAGTACAATAGTAACTGTAATTATTTGGTTTCATAATTAGGTTTTAGCAAAAAGACCTAAAAGATTATGTAATTTCATGATTTTCCTACTCATTATATTGTGTTGCATATGATGACTTATATAAATGATATAATATTCCAATGAGGTATTAGACATTTTCATTAATTCCCAATTAAGTTGCATATGTATATTTATTTTGTGTGAATCGTTACAATAATCGTAATTTAGCTAATATAAGTACATGGAGACATATACACGCGTTACATTACAATGGAATATACAAGTTTTAGTAATATCCTAACAATGATAATGTAATTTCAACAATAAAGGTTTCAGTTAAGAGACCCACCCAATTCATGCGAGTAATTGTATTCCTAATAATGAGATTTGAATGCAAATTCAGAAAATACTATCTTTTATTTATCCATGCAATATAATAAGTTATGGGCCTTTAGGAAATTAACAATCCCTAATTAGCAATTTTAATTTTTCAATTTTTAATAGAGATTAATGATTCATAATCATCACTAATGGTATTTCATAATTGTCTATGAATAATTTATAACAATGAATTAATTCAGGAATCGGGATCATAATTTATGGAAAATTTTAATTTGATTAATCGTTTTCCTATTTTTATACTTTATTTGTGCCTATAATTTAAGGAATTTTTCTAAAGATGATCGATGGGGAGTATGTTTTTATCAACAATGAAATTTAGCATACACCATTATAAAAAAAAAAGCACATAAAACATACAATAGTTTGGGTATAAAATATAACCCATTGCGAGTTACGTTTAACGATGGTAATCAAGATATGGACATTACACTCAATTGTCATAGAAAAACGCATATGTAAAATCATAAAAACACCACATTCGAATCATGTGATATTGGTAATAAACATATTCTAACTGGATATGCTCAAGATGAAACTTGAAATATTTCTACATACTTAAAATTAACTGATCATATAGCATATAAAATCCCCACGCATCGCGTGGGTGTGTTACTAGTATAATCTAAATTTGAAAACGGAAACCTGAAAACCCATTAAACTCAAGCTAGCTACCCTCCTTCTTCCCTCTTCTCCTCTTCTCCCCAAAAATTAGGGCTAAAATGAATCAGAACGGCATCGTCATTACGGAGTGTCGCCATTTCTTTGAGCTTAATGCATGGCGTCTCCCGGAACCACTGACGGATTGGGAACGTAGGCTTATTTTGGACACGATACATTTTTTGGAAGTGCGGCCTGAGCGGTCTGAGTGGATTCCATGGACGGTGGTTCGTCTGGCATATAAACTCCCTCCGAGCGTAGTTGATTCCTTTGAAGCAGAGTACCAACAATCCATCCACTTCATCGACGACACTGGTGAGGACATGCTGGGTTACACCAAACGCAATCATCTGTATCTTCTGAGTGTCAACTTGGAATGTAGGCGTAAATTTGATTGGTATCAAGAATTGTTTGAAATGCATGGAGATGATATCAACAATGGGTATAGGCTGTTTGAGATGCATGCGAATGATGCGTTGATCTTGTGTTTAAGGTAGGGGTGTCAACGGGCGGGTATTACCCGGCCCGGACCCGGACCCGCATAATTCCCATGAGTTTAAGAAGGTATGGTTCCGGTCCGGACCCGGAACCGACCCGGTAAAACCCGGAGACTGATGGGCCCAGACCCGGCCCGGCCCGGTCACTTCGGGTCTGACCCGACCCGGCCCTTTTTTTTTTTTTTTTTTAATAACTTCGTCCCGTTTCCGTTCGATTATGTGTCTTTCTATTATTTTAACATACTCGTAAAATAATTTAAAAATTGATGATTTAATAATTAAACTCAACTTCTAAATCAAAACGCTTAGATGATTAAAAATCTTAGCCCGTACTTGCTTATCGAAGCCCATATTATGACGGAGAAAACTATTAAACGAAGCTTGTGTCGTAACAAATAAATCTAAGTCCGTACTTGCTTATCGAAGCCCATATCACGGCTGAGAAAACAATTAAGCGAGCATGTGTCGAATACTAACAAATAATCCAAGCCCTGCACAAATTAATTGCAAAACCATACACACGGGGCCTTTTTCACTCTTCATGGATTTCAAAACTAATCAAGACCATGATATTTGATGATATATTGTACTTTCAGCTATATAACCTGCATATTGTGTCCAATCAAAGCTAAAAAAAAAACCTCAAATATCCCGAACACCATTCAAAAGCTACATTTTAATTTATAGGTAAATAAACTGAGATTATCCTCCATAAAAGCAAAATATTCAAGCTTCCTCTTCGAATCTTCGATGACATGAGTTCCTAAACCCCTCAATCCTTCTTCTTGAATTTCTGCAAAAATGATAGAGGATCAAAATAAAAGAAAAAAAAAACAAAATGAAAAGTAGTATAACTTTCTCGATTTAGAGCTCTTACCCCATTAATCACAAATTCACACCTCGCTCTCATCGCCTTCGCTAATTGAAGCTAAAACTTCATCACGAGCAATTTGATGCACTATAAACAATATAAAGAAAATTAGCCTATTTTTCAGAGTTTATTATCTCCTATGCAAGAACACAAAGCCAGCAATGTGCAGCCATTAGTTAAGCTGAATTGCAATTACTCAATCTCCATCCATCACATTACTTTCAACATCCATAACCATGTAAAGATATCACAAAATAATTCAAATATCACATCACCTTCTCCAGTAGGGATAAGAATTTCACAAGCAATATTCGTAAATAGAACACAAAAACTTACACCAGAGATAACTGAAATACTGCAAAACTGTTACCAATCCGATGGAAAACCAAAAAATCAAGCATCAACTCAACTACACACACTCAATTTCGCACAACGAATGCAGCACAATCATGAGCTCTCACGTCTCCAAATCGTCAACACAAATTCAGAGAGAGAGAGAGTCACTAACATGAGTGGATGGAAGAATGGCTCTGGGACTTGAAGTTAACAGCAAAAGTGTCCGGCGAGCACTTGAATTGCGGCAACAAACACGACATCCTTCTCTCTACGCAAACATATATAAATTTATATTTACAGCTCCGAACATTCTCAGTCAACAATTCCGCAACTCCCACTCCAATGGCAGAACTCGATGAACCAGTAACGCAGAATCACTTGCTTAAATCAAACATGAAAAACTGGAAATAACACACCGATTTTTTAAACCCATTTCGAATAGACCCAGAATCGATCAAATTAAGAAAGAATCATAGCAAAAGTACCTGAAAATCCAAGAAAAATTGTGGGATGACTGCGACTACGGCGGTGATTGAGTGGAGGGATTGCGACGGCGGCGGCGACGGCGCTGAAGGACGGCGGCAGAAGGAAGAGGGTAGCGGCGGCGGAAGGAAGGACAGCGGTGCAAGGAAGATTTGGACTGAGCGGCGGAAGTTGGAATTTGATTTTTCAATTTTGCATTGACAAATCGGTTCTGAATCGGGTACGGGTATTGGGTAATTTAATGGGTAATTACCCGGCCCGGACCGATAGCAATTTCATTTGATGGTCCGGGTCCGGTCCGGGTCTAAACTTTAACGGGCCGGGTCCAGACCCGGAACCGTAAAATAATTTTCGGTTCCGGGCCGGGTAATACCCGCCCGTTGACACCCCTAGTTTAAGGTATATTAAATGGAGTGTCGATAATCTGGCTAACCTGGGTTCATGGGCTACTATGGGTGATAAGTTTACTAAGGATTCACTGTTAAACCCGAATGGCAAATTTGTTCAAGATCTGCTAAGTGAGAAAGTTCTTCAAATAAAGAATCCGAACGATTTGGAATCTGTTGTGTATCTCCTCGATCACGGGTACGATGGATTAATCATCGTTCCCGATTCTAAAGTTCTTGGGGTGCTGAAGAGGAATACTAAAAAGGACTTTCCATTCATGTTCATTTTTGAGGCAATGGCTATGTATAGAGAAGGCCGAGATCTGAATGAAGGTGGATATGAAGCAGACGACGATGAATCGGATGAGTACTACGAAGGCACCAGGAAGAAAATATATCTGTGAAAGGTGGTTTAGGTACATTTCTACTTTTCTTACCCTAGTTAAAATGTATATGTATGTTAGGTTAACTCCATTCTTTCCACCTCCTCTTGCAGTGGTGATGAAATGAAATGTATATGTATATGTATGTTAGGTTAACTCCATTCTTTCCACCTCCTCTTGCAGTGGTGATGAAATGAAGCGCCGTGATGATGAAACTGAGAGGAGAGAGGCTGTTTTCGAGGTATTTTGTTTGGGCAAACAGTAGTAACTGTGTACTCTACTTTCTTTTCTGTGGTTATCTGGGCAACAAATTGACTGGGATTTAATTAGGCTATGTTGCTAATGGCAATTCAGACTCTTAACATCAGTGCTATGTTTCTTTCATGCTATGTGTGTTCTTGCGATGCGCTCTTCTTTGCATGTTTGTTTGTATGAGGAAGAGGGTGCTGTTCCTTCTACACTATCATATCACAACTGCCTTACTTAAGGATCCTTACTGAAGCATTGAATTTGCATTGTCCTATCTTCCACTCTAACTTTTGGTATCCACTTTTATATCCCAACTTCCCTCCAACAGCTACCATAGTCTTTAGAGGATTGGTATATTCTATTTCACAGCCGATTGTTCTGGCAGCCATAGCATCCAAGAAACTTGGGTACTTCTCGTATCGATTAACTCAATCAACTCATGCCTCCCCACGTTTCCTGCCAATTTAATGGTGTCTGTTTAGATCGCCCTTTAAGAACATGGACTAATATGTGGTACTGCTCTTCAGATTCATCTTCCTTTGAAACAGTTCATTATCCTTTTTTGGGAACACTTATGGGTTATGGCCAATCTGATAAGTCTCATAAGCTTTCATTCTTCTCTCTCCTTATATCAAATATCAATCTCTTCCAGAGTTAACTTTTTGTTTAAACTTGGAAGTATTTTAATTCAGTATCTGACTCCAATCAAGTTTAGCAGCTCCTTGGAGCTAACCAATACAATAATATATCCTTACATGTGAACGAAGAAGCATCTGTGTTCATTGCTTCCTCTATTGACAGTATGATTGGCATCTTGCAAGTTGTATAAACTGCCCGATTAAGGAGATCGTTCTTCTTTATCTGTGTAGATCTTTTGAACAATAACTTAGAAAGACAAGCTCCTAATTGGATGTGGGATATTAGAGTATCATCTTAAGTGTCTTCCAATCTTTCTCATCATCAGTTATGTCATTTCAAGAACCTTATGAACCCTCACTCTATCCATGAAAATATGCTTGTTGGGCAAATTCCTACATCTCCTTATCACCATCTTTGCTTTTTGATTTCTCCACCTATGGATTCTCCTCCCTTAAACTAGTATTACAATGCCAAGCAAATGTACGAATGTGGAAACACAACTGGATACTGGTCTCTAGCTTATATTTACTTCTAGTTATATGGTTCATGATGCACTAGTGAACTCAAGCTGTTTTAATAAATTTTGCTCAAACACATGTTTCCCTTTTTTAATTGTCACCTCAAAACAGTTCAGTATTTTGGGGTATAAGAATGCTCTGAATTTTAGTATGACTGAAACCATGCATTATTGCCTGTACATTATTCTCTTGCACACGTTGGAAATCACATCCTTTGTTTTGTTCCACTATTTGCTCTGTTGAAGTATCTTAACCTCCATAGTAATAGGTTAAAGGTGCAAGATCAAATACCAAACTAAACTCCCTTTGGAAAAAGCCTAGAATACCTAGAGCCTCTAGATTGAATGTGAATTCTTTAGAATGCAAAATTCCAGCATCCTTGTTTGCTTCCAGCTCTTGAAGTATTAGTTCTTTCTGGCAATAGCTTTCCTGTTTGGTTGAAGTTTCGATGAATGGCTTATCTTCAACACATACACACTCTTTGGTCTCTTCGACAATGTGAAGGTGTTTTAGGATTTGGTATGAACTTGGATGTCTTTTAACTATGTGTCTGACTTCAAACAAGTTTAGCAGCTCCTTGCAGCTAAGTTTACCATGCTCCTTCTGTATATTCAATGTGATGGTCACCACCCTGTGGAGAAATTCCGATATTTGCTCAAGCAAGGTCTTTCTCAATCGAAACCTCTAAAGGTCATGGTGGGAGTACCTGAAATGCAACATTTTTTTCTTTCAAACATTTACCTTTTATAATGATAATTAGATGGAACGGAAGTAATATAAGCTAGTCCACTACATACGTTGATGGATTTAACAATTTTGAGCCTTTTTGATTGTTTAATCCTTTAGTACTCGATCACATGCATTTTCAATTAAATCTATCAACCCCCAAAAGATAGTACCACTTCTACCAGTTATTTGTTCTTAAACAAAAATTCAGAACATTTTAAAAATCGAACAGTGCCAAGAAATCACACCATTAGCATCCAGTAGATATAGCACACAGCATTCTTGTTGACAGTAATATGTTGCAAAAATCACAGAGTATCCAACCTTGTTCCTTGAAAGAAGATAAGGGGTGAATTAATTGATATTGCACCTAGCGAAATATTTTTCGAACACCACAAAAACCGAAACTGCTGTTGTTTATACCTGTCAACCCAAGAGGGCCACCAAGTGATTCTCAGTTCCACCGATAACAATACTATATCCCTTACTCATAAGATATTTACTAACAGCAACTGCATTGGCCCTAACGTGCTTAGCAATAGCATACGCCTTGAATGCAGGAGACATAGCCTGTTTTAAAGCCCTCAGTAAAATTGATCAGGCTGGCCCTTCTTGGGTGGCTTCGGACCTTTCCTGTAAAAGATCACGGCAGCTCATGGTTGTGACTAGATACAAGTTGCTACGATTTTGATTACAGAAATCAAGCACCAAGTTATAACATTTATTGCATATTACAGTAGTAGTTTATTTTCATTAGCAAACATGTGCCTAAACAAGATGAGATTTTGAACCCACTTTAAGAGTTAATGAACATAACAAACATGAAGAGATTCGATATTTTAAATCATAAGCTTTTGCCTTGTTCAATTATCTTATTCTTTATGAATTAACATGAAGACTTAGTTGTGTACACTTGATGCAACGTGTTTCATATATTCTTTTTGTTTCGCCCATCCTGAAATCATTCTTTTGTTTGTAGATTAACTGGTATCTCTATATTTCAGCATGTATTTCTTGATTGATCAGTGGAGTGAGGAAATCAGAAGTTTGTGGTTGCAAAGACAGGCAAACAGAAGCAAACTTGCTCGAATCTCGCGGCCATTACTGGTTGTAACTCCAATGTTTGCCATATTCACCATGGCAGAAGCAAACTTGCTCCTCCAAAAGAAAGGATTCTGAGCATTCTCCAGCACTTGCATCCTCGTCAACGTCTGATCAGAGGTGAACAAACCTCTGTTCATCACCATTCCCATGTAGTATGCAACGTAGGCCATGGCCGGGGAGAGCGGCATCTCGAGCTCGTGCTGAAGTTGTAGAGCCGGTAAACGGAATTAAGACGTGCAGTGGGAGCTCGTGCGGCATGTGTTTCATCTCGTGTTTCACTTCACTTCCAAATGACATTCTAGCAATATATGTGCTTGTTTGCCTCTATATACAGCATGCTTTTGAAAAGAAGTTGACAACTTTATTCTTATTTGATCTCCTTACTTAAGCATATTTTCTCGGGCCCTTTGAATTTGTAAAACGTTTTACAAAAGCTTATTTTTTGGTTCCCGATTGCAATTAGGACTCACAAATTCAGTTTCCAACCTCTTCCAAATCACTATATAAAAAGGGAATCCTTTGGTTTCAAATCAATTTGAAAATGGCAATTTTGTAAATTTATTTAATTTCAATGTCAAAAAATTAAATTGCAATCAATATTTTTTAAATACAATATTTTAGTTACTACAATCCTGGCAATCCACAATTCCCCCACTACATAATCCACGTTTGTATGTAGTTTTTATTATTTTTATTTTAAAAATCGTCTATGAAACATATTTAAGCACAAAATCAAGAAAATTAATGTAGTATTATAAATATTAAATATCCTTAATAATTTATCAATTAATTACTGAATTATGAAAGAAATATATTATTTGATAAAATCTATAAAATAAAAAAGCCGAAAAAATCATGAAAATTATAATATTACACTTAATATGTTCATTGACGATGTGCCGTTAAAGCGTTGATAATTTTTAGGATTTAATTTAATTTTTTTAAGGTTTAAAATTTTCCGAAAAAGTATATTTTCAAGGTATGTATTTATAACGTTTTTCCTTAATAATATTAAAGATACATGGATACAATATACTACTACTATGGAATAAAAGAATGTTAAAATAATGGCTTACCTTAATAGTTTGATTAGTTGAGAAGTATTAAAATTTAATTGTTAAATCATATTTTAATTATAATATCTTTAAATAATTTATAACCACATATCTTTTCGTATATCACGGGTTCAAAATCTACTTAAGTATAAACCTAAACCTACTAGTTTCATAAGGACTCACAAATTCAGTTTCCAACCTCGTCCAAATCACTAATTAAATATAAACCTAAACCTAAACCTAGTTTCATAAGTAGTATAATTAGATTATTAGACGGTGCAAGTGCAACAACTCTATATATTCGACCGTTTTCAACAACAATTGCTCAGGTCCGGTCCAAGCTGCTGTGATGGATGATAAGGTAAACTCAAATTCTTGTTCTCTCTATTAATTCTTATATTTCTTGGTTTTACGAATGTTGCTGTTGGGAACCCCCTGCAGTTTGATTTTGATGATGTTTATCGAAACCACACTTAGGCATATTTTACTTGTTTAGGGTCAAGGCCGATAGATCGACCTGCTACCTGTTAGTGCAGGTCGATGCCCTTTAACGTTTAGTATCAAGTTCGATCCACCCTGTAAGAGAAAGGTCGATGTATCGACCTGCCTCAATTGGATCGAGCTGGATCATCAGCCTGTCTATCGACCTCCCCTATCAAGCTTCCAGCTGGCATTGCCTTAGAAGATTTCAAGAGCTGGATTATCAATCAAGGTCGATGCTCCGCCTTCATGGAGCGTCACGACCTGATCCTTGCCACGTCGAGTGCCAGCAAGGACGAATATTCCCAACGGCTAGAAGTGAGTCAGCATCCAACGGCTAGTGCCACGTCAGCCCGACTCCAACGGCTAGTTTTTCAAAACTGCCTATAAATACTTCAGCCATTTTCGGATTCAAGTACGGGAAATACAAGCTATCAACGCCATATCTCTGCCCAAATCTCTCTCAAAGCTCATATCCATTCAAGTGTTCGAAATCCGATTAGTTTCCCAAACACTTGACAAGAGAGGTTTCCGATTCCGAAAAACTCCACAACGACGAAGCGTTCACTGCTGCTTGTCGATTGTTCAAACAACTTCTTCTCCGACTTGTTCGAAGTTAGAAAGCTTGTTTTTATTTTCGCCATTATAGAGTTAGTCAAGCTCTGTAAAAGCGTAAGGTTGTTTGTTCGTTTTAGTACGAAGGTTGTAAGGGTCACGACCCAAAACTCGTGTCTAGTTACTCTCAAGTTAGATTGTATCTAGAACTGATACTCAGTCAGTATAAATAAGAGAGAGGTGGATTCCAAAAGAAAAGGGATTCTCAGGTCGAGTCGACCTGACGTGGACGTAGGAGGGTTTCTCCGAACCACGCTACATCGCGGTGTTTCTCTCTCTCTTTATTTATTGCACTTACTTTTTATTATTATCTAACTGACGAGCATCAACCTGCATTACACGAATCAACCTTCTATCCATATTCAGCCTTAAGATTTTTCAAAGAGTAATCAACCTCCACCAACTTCCGCATTAACAACAGTTTGATAAATCAAGCTTGATACCATACGAGCTTGATAGATCAAACTGCCTCTGATAAGGTCGACCTTGACAATCGACCTGCAGATCGACCTGAATATTAAAAAGTCAAAAACGGTTGGTTATTGGTGTATTCCCCCCCCCCCATACACCAATTACTCTTTCCCGGGACCAACAGTTGCAATTCCCAAATAAAATCATCTGCTCGTTGCTTCATCTCTGCTTTTAAGAGATCGATGTATTTTTGGAGATCGTTGGTTCGTTGCTAGATCGATCGATCGATCTCTTCATATGTCTATTTTCTTTGTAAAAATTAGTGATTTTAGGGCTGTATAAGATTTAATTTTTTTTTTCTAAAGCTTAACCAAGTATTTCCTTAACCTCGTTCGTTGTTATCGTTGTTATCGCATTGGCGTGTGGTTTTGACAGTGTGATATGAGAGTTGGAGGCGAAGAAGAAGTTGATAGGATAAGCAAGTTGCCCGATGAAATCATCGTTTCTATACTGTCTTTACTCCCTTTGCGGGATGCCGTGTCCACGAGCGTTCTCTCTTCACGGTGGGCACATTCGTGGAAACACATCCCTATTCTCGACTTCGATACCAAGAACGTCAAAGTCAATAACGTACCGATTGGACCGCAATGGGATCCGAAGAGGGACAAGCACGTAGAGATGGTGAACTCTGTTCTCAGCTCGCACAAATCCCCTTCCTTGAAGCTGTTCCGAATCTCTTTCTACGCAAACGAATCAGCACATTCCCAAGTCACCGAATGGCTCCGTCTCGTGTTCGTGAGGGGGGTCGAGGGCTTGGACTTGGACTTCGTATCCGACGCTCGTATAGGCCACGTTCATCATATAGAGAGGGGGGTTCTCCTCGAAGAGATTTTGAGCGAGAGTGCAATGCTTCGGTCTCCAACCCTCAAAACCGTGAGTTTGAGAGAGATGAAAGTGAGCGGGGAAGGTATCAAGCTGTTGCTACGAAGCTGCCCCTCACTGGAGGAACTGTTTATCCATTCTGTCGACTTGACGTCCGACATTGAAGTTTGTGGCAAGTTAAAGCGCTTGGGAATATGTTTCACCTTGCCTGAAAAGGTCGTAAAAGTTTCTGCCCCGAACCTTACTTGGCTCAGCCTCGACAAGCATGTACAGAACAAGTTGGTACTTATAGACGTCCCGCAGCTTGTCCGGACAAATTTTACATTTCAGAGTGGAATTCCATATTGTTCTTCTTTTCTCTATCGCATCACTTCACAACTGAAACATCTCTACTTAACTCTCGAGAGTCCAGATGTTAGTCTACGATACTTTACTTTTTCAAATATACTACTCTTCCGTCTCATTCTACTCGACATGTAACATTTGGTGTCGTCTTTGTTTTCGTGTAGCTGTTTTTGGCGAAAGGGATTCCACAAATGCCGATGTTGGAGAAGTTGCGGGTTGAATATTATCGAGAAGAGCACGGTGTCATGCCGCTTACTGCTTTCTTACGTGCAGCTCCTCAACTTCAAGAATTTAGCATATCACAGGTTGTTGCATTAACCTACTCTCTATATATTATCTCTTACATATGTTATCTCTGCCACTTTTACGACAAGTTCTTTCTCTTGTATTCAGAGTGGAGATAAGATCCGGCAATATACGAGTCCGCATGCTGTGATGAATGTTGAAAGAGGTCCACACCGGCATCTCAATCTCAAAGTGTTTGAGTTCCGAGGGTTCCGAGGGAAGCTTGATGACCATATCGAACTGGTGACATACGCTTCGGATAACTGCATCGCGCTTCAGAAGATGATTGTTAGTTGTTGTAGTACATGGGAGGCACAAGCTGCTGTCGACTGCGCTAAACAACGGCTTCAAGGCAAAATACCTCACCACATTCAACTGACGATACCTCAAGTTCCCCTTGATTTACTTTTTTCTAAGACGTGATAGTAGTACTCCCTGTGTCCCACTGACAATAAGGGAGTATATATATAATATAGGACATGCCAAGACTGAGTCATGGATAAAGATACGATGTTTGGTTGGTGTGATAACTTTTATATAATTCGAAGAATCGAAATCATGTTTGGTTTGCAAGATTGTATAATGCTAAGACTATTGCAAGATCGTGTTACATGTTCAACGTCCATTTACATCAAACTACAAATCGAGCGGTCCAACAGTAACGTATAGTTTATAAGAAGAATACGAGAATACAAGAAAATACAGAATCAAGAAGCAAATCCTCTTCAAATTACCGGGATCCCATGAAAGCTAGCGACCGAAGCTAGAAGACTAATGGTAGGTTTCTCCGAGCATACTCATGTGCTTCTAACAATACTTTAGGATGCAGCCTAATGTTTGAAACATTATTATCACAAAAAAGAATGACATGAGCGTCGAAATGTAACAGAAAGTGCACGTACATTATCACATCAGACAAAGCTGCGGCTCGTTTCCAGATTGACATTTACTTGAGAGTCATGGAGCTTAGATTGGTCATCTTCAGATTCCGCGGCTTCTGTCATCTCAGCAACCAGCCTTTCATGCTTTTCTTTCAATTTTGTGGAGTTAAGAGATTCAGCAATGTCTTGCTTCGTTTCTGCAACCAAGGCCTCGATCTTACTTCTAGAATCTGCATCTGGTGCATTCCCAGCTTTTGCCACCTCTGCTTTTAGCAACTCGATTTTGTATTTTAAATCCGAGGAGTTGACTATATCATCTATAGTCATCTTAACTTCTCTGTTAAAAGCATCTAATTTTGCCTTGGCTTCAGAAGGGACCATATGCAAACCCAGAGATTCAAGAGCATCTTTGAATTCAGAATCTAACTCTTTGCTCAGCTTCATAACCTTTTCATTTAGCTCTGGCTTTGAGCTAATATCTGTTACTCCCGAATTTGATATCTCAGCCTTGAGCGTTTCAATCTTTTGTTTAACATCGGGCCTTTCCACGAGTTCCTTGAATGTCTTATTGATTTCTCTTTTCAAGTCATCTTTGTCGGGATTCTTCTTTGAGAGATCGAAAGCTTTTGACAATTCTTTCAGCATATCAAGCTTATATACAAGGCTGGCGTAGTTGGGAGCTGAAGGAAGGCTTTCCTCAAATTCATCCATCAACTGTTCGATCTTTTCCTTCAAAGCAGGATGAGCAAGCTGATCATTAACATTCCTCGACTTTGCAACTTCTTCACGGACCATCAAAATTTTGTCCTCCATACCTAGAGCTTTTGCAGCTTCCTCGTATTCATAATCGACCTCTATCTTAAGTTTCTCGATCATCTCCTTTAACCCTCTCTCAGGGGATGCTGAGGAGGTTTTGGAGGCTTCTAAAATCTGTTGTTTCAGTTTGTCAATCTCATCCTTCAGCTCCACCTCTGAAGTCTTGCCCACCTGAACTATGGGTTCTTCTTTCTTTTTCATGTTGATCTTCCTTTTGGGATCGATAGGGATCCCTTCTTGGAATCCTCCAATTTTACGGAACTTTTGAGCCCTGTGTTTTAGAAGTGTTTCGGTGTCCATCTTAGCAAGTTCCTGCAGATTTCCAAGCATGCTATCAAGTTCCGGATTTCTAACAAATACGCACGCTGAAAAACACTTACTAAAATGGAAAGTTAAGCACCACTCACATCCATTGATTCAACAATTGCAGTTTTTATCTGTTGGGAAGTCCAATAGGGATCTGCATGTGCACCTCCGAGAGGTTCCTGTATATGAAAATGAGCTTCAAAACCTTATAAAGGCAAGATAGACTAGACATATAACAAGCAACAATCATGTCCTGTAGCCCCAATAGGTTTTAATCTTTACACATGAGGTATTAGCATCATTCTTTATCGAGAGCCTTATGTTTTGAATAAACTTTCCAGCCCAAAGAGTTCTATACAATTATCTTGATTTAGAAGAAACTGAATAATACTACAAATCTGCACATAAAGAATGGAAAAGGTGAAAGATGTTACAGGTATGATGCCATCAGCGATCTGTAGCTTGGTCAACTCTGTTGCTGTTATCTTTAGTTTCTCGGCAGCCTGGAGAGAAAGAAAAGGTAAGTTATAACTAAAACATCTAGTGTTGAGATGTATTCCAGATATGACCTCCTTAAATCACCTTAGGAGAAGCTTTTGCTGTCTTCCACAAGATTGCAGCACATGCTTCAGGGCTATCACATGGAGATCGAAAGGAACAAGTCAAGATGCAGTAAACTGATTTTTAGCGATTTCAAATTAGTTGTAAGTATGCATGACTAAAGATATTTAGACATGAGCCATGATTAGTTGTAGTATCGCGATGATGAATATGTAAAGCTTCTCAGATATACATGGTGTAGAGAAATTATTGTTCAAGGCACCTGGCAACGTAAAAGACTGCATTTTCAAGCATAAGCAGCTTGTTAGCACAACCAATAGCTAGAGCTCCACCAGAGCCACCCTCGCCCATGACAATAGACACAATTGGTACTTTCAGACCAAACATGGTTCTCAAGTTCTGTGCAATTGCTTCTCCCTATATATAACGAACAGGAATTAGCTAGCTTTGAGAACATTTGTGACCAACAAAGAATGTGCATAAGAGAATAATTAGACAGTACCTGTCCTAGTTCTTCAGATTTAAGATCGGCATATGCCCCTGGGGTGTCAATAAAGGTGACAATTGGAAATCCATGGTGATCAGCATAGTACATCATGCGTAGTGCCTTCCTGTAACTGTTGGGACCAGCATGTTCATATTAGTATCCCCATTATATAGACACATATTTGGGAACTTGAATTTTGAAACACAATATGCAGTTTCACATGGTTATAATTAAGAGAAAAGAAGATGTGGGTACACCGGGATGGTGTGTGTGTGTGCGTGTTTTCTCCTTTTCACATTGCATTATAAATAAAAACGAAAGTTAACATGAGAATATACATGATATATACACATACCCATGAGGAGTAGGCATCCCAAAGTTGCGCTGAATATTCTCTTTCGTGTTCCTTCCCTTCTGATGGCCCATAAACATATAGCTTCTGCCATTTATGGTACCAAGTCCAGTGACTACAGCAGGATCATCATATCCAGCACGATCACCATGGAGCTCTACAAACTGGAGATGGACACGGTATTAACAATTATATCCAATATATTTTGAAAACTTTGCAGATAGAAGAGCATGTGAGCAGAAAATTGTGGGACCTTCTCAGTAATATTAAAAACATGATCAAGAAACGTTGGCCTGTTGGGATGTCGTGCAATATTCACACGTTGTATAGGAGTCAGATGTGTGTATAGATCCTTCAAAGCCTGTAATCAGAATGGTGAAAAATGAACAAAATGGGTAGCAAACAAAAGAAAATGACAAAAAGCTTAGCTTATTTAAGATGATGAAAATGCAGAAGTGATCTAATGTAAAAGTACAAGGAAAAAGGATCTTTTTTCTGAATATACCTGTTGGTATTTATTCTCTAGTGAAATTATTTGATCGCTAAAATCAAGACCAGTATCATTTGCCATCTTTTGGACCTGCATTAAGAAACGAGTAAGGGAATGACTAAGCGATAACACTTCTTGGATGAAGAAGAATAAGCTGATAGATACATCACGGAAGCTTAAATTGATCGTACATCAATTATCTTTTTCTGGAGATCCATCAAAGGCTTCTCAAAAGCCAAAGTAACTGGCTTCGGCTTCTCTTTCAAAGGCTTGAAAGGCGACAAGTGGGTAAGGACTCCACCTTTCACATTCAGGTCTGGATCTTCTGGCCATGGATATTCATGCTTCTTCGTTTTTCTAACCTTTGCGGAAATACTGAAGTCACTCCTTTTAGCTCCTAATTGGGCCCTACCAAGGGCTCTTAGGGGTACACCAGAAACACCATTATTAGAGCTCCTAAGAAGATCAGAAGCAGTAGGCTTTGAAGACAAATTCCCAGAAAACGACGTTGGACACTGGGTCATGGAAGCCATCTAGGAAACTGCTGTCGATATAGGATAATATCAGAATTCAGAAACTGGAAGAAATGTCTCAGCTAATTAACAAACACCCGATAAACATATCACAACTCTTATGATGTAACTTAAATACTCAAATGCTGGAAACAGATCAACTCATTCTGTGCTCTCACTATCCTTTGTACAAACAACCGCACAAAGCCAAAATTTACGGTTCGACAAATTCCCTTCAAGAAGCTGATAAACACTATGAACACTTCCCCATATGAACACGCAGCAGCTAACTCGAGCACTAAATATCGAAAAACTACATCGATACTCTAAAAGAAGCAAAGAACTCAAAACAAACTCAGTTCCAAATATATTCAACAGACATCACCAATACACGATTAAGCAAAATTCAAAATAATTGATCTCAAAACCTTAACATTCAGCTGAATCACTGAAAAACAAAGGTCACTCACCTTAAGTTTATCCGAACTGCAATACTGGATTTCGATCAACAGAGCATCGCAGCTCACATCTGATTCTGGAGCCAAAAGAAAAACGGCTAAAATAAGAAAGAATTAACGAAAGAAACCTAACAAACTGAATGCAGCTAGAAATCGGAAAGAATCGTACATTGGTAAACAGGCAAATGAGACCAATTGAAGAAGGCGATAGTGAGGGAGAGAGAAACTAATATTGAAGGCGGAGCATAGGAAAGATCGTCAGATTGAAGTTGTATCTGTGCTCTTTCACTGAAACTACAAGGAAAATGCATTAAAATACACAGATTATTACTACTTTTTTTCGATGATTTCTATGCTTTTTTTCCCCTCAATAACAAAATAATACTATAAAACCACCTCTGTTTCGGCGATGAAAGGAGCAGCCAGCTACTTTGTCTTCTGCCATTAACACCACTGCAAATTGCTACTAAAAGACAAAATTCAAACAATGAACTCAACTGTGCTTTTCTCTCCTGAAATATGCTGCTCTGTTGATTTTTGGGGCTATTATGGCTCGATTGCTCCTATGTTGGGCCTTCCTAGGCTAGGCGCTGCTTGTGTCGTTCGATTTTGTTTGGCTCGTTTCATTATTTTATATCTAACGTATATTTTCGACAATCGAACAATCAAACATGAGGGGGCCACGATAGAATGGATTAAATGGGAGTTTTTGCCCTGCTAGAAACAAGAGCGAAAGATTGAGTACTGTTTGTTACAAATAAACAATTAAAACTTAATGAAAGATGGCATTACATATAACAAGAGGCCCCTAAACTGGAAGAAATATTACAAAAAAGAGTGCTTAATCCTGGACTCCTCCGAAGCCATCTCGTCTATCGCCTGGCCAACTGAAGCCCGGTGGTCCATCATGATTAGCCTCACTGGAGTACGACCTGCCTCGTTGCTGATGGGGAGGGACCGGAGGCGGTGGAGGAAGATGCATCGGTTGTGGGGCTAGAATTCCTTTCCCATCAGCAAAATTCCCACTCTGCCTCTGTTCAAAGCCTTTGTTTCCATTCGAAGGGGAAATCCCCACATTTTGTCCATAATCGACTGGGTAGAATCCTCTTCCCTGAGAGTCGATGTTCATGAAGCTGTCTGTAGACCCTTGAGATACCATAGGAGGCTCTAATGGGACAGAGCCGGGCATTGCGCCCCACTGTGGATAATTTTGTGGGAAATTTATAGGAGGGAAACCTAGCAACGAGCCCTGTACTGGTCCACCTTCTGTTGTAGAATCTGGTCTTGGAATTCCGTATGGTGCACCGAAGTACTGTTGTGTTCCATCAGTTACATAAGGAGGATAACTGTATTGAGGTTGAGGTGGAGCTGAAACTGGGTTAACTGTAACAAGTAAAAAACAGAAACAGGAGGTAGTGAGTTAGAGAAACAAGATTCGGATGTATAATCAAGCTACTTTCTAAGAAACTGACCTGAATCTTGAGGAAAGTGATTTTGGGAAGTAGCCCTGTCAAAGGAATGCGAGGGAATACTACTATTATCATGGTGTTGCTCTGATGGATGAGGTGGCGTTGGCCTTGGCTGTACAGCAGGTTTCAAAGGGGGTTGGTCTCTGGATTGAGGCAGCTGGGCTTTGTCTTCATGAGCCTGAGAGCTTGAATGGGGAGAAAAAACTGGCCTTGGGGGTGCTTGAACTGTGGATTCGGACGCTGAAGGTTTCCTAGCGCTCATAGCTTCTGAATCATTATTTGGTTCTCTTTCCTTGTTGGGGTGAAGAAGATCAGCATGGGCATCGTTGATATGCAACTCGAAATCACTCTTCTTTAAGAAAGACTTGAGACAGTGAGGGGCTGCACATATGAAGATTCCCTCCATCATTTTGATTGTCTGGATCTTCTGAATGCGCTCTTCACAACTACATAAGATGAATGGGAAAGAGAGTCAATAAATCATTAACAAGGTCGACAAACTACCATCACAGCCCTCCCTCAGACTCGCGATAGAGCTTGTGAGAAATTCCTTCAATGCACGGAAAACTGGCAGATGACCAACAAATGGAACTCAATCTAATTAGCATAGCCATAGACCTTACAACTATTCACACACTCTATTTCTAAGAGTAATTTTCTCTACTTAAACAGGATAGCAATGAAATCATCAACTTCTATTTTAATACACAATACATACCATAATTTTGAACGACTTCACGAAATCACAAGACAGCATCACTTAAATCTAGGATCATCAACAAAATGCAACACTATTACGCAAGTGTAAAAGAGTATGTCTTACAGGTAGCAGAGAGAATGAGTCCTAGCACAGTCCAAACAGAAGGCATGCTCGCATGGGCTCTGCAATGAAATAACCCTGTGAGCATATTTAGTTAAACATATAAGCATACAGAAAATGGTTTTAGCTCTCCTCTCTTCATAGCATCAACCAGATAAGACATAAATGTCTACATGTGCTACAAACTTAGGTGTAGGTGTGCCATCCCCCACGATCCCTTGGAATACAAAATGAGAATTGTTGTACAATTACTAACTTTTCAGATCATCAGTAGCTAATGGAGTCCACATAGAAGGGAAAATAATAAAATCTTAAAGCAATACAATAAGAAAAGGCAAGCATAAAATAGGAATGTGTAGTTTTTCTCCTCAAAATTCTGGAAAGAAACATATAAACAACAAACACATTTTGGCAAACAGGAGTTGTCCGAGTGAAATGGATATTAAGCATCTTTTTTGATACTTCGGATTTTAGATCCACACTCAATTTCACATGAATTCTGACTTCCACCCAGTAAGAGGCATCACATCCAATTTATCTATTTTCTTTGGACTGAATTACACTATAACGAAAGTTATATACAATTTTCTTGAAGCACCAATCGGATCCTGCCAAGGCTTGGTATTAGGTTATTACACAAGTCAAATAAAACCAAAATACTCTAAATGTTAGTTACCAGGCGGCCATAAATAGCAACAGGAAAGTCACACCGAACGCAAAAATGCACACGCTCGCCCAGCTGGCGACGGGACCTTCGTCCAACAGACTTGGTAACAGCAGTTGCAGATGCCGTACCCAGACCCTTTGCCACAGGAAGGTCAGCTAACACAAGATGATCGGGGCATGCAACAGTTACAGTATCAACAGGCACAGGCTTTGCAGTTGTACCAGCTTCACTAGCTGGCTTGCTTAGCCGAATTTGCAGCATCTTTCCCCTATAAATTACAGCGTGATTAAATTTTCGACTTCCAACTCAGAGAACACCACTGCCTGATCCTTATTTCTGCTAACATTCATAAATAGCACTCGTCACACTTATAGAAATTGACTGCTGGAACTTAATCAATTACAACTAAATCTAATAAACAGAAAATACACAAAATCTGAGACTGATGACAAGAACTGTCTTGCACCGTAGCCAATATCATCTCAAACTTCCCGCATCGAAACTGGTGCAACAATGTGTCAATAAAGTTTATCTAACTACAAAATAACCAACATTGCGTTAACGAGAGAGAGGTCAGACCCTGAGACATACATAAGGACAGTATATACAGGGAAAACTCCATTAGATAGAAATTTTTAACAGGCATTTTTCATCGCCTGGCATATAAACACGTTGGTTGTATGTGTATCTGATTCCTTCGAGGCATTACACTTTCTTGATACCAACTAATATTAGAACTCAGAAAATAATCCGACCCAGTGAACAAGAATATTGTTTAGCCTATGTTAAAAGTAGCAGAAAATAATCCCAACAAGAGAAGATTAGAGACTTCGATTAGCGTCATTAACCTATCCATAATCCCCTACACCCAGAATTACAGGAAGAAGATTACTCAAAAATGAATAAGCACAGTTCCGTCGGAAGCACTAGAAACCCCGAACCCGTGGTGATTCGAGTACTAACCTTACTGGAGGACCGTCGATAGCGAGCGGACAGCGGAGGAGATATCACGGTTGGAGTCGATATCGGCGGCGGGACACAGGGCTCCGGGGACGACGGGCGGCGATGTAAGGGGAATCGGCGGATTGCGAATGGGGGAAGAAGGGTTCTATTCTTTCAATTTAGGGATTTTGGATTTGGGAACTTTATTAGGAGTAGAATTTCTTTTTTTTCCGCTTTAAATTAGCATTGCTTTTTTTTTGTTTGTCGAAATATAATACTACTACTTCAAGCTCATTTTAAATATATATTGTAATATTATATGTACATTATTGCTATTTCTTCTTTCCTAAATCCTAATATAATGTGAAATAGAGCATTTATAGATAAAATAGACAATCGAGCTTCGATTTTTATGTATTGTAGGATATGTAGCATAACATTTCTCCATTTTAAATATATCAAGCTCATTCTAATTATCTATTGTAATATTATATGTACATTATTGTTATTTCTTCTTTCCTAAATCCTAATATAATGTGAAATAGTAGAAAAATCATGGTTTTATTTTCACAATTAGTTAATCTTTACTAAAATACTATCATCATATTACACTTTGCATATGTGCTCACAACAAATGCATTGTCTTTCATATTCCACTTCTTTTTTCTTTCGAAATCAATAACATCGAAATTTAAAAGCCGTTTCATAAGGAAAATAAATTTGAGACTTTTCGTTACACACATTGAACTCCTACCACTTAGCCAACGTATATAAATATAAACACTTCGAGAAACATTTCGATTGCACCGATTCATTAAAAAGCCTCTAGCAAAAACTCACTATGCAGTATGCATGCCATCCCAATGAACAAGCTATTGAGAAGAACATTACTTCGAAAAAATGACGAACATAACGTGGGCTAATATTTATAGGGCTAATAGCCTAATATTCAGGATATAGAGCTGGGCTGAGGTACAGATATTCTGGGCCTGGATTTGAAGATTAAAGTGCACTGGGCTGGATCGGGATTAAGCGTTAATAATCGCAATTAGTAGTAATTAATATCGAATACTGTAAAGGGAGATGAAGATTACAGTATGAACTCGAGGTTTACCTACCAGCCAAAAACTGCCAGCTACAAACGCTGACTAAGCAATCTCAGTTTCGGGTCTCTGCCTTCTTGATTAAGGCTAGAGCCTTGAAATTGTTAACAACCGCTTCAGTCATCTTCGTCATCATCGATTGAATTTCTCAGAGTAAGAAAAAATGGAGCAGCCTTTGATGTCCGGAGGTAAATTCCCCAGTTTCGTTATCGAATTCCTTCATTTTTGCTTTGATTGTATCGTTTTGATTTTTGGCGATGAATTGGATTGGAGCAGAGAGCGATAGATGGAGTTCTTACGAGCACGTGGGGAGAGCAGGCTCCGCCATCCCGACAGCGTCCCTCGCCGGAAGCGAGGTCAGCGTCGACGAGATTCGATCGGCGGCGGCTTCTTCCGGCATTTACCCGCCGTCTCTCCATGCCCCTCTCCTTAGTTCGCCGCAACCTGACTATCCCACCGGTAATTGGAAATTCGGAATTCCGGCGAAGTTAATTTTATATTTTGATCATGAAATTTCGGAGAAACGTTGTTACTGTTCTTCTCTATTTAGCTGTGTTGGTGATCTTGTTGCAGAACAAGTGGTGGGCCATAATCCCCAGGAAGCTTATTACGGCCATTTCAGAGAAAATGCTATCGATGGACAGAGGTTGGTATTCAATTCAATCCACTGCTTTGTATTGTAGATTATGAAAGAAATTATGTACTAGAATCAGCACCAAGAAAGTAGGATCTAGAGTGCTTGTAGGGCTACATTTCCAGATTTTGAACTCTTTTTTCGACTTTCGAAATTCGAACTGAATTGGCTTTGGATGATCACTTTCTTGTATGCTTATGCTGTTTGGGTTGCCGGCTTTCTTTCGAAATCCGTTGATGTACTTTGTATCTTATGAATTTTGCTTCATCCATTTGGTCCTGTGAATATGTGCACAGGCAAGTGCTGGATGAGGTAGAAATACGAGAGTTATTACTGGATCATGTTGGACACCGTTGTTGTTGGGGTAGTCGTCCAGCTCGAAATTGGGCTATACGAGCAGTGGAGGATTGCAATGTCTATGTGGGAACCTTGGAAACTTTTGCTGAAGATAGAGAAACAATAACTGAAAAGGAGCCATATCTTGGTGGTGATGTTGATGGGAAAGATAAGGGTCCTGAACTTGGAGTGTGGGAACTGGATCTGAGGTCCGAGTTTCCTCCGCTGTTTATTCCTGAGAAAGAGTCACGCACTGTTATTCCCCATTCAGAAGCTCTCGAGAAATGCTCAGGTAGAGGCACAAGAACAGAGGTTGCCCTAGTTAAATAATCATATTTTAGATTGAACAAAAATCACATACTAAACCTTGATTTGAAATTTCATAGGCTGCGGGGGAAGAGGAGATGTCGTATGCCTGACTTGTAATGCTGATAAAGAACCTGGCTTCTTCAAGGAGAATCAGATGTTTCAGTGCTCGATTTGTCACGGGAGAGGTTTGGTGGCACACATGGATGGGTCTGATTCAATGTGAGCATTTGGTTTTGGTTTAACGTTCTGTTAAATGATGTAAGAATGGTTTCCGTAGAATGGTTTCCCACACGTGTCAAGTCGCTTAACTGAATCTTTCACCGTTCTTTGCGTTCGTGAAGGTTAACTGATCATAGATAGGGTTATCAAATTATGAGAAATCACCATAACTTTTTAGTTCTATGTATGCTTATATGTGCTTGTGGATCCAAACTCCCATTTGCAGATGTAAAAACTGCAAGGGTAAGGGAATGCTACCCTGTGTAACATGTGGATCTAAAGGATTGATCAAATGCGAGACGTGTAAAGGTAGTGGCTCGATTCTGATACGCAAAGTGGCTGTTGTAAGATGGTATGTATCCTCACATTATATATGTTCTCTATGATTTTGACTCGCATTGAGTTGCTTGATTCTCATTAGGAGTGATTTAATCAGTTGAATATGGTGCACGAAGGGATAGCTTCGATAGACATAAGCCTGTAGCATAATGATCTTCAGCATGCAATTCTTCTTTCAAAACTATATAGTGATCACGAATCTCTGTCCTCGACAGGAAAACAATGCAAGCAAGAAAAGTGAGCGCGACTAGCGGGGCCGCCTCCGTACCAGACGAAGTCTTCCACAGGGCGAAAGGCGTCCAGTTATGCAACACACAAGCCCACCAATGCACCCCAGCCTACTTCGCAGACTCGTATTTCCTCAACAAATTCTCCTCAGAAGTGATCGCCGAAAGGGCACACGTACCTCCCACTGCACGAGTGATCTGCGAGAGGCACACGATCTCCGTAGTTCCGGTGACTCGAGTCACGATGAACCAAGGCAGCAGGACCTTCAGCTTCTATATCATCGGAACCGGTAGAGAGGTGTACTTGAAGGACTCCTATCCTTCCACCTTTTGCTGGGGGCTCTGCCCCTGCCTCGAATGGCTGAAGCTGTAGCTTCTTCTCCCTTGAAAGGAAACTGGTTTCAATCTCTATTGATACATGAGTCAATAAATGTATATTACTTTGTAGTTTTTTCTATGGTGATTTTCGCTTATTGTGCAGTAAAAATTGTATTGAATTTGGATTTTATGGAATCATGTGGAAGTTTCTCAAACTTGATAAATCAATAGTGTTTGCAATAATCGTTTAATTTTCCAATCAACTAAAATACTACATCCGTCCCGCTAAAGACGTTACATTTATTTTTGTCAATTTCTGACACGTTTTTCCACGCTTCTTGATGATGCGTTTTAAAATAGATTTTTGAAGAATTTTTTCTTTTACGAGATACTATGATAGTTGTATTATCCCGCAAAAGAAAAAATTCTTCAAAAATCTATTTTAAAACACTTCATCAAGAAGCGTGAAAAAACGTGCTAGAAATTGACAAAAAAAAATGTAACGTCTTTGGCGGGACGGAGGGAGTAGCATTATTTCCGCTTCCGTCCCAGTAAACTTGACGTGTCTCTTGAATATAATGAACCGACTCAAATTTATCGAAATCGAGGAAATGGTGATATAACCCCGTGGAGCTAAGCGGTGGACTGGGAAAATCGTGGCGTAACAATATCCACAATTTGAGTCCACCGTTTCCTACTTGAGCTTCTTCCCCAAGCAAAGCTCAATTCATCCCTTTTATATAAATGCAAGCCCTAATTCGATCGAATTTCACCAGCAATATATCTCTCAATCTCAATCCAATAACTCAATTTTCCAGAAATCTCTTCGCGATGGGGATGGTACTAGGCAAAATCAGCGTCGAAACTCCCAAATACGAGGTGGTCGCCGCCGCGGACGACTACGAAATCCGGAAATACCCGCCGTCGGTGGTGGCCGAGGTCACCTACGACCCGGCGCAATTCAAATCGGACAAGGACGGCGGGTTCATGATCCTCGCCAACTACATCGGCGCCCTCGGCAACCCGCAGAACTCGAAGCCAGAGAAGATCGCGATGACGGCGCCGGTCATCACGAAAGCCGCACCGGAGAAGATCGAGATGACCGCGCCGGTGGTGACCAAGGGCGGAGGGGAGCAGGTGACCATGGGGTTCATACTGCCGTCGAAGTACGTTAGGGCGGAGGAGGCGCCGCGGCCGACGGACGAGAGGGTGGTGATTAGGGAGGAGGGGGAGAAGAAGTACGGCGTGGTGAAGTTCAGCGGGGTGGCGCGTGACGAAGTGGTGGCGGAGAAGGTGGAAGCGTTGAAGAAGTGCTTGGAGAGGGACGGATATAAGGTGGTGGGGGATTTCGTGCTGGCGAGGTACAATCCGCCGTGGACTCTGCCGCCGTTCCGGACTAATGAGGTCATGATTCCGGTCGAGTGACGCAATTTCTTTCGGTTTTTTGTATAAATAAAATGTATTTTCCTCGTATATTTTTATTAGTATTAAGAATTTAATATTGCACTATCAAATCTCATAATTAACCAAAAAAAATTTAGTAAATCAATATTAAACTGTATAGCGGCCCAATAGCCTAGCTCTTTGTTGGGCCGTGAGGTAATCTTAAGGCCCAATAATAAATCAAGCATGGGCCCAAATATACGGGCCATATAACGGAGGTAGGCCCGATATATCTGGGCTTTTACAGAAGGCCTATATTCTCGATCTCGACCCATGTTTACATTTAGTCCGTCCACCGATGTAGAGATATTATTTAAAATCGTGAATTTTAACTTATTAAAATCCATTCCAACTACGTTATTCACTATACCGAGAAAATATCATTCCTAATCAAATCTCATATCAATAGGACGGAGGGAGTAATAATCGAGCAAAATTTTGCTTTCGGTAGCGACGAAAAAAGGCGTAAACTGCAAAAGGACAAAAAGCGAATTAACGCACCTAATCTCATTTAATTAGATTACTAATTGACGTATTATTAGCTACATTCCATCAAATGATTGGATACGAAGTGTCGAAATTCGGTGTGAGCAAGGCTGTCTTGTTCGGCGTGGAAATTATACACCAAACAAGATTATGCCTTCTCGTGTCCATATTATAATCTTAATCCCGTCGTTAATTATGATTAATTAACATAAGTAAAAAAGGTGCCGTTTTCGGATCCCCACTTTCGCTGTCGTGCCGGTTTGCATTATGAGTGTAATTAATAAAGGAATGCCGAATGCCTTCTTATTCGTCTTTTCCCCACCTGTCATTCCCTAACATGCCTCCCTTCACGTTCCTCTTGTGATTCCCATTCATGGCAGATGGCGCCCCCTCTCTCTACATGTGTTTCCCTGACCCTCACGCCAAGATAACGTTAATAATTTCATTTTCATTGACAACTTTCGAGATCGAGGGTGTGAGACGTGAATTCATTATCAACGAGACGAGTCTGAGTGTGCAGTTCTGCACATCTGCATGAATTATGTCTTCTCACTACACATGGCCATTGATTTAATGTTAAGAATAATTAAATAAGCGTGAGAAATGATTCTTTTGGAATAATTTTACTATCACATTCATTGCCAATAGTATACACTCTTCGCCTCCCATTTCGAAATAATAAACAAATTATATGCATGTGTATGTGTGTGTGTGTACGTATATGCTTCTCTGCACAGGCTAATATCCCCGACCGTGCGTCACCGCCGAGATCCGACCGTTTCGCCACGTCACGACGGCTAAGACTGCACAGCCTCTTCACATTTTTCTAACGACGTCGTTCTCGGAGGGTGTCTGTACACTTACTTCTCTCTCTTCTCCCTCTCTCTCCAAACGCCTCCTCTTCCATCGTGTGCTGTACAGTATTGAGCTTCTTCCAACATTCTTTTACCTATTTCTTCATTGTGAAGCAACTCTTGAACTACTACTACTAATACTACTGCTCTCTTGTCTTTGATCGAGCTGAATCTTTTGCTTCTTTTGCTCCATTGTTCTATTGCATACGCACCCGGGGAACGGATTCGCGTAGAAGTTCTCCTCTAGCCTCGGAATCTCCCCTGCCTCCCTCGGATAAGGCCCTCCGATTCTCTCGCTGTGTATCCGCTTCACTTCCGAGGCGAAGCTCTCCCACGAGAGCTCTCCCTCGTCCAAGGAATCGATCAGCTTCACGAAATTCAGCCTGTCATGACAAAAACATGCACACATTTAGTACTTGAATCCATAGTTTTCGAACTTTGAAGTGAGTTTGGAGCAACTTTTATGAATAGCTTACCTATCTGGATTTATAGTCCTTCTAAATCCCTCGAACCGTCTATGCCCCTGCACGGCCTTCGCCATGTTCCCGTCGTAAGTATAAACGAAGACGTCGCTCTCCAAGGCTATGATGTAGTCCAAGGCAGCTAGGCGGTTTTGGTACGGCTTGAAGGGCTCAAGCTCTTGTTCTGTGGAGAGGGTCGAGTGTGAGAAGACGTTCGGATACTCCTTCCTGAGTGCGTCCATGCTGTTGTTACCGTAGATCTCTCCTGCAACGATGTAAATTTTCGTCGAAGAAGGGTACCCCATCGCCTTGAGAAGCAGAGCCGCCTCTCGTGGAGACATGGGGCAGCCTCCTTGTACTCGCCTTTCTCTGCTGTCGATCTCTTTCTCCTTCCAATGCTTGACGCTGTACCTCATTTCTCGAAGCTCCTCGGCTTCTGAGGCAGTTAGGTTGTGGTTGCATCCGGTGAATGCAAGCATGTCCTTCTCGTATCTGGATCGAAGCAGATCGTGTTATTAGGAAATTTGATGCAAAAAGCATCATTTTTCTAGTGATCAAGAACTTGATGTTTTGTCTACCTCAAGTGAAGAGCAATGTAGGGCTCATCCTCGTCTCTGAGGCGATCAACGAGAACCTTCCCGAGCTCTTCAATCTCGGGGGTGTAACGAAGGGCCTCGTAGTTGGCACGACACCGCAGTTTCTGGATGGAGGAAGGCAGGCCGTTGTTGGCTAGGCGCGAATCCGTGTGTGTGAACTTGATCACCTTGTGCTTCTTCATCAAATGAAGGACTTCTCCCCTGTAGTAACTCGCCTGCACAGCAGCAACAAAGAGACGACGTTAGTTTACTCCGTTTTCGACAACAACTGCACTAGTACTAGGTTGACAACAACACACGTACCTTCGACCACGAAACGGGCGCCTTGACAAGAGGACTAACTGATGCATATCGAGGTGGCAACGCCTCAACTATGTCGATGTCCTCTTTCAGCACCTCGATGAAACGCTTCCAATCGAAAATCTCCTTAAAACCACTGCAAAACAAACAAGAAACACACAAGATCAGAAAAGAACAAACCTAAGAATCAAAACTATTATTACAACCTTAAACACAATCTTATTCACCTAGGATCAGTCCAAAAGCTCTCATGATCAAGTGAAGGAAGAACAAGAGTAGCATTCATAATCTTTGCCACTGCAACCATATCACATATCTGCACACAAACATGACCTATTAGATCATGTCGATTATTCGAAAAGACGAAAAAAACTTCGATTCATCGACAACTACTTACTCCCGTTCTCATCTGATTCAATCCTCCATTAGCATGAACTAAAAGGTAGCCATTCGTTCTATTCGGTTCTGCAAATTTCACACCTTCAAATTATTAGAACAATTTTTTGTAAAAATTCATTAAAATAAACACATTAAAATTAAAAAACATACTCATCCAATTTCTTGGCCGATTTATGCACGTGTAGTAATTGTCACTATTTGGCTTCATCCAAATTTCTGGGACCTGTTTGCAGCAATTCAAGAAACCAGCAAATTATTTTCTAGTAAAAAAATGACGTGGAAAAGTTTAAACGTGAAAAAAGATTGTGACTTTTCAGCTATTTGCAGAAAATGAAGAACAGTACAAAATTACACTGTTACTTCAATGCAAACACGTGAATTATAGAAGATAGCATGGGAAATAAATTTTATTATTTATTTAATTTTTTCATTTTGGAAGCACAACGGTCAAATAAAGAGCAGATTTCCACATGGAAAATAATAATGGAAAAAACGGGTCAAAGGCAAAAACTAAGAGAAATTTCAACGCCCGATTTGTTACCGCCCACTTAATTTTATTTTTATATAAATAATTAAAAATACTATTCCTTAATTATTAAATTAAATACTAAAAAGGAAAAGAGATGGAATGTTCTTCAGGTTATATTCTCGGAGTGTAATTAATTATGGTTTAATCAAAATTTGAGTAGAAAAAAATGCGGAATTTAGGAAATCAACTGCACAAAATCCAAGATTAATCAAAGAATTAACTTTACCAAATCCAGAGAGGCCATGATAATCTCCGGAGTTAAGCTAAAAATAGAAAGAAAAAGGTTTTCCTTTTTTTTAGAGAGAGAGAGAGAGAGAGAGAACTGACCGGAAATTCTTTCATCTGCCGCTTCTGCAAGGCGGCGCCGTTCGACGCCTCGGAGTCGAAAACGGCCATGTGCGCATTGGAGGAGAAATCGTTCTTGAAATTGTGGATGAACAGAACCTCCTTCTCCGTCGTCAGAATCCTGCCGACGCCGGCGCCGCCGAGGGAGAATTTGACGAAGGCGGAGACGACCATCATCGCGAGGAAGAAGGCGAGCACCGAGCGGCCCATGTTCTTCCTCGAGGTTAGGGAATTGAAGGCGGCGAGGCATTCCTCCGCGCAGAGGATCCAACTCTCCGGCAGCCTCTTCCGCGACAGCAGGCACCGCACCGCCGCCGCGTGCTGGTGGTGGTGTCCGCCGCTGAACACCGCCTCCTCGTCCTTCGAATGGTCGGGCGCCGCGGCGGCGGCGGAGGGATCGGCGGGCTTGTCCTTCTCCTGATCGGGGATAGCCGAATCGGCGACGCGGCGGCGGTGGTGCGTGACGGTGGGGGTGGCGGCGGTGGGGGAATTGGTGGTGGTGGCTCCGCCGCTTGACATTGCTCGGAAGATACACATAGACACGGAATCCAGTCGACAGAAAATCGGAAAGAGAGAGAGAGAGAGAGAGAGAGAGAATGGTAATGGAGTTATGGGGTTAGAGAGAGAAAGGAAGGGAGGGCAGCGGCCATCAACGGTGAACCGTTGCTTTGTTTCTTATTCTTATTTATATATATACATGTATCAATTCTTTCCACGGTGTGAACCAAAAATTAAAATTAAAAAAAACATTATAAAAATTGGTGTAATTGTTTTTTTTTTTTTCCCTGTCTTTGTATTGGAAGATGGTACCGAAATCTATGGGGATTGGGCCTTATATAATTTTCAGTATTTTTACGGTTAATGGGTTTTAGTAAAAAAAATATTTTTACTGTTTTTAAATGATGGATATAGCCCAATAAGCATTTTCTCTTCTTCTTTTATATATTTATTTATATTTATGTGTTTTTTTCTTCAAAACTATTGAATTATATCTTGATTTTTACTTAATGGAGGAAAGTTAAAACAAGATTCAGCATTAAAATAACAAATTAATTGTATCTTTTATATGGATTTAATCTAGTAGTTTGACCACAAAAAGGTTAAGGTATTATATCATCTATTTATATCTAAGTTTGAACAAATTTAATCTTAGAATTATCCAGAATTATGAGAGGCAAAAACAGTTTAATTGCAGGAATAATTAATTAAGATGAAAAAAGAAGAGAAACGTGAGGGGTCTGTTCCTTTTTGGTTACTTGTTAGGGGAAGAATATTGTCACTACAATTAATTTTAGAGCCCCTCACATGCATGGAATTTCGAACTCTTCTTTTCTAGTGTTTTTTCCTTTTTATGATATAAATTAGCTTCTTTTTTTTTTTTAAATATATATAATTAGCTTGTTTTGTGTGTGTGATTGTTTGACTAAATAGATCCATGTATTTGACTAATTATGGATCAACGCGGCAGAAAAACGAATTTAGACAAAATAGTTTATCTAAGTGTCTTGAATTTATATTCAGATACACATAGCTGACCGGAAGTTTTATAGGCAATATTCGTTTCGTAGTGTCAGGTTTGCCAAAAAATATATAAAAAAGAAAAAAGAAATGAAATGTGAGAGAGATACGCAAATATTAGGGAGTTAATTAGCCTAACTAATAATGATTGTGGTATTAATACGATAAAACAGCACAATTATATAGGATTATAGTGTGATTATATAATTTCGCGCCTAAAAGAATTTCTGTAATTGGTGATGATGCAATTAAATAGATTTGATCTCATAAAATGTGTGATTATGTAAGCTTAATTGAATACTTAACAAAATCTATTTGTTTCGGTCATGAATCTTACGTAAGGAAAAACATTGATTTATACACATATCAAATTAAAAAAAATTAAAAATTAAAAAAATACTAGTACTACCACTATTTATCAAGTAGTAAAAATTTAATATTGTTATTATCTATTTGAGAATTACTATGGTGTTCATAGAAAATCACGAAAGAATTTTGGAAAATTTACGGAGATAATTATGTTGTATAGGTAAATTTTTTGATCTTTTTATTTTTTTTAATTATTGAATGAATTAGTAGACTATTATAGAGGTGGCAATTTTTATTTGGTACCAAATTAGTGGGGTAAGACTAAGGGCATGACTTAGGTTTAATTATCCAATTTTCATGATTGTCTCTTTGGATAAAAATAATAATATTAAACTACTTTTCGTTACTTTCATTACTTATTGTTTTTGGACTAATTCCATCTTCTTCCTAGTTGAGAATTTTGTCATGGAAAAAATAAAAATTCAAGGTTAGTTTGAGTAAGAAAAGGGACTTCACCCAATAATTTAATTTTAATTTTTTCACATTCAACGGTAATTTTTATTTTTGATGGTAACCATACATTATTATTAATAATAATAAATTAATTAATGTACACTATAATGCAATATTTACCGTTTACACTTTGCCCATAAAGGATAGGATAGGATTGACTTTGTTGGTTGTGAGTAGTCTCTTTTACAGTTTTACTGAGTGGTTAATACTTCAATTCAATTAATCAATTCCATTATTATTGCTTACACCATATTAAAACCAAGTTGGACTATAGTCTATAACATTATAAAAGAACAAATTTGGGGAAATACTTCACATCTAATTATCTATTTATTTATCACAACTAAAAGTATATTTTTTTTATATAATAAACCAATTAATCGATTTTTTTTATTTAAAAAAAGGCATTTAAAATTGTTTTCTCACGGATATCATTGCTTCCCACCTCCACACCTTTACTTTTACTCCCTCTCTCATCAAACTATAATGCTTAATTTAAACTAAAAGTCACTAAACTTTCTTAATTTCACATCACCTATGCTTGTATAGTATGTTTCATTTACGACACCTAAATTAATCAAATAAATATGCTATAGTTATTAGTAATATTTCACAAAACAAACAAAACTAGGGTCCGCAGACCAAGTCGGCTAGACGTTGGTCGACTCCACAATCTCTAATACACAATCTGTAATGATTCATTAGTAATTCTGGTGGAAACATGAAATCGGTCGTCATACAGCTCCGATCTTCGGTTGTTGAGTGAGAGTTACGTTTGGTGGACGTTAAGCAACCTGTTATGAATTAACGTTTCAAAACAGAACCGATCACTGTAAATGAGACGAAAAGATGATAAAATGGTATCAAGAGATGTGTGTGTATTGATTGGTATGAGTTGGAAACATGGGGCATAACTTAAGCGCGTTTATAGCTGTAGAATGACGGCCACCTACAACTTAGAACGATTTGGGCGAACCAACCTCGACCCTTCATAGTTCATACAAACTCTGCCACGTGTCGAGCCCATTACTAAACACCCATCGAGTATTTTTAATACTCCCGTCCTCCATTTAGTAACGTGGTTTTCTGGGCACAAGTTTTTTTGCATTTTTATGATATAATAATAAATTAATGTGTTAAAGTGTTAAAGTAGAATAATTGTAGTAGTATTAAAATGATAAAATAATAAAAAGTAGATGTATAAAGTGATAAAGTGATTGTGGGGTCTACGTCCTAAAACGAAAATTGTCAGTAAATGGAGAACGTCCCAATATAGTATTAACGTCACTAAATGGAGGACGGAGGAGTAATATAGTTTGTCGCACTATGAAGTCGGTGAAGGCCCAACTTAGTTTAACAGATTTTCTTTTATTTTTGAATTTTTCAACACGGACAGAATATTTTTTGTACAGCTGGAAACTGGGCTGGGCCCATTCCAAATATATAACCTAGCTCTTTTTTTAATTATTTAAACTTAAATTTGGTGACTGATAAATAAACTCAAAAACATACACATAGTTATGTCGTTTTCTCTTTATTTTAAATAATACTACTACTATTGAATTAAAATTATAATGTAACGAAATGATACGTATCGAATATTGGAATATACGGTGCGCTTAAATTTCGATTAAAAGGTCTCGAGTCCGATTTTTTCCTAGGCATTACTTTAAATTTCTACTTAGAAAGAATGAGAGAGTTGACTAATGCGGTAATTTGATGAGGTTAAGTGGGTTGACAGTTGACTTGAGCGGTTTTTTCAACGTAAAACCAGGTTTAACGCAGTGGATTAATCCAATTTAAGTAAATAATTAATATAATCCGTGAAACTCAATGAGAAAAGGTTTAAGAAAATTAATTAGCCGGATTTGGGATCTCAGTTTTTTCTTTATGCATAGAAAATGACTAACACGAACATTCTAGTTTATGCACTTAATTTGTTTGATTATCGAATTAATTACGATTATGTTAATTAATTAATTAATTAATAATCTCTGCCACGTTAATGTTATAACAGTAGTTAGGATCCTCAGATTCTTCACTAGCCGCTAACAACATTTTTTCTTGTTCATCGTCGTGCCTCACAGTTATCGAATTTCTGGATTTTAAATTAATAGTAATAATTTATTAATTGAAGATTTTCCAGCAACGAATCTCAGAAAATCAGATCGAAACCGGCCCTACATGTCCTAATCGTTTTCGGATTTTCACTTTGAACATTTCCTTAATTTAATTTATTTTAATTACATGATGTGTACGTTTATACTTTTGTTTTGATCAAGTGATTTGTCTGTGTGTTTATAATAAATATGAAAGCGTTGAGATTATAGTATTTTTGTATAATCAATCAAATCAACATATCTTACTTCTTAATGGTATGCACATTAGTTCATAATAAAACATCACCAATATAAGAACTATTCCATCGTTATTATAAAAATTAAACAAAAAAAAAACATTTTAAAGTATTTACTCCCATAGTTTTGTTCGACTATGTTTTTATTATTATTATTTTATGAACCTCTTTAAAAGAGGCATAATCAAGAAATAGTATTATTTTTATAGAGCGTATAATTGTTTTTAATCAAAACATGGTATAGAACTTGGAGACAAATAAATTCCTGTTTCCAAAAGCAAGCCCAATAATACTAACAAAAAAAATAATTAAGCCCAATAAATGAAAGTCTTCAATTAATATTAAGGAAAAGCCCACACCAACTTGAACCCACTAATAATTGTAAGGTCCATTGATTTCGGTCCAAATTTAGAGAGGAAAAGATATTTTAATCGTAGATTTGAATTTTGTGTTTGTTATTGGAAAATTTAATATCCAGCCTTGTAATCCAATCGAAGGTTTAAAACCTTTGTAATCGAATCGAATGTTAATTTATTGATTAATATTAGCATACTTTAATAAATTAAAGCTTATAAAACTTAGAAATAAGGAAAGAGACATTGAAAAAATGGATCTCAGTTGTTTGTAGATATCTTCAAAAAGAAATTATTACAGATAGATAACGCAGTTTGATTAAACATCACTGATCCATTACCAACAACTCAGAAGAAAATAATTTATACAGAAATTATCAAATCAATGAAGGGGAGAGAGAGAGAGAGAGAGAGAGAGAGAGAGAGAGAGAGAGAGAGAGAGAGAGAGAGAGAGAGAGAGAGGAAGGAAGGCGAAGGAGCATCTCAGAGTGATACAAATTCCCCATTGATTTTCTTCATTTCTGAATCAAAGTGCAAGGATGACTTAATGTTCTTTCATCATCGTTGCTCAATCACCTCTCCCCAATTAATCAAATCGAAAAACAAAAAATAAGAAAGGGGATCTCAGGAAATAGGTAAGTATCTTCAGTTCCGAATCGGAAATTTCAGATAGATAACGCAGTTCATTTCTTCAAACATCATCGATCCTTCATAAATTGTTAGCTAATAATAAAATCAAACAAAATTACGATTTCCAGAAAAAGAAGACGTGAATCGTGGAGAAGTAGATGAGAGGGAAAAAATTGGATGAATTTATCAACAACACTGAGATTTGAGGTTATAAGGGCGTGATGGGGAAACCCTAGGGGGCTCCCTAAACGACGTCGTTAATGGGCTCTACTCACTCATGAGTTGGGCCACAAATTAGCAACAGTGGGCTGGGCCGGGCCGTACTGGGCCGTGCTTCAGTGTGTGTTGGAGTGTGTGTGTGTGTGTGTGTTTAGGCCTCAAACAACTTATTCCCAGAATGTTCTCCTTTACCTTATGTTTTATCATTTCCAAATCTTCTTCTTCTTATTCCTATATCAATTGACTTGTTTCATTTCGACACGAGATTTTAGTAATGTTTAACAGTATTACAAGATGTATTTGTCACAATTGGAATATTTGATTCTCAACTCGCAAGTAAGATTGATAAAGCAAAAAAGTTTTTTAGTGAAGAATGAAAGAAATGCTCAAAGATAATGTTTTCAAAATGAAGCTGTATTTCAATGATCATAACATATTACTACTATAATAGATCAAAACTACAATTTAAATGGATTTGATCACTAAATTACAGCACCATCTCCAACCACACCATCCAAGTACTAAACAAAACACAGGATATACAAACAACAAAAAACACCCATTCTCTCTCTACTCTGCAAATCAAGCACCTAAAACCTTACCATCTTCGATGGTTTTCTTCTCGACGGACACCTCGAATTTCTTGTACTCGAGCTCCTTAGGCTGCTCGACGAATTCCTCAGGTACGATAGGGCGTCTGTCTCCCAATATAGTCCACAGGAACAGCACGATAAACGCTCCCAAAGCTCCGCATCCGGTGCCAAAGACCAATGCAGAAAGGATTCTCAGAGTGCAGTCGTTTCTCTTTCGGACTTTCATCTCGTCTTCCTTCCCTACAAAATGCTGCGGATCCAAGGGCTCGGAATGCATCCACTGCGGCATGCTTCTTGATTTGAAACTCCATGAGTAGACGATGCACTTCTGGGACGAGTTTCGGCTTGAAGAGCTGAATCCCACTACAACATCTTCGTCTCCCCACATTCTTGATAGATCGATGGGGTAGGTGAGGATTGGAGTAATCGGTTTCTCTTCACCGAACTTGTTCAACCGAATCTCGAATCTTTTACTACTTGCTTCATAATCAACCCAAGATTGCAACTTTACTCCACTATTCAGCACCAAATTGATGGATGAAACATTGCTAACCTTAACAGAGACAGGGCTATCAACATCCATCCCAACATGATTACCATTCACATCTCCATGCTTTTCATTCCTAAAAGTATCAAACTCAACGGCTAGGAACTTCACCTTTCTCTCTCCTAACAACCCCATCTCTCCACCATCAAAAGCATCCAAGGGAAACTTACGAGGCAGCATCACAAAAGCCAATCCGTCCCCATTCCCCCCAGACATGGAAAACGCAAAGTAATTCGAAAAGGACACCGGATTTCTTGATTTCCCATGAACAAGATTGAAGGGCTTCTTACTAACAAACCTCCCAGCTGCAGAAACCCCAGAACCAGAGATTTGAACAGAAAAGTTGTCCCTAGCAACCTTAGCATCCCCAAACAGAGCAAGGTGGGACTCAAAGCTCGAATCTTTACTGAAATTCTTGTAATAAAAGCTCAAATTCGGGTCGGCATCCATAACTTTCAAGTAAAGATTCAGCAAGAAGAAGGCTAACAAGTACCTGGAACTGGAAGAAGATGAAAATGCAGCCATTTTTGATCTGGGTTTCTTGAGCTAAAGCTTGTGCGCTGTGTTTTTGTCTTTTTATCAAGGAATTTACCTCAAGGGTTTCTTGGTAAAGCCCATGTAGAATGAATTTGTGGATGAAGTTTTTTTCTCCTTTTTCTATGAATATTTCTAGGGTTTGTGAAGGAGAATTTGGTGAAATGGGTAAGGGAATGGTGGTGGAGGAGAGGGGGAGGAGAGGGAGAGGAGGTTGGCGAAAATTAAATACGTTCTACTCTCTTCTGCTACACTGTCCGGCTTTCTCAGTGGTTGCTGACTGAGGGAATATAATATGGGCTCCTTTTTATGATTATGCCCTTCTCTTTTTTCATATTTGCACTAGTGGTCCTCCTCCCTTCCATTATTTGCTTTTTAGTGCTTGTTTTCTTTTGTGTTTTTTGTCCCCTTCACAATTTTATTCTCTGCCATCAAATAGTAAAGCATCAAATAATTATAGCAATAGACAAAACAAAAGAATAATTTACTACTTCAAATGTTTTATTTTCTCTAACATTTCCCATTTAAATAAATTTATTAAAAGCAAAAATTACGATGTTCATATTTTATACCTCACATATACGAGACCAGACGGGACGAAAAAAGAAGATTCCTGGAGAAATTACAGCCGACAGTAAAGAAGCATGTGCATACTTCTCTTTTCCAATAAATTAATTAATCTCTACTAATTCTCAAAGGAAACAAAACTGGGCAAGTATTATTTAATCATAATTGTAATTACTGCGTGCCCCTTTTTCCTTCTTGATTCATGCAACGGTCCACGCCACGTATACGTACAGGAAAATGTGTATCTACACACGCGCATTTAAATAAATAAAAGAAAAAACACTTTATGCAGAGATGACAGCTCGACAAGTGGAACTTTGTTGGGGAATCTCACTGATTTGTTTAACGAACCTTTTGGCCTCCTTCATGTGCATGCTCCCAACATCTCTTGTATCGGGTCGATTACGAGTAAGTCGATGCTACACCCGATCCTTGAAGAGTCAGACGTAAGTATGTTGATGTAGTTGGTAGAGTGCAATAGCGCTTAACATTGCATCGACTTTACCATCAATTTCATATTGTAGTTTTGGGGGTGAATTATTTGGCCAACCGAGATAGATTATCGACTGCCAAGACAGTTCAGTTGGTGAAACGTTTCTCGACTTTATTACTGTAAAGCTAAATTATTGTGATGGTTTAATAATAGAGTTATTCTTGGTAGAGGAGGTGCAATCTTTTAACAAATGAAAGGGACAACTTTATACAATTGGCAAGCTATTTTTCTAAGCATGAAAAGGACATTGTAACACTTTCTTTACTTATATGTAAATAAATATCGATTGCAAATGAAGCAACATGTGAGCGAATTATGGAGACGTTCGTATAGAATCGTCAAGTCTAATTCATAGATTGATGGAGATAATTAATTTCCCGATATACTTGCCACGGCCCACCTCCACCCTCAATAATTCGGCTCCATCGTTCGTATGAAAAGGACCGGGGTGTGTTCATGTTTCGTTTGGAACGGAGGAGGAAGTATATGAATATGACGAGCAATTAATGCGATTTGTGAGGTAGCTGCGGCTGAGTTAAAAGATCTGGACCACGTTACACATGTTTATTCATATTAACTGGTTGGAGAAATTCTGCTATCTGCAAAAATTCTGAGAAATATTGCATCTAGTTGAATATATCGTAGTGAAGAAAGGGTACTGGGGATTGGTTCACATGTGTACAATGCCATGTCCAAATCTAGTATTGAGAGCAAGCGATCAAATTTACCTAACTACCCATCAATCATCAAACTAGAATCGATCGAAAATATCAACGGCACATATTGAAAGTAGATGTTGAGCATTAGATCAAGAGTTTGATCACCGCAAATAACAAAGTACTTACCTGAATCTGAAAACGATGCAGTTTCCTCACTGAAAAGATCCACAATGATGTAGTTGCAAAGTAAGTAGATACACATGTGCTGCAATAGCATCGTTCTAAGAGTTCGTGTGAAAAATTGCAAAATCATGAGCGAATATGTCATAACAGCAATTGGAAGGAAGAAATGGAGAAGAACTGGGATAAACAAGCAAGCATATATAGGAGGGCCAGTTTCGACTCTAACAGATCGATGCATGTTGGAGATCCTATGACTATAGAGTACATCTATAGACAAATGTTTCATACTAACAAACCAATAGAATCTACCAGTTCATACTCTCCTATGAAGAACATGTAATTATCTTCTTCCTCTTCGTACAACAAGAATGGATGGGGATTTAATGGTGCTACAACATATCTTCCTCGTAAGATTACGGAATGGTAACTAAAAACTAGTGAAAGCAACATTAGATTTTAGCGTGGTAGCTTACCAGGTGGAGAAGATGTATCCAGTAGCATAGTTTTTCATCTGCTGTATCTTTCCTTGCCAGTCGAGGGGTCTCGTCATTCTAGAGACCTATTCGTTTATGATTCAGATATGTAACACTTTTGTGTCAGCTTGTATCAGCAACAATTTCCTTGGCATCAATATCTGCTAGAGTTTCCTTCCCGAACAGTGTAAATCCAACAGTCGCCTGTAAACAGAGTTACCGAATGTGATGAGCCGAGATTCAGAAATACTGGAAACAGCTCAAGTTAAGTACTTAAGTATATACATCATTAGTTAACAATTTACTTCTTGCCGTGGAACTTCAAATTAGAGTATCATCAATAAGCAACATTATATAGTGGACTCAAGCTAAAGAAGCTAACCTTCAACAAGAATGTACAAATGTCCATAGTTAGGCATGGGGATTAGCATTTCCCTCTAGAATTAATATTTTCAGACCTCCCTTTCGTTAACGAAGCATATGAAATAAGTTTTCCAAAGCCTATACTTATGACGTCTACTAAATAAAGAAACAGAACAAGAGATGTACCATCCCCGTCTTGCAATCAAACTTCTTAAGGGTGCCAGAAAATCCAGCAAATGCACCATTCATAACTTGTACAGCTGAACCGAGTTTGATGGAAATAGTCTTTTCATCTACTGCCCCCTTCTTCTTTCTACCTCTGCCTACAGTCTTTTTCGCTGGATTTGTCTGTGTAATATTTTGGGAGACCAGAGGAGATTCTACAGCAAGTTTCTTTGGATTGGATGCTTCCTCCTTTAATTGCTCTTCTTCAAACGCTCGATCAGCTCTCTCCTGCTCTTCCTTTGCTTGTTTGAATACCACTTCCATGTCTTCTTCATCCACTGGTCTAGGTTTATTGATCTGGCGCTTTCTGCAACAGTAAATGATCCATCAGTTTGCAGTTACAGCATGCGAATTTAAACAGGATAGCACAACGAGACACAGAATTGGCACCATAAGTGCAGGGAACAAGAAATGTATGAATAAATAGGAGCTCTTACATATTTCCAACCTTTGATCCAATAAACCCTCCAACTCCATCACATTCTCGTACGAAGTCGTGCACATCCTTGTTCATTACACACTTGAGAAACACGCATCCAGGGAAGATTGGCTTTGGTTTAACAGAGAGGGTGCCATTTTTCAATTTTCTCTTGATTTGGATGGATGCAATATAAACCTGCAGATAAGCATAACACAGCTCAAACTTAGAACTCATCAAGCATGCCTACTACATCCTTTAAATCCAAATGAATAGCAGATAACGGAGTCCCGAGCTGCCACAAACATATATGGCATTCTTGGAAATACGAACAATCACAATCTGCCCCCAAATTCACATGTCATAACGGTTATGTACAAATCTCGCATCATAATTCTAAGGACATGTCAGCTCTTCGTAACGAAAGAGGATCAAAAACTGCAAGCTCTATCAAACTAAAAACAAGCACAACAACCAAACTCTCATGGCAATATCAACTATTATGAAATTAATTTACATTCAATCAAAAGATATACTACATTATCCTTTAATTTCCATAGAAAATTGATCGTACACACTAGAATCATTTAGTTGTTTCTACTGCAACATATTCTGCAACACAACTTAAAAGAATAAGAGGGAAATAACAATGAAAAGAAACATAGATCAACATTCATAGACTAACAATCACAGCTCAAGCCAATTTCAATGATAAAAACACTCGAGACGAATCAAAATTCACCTTGAATTCCATTTCGGGGAAGGTCCGGGCCATCAATCGGGCCATCCTCTCGGCCGTTTCGTGGCCCGAAACTCTGGAAACCCGTACGACCCACCATTGAGGGCCGAGCTGAGCGAGGGTGTCCAAATTCAGCTCGTCCATCCAAGACGCGTACCGCTTCTTGGGCTTCTTTATGAGCTTCATCTCCACCTCCTCCTTCCAGTTGTAGGCGGGCTTCCCCTCTCTCCTCTCCTTCCTCATCTGCCGCCTCTCTCTCGCCGTCGCCGCCGAGCTCTCTTCCACCGAGTTCAGCGTCACAGTAATCGTCGGAAATCTGGGTTTGGGTACTGCGGGCTTGAGGGACGGCGGGAAAGGAAGAGAGAAGAACGGCGCGTGACTCCATGAGAGAAGTCCTTGCTTCATCTTCCTCCTTCGACTTCTGCAGCTGATGATGATGATTATTTCTTTTGATTTTAATTTTTTGTTTTTTTAATAATTTCAGCTGTGGATAATGCCAGCAGTTATTGGGCCGTGAGTTTATCACGAGCCCAGCCCGTATTTGATACCCGGGTTCGGGTTTGCATCTATTTGCATAATTGCCATTTGGATGATTAATTAATTATTCAATTTCATAATGAGAAATAGGAAATTTGCACAACGGTTATTTGCCTAAGATAGTTTCCAAAATACAAGAAAATACTCCATTAAATGGAAAATACTGGTACACGTGTCTATTTAGGGGAAATTAATTAATGCATTAATTAGATTGGACCATGACTGAAGCAAACGGGTCGGGTCACGGACCCAAGTTGGAGGGAAACAAAAGTTGAGAAAACCGCTAAAACTGGGCAGGAATCAAAGTCAGCTCCAAATATTTTGAAATGCTCCCGCGTCTCCGCCCTTTTCACTTCCCTCTTCACGCTATTCATTATTCTACACCTTCTCTTCCCTTTCTCTCTCTACTCGAACCATACACTTCCGCCGTCGAGGGGGAGAGAGAAGGAAAAGGAAAAGGGGGAATTTCAGAGAAATGGGGAAGCAGAGTAAAAGCAAGAAGCAGGAATTTGTGGGGAAAGGGAAAGTAACCCCCGTTCAGATAGCCTTCATCGTCGACCGGTATCTCTCCGACAGCAATTACATCCAGACACGCTCCAGTTTCCGATCCGAAGCGTCGCATCTAATCGCCAAATCCCCCGTGCAAGAGGTAATTCGATTATTCTCCTTTCTATTGATGGTTGTTGATTTAGGTTTTTGATGTACGATTTATGAATGTTGCAGGCTCCGAAGAGCTTGTTGAGTTTGTCGGAGATTTTGGACGAGTACATCACGTTGAAGGAGCAGAAGGTGTTGGTCGATCAAGAGAGGCATCGCTTGGAGCAAGAGAAGCTGCGAGTGCAGAATTTGCTCAGCGGAATGCAGAATGCCATGAATGCTTACAACGGCGGCATCGGAAGTTACAGTGTTACCCCTCCCCCACCGCTGCCGCCGCCTTCTGCATCGGTGGCTATGGCTTCTACCACCGAACTCGCCGTCGGGAGGCCGGCAGGTACCAGTTTTCCCCCAATTTTGACTAATTCTTATTGTGAGCTGTAGATTTATTGCATCGTAACTTCTCTGTCGAGGCTTGAGGTTATTGAATGTGAGTACAGGCTGTACTTCAAATCTGAATCTCAGAAACTAAATCTTAATCTTCATAGAGTAAACTGTTTCAGAAAATTAAGTAAAATGCAGTTGACTGAACAATCTATATCTGTTGAATTTGTTGTTGTTAGTATGATTGAATTTCATGGTTTCCTGTAGATTAATGCTTGTACTTGTTATCCAGGATTTTATCCTATGCACAACACACCGGCTATGATGTCCACGTCTAGGCCTTCGAATGCTCGGAAAGATAACACGAATCTCTCCACTCCAATCACAAATCAACCACCAGCCAAAAGAAAAGATGTCTCGAATGCCCCTGCAGCTTCGAAGAGATCTCGTAGAAGCACACAGTCGAAAGGTAAATCATTTGGTGTAAGCACATTAATCTTGTAGTTACAATGTTGTTAAGCTTTTGTATGTTCTGTATTCCCAGATGTTAGTGTGGTAACACAATCAAGCAATGCTGGGAAGAATCAAGAGAAATCTGTTATGGATTCTGCTGTTCAATCGTGTGCAAATGCCATGAATGGATCCCCAGTTCAAGGATCTAATGTCGTCAAGTGCTTGTTCAATCAAGAGAGTCCGTCATCTCGAGCCAACTCCTCTGTGCCTAAAACGCCTCCTCGAGCACCCTCTTCTCAAACTGAGAAGTCTCCTTCTCCTTTAGAGATTTCGACTGCTACTTCGAGTAAAGATGTTACTCCACAACAGTTTATCTCTACCAGCACGATAGAGACGATCCGAGTGAGCCCTAACAAGCAAATAGCGTACTACTCAATAGAGAAAAACCAGATTACTTGCTCACCTCTTAAGTCGAGTATGAAGAGATCTATGAACACAAAGGATCATGTTAAAGGAAGGCTCGATTTTGGCTCTTCTGAAGTCCCAATGGTTGTGGAGAACCCGATATCCGATGGTAACTCAACATCTGAATCTGAGAAAGATGGTGATATTCTTGATTTAGACTTCCCAACTTTAGACACTCTTGGGTTGGATTTCAACCTTTCGGAGTTTCTGATGGACTTTGATATCGGAGGCGACTTAGCTACTACAACTTCGAAGCAAGCACCAGACTCATCACCTGGTTCCTATTCAGGGTAATTCCATCTTCTTTATGAGATTTCTTCATTCTTGAATTACTTCCCCAATAAACTAATCTTTTGTGCATCTCCATTTCAGATCACCCGTAACCTCAGGAAATGTCGAAATGGGCACTACACAAATCACTTCCGAATTTTCATCAACCATGACAGATATGAACTTTGCTGGTAAGAAGTCATAATCAGTGTAATCTAGCACATACTTCTCTTTCTCTTTAAAAAATGCTGAACATTCTTCATGATTTACTTGCAAACAGGTACAGATTCCGTTGCAGCTATGTGTTCCGTCACAAAATGCATCACCATTGTTAGTCCTGGTAAAATTTCCACCCCTATTGATATAATGTTGGTTCCCTTCTGTTTAATGCATTTCATTCGTTGAAGCAGAAAATTTCCTTTCTTCGCAGTTAAGAATCAGAGACGGAACTCTGCTCAGAACAGCTTATCTGATAGACCGTGATTGCCTTTCGTAACCTCTGAATTCCGAGAACTGACAGCTACGACTATTAGGATTACCGTCAGCAACAACATTCACACTTCTTCCTATCTAGATTTGCTAGAATTGATTCATTTTGACTGCATAATGTATACGCATTAGAGTTATTCGTAGATGCAGTAGCATTCTAATAGTCCTGAAATTTTAACAGTGTATAGGGAAGCCAATTAAACAAGAATGCATGAATTAAAAGTATCTCTTGTTTTGGGCCTTGTTCTTATTCCATACAATATTACAACCTAGAAGCTATTCAAAAGTTTTGAATCATATCTACTGTGCAGACAAGTATGTCACCAGCTTGTCGATCTCATCTGGGCTTCCGATGAATATAGGAGTTCGTTGATGTACCTGCAAAACAAGAATCATGGTTTTCAATCCTTAATTTCATCATTACTATGTTTCTTTTTTCTTTCCTTCTTGCATTGTGATATTCATTCATACCTCATCAGGCTTGATATCCAGTATTCGTCGCTTTCCATCGATTGCCTTTCCCCCAGCTTGCTCCACCAAGTAGCTCATAGGTGCACACTCATACAACAACCTCAGATTACCATTCTTGCTGTTTTTATTGTCTGGATTTCCATAAACACCCCCTACAAGCAACATCCTATGAATCTCACCAACCAAACAACCTATGTAACGGCCCGAATAAGGCTTCCCGTTGGATCCCGGTTTCCTCAAATCGTCCAAATACCTCTGCAGCTTCTCATCAAACAAATCATAGTTGCCTTCATTGAAGGAGTAGATTCCCCGAGCATTTGGAATCTTGATGTTTTCGTGTGTCAACACAAACTCTCCATAGGTAGGATCTAAGGTGAAACCATACACTCCTCTCCCTATTGAAAGTGTGAAAACAACTGAGCTTGAATACAAGCAGTAACCTGCAGCCAACAAGTTGCTCCCGGGCTGGCAAACGCTCACTATGCACTTTTTGCGTTCTTCATCGATCTATTACAGAATGCAACGAAAGCTCTAACATTAGATTATATAGGAAACAAGATAGATGAATTCACAATCAGGATTGGCAAAATTTACCGCAGAATCATCATCTAAGTCGAAAAGGCACTGTCTATCCGGGCCGTAGATTCCGAAAATGGAGCCTGTAGTCAAGCTAGTATCGATGTTTGCAGAGCCATCGATGGGGTCGAAAACTACAATGTAATTTCCAGAATAGGTTTCCTCAACGGCAACCGGAGCATCTTCTTCCTCAGATGCTATAATTCCAGTCCTTCCGCTCGATCGCAGGCAACTGCAGAATAGCTGAAACCTCGAAGATGATGAAATTCGGAAAACTTGCTATGGAAAAGTATGGATCGGAATTGAGAAATCGGAAGCGAACTGACCTCGTTGGCGATGACGTCGAGTTTCTTCTGATCCTCGCCTTGGATGTTGATGGTGCCGTGAGCTCCGGTGAGATTGATAATGCTGGAGCGCTGGAGGAGAGAGGCGATCTGTTTGCAGGCTAATGAGATGCTGGAGAGGACGATGGTGAGCTCAGCGTCGATGTGGCCGGCTTGCTCTTGCTTCAGAAGCCATGTAGTAAGGTTTTCGATTTCGTATTTGTTCTTCTTCGGTCTGGCCGCCGCCGCCGTCGCCGGCGGCGCCGGTGTTCCGATCTCGACAGCCTTGCAGCGTGTTCGAGCGGGGGAAGTGGTGGCGGTTGGTTGTCTGCGGTGGTGGAATGGGCGGCAGAGGCGGTGGAGAGGAGATAGGCGGGTGGTGCTGGAATGGGAGGCGGAGCTGAGGCTGTTCCACCGGAGTTTGGGAACTGCTTCAGCCATACTCTCCCTCTCTCTCTCTCTAGAAGATAGAGCTGTGTGTGAAGATGATTGGACCTGCTTATCTTCAGTGAAGTGACAATTGTGTGAATATGGTTCGTTAACAGTGAAATACGTGCAAATGACGCGCTTCGATAGAGAGATTGAATTAAGGAATGATGGTGACACCTTTTTTTTCCAAAAATATCTTAACAATTATGCTTCAAACTGTAAGCAGAGATTAAATTAGATTAAGGAAATTCAACACGTGAAGAAAAAGCATCACCATCAAAAATCAAGCAAATTTGTGGGATTACTATATTTGAACAAATACAATGCCATGTCAATCACAAAGCTTTCCTGCATACGATAACGCCGCAAAGGATGGAAACGAAGGCCACGAGAGCTCCGTCTCTACAGAGCCCGAACTCAGTCCACGACAGAGGTTTCTTGACCCTGACCAATGCTTCTCTGAAACTTTCCTTCAGATCATCCAGTGATCCTGAGTTATCGATCACAATATCTGCCCTCGTCTTCTTCGAATCCAGAGGCATCTGAGCATTGATCCGGCTATTGGCCTCTTCAGCTGTTGTACCGTCCCTGGACATAAGACGCTCGAGCTGAGTCTGGGGATCCACCCAGACCACAATAATGGGATGTGTCCACTTGTCCAATTTGGCCTCAAACAACAGTGGTACATCAAGGACAATGATTTTACTACCCTTGATCCATAGCTTGAACACTTCCATGATGATTCCTTTGGAGATATATGGGGCCAGTAACCTGAAAATTAAATAATTTAACAAACTTATAGAGTTGTGCTCGTCCTAAACATCTCTAAACATTCTCGATGAAGCTCATATCATAACGAAGAAGTTTGGAGAAACGAAGAGAGAGAGCCTGCTAAACTCCACTTCTATGTTTTATTAGATCAGATCATAACAATGCTTACTCATGTTACAAAACAGTGCTTATCAATCGTTCAGGCCATACACGGAGCAAGAGAAGCAGTTTCGACAAAGACTACGATAACAGTTCATCACCAATTCAAGAACATAAACAGCATTTAAGCTAGAGTCATATATACATTCGGAGATAACTTTTCGTTTGGAAAAAAAGGAAAAAAAAGGTAACATTCAACACAATCTCCAACTCTATACATCTAGCTTACGTTAATCAATGTGATCTAAGCTTTAATATACATAATTGGTAAGTTCAACGAAAAGCAGCTGTTTGAACTAGCATCTGCTTCCAATTGAAAGCAGATCAACTAACATTCAAAGCCTCGGATCTCCTACCTCATATCTACATTCATTAGAATGAATATATCATGATAATAATCTATACATGGAAAACTAAACTTCCATCTCAACGGAACTCAGAGAACAGAAAACTTCATCAAAATTAGAATCGCAATTCAAACTCGCTACTCAAATAATCAGTGCAAATCGCTTGTAGAGAAAGCAGTAACACTACCTGTTAAGAAGCTGCCGTTTATCAGGATCATTGAACACGATTTGCCCTAACTTCGGCCGATCGACTTCTCCGCTCGGAAGCAAAATCTCGTCGCCGAACGCAGCCACAACTTTCCTCCAACCGCCGGTTCCTTTCCTCAGAACATCCTACAAAATCATTTCACAATGTCAAAACAGCAAAGATGCACAGAATCGGCGAAAACGAACAATACACAAAATTCTACATAGGGTAGGGCATACGCGAGCAACGACGTCAGCGTCGACGACGGGAATACCCTGAGCTTTGAAGAGATTTGATACGGTACTCTTGCCCGATGCTATGCCTCCGGTCAGTCCGACGATCCTCATTCCGTCGAATCGGAACCGGAATTTGAATTCCGGTTACACTTTTCCGGCGAATTATGAAGAAATTGCTTCAGAGATGTTTACAGTGAACTATGAAGAGATTCCAGTATGCAGTAGTGATGTGAAAGTGAATGGATGAAAGAAAAGAGGCCGGATTTGAGAGATGAAAGCGTTGGGCTGGGCCAGAGTTTGGCCCAAACAATTACGGGCCTCAAATTATTTGATTATATTCTTCATTGATTTATTTGAAGAATCCACAAACTCTAGCCTCGGATTTTTTTAAACAATTAACGAGAAATTTAAAGGTCGATGTTACGGAGGACTCAATTTCGACACATTTGATAACGAATGATGAAATTTAACCTCTACAACTTGTTCAACACACACGTCATTGGAATCCATTTAACTTTCAAAGTTGTGGCTCTTCTTCATTAATTTCCCAAATTCTTTACATGATTTTCAACATTTGTGTTACACTTGGAACCATGAATTAATCAACCAACAAAATATTGCTTATGTTCGCAAAAACTCAAAAACCAACCGTAATTACAAAACTGAACTCAAGCTAAATATTTTTCCAATTTCTCCACCTCCTCCACACTTCCAATGTACAACGGCACTCGCTGGTGAATCTGTACACAAATAAACAGTAACTTCTCAGTCTCGTTTGATCACGTTTTTTTTTTATAAATTTATTAAAATAATAAAAAGAGTCGTAATTGAATGATCAGTAAACCAGTAAGTATACTAACCTCTGTAGGCTCGATATCAAGAACCCGATTATGGCCGTCGGAACCCTTCCCTCCGGCTTGCTCCACTATAAAACTCATCGGAGCACACTCGTACAGAAGCCTCAGCTTCCCATTCTTACTCTTCTTATCCCTCGGGTACCCGTAAATCCCGCCGTAGAGCAGAGTCCGGTGGAAATCTCCGACGAGGCTCCCGATGTATCGGGCCGAGTAGGGCTTCCCGGTGGGGCCGGGGTCCTTGAGGTCGTCGATGTACTTCTTGAGCTTGTCGTCCCACAGCTGGTAATTGCCCTCGTTGAAGGAGTAGATCTTCCCCGATTTAGGTATCTGCACCTTCTCCGTGGTGAGCACGAACTCTCCGAACATGGGGTCGAGCGTGAAGGCGTAGACGCCCTTTCCGATGGTGAGGACGAAGATGATGGAGCTGGAGTACATGCAGTAGCCGGCGGCGAGGAGGTTGCTCCCCGGCTGGCACACGTTCACTATGCACCTCTGCTCGATCGTGCCCAGCTGCATTAATGCATGCGGAGGAAAAGGATAATTAATTCGGGAATGTTAGTTTTTAGAGAGGGGGAGGGGGAGGGAGGGAGTACGTACGGTGCCGTCTTCGGAGACGACGTCGTCGGCGAAGCATTCGTCGTTGGGGCTGTAGATGCCGAAGATGGAGCCGGTGGAGACGGCGGCGTCGATGTTGGAGGAGCCGTCGAGGGGGTCGAAGACGACGATGTAGTTGCCGGAGTAGCTCTCCTCCACCGCCACGGGGACGTCCTCCTCCTCGGAGGCGATGATCCCTGTCCGACCACTTGATCTCAGGCAGTTTGAGAACACCTGCACATTTATAAATTAATGCCTTCATCAATGTTTTTAAAAATTCAATCTTTCAGTCTACACCACAAAACTCAAATTATTGTATATATACAGTTAAAGATTCTATCTTTACAATGTAATTAGCGCTACAGACACACACACAGTAAGAATTTTATCTTATCCAAAACTAGTGGCTTAAGCCCCCCAAACAGAGGAAAACACTCATGTTGAGGCCGTCGGAAAATCTTCGCATTTAATTCGTAAATCGAAAAATCAGAGGGAAAAGCATTAAGTAATTTTGACCTCGTTGGAGACGACGTCGAGTTTCTTCTGATCCTCGCCCTGAATATTGACGGCGCCCTGAACGCCGGTGAGGTTAGAAATGCTGGCCCTCTGCACCAGCGAAGCTATCTGCTTACACGCCATTGATATGCTCGACAGAACTATGGTCAGCTCGGCGTCGATTATCCCGGCCTGCTCTTGCTTCAGCAGCCAGTTCGTTAGCGTCTCGATCTCGTACCCGCTCTTCTTCCTTGTCCCGGCGGTACCCTCCGCCACGGCCATGCACCGCACTCCCCCGCTGCCGGCGGCAAGGCTCCGCCTTGCGCCGCCGTGTCTGGACGAGCATGGCGATAGAGACTGGAGAGGCGGGAAGCGGGAGACGGACTGAGAGCTGGAGAAGAGGAGGTGTGATGCTGCCGACGTCGTTCCCGCAGCTGCTGAAACCATGATTTTTAATTAATTTATTTATTTTTTCCCCTGTTATTTATTTTCCGATTTTAAGGTGCGGTTTTTGGTTGTTTTTGTTTGAAGATTTTTTTGATGGAGGGATTGAGAGGCTGGCAACGGCTTCTGTTTATTCACGTGGGACCCACTTATCCTCGTCTGCTCCTTGTTTGTGGTAGCGTGGATTGGTCTATATAATATGGGCCTAATTTCATTTTTAAAGGCCCAATAAGGAAACGTTATCCACGAAAAGGCCCATTAAGGCCTAAATTATACTCTTGGGCTAATAATATTGTGAAGTAGGGCCCAATTATATTGGGCTTAAGTTGGAATGTGAACAAATTTTTTAAGAGAATTGGCGGTGCCTTCTCTTAATTTTCCGCGTAAATGCATGCAGATTTCCACAACTCTGTATTAAACCAATAGGGTCCTGACACGTAGATGTCAACTCAATAATATGAACAGACGACGAGGAAATTGTGTACATTGACGGTTAACTCTTCAGCTTCTAGTTTCCAAGTCTTCGGCCAATTAAGCAGCTAAGCAATTTTGTTACTCTTTCTAATTAGATATTTTTGAAGTAGTCTATCTTTACATACTAACGAAAAGTGAAACGAAAGGAATAATTAGAGACTTGTATAGTCATATACGTGTTCATTTTCAACAATTCGGGACCGTAATGATCCAGCAATTCTTCCTAAACCAACTTTTACGAATCAAAGAAATTTCTATAAATTAAATAGATCTTAGAATTTATCTAGAAAAAATGAAGTATAGGCGTGGAATTGCTTTTTGGTCACGTAATAAAATCAACGGTGAATGAAAAGCCTTAATTAAACTTTAGACCACGTCAACATGAAGCTCAAGAATCTTCTATTTGTCGTCGGAAGCTTCAAATGTGCAGGCTCCCCAACACGATTGAAACCAATTTTCTAATTACCAAAAAAAATAAAATGAAATTAGCTAATTTTATTACAAATAATTTTCCACGAAGACTGAGTAATTTAACGCGTTCCCATAATTTTATTTAATTAATTAATTAATTATAATATCACGACGTTCCCATATTGTGACTCTTTACGATCCAGTTGTGCAAGACCCCTAAATTTAGAGAAAATGTTATAAATCCTTCAATATTCCTCTGTCTCTCGTCATTCACACACCCCTTCTCTCTCTACTTTCTCTCTCTCTCTCTACTCTTTATATAAAGAGGTTGGTAACCCAGGAGCATCTCTAGCTTATTAACAAACCAAAAAATAAAGCCAAAGCCAAGAAGAAAGGCAAAGGAAAACAACCTTCCCAAGCAAAGAATGGTTTCTGCAACGCCAAAAATGTCATTGATTATCCTCTTCGCTTCCTCTCTCCTTATCCAAGGAATTCTAGGTACCCGTCCATGCATAATTATTTCCCGATTTAATTTGAATAAATAAATTTGAATCTGATTGAATTAATTTCCGATGATCTGTTGTAGGGGAGCTGATCTGCGATAATTTGCCGACGAACCTGTGCTCGTTCGCGATCGCGTCGTCGGGGAAGAGGTGCGTGTTGGAGAACTACAGGAACGACGACGGGAGCGTGGAGTACACGTGCAAGACGTCGGAGGTGATGGTGGAGAGGATGGCCGGATACATCGAGACCGATCAGTGCGTCAAGGCGTGCGGCGTCGACCGTGGATTCGTCGGGATTTCGTCCGACGCCTTCCTCGCCCCCGACTTCACCGCCCGCCTCTGCTCCCCGTCGTGCTACCAGAACTGCCCTAACATCGTCGACCTCTATTTCAACCTCGCCGCCGGCGAAGGTAAATATTTACGTACTTCTTTCATATATATTTATTTCTTTTTATATATATATAAATATTGTTCCATTAATCAGATTATTAATTTATGTGGAATAATCCATAAAGTTCGCCTCGAATGATTGCTAGTTTGTGGAATAGATTTAATAGTTTATTGCATGAATTAATATTTTTGCATGGGTACGAAATTGTTTTAAATTAAATTAAATTGTTAATTGTGCAGGAGTATTTTTACCGGCTCTGTGCGAGAAGCAGAAGGCGAATCCCCACCGTGCGATGATGGAGATCTTGAGCAACGGTGGCGTTGCCGGTGGCGCCGCGGCGGGGCCGGCGGCGGCTGATTTTGTTGTGGATGCTCCTGCTCCTGCCCCTGTATTTTTCTAAATTAATACTCGTATAAATTATGAAAATCAAATTAAATTCTTTTGAGTTATTATTGTATAGATAGATTGTAGTGGTAGATGAGTAAAGAGAAGGAAACGATTCTGTTCGTTGTTTTGGATCGGACCCCGGTCCGAATTTTCTTTGTGGAGTTTCTAATATATTATTCATATTATTATAATAAACATTTCCAATTACTGCCCCTTACTCACTGTAATTTTAATTATTTGTTAAGCTAATCACTTTTTAGTTTTTATTCATGGGTATTGGGCTATTTATTATTCTTCAAATGGGCTGAGAAATTTAGAATTGGGTCATATTCATAAAAAGAAGGCCCATTTACTTAATATATGAGAGTTCTTGATATGAGATCCAATACAACCATTATAAAAAGCTAAACACAAAATTAACTTTTACTTTTGGAGTTGAAATGCACACAAGAAAATGTGAATAGTGCTAAATTATTATATAATTGTATTATTGTTCATTTGGGGAAGTGGGCACTGAACAAAAAAGTATAGAGAGAGATGTACAAATTTTTGATTTTGGAGCAAATACAAATATATTTGTACAACTTTATTTGGACACATCTTAACCAATCGAGGAATAGGAAAAACAATAAAACCAAACCAATAGAATGAATAATGCTGCAACTAATTAACGATAAACAAATCGGAAAAACATTGTGGTATCGAAGAAAAATTAATCAAGTTCCCCGGCTCCCAAAAGTTCATCACACAGACAGTTTCATCAGCAAGTGGGGAAATCCGCCGGCGGCGGAGGCAGCGTCGACGACGGCGTCGGCCCATTTTCGACCACGAAAGCCGTCGATAGTCCCCACGGCAAGTGCACATCCAAGTGACAATGCATCAACCACACACCTAAAATAAAACATACCAAAAATCACAACCATTAACTATTGAACAAATTACTACTATATGATATAAAAAAAGGAAAAGGAATTATATTTACCTGGATTATCGGCGCGAAACCTAATCACCGCCCATCCGCCGACGGGAACTCCGATGGTGTTCCGCTCTTGCGGGTTAACGAAGTTGAATTTTCTACTATCGACTGCAGGGTTATAGTTCCCAAACCCTTGAGCCAAGATGTAGAAATTGAATCCATGCAGATGGATGGGGTGGTTCTCCACTCCGAGGAACGCAGTATTCTGCAGCACCACCTCCACCGTCGAGTTGAACTTCAACTTCTTCACCTTGGTCGACTTGGTCGTGGTGATCAGGGCCTGGTTGAAGCTGTTGCTCGCGTTCGTGTAGTCGAACGCGAGGGGCGGGTTGTCAGGAAAGTCGGTGGTGTAGACGCCACCGACGTTCCTGAAAAACGCCTCCAGCATGGACATGCGCGTCGGGAACTGGAACGACGCGTTGTTCATGCTGGCGGCCAGCTTCATCCCGACCGGGCCCTGGCAGGTCGCGTTCCCGGGGAGGTCGCAGGCCGACAGCCCGAGGCCGATGGTCACGAACATGCGCTCGTCGACCTGGCGGGGCGGGCCGGTCCAGAACCGGCTCGAGGTGAGGGCGGTGAGGTTGGTGAAGAAGCGGTGGGCCGTCGGCGTGTCGTTGAAGGCGGGGAGCTGCGGCATGATTGTGGCCGACGGCGCCACACCGTCGTAGTAGAGGATTCCGGTGGTGGTGGTGTTGTCGAAGGGGACGCCGGCGGCGCTCTGGTAGGCGCTCGCCGCCATGTAGTAGCGGCCAGGCGCGTGGCTGGCGGTGAGGAGGACGTCGACGGTCTGGCCGGGGCCCAGGACCACCACGTCGGTGACGTAGGGGTTCGTGTAGGTGGCGTCGGCGGCGACGACGGTGAGATTATGGTTTGCTATTTTGAAGAAGAGCTGGTTGTTGAGTGCAGCGTTGATTATACGAAGGAGGTATGTCTTTCCGTGCACCACTTTCAACCTATACGTATCTATACAAATAAAAAAATTGAATGAATTAGGTGTTATTAAAATTTCCAAAATTACTATTTAATTAATTAGTATATATATATATATATATATATATATATATATATATATATATATATATATATTTATTTTTTTTATCGAACCATTTGAAGAGCACGGGTAGAGCTGTCCGGGGCGACCATTGATAGTATAAGCATCCGATAAGTTGGGTGCAGCTCCCGTCGCTAAGGCTGCGTTCTCTATATCGATAACGTTACCGTTCCACCACTCCCCTTCAATAACAAAACAAACAGATTCAATCAAACGGAACCAAAAGAGTAGTATTGTTTATATTTGTTTAATAAAAAGAATAATTTTACATAAGTATTATTACTGACCTAGAACAATGGGGATTTCTCTATGTGGCTTTGGAAACGGGAATTTGTTACCGGATCTGGGTCGGATCACTAAGGCTCCGTAAACCGTGGCCCGGAGCCATCCGACGTGTGCATGCCACCAAAGCGTCCCTTCTTGACCCGTTACGTTAAATCTGTAGGTGTAGCTCCCACCGGGTCGGATCGGGCACTGAGTAGCGAACTCCGGCCCATCGGCCCACCCGCTAAGTATTTGGAAAATCCCATGCCTAACAAATCCATACTTAAATTAATTAGCAAAATTTACTAAATAAACTAATATCTTAATTCTTACTATTTTGCATGAAATCTATATATATATATACCAATGAATAGTTAGGTTATACGGCGATCTGTTGAACACGTGGACCACTAAGGTATCGCCCTCGTGGACTCGTAGTGTTGGTCCAGGTAGACTCCCATTCACTGCAGTAATAACTTGGTTTCTGCATAACTTGTTCACCGTCAGATTTTTCACCTGCAATCATCGACCAAATATGAATATCAACATTAATTTCTTCAAAATGAGAAACTATACAAACTCATGCAGAAGAAAATAATTACGTGAAACGTGTGCTCGACGATAGCAGCGGAGGAAGACGACGACGAACATAAGACGAAAAGAACCAAAACCAGTGCTGTAAATATTAAACCACGCCCCATTGCTGAAATAAGGAAAGGGAGTAGAAGAAACTTCTTCTTTAACTCAAGAGACTTTGAAGGATTTCTGCAGAAATGAAGAACACGAGTCTCTTATTTATACACCATGCTAGCTAATAAAAGGGTCGGCAACTAAAATTCTTTATTATTCTTTTTTCCTTTAAATAAATAAATATTAATAATTCAAAAACTTGCTCCCATGTAGCGTGAGGGTATATAATTCTTCTTCGCATAGTTGAAAACCGTAAATATTATATAAAAATTCGATCGAAGCGATTTTTTTTTTAAAGGATTGCGTGAAGGAATGGGGATGAAAGTTTCATCATAGGCTGAAATTCAAAGATAGAAAATTGTAGGGTGTTAGGGGAAACTTCGTTACCTAACCGTTTTGAGTTGGCCATCAAAGAAGTTGTATTAATGTAATTAATTAATTTAATTAATATGTGAAGATCTCTTGCAGAAAGTCGTCTATTGGTTGTTTCTCTCTTAACAAAATCTCAGTGTTTATCTCATTGCTAATTTTCTATGTTAACTTTTGATTGTTTCTTGTGTCATTTTATATTCAATTATTATGTGTTTTTCTTTGAGAAATGTGAGCACGATACGTATTTTTTACCTACCACACGAACTGCATTCGACGTAACATCGATAGAACCGAATAACGAAGGGCCGATTCCCAGCTATCTGTCTGTTTAGTATAAGTACTGTTATTACTGTAAGTAATGTATTAGTCTTTAATTTCTCACGTACACGATAGGTGAAAGTGTTAATAATTGGTTTAATTATCACTTTATTATTCTAACTATAGTATTATACAGTTTAATTAATTGAAATTCAATTTCAGTTATTTCTTGGAATATTAATTTGACAAATTATTTAGAAACACGAAATAAATACTGTCCAAATTAATTATAGAGATTAGGTTTGTTATGTTGAATAAAATGCATGTAAGTATTTAGGGAAAATGAGGGGGAAGTTGAATACCGTTGGAAATACATCAATCAAATGCCCAGCAGTACACCCACCCAACAAATCCTCACCCTTTCCTAATCGTCTCATAACCAATTTGATGTACACAATTAAACTAATTATCTATACGACTCTCCAACGTAATTACACTCACAGACATGAGAAAATGATGAACGATAATAAAAATTAAACGGATGAAAGGGGACGGAGATCGTATATATATTCTGATCCGATTACGAAATTTACAACGATCATTAGTGCAAAAGAGTAACAATAGAAATAAGAAGTGATGGTTGAGATGTAAAAGCAGTGAGGTGGAACCCTAATAATTGAGTCAAAATTCCAAGGTAGGTGAGGTTATAGTTACAGTATATAATATGTACATGAAGTAATATAAGAGAGAGAGGTTCAACTCTCACAACTGTATTGAAAGGGATAGTTATATGTTATGATTAGATTGCTTAATCTCAATTGTGGTTGGTGTATTCTTCTTCTAATTAACCAAACCTCACTTCATACTTTTTTTTATCGGGCAAATGTTAGATGTTAGATTAGATGTTAGTACGCCTAGCTCCTCACTTCATACTTTTCTTTTATACTTTTCTTTTAGTATTTTTACATACATACATGCGTACTATACAGCGTATTGTACATTTATATATATATATATATATTTGTGCTACGTGTGGATGGTATATATCAAATATCCAGACTAAACTTTACTTTTCTTTTTTAAAGAACAGAAATATTCGTGTTATATTTTAAGATATCACAAAATATTTTAAATTAGAAAAAAGTGATAAAATACATGAATTATTCAAATTAAAAGTCAAACCGGAATAATAATAACAATGAGCATAAATTAATTAAGAATATTCTGCATATTGTGTGTTCATCACACATGCATACATTAAAATAGGCCAATCAGTATTTACTAGGGAATTATATTAGATTAGATTATCCCCTAATTAATGTTCTGTATAATTTCGACTTCTTCTCTATTATACAAAGTGGTCAAACAAGTAATACCAATACTATAGTATAGTTTAGTGTAATTAATTAATAATTGTGTGTATTCTTTTATCACTTATTGCCAATTAGGCATTTTATTTTTCAAAGAAATAAAAATCTCATTTCAACTTTGGGCCGAATTGATATAAAATGGGCCCATAATTCTCCACATAAAATGGGCCAATCTCATATGGGCCCAAAAAATATCCGGCCCAGTACTGGCAAAATCGCTATTGCTGAAAACACGATTTAACGAGGCGGGGAATGATTATCACCGCAGAGGATTCCTTTCTCTTCCCTACAGTGCTCGGCGAATTCATTCGCATTTCACGCTCAGTTTCAGACTTGAGTCAAACTAGTGCGTTCAATCGATTAAACTAAACCCAGAAAAGAAGCAAAAGGTTTCAATTGCTTCAATGGAGATCGATACTCGAGCGGCCGCAGAAATGGGCGGCGGCGGCGGCGGAGAGGGCGAGGGGGAGGGGGAGGTGGCGGCCGGCGGCGGTGGAGAGGACGAGAACCTTGCTATGCTCGAGGACGGAGGCGGCAAGAGCAAGAAGTGTCTGGACCGAGTTAAAGGGCCGTGGTCGCCGGATGAGGACGCGATGCTGAGTCAACTCGTTAGCAACTTCGGCGCGAGGAATTGGAGCCTCATTGCTCGGGGAATTCCCGGCAGATCGGGGAAATCATGCCGCCTGCGTTGGTGCAATCAGCTCGATCCTGTCGTTAAACGCAAGCCGTTTACTGGTAATCTTCGTTTTCAGCTTATGCCCGTGTTCGATTTCTGGATTTTTCTCTTTCAACACCTTTTATGGAAAATTGTGCGAGATTTGGGGAAATTGGTGCGTCTTCTCTTTTCTGTTTATCCGTCTCTATCATGCTTGATTTACCGTAGTTTCAACAATGGGTAATGTTGCTATCAGTGAATTGAATCTAGAAACTGGAATTAGAGACTTCGATTTTGCCCAAATTATTGTGCCTGAGCTAAAACTAAATTCATATGTTAACAATGTAGCTTGTTGGTGTGGATGTTTCTTGGATTAATGTACATTCTCTAAAGTTTTGTGGCTGATGATTGGGCAGAAATTGTATTAGAATCAGCTGTATGATCTTGATATTAGTCTCCATCTCGAAGGCGCTAGTAATACGATTTTTCGTACATTTTAAATGGCTAATGTGGTCTTGTATTCTGACAGACGAAGAGGATCGAATAATACTTCAAGCTCATACCATCCATGGAAACAAATGGGCTTCAATAGCAAGGCTATTGCCAGGGAGAACAGACAACGCTATCAAGAACCACTGGAATTCAACATTGAGGCGTCGTTTCTTCGATCTTGGCAAGTCTCATTTGTTTTCAAGCAATGTAGTGGAAGACACCAGTGTCGATAAATCAAAGGCATCTTCAGAAGAAACACCATCGTGTGGAGATGCATACTCTGTCAAATCAAGTGACGGAAAAGACGTCAGCTCTCGAGAACACGAACATGTGGATGATAGCAACTTTGTAGAGAAAGCTCAATTTGAGGTTCAGAATATTGAGAAATCAATAGACCCTCTCACAGTAATCCGTCCTGTTCCACGAATCAGTGCATTCGCTGTTTATAATCCAGTTGATGGAACTGAGAATGTGTGTTCGTCTCCTAATGTGGCCTCCTTCAACGTGCCTTCTGTCCCAGAGAATGTGTGTTCGAAAAGGCTTGAAGGAGGATGCAATGAACTGAATCTCCTGGTACCGCAGCACTGTGGACATGGCTGCTGCGAAATATCTAACGGAATAGCAACAGTGAATTCTCTGCTCGGCCCTGAGTTTATGGACTATGTGGAAACTCCATCTTTCTCAAGCCATGAGCTAGCTGCATTGGCTGCTGATATAAGTAACGTTGCTTGGTCGAAAAGCGGGTTGGAAAGCAGCAGCATGAAAGCAATGGATAATATGGCCTGTGGGTTACTAAGTAGCAGCAGCGGCAACAAACAAGGAATTCTAGAAAGTATGTAGAGAGAATTACTCGAAGGATTAAAGTGGGAAAGGTTGAGATAATGGGTATATAATTTGGTCTGAGGTGGTGGTGCGAGCAATTCTATGTACATGAAGTACGAAAATCAAAAGCTTCTGTGAATTTTTAGCGTTGGAGTCCTCTCAGTCGGTGTGCTAGTAGTAGTCGTAGTAGTAGTAGATCATGGGTTGGAGTCGTGGAAATGAAGATTCGCTTCAGCAGGTACAACTAAACTGCCTTTTAATCAGTTTCCCTGAATGCTTGCTCTTCACTTAGTTGGTTGCTGTGTGACGTGAGATCATTTGAGTAATGTAGTGTGTTCACTAACTTGTTACAAATAGCCAGTATATTGGATGGCATAGGATTGACTGGTTTTTCTGATTCATTCTTCTTAGATACGACCTTGTTGCTCGGGACCGTGGTTTTTATGCTTTCGGAGACGGTTCCGTTGCTCTATACACAATTGTTTCCAGTTTTCCTAAGTTCCCAAACGTTCTTGATTCAACTGAAACACAATAATTAACGATCAAACAACTCTCAAGTTTAGGATTATAAAATTAAAAAGGAGACACAGTTTGATAATTCCTATTCCTCATCCGTTCCACTTCCACCTCCAAAAACCACTCATCGACAAGTAGAGAGAGAGAGAGAGAGAGAGAGTAAAGAATAGTGACATGTTTGGCCCAGTGACTGTACAAACAAGATCGTAGCCTAGGACTGGACTGGGCCCACTTGGTCGCCGTATCCAAACTGACAGCCCATGTGGAGAGACCAAATGGCCGTTTGCCACCCTCTACATACTATACTATGTACCGTTTGTTCGCGTTACTCACCCGTTTTATTGCACATAATTTTATTGTACGCGTTCTTCTCTCAATATCGTACTCCGTGTATTATCCTGCTTAATTTTGTTTTTTGAGAAAACTGAATACATTTGATCTTATTTGAGAGGCCAATCATTATTTGACTACACTCATGATTTTATAAAAGAAAATTTGGTGCAGAATTGTCTCTCTCTCTCTCTCTCTTTATTTTCTTTTACTCCTGTCGTTGTTTAGTCACATATAAAAGTTTATTCGATTCACTTTTCCCTTTTCTTTTATGGCGAATCAACAGAGACGAGAAGAGAAGAATAACATCATTTCCTTCCACTCGCTCTACCCAGAATTATAAGAAATCGATGCATTTGTTTTGAAAAAAACTAATTAATTACTACTACATTTCCTAGTAAAAAGGCCTTATAATAATAAGGAGCCCAACATTTCCTAGTAAAAAGGCCCACACCATTCAATTAAAAAGCCCAAATAATTAATTAACCTTTAATTAATCCAATTAAAGGAAGAGAAGAGGAGACAGAGGACAAACGTCAGAGGTGGTCCCACCTCTGGTCAATGCATTGCTCACTTTCACTTCCCCCCTCCTGTGGTCCCTACTTCCATTTTCCTTTTTCTCTTTTCTTTTATTTTTCAAATTTCTTAAATGTACATCTTTTAAAGAAAAAACTCCTCCATATCCTATTCCTTCCTATATTAGCCTTAACTATTTCTGCCCACTAATTACATTATTCAATTTAAAAAATAGTAGTCCCTTGTTTTCGTTTTCTCTGACATGCCTCGTCTGTTTATTAAAGTTGTTTCGTCAAATACCATCGTATACATATAGGGTGGTGTGGTAATTAAAATGGAAGTGGACCATGGTGCACGCACAACCATATCTACGATTTAATCATGGTTCAGATTTCACATGCCTCTCTATTTCAATAATTTTACCTAATGTGATATAGGTACCCACACACCAAAATGGGCATGCAATTATTTATTAATCGCTTTTCATCATTTTCCCATTAATATTCACATTACTCCTTCCACCTTCCCCCATTATTTACATTATACTATTATTTTTTTAATTAGAAAACATTACAAGAAATTTCACTTGCAATTACCGTGACTATTCAATCAAATTTCAATGATCAACCAACCATTAAATGTTCCTCGTGAATTGAATTAATTAAAATATAGAATGCCCAATTCAAATTCAAATTCAATCAATTTTAAATAATTTGATTGTTATATATATTTTTTTTAAGAAAAATGAATAAAAATGCCATGAAAGAGCTCAAGAGCTTGGCGTGTAAGGTGCGTAAAGGCGAGAGAATAATGCACGAAGCAACAATAAAAAGTGCTTAAGAAGAATAATTAGTCATAATTATATCATAATCAAAAACAAGAAACAAGCATCAACAACACCCTGGAAAAAGGAAAAGGAAGAAGGCAAAGATTTCATCCCACCACCCAACATTGCTTTAACTTAATCATTCTTTTCTACTATACTCTCGATTTCTCATGGTCTCGTTGATAACGAGCTTGTGCCATCTTAATGTGAATTTGTTAGCATAAATTTTTCAACCTACTACAGGTGGTAATAGAAAATTAATATTATTTGGAACTGATGATTTGTTTTTAGCTCTTTCTCCTGCAAAAGTCCCACAGATTCTGCTCGGATTGTTTTATTTTAGTGTGTTAGATTATTACCAATATTGAATATAGTTTATTACTGCAACAAATGTTTGGTAATGAAGAGATTTGTTACTTGTAAAGTCAAGATTAAGAGAGAGATTAAAATATCTGAGTTTCCAACCTAAACAACTGAGATTTTCCTTGTAAATTCTTCTTCTTTTCCCTTCTTATTTCTCACCTCATCCACTCATAACTGAAACACTTCAGCATTCTCTGCTCTCTCTCTCTCTCTCTCTGAGAGTATTATGGTGGGAGGAAATAGGGAGTCATTTTCAATTCCAGAACAACTATAAGGAGCTGTAGAGGTCACCTAATCCAATTACTCAACCACATTATACTCTGAGAGTTCATATATCTAGACAGAGACGCTTGCATTTGTTCAGATTCAACACATGGGTTCTTCCAAGATTCATTCTTTAACCCCTTAACGCTTTCTTCACGCCTCAAAACAGTCCCTTTCTTCTCAGAATTCATGGCGAAAACTGGAATTTTGCTGAAAGATTCAATTTTTAAGCTAATTAACTAGCTCCGGCGCCTTGAAACAGCTGCTACCGTTTTCCGATGGCTACTTCGGAGATGTCCCACATAGATTTAGAATGCGGCTGCCGGAGCTCCGGCGCCACCACCGAGGAGGAGGAGGAGGAGGAGGAGGAGGAGGAGGAAGAAGAGGAGGAGGAGGAGGGGAGCGTCTGCTTCTCCGATGCCGTAGAGGGTTCTTGTAACTCCCAGTTCTACTCCACCGTCGACGGCGATGGTTCTAATTACGATGATTACAGCTTCGGCTGTGGGTCGGAGATTTTGGAAGATGATGCTTTGGGATCCCGGCGAGCTTCGTCCGCCGCCGATCCTTCCGATTTCTTGGATTTGGAGTGCGGGCAGAAGAAGGCGGCGAGCGTGGAGAGGGATTGTAGGATTTGCCATTTGAGCTTGGTGAGTAGCAGCCCTAGCTCTGGGATCGCCATTGAATTGGGGTGTTCGTGTAAGGATGATTTGGCCGCTGCTCACAGACATTGTGCTGAAACATGGTTCAAAATCAAAGGCAACAAGTCAGTAATCTCTCTCTCTCTCTCTTAAATCTTGAAGTTTCGATATGACAAAATTGTGTTGTTTTTTCGTAGTTTTCTTCAAATTATGGCCTTTTTGTTAGTGTTGTGTTGTTTTCTTGGATTCCTTTGTGTTGATGAGGGAGAATAGTTTCTGGAAAAGATGAAGAATGTGATGTTGGAGATAAACAAGTAAAGCAAAAGAATAAAGCAGAGGAAGCAATTGCTCAAGTTTTCTTATAATTAACACCATGGTTCCTTTCAATAATGTTCTTGAGATTCTCTCCCTTTTATCAAAGCAGAAATTTGTTGACCTCCAATTCATCTAATCACATCTTTCTTGATTATAATCTACTGCACCTTATTTGGATTCCTTGTATTATAATGGTTCTTGAATTAGAATCTTTTGTCCAAGAATAAGTAGTGATAATCTGAATTTAGTCTCCCCCTTTTGTACCAAATAGTGGTGGCAAAAATCTTGAATGGTTGGTGGGAGAAATATTTGTCTTACCTTATGCTGTGAGTGTATGCATTTCATGTTCTATCTTTTCTTTAGTTGCATATGCTGTGGACTGCTTAGACTAATAGACGAATGCTTGATCGAAGGCTTGAAGCCGTCAAATGAGTTCTCACTTATCAGAACATTACTACTGCAGTCGCACCTAAAGGCGATCTGTATGTGTTGTAAACTTGTAATCGAATAATTTGAATGTTTGCACGGTTTTATGTTGCTCTTGTCCTAACTAGAACTTTCTTCGAAACACAAATCAAGAACCACTTTTTAGTTATCGACCATGAATGCCTAGCGATCAAGAAACAAGAGAAACTATCTGAGATAGAACTAGCTAGATTTCATTCAACTCTGATCATGCTCATGTTGCTCCTCTGCTCTCAGGACTTGCGAAATCTGCAACTCAGTGGCACGGAACGTTGTGGGCCCTAACGATATTGAGGCTGCTCAACAAGCAAGCGAGGGCAATGCAGCTGCTGCAAATTCCACTCCATCATCAGCTCCCACGCCTTCAGCTGCAGAAACTCGAACGTGCTTGAACGGCCATCGTTTCTTGAATTTCCTCCTCGCTTGTATGGTGTTTGCTTTCGTCATTTCGTGGCTCTTCCATTTCAACATCCCGTCGTAAGTAGCCTGCCGAAGAAGCTGATGAAGAACCTTGTAAAGACAGAGAACTGGGATTTGCAATACTGCATAATTTATAAGTTGATAGAAAGTAGTAGTAGCCACTGAGTTAGCATTTTCTTTTTAGTTTCTTTTTTTCTTTTTTCTTGTTCGTTGATGGTGGGAGTTGGTTGTTATGGTTTGGCTCATAATGTTATATTTACAAGTAATCCTCCGTTTCCTTCTAGTCGACACCTTTTCACGAAAGATGATACGTTTTCTTATTGAGTAAACACCGAAATATTGTTTTTTCTTTTCTTTTTTTACACTTGAAAAAAAATCTGAATTAATGTACTAGAAGCCCATAAGGCCCATGATTAAAGAGGCCCGGATAGGCCCGACCCGACCCGGAGAAAGGATAATCTAAGACAGTGGCGTCTAGGGTTTAAGGGTACACCCCCTTTCCCTGCTTCTGCTGCACATAACTTTCTCAACAATTTTCAATTTGGATTTCAGATTTGATCTCATTGCACTCTCTCCCTCTCCTCTTAGATCTAATGGCGAACAGCGCGACCCCATCTGCTCATGAGAGAGAGCAGGTATTTCTCCGATCGAAATTAACGGCCGATTTTTTATGTAATTGAATTTTCGCGTTTTTTTGGATCCTAATTTTTGATTGTGTTTGCAGATTATTGGAATGATGGAGAAGGAGATGGAGTACAGAGTCGATATGTTTAACAAGTAGGTTACCTCTGTGTACGATTGCGCTAGTGCTTCAACTGATTGCAATTAATTCGTTGATGGATTTTTGTTTATAACGATTTACATTTGCTGTGTTGCTGCTTGAATTGCAATTTTGCTTTTTGTGAATGATTGATGAGTTTCTGAGTGCTGTTGAATTTCTTCACTTGTTCATGATATGATTGTTTGATGAGATATTTGTTCCAATTCAGGCTCACGCATACGTGTTTCAGCAAGTGCATCGAGAACAAGTATGTAAATTTGTTGTTTCCGAAAAAGCTCGATTTTCCGTTTATGGGGTTATAGAAGGTTTTCTGCTGATCAGATTCATACTAGGGAGTGTTTGATTGAACTGTTCTGTTCTCTTTTCCTCTCAGGTACAAGGAAGCCGAGTTAAACATGGGGGAAAACAGCTGCATTGACCGTTGCGTTTCGAAGTATTGGCAGGTGATTGGGTTGTTTACTATGATCATTCAAATGAAAAATGTCTGTGTGTGTAGCCTGCCATTGTCGGAATTCATGCTTATTCACACCTGTATTTTCTGTTATCGGTTTCTAATATGCAATGTTGTTTTAGTTTCATTCTCAATGTACATGTAGTACACGTAAGTAGGGTAATTTGAACCTTTATCGGACTTCTTAGGAGCTTATAACTGAAGTACTTAACCTCAAGTCTTTGCTAAACATCCCGCTTTTAGAGTGAAAGGAAGCAACTTCCATTCTATAGGATGGAAGCAATCTACGCAGAGTTACAGTTACGACGTTATGATCTATCCTAATGATTCTACCCATCTTAGAAACCTAACTTACAGCGAAGCGTAGTATTCATTTTTGGTCCTTCTGGCAATTTAGAGATGGCTAGAAGTAGAAATGAGCTTATATGTATAACTTAGGACAAATACTTGAGTTTCGGAGCTTGTTTCATAGATCATCTTACGATCATTTCTTGTCAAAATCACGTTCCATGTTATGTTCATAAAACATGATGCTCTACCAACAATAGATATGCATCAAATGACACCTATTGATGCTCTATGCAAAACTACTTCTTGACAGCAATCCGATTCTTTCATTGCAGGTGACTAACTTAGTCGGACAACTGCTAGGCAACAGTCGGCCTCCAATGTAAAGGAGATAAATTTATTCTTGCTCAGTCGACCCAAGATGAGAGTATACGAGAGGATTATGTTGTATTTTTTTGGAAACTCGGATGAATCGAATAAATCCTGATTCTGAGCCGATCTTTTAGTTGCCGAACCATTTCTTATCGTAGCCACTACTTTTAACAGTGTATCGAAATAGATCAGCTGGTAGAGATTTTCGCATATTTTCCGATGATAAGTGCTCCGCTCATTTTCTTCTTGAAATCTTCTCCTCAAGCTTGCTTTGTGTGAATTAGTACAAGGATTCCTCGTATTTTTTTCAGTTTTCAGTTGTTTTTTTGCAGCTTAGTTGTATTTCTATGGAAATTGATGCAAAAGAGAGGCAAAAAAAACCCACAAATCTTGAATTTTGATGTCCAAATAGAAAGGAAAAAAAGTGGAAAATAGCAATGAGCTTAAGATAATACTATTGCTCTAAACCGAAGTTTAGTTGTTGAAATGGTGAATACATAAGCAGAAGAAAAGAGGGAGAAACATATCTATACACATTCAATTCTTGTTTCTTTTAGCTTCCAAAGTGGAAGCTTCTCCCAAAGATTCTTGAGCCTCATTCTCCATTCCCAGCGTGAAAAGACAAGCTGCTTGAAGATGGAAAGCAGTGGGCCATTGAGGCGAAATCGCCAGCGCTTGCATCGCGTCTGCCAGTGCTTGATTCGGCATTTCGCTCATCAAGTAACACAGGCACCTCCGAGCGTACACCGTCGGAGATACCATGGTCCCGCCTTCGATGAACTGAAAAAACATTGCAACGGATTGAGACCAAACTGCAATTTCAAGAAAAAAGAAAGGATTTTGATCTCTGGTTAACCTGTGTGTAGCCGTCTATGGCGGTTGAGAAATCCTTAGCTCGAAAAGCAGCGTCTCCTTGCTTCTTGGAGTTCAAGGTCTCCTGCATTTGGTTCGTCCACATCTGAAAAGATAGCTGCATTGTATAGTATTAAGGTGTTACTTTTTTTCATAATGAATAATAATGAATACTGAGAAGATGAGGTGAAATGGGAAGTTCGGACCTCGTTGGCGATTCCTTCGTCGTCTTTGTATCCAGCCTTTTCTAGCAGTTCGTGGATGGCAGTGAGGTCCATTCTCAAGCATGCTTCTCCCATGGGAGTGAGGAGCAATGGTGAAGCGGAGCCGGTCTTTCCTTGTGGAATTCCCAGTAGAACATAGGAAGGAACCTGCTTCTGACATTGTTGAATATGTTTTTTCAAGTTATTAACCCTCTCAGTTCATCATCACATACTAAACTCAGGTTAGTTAGTTAGTTGGTTAGTTAGTTACCTCGATTTCTTTCTCGAGTGACATGAGAGAAGTGACTAGAGTCTTGGCATTTGGCCTCTCCCGAGCTTCGTACTGCAAGCAACGGGTGGCTAAACGGACTAGCTCGGTTCCTTCGTCGTTGGAGAAGTGTCCCTCTAAGCAAGAATCCATCAGCATCAGAAAGTTCTTGCCTCGGATCAGATCAAGTGCCTGCAAGGAGACAAGTGAAGGATGAATGTTGATGATTTGTTGAAAAAAGTGGGAGTGTTCATTCCCTTACATGGCTTGGAGGTATATGTTTGCCGCTTAGAAGATCAAGAAGCATAGTCCCAAAGCTGTAAACCACACTCTCTGGAGTTACTCGTCCTGCATTCGAAAACATCAAGAATCATCGACTTTCGACTATATGCTTATGCAGAATGAATATATCAAGAATCATGGAGTTTCAAACATAACAATTGTGTATACCAGTTCTTAAGTACTCTGGAGGAGTGAATGCTAAGTTTGTGCTGTAACTTTTGCCATCTCTACTGTTCTTCATCAGCCCGAAACACGAAAGCCTGGGATTTCCATCCTAGAAAAGACGAAGACGAAGCAATGGTTAAAGTCAAGACCATGATCAAGATTAGGAGTTTTGCACATTGTACCTGATCAAACAAGACTCTATAAGCATTAAGATCGTGATACAATGCTCGCCCTCGACTGCTGCAGTAGTCGAGAGCTTGTGCTAAGTACAAGGCCACCCTCAACCTCATTGCCCATTTCATGGGCTGATTCTCCCCTGTTTCCATTTTCCCCAAATCAGAACACACTTTGTGTATGATGTTAAAGAAAGCATAGCATATACAGTAAGTGCTAAAAAATGATGAATTCTCACAATGAAATAAATGCTTGGCCAAAGTCTCATTAGGCATGAACTCTGCCACCAGCAATCTCTCCTCTCCTTCGTAGCTACATCCGATCAGATTCGACAACCGTTCGCTTCTCAAGTTCCCGACCGCCTTCGCTTCATCCTTCAATAACAAACATCATCTTAATAACAATTTACACAAGCTAGTGAATATGATCATAGAACAAGGAATGCAGAACAGTTAACTAACAATGAATTGGCGAGAATCAGGCCAAGCAGATTTGTTGAAGCGCTTAACGGCAATCCAGCCTTCATTCTCAAGAAAACCTTTGTAAACAACGTTAGGAGCCTTCTCTCCATGCTCAGATACTATGTTGTCCGAAGAGAAGCCTTTTGTTGCAGCTTTCAGCTCCTCCCAACTGAACTCTCTGAAGCTCGGCAATGAATCTCTCTCCTCATTCTCTGCAACAAACCCATGAAAAAGATTGCATTTTTACACAAACCCACGAAGCAGAAGTCAATCAAGATTCTGAAACAGAGATAAACGAACTTACCCAGATCAGTGGATTGAAGAACAGATGGCTTGAGATGAGAATGCCACCAGCAGAATGAGAACTTGGAGCATTTTGCACCCATTGTACTATGATTCCTATGCTTCTGTTGAAACTGAAAGTTGCAGCCTTTATAAGGAATTTGAAAAGAAGAAGATAGTAGTAGTAGTAGTAGTAGTACTAATATCTGTGATCAAGATTTGAGGAAGATGGGAGATTTGATTTTGTGGATCCAAGAACAGTGATTCTGTTGGAGAGAGGGAGAGAGAGAGATTTGCATTTCAAGAGCATGCATTATATATATTGAAAAGCATGGGGTTGGTGTGGGAGGGATACTATGATTTTATTTTCACTTTGGTGAATAGTACTACCACACTTGAGGTGTGTGTTGTTTGTGTTTGAAAAAGAAAAGTATGTTTTTTTTTTCCTAGTTTTAGCCTTCTGCTTTTATGCTGCTCTTTCAACCTCCTCATCATTCCTGTTTTGTGTGTGCCTCTCTCTCTCTCTCTCTCTCTCTCTCTCTCTCTCTCTCTCATACTACTGAGTTGGCATGTGTTGATCTTTTACTCTTTTTGTTGATTCACAGTTCTTACCTGCCAGTGTAGCAGATGAACCACAGTTTTGATATTTTTAAGAAATGTGGAAACGGGAGGGAATGGAGATTATACGTACGTTTGTAATACAATCGTTTGATCATAATCTACAAACCATATAGATTCATTAATTTTAATACAAACCATATAGATTCTGAATTCTTTTCCCACAAACTATGAATGATTCTGTTCAAAGTTTTAATGCAATGTTTAGGTAGTTTCTAATGCGGAAAAGCAGCATGACTTTTGGCGCTAAAATTAAACAATTTATTAGAATTTGTAATTAGTGTATAAAGAAACATAAGATTCTTGTACTGGTAATTATTTTACTTGATTGAAAGTTGGGAAAAGGTATTTCTTTTCATCATTCATACCAGTCGAGATCCACAATTTTGCAAAACTATAATTTCGATTATCTAAATTTCACATGCAATGCAATTTGTGTGTGTGTAGAGAGAGATAGAGAGAGAGAATCGGCGTGGATAAGCGGCAAAAAGAAATAAGAAAGGTAGGAATGAAGCGTCCCTTTCAGGTCAAAGTCCAAACGAAATCCACTAACGTAATCCAAATCATCTTCTACACTCACTCTCTCTCTCTCTCTCTCTCTCTCTAGATAATATGCGCTTCTATATACAGTAAGCTCTCACCGGAAACTTGCTGTGATAATTATTTGATGAGTTTGGAATCGAAAAATGGTCCATGCAAATAAATATAAACCCCTAATTGGGAGCAAAAAGGGGTGATGAAATCATGATTAACACCCAACTCCTCTAATTATTCCCACCACCGATCTTTCTTTACCACTAACACATGCTCTTTAATCAAATCTTTATTGAATACAAGAAAAAACACATTCATCCCAATCTACTACTACTATTTCTTGATTCTTCCCCATTTAATATCAGTCACATAACTGATATTAAATGGGAAAACCGGCCCCGATAGCGGGGGTGGTTTCCGAGCGTCTCTCGATTTTAATTTATTTCGACGATAGAATTTAAAAAGAAGAAATAGCGGCAAAATGATTAGTCCGGATTATGGGCACAAGGTGGGGTCAAAGGCAATAGTAAGATGAAATAAGTAAGTAGGGGACACTTTGGCTATATAAAGCATCAACAAATATATATACACACATCAAAGTAAAGCCCACATGCCTAAACATACTAGCTGTAGACAACCCACTTTCTTCAAATTCATCTATTATTAATCTACATGAATATGCATGATTATGTATATAACTAGGTTAAAATAGATGTCACTTATTTCTACATACTTCCTCCGTCTCACTCGTATAGAGATACTTGACTGCATCCCTATATGAGTGAAACGGATCGAGTATATAATAAAGTGTTATTGTTAGTATTCAACATGGGATGCAATTTATAGCCCTATGTCTAAGAATGTGTGGAATATTTGATAGAAAGAATGTGATGGGGATCAAGACATGAATGTATGGCCAAATTTGTTTTTTAGGTTGAATTTTGAATGAAATGTTTTCTAGTTCTGGGGTTTTTTTTTTTAATAGGGAAAACTTTCACCAAATATTTAAATAGTGTTATTTGTCTTCATCATTTTGTCATGTAATGGATTGAGAATTGAGGTTTCTTGAAATAGCACAGACATCTCTTCCATTGTTGCTCATCAAGTAACTGTCAAATGCACAACTAGACCTCATTCTCTCCCTCTCTCTCTCTCTCTCTCTCTCCAAATTTTATTTATCTCCATGTTCTAATGTTTTGGACTCAAGTCACAATTGGATTCGCGCAAAAGCCCAAATTAGTTATTTATTAGGCCCATATAAAATAATTCATTCATAATTTAGCAATTAAAAAAAAAAAATCAGAAAAATAACAAATCCAATTTTATTAAAATAATTCCCTTGATAATAAAACAAATTTCATTTAATAAAAGAAGTTCCAAAATCCAAAAATTAAATAAAAACATGTACGTTGTTTCACAACCCAACAGCACATGGGAGGGGACAACAATTCATTCATTGCATGAATTATAACGTAAATGAGACATGTGATATACCTGCAAACCAACACATCTACCAAAATTATAAAATACTCCCTCCGTCTCCGTTTTCTCTGACGTGGCTCGTTTGCAGTCTAAACTATCTTCTTCCTCATTTCTATCTGTCAATGACTGTACAAGCATGTGCATGTCGGTTTCATTGCAAGCACGCAAGTATGGCAGAGGACGTAGACATAAAGAATTCTATGCAACTAACATCACATTATGTGCTGTAACTCTATATTGCAAGCAATATCGGTTCCGATGCATCGGAGTAAGAATTGAACGACGAGGGAGGGAAGAGGGGATGCTGATTTTATGAATGATTTGATGAAAAGAAAAAATGAATTCATGATACATCTTAAGAGTTGAGGACATATTGCGAGTCCACCTGAAAGATCGAATGCTTAAAACTGAACTTACACGAACCGATGATGATCTAGATTTACAAGTGGTCTTTACCGGTTTTTGAGAAATGCATTTTTGCTTTCATGATCTAGACACCGTTGATGGTTGCTTCAACATGCACGACGTTCCCTTCTTCCATGATCTTGCCGTTGATTTGGGTTCTTGGCCTCTGCATATGGAAATAACAACATTTACATTTACAATTTGAGAGAGAGAGAGAGAGAGAGGAGAGAAAGAGAGGATAAATCTTATACCCAATCAGCAGCATCCCCCGTATTGCCATTCAACAGTTTGTGAGTCTCTTCCTTTGTCCTCGTATCCTTGGTTATCGGAAGGAACAATGCTGCAGATGCACTGGATCTGTCTGGCAATTCTACAAGTATATAGACGGAGTCGGGCTCAAATTCAAGAACAAGTGACGGAATAATAAAGTGATTAAGCAACTTTTTGGAGTGAAACGAGTGCTAACCAGGCAACTTTTTGTCGATAAAGAACACTACCAAATTTACAGTGTACCTGTAACAAAAAACGAGTCATGAGAATTACTATTCGATAATTTCTATATTCACAAACTTTTCATGTAATAAGTTGAGATTTGTAGAGTGTTTTTACCATGCCACAACAACATCAACTGTGTAGTGCTTACGAGAAGCCACGATCAATAGGCTCTGAATTATAGCAATTAACCAGGCTAACTGCTTCACAAAACTGCAACATCGAAAAATATTTATGTCAAAAATCTCGTTTAGTAGTGAATTAACTCCCGCGTAGTTGATAAAGAAAGTACTCCTATATATTATTACCTTCGAGTACCATACTTATGGTACGTACGCACAAAGACTAGCGTGAATATCATGTGAGACGAGAATATTAAATCACCACAACCATAAAGAACCCCGCGAGGAACTGCATAACCAAGACAATAAACTTTAGATGAGCATAAATTTCAAGAATTTGATTACTGACACGAGATGTAGGACAAGAAAGAACTGTCACCTATTAATAAAGCTTCTAAAACATTGTCAGGAGGAGGCAGCGTGGCAAGCTTCGAACCCTACATGATTCAAGAACAGGATACAAAATCCAACATGAGCTCCATAGTTTACTTGAACATTTTCTAGGAAACAAGACATCAAGAAAGTAATAGCCTCATTCATGGACAAGGTGTTCTACCTCTCGACAATGATAATTTGGACCAGGTAGTTGCGTAGAGTAGAAAGTTATGATCCGAAGAAATTGACATGCCTGCAACAGGTATAATGTGGATATGAATTAGTACTATATAAAACCCCATAATGGGTGAAAATTTTCGACGAACTTCGAAGTATAGCTCTATAGCTTGATTGCACTTACAACTAAAAATGACAAGACTCTGCACCATATGAGGACTGTGTAAATCTTCTTGCTCTTAAATATGAAAGGATGGAACGTCCACTGCACATAACATAATCGATTATTAACATTAATCTCAGATGCTACCTTCCGATAAAGCAATTCAACAGAGGAAAACTCACCAAGACAAACGACAGAAAAACAAAGGTAAACACTGTTTCGCTAATGTAAGCTCTCTCTTGTCCGAGTTCCTGCAGTTGCAGAATGTTTAGGTCATAAGTACAAAGTCTCCAGCATAACTAGGCAATATATCACTAATAACATCTGCAATAACAATAAAGGAGCTATTCATTATTACCGGAAGAAGAAAGAAGCCAAGATCCTGAAGTGTTGGTCCCGGACGATGAAAATAATGGATCCCTCGAGCTGCTACCCCATGGATGTACTGGACAAGAGAATTACATAAATTAACATCACAACTAGTGACATAAAAGTCGCACTGTCCCCATAACAGCATTAAAGCAGCATCAACATATCACAGCAATTACAACGAAGAAAGTGCATCACTCCAGCACAGGCACATGATTTTAGTAGAAGTTTGGTGAAAACCAATCAAGAACAGAATCGAGATGCAACTATTTCGATTGTAGCCAATCGGTATACGTGAGGCCTTCGATCATTCAGATTATTTACCAACCAAAGCTTTTCAACTAAAATAGAGACAAAAGGTGGGATCAAAAGCTTCAAACAAGTAAAGATAGTTTTTTTCTTCTTTTCGAAACCGATTTCTTGAGGACTCTATATTATATTTCTCCAGCTCAGAATACAAAAGCAAGGAATTCAATTCTCCTCCATAGATTCGCCTTTGAAAAGCCAAAAAACATATGAAAAAACTATGTACTCATTGCTAAAGGCCCACAAACAACCAGGAAATCATGTAATCGAAATCAAATTTAGTTTAGATTTAGGTATAAAATCAAGAAATCTTTCACCAGTTTCTTCAACCAAGTTCACAAATCAGAGGTGTTGCATTCTCAGAGATTGCTAAGAACAAACCTGACAAACGATACCGCCTAAAAGATACTTCCAGTTTTCCGCTAGAAGGTTGAGTTCAGTAGTTATCTCTGCACAAAATCTCTTCCATAACTGTTCAAAGAAAAAAATTTACCTCAAAATCAATACACCAATATGCAGGGCAACAACAACCCAATTAAAAAAATTAAAAATTTTGGAGAGAGAGAGAGAGAGAGGCGAACCTTTGAAGCCTCGCGACGAATGTAAAACGACATCTTCTCTGTTTCTGACAGCAACGACAGAGCCATATCACATCACAAGCAAACTGTTACATGAATGAGAACCCATCATCCTTAACGAGAAGCCCTTCTCCTTCTTCTTCCAAATTTCAATCGAGGATTAAACTGTCTCCTCGCAAGATCTAAAATTTACACTGAAACCCAACTACCCAAATCGATTGGTATCCGTGGATAGCGGCCGATTCCAGCAGTTACAGTGCCAAAAGCGAATAATTGATCCAAACGAAATTGAAATCGAAACCAAAAGCGAAGCTCTTTCTCTCTCCCTCTCTCTCTGTAGAAAAACTGTGTCGTGGTGGGGGTGTATGCAAAAAATAATTTGATTTCTTTCTCTCCTACCAGTTCTCTCCCTTATCTCTCTCTCTCTCTCTCTCTCACTGGATTTATACAAGTTGCTGCTTCGCTTTGATTTGTCTCCTATGTCTGCTCTCACGCGAGGAGAACACGGAGAGTCAGTTGAGAAGGGAGGGGGAAACAAAGGAAGCTGCTTAAATATATTTATTCTAAATTACTACTATAAATTATAAAGATTGTGACACAAAATCAAATATATATATATAACTATAACAGTATTATTCTTTTTACACCAAACCAAAATTTTTATTTATGCATATATTATACTTTCAATAATATTATTATTTTTCGATATTATTTATTCAACGTAAAATGATTTAATTTTTTCAACCCGGCCTAAGCCTGCATTAGGGTTAGGGATGTTAATTTATAATTAATTGTTTCTTTTTCCTAATTAGTGGATTGTAGGTGAAATATTTGAGAAGTTGGAGGGTAATAATACATTAATTACGGTTCTAATTTAGTAGAGGGGTATGATTAATTACTACTACTAAAGCAGCTAATAGAGCTTTTGTTGGTACCAACCTGTCTAATTAATGTATCATCACTGGAATTTTTTCCTTGGCTTTTCCTTTCCAGCAAATTCATTAACATTCTATAAATAATTAAATGAAACTTGCAATATTAAATTATCCAATTTAGGAGTATTATTTTTGCTATATGTGTTAATTTTATTTTATAAAAAAAAAAAAAAAAAGTATAGAAAATTCACTTTGGTTGAATCGAAAGTCACGAGCCGGCCCGGCTCGAGGATCTATGAGTTATACTAGAGATCTACTTACTCCCTCCGTCCTTAAATAAGTGTCCCGAGCCGCCAAAAATTTTGTCCCTAAATAAGTGTTCTATCACATTTTTCCAAGCAAAAATTACACAAAACTACCAAAACTACCCTTTCTTGAAAATCTAAAAGTGGGATAAAGACAAAAATAAATAAATAAATAATCAAGGATTTTAAGGGCATAAGTGTCAATTTACCCTTCTCCTTGGTTTGCACAAAATGGCGGCTCGGGACACTTATTTAAGGACGGATGGAGTACTTTTTAATTTTCCCTTTTGAATTTTTTATTCGTTAATTGCCTCAAATCTCACAATTAACATAACGTGATTGAATTTTTTTATAAATAACTAGTACTCGCCCACGCGCGATGCGCGACTCCGTAAGTTACGAATATTTAATAAAAGCAGCGAAACGGAACGTAAACATAGCACACTAAGAGCAGACAAATATAATGTTAGTGCACTACAACAACACAATATGTAATACATTTTGGAACACTTCCTTATATACAACAATTGTCGTCCCGGCTGATGCGTCAACGTCAGTTACTAAATCAAAAAAACTAAACCCTTAAAAAAAAAATGAATCCTAAAAAAAAACTGAACCCTAAAAAAAAGAGACTATTTTGCAAATATGAATTTAAAAAAAAAAAAAAACCGTAAAGTCATGTATTGATTTAAGTGAAAACCGTAAATTACAGTTTGTTTATGAAATTTACATATATGAACAATTAGGTTTTTCATGATTTTTTTAAGTGACTTATAAATATTGTGTCACCCAATGTATGGTATATTTATTTATTTCTGTTCTATTTTTGGGCTCATTAAACTTTGACCGATATCTTATTGTTTTAGACCACTAAGTTAAATAAAAATTACAGGAAAGAAAACTGGAATAAATAAGATAGAATTTAACACGTGACATTAAATAAAATTAAATTAAATTATAAATATTTGTTAAAATACAAAATTACAATTGTTTGAAATACAAAATCAAAATATCAAATAATAGAAAATAAGATGAGAAGATTTTTTTTTTTTATTCAAAGTATAGCAATATTGGTGTCTATTTGTAGAGAATTGAAAATCATAATTTATGGTATAATTTTTAATTTTTTTAAATAAATATTTATCTCCATTATTTTGAAAATAAGAATTATTTTGATGTAATTATTTCCACCCATAAATATTTGCCAAGTGGCAAGGAGGAAAGAGAAGAGGGAAGAGAGAGAAGAAAATATGACGGATAATTTTTTGTGTTCACACTGGGCCATAATTTTTTGTTTTAGACCCCTAAATTATAGTTTTTAGGTTTAGACCCCTGAAATTTTCATTTATTACAAAATTGACCCCGCAATCAATTGAAAATTGATAACTGCCAAAAGTGTAATCTTTTTATATATATATAGACTAGTACTCGCCCACGCGCGATGCGCGACTCCGTAAGTTACGAATATTTAATAAAAGCAGCGAAACGGAACGTAAACATAGCACACTAAGAGCAGACAAATATAATGTTAGTGCACTACAACAACACAATATGTAATACATTTTGGAACACTTCCTTATATACAACAATTGTCGTCCCGGCTGATGCGTCAACGTCAGTTACTAAATCAAAAAAACTAAACCCTTAAAAAAAAAATGAATCCTAAAAAAAAACTGAACCCTAAAAAAAAGAGACTATTTTGCAAATATGAATTTAAAAAAAAAAAAAAACCGTAAAGTCATGTATTGATTTAAGTGAAAACCGTAAATTACAGTTTGTTTATGAAATTTACATATATGAACAATTAGGTTTTTCATGATTTTTTTAAGTGACTTATAAATATTGTGTCACCCAATGTATGGTATATTTATTTATTTCTGTTCTATTTTTGGGCTCATTAAACTTTGACCGATATCTTATTGTTTTAGACCACTAAGTTAAATAAAAATTACAGGAAAGAAAACTGGAATAAATAAGATAGAATTTAACACGTGACATTAAATAAAATTAAATTAAATTATAAATATTTGTTAAAATACAAAATTACAATTGTTTGAAATACAAAATCAAAATATCAAATAATAGAAAATAAGATGAGAAGATTTTTTTTTTTTATTCAAAGTATAGCAATATTGGTGTCTATTTGTAGAGAATTGAAAATCATAATTTATGGTATAATTTTTAATTTTTTTAAATAAATATTTATCTCCATTATTTTGAAAATAAGAATTATTTTGATGTAATTATTTCCACCCATAAATATTTGCCAAGTGGCAAGGAGGAAAGAGAAGAGGGAAGAGAGAGAAGAAAATATGACGGATAATTTTTTGTGTTCACACTGGGCCATAATTTTTTGTTTTAGACCCCTAAATTATAGTTTTTAGGTTTAGACCCCTGAAATTTTCATTTATTACAAAATTGACCCCGCAATCAATTGAAAATTGATAACTGCCAAAAGTGTAATCTTTTTATATATATATAGATAATGTTAAATATATTATTATAGTACTAAATATTTATTCTTAATTATTAATGGATCGAGTGAGTGATGGGCTAATAAGCCCAATACAAAGGATTAAAAATAGTGGACAGTTGAAACGAGGCATCTAAGTGGGTCCACGTGGCTATCATTATCTCCGTAAAACCCGTTTTAACTGAATAAATATTTTTAAAAATTAAATGCTTCTTCTCCCTTAATCTTAATCTTAATTAATTTATTATTATTGGGAAAAAAGAAGCATAGAAATAACTAACATGGGGCTTTGCTTTTGATTGGAAACAACTCACTCTTACTCTTGGCATGTCTGTCTGTGTCCCATGATTTTGATGAAGCCTACTAATCTTTCTTAATTAATTTTTGTCATTTTCCTTGATTAGTCTTAAGCCATAGTAATTAGAGAAATAATTTGGCAGCTGATTTGTATTTATTTGATTTTTCCATTCTTGAAATTGGAAACCAACTCCAACCTTGATTTTTGACGATTTATACAATATTTGTAGCTTTGTAAAGCCTTGAAATCATGTAATAATTCATTTAATAATACAAGACCAATATATCTTAGTCAATGTTCGTTGACAAACGTATAGTGAACATATTCAAAGATCAAATAAATAATCATATCTCAACGAATAGTATAAAAATCATGTCCATATTAAGTATTTTGTAGGGGGGCGGAAAGGCAATATTCGCCTTGAATTAATGAATTATATTACTACTAATTACGACATAAGTAATTCATTAGTAACAGAATTAATTAAAACCAACATTTCAATTCAGCCTAATTGAAGCTTTCAAAGTCCGAATTGCCAACTCCTCCAAAGTCAAACCATTGCTTACTTTGACCAGTTTTCCTTGTTCAAAATCAAACTTTCTAGAACATTTTTGGCATCACTATATGACTTTCTAGCCAAATGTCAATTTTTTTCATTTTTATTTATTTATCGATGTTACTTTCATAATATTTTTAATGATTTTTAATTTATTGTATAAAATGTAGGAACATTATTAACAAATTACCCATAACACGACTTTGTTTCAGGGAAAGATTTATATATTCGAGTAACAAATTTTTGAATTTAAAATTTTTTATTTTGGCATTTTTTATTTTACTAGCAGCCTAATTATCGCCGAGAATCCATTAATTTAAAAAAGTAAGTCACATGATTTTTGATGGCTTTGCTTTATCATGCATGATGCACTAATCTCATCATAACCGCACTTTTCACGCACCCCCTAAACAAAATTTTTAAAAAATAAATAAAAGGGAATTTTGAAAATTATTCTGAATAAAAATAATGAATATAAAGAAAAGTAAAAAGTGGGGGCGACAGCCTCACACCCCTCTTGACTTTTCCACGTCTGCAGCCCCCACTGTCCCACATAACTACCCAAAATCCAGATTTAGATAGGATTATTCCATAATCATTTTTATTATATAAATATAATAGTATTTAATTTAATGGTCAGGCCGCTGGGCTGGTGCATGCAGTTGGGCTTAACAATATTTTACTATGATAAATTGATCCAATATTTAGAATTGAATTCATTATGACATAAATAGCCCTCCACTTCACTAGTCTCGTCTTGTTTCGGTACGAGATTTTATGTGCAAGTATTAGAAGTGAAAATTATGGGTTAATTTTTTCATTCCAGGAAACATAATTATTGTAATAGGACGGTCTAAAATAATATACACGACTAACGGAAGTGGGACGTAGGGGTAGACGTGGCACTCATAATAGGTAAATGAGAGGCGTAAAATAGTGCTAAAAAATATCCAAATTTGTTTGGTCAGTCGACATACTACATACCAAATATTGTTAATCATGGAACTTATCAAATCAAGTGTTCCACTTTATAAGAAGAGTGTATGTGGAGGTTATGCCTTCACTGGTCTAGATTTTTTTCTATTCAATAATACTCTTTTTTCACGCATGATTTTTAACGTCACCATTTTAATAGTATTATAAAATTATAATTATAGGTGAAATGAACAACATTCTTGCACAATTTAAAAAATTGAGGGAAAATAAAAATAATTCACGGTCAGTTAAACCTTTTGTGATTTCTTGAATTGTCATTTTACAACATTAACGTTTCGAAAAGGTGGGAAAAAATACGAATTCGTGTCCGAAGAAATCTACCAATTTCTGCACATAAGATTTCTCAATTACCTAAATGGGCCCAAAGAATAGTCCGGCTTCAGAAAAAGTCCAACTGCTTGAGTTTTTCCTGTTTAACTTTAATATGGAAAAAAAATGCAGAATTTGTTAACTTAGTTTACGTAAAATATTCTTGTAAATGTTTTGATTGCAACATTCGGATATTTGTCCGCGATTAAAATTCCTCCATTTCTCTTTCTCGGTAGACCCCACACACCAATTTTAATTCAAGTCTCCCCCTGCGATGGGGCCCACAACCAAAAACAGAATATGGGTTCATTTGATTTGGGCCGACCCAGTTCAACCTTCGGAAGTGTGGATTTCATAAGGGTAATTCTATCCACAGCCCCCACTTTTCTCCCCACAGCCCCCAATTTAATTAATTTAAAAAATATATTAGGGAATTTACAAATGTATCCTCACAGCCCCCTTACATCACAAAGCCGCCTCCATTTTCACAGCCAGCGCCTTTCTCTCTCTCCCCCTCCCCTTCGTCGGCAGCCGTTCACACAACAACCACCAAGACAATCAGCGTGAAGCCGTCAAATAGACGAAGCTATTTGAAACTCCAAAATTTGAAATCATTTTCATTTTCTCCTTAAATTTCCAACTATCGTCGCTTCAACGGAGCCTACGACAGCCTCTGCCGGAATCTTTCATTACTCTTACCAGAACAGAGTTAATCTCCCTCCACCACCACCGACGGCCTCCCAAAACTTGGATATATCACAATCGAGAAGAAGAAGAAAATTACAAAGCATAAATTAACAAAGATGTACAAAATGCGTTTGTTATCATCTATTTATGCATTATTTGATTAAAAAAGTTGTACAAGATTACAGCCTCAGTCACTTTCCGGCAGCTTTTCTCGGACCGCGGGCACCTACTCGAACACCATCTGCTCCACCGCAACCGCCCCTCCCCCTGCTCTCTTGGCACTTGGCAGCGACCATCGGCTGCGAGGCGAACGCAGAGGCAACGATGGCTCTGAGATTGCCTATGGCAATGTCGTGAATGAGACTGGAAAAGGGGTTGTACGCCGACGGTAGTGGAATTGGAACATTGGATTTAGAGGCTGTAGGGAAGTAGGGGTATTATCGTGCATTTACAATTATTTATATTATTAAAATAAATAGGGGGCTGTGGGGAGAAATATGGGGGCTGTGGATAGAATTACCCATTTCATAATAGGCCGAAGCCCATATTCGATCCGATAGGAGCCCATATTGGAGCACATTAAGCCCGGCCCGGAAAAGGAGCTCCGTTCAATCCAACGGTCAAGTATGGATTTCCCAGATCGACGCAGTTGCAGCAGCTGTCGTTCATCATCATCATCATCATCACCAATCCGTTCCTTCCTACCAGTCAACGAGTAAGTCCAAATTCCTCCTTATCAGAACCCGCTCCATTTTTTATTTTCACGTTTTTTTTTTTCATTCCTTCACCGAAACATGTTTCCGCTATGCATTTCTCGCCGTTTCGATTTGTGGAAGTAATCCCCTCCTTTCGTTCTCTCTTATCGGTAGCTGGAGATCTTTGCTGTTATGGAGGTGTCGAAAATTTCCGCCATGTATTTAAAGCCCCAGCTGAATCGCACTGGTTTCTTCAATGTTGCTAAAGATGCTGTGAGTAGTTGTTTCATGCTTTTCACATGATTTCTTCCGATTTGTTCGAAGTTTTTTTTTTTTTCCTGCACTTCCTCCCCCCTATGTGTGAGAGGCTGGGGCGTTGACAGATTTGAATTGTATGGTGATTAGTTCAATTCATGGATGAATGTATTGGTGTTTGGGGGAAAACGTGAAACTTGATTAATTAGGATGGGAGATTGAGTTCAATTTTGTCTTCTCCTTCATGTTGAAATGTTCGAATTAGGGCTTGTTTCAGTTCATGAATGCTAGGGTTTTGTTATCTCAGATAGAAGAATCTGAGCTAGCTGATTTATTCTGGAAGTTTCATATGCATAATTATCATGGAACGTAGGTACTGTTGGATTCCAGAGAACGTAGAAATTTACCTGCGTTATGCACCGACAACGGAAGGATGCTTCATCACCAACTTCATGCTTTTCATCACAAGCTAAACAATGCTGTTCGAGGCGGAAATTCGAGAGTAGAAGCTAGATTCCAACGTATTTCAAACAGTCGAGCTCCCCGGTATATTGTTAAATTGGTCACAATCTTGTATCTACTTTCATGATTTGGGCTCGTGTGACATCTTAAACGTTGCATTTTGCAGAGCAGTACATTTGATGCAACGATCAAGATCACGTTTGTCCGTCTCATGCCAAGTTACTCGAGAAGAGTCTGGAGGATCCATGAGTGGTGAAAGCATCTTACTGAACGAACAAACATTAGAACGAGAGCTGCAGATTGCCATAGAAGAGGAGAACTATGCTCAAGCAGCGAAAATCAGAGACAGCCTTCGTCTTCTCCAAGAAGATAGCAAGGCTTCAGTATTAGCAGCAAATGCTCGATTCTACAACGCGTTCAGAAACGGAGATTTAGCTGCCATGCAAGGTCTCTGGTCGAAGGGCAATCATATATGTGTCGTTCACCCGGGAGTGAGCGGAATTTCTGGTAATGATCTCGTAATGGGAAGCTGGGAATTCGTTTGGGCGGACTACGAATTTCCACTGGAGATCGAGATTAAGGATGTTCAGGTACACGTTAGGGGCGAAGTTGGGTATGTTACTTGTATTGAAATGGTGAAGACCAAGGGCAGTAGCTGGGGACGACATTTTGCTTCGAACATTTTCGAGAAGATTGATGGTCAGTGGTTTATGTGTATTCACCATGCATCCTATGTTGATCTGTGAAAGAGAGTGTGAGAAACTGAAATACTGTTTTTGCATCGTTTGTTTTGTCTGTAAACGAGATTGTTAGACCTTGATACCTTCACTGTAATGCTTGTAGGTGCTGTTGAGAGCTTTTTAGCTGGTTTTGATACTTTAGCTCTCTCTCTCTCTCTCTCTCTCTCTCTCCCTCTCAAGCAGCAGAAAATGTTGGACTTGACTTATAAAAGAAAGTGGATAGACAAAATTTACAGAGGTTAAGTGTTTTTCAGCATTAGCAGATTCTTTACAGCTCTAGTCAACTTTAAACAAGGATTCATCGTTTTCTTCCATACTAAACTTATAAAGAAACGATACATTGATGAAAGCCAACAACATACTCTCTTTGAGACATTAGAAGTGGCCCAACAACTTCACAAAAAGAAATGATGGAGAGCTCTCTATATCCTTCCAACCGGAGACAAGGGAGGGCATGTAACGAACCTCGGAGGGGTTTGCTCCTGAAACGAAGTCGTTCTCTTCTTTTCAGTTCCTGTGTTGGCTTCTTGAACATGTTCTGCTTCCAACTGACTTTTGGAAAGTTCTATAATCTCAGGAAACTTTCGACTTGTAAGATAAGCGACGCTTGTAGCAAACGCCTCCAACAAAGAAACCGATGGATCCAATTCGATTGAATAAAACTCATCGTTGAGCGGTTTCAAGCTGAAAACAGGCTTGCCCTTCTGTTCTCCACCCTGTAAAAGAAAATTACGAATGGTTTAGTTTAACAAGCCCAAAAGTCGAAGGGGTAATATAGTGTATTGTCACAAGTACCTGCATGAAAAGACTAATGTGATCAACGGAAGTAGATGTTGATTCATGAGTGTTGCTACTATTTCTTCTGCTGCTAGCAAGTATCCTCAGCTTGCAGCCTTCGTCCCATCCTCCACAATCACACAATCCATTAGATCTCCATCGACTAATTAATGAAGAAGGTGCGCCTTTGATTGGTATACCATGAACTGCACCAGGTAGAATGACTACCGTGCCATCAGACTCGTCTTTTCCTCTAACCCTCCTACCAGAGCTTTTCACAACAATCGCTGCAATCTCCTTGTTAGGTACAAAGGCAAGCATTTGTTTGTCTACCTGAGCTGGATCAACACCGTACAGAACACATTCCCTTGCATCACACTCAACTGAAAACCCTCTGTTCACTTTCAGATGATATATGCTTGAAATCTTCATCTGACCAATAATACTATAGCCAAGGCTACAGCTCTTACTCCTCGATCCATGGCTCATCCAGTTCATACTCTTTTTCTTGATCTCATGAACCGAGTAGAATGAGTAAATCATGCAAGGATCAATCTTCTCAGAAGTCGGCAGCCTCTTCACAGCAGCAGCTAGCATGTCCTTCCTATTCTCCACCACCAGTCTAAAGAAAGGCAAACCATTCTTGAAAGTGAGTTGCAATAGAGCCTGAAAAGTCGAGGCCTCAGGCTTCTTATCTTGATGTGGTCCTGTCATAGAGACTATGCTTCCATTTAATGGATGAACAGTATCACTGCTTGTTTTGTGCTTGAGCAATGGATCTAGCAATCTCCTTAAAGGGCTGGATCTTGCTCTGCTACTAGCATTTGCTTGATCTCTATCGAAGTCGTCCACAGTGGGGGCAACGTGAGGCTTCACTGGGCCAGATTTTACAGAAGTATACGTAGAACTCAGTTGTGGTACTGCTGAGCTTTCCTTAAAGCTAAAACTTCTGCTCATCCTTCCCAAGAACCGACGGGTAGGGGAAGAAGATCTTCCTTTGACAGTGGGATTTTCACCAACTCCAGCTTGTTTTCTATTGGACGCCTCAATGAAAATTGAGGGTCTAATAGTTTCTTCAGCCATATATGAAGATTTAGCTTCCGATGATGTGGAGGTTACAGAATCAGCATTCGGGCAAATATCTGCATCAATTGATGGAAGAGGACAAGAATGAGGAATATCTTCGTATTGTTCTCCAGAAAAGAGCTCCTGAGAAGAACAGAAATCAGAAAATCTGTTTCCTGTCCCTGCCAATGATTGTGCATCAAGGGATGTTCTCGATTCTACTAAGTGAGAACTTTCAGAGAACCTTTTCTCTTGGAAATCTTTGGGCATGAGAAGCACAATGTTTTGTGGTTCTGCTGGGGAACTTTCAGATTTACGCTTCACTTCAGCAAATCCCATCTCACTCTTCTTCTCGTGAGCACTAACTTTGGATGGTGAGATGAGAGCAATCTTCTGTTTTCCCAGCTTAGATGATGAAAGAGAAGGTCCCCTTTCTGACATCGTCTCTTTTTGTGGACTTCTCTTGCTCTTGTATGCATTTGTTTCGGAACAAATCTGGTCATAATACTTCCTCGTCTCCTCAAAACTATTTTGCTGCCTTGAGATCCTGTTACCCTCTGCATTGTGGTGTTTTTGGTTCCCTGTTTCCTTTCCTTTAGACTTGAGAGACTCAACATATTCCTCTTCCTTTTGGTAGTTTCCATTTCTTTCTTCCTTTGATGACCTGACAAATAAACTTCGAGGAGGCCGTTGTAGCTGAGGTGAACCAAAATGTGAACCATCAACCGTTGTTAGTTTGCCTGGCAAAGTGGGGTAACGAGTTCGTGGAGGGGGTGATTTCCTCAAGTTTGGACTTAACTTGGATAACCCACTTACTGAAACAAATGAGTCTCCACCTGGTGTTGCTTTCTTTGGTAGCTTCCCAGGCATACGTTCAGTGTACTTCCATTTCTCCAAACGCCTCCAGTCGAGAACACCAAAACTCAGCGCCTTCTCCTGGACGGTACTTTCCTTCTCCACTTGCAGGAGAAATCCAGGTAGATTGGACATGTGCTTTACAAGCTCGTTGTCATCAGACGCCCTACCTTTAACCCGAGGCTTTCGCTCATTTCCTCTCTCAGCACTCAGATTCTCAGATGATTCAGATCTCCGATCAGGGTACGCCTGGCTAAACGAATGTCGAACCCTCTTCCCTTCGAGAAACATAGCCTTATCCACCCACGGCAACGGAGTTGTCACTCGAACAGCATCCCCATTTCGATGTGGTCCCGAGCTCCTCTCCTGTCCTACAACATGTCCCATTTCCCTAGATGTTTCTACTCTTCTGGAACGAGGCTTCAAGCATTACATCTTTCAATTCAGCAAGCAGAATAAACTAAAGTTGCAGTAGCTTCTCCTGAAACTATCAATCTGAGTCTGTACAGAAACCAGGAAGAATTATGAGTTTATGGAAATCGATTACCAACAAATCAGCCACAAGTAATCTCACTCACATTAATTCATTCAAATCCACCAGTTAATAGTTTTTTACATTACTTATCGAGTCCTCATTCAATGTATGCTTAGGCCAAAAAACAAATTTATACCAAAATCTGGGCCTACTCCAATTTTGTTTTCATTCATGACTAATCGGAAGCAAAAATCCAAACTATATGAAGATGCAAATGATTCTAGCCACTGATTCTGGGAGATTTGAGCTTCAGTTACCGACTTCCAAGTTCTACATCATAATCTTACTTCAATAAATCAGCGCTACTGCTTAAGCTCAAACGATAAAAATTAATTCAAAAAAAAAAAAAAAAAAGGCAAAACGAAATCCATAACAATCAACCAAAATCACAGATCCAAACAATCTCCAGCTCATTTGAACCAGAAAATGAACACAATAATCGCAGAAATTCAAGAAGTAACACCACAATCTCAAGAAAACACAGAAACTCGTATGGCATTTGACAATAATCTCAACATTTCTCTTCCACAAACAATGAACGAAAATGAAAAAAAAGGAATTGCGAAGAAAGGATAATGCAGAAATGAACTTACACTGAAAGCAAAGTAAAGAATTGCAGAGAATAGGGGAGTTCGTCAGAGAAAAGCAACAAATCTTCTTAGAATCAAAGTAAGCGTAAGCGTAGCCCTCGATTCCGCCGAATAGAGTGAGAGAGAGAGAGAAAGCAGCTCCCCTGCGGATAGGAAAAGAAAAGAAAAGAAAAAAAAAACTATAGGTATAGAGAGAGAAAAAATCCCGCGAAGAAAAATGTGTGCCACTGGAAGGAGAGAGTGTGAGACTGCTGTGCTGAGTGCTAATGATGAGAGGGAGAGGGAGAGGGAGAGGGATAGGGAGAGAGGGAGAGAGATCGTTTCGCCTGCGAAACACAATCCGACGGCTACAAATCGATGTGTCAGTGACAGCCTATCTCTGCGTCGTACACGATAACCGCCCATGAAATTGGGCCCCATTTGTATATGTTTTCTTTTTCGGGCTCGAACGCCAGTTGACTGCGGGGCCCAAGAATACAATAATGGGCCCCACTGTTACTGTTAGGGTAAATAGAGCTAATAGTCATTTTTAATTTCCGTTGGTATTTAATTTTAATTAATTGGAGTCTATTTGTGTACTACTACATAATTGTACAGTTCAATTTCTTGAATAATTTAAATGGATAGAATTTATGAACCTTTAGTAGTTCGAATAGTATGTTAATCAATGTTAATAAATGCAATAACTAGTAAATTGCTTCCTTCCCAAATATTTAATCCAATTTTGTTGGGTTTCCTTATTATGTAGCACCGTTAATGTATACTAGAAACGTCAATGTGTTGACAATAAACATGACTACTGAAATGGGACGAAAGTATTATACTATGAATGCCAATGTGGAAAGAATAGAAGTGGATTTGTCTTGTTCCAAATTCTCAATCCCTCGTTTCCAGTGTCAGACAATATTTCTCTCGTGAATTATTATAGAGAGAGAGAGAGAGAAAGATGGAATAAATCTTTTGACGAAAATTCGATAAGAATTGGCTGTTTTCGTCGTACCTACTAATGAAATTTGGTGATATTTGAGTGTGGGCTTTTGGACTTTGTTGCCAAATTGATTCTCATCCCATCTAGGGATTGGAATATGGGCCATGTTACACGTTCTTTCATGTGCAATAAGTGCCATCTATTCCATTTTCACTTATTAATTTCCCAAACATATCATAATTTTGGAATCAAGGGATTTACAGAATTCATTGCCTATGTTTCGCACGTGAGTGGCCGAATGTGAATGTATGGTTGTTGGACAACAATTGCTTAAGCCTTGGCACCTAAATTAATTGCTCATAATCGGACGGGACGTAATCAGACGAGTCGGATGAAATAGTAGCGATATGTTTCGTTATTACATTAATTGGTCTGATTTTTCAGTATCATTGAAATAGTGAATTAAAATTAGGATGGCCCTATCATGCAATAAATAATCGAAGATGGCTTACTATGGATAAAAAATAAAAATAAAAAATAGTAGTAAAAATAATATTTATGGTGATCCAAAAAGTCGGTGGAGGCACGAATTGAAGCACGCTTGATGCATGAAATAATTATGAAAACTCTTTTATAAGCTTTACTTAATTACTTACACTTCTTTCATACTTATTATTCCAAACTTGTTACGCATTCGTGCCTCAAAATACCCTTTTTTCCTTTACAAATAAGGCTTGTCGGTGAACTATTTTACTAAATACCTAAATAATTATTTTTTTTGATTTAATACCTACTACAATATTTTATTCTGAAGTTAAATAATTAAAAAAAGCTACTACTAAATTATGCTAATGTGGTACAGAGATGTTGACTTACCAACGTCTACATAAAAAATACTAAGATTAATTACTCGATACGCGATAAACGATTGATTTTATTATTAAAATGTCGATGTTAGTTCGAGAAAAAAAGCAAAGTGAAAGGAGGTTAAATGGGGTTTCGAAAGAGGGACATGTAGAAAAAAGATGAGGATACGTTAATTCGAACATAGATAATGTAATCAAGAAAGTCTATCTATTTGGATTTACTTTAAGTATTTGTCTGCTACAAAATGGCCATATTCATCAAAGGTATCTGGGAAAATATATACTTAGTCAATTACAACTTAGGGATGACAATTATACCCGCAAACCCGATTATCCGCGGGTACCCGCCCCTAATGGGTCGGGTTTGGGTATGAAATCTAGTACCCGAATCGGGTTTGGGGCGGGGGCGGGTTTGAGGGTCCTCACCCCGTACCCGCCCCTATAATAAATTAAATATTAATTTTTTAATAAATTTAATATTTTGCTAGTAATCTTTATTAAAAAAATTTAATTTTAACATTAAATTAATAATTATTATCTTTAAAAAAAATTAATTTTTTAAATAAATAAATCAATTTTTTAAATAAAAAATTGTAATCGGGTACCCGACGGGTATCCTTCTCCTGCCGGGTAATCCCCGCCCCGTACCCGCATTGATTTAATTGAAGGCGGGTATGGGGGTGGGAAGCTATACCCGGCCCCGCCCCGCCCCGTTGCCGTCCCTATTACAACCAAGGGGGAGATTCTTTGATATTATATATAGTATGCTTTTCTAACCACCGAAGATTGCAAGTTGTTTGCTTGATTTTATTTGCTTAGACAAATTCCTTTCGAAAACCTATTACGGGTTTTCGACGTGTTTCCTTTCTTGGCAAAACACATTATTTTGCTCGATACTTTGTTTTGTCGCTTTATTTAATGAAATTCAAACTTTTAATATTCATTTCGAATTTTCACGTTTAAAACGTCATATTTTCCTTTTCCCAAAAAAAAAAAATCCCGAAAAAGCATGGAATTGAACCATACTATTTTTCTTAAAATATTTTATATTCAAAGGAATTGGGCCAGAAGGCCCAACTTAATAGCCCAGTTCCCATTGGCTCAATTCGCAAACCAGGCCCAACTTAATAGCCCAGTTCAAATTGGCCCAACTAAAAGCCCAGTTACAATTGGCCCAAGTCACAAATCAGGCCCAATACAAATCCTAACTTCAACTCCGTATACAACAAGAAAATATCTGAATTTCTAGGGTCAAAATTAGGTTTCAAAAAATTCCTCAAACAATTACTAACATTTACTCCCTCCGTCCCCTAATAAGTGTCCCGAGCCGTCAAAAATTTTGTCCCCTAATAAGTGTCCTATCACATATTTCAATGTAAAAATTTGGCTAAACTACCAATTTTACCCCTGCTATCATTACACTTTTTTTACTTTTTTAATTTTTTATGTAATGATTAGGGGTTAATATGGTAAAATTAAACACTTTCTTAGTTATTGAAATTTGACGGTTTGAGACACTTATTAGGTGACGGAGGGAGTAAGCTAAAAATCTAGAGGGAATCTATAGGCGGCAGAAATCATAACCTTCCTTATAAAAAAGGTTAGATGAAATCTTTCCATTTATAAAACTATGAGCAAAAGAGTGGTGGAGAAAAAAAAATCCCAGGCAATGGATAATCCACATGTTGTGATCATACCCTTCCCGGCTCAAGGCCACATCAAGCCGATGCTCATGCTAGCCGACCTCTTCAGCCGATCCGGCTTCGCCATCTCCTTCGTCAACACCGAGCAAAGCCACCGCCGCCTCCTCGACAGCCGCAGCCGCTACCCGGGGATTAATTTCCTCTCCATCCCCGACGGATTGCCGCCGGACCACCCGCGGACCGGCCTGTCCGTGATCGACCTACTCTTCTCCACGAGCACCGTCTGCAAGCCGATTTTCGAAGACCTGGTCGCGTCTATGAGCCACGCGCCGGTGTGTGTTATCGCCGACGGGATCATGTCGTTCGCCGTCGACGCGGCGGCCGAGCTTGGAATACCGGCGATCTCCTTCCGTACTCACAACGCTACTTCGACCTGGACTTACTTCCATCTCCAGAAGCTCGTGGAAGAGGGCGAGATTCCCGTCGCCGGAGGTAGTATGTTTCGATTTGAAATTAATATTTTACTAATTTCTGAAAAAATCAAGCGAATTTGTTGCAGAGAGTGAAGATTTGGATAGGCGAGTTTCCTGCATTCCTGGATTGGAAGGAATCCTGAGACGACGCGATCTTCCCAGTATTTGCAAATTGCCCCCCCGAAAGCCCTATTCTGCAATTTTTCATTACTCAGGCTTCCAAAATGCGCCAAGCTTCGGCTCTCATCCTCAACACTTTCGAGGAGCTCGAAGCTCCGATGATTTCCCGCCTCCGTTCAATTTTCCCCACAGTCTACACAGTCGGCCCCCTCCACTCCGCCGTGGAGGTGGAGCATCCCACCGCCGGCCAACCTTCGCCGCGAGATTCGTCCAGCCTGCTCCAGACAGACCAATCCTGCACCGGCTGGCTCGATTCCCAGCCGGCCGGGTCGGTGCTGTACGTCAGCTTCGGCAGCGTCGCCGTCCTGACACGTGGCGAGTTGATGGAGATTTGGCACGGGCTGGTCAACAGCGAGGTTCGCTTCCTTTGGGCCATACGGCCCGATTTGATCTGGGGCGAAAGCGGAGTACCCGAGGAGTTGAGATCGGATATGGGTCGGGTCGTGGGGTGGGCCCCGCAGGAGGAGGTCCTGGCCCACGAGGCGGTGGGCGGGTTCCTGACCCACTGCGGGTGGAACTCCGTGCTGGAGAGCATTTGCGCGGGAAAGCCCATGATTTGCCGGCCCATGGTGGCGGAGCAGCAGGTGAACGGGAGGTGCGTGGGCGAGGTGTGGGGGCTGGGTGTGGACTTGAACTGCGCCTGCGACAGATCGACGGTGGAGAGGGCGGTGAGGGATCTGATGGAACGGAGGAGAGATGAGATGTTAAGATCGACGGTTGAGATTGCCCGGTTGGCTCGGGACAGTGTTCGTGATGGTGGATCATCGCACACGAACTTGAACAAGCTTATTTCTGATATCAAACTAATGCATTCAAAAACCTTAAAATAAATATCACAAAATTGGTTTATCTGTACTACTACTACTACTTAATTGTAATTTGCCAAAAATCTTTGAAAATTGAAGATCAACTTTTTATTTCATTACGGTTTTTACACAAATTAAACCACACCAATACAACATGTAATTTAAAATACATTAATTAAAGCAGCAGACACATGAAAGGGGAAAAGATCACAATTTTATTGTACTATAGCCATTCCATTTAATTAGAGGTGACGATCTCAATCTGCTTGAGCTCAGGTTTCTTGATTTCCTTCTTCGGGATAGTGAGAGTGAGAACGCCATTCTCCATCGCCGCCTTCACTTCATCAGATTTCGCATTCGCCGGCAGGTAAAACCGCCGCTTGAATCCGCCGCGGGGACGCTCCAAGCGGTGCCACCTCTCCTCCTTGTTCTCTTCTTCCCTTTTCTCATCCTCCGGGCGTTCGCCGCTGATCTGCAGCACCCTGCCGCCGTCTTCCACCTCCACCTTCACCTCCTCCTTCTTCATCCCGGGGAGATCGGCTTTCAGCACGTGGGCCTCCGCCGTCTCCTTCCAGTCCACCGGCGCCACCTTCATTGAGCTGAAGGCCGGACATACTTCTTCAAGAATTTGAGGGATCAGAGACATTTTTTGTTATGTGTTTGGATAATATTAGAATAATTCACTAGCTTATAATTGAGTGATGAATATTAGAATTCATGTGTACAAGTATTTATAAACACAGAAATCAAAAGGCATGAAGTTTCAGGGGTGTTCCATTTCTTTTTCTTAATTAATTAGTTGTTCATTCTAGAGGGTGCTTGATTGCCTATCTACTCAAACCTTCCTGTTCTTTCCACTCTAATCATGATTAATATATATTTTTAATTACATAAGCATGTTGATTATATATTTTAATACTTAACTGTTAAGGCCCATTTTCTAAAACTTGATAATCTCCAAGAATTCTGACTTCTTTATGAAAACAAGGGCTTATCAAGAATGACCAAATTATTCCGGAAATTCAACGACTGCATTACGGAGCACTCGAACTTGAGACCGAACGTTCAATTCTGGCCTCCGACACGGAGTTCAGCTTTTGATGTCTGCTGAGATTGCTTGCAACATAGAAACATGCAATATTCCCTCGAAAACACTAAAGAAAATGCCTCTCGGCTTTTGCTTTTTCTCGGGAACAAGTTAGAACAAAATCTTAAGAAAGTACGACTTTGTTCTCACTTATTTAACTCCAATTTTCAACAAACCAAAACCACCAAAAGCCTACTACTCTAATTAGCAGCATGGAGCTAAAATCTCTACCTCTTCACCACAACACCATGTCCTCATCTCCGCCGCCGCTGCCGCCGCCGGCCACCCACATCCACCCGCACTCCCACCCATTTCACTTGGCCTTTTACTGGGGAAGAGAAGCCCAGTTCCTGTTCCCGGGTTGGCCCGATAACAAGCCGGGTATGTACGGAGTGTCTCTGGTTTTCGTCTTCGCCCTCGCCATTTTCGCCGAGTTTCTGTCGAACCTCGATTTGGTCAAACCGGGTGCGAATCGGGCCGCGGCCATTTTCTTCCAGACCGGGTTCACCGCCGTTCGGGCCGGGTTCACGTACTTGGTGATGCTGGCCGTGATGTCGTACAACGGCGGAGTTTTCATCGCTGCCGTTTTGGGCCATGCTGTTGGGTATGTTATGTTCGGGAGTCGCCTGAGAAAAGGAGCCAGGCCCAATTGAATGCACTAATGGGCTTTATTTTGGGCCCTATATATTATTGGGCTTTATTTATTCCGGAGCAGGCCCGATTTATTGCATTAATGGGCATAAATTTGGGCCACACGAGTGTGTTTGGTTTTTGAAATTTTCAACTTTGTTTTAGCTTGATCCAAGCAACAATTCTTCTTCACTTTCTATTGGGAGCGGAGATCTTGCAAACGTTTGTATTACAAACGCAAGATCTTGGCCATCCAAGTGGATATTATTTCAATTCCAATTATTTTTATAAAAGAGCAACAATAGTGGTATTGTTTTTGCCAAGGTGGTTTTTCTCTTAATTTTTGTGTGTAATTGTATCCATTAAATTTGACTTCTTAATTACATTTTGGAATAATTTGTTATTTTTTGTGGAACAATTTTTTATTGTTTCATTAATTAAAATGGATATTTTTATTATGTTTTTCTTTCATGAACTAATAAAAATATAAAAATTACTCCAACTATTTAAAAGTGTTTAGTACTAAAATTTCGTATTCAATGCAAATATATAAAAGAATTAATTTAATTAAAGTCTTAAATATTTGGAGGCATTTAAATTCATTTGAAATAATGTATGGAATTAACAATTACTTATGCATATTACTAGTAATTAACATTAGTATTACAATAAAATGGGTCTTCAATTAGTTTGAGTTAGGCAAATTTAACTGCACTATTTTTAATATAATTTTCATTTGGGCAAATTTGTTGTAAATACATAAACTATGCAAAAATTTTAGTTTTTCTCATAATCTTTTAAAATGTGTTCAAAATACATAAACTATCGCTAATTTTGGAATTTCCCATAAAATCAATTTTCAATAAAATTAATGCTAATGTGGCAATGATGTATGCGGACATGGAATATATTTTTTTTATCCACTATATAATTTCAGTAATTAATTCTGTTTAGAACTTAAAAACTTGGCAAATAATCATTTTTCATTCATTAGGTCTACTCAAACGACGCAACTTGACCGCGTCATTACTACCCAAACATATTTAGCAAGCATAAAAAAAAAAATTTACTTCAACCTTTGAATTCTTTCTCAACTTTCTCCACATTTTATACGTCTAATGTGGGACAATAGATAATTAAAGCGATAGAAAAGTTTCAAAGATAATCTCTTACAAGCTTGCCAAAAAAAAAAAATAGTTTGCAAGCTTTGACTTACATGATCGCCAAAAGTTAAGGTTTAACATACATAATCTTACATCTATTTATCAAAATATCATAATTTTGATACTTAATTCAGCTTTTTAAGCTCATAAAATAAAATCAAAAGTGAATTGATCAAAGTCCAAATTCAGCTATGTGACGAGCCCTAATTTATTTTGGAGATGAAATACTCCCACCGTCCCCCTTAAATAATCCACCTTTATGAATATATCTGAGGTATAAAATAATAAAGGTGGACTAATTAGGCGGGACAGAGGGAGTAATAAATTGCAGAATTACAGTATGTTAAAGCGCCATTTTAATAGTCGGAGAAAGAAATGTTCCATGTCAGCATAAATCGGTGCCACATCAGCATTAATTTTGTTGAAAATGGATTTTATGGGAAATTCCAAAATCAGCAATAGTTTGTGTATTTTAAACACATTTTAAAAGATTATTGGAAAAACCAAAATTTTTACATAGTTTGTGTATTTACAGCAAATTTGCCCTTTTTTATGTTGAGTAATTCGTACGTGAAAAGATAATTAGCCCACGTGCCCATGTGGTATTCAATTACAAGAACACTCAAAGAAAATCAAATTATTATTTTTCTTAAAAAAAATAATTAAATTAATTCGAGAATATTAGTATTACTTTTGGGAAATATCAAGTCATAAAATAATTTAGAACTATATACATCAACATGGTCCAAGTATAAAAACATATTACTCTATACTATCGTCTCACTTATATAGAGATATTATCTTTTAATAAAACATTTGACATATTTTAAATTGTAAGATTTGGGGCTTAAAAAATTACAATAATAATTTCAAACTAATGCACCATCACCCCTTAATTTAAGAAGCAAACAAAACATGCATGAGTATATTTGTTTAATTATTCTACAATAAAAATTATATTCATACAATATTAATTGAAGTTGACATATATGACATTTGGGACCCACTTCAAAATAAAGTTATAAAACCAATTAGTAAAACCACTTTCTGAATAGTTCCTCCGTCCTTAAATAAGTGTCCCGAGCCGCCATTTTGTGCAAACCAAGGAGAAGGGTAAATTGACACTTATGCCCTTAAAATCCTTGATTATTTATTTATTTATTTTTGTCTTTATCCACTTTTAGATTTTCAAGAAAGGGTAGTTTTGGTAGTTTTGTGTAATTTTTGCTTGGAAAAATGTGATAGGACACTTATTTAGGGACAAAATTTTTGGCGGCTCGGGACACTTATTTAAGGACGGAGGGAGTATATCTTTATTTTTTTCTTCAACTTTTCCTCAAAATTGTTGTTGGACACTTGTATGGCTAAGATTGATTTTCAATACAAACGTTTGCATCTTCCCTTGTCCCCTTTCTATTTCTTTGATTTTTTTTTTAATATTAATTTTGTTATGATTGATGACAGCTGTAAATTTATCCTTTTCCGAGATAATAAAAAGTTGCTTTGGATCACATCATTCCCCCTTTAGGGAAATTAAATTAGAAAGTACCACATCCGTCCTATTCATACCGGGATAACTTTTTCTCAGCACATAAATTAAGACGTGAGTTATGATAGTGACCAAAGTAGTGTGAATGAGTATAATAAGCTATAATTTTGCTATTTAAAGTAATATCCATATATTAATAGAAAAGACGTAAATAGAATTTGTCCCTAAATGAATGAGACAGAGAGAGTATGTAATTTCAATCTCAGCTTTTGAAGAGTCATGCAATTAATGCACCTAACCTTAGCTTGAAAGTCACACATGCAAGAAAATCATAACAACGAATATCAAACAAAAATGTCACTCGAGAGTATGAATAACTAGAGGGGGCACCCTTTTACTAAAACCTCAAGCAACCTATCCAATTATTTAATTTAATCCTCTCCACCAAATCCCAATCACTCAAAAAGCAACCACTCTTTTTGCACCTTCACCTCCTTCACACAACCAATATATATATATATATATAAGCACAAGTGTGTGAGTGACAAGAAAATTTTCAGTCCTTGAATAATCTCCTGCATTTGGGTGCACAGTAATCTACATGGGCCTCTTCTCATACAGTAGCTTTTGGGATCGGTATCTGATGAGGCTCCTCCCAGGGTGGCCGGACCACCAATCTCACTGCGACTACTGTTTCTCTCTCCTCCTCGTGTTTCTGCTCACATTCACAGCCGAATTCTGCTCCAACTACCCTGTCGGCCGCCGGAGCGGCCGGGGGGTGGCGGCGCTGGGCGGCGCCGCATTGAGGGGGCTCCAGATGTTCATGACTTACTTGGCGATCATAGCTATAATGGCCACCGATTTCGTGTTTTTTGCGGCGGCGGTGGGCGGCCATGCCGCCGGAAGTCTCGTTGCTGGGCTCTATCAGTTGAAGCTTGAGGAGATCGAATCGGATTTGTGTGACTGTAAATGTGGAAGTTATAACTGTATGTGAGTAAAGTTTGAATTTCAGTTACTACGGTTGAGGTTTGATTGTAATGGAATATTTATTCAGTTTTCCTTTCTCCTTTTGCGCCAAAATATACTATGCTCGTTTTCTTTTTTACCACAAAACATAATATGCATCATAATATATGAAATGCACCCAAAAATTGAAAGTTCTTATATTAGATAACGTCGTCGTAACATTTTATTCGAAGTTTCTCAGAGAAGGAAGAGCACGAGATTCGATTTCGTAATACTATTTCACAAAATGGTACATCTATCGAGCCCAAGAGTCGAGAAAAGTTTTCGGCCGCGAGGCCATAATCTGGACCATAAACTCGTAGGTGGAGGAGCAGTAGCCTCAAGAAGATGTTCTTTCTCATCGTTTAAGGCATCACGATCGTAGGCATCGAGGCTTGTGCTAGAGACCTCTTCTTCTTGAGGATCCTTATCACCAACCTCAGAAATTTCCCCAGGTTTCTTGTCAAATAATCCCTTGAACTGTTTACGAGCGCGTTTATGAATTTCCTGTAGAACGAGTGAAAAAGAAAATGATACCATTCCTTAACATTTGTTCAATGTGATTCCAAAGCGTAATCGAGCAAGATTTTAAGATGTTGGTTACCAACCTGCTCCTCCTTTTTCAGCTTAAGAAGAGCTGCATTTGCTGTTGCTTCCGATGATTTGTCAACGCTCATCATCTTGAAGCAATGAAGAGTAGTGATTCAGACGGGAGATAACAGATAGCTAGCATCAATGCTTGACTACAGAATAGTACGACGATGATAGTAATACCTTATTGAAATCTGCTCTAGCTTCTTCGAAATTACCAACTGCCATGTATGCCATTCCACGACGGTATAGGCCTTTGACATGAGCTGGGTTGGCATCCAATACCTTATAAATGCGAAAAATACATTTAGCCAGTTGTTTCACGAGGCTCTCACCTTTCATTTTAAAGTCTTTTGGGTTACCTTGTTGCAACTTTCAATTGACTTCCTGGGTTCACCCATTTTGAGCAAGCAGGCGGCCATGTTCAGATGCAGCAAATTCTTCAAACATTTTGAACATATACATAAATTAACTCCTTTCTGAAGACAATATTGCAAATAGACTATAGTATGTGACATGATGATCAATCAAGTTTTTCAATATACATACTCTTGTGTTTGAAAATTCTTTTCCCTCATCATCATCTTGAGGATTAACGTGATTAAACTCCCGAAGCACCTGCATACCAATGTGATTAAGGAAAGGCAAGAAGAATCGAAAATAGATCTAGAAGAGTTTCTGCCCTATAAATGCTGAAAAGAAGTGAGGTCGAGATAAAAAGGAAATACATGTTCATATTTTGCCTTGGCAAGTTCATATTTGCCTTCTTTGAATAGCCTATTACCCTGAAAATAACAGATGATAAGAAAAAATAATGAATAATGAGAAGAGAATGGCAATTGGGCATTAAGCAGTCCATCGTTGACGTAGCAGTACGTATCTTCTAAGAATATGTGAGAGTTTCCTTACCAACTTTTTTACCCTTTTCTCTATGAGACACAAAAAAGCACATACAAATGAAAAAGTTTTCACTAAGTAGTCAAGTAGCATATACCGTGCCTTTGATCTTCTCAACATCATCCATTATTTCTCTGAAGTTGAAACCAGTCCAGTCCTGCAGCAAGGATCCAATTTGCGATAGTGCAAATGATTAAGCTAAAACAAATTAAGCCAACAGGACAGATGAATCTAAACTGAGGATCGAGCCAAATACCAAAATTTTCCAATATTTTAGCAGAGAATATTGTATACGATAAAAATATTGTATCGATAAATCATAGGTTTTCAAAGTCTTGGTGTGAAACTTGAATCCTGAATTCCAATTTCAAATTTAATTTCATACCTTTTGCTTCTCATAATCAAGAAGCTCAATCTCCCATTGGACATGAGCACCTTCAGGAACTCCGGCTGGCCTGTTCATATTTAAGATCAACAAAATATAGGTAAATACACGGAATTAGACCATGCATGGCATTAAAAGACTCAGTTTGATCTATGCACGAGCATTGGGGTGGTAAAATAAACCTCGGAAACTTGTCGTATGCATAATCAGGGGGACATGTTACGGAAGCTATCTCTCCAGGCAACATCAATCTTGTGCACATTTCAAACCCTTCCGGCACCTAGCAAATGCAGAAGTAAATCATAAAACAATCACATAAGCATTGAAGAATTTTGAATACAAGTTTAGCTCTTTAGTGTGGCTTACAAGGCCTTCCCCTGATCTGAACTCTAAGGGCTGACCATCGTTATTAACTCTAGTGTCATAGAAAACAGTCTTTTCCTCATTGAGAAGCATCCCCTTGTAGTGGACACGTAACAGGCTGTCATGAAGAGGGCAATCCATAGGGAATTCACCTAGTTATTAGCACAATCACAGAAAGTGCACAGGAAAAAGAATTTAGCATATTGAAATGCAAAGGCAACTCATTCAGCAGAAAACAGATATATTAAGAAGTTGATGGATGTGAATGACTTCTATAGCGAATTACATCAGACTGTATCACAGGAAATGTAAAACATGCATCTGTGCATTTATAGATTAAGGAACATAGAGTGTAAAAATTGAGCAGCACCTCTTCCGTCATGCAAACGGCGTTTTATCAAGCGCCCATCCCCAAGGACATCACGCACCTGCAAATCCAAAGTAAATCATCTCAAGAACTTGGAAGTTAAAGAGAAATGAAGAGATGTGTTATTGTTTTAATCATGTAATAGTATGCATCTTTATTAATGGTTCGGAAGCACACTGACTTCCAGATGAAATTATTAACCAGCAAGAGAACAATAAACATAATTTGCCATTTTTACCTGAACAAAATGCAGCAACTCCACTTCAAAGTGGATTTCAGCAACACCTTCAATGGAGGGAATCAGAGGGCTTTGAGTTAAGTACTCCTTCATGACATAAACAACTGCCTTTTCTCCTCGTGTCATTGTTCCGATTCCCATCTCAAGACCCTTTGGTATCTAGGCATAAGGAAAAGTAATAAAAGAACTTAGATGAATACATAACTACATGATTAGCAAGGTTTCACCAGAAACATGCATATAATATGATATCATCACAATTTATAGATGATCATAAATAAAGAGATGTGATGCTTACTTCAGATTTGCCAAACGTGAAAAGGAATGGTTCTCCTTGTGTATGAGAAAAGACCGTCTTTCCATCTCCAGACTTCCCTGATATCCTACATGCAATGAATTGCAGGGTAAATCTTCGGGCAAGCAAAATTGCACAGGAGCACAAAAAACTTATATTGAGCTCTGACAGAAACAAATATGGAAATAAGAAAAGCAAAAGTGAAAGAGAAAAACAGGGGACATAAATGGATACAGAAGTAATTCTCATACCAAGCTTTAACTTCATAGGGTTCTCTAGGTTGTTCCCAACCTTGTCCTTCTTCCTCCACCTATTAGAAATATTGAATTCATAACAAAGCTCATTAGTTTTTTAACTCGTGATTTTGTTATAATCCAAAAATTACAGGTAAAGTGGGTCGGAATCTCAGACTTGGCAACAAGATACAAGCAATACAGTCAGAACAATCATAAATTCATACAAATTACCTTTTTTATGACACCTAAATCATCAGTAACAACCTGAAAATGAAGGGAAAAGATCCAGAGTTAGTATATATCAGGACGTGGAGATTCTCAAATGAGTACCACATGACAAAATACAAGGAAAATCAAACCTTGACTTTAGAAAATTCAATCAATTCGATCTCAAAATGAAGTTCATCATCCTTGGGAAAGCTATCGGCAACAGAAACAGGACAATCCTCCTCACCATAATGCAGCTCAGGTTTTACCTTGAACTGAAATAAAATATACATCACTACTCAGTGCAAACAAAACAAAAGGTTCTGATTACTCCACCAACATAAGTTCAGAAGTAACAGTAAGTTTATCAGCTTCAAATCTGTTGATTCTATTCTAACTTCTAAGAAGCGTGATAAAATTCAATTACTCTACAAACTGTACCCATGAAAGAGTGAGCTGATGCACATTAAGTCCAAAGAAACCTACCATTGCAACTTCACCTTTCAACATTGTAGGAAAGCCTTCGAGCAATCCCAATATGATCTTGCTTTTGCCCAATACCTGTCGTTTCGGAATACCATTACCTGTATGTTGAGAGAGCGATAGGTAAGGTAGCAATCGCTTACCAAGTAAAGATAAATGGATGGAAGGTAAACAAAAACCAAATTGAACAAATTGCTGATGAGATTCTCCCCCACACTGATACTGAAAAATATGCTCGACTCACCTCCAAAATCGGCTCGAGTCGACTCAACAACAACTCCATCTAGAGTCCGAATTGTACAGTGATATATAACCTGCAGAAAACATAATTAGCTAATTTCATCACTCCAATTTCTCAACTATATAGTTTCACAAACTACGATTGAAGGGAAAAAAAAAACCTGATCACCCTCCGTTGGTGTCTTTTCACCAGCTCCAGGCCTGATCAAAGCCTTCATCAAGCTACCAGGAGGCATTTTCTTTCTCCTGCACACATCAAAACTTACATTCAGTAAATACCAGAAAAACTAGCAGGGAAAAAAAAAATCGAAGGAAAAAACAAACTATTGCACTCGCCTTTTGTCATCTTCAGAAACTGGATTTTTCTTCTGAGGCTTGAAGTCCTGCTCTTGCTCCGGCGCTGCTTGCTCAACCACGGCCATGCTATCACTCCACCAAAAAAGCAGGAGATTTGAGTTTAACTCCGCGAATTCGACTTAATCCGAGCTCAATTTCAGCGATGAACCCTAGGCCGTAGGCACAGCTAATCCAGGCCAATAATTGATAAAATAAATTAGGTTAAAGCAGTTGAAGATTATTGAAAAGCCTCTCGATTCTGGAATATTGATTGTCAGCCGTCGATTTTTCAATTATTTTTCACTTGAACGAAGAATTGTTTACTGTGCTTGCCTAGCTGGGAAAAGATAAACAGTTTAGCATTTAATATGAACTCTTCGTTTATCTTAGCTTAATTTCTTAATCTCCCTATTAATCACAAAGAATTCATATACCCAGTAAGGAGATCTATTGGGCCGAATAAACTCGCGAAGGGCCCAGTAAGAAAAAATTATTGGGCCGAATAAACTCGTAATAGGCCCATTAAGAAAACAATTGGGCCGAAAAAAATCGCGATAGGCCCAAATACTTGTTTTCTGGTATAGTTTCGCATTAAATGATGAGAGCAGGACTTTGTGCAGAGGGAAATAATTGAAGTGAAATGCAGGCATGATAGGAACAATTATTAGGTGCACCCGAAAGATTAAAACTTGTCTAACCCTTTGACTTTACAAACATTATTATGTTTATTATATTATATTATTTAATTAAAGTGTAATTAGCGGCTGTTTAAGCTGGCAGGGGTTCTTAATTTTTATTTTATATTTTAACAATTTGTTGGAGACAATTTTTGCTTCATCATTCTCCCGTCATGGATTTCAAGGGCTAATGAAGTCGGACGAAGAGAGTATGTGTATGTGTTGCAACTTGCAAGTTTATGCAGATAAACCAAAGTGCGGACCTTCACCATTAATTCAAATTGCCCGCCAATTAATTTTGCGTCCGGCCGTATTCAATGCCTGCAGTCGCTTATTCATTCATAATTCGTGATTTTTAGGAGTTATTCATATTATTCAGTGCCATATTTATTACTACGCGTATTCATATCTATATGTTCGATTCCGACCATCTATTGCAGTCTCGTGTTATATATTTCCGATCGATGAACCAAATCATCTAAAAAACAAAAAAACATGGAATGATGAGTAATAAACATGATTGCGTTGCGTGACACCGTGAAAGAGGTGGGGTTGGATTCTGATAGTTGGTGAGCAACCGTTGAAAGTAAGAAGCTTACAGCTTACTTAATTAGGGGAGCTAATCTCCTATTATTAATACGCCTAAAAGCTACGTTAAACCACTCTTCATCCCTTTGGCAGATGTCAGATTATACTCAATAAAATTTAAAATTAATTGCAAAAAAAAAAACAACAAATAATACATTAATCGGGTGTTGGCCGATTTGGATGTTACACTAAACCACGAACACAAACTACTTTAATTAATTAATTAATTAAACTCGATTATTACAAAGATTCAAAACTCCCCCCTCCTTTATTAATTTCTTTATCGACGTCACAAACGTATTACCTCAGTCACGTCAATCTTCATAATAAAAAATTCTATAATTACTTTTTTAAGAAAAGAAAAAATGGTCTATTTCCACTAATCATTTTATTTTATTTCCAATTGTGCCAATTAGTGGTGCAAGTAGTTATGCCGACGACTTGCAAGTGGCAACTTGGGAATAATTTAAAGCCAACAATTTTTCAAATCCAAATCCAACTTTCAGAATAAACCAGTACTCCTAGATTTCTTCGGAATTTCATTTATATTATTCCCCGTACATATTTACAACTTGAAAAATTCACTATGCCAATCTCGTTTATAAAAGAATAGTAGTAAGGGTCGTCGTCTATATGAATACACTCAATAATGAAGTAGAATTGAATGATTTTGGTAAGGGAGTATGTTTCCTTAAAGAGTTTCAAGTGGAAGAGGTCAAGTAATGTGTATATAAATAACAAGTTAATGGACGGCACGGAATGAGCAAACCACACCAACTTGTGCAAAGAAGGAGAGCCGCAACACCAAGTCAACCAAACCCGACTACGTCACTCGCACGTACGAATACGCACGTGCGCCGAACATACATACATACATACATACATACATAGAGGAGGAGGGTCACTACTACTCCTCCATCACCATCAAATTTCCGTATAATATCTCCACTAACTTCCACATTCTTCCTTCGATGCCAAGATAGTAGTAGTAAATAGTTGAATAAATGGTGGATGGTGTGCGTACGATGAAATCTTTTGTGTGGATAGGATTTGATTTTGATATGGTTTTGATTTGATTCCAAATGAGGTGTAAATTAAGTTAGTTGGAGGGATGTATAGGGCATGAGGGGTGTTCGTCTTGCCGCAAGCAAATAGCAATGCACATGGACTGCCCAACTTACTACTGTACCAGAGAGAGAGAGAGAGAGAGAGAGCTTTAGCAATTCTACGCCTAGATAATTATTCAATTTTTACTAAATTAGGGAATTTGTTTTTATCTTAACCAAAGCACCGAAAAGCACAAGCCTACAATTCCAAATGAAAAAGCGTTTCCCAATACATAAAAAACACCGCACCGTCTCGCGCTTTCACAATACAAAAACAAAAACAAGGTAATAAAATAAAAGAACTGTAAAGCAAGAACCGGAGAGATTTAGGCAAAAAACGAGAGTCAAAAGCAGAAACCAAAGCATGTGCCTGAAGATGCAAAGAGGAGGAGCCTTTTGCTTCTCCCCATGCTTTGACCAAAATCTCACTCCAATGTCCAAACACAACATTATAAAAAATAATTAACCAAAATTAATAACAAAACGCAAATGGGCATTCACATTCACTACATAACAAACCATCATTAAATTAATTAATTAATTAATACAAAGAAAATTTAATAGAAGTAGGCTGGAGTTTCACCCAAAACGAAACTCCAACTCCACTATTCAAAAAAGCCAGCCTCCACAATTTCAGAGGCTGGCTGTAACTAGTAAATAATCTCCTAAAAAAACAGCTATAGTAATTCTTATTATTAAGCATAGCATAAACCTAATTTCAAACGGAAGAAGGAACAGAAAAAGGAAGCTGTCAAATGTCATCTTCATCTTTCTTGTACCTCGAGCCAAACCAAAAGAAACCCTGTTCTTCTGACAAGTTTATTTCTTCTTCTTCTCCTCTTCTGTAGCTTTAAACAAAAAAAATAAACACCATTTTCCCCCACCCTAAAACATTCTTAATCTTTTCATCATCGTCTACTTAAATTATAACTACTGCAACTACCCTATAATAATTATTATAATTATAATAATAATACTACTACCCTCTAATCCATCTGTCACAAAAAAAACCCACTATTTAGTATACCCAACCTTCTTTCTCTCTCCCTCTCCTAGCAAACTCCTTTCTATTCCCCTAAGAATCAAACAAATCACTTCATAAATAAAAACTAAAACCCCCCATGAATCTTGAGCAGAGAGCAGCCATTGTTAATAAGTCCACTCTTGAGGAAGCCTGAGTTCTTGATTCATTGCAGGCTGCGGTATTTGGCTTCTCCTCTGCTGTTGAGAAAACATGGCATTGTTTCTCTCATACAAACCACCATCTGCATACCATATAAACAATCCTTCATGAGATTTTGAGACAATAAATTTGAAGAAAATTAGAATTAATATGAATTAAAAAGATTAATGGTTTCATACCGTGTTCGGAGGGGAAATTCCGGTTGCATCGGAGGTGGCGCTGGGCGTCGGCGGATTCGAGATTCAAGTTCAACGCGTGAACGACTCTGTCCGGTAACAGAACAGTTGAACATGCTGAAATAAAAGGGGGGAAATATTAGCGCCAAAGAAGATTTGAGGATTTGAGAATTAGATGAGCAATAACTATGGTGGACAATTAATTCAAACAGTCGCAGCAGTTAAGCACATGTGACCAGCAGTTTCAGGAATCAGTTGACGAACAATTACTGCTATTAATTTAAGGCTACAACTAACTGTAGGGAATTAATTTACTGGTAATGAGGTGTCGAGGTAGGGATTAATTACCTGGTTTCTTGCGGTTTTCGGCGGGATTGGTTCCGATTCTTCGGGGTAAAAACACTCCGGTTCCGGTACGTTCCTTAAGGGCGGCGGCTTCTCCGAGGAAGACGGCCCTCATTCCGGTACCGGGTTGGGGTTGAGCCGGCTGGTGTTGTTGCTGCTGAGACTGCTGCAGAGTAGGCCAGGCCGCCATTGACAGACCTTGAGTTCTTCCGATTTCTTCGTTCATATTCCGGTTTTGAAACTGATGGTTATGGTACTCTGCTTTCCCCTGCCCCCACACACCGCTCTTCATCATTTGCTGCTGCTTCATCCTCTGAAACTGTAGCAAAACCATTTCATATGTGAGATTCATTACTCAAGCTTAAAACGAAATACGGAAGAGAGAGAGAGAGAGAGCTCTTACATGAGTGGCTTGCAGCTGGAGAAAAGCGAGCTGGGCCTCTGTTTGAGCATAGTTCGGGTAGTAAGCGGCGGCCGAATTAGGTTTATTGACGGGGATGGCGGCTGCGGCGGGTTTCGGAGGAGCAACGAAGGATTTGGTTGGACGAAACGGCGACGTATCGTCGGTCATTCGCATCCTCGCAACTTCCCCTGCAGCGGCATAGAGCAAGTCCCAACCTATGCCCTCCTTGGACTCCGGCGGCGAAGAAACCCTCGAAGCACTGTGTGGACTGCTCTGGTTCGAACTGGGTTTGAACCCACAGAGAGTCGACTGCGGCGAACCGGATAGCTTCAACCCCTATAAAGAAAAACCAGAAAATATTAATTAAAGCTGTCAAAATTAAAGTTAAGGAAGAAGGACGGAGACGAAGAAGTAGTAGAAACCTTGGATTCATGGTCGGTCGAGAAATTGGAGTCCTGGAGCGTGGAACGAGCTACCTTCCGGGTTAGGCCGGAGATAAAATCGTCTTCGTCACTCTCAGTCTCGGTCGAGCCCATAACTGACTCAACTGGTGAACTCAGATCCGAGGAGGAGCTGAACCCCAGGGAGAAATCATCAGCTCTCTTCGTCTTCACATAGTCGGTGTTGAAGTCCATGAGCAAATCATCGTCGGTGAGGAACTCCGACGGCAGCCAGAACTCTCCATCATCAAGCTCTTGAGCCATGGCAGCAGGTAGATAATTATACCTTAATGCGCAAGTAGAGGTATGTATAAATAGGAAGGGAGGAGAAAGAAGAAGGAGGCGGAAGAGGGAGGGGTGTGGGCTTTGCTTTGGGTTGCTGCTTCGTTAAGGTTTAATTATAGATGGTGGGAAAAATCGGCAGGGGCCCAGGGAGAGAGAAAAGAAATCCGAGGCGGAGGGAGGGAGAGTGTGGAGAGAGAAGTGGAAGTGGGTTAAATAAGGGGCGGAGGGTGGGAACCCTAGCAAGGGAGGGAGAAGAAGCGCGGCGGTGGAGAGTGGGAACACGCGCGGCGGCAGAAAAGTTTGAAAAACAGTTGGAAAGAGTTGTAGCCAGGTAAGAATGTGGTGGTGGGCTCCGTGTCTGACACCGCTCACTCGGTTCGCATGTGACCCAGCCTTTGGGCCCCAATTTTATTCACTTGGGCCTTCTCTTATTCTCCCTCTCTCTCTCCCTCTCCTTTCTTTTTTTTTAAAAAAAATATATGTACAGTACTTCTACAATAATAATAATTAATTAATTAGAATAAATATTAGTATTGGAAATTTATTTTGATTACTTTAATTAATTAATGCTAAATGGTAAGAAGTATCGCAAATTATTCTAGCAGGTGAGTTATGAGCTGTTTGTTAATGGGAAAAACGCAGATACGGGATTTACTTTAAATAAATTGCACAATATCAGATCTCATTCCATCTTTAACAATATTAATATATTAATAATTATTGTTCTATTCTTAAATAAAATATATGAAGATATACACATCCCAAAAGTTTCAAAAGAGTCTCCACTCACATAATAATCGTTTGAATTAAGCAGTGAAAATTGAATTTGGTTGGAATATTTTAATTAATGCGCCAGATAGTAAAATCTCCCGGGCACCAAATACTGAGTTGGCGGTAACCTTAATTTTTGAATGATTTTTTATTTTTAATCAAATAAATCTCCCTATAAATAATATATGGAGAAATTCAAATGCGAGCATTAAATTGTACTACTCGTTCATAAATATATTAAGTAGTGAATGAATATGCGCGTGAACAATTAATATTCATGCAATTCGTATGCTATATGCGTGCCTATACCGCGAACTACCAAATACACACTAATTCAAATTAAATACATTCCCCATTCTTTAATTTAAAAAAAAAAAAAAAAAAAAAAAAAAAAAAACATTTCGTGCATTCAAGTATGTTGTTTTATCCACTTATTATATAAAATAATTAAATTAGTTCGTCCCCAAATTAAGGAAAATGCAGCATTAATAATAATAATTAATAATTAATATGATTAACAGAGTGGTGACAACGTGGTAGCGGGTTTGTGATTGGTGGTGGCGATGGAGGCGGAAGTAACGGACGTTTGTCGTCATCCACTTTTTAACGTGCCTCATTATGCTTTGCATGTACACTTCTACCAGTGGCGGGTGTTCTTCACTAGGGTTTTCAAAATTTTCGCCCCTTTTACGCTTTTGCCCCCGGCACTATCACCGATCCACGATAATGCCACACGTGGCATAGAGGGTGACTAAGCATAGGGCCTAGAGTGAGGTGCTGCGTCATAGCTTTGAGGTAAAGTAAAGAGTAGTGAAAAAAAAAAAAGCCCAATCTTTATTGCATTTTACGTCTCACCCAGCGTGGGATAATTCGGTCCCCATTTACCTCTCGGCCCAATCTTTATGGTACTACTCCCTCCGTCCCATACTTAACGAACTTAATTTACTTTTTTGACACGAAAATTAACGGATAATATTTTGCTCTAAATATGCAGTCGTTGATAAAAAAATATTACTCCCTCCGATCTTTTACAGTTGAGTCAAAACTTTTCGACACGAGAATTAAGAAGAGTTGTTTAGTACTTTAAGTATGTTTGGTAATTGAGAAGAAAATGAGATTATGTTTATAATTGAGAAGAGTTGTTTTAACTAATATAAAAAATGTTTTTTATTAATTAATATTTTTTTTTGTTTTTCAGTTTATTTTAAATTAATTTAAAATTTTCTGGATTTTTTTTTAATAAAATTATTGTTGATGTTTAAAATTAAAATAAAAAACTTTTCTGGATATTTTTTTTTATAAATTAAAACTTTTCTGGATTTATTTTAAATTAATTTAAAATTTTCTGGATTTTTTTTTTATAAAATTATTGTTGATGTTTAAAATTAAAATAAAAAACTTTTCTGGATTTTTTTTTGAGGCAAAAAAGAAAATACCCATTTTGACTTTGTAAAATCAATTTTAGGTATGGAATATAGTTTACAATAAAAATACCCATATTTTGGTATGGTGGACAATAATACCCTTACTTTTAGTACATGACCACTTCCTCCTCCTCTTTCTTCTCCCTACACGTGTTTTCTCATTCCTTTTTCTTTTTCTTTTTCTTTTTTCTTTTTCTTTTTCTGTTTTATTTATTTATTTATTTATTTATTTATTTATTATTAAATTATTTATTTATAATATTTTTTTTCGTTTTTTTCCAGAAATTTTCAGTTTTTTTTTTTTTTTTTTTTTTTTTTTTTTTTTTTCAATTTTCTACCGTTTTTTTTATATTTAAATAAGTACAAGTACACAGTAAATTTAGGTTTTTTTGGTACTGTGTACCGGTACATGGTAGTACACAGTAAATTTAGGTTTTTTGGTACTGTGTACCGGTATATGGTAAACCAAATACATCTTATAGTACTGTTTACTGGAAGTAGTAAACGAATAATTTCAGATTGTACCTATATTACGAACTACGTTCATGTTGTTTTAGTACTGTTTACCAGTAAGTGGTAAACAAATATAAAACATTTCCGCAACAGAGATCCGAGTACTACAATAGGTTTTAGAGCAAGTAAATAAAAAACAATTCTTTAGCATACTGAAGTAACAAGCAAAATCAAGAGCTCCTCCTTTGCTCCTGTCTCCCTCTTCCGCAAACCACGAAGCTTAATATCCAACAATGTATGCATATAGCCTGAGAAAGGAGATATAGATAAAAAATATGAAAGGTGAATTACAAAAGTCAGGAGCATATATCAAAAGCTCTTATACAAAGGTTTCAAACCTCTATGCAAGGCAAGGGGAACTACTACAGACTACTAGAATGGATAAGGAGTTGGAAATTCAATGAGAGGGACTAAATGCTTCAGATGTTAAAACATTATATGGCATCATAATTCCACTGAAACTGAATTCAGAGGACAGCGAATGGCATAATGCGCAACTTCAGGCTTCAAGTAAAATAATACAAGGTTACCGACAGAACTAAGAATTTCATAGGTGATATTACGGGGGGTGATTGGCTACGTCAAAAGCTCCAAGTTTTATTAGCCTATAAGATCAAGAAACAAGCTAGAAGCTCTAACTGCTTATAATCTCAACTTATTTGCAAATCTAATAGCTCTGGAAACATCTTACAACTTACAAGCTGACAAAAAGCCTCTAATATGAAACAACCATATGAAACAACCTTTGAAACAACCATAGCAAGGGAGATTCATAATCAATCAGAAAAATAGCAAAAGATTCTTAACCATATGAGTTCCAGTTGATATATATTAAAAAAAAAGAAGAAGAAGAAGAACCAAAGCACCTCTCTAGGACCATAAATGGCAACAATGACTTTAGTGTTCCCCATCTCAAATAAAGCTGAGCTGAAATGGAAAAAACACACACAAATTAAATCCAGCTTCACTTCAACAACTTCAACAGTAGGATGAAAAGTACCAATTACAGTTGCCAAATTCATACCCATCGGCTTTTGAGACTACGACAATTTCTGGTTGAAGCTGCCTCATCTGCAATCACAACTAAATATTACTAGATGCTTATTCACATCAAAAACAAAATTGCAGTACTCAGAGCTGCAACACAACTGAGTGTAGACTTCGAGAGAGAAGAAAGCAACCTCCATGGGGCGGCAATCATACTCAAATTCAATGTTCATCTTGCACAATCACAAATACATCCATACAGCACACGAATTGTTCATAAACAAAACTTCAAAGCACACAGTAATAGGTCCATAGGTTACACAAAATCAACACCACAGTTCACTCGTAAAAAGTCCCAAATTCAATTAGCAGTAATCAGAACTCACTCAAAATCAATGAGGAATAACACATTCTACCAAAACTTCAAAACTACGAAACTAGAGAGGATTCTAACAATGAGAAGATCGACGTACTTTTTCAGGATAACGTGCTCGACGTCTGAGAAAACAATGGCGCCCTTCTCGCCCAGCTCTCTACCAAGCTCCCTGCACACTAGGTATCGGAGCCATTTAGATCTGGATATTTTCGCCCTTGAGCCTCCAAATCCGTTTCAGAAGGTCATCCATTTTTTCCCCCAATTAGGAATTTAAGAGATGAATTTCAGTAGATGAAACGAGAATTTTTCTGCAGATTCTGCTAGCGCTCTCCGCATCGCACAAGGCGCACAACGACGAATCCAGCTAGCACATCGTTAATTGCGACGCGAAGAGGCTGTACGAAACAGGGGAGGGGAAGGCGCGCGCCGGCATCGACGAAGTCGTCGTTCTGGAGATTTTCAGCAAGAGGAGCGTCGCGCAATTGAAGCTAACGTTCTCGAGCTACAGGCATATCTACGGGCACAGCTACACCAGCGTATGTAGAACGCAATTACTTCCCCCTTTTTTCGTACCTTAATTTCTTCATCCATCTCCTTTCTTCGTTTCTTAATCTGCAGTTTCTGAAGAAGCTAGGTAGACTGTGGAGCGGTAGGAGATGCAGTGAGATCCGCCGCGAAATGCATATGCAATCCGCCTCGATACTACGCCGAGGTCGAACAAATGGGAACTCAGTTCACCTCCTCCCTCCCCTGCTCTCCTCCCTCGTCGCCGACCTCCCCGTCCTCGGCCACCTCGCCGCCGCCCTCTCCCTCCCGATCTACACTCTCATCACCACCTCCGCTAGATTCTTCTCCCTCGTGAGCTCCCTCTCCCACCTCCGCCGCCGCGAGAACGCAGACCGCCGAAATCGAAATTCCTAGGTCCAATTTCTCTCTCTAGCACCCCGCCTATAGAAGATTTTAGTATTGGCAATAATAAAAATCGAAGATAGGGGTATTTTTGTCCACCCAAACCAAAAATTGGGTGTTTTTATTGTAAACTATATTCCATACTTAATATTGTTTTGACAAAGTCAAAAGGGGTAAAAATATATATTATCTCTTTTTTTTTTATAAAATTAAAACTTTTCTGGATTTATTTTAAATTAATTTAAAATTTTCTGGATTTTTTTTTTATAAAATTATTGTTGATGTTTAAAATTAAAATAAAAAACTTTTCTGGATTTTTTTTTTATAAAATTAAAACTTTTCTGGATTTATTTTAAATTAATTTAAAATTATTTCGAGAGATACGGCAATGGCGATAATGGAGAAATTGAGAAATTGGGGCGTAATTAGTATGTTAATTAAGTAAAATAAGGGTTACAATTAGTTGTGTATTTAATACTTAATTTTTACCCAAAAAGGAAACGACTCAACTAGGAGAGACCGGTCCAATCGGGAAAGTGACTCAACTATAAAAGACCGGAGGGAGTAATATAAAAAGTAGATTATGAATATAAATATTTAATAAAAAATAAAATAAGTCATTTAGAGTGGAACGTTCAGGAAATCGAGATAATGTGGATTTGAAAATTATGGGGGTGGGAGGGGATAAGGGACATGATGTTGGGGGTGGAATAATAAAAAGTATTTATTTGTGGGTGAAAAGATGAGATATCAAAAAAAGTAAATGGCGTGCTTTCAAATTGTCTGCTGCATAATTTGTACGTATACTATTTATATGTTGGCTATTATCCATTTTCGTCAATACCCCTCACTATTATTTTGGTTTCATGAAAAAAGTAATAATACTCGTACTAAGCTATACTACTATGATTTTTTTTTTTTTTTTTTTTTTTGAGCTTGCTATACTACTATGTTTTTGGTTGATTGGTTATTTAATAACAACGCAACAAAATTATGAGCCAAGAACGCGTATTTACATTTCAAAGTGTACAAATCGGCTACAATAGTAGGGGATTTTGTGCCTATTCTATTATTATGCATTGAGCTTATTGGGCCAATAAAGAAACATTGCCCATAATAAGTAATGCATCCTTTGTTCCATTCATCTTGGCCCATGGGCCAAGATGGATGAGACAATGGGGTATTATAATGTTATTAGATACCGTTTTCTATAAATTCGATCTAATCTACCTTGTGTATTGTGATCGTGTTGTTTGTTTCTATGCAATCATTTATGCACGATTTTTTAGACGATACAAAACATAGAAACGAGCAAAGTAATATCGATTACTCCTTTGTTCTAAAAGGAGGATCACGAGCTCCGCATTTCCTTTTGTTACAACTAGAAACTCCTGATTGATCGAAGGACGAGTTTTATAAATTGAACTGAGCTTCGGTGTTAAGAAAAAAAATCAAATAAGAAGCATATTTTTATAATACACATGCCTACTAAGTGGAGTACTAGTACTAGGTAATAATACAATCATTAATTTGAATCCTTAAACTAAAACAATAAGTCAATCTAATAAGTCTCCATTCCCCTAATTATTAAGGAGTACGTATCAAGATTCAATATATTTCATACTACTATACTTATTATCCAAAATGAGATGAAATAAACACAATTTTTTTTTTATAACAAATCAAAAATTCATGTAAAACTATATACCACAATTATGTATATGACTAAACATAATCCTTTAATTAACATAAATTAAATTAATACGTACTTAATTAATAACCGACGTTCGACACTCGCGGCAATTAGGGAATAAATGGGCATTATAGTGGGGTTGAAAATAACGACAAAACGACCAAGTGTGATTTGATGCTAGTAATTAGAACGCCATTAACAGGCTTAATCCATTCTTAATCGAGTCAAACATAGTTAATATATTATTTGTTGGAAATATACCAGTCAAATGGAATCTACCCATTTTGAGATGTTTTTCCTCTCTTTATTTGTCTCCATACTCTCTGTCTCGTTCTTTTGTCTAATCTTCGTTTTAATTTTTATTTCCTCACTATTTCTTGGATAATCCACTCATTTTGTCCATACTTTAATCAACTTTACTACTAACTGATTGATTGGTTTTCCTATTTAACAAGCTTTGTAGAAACATACATTCTAATTCGAACGGTCGTAAAAAAACGTCGTCGTTTTTATTTGCAAGATTGATTGCGATTTATTTGTTCAAAATTTTGTAACACAATCGTAGTAAAAGATACCTTCAATAAAACGAGGATTCTATTTTAATACATACTTTGTGTGTGAAAATGGAAATATTCTCTCTACATTTTTCTCTCTTTTTATCCAAAGTATAGTAGTATTAGTAAACAAATCTCAACATATTTATCTTTCGGCTAAAAAAAAGAGAAAGAAATACACCCTCCATAGCAATATTATATCAAACGAGATATAAACTTTATCTTTTTTCGACACATTGAAATGTTTTTTGAAATATTGTATGTTAATATTAAAATATAAACCCAAAAAATCAGTAGTGCTGCTTTGCTTCAAGAGGTGAAGAAAGAATCTAAATAATAATAATAATAATAATAAAATTGAATTAATTGGCATTTGGCAATCTGCCTAACTGCACAACCGTCGGCTCAAATGGGAATCTGTAGTGGTCAAACCGCTTTTCCGTCTGTTTTAACGGCCGTCGTTTTGATGGCCCATCGTTTTCGCTGCCGGCGTCAGACGGCGCTGCAATCCCGCCTTTTTTTCGCGGACGCCAACTTTCCCTCTTAAATGGAGCTTATAATTTCACGAGCCCAATTATTTTGCTGCCAATTGGAAGTTTGGAACCCGATAAGGCCCATCGGGCCCCATCTTGGCCTACTTTATTAATATCTCTTGCTCAGATTTTTTTATTAAAATTTTTATTTATTTGAAAAAGAATGCAGGTCTATGATTAAATATCTACTATTAATAAATATGTAAATACCTTGAGTTTATCTAGACTTTAGTAAGCGACATCGTGATATAAAGCTCATAATTTGAACGATAGTGGAGGGTATCTTAACAGAAACTCAATATACATGTCCGATTCTAAATACTTTTGTCATAATCATATAGTATTTTTATTCAATCGAGTCTGCTATGATAATATTATCGAATAAAAAGCTGGATCTATTGTTTTCATTTATCTTTGGCAGATGATAAAAAGGAAAAGAGGTAAAAAAGAAAAAGCACAAGTTCAACTTGTACGGGTGCAAGGCCACTCAATATAACGACCAATTAAAATCAAATCAAATCAAATCATATGATATTATTAATCTTGCTTCTTAATTCAGCAAATTCTAATGCTAATCAAAGCCCAAATTTTGGCGCCGAAAGATAACGGGGGTTTATTATTCCTTCCACCAACGTCATTTTCCCTCCATTTATTACACACTAATGATAAAAACCCTTACTTTCCTTTTGCCTATTGCTTAATTATGCGGCTTACGATAGCGTTTCAACGGCCAGAATTCGTCTAAGGTTTCGCTCCAAAGATCCTGGCCTTGAATCCAAACGGGACCCCCGTTGATCGGGTGGACCTTGCGATCCGATGTGGCTTCATTTAATTCCTTATGTAGGGGATAAAGTCACTGTGGTTTTTATGGGTGCTAAGCTCACACTTTCGTTCATTATCAACGGGACGAAGACGATACTATGTTAATGCTTTATTATCTACCGCTTACTTAGACAGCCTGAATACAGCTTCGGATGTAAAATTTGGTGTGTGAGAGGCTTTGTTTAGAAAGTCAGTACCTGCTGCTTTAGTATGTCTGCACTTTGCATATACTATAATGTAAACTCTGACTACATGTATATAGATTGAGGGGGAAATAACTTCAAATTTTGAACGTTCGATCTACAAATTTTTTAATAATTTATTATTGCTAATCAATTATCTAATAAATATTCAGGTTAGTTGATGACATCCACCTATCTTTATTTTTAAGCCATTTTTTAATTGATATAATTAAACTTTTTCTTGATTGATATTTTCTGCTTTGTTTCTGTAGATCTTGATTTATGAGATTTAATTTCCTTTTTCCTCCTAAGATCCAGATTTGAAATTTCTTTCCACAGTTGAGAGAAGTGTCCCACAAATTATATGATTAGATACCACTAGGCAAGGCATGCTACTATACACTACATTAAAAGATATATTACCTCCTCCGTCTCATTCGTATATGGACAAAATTTTGATTCATTAAAAATCCGTTCACACTACTTTATCCATCACAATTACTCTCGTTTAAATTATCATGTCAGAAAAAAGTTATTCTCATACGAGTGAGACGGAGGGAGTTACTACTGTGCTCTCTATCATGAGAGAACTTGTTCTCTTGCTTGTGTGATGTGATTATCCAACTCCTCTCTACCTAAATTTATCATTTTGTAGGGACCATGCCTTCACATGCCAAAGGGTTTAGTTTAATTTCAAGAAACTAAGCCTGATTAATATAAATCATTAACCTTAATTAACCATTAATTAATCCCATGCTAATGGTTGAGTATGATTGTACTTGCCTTTTGCCTTTTTAAACCCTAAACAAAGATTCTTCCTTGATCACTACAGAATTTCCAGAAAAAAATAAGTAAAAATTTAAATCAAGAAATGGATCAACTGGGGCACCATAGATTTGCAACTAGTTATTAAATTAAACATTTTCATACATTGTATGTATATATTTTTTAATGAGGGATAAATGATTGGTGAATATTCGAGCTAATTCATTGCATGTATTGTTGTTGGCCGACTTTCACTAGGGCAAAAGATTCCAATTCATTGACTTATAATTAGCTGTCACAATTAACTGAGGAATATGAGATTCAATGTTATTAGCCATTTTTAGTTAATTATTTTTGGAAATTAGTCAATCACCATCTACACTACTACGTGCGATGAAAAATTCAATGAACCCTAGCAATTATTGCAAAAACATGCAACTTCATGCACCACCAGCAACAACCAGTTTCGTTATAAAATGTCTTATAAGAGAGAATGATCGTCCAATCTAACTAACTGAATTAATGTCGTCTCACATCTTCATGTTTCAGTAGTTGAAACAATTGGTGCGTGATCGACGTAGGGTTAAAAACGGAATCGGTGGTTGTACCTGCCATATGCTGGCTGTGTATGTCACATAGTCCACAGCACGTTAGCTCTACAAACAAAATTCAATTATTTAATTGACGATTTTAATGTGTTAGACTTAGATAAACATGTAGCTAGGTTAGATGTTTTAAGGTAATGGGACAAAGCAAGAAATGCACGTGCATTGTACTAGATCTAGATCTGTGCATGTTTGAATAGAAGTTTGTATCTATTGCTATTAGCGGTTTAAATTTCAATCCGGTGAATTTGTATGTATTGTGACAAGACAGAGATAAAATGAGAAGCATATAATTTGTTTTGTGGTTAGTTATATTTAGCATAGAATGCAATGAATTTGGTTATTGTATTTGGATCACCGCTATTTGATTCTCTCTGGTAATGAAGCTAAGGGGAAAAGGGGGGGTGTGAAGAAAAATAGTAAAGGATTGAGCTTTACGCTTTATACCACGTATATTTATCGGCTTTTTGCTTGATATGATCCACCGATTTCGTTATTTAATAGCGGATCTTGCAGGAGAAAAGGGAATGGAGAAGGTGATCGACTGATGTGGAGAGAGAGAGAGAGAGAGAGAGGTGGTCTTTATGTTGTTGTTTGTTGTGGGCCAGCTTGCTCGCTTACGGCCCATAGAAAGTGGTTTGGGCAAGAATTGTAAGGCCCATTAATCTCTTACTGGACTGCTGTTGAAGCCCATATAGATTGGGCTACACACTAAACCCAGAACAATTTCGATCCAATCGAATAAAAGCCTAAAACATGGATAATTTACATACTGTGACTGTGAAGGATATAATTATTAGTTTAAGAATTATTTGATTTTATTTTTTTTTCTTTTTTGAGAAGAAGAATTCTTTGAATATTACAATACAATAGATCAAATTTTAATCAAATTGTTTGGGAATTAAACGAAATAAACAGAATATAAACATTTGATAATAGTTCGAAAGTATTTATCCGTTGCGCGCCATGTGTAGGAGCTAGGAAGGAGCTGGAAAATATTTTTTTCGGATCCGGATTAGGCCTAATCCAATAACTCTACACAAAACCAAAAAAACCAGAGCTCATGATCTTCATCTTCTTCATCTTCACTGTAAAACAAAAGTAAAACAAAAGGAAAGGAAACGAAAGAATGGCGAAGGATAAGAAGATCGGCGTGGCCATCGATTTCTCAAAGAGCAGCAAATCGGCGCTGCGGTGGTCGATCGATCATTTGGCCGATAAAGGAGACACGTTTTACATCCTCCACGTCAAGCCTTACTCCCCCGACGACTCTCAGAGCGAGCTCTGGGCGCAATCCGGTTCTCGTACGTCAATTTTTCTCCCTTCATTTTCAAATTTACGATCGGAGATTTCTCGATCCGTCAATTTTGATTTTGATTCTGAATAAAAACGGCGATCCGCAGCCCTGATGCCGCTGGCCGAATTCCGGCAACCGGAGAGGATGAAGAAGTATAACGTCACCATTGATATAGAAGTTCTCGACATGCTCGACACCGCCGTCCGCCAAAAAGAGGTTCCGTTTCTCGTACAATGTTGTTGCCTCTTTTCTTTTCTTTTGTTTCAAAAAATAAGAATAAAAATAAAATCAAATGAAATAGATAAATGTGGTGGTGAAGCTGTTATGGGGAGATGCAAGAGAGAAGCTTTGCGAGGCTAGCGATGATCTGAAGCTGGATTCTCTGGTTATGGGAAGCAGGGGCCTCTCTCTCCTCCAGAGGTAATTTCATCTTCTTTTATGTACTACTAATATTTTAAATTAATTAAAGTATAATAATATGATATGATGGTGGAATTGTAGGATAATTGTGGGGAGCGTGAGCAACTACGTGATGGCGAATGCAAAGTGTGCAGTTACCATAGTTAAGAATATATAGATTACTCCACTCCTCGGACTTGACAATAAATGTCATTTTACTTATGTTAGGAAACTTTTTATTTTACCATACGAATTGTTTTTATGTTTTAGTTGTAATACTTTCTTTTTTTAAATCATAGTTTTATAAACATAATATCATCATCTTCGTGTGGGCTTGAATGGGCCGAACTGAAAATATTACGAAACTAAACTAAGTGGGCCTAGGATTGGGCCTAGTTTACAATAAAGTTGAATTGAAACTAAACTACGTGGGCCTTTTATGTAGTTGGGCCTAATTTATGATAAAGTTTAAACTCCTCCAAATTCCATCATGTATAAAAATTGATGAAATGAGCACTAAATTTGCACTCATACTTGTCAATAATTACGAAGCAGTACAGTATAAACTAAGTAACTGAAACTATGAATCCCAAGAAGGTGTTAGTTGTTGGAAAGTAAGTTGTTGGTTTAATCTTATATTTTCCCTTTCCTTTTTTCTGTTAGAACAACCACCACTATAACATTAGCACTAACCTTACAAAGAAAGTTACAAAAATAGAGACAAATACTCCTCACTTCAAATATTACAAAATCTTGATTCCTCACCAAATTACAATCAATTTGCATGGCCCAATTAGCATTATACTACCACAAAATTCACCTTTAAGCATGCTTACATTATTACTATCATTATTTTAACCCTGTATTACTAAACTCTCTTCGATCTTTTCAAGTCGAGTCGTTTCTTTCTGGTAAATTTTCGACATTTTTCAGTCGTTCAGGCGTACTATTTCGGGGGGCAAGCAACCACCAAAGTCAGTTCATACCCAGAATCTACAGAATCCACCAAACACTTTACTGTCAAATATTGATTTTTTGATAAATGCAGAAAAAAGAAATTAAAATGTGTCATCTTCTTCAAGAGTGTAGCCGCTCATGATGAACTATAACTGTCAGCAAACATGAATTTTGTCACCTAGTAATCCTCACATTTGTCTTTCCCTCCAATTTCATGTGATGATGATGCCTTCTTCCCTTCTACCCAATCTTCATGCAACCAAATTACACACTCCAATAATAATAAAAACTAATAATTCCTTCTAAAAAAAGATAAGACAAGACAAAAAAAACTAAAAAATACATGTGAAGTTAGGATGTTTCTATGCGAAAATATCAAGAATCTGAACAAATCGGATAAGTCAGCGCAAGGGGGGAGAGAGAGAGAGAGAGAGTTAAAGGGTGGAAGAAAGTCGAAATCTTTTTTTACATTATTGGATCGATTGGAAATTACCTTTCTTCTTGTTTTTCTTTTTCTGGGTGTAAATTGTGAATGTAATGATTGTGAGAGAGCCCTTGTTGAAGCAAAGCGTAACAAAGAAACTGTGGAAAGCGCCTAGTTTAAGCGAAAAAAGGCAGCGTTTAGGAGCCTCACTCCCCTCTTTACTGTCTCCTCGCGAACGCCATTGCTTATCATAGATAACCCTCTCTCTCTCTAGAAAAAAATCATTCTCCCTCCTCAGTGGTGCTTCCGCAGCCATAATCATCGCTCTAGACTCCCCCTTTTTTCTTTTATAAACTTTTCCCACTTCACAAAATGAGTAGAATCGAAGCTGCCACCTTATGGATAGAGGCGCCTCCGACAAGGATGGAGTCGGACCGAGTTTGAAGGAGGCCGGAATTTCAAGAAACCAGAGCCCCTCTTCGTCGTTGTCGTTTTGGGTGACGAAATCTGTGAAATTCTTGAAGAATAAAGCTAGGGTGCCCAGTAGAAGTTCGAGCAGAAGGTATAATTTTGATGGGATGGTGGTGAACAACTCTGTCTACTGTGATTCGCCGGAGTGTGTCGAGGAGAGAATGGAGGCGCCGGCGAACGGAAGCGAGGTGAGAGAAAATGAGGAACATGGGGTGGAGTGTAAGAGCGAGAAGTGTGGAGAATTGAACGAAGAAGAAAGCGGCGCGAGCAGTTCGAGTTCCGATTACTTGGCCTCTGAGGCTAATCTGTGCGACGAGAATTGCAGCTCTCAAGACTCGTCGTCGCCGCCGCTGGATTGGGAAATGCAGAAGGACAATTTGCCGAATTGCGGCGGCTCCGAGGTATCGGAAGAAGTTGAGAAGCCCAGTTCCGACGACAGGAAACTAACCAAACAAGGCACTTGTATCTCAGGTTCTGATTTTTTTTGGTTTTTTTACTGTCTTTTCCTTCAATAAAGAAGTAATGTAGTAACATTTCATCTCTCTCTCTCTCTCTCTCTCTCTATGTAGAGAATGAGATGATGAAGGAAAGATTTGCAAAACTGCTGCTTGGGGAAGACATGTCTGGTTGTGGCAATGGGGTTTGCACTGCTCTGGCTATATCAAACGCTATCACCAATCTTTGTGGTATGATTTCTCTATGTTTATAGTACTATTAAGGTTGTTGTCTGAACTAATATGTTATAGTACTAAGGTTGTTTTTGATGGTTCGATGCTCGTTTAGCTACACTCTTTGGTCAAATATGGAGATTAGAACCTCTGCAGCTCGAAAAGAAACTAATGTGGCGAAGAGAGATGGATTGGATTCTGTGTGTTAGTGATCACATTGTGGAATTAGTGCCTTCTTGGCAAACATTCCCAGATGGAAGCAAACTTGAGGTGACTCCGTTTGATCGTACTCTAGTTCTCGACCCGGGCTAGATCTGTACGTTAACCTTGCTTCATTCGTTCGTTCAGGTCATGACTTCAAGGCCCCGGCTAGATCTGTATGTTAACCTCCCTGCATTGCGCAAGTTGGACAACATGCTACTCGTGAGAGACTTGAACCTTCGTTGTAGGCTGGTTTTTGTTGCTCTGATGTAATGATTCTGATGTTCAGTGTGTTTTTGTAGGAAATATTGGAGAACTTTGATCAGGGGTCGGATTTCTGGTATGTTGAACAAGGGATATTAGCCCCGGAAGCAGATGGAACCACGTCCTTCCGGAAGCCACTCCCTAATCAAGAAAACAAATGGTGGCTTCCGGTTCCTCGGGTCCCTCCCGGAGGCCTCAAGGAAGATACTAGAAGGATGCTGCAGCACAGGCGGGACTCCACGAACCAGATACATAAAGCTGCTATGGCTATCAACAATGCTGCATTGTCTGAAATGGATATACCTGATTCGTACCTCGAATCTCTCCCAAAGGTGAGGATCAATGGCTCTTTACACTTTAATGTGACAAAAATGAGTCCCTTTTGTTGAGTATGGTCTGTTCTCTGTTTGCAGAATGGAAAGGCAAGCTTAGGGGATTCGATCCATAGGTACATAAACAGTGATCAGTTTTCGCCCGAGTGTTTGCTGGACTGCCTCGATCTGTCATCTGAGCATCATGCTTTAGAGGTTGCCAATAGGCTCGAGGCAACCATACACGTGTGGCGTAGAAAAATGGTCTCAAACTCAAACTCAAACTCGAAGAGTCTACACAGCACGCACCGATCAAATTCAAGATCTTCGTGGGAAATGGTGAAGGATTTCGTGAGTGATGCAGATAGGCGCGAGGTTCTTGCTGGGAAGGCCGAGAGCCTTCTCCTCTGCTTGAAACTCCGGTTTCCCGGTCTACCTCAGACCACCTTAGACATGTGCAAGATCCAATGCAATAAGGTGAGTTACAAGGTTTCACTAATTCATTTTCATTCGACTTTTACTAATGCTAATGGTAATGGAATCAATGTTGTTGTGATCTAGGACGTGGGGAAGTCCATACTAGAGAGCTACTCGAGGGTTCTCGAGAGCCTTGCATTCAATATCGTGGCACGTATAGACGATCTACTCTATGTGGATGACTTGTCCAAGCATTCAGATCAGCTCATCTCAATCTCCAAAGTCGGTGTGATCTCTCACACGAAGGTCGGATACAAGTCGAGCTTTGCATCTCCGAAACTGTCGGCTTCGCCCCTGATAAAGGGAGAGAGAAAGCCATACACAGAGGCCAGCAAGCTCCCACTTGGTGGATTTGGAGTAAAGAAGATCCTAACAGAATACCTGAGCATGGATGGGAAAGGAAAGGGCATGGAGAGATCAAATTCGTTCTCGAGCACCACACGAGAAATATCTTCGTCTCCGTCCCTCGAATCTTTCTGAGCTCTGATCCAAGACTCAGATGAAGATGGCTGATCTGCTATAGTTTCTTGTATGCTTGCTCTTGACGGAGTTCACATTCATTTTTTTCATGTAAATGCACAGAGAGAGAGAGAGAGAGAGAGAGAGAGAGAGAGAGAGTAGCTCTTGAAGTTGGTGAGAGGTGTAATGTATTTAATTTGTTATTGTATCACATATTTCCACTAGCTAAGAACTTCGTTTTATGCTCAATAAAAATACACTTACATAGTTATATATACTTCACATACTTAGCATGATTCCTTATACGTACGCATTAAAATTAGGCAAAAAAAACAATTACATCTTGGTTTTGTAACATGAAGTCGTTGTAGTATAGTGGTAAGTATTCCCGCCTGTCACGCGGGTGACCCGGGTTCGATCCCCGGCAACGGCGTCGTTTTTATTTATACCTTTTGTTCTTTCGAGATCTCTCTCACCTTTTGATCATTTTGCTCTGCATCTCTCTCTCTCTCTCTCTCTCATAGACACCTGAATCTCCCGCTTTTGCGCTCAGTTGGGTGGTTGGGTCACACATCTTTTACAGTCGACATATTTCTCAGCTAAAAACTACGCCACTCGCCACTAACTCAATGGATTAAACAAAAGCACCACTCCACCATTTCAAAACCTTAATCATTTCACTCCTGCCACCTTAGTGTTTCTCACTTTCCCCCCTTTCACACTACTCAACAACCTCCTCTATATAAATCCCCATTCCCCCATTGCAATCTCACACCAACAACAAAAATGGCCGCCACTCTCCTCTTCAAGCTCGCTTGCCTCGTCGCCTTGCTAGCAGCAGCAGGGCCCGCGGTCCACGGAGCCGGCAGCGCGTGCGGCAAGCTCTCGCCGGACAAGGTGGCGGTGCAGCTCGCCCCGTGCGCTCTCGCTTCACGCGATCCCAAGGTTGCCGTCTCCAGCAACTGCTGCATCCGAGTGAAGAGGATCGGGAGCAATCCTAAATGCCTATGCGCCGTCCTGCTTTCGGCCACGGCTAAGGCTGCCGGAGTCAAGCCGGCGGTGGCCATCACCATCCCCAAACGCTGCCGTCACGCCAATCGCCCCATCGGCTTCAAGTGCGGACGTGAGTGACTCGAATTTATATGTTTTTAAGTTGGATATACGGCCATTTGACGATTTTTTTGTTTTCGGTTTTGCAGCTTACACGTTGCCTTGAAGGGGATTGATTCAGAGCCTTGGATTAAAACCGAGAGTATAGAATAATTGCTTGTACATGACATTTGTATAAGCCAAGCTCTGTATCGGATTGCTATGTAAAATCAACGAGCTCTTAACTTGTTTAATAATACAGTAGTAATATCTATTTCATCATGTTCCATTTCAATTTGCCACGTGCACATGTTCTTCCTAAACACAAAAAACGACACCGCTTTGTACTAAGGATTCGAGTTATCCAAGTTCCTATTCCTCAGTAGCTATGAAGGAATATTGAAGAAACAGAGATTCTTTATCCTAACTAAGACCCTTCCGACAAATTCGATTGATTCCGACACAAAAGACACTGACAGAAACACTCTCCATTTTCTCTCTCTAGAATCTCTCAAAAGGAAAAGCAAGAATGTAAGGGAAGGTGAGAATTAATTATAGTAATAAGCTAGTAGTGTATTATGATAATTCTCCATATCCTTTACAAGGAGGAGGAGAAAGAAAGGGGAACAAGGATTTTACTAGCTACAGTTACATTATATTGCAAGGCCAGGAGGGCTGGATTTTTATGTAAGAACTACTAGTATAATAGCTAAATACTTTCTTCATTACAAGGAGCAAGATATACTCCCACAGCCACTACCTGCTGCACTACATATATATATATATAGATATCGATATGGATATATGCCTGCAACGAACACGAAAACGAATGAGAATCGTCGTCAATTCACAAAAGGATGCACTTTCAAGAATGGATTTTTAGTAAGTGTAAGTACCTAGTTAAGTAGTACTATTATGTAAGTTCACATGCCAGTTTAGGTGCTAATAGTAGAGGGATCCTGCAAAATGAGATACAGATTTCATCAATTGTTCAAGAAATATTAAGAGCTAAAGGAAACATATATAGATTCTCATACGTACCCCGCCACCAGTTCCCTCTCGAAGCACCGTTGTCAGAGTCATCTTCTTCTACATCTTTGTTGAACTGATCACAGAAAAAAGTTATCAACTTCATCATCACATCCGAGACTATGTAAAAGGCAAAGATACAAAACGAACAGCGCAATAGTAACAGTACTAATTGGTAGAGAGGGCGGGTTCGATTACTAACAGTAGGCCCCGGATTCTGAGTAGTCGCGGGCGGGGAGTATACATCTCGACCACCGTAGTATATGGAGGAGCTGTAATGGAAAGGCTCATGCACATTTTCCCCATGATAGTATGAGCTGTTTTCCTTGCTTCCCACGCTCTTGTTTTGCCATTCCTCACCCTTTCTATCTGCATTCAAAACTCACATAAGTGAACTTCTACCTAAAACTATAAACCTTTCAACCTCTTCATTCGTAAATTGAATATACGATATACGTGAGATATAAAATAAGTGTAAATTTTGAATCTTTACATAATTTACAAGTGATGGGGATACCTATAACGCCATTCTTTGCAGTCCAAGATGGATTCTCAGAGGTAATCTTCTTCTCAGTTTCAGAATATTGGTATGAGCCCCTTTGAACAGCCTACGATATAACAAAATTTCAGGTCCCATTTAGTGGAATTTATTCTAAAGTGGACAAATTTTGAGCTTTTTTGATAGTCTAATCTTTCCAAAATTCGAATCAAACACTCCAAGAAATGCATCATAATTGAAAATTTGACCAAAAAAAGTTAGCTTTTTTTGTGTTGGTCTAAAAAAGAGATTAAAGAAATCCATGAATAAAGACTCCACCTTTTACTTCTATTTTGGTACTAATAATAAGGGCAAAATTCACATGCAACGAAACAACACAAAATCGAGTCTTTACTCTAAACAGAGTAGAAATGCAGAGGCCCATTATCTAACAAGGCAAGAAGAAGAAGAAGAAAACAGTAAGAAAAAGAGGAAAAGATGTAATCTTTATTGAAATTAATAACCTTTGGAGGCGGCGGAAACATTGAGCTGAAAATCCCAGTGGACGAGGCAGCTGGAGAGGAATCCTTTGCCCCAAAAAGATCAGAAGCAAATGAAGATCCCGATTGCTTTCCTCCTTCCATTCTCTCTCTCTCTCTCTCTCTAGAAATTTGGTTATGCGAATGAGATTCTGTGGTAAACGAGAAAAAAACCCCAGTATTAAATACAGCACCCACCGTCAACAAAACGTAACCGCCGAGAATCTTTTCCCACAAACAAACAGAGACCAGAAGAGAGTAGCGAAATCCAACAAGATTTATATAACTAGTAGTTTTTAATAAAATTGAAAAATGGGGAAAAAAGAAGAAAAAAACAGAGCAAGGCACGTGAATGATCTCTACTCTATATGTATTTATTTATACAATGAATTCTGGGAATAAATAAATAAATCCGATTAAAATAATAGAGGGAGTATGGCCGTAATCCAGATTATTTGTATATACTCTGTATCTCTTCATCGCCGACGATCTCTCCTCTCTCTCTCTCTCTCTAACTCTTCTGTAATTAATTAAATAGTAGTAATTTATTCCGATTTCGGTTAATTAAAATTTCCATCTTTTTTTTTTGTTTTAGTTTTTTCAGTTTCGGTTACTCGGCGGTATAACAGGATCTCGACACGTGGCGGAGACATTGTATTATGTGGGTCCCTTTCCCCAACTCCCAACCTCTCACTGCCACGAATACTTCACTGGATAATAACGATCTTTTTTTAATACTCGTATCTTTTTTCTTTTTTCAGTTTTTATTTATTGATTTTAACTTCTCTCATCGTACTGTCGCTCTCTTTCAAACATCATCTCTGACACTCTTTTTTCGGATTCTCACCATTTTATTTATTTTTATTTAACTAGTACTCGCCCACGCGCGATGCGCGACACCGTGAGTTATAAATATTTAATAAGAGCAGCGAACCGGAACGTAAACATACACACACTAAGAGTAGACAAATATAATGTTAGTGCACTACAACAACACAATATGTTATACATTTCGGAACACTTCCTTATATACAACATTTGTCGTCTCGCCTGATACGTCAACGTGAGTTACTAAATAAAAAAAAACTAAACCCACAAAAAAAAAATTGAATCCTAAAAAAAAAAACGAACCCTAAAAAAAGAGACTATTTTGCAAATGTGAATAATAAAAAAAAAAAAAAAAACCCCTTAAAATCATGTCTTGATTAAGTTATTTAGCCGATATCTTGTTGTTTTAGACCACTAAGTTAAATAAAAATTACAGAAAAGAAAACCGGAATAAATAGGAGAGAATTTAACACGTGGCATCAAAGAAAATAAAAGTAAATTATAAATATTTGTTAAAATACAAAATTACAATTGTTTGAAATACAAAATCAAAATATCAAATACTCTCTCCGTCCCACTTCACTTGTCCTCAATACTATTTTCGTCCGTCCCACTTCACTTGTCCTCTTTCCTTAAATGGAAAGAATTAACCCTTATTTTTTGATGTGGACCCCTTACTTTTTCAATTTAACACTACACATAAAATCTTGTGCCGAAAAGAAAGAGGACAAGTAAAGTGGGACGGAAGGAGTAATAGAAAATGAGATGAGAATTTTTTATTTTATTTATTTTATTTTTTTTGTGATTCAAAGTATAACAATATTGGTGTCTATTTGTAGAGAATTGAAAATCATAATTTATGGTATAATTTTTAATTTTTTTAAATAAATATTTATCTACATTATTTTGAAAAATAAGATTTATTTTGATGTAATTATTTTCACCAATAAATATTTGCCAAGTGGCAAGGAGGAAAGAGAAGAGGGGAAAGAGAGAAGAGAAGATGACAGATGTTTTTTTTTTTTTTTTGTTCACACTGAATGCCTATTATATTTTGGTTTAGACCCCTGAAGTTATAAGTTATTGCAAAATTACCCCCAAAATTAATGCTAAATTAAATAACTGCTATTTTTGTAATCTTTATATATATATATATAGATTAGGTTTTGATTGAATCTAATATTCTATTAATTAATCATAATCTAACAAAGCTTTAGTTTTTTTTGATTAAATAATTTATGGTTTAAGATCCGAAGAAGAAGATAAAATTAGATAGTCACGCTATTATTTGGGTACAATGTGTAGTCGAAAGTGTAAGTTAAAATTAACAAACAAACCACCGAAAGGAAATAAAATCTTTTCAACTTTTCCACGGTTAATTGGTTGTGATTTGTTCATTCATACAAGGAATGCTAAAAATGGGAATAAATCATCTTATTGCTCGCCAAGAAATATGGATCGCATGGCTTACAACACGAAATAAAGAATCCCGTGAACGATCGAATTTTTAACATATATCGGCGACGAAGGGGTCAAGGCGATGGCCTTATCTCTTTATCCTGTCGGATAATACAAACAGGGCTTGGTCTTCTTCAGTCTCTATCTATACATCTCTATTAGTATTGCCATCTACCCAGAAAAAAATAAAAAAATAGATAAATAAAATATAGTTTGATTTAATTAACGTGGGACACGTACATTAACGTTGTTATTGATTAATGTACTAGCTTAAACACGATATTATCCGACTGTTTTCTGTCATTAGTTTATTTTTGTGGATTATTTAGGAAAATAAAATTATACAGTATATAATTAAATACACACAACTGCTTCTCATAAATGTACATGCATGTATAGTACTAAAATAAAATCGAATTGGGAGAAATTGCATGTGCTTCCTTGTCGTTTTCAGGTACTATTGTGTTCCAAATTTAAGCCTAGTAAAAGTTAAATTATTTTTTGGAGCTACATTTTTTTTTTTAATTTTGTAAATTGTGTGCAAGGATGAGTTCTTGATTGGAACATAATACTGTAGTATTTTTTTCTCTAAGTTTATACTTACTTTAATTAATTACGAAACCTGCTAGCTGCAGTTTGATCTTTATTTTGTTTTCTTGTATCAAATTCCAAGTAGATATGTGATTTTAATTAACCTAGAGTTGAAAACAAACACGATTCTCCAACCATATTTAAGTGTTGATATATCTCTACAATCTTTTTTTTTGAATATTACATCAAAGTTTACAACTCCAACTCATATACATGAGAAATCTGACACCACACTCGATAGTGGGATTATATTACAATTTATAGCTCAATATCTACTCATGTATATCTACCCACACAAAGGTGTGACTCCTACACCACCAACTCATATACATGAGAAATCTGACACCACACTCGATAGTGGGATTATATTACAATTTATAGCTCAATATCTACTCATGTATATCTACCCACACAAAGGTGTGACTCCTACACCACCCAAGGGTGGGAAATCTACTCCACATACCACGTGGGTAGTGGGAATCGAACTCAGGACCTCCTAAAGAGGAGAGTCCTAAGTACCTCACCCTTGCCACCAGGCCAAGGGGTCATCGGCATATATCTCTACAATCTAAGTTTAATGCTTTGAAGCGATGACCAAATATAAGAATCTCAATCTCACATTATACTGATTCAATTTTAATATTTTATACTTTACATATTAAAAGAACGAGACTATTATTAAACGAAGCGGGAGAAGTAATATTGATAATAGCTAAAAGTGGGATTGGAGATAATCTTATCCCAAAGGAAAAGTAAGGTTGACTGAGGATGAGTGTCACTTATTACAAGAGACAAATTGTTTTTTTCTCACGAATAAAGATTTGGATAACATTTCGCCATATTAATCCTATTATTCCTAGAGCTTTGAATTTCATTGGTCAAAATTTCTTATTTGAAATTTCCCTTTTGTAGGGTAACACATCTTTAATTCGAATACGTTTAATATTTAATTATTATTACACATACACCGTATTGAATATGTATGTACATATATAGATGGTTTCGATTTCAAAAATACTCCAATTATAGCAATTTAATTGGAGGGGGCCCTAGTTTCTTCTCAGGTCGGCCAGCGGTGGTTAAGCTTAAGACGAGAGTTGTGGGCCCGGCCCAATAAAGAATAAACGGAGTTTGTTGGGTCGACCACTGAAGTTCGCCGCATGGTGGACACGTGTCTCGATAATGATCGGCCACATGTTATGTCTCTATTCATGGCCCACTTCCTAAGTAATCAAATTATGTAAGTATTTCGCATTTTTTTTACTCTAATTTAATTTGTTCTATAAGAAGATGTAACGTGTACAGCTCTTTTTCACAATTTTAATTTCTAATTACTGAAATATTATCATTATTGTTATTTTAAAGGAGATAAATAATAGTTTTCAATTTCCTTTTCACGGCGACTCGAATCTCCGATCAATTAATTTGAAGGTGAAGGGTCTTTTTGATTAGATTGTGGAAAACATAGTACTGTACAAATTTGAACGACGGGGAGGTTAATGTGTGTTTTAACTTACTCTAATTTAATCCTCTTTCTATGGAACATTATGATTTGATGCCATAATTAGGGAAGATTAATAAAATATCAAAAATCTAATCCCTATCCTAATCTGGTGGTGTGGGTCACGCGCCCATCTTCTGTGTGGGCAAAATTGTTTGCTTCCCATATCTTCTCTTCTACCATAAATGCACACCGACCTACTGTATTGTTGAATAATTATTAATTATAGGATATAGTACTCTCCGTCCCATTCTATTAGTCTCATTTGCTTTCGGTACATGGACTAAGTGAGTGGATAGCGAGTGGAGAATATGTGGTTGTAATTAATTCTGAGGAGAAAGAGTGAACTGTGGCCAAATATTCTTTGCCATTTTAGGAAATGAGACTAATAGGTGGGACAAACTAAAATGGCAAATGTGACTAATAGAATGGGACAGGGGAGAGAGTATTTAATAAAATAAAGAAAAAGAACTGGGTTCAATTTTTATTTGTACTTGGCCCATTGGGCCTAGATTGTAGCCCATAGTTTCATCGATTGGACTCTATAATAAACTAAATTCTAACTAGAGATTGGGTTGGGCCCGATAATCTCATTTAATGGGCCTAACAATTTGTTATTTTAAGCCCAGATTTAGAAATGCTTATAAATCGTTTGTAATTATTATGAATAATAAACGATTAGGAAATTTAAAAAGTTGCAGACGGAGGACTCGAACTCGTCTCCTTACCGCTAGGCTAATAAACGTACTCTGGTTTGTCAATATTTGTAAATAAAGAAGGCTCTCCCTTTAGGCCGAATCGTCGAATCAGCAAATATATACATTGATTTATGAAGTATATGTACATTACAAAAATATTTAGAGATCCATCCAAGTTTCTGAAGAAATTCGACGAATAGAAGAGTATATACATCGGAAGACTAGTGTAATTTCCAAGGAAGGCAGTGTAATTTGGAGCAGGATCCTTCCCACGAAGATTCTTCTTTACCAGAATCACAACACTTGCATACCATTCCTAGTGCTGCAAATGTTTTGCCGAGGCCAGCTGCTGTTCATCATCATCATTATCATCATTAGCATCTAGAGAGAGAGAGAGAGAGAGAAGATGGGAAGGGAAAAGAGCTTACTTTGTTGATGTTGGAAGGGAATTGGGCGAGCTGCTTCACCTCTGGAGGATTCTTGAATTGACAAACATGTTACAAGCAGCAAAAGCAATGATAAATCCCTCGTTGCCTTAAACATTCCCATATAAATTTTGATTGATAATCTGTATTATTGGTACTCTTATTTCTTTAATACTTAAGAAACTTGGGGAGAAGTTGCAGTAGCAGGAGAAGGGCTAATTATAAAGCAGGTTAGTTTGTCTACGTCTCTCTCTCTCTCTCCTACCTCATTGACTCTTCCATCATTGAGTTTCTAGAAAGCAGAACCTGGACAAAACTCAGCCTTGTTTGCCGCTAGCCTTATTAGAACCTTCTTGTTTATAATACTAATATTAAGGGACCACTTGTGTTTCAGAGAGTTATATAAATACTACCATTCGTATTTGTCAAACATTACAAGAATAGAAGCTTCTCATACTTAAAATCATTGATTATTCAAAATGTGCACACACAAGTATCTATAGTTGACGATTTCGCTAATGCAAATAAAGAAAGATTCATTGGGTGCACAATGTTAATTAAAACATTAACTAATTCGATCTCACACCAACTTTTTATTTTCTTTCTTTTTTATTAAAGTTCTAGAAAGTAGAAAGAGCAGTTCTGTTTTTCTGTATATTTATTACCTTCAGAGTAATACCGCGATATAAAAGAACACCTTCAAAAAGTAATTACAACATTGAGGAAACTAACATTAAAGGATAGGAGAAACAAAATTCCACTCATTTACACCAGTTTTATACGAGGAATATAAACACGAGATTCTGAGTATAGAAGAAATTATAGTGTATTTAGGTAGAGCAGAGCGGCATTTTCTCTCTCTGAGTACGAAAACTTGCTATTGTACTCTTATATAAAATCCGAGCCGTTGTGGAAGTGCTGCAAGTCTGGATGTAGTCCTCCTCCTGGCCTTGGTGGATTTCTGTACATATAATTGAAGAATGAGAGTATCAGAATTTGTATCACCACATTCATGGGATGAAGAATCCGGAAGTGTGGATTCAAATGCATGTAAGTTGTGTCATCATGCAACATATACATCAAGTTACACGAGAGCATTCACTCTTTTTACTTGTTCACCATAATTTGCCTTACAGACGAAGGTGTACTCGTGCAAATAGGTTAGGAGAATAAATAGCATGCAAATATAGTCAAGGTCAAGTTTAGCACAGATCAGCAAAGTTACCTGGCAAATCGACCAGGCTCAAAACCAGGTACATTAGGAGGCCCATAAGGATCAAAGCGGGCGCCCGGGGGTACACATCTGTTTTAGAATTGATAAAATGGTTTTAGAATTAAAAAAATGAGTTACAATCAGAGAGAGAGAGAAAAGGAGGGGGGGGGGGGGGGGGGGGTAACTCACGGTTGGCCTCCAGGAAAGCCAATGTTGCGACTTGGACCTCCAAAGAAAATTGGATCATCAGGACCTGCAAAAACAGATGGCAAGAAGTGTCGGACAACAAGAGATTAATGCGCTAGTTTAGAGTAGGCGTGCAAAAGACTCAAGAAACATACCCACTAATTCTCTTCCCCCATCTCTGAAACCACCACCCCTGTAAGAAGTTATCATGAAATTTGACTCATAAGTGAACGCACAACTAAACGGAATGCCTTATATACTACTATATAGCATCACAACAAACAAGTAATAGGCTAATAGCAAATGCAAACCTGGATGGGTACATTCCAGGATACATGTCGTCACCAACAAAAGGAGGTATCGGTGGAACAATATACCTGCATATTGAGAGGGAAAAAAGAAGGGAAACAAGTTAACACTCTCCCCCTTCTAAAGTATAATAAGCATCGTAGACAACCTCAAATTTTATTACTCGACAGTGCATTGAAAATGCGAAGTTATATTGCATTATCTGACATAGAGGGGGAGAGGTAGAAATATAATTATGTTTGATTTCAGTGGTTAGACAGAACACATTTTGTTGCTGTGAAGTACATAAATCGTAGCTTAATTGAAACAGGGCCTTCAGTTGTTAGAAATTCCAATATTTTAAATGCATTAGAGAAGAAGTGATCTACTTTAAACAAAACCAGAATCAAGTGTTATATCACCAAAAAATCATATTCAATAGAATGACAAAGCAAGTGGCTCAAGAACGTTACCCTGTATGCGAAGGGGCATATGGATCTTGCAAGTTATCAGGTCCTAACCCAATCCTATCTCTTTCTTCTCTTGAACTTGCCTCTGTATTCCCTCTATCATGGAGAAAGCATAATACTCATGTTAATATTCAGGACTAATAGCAACAAAAGGCACAAAAAATATACAAATACACCAACCACCTACACAGGAATTCAACTCCCTCATCGTTTAAAAATAATAACATACACCAGAATCAAGTAAAGAACGATGATCAACCAGTACAAATAAGCACCTCAATTTTTCAGTCGACGAGCTAGAAGCCGGAGCAGCATCCAGCTTGTTGAGAACTTCCTTGTTAACAGATTCCACCAGCTTTCCCAAATTCTTAAACTGTGAACCATAATTCGTCCCGCTATCCTCTTGAGCATACTCACCAGCACTATAAACACATATAATAGTTAGTCCAACACATCAACAATCCTTGTGAAAAAAGCAAACAAAATACTGAATCTCTTATACTACTTCAACTCACTTCAGTTCAAGATGAAGAGGCGAGCCTCCTTCCTTCAAAACATCAACCAGTAAGGTTTCATTCATCACAAGGCATTTAACAAGCACTTTCGTCGAACCTTTCTCCGGATTCGAATACACAAACGCATAATTATCTTCAACTTCTTTCCAATTATCCATCCCAACTTCATCTACGCAGCATAAAACAAATTCACATACAATATAAACATCGGAGAAAGCACCAATCCAAATCCAAAGCAGCAACTCAACAATACAATACTAAGTGCAATTCAGCGCCTCAATCGATCGGAAATGAAAAATTCAAAACCCTAATCGTAAAATTCCGACGAAATTACCTTTGGAGGATACGGAGAGAGCATCGTCGGCCAAAGCAGGAAGGCCAGTGGCGTGGAGGACGTACCCGGCGGCAACAAAGGCCGCGTGCACGGCGTACGCCGCCTTATCAAAGGCGGAGCGGAATTGAGGCCGCGCCGCCCTTATCACCGCCATAACTGACTGCTCCGTCGCCATAATCTCTCGGGTTTCGAGTACTGCTAGAACCTATCAGAAGCTTAATAGTCGGTTGCTTTCTTCTTCCTCAAGAGAACTCAAGCAGTAGAGAGAACTCCCCTTTCCTTTCCTTACACTAGTTCCTTCTTGAATAACCGAACCTCAAAACCATATATACTTTTTCTAATTTCTTGAATAAAATTTTGGGCCGGCCCAAATATATGGGCCCAATTAATTCATCACCCTCCTCCTTTTTATGGGCCCAAATAAGCATATATTTTGTCCAAATTCTCTAATGACCTGAAATCCCTTGATCTATGCATAAATTAAATAAGCATGTATTAAGTTGGACAATTAATTTAATAAAACAATCAAAGTGAAGCATCACCTTGTTCTAACCTCCCCAAGACTTTGAGACATTTGCGATCTTCGTTTTACACTTTTTACAATCAGTCGATAATAAAACTTTAACTCTGAAAGTCGAGCAAACGGTCCGAACCACCCGAAAATAATCATGAATATAATCTTGAATACATTATTAAAGTGTGTAAGAGATTCTTTACATGTTTTCAATAGTAAAAATCATTTTTTTTAAAATTCGTATGTAACTACATAATTTAGATGCACACTCCATAAATATAACAGAAAAAATGCTTTATACCATGAGTAAAAACACCATTAAACTAATTACTTTCCTACTCTGCGTTACTTACAAGTTACAAGCAATTAATCCCTCTTTCGCTCAAACTAAAATTAATCTACGACTAAAATAATAATCATCACCACATTTTTTTATTATTTTTTTTTCTAGTAGGATTTATTTATTTACGCTGGGAGAAGCAGAGCCGATCATCTTCCTCTCTTCCATGGATGACACCGACTCGTGAGTCGGAGAGCAAGGCTGTACGGGTCTTCTCCGGGTGGCGCGGATGTAGCAGAACACCGCCGTCAGAAACACGGCGCCCAGAATTCCGACGATGGTGCAGCCGCCGATAAACGACTTCTCCGACGACCCGTGGTGGTGGCGGTGGGGGCTAAGGTGGCTGCTCTCCGCCGCCGCGTCCTCCGCCAGCGCCCCGCCACTCTCCCCCACCCCCGGCGCCTCCGCCGCCGGACTCGGCGCATGCTTCCCCAGTTTCCGAGCACTAGTCGCTTCTGCAGCCGCAGCTGAGATCGAAAGAGCATGCGCCATAATCAAGCAGAAAACAATAAGCCTCGCCATTGACATCGTACACTAGAAAATAGAAATAGAGAGTGTTGAACTTAGTGTGTTTTTCTCTCTATGCATGGTCGTTTACATTTATAGAGAGAGAGAGGGAGAGAGAAGAAGGAAAGAGATGAGGACGTTCGTTTCTCTAAATTTTGGTTCGATGATTTATTAATAATTTAGGAATATAAATAAATAAATTCGGACAGAGGGGAGAGCGTGCGGTTTGAGGAAAAATTTCGTTATTGTGTGTACTATAATTATTTCTTTAGTCAAAATTATAAAAGTCAAATATGCAAACCGACAAGTGTACACGTGTAGTGCATGTAGATAGTATTAGTTGGAAAATTTTACAAATTCGCACAAACTCCGATTGAAACTCGAGCTCCACCGTCAAAAACAGCTGTATCTCCAGTTTAACGCCTCTATTTCGTGGATCCCAACTCAATTTTATACTCTGACCTCCGTCCTTTGATATTAGTATCACTCGGTTCGAATACAGTAAAGAAAACAGAGTTGATATGTGATTATAATAAATTCAAGGGTAATTCTATCCACAGCCCCCATTTTTCTCCCCACAGCCCCCATTTTAATTAATTAAAAAAAAATATTGGGAAATTACTTTTTTATCCCTGTAGATGGGAACTTTCAAAGCCTCCTTTTTTTTTTCCTCTCCCTCAACTTCAATGGACGCCATTCTCATAGCCACCGGATTCTCTCCCCCCCCTCTCTCTCTCCTCCCTTCTTTACTTTGTCGGCAGCCATCGACAACACAACCACCACCGTCACCAAGGCCATCGAATACACACGCAAAACTAATTCAAATTTCAAATTTTAAAATTTATGAATTTACAATTCATTAATTATCTCTGTTTTCTTCTTAAATCTCCAACTATGGACAATTCATTACCGTTGTCGTTCCGCAGCCGCTGTCAAATTCATTCAAGTATATCTTCAACAATTAAATTCTTACTTGAAAAGAGTTTAACTATCCCTCCACCGCCGTCAACGAACCCAACACATACGGTTCTTCTTGATTTAATTAAACCAAACCATTTTAGTGAAAAGAAGAATTGTTGATGTAATTGTTTGTTACCTGTGTGAGAAATCTGAAAGTAGAGAAAGAGATAGGAACGGGGGCTGTGAGTGTGGGACGAAAGAATTTGGAGGGTATTGTTGTACTTTTCTTATTAATTTTATTTTTTTAATTAATAGGGGGCTGTGTGGAGTAAAACGGGGGTTGTGTATAGAATTACCCTAAATTCAAATGAGAAAGGGTTTGTATTCGTTGTCGTTTTATAAAATGAGACTCATAAGTAAAAAAGACATGAACGACAAATATGATTGATAACGAGGTAAGAGGTAGTATTATAATAAAGTTCCCCTAAATTTAGGCACTATATTCATAATTTTTTTATGTAGGTTGATAAATTCTTCGGTAGACAAAATAATTGTAGGCATACTAAAATTATAAGGATTAGCTAGGTTGCATATATACGAGCAAAGAAAGGAGAAAGTGTTGATTGAACGCAAATATTGGTGCCAAATTGACATGTTACAATAAGTTGACTATTATTTGTTTGGAAGTGATAAGTTGACTAACTAATTAATCATTATTCATAAATTAACACTAATACGAAGCATCGTGCTATCTCATGATCTTAATTTTTCATTTTTCTTTACTACAATTTGTGGTCGATCGCGCTTTTTTATGCTCTCAAGCTGCTGGAATTATGCATTTAAATTCGAATAATGGGTGTGGACCGTACATTATAAATGTATTCATTATTTATAGACGAGTTAATTGCTCGAATATATAAGAGTCAGTTCACTTATTTTTTTAGAATAAAAACAATCAACTTGTTCTTGTAGATTGAGACAAAATTATACAACCCACTTCATTTCTTCGTAAATAATTTATTTTATTATTTTATAACTTACATATTTATATGAATGTACTACCTCCATCTCATTAGTTTAGCTACACAAGAGATTGGACCAAAAACCAAGACAAAAAAAATCAGGGAATTTAATTACAGCATTAGCAATAAATTAGGGAGAGCAGTTACTGTTCACTGTGCACTGTAGCGGGGTTACTGTTTATCATTTAACTGTTCATCGAATTAAAAAATATTAAAAAAAAAAAAGGTGCTTAATGCAATGAATCTCTCACAATGCTGCACACATGCAACATCGTGTAGAACGTCCCCGGAACTTCCTTCAACTCGACACAACGCTGCTTTGGCAGCTGCCTTCTCTGCCAGCTTCCGCTTCCTCTCCTCTGCCTGCTTACGCTTCAACATCTCCTCTGATCAAGTGATTGCGGTTATTGAAGAAGGGGGAGTTCTGCAAGACATAGAAGATGATCAATTTTAAGTGCATTTGTGCAGAATATCATCTGAAACAGCTATTGCTGCAAACTTATGATTTAAGCATCACACTGTTAAACCATCTTGCAAAAGTGCGACTCAATGTGCGTGTGTGTGTGTTATCAAACACTAACTCCAAGTTCTAAGGAGCAATTACAAGCATAATGTTAGTTCAGAGAGTTAATCATATGTACTCTCAAAAAATAAAAAGCCCGGATTAACAAACAAAACACACACACAAAACTCCACATCAATCCACAGCTCAAATCCACAACCGATCAAGCAACAACACCTAGAGTTCCACAAAACCCAACCGATCTAGTCTAACGCATTCGATCCATTCAAAATAGTGGCAAGTAAGCACAAAATCAAGTGAATTAAATAATAAGATTAAAGAACCCTCAAACTGAAATTTTATTCATTTCAAAGCACGAAAACGTGAAGCTAAAACCTTAACGGGAATACTAGAATTTTCAGCACTTTACAATATTACCATGATCACATAAGCTTAATACCCGGAGCATAATTCAATTCACAAGACGCATAAAACGAACTTGAAACGTATCTAAAGAGAAAGGAGTGAAATCGAACCTCCGTCGAGGCGCTAGGCCCCGACGGGAAGGAATGGAGCCGAGGCTCTGTCCGGGGCGGCAGAGGCAGCCCCGAATCTGGAACTTCTCCAGCGACGGCGGCATCTCCGGCCGAAGGTTCGCGGTGACGGTGGCATTCGTCCCGAGCCCTAATTCGAAGAAGAGAAACCGAGAGTTAGGGAGATAGATCAGAAAGTAAAAAGGGGGAGAGAGACTAACCTGGGACGGCCGCGGTGGCTACGAACTCCGGCGGACCACGTCTCGACGGCGGCGTTCCAGCCGGAGATTCGAGGCGGCCGTTTCCTCCACTTGCCAAAACCTTAAAATCAGAGAGAAAGATTGAGATGTCAGAGAGAGATCTCGAGAGAGGAGAGGATAGAGAGAAGAGGTATAAAGAGAAATCGAGGGAGAAGAGATCTGGGCGGACTGAGGCCGGCGGCTCTCGTCGCCGTTGACAGAGACAGCAGCGGCTCGTCGCAAAGAAGAGGGAGGCGGAGAGGAAGAAGAAGATTCGAGAGAATGAGAGAGAAGAGGGAGGCGGAGAGGTCGAGAGAATGGAGAAAATTGACACTGAGAGGGAGGAGAAGTGAGGGGTAGGGTTTTGACCCCTCACAAATTGGGCTGGGAGGATTTTTGGGCTGAAAAATTAGGGGCCCAATTAGGGTAATTAAGTGTAATTAGCCCCCTTATTATTCTTTGATGGGATGGCCCATTAACTCTAATTTTTTGCCAAAAACGGAAGTGTAGCTAATAGTTGAGACGGACCTAAAAGGAATGTGTAGCTAATTTAATGAGACGGAGGTAGTATTACTTAAGACGAGACGAAGGTATATCAACTTTCGAAATACCTAAAATATCGATAAAAGTGAAAAGGGAAAGCCCAGAATAGAATCCCAGTTTCAAACATACAAAAGATAACTCAAGCCCAGTAATGAAAAGAACAAGGATAGAAGCCCAATTTTTGAAAGAAAATCAAAGCCCAATTCACACCCAAGAACAGTTTATCCCAAAATTCTTCAGCTCATCATCGACACACACACGAACGCAGAATCCCCTCCACATTCTTCGCACTGCAATTTGCAGCGGTGCATAGACTACCATGTCGATCCTGCCCATGTCTCTCTCCGTTCCGGCGACGCCGCAGTCTCTCTCATCGGCAAAAGCCATCTCCGGCGGCTCGATGTGGGCCCAATCGCTGAGCCTCACCACCAAAAAGCTCTCGCACCTCTCCCTCAGAACGACGCCGATTCGGATGGGCGGTGGGCCCAGGACCTTCCCGGGAGGGGTGTCGAAGTGGCAGTGGAAAAGGATGCAGGCGAAGAAGGCGAAGCAGCTCCTCAAAGCCCGCTTGGCCCGAGAGCGCCAGATATACGAGATGAGGAAACGGGCCGAGCTCAAGGCCGCCGTCTCCGAGCTCGAACGCCCCTGGGAGGCCGTGGAGAAGCCGCCCGTTTTGTTCTCAGTCAGCGCCGATGAGCAGCTGAAGGTGCTGGCGGATAGGTTTCAGAAGCCGGGTGGGCTCGATTTGTGGACTGAGCGGGATGGCCCGGAGTTGTTCCGGCCCGATAACGCCTTGCCCTCTTCGAGATTCTTCCCGAAGGGGGTTGTCCATAGCATCAAGCCTTATCGGAGAACGGCGAGATTGGATGCGCCGCCGGAGGAAATCGAGGGTTCCGGTTTGGATGAAGATTCTGATTCTGGCTTCATTAGGGAGATTGTTGGGGAAACGGGTTTGGGAGGGAAGGGATACTCGAAGAATTCGAGAAACAGTGAAACTGGTACTAGTAGAGTAGGAAATGTACGAGGAATGGAGCTGAGAAGCTCGAATGGCGTGGTGAAAGATGGCAAAAATCGGAATTCTAAGGGGAAACTCAGGAATGGGAACAGGAAAATGTATAGGAGTGATGGTCCTGAAGGAATGGATTCTGGAAATGCAGGGAACTTCGATAGAGAGGATTCGAGGAACGGTTCTTCGAGAGAATTTAGGAGGAACATCAGTGCAAAGAAGGGTCAGAATGTGGATTCAGAAGTATTTGATATGAGTTTGCAGAATGATGGGAGCTATGGGATTGAATTTGGGGAGTTGAGGTAGATTGAAAATAAAAGATGTTGTGATTGAAGCATTAGGCAGAACGTACAGCTTAAAAGATCGGAAATCTCGGTGTTGATGCCATGATGGTTTGCTTTCTTGTTAGCTAGGGAAATGGAAGACGAAACTTAGGAGCACGGTCAGGTACCTATAACAATTTTCTTGCTCCCTTTAGTAGATATGCATATTGACTTTGATGCTATGAACTCTTAACTTTGATCTGTATATTTGAAGATGGTTATGGAGTATAATGTGTGCATAAGAAAGAATGTAGTGTTATAATATGCATCATTGTCTAGTGTTGTTCCATTTAGTGTGTCACTCTACTATTGGATTTGGGACTATATAGTCTACTTGATCAATTCTTGTTATTGGATTACCTGTGTTGAAGAAGGCTGATTTGAATATGTTTGAACCCGAAAATCTAGTGATGTTTAGCTGTTCTCATTATGGATTTTCCTAGTGGAAGAAGGTCAATTAAGTAGTAATTAGATACTTGGAAATCTTGATTCCCACTCCAAAGTTGTTTGAGCCTTGTGCATTATGATCATCTGAATCTTCTTACTGATGGTTTCATTGTCATGATGACGAAAGCAACTGGAAATTCATACGAGCACGAATTAGATGATAAAGATTAGAGACACTTCTACTTGAGTTTTGAATCCGTAAATGTCAAATTAGATGGTTGAACTGATATCCATGTCTTTTCATATGAACACATGTCTCAAATCTTTAATCAGAAGCTATTTGATACGACACTTATCCTTGATTGCTCGGAGGAAATATTTCTACCTACATTTTTTTGTTTGAGCAGTAAAAGAAACGTGTTGGTTCTTGTTGCTTATGCAACTGATAATAGTAAATATCCACTTAGCAAACATGCCGCGTTGAAATGAAGTATGAGATGGTAAAATTTTCTTCAGGTGCTCGATTATGCCATTCTGCTGCAGGTGTTGATGTATCGTATAACTGTGCTTTGACTAAGCTGAATACATGATTAAGAGTTCCTTACTTTTAATGATTGAATCAATATATTATTGTTGATTTCTCTATGTCGACTTCTTTTCCCAGCCATTGGCCTTGAATATCATGAATGCTCTAACAATGGTCAATACGCTCTCATGATTTCACGTTCTCTCTCTCCGTTTCTTGGTTGACTCACTATGTCAAAAACGGAAAGTAGGAGACGAAAATCTTGAGTCTTTGCTATGCCAATGGACATCTAGTATGCTGCCATTTCTGGTACCTTGTAGGGATGCCCCTGCACTTAAATCCTCTAGTATTATATTAGATTTCAACTCTAGAACCTTCAGCTTAATGGCCTCCCACTACTCTAATTGTTTATTTTGATGGAAAAATCGCAATTATCACCAGAATTAGTGGGTTACAGTTTAATGGATTAGAGCTGAGCATGATATCATCCCTTTCTGGAAAATAGCATGTGGAAATTATGCATGCTGAAAAGTGTTTTCCCAGTTTTTTTTTGCTACCTTTTTCCTCACAATAAGGCAGGCATGCATAAGTCAATGCAGAGAGAGAGAGAGAGAGAGAGAGAGAGAGAGATCCATGGTAATTTTCACCATTAGTGTTGATGTTCGTATTTTCTTTTTTTCGATTGCTGAATTGATATTATAGTTTTGTAATATATCATCCTTGCCTACTCGTTGATAACAAACTTATTTTAGTAGCGGGCCATTATCAATGAGATGGGCCATTATCAATGAGATGGAGGGAGTTCGTCTGAACCTAACTTGCAATGTTCAATTATTGGGCCGGCCTAAAAACCAACTACATATGCAAATGCGTGGAGACAATATTTGTGTGATTGGACATGGATAATCTAAATATATGTAAAATTTCATCTAAAGTTCATACTGCTTAAAGCCACCAGATCTTTGTATTTTTGTTCATCTCACATTTTAAATATCTAACACACAAAAATTCATGATTCATGCATGAATTATTGCTGTCAAAACCTTCATTTCCCCCTTTCTTCGGCTGCTAAAAGCTTCCACTTAATTTTGCTCCATCACAATAATTGCTGGAGCTAAGATAAATATAATCGTTTTCGTGTTAAAAGTCGATTTTTCTCGACTATTTCAAAACGAGAGTCGACATGCGATTATAATCATGTTTTTTATATGATGCATATTCTTTGAGAGAAAGAACATATTCTTTGTAGCTGTAAGCATGCATGAAAACGATGAAGGAGGCCAAGCAGAATATGTAATTTTCAAGGGACGGATTTTTTGCTCAATTCATGCAAATTAATGTTCCTTCACATCTCTTTTCTCATTTTGATTGATTTTAGATTAGCATCTGTTGCTTTCATACCCAGTTGTTAATGTGCAACTATCAAATCGTATACTACACTCTACACGCACACGCTTATCATTCCGGATTCTTTTAATTTTGATGCCGATTTATTAATTAGCTAAAATACTAGGATTAATATTTTATTTTCCATTTTTCAAATAGATAATTGAAATGTCTCTGTTACATATGTTTTTTCGGTTTTCAATTTTTGTAGTGGACACCCTACCAACTAGAACAAGATAAGAAATTTAAATACTAAAAAAATGAAAATGTTAAGATTAATGATGGTGATTATATTTCCACTAGCAAAATTAAATAATTCTATTTGAATTTCAACTTAAGTCAAATTTGAATGTGAACTTAAATCAAACGATAAGCCTATTAGTCTACTACTAAAATAAAAATAAATAAATTATTACGTATACTTGTATACGTGTCACCTTTCTCACCTCATGTAGATTAATTAGACTAAATCATTAGCATAAATAAAGAATTATCGCACGATGCGCACATTATCTTACCAAAAAAGGAATTATTATCATTAAAAATATAATTATCAATAATAACATTTGTCAAATAAAAAAAAATTAGGTGGTTGACAAACAATGGCTAGGTCGGAAATTAGTGGAAATTATATTATTATTATTAATTAATTATTACACATGGAATTAGAGATGGGTTTGAATGCAAAGAAGGTGGCAGCCGCACTAGATTCGATTGAGGCCGTTGAATCTTTTTCCTCAATCGGTTTGACTTGTTGGAAAATGACTGATTTGCCCCCACTCTCCTTGTGAACACGTGGACTAATACTTCACATTTTCACATTCTATAATACGTATTCATTTATGTAGTTTAATACGTATATATGAATATAATACTACCAGAAATAAAAAAATTACTAGTATTACCATTAATTTAAATTACGCAAATTTGGAGAATACCTACCAAAAATAGAAAATTTACAAGTATTACTATTAATTTAAATTACACAAATTTGGAGGATACCAAGGAATCTATCTATGGTCGGAAAAAATCTTGGAGAAATCTATTAAATTGACATATTGGATAAAGTTGCAAAATGCATGGAACTTTAACCAATTAAAGTGATAAATATCAACAACTTATACTGTTATTCGTAACAAAAATGTCACAAAAAAAGAAAAGTTGGGTAAAATTATCATATTAGCAAAAGCCCATACACAATTACAAGTTGTTAAAGTCAAGACCCAAAGTGAGCGAGTTCGTCAGATCCGAACCTATTACCAGAATCGGAACGAAAACTGCATTTGGTAATTTCGAGTCGGTCCGAATAATACTACTAATACTTGTCGGGTGACACCCCCAAGTAGATATTGCAATTTATATTACTATGCGGAAAACAAAGGTGAAAAACTATTCACATGCATAATAGATTAGATTGGCAAAGCATCACATCCTTGTAGGCATGGTTAGGGAATGGTTTATACAATAATTAGTTAAGAAAGTTTGCTTTATTCGTTTGTGTCGATCGATTGACAAAAAATTAAAAAGATAGATTCAAATTAGGGAATGCATACTGTGACTACTGTTAACAATAAGTGAGGGGAATCAAATCTTTTTATTTTTTATTCAATCACAATCATTCGTAAAAAAGAATGTCTTCTTTTACTAGAATTAATTAATTTATTTCTCTTGCAAAATTTGTACCTCCTTCCTCCAAAATTCAACGGCCGTAAGCTTGAGATTGAATACACGGTACGTATACGATTCCTCCCTATATAAGTCGAGCCACCCAAGTTGCTTACTCACCAGCAATCACAGTTACAATCTCTCAGAGAGAGAGAGTAGAGAGAGAGAGAGTGATCATAGTATTAACTTGTGGAGAACTAGCTAGTAGATAAAATGGAGGTGGAGAAAGGCAAAAGTGAAGAATCAACGCAGGTTGTGGAGGAGAAATGGGTATATGATTCTTCGGTTGATCACAAAGGAAGAGCTCCGCTCCGAGCTTCGACCGGTGCATGGAAGGCTTCGCTCTTCATCATAGGTAACTACATGTCCCGACTTACAAAAGTCAGTTGACTGTTTTTGTCTCGATTGAGATGAGTAACCTTTGTTTGCTGTTCATGTGCAGTGATCGAGTTCAGTGAGAGGCTGAGCTACTTCGGACTAGCAACAAGCTTGATTATATACCTCACCAAAGTTCTTCACTACGACATCAAAACAGCAGCCAAGAACGTCAACTACTGGGGCGGCGTCACCACGTTAATGCCCCTCGTCGGTGGATTTTTAGCTGATTCTTACCTCGGCCGATTCTCCACTGTTCTTGTCTCCTCCCTCATCTACCTCCTGGTACGCGCCGCCGCCGCCGCCATTACTGTTTCCTTCACTTTGCTAATCTCTGATCTTTCACATGTTTTAACTAACTAACTAACTGCAGGGGTTGCTTGTGCTGACAATGTCGCGGGTGGTCCCGGGCTTGAAGCCCTGTGGGGCTACGCCGTGCGCCGAGCCGAGGATGATTCATGAGGTCTTCTTCTTCCTCGCCATCTACATGGTCTCAGTCGGCACCGGCGGCCACAAGCCTTCCCTGGAGAGCTTCGGCGCCGACCAATTCGACGACAACCACCCCTCCGAGCGGCGGAGCAAGATGTCGTTTTTCAACTGGTGGAACTCCGGCCTCTGTTGCGGCCTCCTCCTCAGCGTCACCGTCGTCGTCTACATCCAGGACCACGTCAGCTGGGCTGCTGCTGACGTCATCCTCACCGGAGTCATGGCTTTCTCCCTCATAATATTCTGCGCCGGCCGCCCCTTCTACCGCTTCCGGCGCCCGACGGGGAGCCCTTTGATACCTTTGGTTCAGGTGGTCGCCGCCGCATTTGCGAAGCGGAAACTCCCCGCTCCGGCGCAGCCGGAGCAGCTGTACGAGGTGCCGAGGTCGGAGAAGGATCAGCGGCGGCTGCTCTTCCACACGGACAAGCTGAAGTTCCTCGACAAGGCCGCGATAATCGAGGCGGCGGCGCCTGACAAGCAGAGCCCGTGGCGGCTGGCGACGGTCACGCAGGTGGAGGAGATGAAGCTCATCATCAACATGATCCCGATATGGCTGACGACGCTGCCGTTCGGCATCTGCATCGCGCAGAGCTCCACCTTCTTCATCAAGCAGAGCACCACCCTCGACCGCCGCATCGGCGGCGGCAGCTTCGAGATCCCGCCGGCGTCAACCTACGGCCTGTCAGCAGTCGGGATGATCGCCGCCGTCGTCCTCTACGACAAAATCCTCGTCCCCTTCTTCCGGAAGACGACGGGGAACGAGAGGGGGATCAACATCCTCCCCAGAATCGGAATCGGCATGTGCTTCTCCGTCCTGACAATGGTGGTGGCGGCGATGGTGGAGCGAAAGCGTCTCCATCTCGTGGCGAAGAATCCATCGGAGGGGTCCTCCTCCATGAGCGTTTTCTGGCTGGCGCCGCAGTTTCTGATCATCGGCGCCGGAGACGGGTTCGCTCTCGTGGGGCTACAGGAGTACTTCTACGATCAGGTGCCGGACTCGATGAGGAGCATGGGGATCGCGTTGTATCTTAGCATTATCGGCGCGGCGAGTTTCTTGAGCAGCCTCTTGATCACGGTGGTGGATCACTTGACGGAGAGGAGGGGGAGGAGTTGGTTCGGGAAGGATCTGAACAGCAGCCGGCTCGATTACTTCTACTTCTTGCTGGCGGCGATCACGGCGGCGAATCTCGGCGTCTATGCGTTTGTGGTGAGGCGTTACTCTTACAAGAACGTGAGGAAGACTACGGCGGTCGCCGTCGTTGACTGCGGCGACGACGGGAGAAGTATGGCGTGAAGTTGTTTCTTAAGGTTTTATAGTAACGTTATGCACGTAAATTGTACGATAGTGTGGTGGAAAATAAGTCTTAAAATGTGTTTCAATTGTAATTCATAATTGGAACGATTTTAGTTTATAAAGTTTATTCCAAATTTGGAATCTTCTTGTTTTTTTTGGTTTGAAGATGGACTTTGTGTAATATATTTATCAATTTATACAAGGATGGATTGTTTTTGGGCTTTTTCCTTTTGGTTTATAGGGGCATTTTGTCGGTCGACAAAATTATATAGAGCATATTGAATATTTATGAAATAAGCCCATTAGTTTACCTACAATTGGGCTCACAAATTTATAATATGACCCAATATATACAAGATTTAACTTTAACGAAATGGATTTTTTTTTTTCCCTAGAAAATAAATCCAAATTATATTTCAGTAGTGTTGGTGAGTGATTATAGACCCACCAAGTCACATTCATTGATAATTTCTAAATAATACAACCATTATCGTTATTTCTAGATAAATAACATTATAGCAAATATATTTCGTCGTGTTCTTCGGCCACCGCCACGTCATCGATTTGACCCCTTGCAAACTTGGGACATCAGCAGCAGCATCCTCACTGAAAGTCGAAACTTCCTTCTCTCTCTCTCTCTCTCTCTCCAGCTCTACTGGATCCCATGACTCCACCCAACCTTGTGCTCCTCCTCCTCGTTTTCATCGCCGCCTACCGCGCCGCCGCGGAGCTCCCGGGCGTGTGGGAGCTCCTCGTCCCCGACGCCGGCATAGCCTCCATGCACACGGCGGTGACCCGCTTCAACACCGTCGTCCTCCTCGACCGGACCCACATTGGCCCCTCCCGCAAGCTCCTCCCCGACAACCGCTGCCTCCCGAACCCGGTCCACCCCCACCGCAAGGACTGCACCGCCCACTCCGTCCTCCTCGACCTCCGTACCAACGACGTCCGCCCCCTCACCATCCTCACCGACACCTGGTGCTCCTCCGGCCAATTCCTCCCCGACGGCAGCCTCATCCAGACCGGCGGCGACCTCGACGGCTTCAGAAAAATCCGGAAGTTCACCCCCTGCGAACCGGGTTCGCTCTGCGATTGGGAAGAACTGCAGGATGCGGAACTGTACCGGGGGCGGTGGTACGCCACCAACCAGATCCTTCCCGACGGCTCGGTGATCATAATCGGCGGCAAGGCGGCGAACAGCGTCGAGTTTTTCCCGCCGAGGAAGGAAACCGGAGCCGTCGATTTCTCCTTCCTTAAGGAAGCTGAGGACAATCAAATGGATAATCTCTACCCCTACGTTCACTTGCTCCCAAACGGCGAACTCTTCATCTTCGCCAACAACAAAGCGGTGTCGTATGATTACAATTCGAATACGGTGACCCGGAATTACCCGGTTCTCAATGGCGGCCCGAGGAACTACCCGTCGGCGGGGTCGTCGGCGATGCTGGCGTTGAGCGGCGATTACTCGTCGGCGACGGTGGTCGTCTGCGGCGGGGCGGAGTACGGGGCGTATCAGGAGAGGACGAGGGATACGCCGGCGCACGGTAGCTGCGGCCGGATCGAGGCGACCCGGCCCGGTTCGGTTTGGGAGATGGAGGATATGGCGTTCGGTCGGATCATGGGCGATATGGTAATGCTGCCGACCGGCGAAGTGTTGATCATCAACGGCGCTCAAGCTGGGACCCAGGGCTTCGAGCTGGCCTCCGAACCGTGTTTGTTTCCTCTCCTTTATAGACCGGACCAGCCGGTCGGGCTCCGGTTCATGACTCTGAATCCCGGGACGGTTCCTCGGATGTACCATTCGACGGCGAATTTGTTGCCGGACGGGAGGGTTTTGATCGCCGGCAGTAATCCGCATTATTTCTACAATTTCAAGGCCGAATTCCCAACCGAATTGAGGATCGAAGCGTTCTCACCGGAGTATTTAGCGGCGGATAAGGCGAACATCCGGCCGAGTTTGGTGGAATTGCCGGCGAAGGTGGGGTACGGGGAGGTGTTCGAGGCGGCGGTGACGGCGGAGCTGTCGGTGGTGGGGATAATAGAGGTGAATTTCGCGAGCGCGCCGTTTTCGACACACTCGTTCTCGCAAGGGCAGAGGCTGGTGAAGCTGTCGGTGGAGACACCGGCGGCGGAAGGCGGCGGAAGGTATACGATAAAGTGTACGGCCCCACCGAACGCGAAGGTGGCGCCGCCGGGTTACTATATGGTGTTCGCGGTAAATGGAGGTGTACCGAGTGTGGCTAAGTGGGTCCAATTGGTAGCTTAATTAATTACCTCTGTTCTATAGAATTTTTATTTATACTGTTAATAATTCTGGGCAAGAATTGTAAACTTAATCGTTTAGTTAAAACACATACCTTCATGTGTAAAATGATAAAATCGGCGTTAATGTTTGAGTGTTTGTGTTAGTAGCTAAAATTTAACGATTGAGACGATAACGAATGAGATAATCGTCATTTTACGTTACTTGAGATAAACCAATGAAATAATATAGGCACCATCCAATTCCCATAACGGCTACTTGATAGTCTTAAATAGGAGTATTCAATAATGTTTCACTTTCATATTCTTATTTGAAATTTGTTCCTTATATGCATATGATATACCTTTCCAATCCGTTACTGAAATTTCAAACTAAAAAAAAAAAAATGTACAAACATTTCAATATTTAGAGGTATCCTACCTACCCTACCCCACCACACAAATTCTCTTAACCTTTTCCACCAGAAGTACCATAAATAATATGTTGAATTTTGTATCAACTCTATTTTAAATTTAAAAAAAGAAAAAGAAAAAAGATTCCAATGGAAAAAGGTTTTATCCAAAAATATTAAAGTAATAAAGTAAAATACTTCATCCTTATTGGTTTGGTGGAGAAAACATAATTAATTTAGTGAATTTTTTTCCTTAATTGTTTGGTGCCATGTATTCTAAATTACACTTAGCTTTAATTAAACATAGTTTGTTCGTTGGGGCTTCTTTGCCTTGCAATTAAAGTTAAAAAAAAAAAAAAAAAACATTAAAAAAAGAAGCTTTACGTTAACGTTACAAATAAAATACAGTTGCCGGAATCATTTCCCCATTTATTTCATTATTTACAAGGAAGAGACGGAGGTAATATATCGGTACTTATATTATACTACTCAATAAATAATTTATTTGTGAAAATTACATAATTATTGTTGACTAGCCATGGAATTGGGCCTGGGCCTCAAAATATCCTTTTCCTCTGGGCTTCTTTTCCACTTTTACTCTAAGGCCCATTACCCCTACTATGATAGAACGTGAAAGCACAATTAACGCCCATGCAAATAAAATATTAAAAAAATTAATAATAATTTAAACACCGACAAAAGTCTAAGCTATATACCATATTCCATGCAACGTCCATGAAATCGCTACTTGCTTCAATTAATTATACACTTATCCTCCTCGAGTCAAAGGCGTGGACAGGTGAATTTTACATACAACCAGTGAAAAAAATTGTACAGAACTAGAGAGAGAGAGAGAGAGAGCAGATTCTGGAAATAATATTTAGAGGGACCAAAGAGATTAATGAATCCAGTGCTCAACCAACAAAATCATGCATGATCTGTCCATCCATGTACTGCCGATTTTGCGCTGCGAATCCACTCACCACGTACCCTTCCCCGCCGTGAGACGAGTCGAGCCCGAATCGACGAGCTGCGTTCAACGGGTACGAGGAGTCGCCTAATCCTACGCCGTTTTGGTGAAGCCCCAGAGTCAGGGAAACGCCGCTACCGCCACTGCTCAAATTAACGCCCATGTTATGACGGTGATTGTGCACTAAACTGTTCTCGTAGGTCATCTTCATCTGCCCCATGTTTCCTCCGTGGTCGATTTCTGTCAGCTCCTCCCGACTCCGTTTCAATGTGAAATCTCCGCCTCTTTGGATCGAAGTGGATGCGTTGTCACATTGCATTGTGGGGAGATGATGGTCGTTCGTCTCGACTTCCTCTCTTCCGGAAGAGACCTTTTGGCCCTGCCTCGTCTCGAGCATGTGTATCTCCTCCACCATCGGCTTCCAAAGCCTCACTCTTGCATTTATGAACCAGTTCGAAACCTACGATGGCATAAGCATTGATTTTCAGACAAAAGTGCTCATGATCAAGAAAAAACAGCCATTAACATCTGCAGTAAAGTGATATCAATTACTTGGTTCCTCGAGAGTCCCGTCTGCTTCGCCAGCATGATCTTGTCTGTATCCGTTGGATAACTGATAAAGTTTCTTCATCAATGACGATAGAAATCAAGATTGAAATAGAAAAACAAATGGAAACTATTGAGCCTATGCTTACGGATGCAGAAAGTGTTCGAACAGCCAAGCTCGGAGGACTGTTACAGCACGCTCGGGGAGGCCTCGTTGGGGACGCCACACTGGTTGGTCAACGAATCCCGGATGAAATGGCCTCTGGTTAAAAGAATTCCGACCCGAACTCTCAACTCGTTGTGATTCATCTCTCTCCGAGTTGATCTTGCCTTGAGATTTGGATGAGAAGTGCAACTGATCAGTGATGGCATTCTTTAAGCTTCTGAAATGTTTGGACATGGCCTTCAACGCCAAGTTCGCAAAAGGAGCTGCTCCACTTAGCCCGGCAACGGATTCAAATGCTGCTACGGCAGCCTGCATCTGCTGGTAGTACTGCCTGTACCTCTTGTAAACCTACACGAAAACCAGATTACGAAATGTGAGATTTTAAGAAATATGCGTACATCAATGTATAACTTGAGAGAGCAATTAAGCACCACATTCACATTCAAAGCAGTAAACTTTGGCAAGAACAATATCCAAATGTTAAAAATCGTATAGTATCTTTAAGCCTTTCCAAGAGTCTTCCACAGTCGAAGAAGCACGTCAACGTGTAAGAGTTCGACATAGGCATGGGTTGGACACACAGCTACCAAACATAATACTACTTGAACAATAATTGAAAATGGTTAATTATCACCAATGGCAAATACTTCCAAAGAGACTATATACATGGCTTTCTCCTCCTGCTCCTCATTTCTTAGCGACTCCACAAGTTTTCGACTTCTTTCACAAAACTGCCTTCACCATAATTACTTGACACTCTAGCTAGATGTGGATTTCACTCTTAGCTAGCTCTACTAATATATAGTTCGTTATAACTTGATCAGTTAATCTAACCAGAAATCGAACGATGGAGGGAAAAAGGTGCAACTTCAATTCATCATATAGTCTAGTCACATCTAGTAATCTTGCAACTACTTTATGATGGAGAAATAAGTACTAATACTCTAACGAAGCAGAAGTCGAGTGACATTCACTCTTCGCGAGTTGCTTCTTCTTTTCTCCTCTTTTTATATATTTCCTACATATGTGGCTGCCATTGTTGAGGTTAGGGAACAACAGACAGAATCATATTCTTCCACTTCAACATACAAAGGACATACCATGAAATAATTAATTAACAACACTTGGAACTGCATTTTTTATTACCCGAAAACCATCACCAAAACTACCTTTCAACATGATTTAAAGAATCAATCTTTCCAGTTTATTCTCCTAATCACTCAAATGCAAGATGCAAACCGGACTAATTTCCGTAATTAGTCTATCAAGACGCTATTTTTCTCGTACCAATCGCCTTTACACGCATATATTCCCACAAACGACACTTTAAGAATGCATTTGTTCGCGAAACCTTCTTCGCCTATCATCCAAGAATCTAGATCTCGTAGATTTCAGACAAACGAAACCACACATTATTCTAACAACACACGATCAAAGCTAAATATGCTCGATTAGTTTTTTTAGAACACAAGCTTGCATGCTACAAGCTAGCAGGCCTTTAAAGATTCTATCTTTAGCAAGTGAATAGAGCAACAGTGTGTGTTTCAGTAAATTTCCAAACCTTAAATATCCCTAATTAGTACTATCAATCAACATGAACGAGCAATTCTTGCAATTATACTCACGATTAACATTAATCAAACAAAGAAAACGATGAAGCTGTAATAGTATTTGATAAATGTACCTCATCGAGCATCGAAAGCAGCCTCGACTTCTTCCTCGTTTGATCGCTTCCGTTGACCGAGTCATCGACGATCTCGCTCCCGCTCAAGCTCTCCAATGGCGGAGGATCCAACAAGGAGGAATCGACGCCGTTTTTCTCTGCGTAATTCCCCCTCCCCACATCGCACAGCTCCTCCAGCAGCTGCTGCGCCGGCTTCAAGAAACGGGAGCCCTTCAGCACGGAGGCGTAGCCGGTGAAGGGCCCCAACGGCACCGAGCTTTTAGAAAACTCCGGTGCGGCGGCGGCGGCGGCGCTGTTGGAGACGAGGTAGCCTTCGCTGACCTTGCTGCCGCTGAAGACCGGAGAATCGTATCTCTGCAGATTTAATTCAAGAGGGAGGTTGCTGTGGTGGGAGGAGAGAGATAGCGAGAGGCTCTGGCCGCCGCTTGTCGGCGTGGCGGGCTTGTACGCCGCCGCGTCGCTGCCGTGGAAGGGCTGATCGAAGACTCCTCGGTAGGAGGCGTAGACGTAGGGAGCGGCGGCGTTGATGTCTTGAATAGTGGTAGGGTTGAGGTGCGGATCGGCGTACATGGGATTAGCGCTCATCCCGGCGGCGAAGCCCATGAAATTAGCGCCCTCCTCCTTGACGCCGGCGGCGGCGGAGAGATTGAAGGGGTGGCGGTGCAGGTTGCAGTTGAGGAAATCGGGAGAGATGAGGGAGGGATCGTAGAAGGAGGTTTGGAGGGTGTCTACGCAGGGCGGTTGGTGGTGGTGGTTTACCACTCTCAGCTTATCTCTTCTGCTTTGCTGTGGGACATGATATGGTTCAAATCCTTCAGCCATGAGTACTGCTACTGTGCTGGCCAGAGAATCTCTCTCTCCCCCTCCCTCTCTCTATCTTTCTGTGATATATTACTACTATTTGTGTAATGAGAGAGAGAGATGGAGGAGAAAAGGGTGATGGAGTTTAAAGGGGAAGAAAAGAGAGCAACAGTGAAAGAGATGGGGTGATGATGAAATGAGAGGCTGCCATGATAATCTTTCTCTGTAGTAGTAGTATGTATATACGATTCTCTCTCCCTCTCTCTCTCTCTCTTTCTGTTTTTAAGTTTATTTATTAATTTGCTGCAACAGGGAAAATTGGCAGAGGATGGAGACCCCCCTCCCCTCCCCTCCCCTCCCCCCCTCCTTTCTCGTGGAGCAGGGTTATTAGCAGACAAAATCCATACAGTTCTTCCGACGTTTGAATAGTGGGAGCTACTGTTCTCTGCGTGTGTGTGTAAGAGAGAGAGAGAGAGAGAGAGTCGTGTAATGTATGTATGTATGCATGTATGTACATGCCTTCTTACACTGAAACGTGGTCGTAATAATTACGTAAAGATGTTTGACAACAGTATCTAATCTACGTAAATTTTGTTGGATACTTTTACACACTTGTAAATTGGCATTATTGCCTCATAGATTCTTTTTTACCTAAGTTGGCCAACTCTCATTTTTTCTTCCTTTTTTTCAGTTGGGGATACATTGGATTTTGTCATCAATTTCAAAATTGTGTCAATCACTACTCCCTCCATCCCAACCAACTCGACTCATACATGTTCAAACGAACTAAGTGTTTGGATGTAAACTTAAGTATCCCAATGGAGAATTCAAATCCACTAATTAAAATTAGAGTAAAACTTGTGTAAAAAAGTTTAGATCGCTATTTGATGATGTTGTACAAATATGAAGTTCTACATTATTAACAAGAGATGGTGTTATGAAATCGTTGATAATTGAACAAAATGCAATAGTCCCTCTGTTTTTATGACGCCACTAAATTTAGCAACGGGCCACGTCCAATACATGATCCAAAAGCCCGTATTACAAATTAATGTGGGCTTTATATAGTTCACATTAATCCAACCTTTGATCCGCTTCTACTATATAAGGTCCATATTATGATACGAGTATTGCTTCTCCGAGTACTCAAGTTGAGGGACGACAAGAGGAACATGGGTAAGAGGACGAGCAGGCTGTGTTGAATTGTGATACGAATGAGAGGGTTGAGGAAGAATGTAGAGATGAAGGAAGATCGAGTCGGCCTCAACGACGCGTGAGGCCTCCGCGCAAGTTTGAAGATTTTATTCCGCATTCTTAATTTTATTTTTTGAACATTAGACTTTATGTTTTGGGCTTAGCCCGTTTATTATTTGGGTCGAGCGTTTGATAAGCTCCTTTTCGGGTTTTCTTGTTGATTCTTTCCCGAATCGTAGGTCGAATCAACCCTAGGGTCCTTAGTATATATAGGAGATTAGTGTTGTTTTATTTTCTTCATGCATGAAATTAAACCCTAATTCTCTTCTTTCTTGCCGTTGCTTTGTTTTGTTCGGCGTGTACGTCGAGTTCCCTCGCGTCCGTCCTTTTGATAGGTGCGTTAACCTATCAAATTGGTGCTTCCATTGTTGAACTATGACTACTCCCGCGTCTTCTTCTCAATCGACGGTGACTCCACCGGTTTCTCAAGCTTCGGTTGTGGTTACGTTGCCGCCGCAGAGCTTGGGGCTGTCAGCGGAGCAGCCGCTATCGGCGGAGGAGGTGGCGTTGTTACGCCGTATGTTGGCCCGATTGGACGCGGGCGAATCGCGGGGGAGTACCACGCCCTCTGGGTTCCGACCAGACCCGGACCCGCCCTACGGGATGCCGCCGGGGTGGAAATCGTCGACTTGGGTGCCGGGAGGGCCTTCGGTGCCTTCATCAATGCCGACGTACACATATGCTCCGGCTACGACGGCGTCGGGTGTCTCGGCCGGGGCGCACGACAGCAGCGGGCCGCCGCTAGGGTTCTCCCAGCCGCCGCCGGGGTTCACGTTACAGCAGCAGCTTCCGCCGGTGGGGTACTACGGCGCACCCGCCGTTTCTCAGCAGCCTTGGACCCAGCAGATTCCACCGCTGTTATCTTCGTGGGAGATTCCACCACAACTGCCGCCTTCGTCGTGGGACCTTCCACAATCCCGTCCTTCCGTCGAACCTCGTCCGCAATTCGAGGCCCGTCATGGCACATCTTCTATGGGGCCGGACCCGACTCGTGTCTTCAAATTAGACCCGCCCCTTTTCGATGGATCTGATGCACAGAGCTGGGTGACTCGGATACAATATTTCTTCGATCACATACGGTTACCGGAAGAACATTGTTTGCATTATGTAGTAATGCTCTTCGCCCCACCAACGACGGACTGGATATTTTCTTACCGCGCCAATAACCGGGTGGTCTCGTGGTCGAAGTTTCTGGATGATGTGCGGCGTCGCTTTGATCCGAATTACTTCGTGAACTACATAAAGTTGATCGCGAAGTTGTCCCAAACGGGGTCCGTGGCTGATTATAACAAGGAGTTTGAAAGAATTATGAATCAAATTCAAGGGGTCCCGGAATCAACGATTCTTCCCATATATATGAGTGGATTGAGGAGTTCGGTGAAGACGCAAGTTCGTTTTCAGCACCCGGCATCGGTGGCAGCCGCGATGTCGTTGGCTCTGGAGTTCGACACGGCCGTGGATAGAGGTACAATGCAAGGGCGTAGGTCGTGGCAAGGGAGAGATTTTCGGCCATCCGGAGTAGTTGCGCCGACGCCGGTTTCGCCAACCCCTTCATCGGCGCCACCTTCGGCTCCCCCTTACCTCGAAGCCTCGGGACTACTCTAAGTTGCCGGTCGTAAGGCTGACGGCGGCCGAGAGAGCGGAGAAATCCAAATTGGGGCTTTGTTGGTATTGTTCTGAGAAGTGGAGCAACGGGCACGTGTGCAAAGGTCGTTTCTTAGCCTACATTGGTTCGAACGATGAGGACGATGATGAGCCGAGTTCGGAGGAGCAGCCGAGTTCTGAGGTAGTTTCGGCGGATATATCCCATCTTTATCGCATCGATGGCAGCCCGCGGACTCCGGCTTTGGAGTTTCGGGGACTTTTGGGATCTATCGAGGTATCAATTCTTGTCGATACGTGGAGCACGCACAACTTCATCCATCTGAGGGTTGCTGAAAAAGTTAAGTTAAATCTTCATTCTATTCGGCCTTTTCAAGTTTATGTTGGTAATGGTGAATGCTTAGAGTGTGCTAATTTGGCAGCTAAGGTGGAGCTTCGGATTCAAGGCTATACGTTGAAGTTAGATCTTCACGTTCTACCCATCCACGGACCGGAGGTAATTCTGGGGTTACCATGGCTTCGGTCTCTACACCGCGTCACCAGTGACTACGACGCGGGTACCCAAGAATTCCAGAGTAGGGGCCGACCGGTGTGCTTGAAGGTTTCTCCCCGCCCTTCTCGGCAAGTCTCGGCCTCCCAATTGGCGTCAATTATGCTCCACCGTGAGGCAGCCGAATGTTTCGAAATCATTCCTGTGGATTCGGGGACAGGGGATGGCGAGGAGATGTTGGATTTGGCGCAGGATATTCCTTCGGAGATTCGTGATGTTATTACTCAGCATGCTGCGGTATTCGCTCTCCCTTCGGGCCTACTCCCTTCTAGGGTTTTTGATCACAAGATTCACCTGCTTCCTCACACTAAACCGGTGAACGTCAGGCCATATCGTTACCCGTACTTCCAGAAAACCGAGATAGAACGGCAGGTGAGAGAGATGTTGGACGCCGGGATCATCAGACGAAGTTGCAGTGCTTTTTCGTCACCGGTTTTATTGATTCGCATGAAAGGATGGGTCGTTCAGGTTCTGCATTGATTATCGTGCTCTGAACAACGTTACGCTAGCCGATCACTTTCCAATCCCGACTGCAGATGAGCTTTTTGACGAGCTAGGGGCAGCTCGTGTATTTACTAAGTTGGATTTGCGTTCGGGTTATCACCAAATCCGCATGCACGAGGACGACGTGTTTCGGACGCACGACGTGCCTTTCGGCCTTACAAACGCCCCTTCGACGTTCCAAGCTGCGATGAATGAGATCTTTCGGCCCTTACTGCGCAAATTTGTCATCGTTTTCTTCGATGATATCCTTGTTTATAGTAGTTCGGTGCCTGAGCATGCTCAACACTTGCGTGAGGTATTTGGGATTCTCCATCAACATCATTTCTTCATCAAGTTCTCTAAGTGCTCGTTCGGGTGTGCGACGGTGGAGTATTTGGGACACATTGTGTCGGAAGGGCAGTTGAGGGCGGATCCTAATAATATTGCCGCCATGATGGAGTGGCCGACTCCTACGTCCGTTAAACGGCTGCGTGGTTTCTTAGGATTAACGGGCTATTATAGGCGCTTTATCTCGGGTTATGCGATGATAGCGGCTCCATTGACGGATCTTTTGAAAAAGGAGGCTTTCGGTTGGTCTTCGGAGGCGGAGAAGAGTTTTAATGCATTGAAGACAGCCATGTCGACGGCCCCGGTTCTACGCTTACCCGATTTTTCTAAGACGTTCTATGTGGAAACGGATGCGTCGGACTTTGGTATTGGCGCCGTGTTGTTGCAAAACAAACACCCACTTGCTTTCTTTAGCAAGAAATTGGGCCCTAGACGTAGGGTGACATCCACATATCATAAGGAATTATACGCTATAGTGGAGGCGGTTCAGAAATGGCGACAATACTTGCTTGGTCGGGAATTTGTTATTCGTTCCGATCAAAAGAGCTTGCGTGAATTATTACAGCAAGTCGTTCAGACTCCGGATCAGCAGCTATATGTTCGCAAATTGATGGGATTCAAGTTCCGAATTGAGTATAAAACGGGCGCGACGAACCGGGTAGCCGATGCCCTTTCCCGTCGTGATGAGGCCGAGCCTAAGAGTGTTGACGAGGCTATGTTGTTCACGACGGTAGCACATCCGCTGCCCGAGATTTTGGAGATACTTCGGGAGGATACTCGGACCATTCCGGAATTACAGGAGTTAGCTTCGAAGATTCGCGAGGGGAGAGCCGCACCGAATTTCAGCAAGAGTGATGGACTGATTTTTAGGGGTCGTCAAATTATGGTGGCTGCATCTTCGGTGGCTAAACGGGCCCTACTCTATGAGTATCACTCGACACCTTCGGCGGGCCACCCCGGTGTAGAGCGAACATTTCGCCGTTTATCTACGTCTTTTTATTGGTCGGGCATGCGAAGTGGCGTGAAGTCTTTTGTGGAGGCTTGTTTCGAGTGCCAAACGATTAAATATTCGACTCAGAAGCCGGCCGGGTTGTTACAACCTCTCCCGATTCCGACTCAAGTGTGGGAGGACGTGTCTATGGACTTCATAACCGGGCTACCGCAATCTAGAGGGTACACGGCTATCATGGTGGTGGTCGATTATCTCTCTAAGTATGCTCACTTTGCGCCGTTGCCTTCCCGATTTGATGCGTGGCGTGTGGCGAATCTGTTTGTGGATACGGTGGTGAAACATCATGGGTTTCCAAAGTCGTTAGTTTCTGATCGGGATTCGGTCTTTTTAAATGAAGCGTGGGAGAATCTTTTGCGCTTAAACGGGACGAAGTTGAAGTTTTCGACGGCGTATCATCCTCAGTCCGACGGTCAGACGGAGGTGAGGAATCGGGGATTGGAGCAATATCTTCGTGCTTTCGTTTCGGATCGGCCGACGAAGTGGGTTAATTTCTTGCCATGGGCTGAATTGGCGTTAAATTGCCATCACCATGAGGGTTTAGGGACTTCACCCTTTAAAGCTTTGTATGGCCGTGACCCACCCTCCTTAGTGGCGGCCACACCTTCGGCAGCTTGTCCCACGGCGGTGGCGGAGGTAATTCGGCAGCGCGGGGATCTTTTGGTTTGGCTACATAAGAACTTGATGAAGGCACAACAACGCATGAAAGATTCGGCGAATAAGTATCGTCGACATGTGGAATTTAAGGTGGGTGATCGCGTTCTATTGAAGTTGCAGCTGTATCGCCAACATTCGGTGGCTAAACCGCTATCGCAGAAGTTGGCGAGGCGTTTTTACGGGCCGTTTGTTATCACGGAACGCATCGGCGAGGTAGCGTATCGTTTATTGCTGCCCGAGGGGAGTAAGATCCATGACGTTTTCCATGTGAGTCTCCTTCGACCGTTTGTGGAAGGGCAGGTGGAGGAGGCGCCTGAATTTCCTTCTTCGTTCGCGCGTGGGAGGGTCTTATCTCGACCAGTGCGCTGGATTGATTGCCGCCGTGTGTGGCGTAATGGAGCAGCTGTTGACGAGGGTCTCTTGGAGTGGGATGATGATGCGGGTCGCGAGCCGACTTGGGAGCCTGTGGAGTTGATTGAACAGCGGTTTCCTTCCTTGACCCTTGAGGACACGGGTCTTGCTAACGGTGGGGGAGTTGATACGAGCATTGCTTCTCCGAGTACTCAAGTTGAGGGACGACAAGAGGAACACGGGCAAGAGGACGAACAGGCTGTGTTGAATTGTGATACGAATGAGAGGGTTGAGGAAGAACGTAGAGATGAAGGAAGATCGAGTCGGCCTCAACGACGCGTGAGGCCTCCGCGCAAGTTTGAAGATTTTATTCCGCATTCTTAATTTTATTTTTTGAACATTAGACTTTATGTTTTGGGCTTAGCGCGTTTATTATTTGGGTCGAGCGTTTGATAAGCTCCTTTTCGGGTTTTCTTGTTGATTCTTTCCCGAATCGTAGGTCGAATCAACCCTAGGGTCCTTAGTATATATAGGAGATTAGTGTTGTTTTATTTTCTTCATGCATGAAATAAAACCCTAATTCTCTTCTTTCTTGCCGTTGCTTTGTTTTGTTGGGCGTGTACGTCGAGTTCCCTCGCGTCCGTCCTTTCGATAGGTGCGTTAACCTATCAAATTATAAGGTCCAAACATGAATTTATGGGAAGTGAAAATACTGTATAATTAATACTACTACAGTAGTAATTAGTGTTGATTGATTTAGAGGGGGTGGTGGCGCACGTGACGACAGAGGGATTAAAAAAAATAAATTTAAAAAAAAGAGGGGAGAGAGAGAGAGAGAGAGAGTTTGGGCACCACCAATACCACACTCTATCCGCCAAACAGTTGCTTTTTATAGTGTATCACTTCTTACGATGTTTTATTAAAGAATGACTTGATTGATTGCAATTCATGCATCAATTTCTTGCTCTTGCTCCCTTTTTTTATTCATCCTTTTTTTCCCTACAAATTTAATTGCTGTTATTAACATCATCGGAATAATTAGATGGAACCAATACTACCTTAAAATAAGTATTGAATGATGATATAGAATTATGTGTATTCAAGAAAAAAAGTGATTAATATAATAATATTGCATTAATTAATAGTACTAATATTCATGTGTACATTACATATAGTTTAAACAGTGGAAAAACCTACTATGATGTTCAAATTGATTGTTATATTCACAGTTCAAAACAATAGATTTTTTTATTCAACAAGTACTTATTTGATACTGCTCAAGAATAGAAAATTGCATGATTGTACATTGGTGTAACATGTTGTAATAAATAAAACTAATACCAGTACTATTATCCAGTCTTGTTTGGAGATTATATATAGTGTTAGTTTGATAAATATTGGAAATGAGATGATAATTAGGCCCGTTTATTGTCTACATTGGATAATAATAGGATTATTAATTAGGTACACTTATATAGTACTTTTAATAACGGGCCTTGTCTTAGTATATGGCCCATGTTTTTATCTATGTAACCATAAGACTATATCGTAATGTAACATTTGTTTCATTTGCTCTACTAAACATGCGTTGCTGACTACGAGCATACGCTAATCATTTTCAATCTAACAAAAAATGTTTTTTTTCTTCTCATAATGACTACAGAGTAAATACCACGCATTAGCAGTAAAAATACTCTTTCGGTCTCGTTTATAACAGTGATATCATTATATTATTTGTGGTAGTGCAAAAGTCGTGAAAGGTTGAAATCATAAGTTGATAATTAAGTTTCTTAAAAATGCAAGGACAAGCCACTATTCTAACAGAGATAAGCTAGCAATTAAGCAATTAAATCGGCGATGCATGTGATTAACCGTGGACTAATTCACTTGTTATATCACATCACCTTTTCATTTCATTATTCAAACGGGCCTACATTTCCTAAGTGCAATAAAATTTGCCAGTTGGAGTTAGCTTCACTAATTTCTCCCAACTTATTCACTCATAAAGCCCATTAAATCATTACATGCATGCCTTCATTAATACTCTCCTCATTTCTTTTTTAAACGGCCAAATTATTTTCGACACGCATCTTAATAAATTTAATAAATGAGTGATTAGTGGATAATAAATAATTATATTGGGTTGAACATGAGTATTAGATGGTTGATTAAGTGTTAATGAATAATTATATTGGGCAGCACATGTGTATGTTAGACCGAAAATATAAAGTGATCATTTTGCACAACACGCCCTTAATAGGAAATATGACCGTTTCAGAATAAACAGATAGAGTAATATCAATAATAAATATTTTTAATTTTTATTTTTTTAGTCATAAGCAATTAAAAAGAAACTATGTTACGTGTTTAATAGTACTAAGATTATTGTAATTGTAATAAATCCACTACCATCTACTTAGATACTATCACAATTTATATGCCTTTCAGTTTTTAGTCGTTGCGACGTGACATCCTAACCACATACTACCTCCATCCCGTTTAAGTAGGTTGATATTTCTTTTTGGGACATCCCGTATATTAGATCTGTTTCCTTTTATGGCAAAAAATTAACATCAACTCACCATCAACATCACACTTAATTACCCTTTTTTAATTTTAATTACAAATAGTATGTGAGTAGTATCATATTTTAAATTAAATTAACCTCTAATTTACCATCACATCTCCATCACATCACCCTTTTATTCCCACTTACTTGGTTGTTGTGCCATTTTGATATCAACCTACTAGAATGGGATGGAGGTAGTATTTTCTATTGGTACTAGTATCTTTTATTTCAATTAAGTGACATCTACATGTTGTTGCGTTTAACGTTTCTCAAACCAACATCTACACTCCCGTTGTTCCAACGAAACAGTTACGTTTCTTCTCGCCAAGACGTCGGGTGACCGACGGAATTCACCCAATAAATGCAAAATTACTACTACAACCCTCGTGGGATTCTATTTATTACTACTGCTACACAGTCATCTACCCACTTAGGAAAAATACTGCAACCATTGGGTACAAGAAAAACTATGTATTTACACAGAACCTCTGGGTATAAATGTTGGAGATCATCGTCACCTGACGTCATCTCTCTCTCTCTCTCCCTCACACACACTACACCTACACACACGCACTGAGTATTAATACCAGTACAGTAGTTCTCTACAGTGAGGTAGAAGGAGGAAGCTACGCATAATTAATTAACAATAGTAGTAATTAATAATAATAGTCATAAACAGATTCAGTGTTGCAGTGAAATACGTCAGCACAAATCTTTTGCTTGGGAATTTGTAGATTTTTTTTTCCAAATAAACACTAATTTCATAAATTAAATTAAAAAACCCCCGAATTTGGCGTCGATTTGTCACCATCTTTTTTTTTAATAGTATTACTGTACATTTTTTATTGTACATTTTTACCCTTCCCACTATCGTTTTCTTCTCTTTTATGGCAAAATATTAACCTAGGATATCCGAGGATTATTGTTTCTCTCACTTTAGAGAATTAAATCAAAATTTATAATAATAGCAGTCTGTAATGTTTCACTGTTTCACCGACTATAGTGCGTTAAAATAACGACTAAATATAAATATGTGGCTGCTCATAATTTATTTAATCATCATTTAAAGTAATTTAATAATGAAATTTTATTTGGTGTAGAGAGAGAGAGGGGGTGAGTGAGAGCCGTAGGATGAAGTGTTAATGGACGTAGATGATGATAAACCATAAAAGTTGGGGCCCATCAACTGTCAGTAAAAGTAGCTCCAACACCTATACCTAAAATTATAGCTACTGACCTACTCCTGCTAGGATTAGGCACTCATTATCACTTCCCGGAGATTATACAAACGTTCGATCTTAAGTGTTCGTTTATTTTTATTTCTTTTTCAATTTTAATACCCTTAAAAATTAAGATTAAACTTATAAACGGTAGCACCATCTCCTTTTATGTACTAACAAACATGTAATCAATCTCTTAATCTATATAAATAATTAAAACCACAAATGATATAGGGAGAGTAATGTAGTTCTATAAGTGGAAAGGACAAATCCGTCTTTTAAGGTGTAATCCTTTATTGAAATTATTTATTCCCATTAATAGGGTAACCTATGCTTTAATCAGCTTCTGCTACTTTCCCTACAACTACTAATTAAATAAAACTGGTTCAAACTCTATAACTTAACCCCATCAATCATTGGAAGCTATCTTTCCCTAAACTGGATTATAATATTTCACTTTTCATATGTTATGATAATGGTTTATTTAAGCAACTTTTCCCCCTTTTAATACCCTTCTTGTTACTCCTAATCTTTAACAGTGTTTCGCCATAACTATGTGCCGTATTGTTTCTCCCCTTCAATTTGGTCAAACTTGGCCAAATCTGCCGACATTTTTTTATTTCAGACTTCTTAATTTTAATTAATTTAATCGGAGATTATAAATTCATTATCGACTAAACGAGAGGAGTACTAGACGGTCGAGAGGAGAGCAAGGGGAAAACGACAGCAAAAATTGCTTCTGTGGAAGAACCCAATTTTCTTGGGCTTTTTAGAATAAGGGCGATAGCAACGTGGGCTTACTAAATCGGGCCCAACTTTGTGGATTTGTTGAAGTAGTTGGGCCTTGGGCCCAATATATTGGGCTTTGGATTAAGGCTGAAAGCAATATGGGCTTGAGTTATCGGGCCTATAAAAAAATTACCGTTCGAGAGTGGGCCCGGCCCAAAATTGCCGGCGTCAAAACGTATTATGTCAACAAAGAAAGTAAAAGCGTGGTTTCACGTTGGAAATATACTTAGCGTGTTTCCCACTAACGTTGAAAGCACGCTAAAATTATTCAAAGGTAATATTCCTGGGAATCAAATTAAACCGAACTAGGGTTTTTGAGCAGGGTTTTAATAATATTTCATAAATTTGAGAAATCTCGGAGGGAGATGGAGACTTCGATTGGCTTCGTCGCCGACAATCTCGAGCTGGGTCGCCGTTCAGTGCGTTGAAGATCATTGCGAAGATCGGGGAGTTGTCTGAGCGGATAATTGATAGGTGTATTTTTGTTTGATTTTTGGTGGTATTGATGGAAGCTAGAGTTGGGGTGGACGGTGGTTCCGCCGCGAGGAAGTTTATACAGCAGTCGCGGCCGCAGCAGCCGCAAATATCTCAGATTGGCACCGTGCCACAGCTTCTCGCCGGTGGCATCGCCGGAGCTTTCAGCAAAACCTGCACTGCTCCTCTAGCGCGGCTTACCATCCTGTTTCAGGTTAATTATATGTTTTTTGCAGCTCTTACTCCTTCTTCTTTCTGTTTTGTTGCTCAGTTTGAAACTCGAAAATGTGATAAGAAAAATCAAGACTTTATGATTGTAGATTGCTGCTGTTTTGTTGTGAACTTGAGATATGTGCACCTGAAGCTTGAATTATGTCTGCTGTTTCCCTCATTTTCTTATTATTTGTGTTATGAACTTATTTCTTCTGATCTCCTGGTAGGTGCAAGGTATGCATTCAGATGTTGCTATATTGAGTAAGCCTTGCATATGGCGTGAGGCGCTGCGCATAGTAAACGAAGAGGGTTTTAGGGCGTTTTGGAAAGGGAATTTGGTGACTATAGCTCATCGGCTTCCTTATTCGTCCGTCAACTTTTATTCTTATGAAAAGTACAAAAATGTGAGTAATTTTATTCAAGAGTGCTCATTGTATTCCTATCTTGGTTGAAGCGTGTTTAACATGTTTTCACTTATCCCCTCAGATCTTAAGATCAATACCGGGGCTTGAAGGAAATGGGGAACATTCGCGTGCAGATGCATTTGTGCATTTCGTAGGTGGTGGCTTGGCGGGAATGACTGCTGCTTCTGCTACGTATCCTTTAGATCTTGTCAGAACAAGGCTGGCAGCGCAGGTAAGAGAAATATTGAGTCAGGACAAGGCTGGATTGTTAGAGTAGGAAGTAGTAGTTGAGTTTGAGTCAGTGAAGCATTTTGATCAAATTTCCTTGTGTTATTAATCTTCTGGAATGTTCACTGATCGAAAACTTTCCTCTTCTGTTGAAAATTGTAGAGGAATGCCATATATTATCAAGGCATTGGGCATTCACTTCGCACGATCTGCAGAGATGAAGGTTTTTTTGGTCTGTACAAAGGGCTAGGAGCAACTTTATTGGTACCTTTCACTTAACTTTCTTTAATACTACGCAGACTTTGTTAGATAGTTTCGATTTCATTTACTTTATCTCTTTGTCTACAGGGTGTTGGGCCCAGTATAGCAATTAGCTTTTCGGTATATGAGAGTTTGAGATCTTCCTGGCTCTCACGCAGGTGAGTGAATCTTAGATGATTTTAGTTCTAATTATAGGCACCCTTTGTAATGTACTTAGCTATGCTCTATGTTTCACTAGGCCCGATGATTCTACAATATTGGTGAGCCTTGCTTGTGGCAGTCTTTCTGGCATTGCATCATCTACAGGTAAGAAGCTGATATTGGCCATTTAGTTATGTATTGTGAAAATTAGAAATAATCTAGTGACATGTTAGACGATGATCTTTTGCTAGAATTAGGGGATGAGGTGAGATGATAGTCACTGTTGGCCTTGAAAATTTCACTAACTTGATATATTATTTTGGCTGTAGCCACATTTCCTTTGGATCTCGTGAGGAGAAGAATGCAATTGGAAGGTGCTGCTGGTCGAGCCAGAGTTTATAAAACGGGAATATTTGGAACTTTGAAACACATAGTCCGATCAGAAGGCTTTCGTGGCATATATAGAGGGATTATGCCTGAATACTACAAAGTTGTTCCAGGTGTAGGCATAGTTTTCATGACATACGAGACACTGAAGAAGCTTCTAGCACAAGGGCCATTCAGTTAGACGTTCTCTCGATTTGGTCACAAACTTCCGAAGCCCTTTGTCCCGAAGAGAAAAGAGAGTACCAGTTTTGATGCAAAAGGTGAGGAACAACGATACTAATAGGTAGATAACTCTCATTTCTGGTGGTGAAATTTGTCTCACTGCCAAGATGATGGCCCCGGTGTAAAGTCTATTTATATTGTCGAATTTAGCTTCAACGTATTACTACTCTAGCCGTGTAGGAAGCATTATGTTTTGTAGTTTTAGGCCAGCAACGTTATTGATGATTTAGGTCATTAGTAAATTTTCCTATCACATTCGTCACATGTAGTCGAAAACTTTATACAATTTTTTGTTTGAGCTGAGTTCTACAGCTCTGTTGCTTTGTATTACGAGTGAGATGATTCATTTATTACACACACTTGGTTCTGGGCAAGAATTCGATTTAAATTAGTTTCTTTCTGTACATTTTTCAGCTTCTGATTGTTGATTCTACGCCTCAAAATTTCAAACCATGTCAATGTACATCAATCTTGGTGGGATTCAACCTCACTATGCCAATAGTTATCCGTATACACATCCCGTCCCAATGCAGTAATGAAATAATGGAACGTCTCAACTTCGTTGGATTAATAAATCATTATTTTTGGATCGCTTATTTCTTTACACAGCATCAATGTTGTTTTGGTGGACGTTTTTGGCAAATCACCAATCCTTTAGAAGGGGAATAACTGTCCACATATTGCCTTTGCAAGCTGATAATGTTTGAATTTTCTAATCATATTCATAGCTTTACGTCCATCGTTCTGATGTGAAAGTTCGATTTGATGCAACCCCTTACTCATTTTTTCATTCAACTTGTTGGATCTGATCTGAGTTGCATCAGATTCCCCTGCATTTAACTTTATCCCTCAAAAGATGACAACATTTGTTCGATAAACAAGGCCTCTTCGCATCGTCTCTCAAAGCAAGATGGAGATAGAGAACTTGCTGACTTGCTGTGATGCTCAAGATTTATAAACTTATACTGAAAACGAATGATGAGAGCCTGAGGTTGCAACAAGTTTCACGATTTACTTTCATTTTGATGTCGAGAGGGGATTCCTCGATATTGCATGATTGACTGCAAAGTTAAAATGCTTCAAAACCTGCTCCTGCTTCTACTCTAATCTAAGGTAAATCAGTAAAAATCGAGTACCAGTGTTTTTTGATGTTATGCATAATCCTTCATGTTACAGTTTCTCTTGTATTAGCAGGTCCAGGTGGTGAAGGTGTTATTCGAAAACGCGTCTAGATGCGGAAATGCCATCAATTTGAGTAAACATTTTGATTCTGGCAAAGAAAAGCAGAGGCTCAGAACCTCTCTTTATTGATCAGAAATAGCAGCTGTTCATCTTTTAATCATGGCATATTCCATATCAAGAAAAAACTCTTCTTCTTTTCACTAGTATAGCATACTCTTTTCATATCGTTAACGATGCAAAAATCTGGAAAAGAATCGAAAATCACAAGCCAGCATGAATATGCGACGCGAAAGCTGATGATAAGATACAATTGGAAATTTTTTCCTCGTGCAGACAAGTGGAGATGCCGATTACACTTGAAACCGAAAGGAGCAATAAGCTTCCACATTACTTAACCAAAATCTTGTTTCTAGTAGTGAAAAATTTGTGCTTAAGTAGAGAGAAAGCAGTCAAGGATATGAGTATCACTATCTGAATAAAGGAAATATTCCCTTGTTATGATTGGAGAGGAGAGAACAGAATCATCCATGATTAAGGTGGCAGCACCTTATCATTCCTTAATATAATACTACATGTTTTTCACACCACATCACATCCATCCCCTGGAGGAATTTCTCGTGGGGCCTATAAATGTTCGTCGGCCCATGCAAACGACTCCATCAATTCATCTGCATGAAACTTTCTATCGAATGTCTTCAATTCTCAGGTGAGGATCAGGTAATCTGCATCCTGAGGTTTGGATGGTTGTTAATCTCTCGTCTCATCTAGTCCTCGGGCTGCAGATTACCCCATCCTCTCATCGAGTACAAACACGAAGAACTCTTCCCTTACTTTGAGGTAACAATACTTCTTTCTTCCCCTCTCTCTCTGAATGAATGAACTTTTAATGGATATATCTTGTGATTCTTGGTTTAGCCGAAGCGTTGTGGTTGTGATTTCTTGGTGAATATACTCTACGCGCAATCTGCTAGCAAGTTGTGCTAATGGCTTCTTTATGTATATGCAAAAGAGATCAGGTTTCAACAAATTCTTAATGAAAAAAATAGCTCAAAATTTACATTACAATCTATCTTTACATCATCTGAGAATAGGAAAAGAAAAACTGTAATAATACAGATAATGAGAAGGTAAAACTGGTTTTAGTAAGTGATGTAAACTGAATACTGTTACTAGGGTTTCCTAAATTCTTCGAGGGGCGGAACACAGTCCCGATAAGTAGTCTTTTCAAGCTTCAAGCATCCATGGCTTCATCTTCTATGCTATCGATCTTTTTGTCAGTCAGGGCCGCCTCTATTACTTGGTTGATAGCATTTCCTTTAACCTGGATGTATGTGTTTAAGATTTACACAAGGTTTTCCAAAAGCAGAAGCTGAGATCGAGAGGAAAGTGTTAATTAGGGAAATGACCACTCACCTTCACTCCAATGGCGATTGCAGTTTTCACCTTGATTAGCTCGCCTAACCTTAGAGAACCTTCTTTTCTGTCTTTCACAGTGATAACTGGGACATTTCTCGAAGCAGCCAATGCTGGTAGATGCTTTGTCAAGGATCGCGGGTTGCAGTCTGATGCTAACAATATCGCCTAAATTCACAACAAGAAAAGGGTATAAATACGCATCAAGGGAGTGAACAGAAATCCAGAATAAGTTCATCTCATTCATCGTAAGCATAGACAACAGAAGGAGAAGATATGCACAAGGATCATAGCTAAAATCTTAAACTTGGAGAGGAATATGATGAAAGTTGAAGGTGAGCCTTTTCAACTATAAACACCAAAGGCTAATTAATCATCTATTCTTACAGGGACTAGCAGAAGATTGAGGCCATATAGTACATTTCTTGACTACCAATCCACCCAAAACCCGTAGTCGTAATCTCAAACAACCAAGCACACCAAGCCAGTCAAGAACAAAGGCCACTTCTTTGAGGGCATGGAAACAGATGAATCGACATACGAACTCAGGTGATCAAACAGCAGCGTAAACAGGTAGACATTGTTGTGCTAGCTATCCTCAAACATGGAAACATCATGTCTGAACCACATGAAATCAAAGCCAACATCACACATAGCAAAGAAACAACACTCATCTTAAAGAAACAAAGCAGCAACCTGAAAGCAGCCACATTGAGCTTCACTGCCATCAGTATTCGATCCAATACGAGGCATTCGCTCAAGTCCACGCGTCACTTCATTTACTCCTATAGCAAATTGTTGCTGATAAACCCCAAAATGTGTTCCAATTCAATCTCATCATCCTCAAAAAAAAAAAAAAAAAAAAAAAAAAAAAAAAAAAGGAAAAATTGCAGGCATCTGAACTGATTAAAAGGGGGAAAAAAACCTTAATCCAAAACTTTAGAGGCAGAGTGTCGTCCCCAGCTCTCACCGATTCAATCTCCCTGCTCAAACAAACATTAATTCAAATTTAAACAATAATCAAAACAGCTGACAACGAAACAGCGTGCTTCATACATTGAGGGAAACTGTACCGATGTACTGATTTGAGGAAACGAGCGAGGGTTTCGCCTTCGAAGCAACTGCTTAAGTATTCAATTGAACAAACATCAAATTCACTCACACAAACACCAAAAAAATCGACTGGGGGCGAGAAGAAGAAGGAGAAGAACGGTGGTAAGCATACAGTTGGGGTTGATGAGCAAAAGTATTTTGAACAATCTGATTCGCCGCTCCGCCGCCTCCGCCGCCGGTCTTCTTTTTGCTTCGCATGCTGAAAACAATTCTGCGTCAATTGTCCAAACCGGCTCCGGTTCCGGCTCAATTCTAATTGTCTAAATTACTACTCCGTATTACTTTTACTCTTAAAAAAAAAAACAACTACGATTTATTTAATAGTAGTAAAATTCGTTATACGTTTCAACCAATAAATATATTTTGTAAAATTGACAATTTAATTTATAAACTATATATCAAAAGATATTTATAAATTAATAATTTATTTGTAAATTATATAGGGATCTTATCCTTTTATATATAATAGCAAAGCGGATTCGGAGCACCACGTTAATCGACGTGCCTACGTGGCGCTCCCTATGCTCTCCGTTCCTATTTATCTAAAAATTCTATTTTTTATATTTTTTTTTTACGTAAATCATGTATATATAATGATTTATTGTAAATCATGTATGTATATATCCCATGTAATTTATTATAGATTATTTACGTAAATATTGTGTATATAATATTGTAAATTATGTATTTTTCTAAAAGTTCTATTTTTATATATTTTTTACGCAATTATTGTGTATATAATATTGTACATTATGTATTTTTCTAAACGTTCTATTTTTATATATTTTTTACGTAAATTTTGTGTATATAATATTGTAAATTATGTATTTTTCTAAAAATTCTTTTCTTATAAATTTTTTTTACGTAATGTGGCTTGACTTATTTTTGATGTAACGACATTTTTTTTTTTAATACAATAAACAACGGGCTACCTAAAAGTGGCAATATAAAGTGATTCATATCGTATATTAACGTTAAAATTGATTATAACTATGTTAGACTCTCTTTGACATATTTTATTTATTAAAATAAACAGCGGACGACTTGACTTATTTTGATTTACCGACATTTTGCATTTTCTTTCTATTAAAATAAACAACGGGTGACAATTCTATGTATATAATAGAAAAATATAATAGAATCCTGCATATTTTACATAAAAGTAGCAATATAAAATAGCACATATAAAGTGATTCATATCGAATTTTAACGTTAAAATTGATTATAACTATGTGAGACTCTCTATGGCATATTTTTTTATAATTAAAATAAACAACGGACGGCTTGACTTATTTTTTATGTAACGACATTTTTTTTATTACAATAAACAACGGGCTACCTAAAAGTGGAAATATAAAGTGATTCATATCGTGTATTGCTGTTAAAATTGATTATAATTATGTTAGACTCTCTTTGACATATTTTATTTATTAAAATAAACAACGGCGACTTGACTTATTTTGATTTGACGACATTTTGCATTTTCTTTCTATTAAAATAAACAACGGGTGACAATTCTATGTATATAATAGAAAAATTTAATATAACTTTTACATATTTTACCTAAAAGTAGCAATATAAAATAGCAAATATAAAGTGATTCATATCGAATATTAACGTTAAAATTGATTATAACTATGTGAGACTCTCTATGAATATTTTTTTATAATTAAAATAAACAACGGGCGGCTTGACTTATTTTTGATGTAACGATATTTTATTTTTATTTCAATAAACGACGGGTTACCTAAAAGTAGCAATATAAAGTGATTTATATCGAATATTGAGTTAAAATTGATTATAACTATGTGAGACTCTCTTTGACATTTTTTTGATTAAAAAGAACAACGGGCGGTTTGACTTATTTTCGATGTAACGACATTTTATTTTTATTACAATAAACAACGAGCTACCTAAAAGTGGCAATATAAAGTGATTCATATCGAATATTGCTGTTAAAATTGATTATAACTATGTGAGACTCTCTTTGACATATTTTATTTATTAAAATAAACAACGGACGACTTGACTTATTTTGATGTTGTTTGTAAGTAAATAAAAATCGAGGATTATAGTATGAATTATTTAAAAATAAATTTTGCTGATAAAATATCTAAATGTTAAAAATAATTAGCAACTGTTGATTTTCGATGCGGATTCGGAGCACCACGTTAATTCACATGCCTACGTGGCGCTTCCTATGCTCTTCGTTCATATTTATCTAAAAATTCAATTTATTTATAACAAAATATAATTCTTCTAAATATTATATATATATATATATATATATATATATATATATATATATATATAGATAGATAGATATAGATATAGATATAGAAGAAGATATTAATAAAATAGTATTTAAAGTCGTATAGAATTCTTCTAAGTTATTTAAAATGTATAATCTGATAATTAATTTTAATAATTAATTTAATAGCTTCATGCCCTTTCTATATTTTGAAATTTTACCAAGTATTTAAGAACGGTTGCCTTTTTTATTTGTGTTTTGACAGTTTTGAGACATATTTTAATGTGTTAAAAAGTCGACGACGAAATAAACCAATATAACTATTTGAGACCCTCTTTGACATTTTCGTTTTATTAAAAATAAACAACGGGTGACTTGACTTATTTTAATATTCTTCTTTTATATTTGATTACAATAAACAACGGGCGGTTTGACATATTTTAATAATTTCATTTATATTTTTTTCTTTAAAATAACGTTAAAGCAATTCGTATCGAATTTTAACGGGAGACAAATGCATCTATTATCAAAATATAATCGACAACTTCATATAATTATGTATTCTTCTACTAATTTAATTTAAAAATTATAATTAAGCCAATACTTATATGATGCGCATAGATGATAGTAGTAGTAGTATACAATATAAAACTAAATATAAGATATATATTGTGTGAAATTGAAATATATCATAGTATTTTACATAATTAATATTTACAAATGTAAGAGTTTCCGATTTTAAGAGTGACGATAACAGCATCAGATCAAATTAATTTACCGGTTAAATTGCAAAAGAGACATTTTTCACTGTCTATTTGCTTTGCTATGACAATAAATAAGAGTCAAGGACAATCCCTCTCTAACATAGGGACGTTATACCTACCAAAAACGGTCTTCAGCCATGGACGCTTTTATGCCGCAATATCGAGAATCACTAGGAAAAAATGTCTCAAAATTTTGATATGTAATGAAGATGACAATAGCTTCAACACCACAACTATTGTTGTGTACACCGAAATATTTCAAAAGTTGTGAGATAATTATCAACACAAATATTAATAATGAGTACATAAAATTTTTATATTTGGATCTTATTTTCTACGATTAAATTTTCTTGATTTATAGGAGAGTAAATTGCAGGAGGAAGGCTAGGCTCAAACTTCAATAGCTTTGTAGAAGAGGCGCCGATCATATTATTTTGGTCCATATTTCTTATATAATTTTCATATTGTTTCATTTACTTTAAGTATTTTTGTATCACTTTTAAATATATATATATATATATATATATATTTTTAATATTTCACGAGGAACTTGACTATGTCGTTTTCGGCACCAAATTGATTTATAAGTCTTTAAACGTCGAAAATTTAAATATAATATGAATTGGCATTGAATTGATTCTTCATATTTATTATTCTTAAATTCTTTTTATTGTTTGTGAGTACATAAAAATCGCAAATTGTAGTATAAAATATTTGTAAATAAATTTCGCTGATAAAATAACTAAACATTAAAAGTAATTAGCACCCGTCGATTTTCGACGGGCAGTAAACTAGTTTAATAAAAGTTGAAACATACGGAGTACAATACAATGATATGAAGCAAGATAGTAAAGGATTTCATATGATTTTATGCTTGATCAAATCAACTGTTGGCATATTCTTTTTTCATGCTTTTAAGGAAAAATAAATACTCCCTCCGTCCCGCGGCATTAGTCCCATTTGCTTTCGGCACATGAACCAAGGGAGTGGAGAATATGTGGTTGTAATTAATTCTGAGGAGAGAGAATGAATTGTGACCAAGTATATTTTACCATTTAAGGAAATGAGACTAATAAATGAGACAGATAAAAAAGGAAATTGGGACTAATGCCACGGGACAGAGGGAGTATTGAATATTTACTGATTAGACATGCAAACAAAGAGAAGTTGCTTAAATCATCACAACATAAACTAAAGGGAATATTACATGCAAAAATTTCATATGCTTTTCCCTAAAGAGAAAAAAGAAGTGTTGCTTTTGCTCAAATACTTAAGCTATATCTAACTTTTATTATTGTTTAAAAGAAAAAGTTTCAAGTAGTGATTTGAAGTTTTGAACTGTGAAAGCTTTTGAAGGCAAGTTGTAGCAGTGGGGATACATTCTCTCTTACTTTACTTGATGTATATTACTAGTATTATACTATATCTAAGTGGTTTTCCTAATTCATGATTAAAAAGGCTAAGCATTTTTACTCATAAAACTCAATATTCTGTTTGGAAGCCACTGGTTTAGTAATATATCAACTGATTATTTTACAGAAAAATCACACAAACTATCCTTTTGTTTCAGAATCCTCCACTAGCTAGAAATATGTTGATGTAATTAGTGTGAAGAAAATTAAAACTTGATTACTTTAACCCCTCCAGATTAAGGTAACAAACAAGAACAAGAGATGTAAAGCATCAATGATGAGTTCTTCTTGTGTTAACTACAGCAGATCAGTCTAGTTTCTCTCTCTCTCTCATGCATATGGTGCTACCATATAACCTGGATTTGGAGAATACTAATACAGTTTAATACAGATTAACAGAGTGATTAATTAAGTCCAAGACAGCACTTAGCAGCAGCTGTCACAAAGAATGACAACTCACTAAGAATCTTCAAAATATCAGTTTCCCAGCCTAATCTTCAACATAAGTAGATATGCTTATTATGAATCCCTCACTACAATCATTAGACTCTAAAGCATTTGCTATTTGTTAATTACATCAACTGATAAAAAGAAAGCAAAAGGAACAGATCATGATAAGTGAACAAGAACTAACTGCATCATATATTCTTGCGGGAAAAATGGTAACTTTTTTCCAATTACAAACCAAACTAACTGTAAACAGAGAATCTCAAAACAGAAAAAAGAAAGAAAATTTACATCTTCAACCTAAAATGTTGCCTAAAATAAGTTTAAACCGAGCAGGTTTTCCCAATTCGCCATTTTCTCCTCAGATTCTTGAAATTACCAGTACCGGAAAACCAAGAAAACCGCGATTTTCTTCGAAAAGATGCTTCACAGAAACTCAGAAAACCATCAATTTTCCAATCTCTGCAGAAAATTTACCACTCATGAATCTCTCTCTCTCTCTCTCTTCATCTTGTCCGGAGCAAGAAGACACTGAGTTCTTGACCCGGGCCTTGATCCGGGTTGATCAAATGGAAAGACTCCGAATCGGCGCTTCCTAAAACGCACTCATAATTAGCCCGCATGTACATGACCTCTTTCTCCTCGGGCCCGGACCCGAGCCCGAATTTGCAGGGGATGACGCCCGCCCCGACCGAGATGTTCTGCATGGTCTTGAGCATAATCTTGCTCTGCTGAGTCAGCTTCCGGCGAACGGCGAACCCCAGCTTCCTGCCGTTGCAGAAGAGCGTCCAGAGGGGGACCGAGTGGAGGGGGCACCGGCACAGCTCCGAGTCGGCCGAGTCGCCGGCGTTGAACTCGAGGGCGAGCCGCACCAGCCCGCACTGCATTTCTTGGATCAGGGCGGAGGTGGGGATGGAGAGCTCCAGGAGGAGGGTGGGTCTCACGGTGAGGCGATCCTGCTGGACGCAGAACCACACGTGCCCGCCCCTCCGGTGCCCGAATATGGTGCCGATCACCATCGTCCTTGACGACCGCGGCGGCGCGAACGGGGCCGACGCGGCGGGAGTGGCGGGGGACGAGCAGGAGGAGGCGGATTCTTGGGCTTCCAATTGGGGCTTCTGGGTGTCGGCGGAGGCGGAGGGCTTCTTGGTTTCGTCGAGGTCGTCGCGGAGGGAGGTGCTCAGGCGTTTCTTGACGGCGGCGTGCGGCGGACTCGGGGAGGTGCGGGCGGCGCCGATGCAGGGGAGGAAAAATCGGCGGAGAGCGTCGGTCTTCGTCATGCTTAAAATCCCAACGCAAAACGAAAAAAACTGGGTTAAATTTTTGACGAAAATCAAAACGCAAAACGGTTTCAAGAAACAAACTTTCTCGAGGAACCAAGAAATTAGTTTCAAGAAAAAAGCGGAAAAAAGAAAAAAAAGATTTCAGAGGAACGAAAGCGATTCTGGAGTGAGGGGTGAGGTAGAGAGAGAGGGTGTAGCAGAGGAGAGTATAAATAGCAAAGGGAAGAAGGGGAAATGGCGGGAAGGGGGGGTGAAAAGTAGCCGTTAAAACGGAAGAGGGAGGGGGGGATTTCCAATCTGCATGGAGACAAAAAGTATTGAATTCAGATTTCAGTTCAGGGGCTTTTTTCTATCAACATTTTCAGAAGATTCCACCTCTTCTTTGACCGTTGACCGAATGCATGATTATTCACTGTTTCTTTCGATTTTTATTGCATTTCTGCTGTTCCAAAATTAGTCATTATGTATGTATGCAAATGTAGCATCTCTCTCTATATACACAAAAAATGTAGGTACAAGTCAAGGACCAAATCAGGTAAAAGGTGAAATATTAAATGCTGCATCACTTCCGTTTCTTTCTATCTGGCTCGTTTGTTAATTATACGGGTGATGGAGTACGATACTCAGTCGTAGTCAAGATTTTCAGTGATTAATCAAAGTTAATAACAGAATGAAACTTCTGAGCAACCAAAGGGGTAATTTATTTCAATCTGTTAATATTTTCTGATAATATTTGCTGCAGTGGCTCAAACATATAGCCATCATGTTCATAGGTGGCTCTGGCTACATGCTGTTATCCCAGGCCAAGGCAGAGTTTAACAAGAGAAGTTATGTTCCGAATCGATGCTAATGAATTGCTGGCTGAGAGGATTCGGAGCACGAACGGGGAATGCTTCGATGGTTGATCATTGAGCACCGGCCAGTCTAGCCCAATCCACAAACTGCATCCCACCATAGACATTGTTGGCGAATCTCACACCGACTGTGAAGGCCATTGCAACGGGCGGAAGCTGCTTTGCCATTGGAGAAGCTTCTACTACTCGTTCCAACCCGTTGATGATCTGATACCGAGTGTTGGAAGACACAGCCAGAAAAACTCCTGCAAATTGGGACAGAATCGTAGTTCAGGAATGCACTCTGATCATAGACTAGAAGCTGGTTCATATTTCTTGGTAATTTCTGTATGTATGAAGTCTATACACTACAAGACAAGACCAGAAAAAGCAGGAAACGGATAGTAGTCGTACATAAGGCAAGAACACAATTAACAGCATTGTGAAATTCCAACAAAGACGAGAACAGAAAAAGATAAGCAAGGCTTACCCCAAACTGCTGCACTCTTTATAAGAGGTGGAACAGGAATATCATCCTCCGATTTTTTAATGTTCCTGAGTAGTAGAACACACTTACATGAGTTTTTGTTTCGATCTCTAGATTATGTACTTAGAGATAGTGCAAATATTGCAGGTTCATGGATAAATTTATTTATGATGTAAATCTTCAATGAAACATACCGTTTGGCTGTCATTATTAAGTTGGCAATTCCTTGGCCAACAATACCACATCCGAAACCAACAAATCCATACAGAATTCCCTGCAAAATTGCGCAGTGCAGCAGCATATATCACGACCCACATAAAAAAGAAAAAGAAAAATAGCACTTCACTAGTGCAAAAAGGAGAGGTTTAGTAATGAATGCATGCCCATGTTAATCTGTAAAATCATGCAGATGATGCAGCAGGTTACCTTATAGAAATAAGTAGCGATTCTCTGTTTCACCGAAAATCTAGACCCTGGCCTTTCTGCTTCAAACACACTGGTGCCACACAGATTCAAGTTACACTTTCATCGAATGATTTCAATAAAAGGGGGCATGAATTAAAACGTGTTAAAAATATGAAATTTCCCCTGTATGCTGAAGATACCTGCTAGGCAATGCTGCATAACCTCTCTGCATTCGACCAAGGAATCCTTGAGAAGAAGACAGCTGTCCAATTCGAGCATACGGAGCTAGCATACCAACTAGAGCAACATTAACAACTACTCCAACTAATAGATCAGCAGTGTACAATTCAAATTCTGCCCAGAAATCTTTCCCTCTCTGTTTAACTTCCGCAAATGTTGCACAGCAAGAATCAATCACTATCTACAGAGGAGAAAACAATCGGGACCTGTATGAGTACATTGCTAAAGTACCAATTTTTCTAATCAACCAATACCCTTATAAGATATCAAACATCTACACAAACCTTTAATATAAGTACACACAGAAAAAGAATGATCTTTGCAAATGATGAAGGTATAAGCAACAACAAAATGTACAAACCTCCGTCCCAATCTTGAAGAGAAAGGATGGATCGGCTAACATCCTATTCCTAAGCATGGAGGACGACCTCATCAGAAATCCAAGCGGCCAAGCCGAACCCTGCAATTTCAAATTCAGCTCCATAATCATTAACCAAACACAAAAAAATGTAAGATTTGTGTCTAATTGACTACAAATTTCAACCTGCAAATCCAAATATCTCGACAGAAGCAATTTTCGTAATCCCACAGTCTTAGCAGCCTCCAACATATCAGCTGGAAGACTTGCCCCTCTTGCCTCAGTCTCTCTCATCACCTCCTCAAACTTAAGAAGTGGCCCAAACTCCTTTTCTTCATAATCATCACCGCCCTCATCACCACCTCCGCCTCCCCCGCCACCTCCACCACCCGGAAATTTCCCATTTCCGCCACTCCCATTAACTAAACCCCCACCATCTCCATTCTTACTATCAGGTGTGGAGTGATAACTCTTGTCCACAGCAGTAGCAGCATCTTTTTCGACATAATTAACGTCGCCTGTTTCGGTCGTTGTACTCACAGCTGGACTTGATTTCGACCCCGTCTCCGGATTTATTACATTAACAACCACAAGACTCTGCCGTTTGCTATTGCAAACCAACCTCGTACTCGTTCTACTTTCCTTGATACCGAGACGCCAGAATCGAGTTGGCACAAGACTCTTGGAGCTAAAGCACTCAAGAGGAACGACGCCGTTTTCGAGGCTCTTGAAATGGGCTATTCCAACACTCGATGAACAACCCGCCATTACGATGAACTAATAAACTTCCTAAAGACTGCAGTTTCACAAATTGTGGAATTTTCTAGCACCAATTGAGCAGCAGAAATGCTGCGAAATGTATAGTATACAACACTTCAATTATACAGCAGAAATAAGAGAGATTACTAATAACATGAACCGTGAAGGTGGGTAGAGAAAAGGTCGAAACTTTAAGAAAAAACGCGCAGAGTCTAAGGAAATAGCAAGAAGATACCTGCAACGAGCTAAAGTGCTTTACTGATTTTGTGAAGAAGGCAACAATGGCAGAAATTGAGAGGTATAAGCGGCGTCGTTTTAGCTTGAGCGACTGAAACTCGGTGTGAGAGTGAGAGAGACGTCTGTGTGATTGGAAGTGGCGGCTCGCCAGCTGCTCGTTGATTGTGTTCGGCACGTGCGAAAGTCTACACGCGTGCGGACTACTAGGTAGGGTTTTTCAATATTTTATTTTTCTCCTTTTCTTCCAAAATGCTACACTAATTCATTAATTTATTTATACTGGAGGCTCCAATATTTGAGTCAAATTTGAGGGGCAAAAGTTTGTGGAAACTCAAGGCTAGCTTCAATAATAATTTTATTAAATCATAAAATTGTTTCTATAAAATTTAATTCAAGAGTAATTTGGAAATTATTACTAATAATTCAAATAGTTGCCACTTAAATAAATTTGATAGTGACTTGGTAGTTGGTGGTATTAAATTAAACAAAAAAAAAAAAAAGACTCAAACTTGATCATCATACTCGCACTCCATCAAGCTTTGCACCACCGTGGCCATCGTCGGCCGCTTATTCCGATCCTCCTCCACACAACTAACCCCCATCCGAACCAGCGCCGCCGCCTGCCTCCGGCTGTACTTCCCCTCCAGCCTCTCATCCACCACCTCCTCCACCCACTCCCACCCCTCTCCCTCCATCTCCCCCTTCATCCTCCTCACGAAGCTGGTAAGAGCACCACCACCATCATCCTCCACACCCCAATTACACAGCCTCGCCCCCCTTACCATCTCCAGAACCACCACCCCGTAACCGAACACGTCGACCTTCGACGTGATCGGGAGGCTCAACGCCCACTCGGGCGCCATGTACCCCTTCGTCCCTCGTATTCGTGTGAACTCCGACCCCGGTCCTTCTCTCTGCAGCAGCTTCGACAGCCCGAAGTCCGCAATCTTCGGCTGGAAGTCGCTGTCGAGGAGTATGTTTTCGGGCTTCACGTCGCAGTGGATCACCCACTCCAAGCACTCGTGGTGTAGGTAGGCCAAACCTTTAGCCGTGCCTAATGCAACTGCATACCTCTGTTTCCATCCGAGGAAGTTGGAGCCGAAGACGTGCCTGTCCAACGACAAGTTGTCGAGGTACTCGTATACGAGGAGGCGGTGCCGCCTTTCGTTGCAGAAGCCCCATATTCTTGCAAGATTCATGTGATTGATCTTTCCTATAGTACTAATCTCTGCGAAAAACTCCTCTTGAGCTTGAAAAACATCGCCTAGTTTCTTCACCGCCACCACTCTGTCATCGGATAATAGCCCTTTGTAGACGGCACCCGATCCTCCTCTTCCGATCTCCGTCTTGAAATTCTTCGTCGCCTTCTTGAGCTCCGAATAGCTGTACTGCCTGAACTGGCTGGAGATCATGTTGTAGCCGGCTTCGACTGAGGCCGGGACCCCGTGCTTTCGGAAGAGAAACCACCATCCTAAGAGTACGAACATCACCTCTATAGCTCCGAGAGCAGCTGCGAATGAGTAGAAATACCACCATTTCACTCTTGAGCTGGTGAAATCATACATTGAAGGTGAACCGAACAGAGCTTCTCTCTCTTCCGATCCACAGCTCTGGTTCGAGGCATGGAATATCTCCGGTTTTGGAAGCTTCAAATTTTGAGGAACTTTGATGTATATACTTGCTGGAAAATCTGGAGCTGCATGGCCATTAAGCATTGCACTTTTAATGAAGCAGAAGCCTTGCCCCAAAAGCCGGTAGCTGAAGGCGACGCAGCGAAAATCCGATAAACACGAGTCTTCGCAAGCTTCCAACGTGACCGGATTCGTCGTGTTGAGGTCGAAGCCGCGGTCGAAATCCGAGTGAGGAATCTCCAAGAACTTCACTTTTTTGGAGAGCAAGAGTTTCTGGTCGAATCTTGCCTTGCAGCCGGAAGTCCAGTCGCCGGAGTCGACGGCCTCGTACCCCGGTGGGCACGTGCACGTCGGAAGCGGTGCGTACACGCAGATCGCGTTCCTCCCGCACACGCCCTTCACGTCGCAGGGCTGTGCCAGCGCTTGCCACGTCACCGACCACAGCCCCGTAGACTCATCCAGGCTGTAGACCCTGAGGTTGCCGTCGTAGTCCACCGTCATCCGCCGCTTGACGACGCGGCCGGCGTCAGAGGTGTTGAAATGAAGCAGATCGCTGGAAAGAAACCGGCCGAGCTCGTCGAGGACGGCGACTCTGCAGCTATTGTAGTCGTTGGTTCTGCCGCTCTCGTAGACGGTTCTATCCGGATTAGGCCAGTAGGCGGTGGAGGTGTCGGGGGTGTCGGAGATCAGCCGGAAAACGTTGTCGCTGTCGAAGTAGAGGGTGAAAATCCCCGTCGCGAAGTTGCCGTTCGTCGCGATGGACGTCAGCCTCGTGTTCTTGGTGAACCTCTGAGTTGGCAAGAGAGTATCCATCGGAGAATCGAAGCTCTGCCATAAAACATCACCGCTCGGATTCTTGAGCACGAGGTTGCCATTGTTGAGGAGATGAGCGGCTGCGACGTTAACGGAGGTAGTATTCGTCTGCCACACGACGCCGTCAACGTCCGTTAAGACCATGGTGCCGTCTCCTCTGATCGTGACTTTGGCGCCTTTGCTGTTAACCGGCCTGTTACGGTTGGCCGTCCAAATGACGGTTTTGTCCCTAGAGTTGGTAAACCAGATGGCGAACCAATAGGCATTGGTTCCCAACCCATAGAAGCCGCAGGTGAAGGACTTATCCGGAGATGTTAGGAACTGCTTTTCTTTTCCGACGCTTATCGAACCGCCCCGCTCCAAATTCGAACGGGGTTTCGAACTCGGAGCCGCGGTAGGGAAGGAGGAGACAACAATCAGTAGCAAGAGGGATTCAAAAAATAGACTTCTCATCATGGACTCAGCTTGAATTTTGTGAATGCAGCTTAGTTTAAATTATAAAGAATTCCGTGCGCTTGATGAGAATGCAACTTGCATTACTGGAAATTATATAATAGTAGGTTCTATTCTCATAGACTTAGGAAAAAAACACTATCTTCGTTTTATATACGCAAGAAAAGAGGTATATGAAACAATTTTCCATGGAAGGACTTGTATATTCTCTTGCAGAGAAAGACGGTGACCGATTTTTCTCCATTAAAGTTAGAAATGGTAGTTGGAATTCCGAAATGGAAGTCAACGGTGCAACTGACTAATAATTCTTCAGCTTTTAATTTTTTAAGACAATTAATTCTTTGTTTATATTGCATACTTTCTCTAAGTTCGTAGACTGTTTTTCGTCTCGACATCGGCCATATAAAGGATTCAGTAAAGCAAATTATGTTAGAACTGTAATACGAAATATGGACAGAACCGAGGCTAGAGTTAGACTCTATCTCCGTAAGACAATATTGCTCCGATATAGTGCAATCGGACTATAGCAATTGTCTCCAAGATAGAACGGTTCTTCGTTCTCGAGTTGTTGCACTACAAGTCGAGAATCCGTGAAACTACTCGAATATCGAGACTTTTTAGGAAAGAATGGAAAGGAAGGATAAAACGAGATGAAATATTTGATTTTCGTTTTGGTGTATTGGATCATCCTGTGGAGATAGGTGGTTTTCTATGAAGGGGTGCTTCGATCTGAACCGTTCGATCAAATCTTGATCGACGGCCCAGATCAGCCGAACCGAACCAACACAATGGTTCGGCCCCTCCATGAGCCAACCCGCGCCTGGCACAAGCCTGGTCGAGTCACGAGCGTGTGCCCGACACGCGCTTGTGCCCCTTGGTTCGGACCATTTGGGTGCTGGCTCGTGTCATGCACACGCCTGACACCCATTTGGTTTGAACCATCGCACCGGTTCGCTCCTAACGTGCGCTGGACACACCCGCATGGACTCGAGCCACACGCTTAGCTCGATTTAGGAAAAGTAAGCGCCCATTGCGACGTGCACGGCTACGGCGGACTCGGGCTTGCCTCAAAGCGCCCATTGCGATGTGCACGGCTACGGCGGAGGCAGACTCGGACGGTGCGAATCGTAGGAGTCACGGGCGTGTGCCTGACACGCGCTTGTGCCCCTTGGTTCCCCTTTGGGTGCTGGCTCGTGTCATGCACACGCCTGATACCCATTTGGTTCGAACCATCGCACCGGTTCGCTCCTAGCGTGCGCTGGACACACCCGCATGGACTCGAGCCACACGCTTGGCTCGATTTAGGAAAAGTAAGTGCCCATTGCGACGTGCACGGTTACGGCGGACTCGGGCTTGCCTCAAAGCGCCCATTGCGACGTGCACGGCTACGGCGGAGGCAGACTCGGACGGTGCGAATCGTAGGCCTTTGGTTTTAGCCCAAAAAGGCTAAATCAATCCACCACTTGAGGAGTATATTAATTATTCTACACATTTGAGCATTGACTTATATATGAGTCCAAATTACTTTGTTTTTCCAATGTGGGACAAATTCTCACTCAAACTTTACTTATTAATTGATCATTCACTTTGAATAATTAAAATACCAAATTCCAACAAACTATTATGTATCTAAATATTTATTCAAGGTACACAACTATGTTGCATGTGATGAAACCAAATCCGATTACAACGTCGTTTTTGAGACCTTTCGTGTAAGAACAATCTAAGAAAGAATCCTATAGTAGACGAAGAATGCTAGCATAATCCCAACGTTGATCCATCTTGTATCCTTTTTCCATCCTCTGCTCTTCAACACATCTCTCCTGGTTAGCACACACGATCGAACGCCGTCTTCGAATCTCGTTGAGAAGCACTCGTCTCTTTCACTCTAGTACTCGTTGAAAACCAGAGAATCGAGGAGTACCTATAGAGAGAAACATCTATACAATATACTTGACTACAATATGAATAAGATTTTTGATAAATTTGTTAGATTGCTATTAACATTGTGAATATCTTTCACTCAATATGTACTTACATTGCTTTTGTGCTGGTAAATTCTACATAACATATATTTAAATGTATAACATGTAGATGATTGTCAAATTGTTTATTATAAACAACTTTTTTTTTTCTCCTTAAATGAAATCGGTAGATTTAATGAATATGAATTAAATTTATCTATTTGAAATAGTATAGTTTCGCACAATTTGTTATCACAAGACTTTAACATCATATTTTGAAAGTTATAATATTGACATACAATAATATATTATGATCAAAATGTATTGATTTATAAAATACCACTTATCCCTTATTTTTAACTTTTATTATCAATAAAGTAGAATTATAACCAATAAAATATCGTAGCAAAAGGCCTTCCACGCCCGGGTGAAAATTACTAGTAATTCAAATAGTTGGCAATTAAATAAATTCGATAGTGACTTGGCAGTTGGTGGTATTAAATTAAACAAATTATTTTAAAAAAAAATTAAAAAAATGACTCAAACTTGATCATCATACTCGCACTCCATCAAGCTTTGCACCACCGTGGCCATCGTCGGCCGCTTATTCCGATCCGCCTCCACACACCAAACCCCCATCCGAACCAACGCCGCCGCCTGCCTCCGGCTGAACTTCCCCTCCAGCCTCTCATCCACCACCTCCTCCACCCACTCCAACCCCTCACCCTTCATCCCCCCCTCCATCCTCCTCACGAAGCTGGTAAGAGCACCACCACCATCATCCTCCACACCCCAATTACACAGCCTCGCCCCCCTCACCATCTCCAGAACCACCACCCCGTACCCGAACACGTCGACCTTCGACGTGATTGGGAGGCTCAACGCCCACTCGGGCGCCATGTACCCCTTCGTCCCTCGTATTCGTGTGAACTCCGACCCCGGCCCTTCTCTCTGCAGCAGCTTCGACAGCCCGAAGTCCGCGATCTTCGGCTGGAAGTCGCTGTCGAGGAGTATGTTTTCGGGCTTGACGTCGCAGTGGATCACCCACTCCAAGCACTCATGGTGTAGATAGGCCAAACCTTTAGCTGTGCCTAATGCAACTGCATACCTCTGTTTCCATCCGAGGAAGTTGGAGCCGAAGACGTGCCTGTCCAACGACAAATTGTCGAGGTACTCGTATACGAGGAGGCGGTGCCGCCTTTCGTTGCAGAAGCCCCATATCCTTGCAAGATTCATGTGATTGATCTTTCCTATAGTACTAATCTCTGCGAAAAACTCCTCTTGCGCTTGAAAAACATCGCCTAGTTTCTTCACCGCCACGACTCTGTCATCGGATAATAGGCCTTTGTAGACAGCACCCGATCCTCCTCTTCCGATCTCCGTCTTGAAATTCTTCGTTGCCTTCTTGAGCTCCGAATAGCTGTACTGCCTGAACTGGCTGGAGATCATGTTGTAGCCGGCCTCGACTGAGGCCGGGACCCCGTGTTTACGGAACAGAAACCACCATCCTAAGAGTACGAACATCACCTCTATAGCTCCGAGAGCAGCTGCGAATGAGTAGAAATACCACCATTTCACTCTTGAGCTGGTGAAATCATACATTGATGGTGAGCCGAACAGAGCTTCTCTCTCTTCCGATCCACAGCTCTGGCTCGAGACATGGAATATCTCCGGTTTTGGAAGCTTCAAATTTTGAGGAACTTTGATGTATATACTTGCTCGAAAATCTGGAGTTGCATAGCCATTAAGCATTGCACTTTTAATGAAGCAGAAGCCTTGCCCCAAAAGCCGGTAGCTGAAGGCGACGCAGCGAAAATCCGATAAACACGAGTCTTCGCAAGCTTCCAACGTGACCGGATTCGTCGTGTTGAGGTCGAAGCCGTAGAAATCCGTGTGAGGAATCTCCAAGAACTTCACTTTTTCGGAGAGCAAGAGTTTCTGGTCGAATGTTGCCTTGCAGCCGGAATTCCAGTCGCCGGAGTCGACGGCCTCGTACCCCGGCGGGCACGTGCACGTCGGCAGCGGCCCGTACACGCAGATCGCGTTCCTCCCGCACACGCCCTTCACGTCGCAGGGCTGCGCCAGCGCTTGCCACGTCACCGACCACATCCCCGTGGATTCATCCAGGCTGTAGACCCTGAGGTTGCCGTCGTAGTCCATCGTCATCCGCCGCTTGACGACGCGGCCGGCGTCGGAGGTGTTGAAATGGAGCAGATCGCTGGAAATAAACCGGCCGAGCTCGTCGAGGACGGCGACTCTGCTGCTGTTATAGTTGGTTCTGCCGCTGGTGTAGACGCTTACATCCGGATTAGGCCAGTAGGCGGTGGACGTGTCGGGGGTGTCGGAGATCAGCCGGAAAACGTTGTCGCTGCCGAAGTAGAGGTTGAAAATCCCCGTCGCGAAGCTGCCGTTCATCGCGACGGACGTCAGCCTCATGTTCTTGGTGAAGCTCTGAGTAGGCAAGAGAGTATCCATCGGAGAATCGAAGCTCTGCCATAAAACACCACCGCTCGGATTCTTGAGCACGAGGTTGCCACTGTTGAGGAGATGAGCGGCCGCGACGTTAACGGAGGTAGTATTCGTCTGCCACACGACGGCGCCGTCAACGTCCGTTAAGACCATGGCGCCGTCTCCTCTGATCTTGACTTTGGCGCCTTCGCTGTTAACCGGCCTGTTACGGTTGGCCGTCCAAATGACGGTTTTGTCCCTGGAGTTGGTGAACCAGATGGCGAACCAATAGGCATTGGTTCCCAGCCCATAGAAGCCGCAGGTGAAGGACTTATCCGGAGATACCAGGAACTGCGTTTCTTTCCCGACGCTTATCGAACCGCCCCGCTCCAAATTCGAACGAGGTTTCGAATTTGGAGCCGCGGTAGGGAAGGAGGAGAGAACAATCAGTAGCAAGAGGGATTCGAGAATTAGGCTTCTCATCATCGACTCAGCTTGCTTGAATTTTGTGGATGCAGCTACTTTAAATGGGATAAGTCAACTTCTGTTATTTTTGGATTATTTGAAATTATAAAGAATTCCGTGTGGAAATGGACATGGCGGCTTATGAGAATGCAACTTGCATTACTGGAATTTATATAATAGTAGATTCTATTCTCATAGACTTAAGAAAAACACGATCTTTTTATTTTTTATATATTTTCTATGCTGTTTATTCTATGCAGGAAAAGAGGTATATGTCACAGATTTCCAATAATGGAAGACTTGTTTATTCTCCTGTACTGTAGAGAAAGACAGATATGGGCGTGACCAATTTTTCTCCATGAAAGTTAGAAACTGTAGTTGGAATTCCGAAATGGAAGTCAACGTTCCAACTGACTAAAGACAATTAATTCTTTGTTTATATTACATACTCAATCCGTCTCGATTTACAAGAGTCTGTTGACTGTATTTTGTCTCGACATTGTACATATAAAGAATTCAGTAAAACAAACTATCCGGTATCTAAACATTTATTCAAGAAACGCAACTATTTTGCCTGTGATGAAACCAAATCCGATTACAGAGTCGTTTTGGAGACCTTTCGTGTAAGAACAATCCAAGAAAGAATCCTGTAGAAGATGAAGAATGCCAGCATAATCCCAACGTTGATCCATCTTGTATCCTTTTCCAATCCTCTGCTCTTCAACACATCTCTCCCGGTTAGCACACACGATCGGATGCCGTCTTCGAATCTCGTCGAGAAGCACTCGTCTCTTTCGCTCCAGTACTCGTTGAGAACCAGGGAATCGAGGGGGTACCTATAGAGAGAAACATAGTACATGAAAAGCCAGTACTTTGGTATGAACTCCTTCGGGATGAAGTATCCCGAGAAGAGGAAGAATGCTCCGAGAGCAGTGCAGATTAGTGAATTCCCGGATATGAAATCCGGAGATATGACGCTCAAGAACAGCACCAAGGAGCTGGCCATCAGCACTATGAGCCAGACGATGAATGTGAAGAAGGCGAAAGCGGAAGGCGAAGGGTTGAGCCCGACGATCCAGTATAACGGGACGGAGAACAGGATTGCCACTATGAATAGGAATGGGAAGAAGATTATGGTGTTGGCGATTAAGTAGGAAGAAACTCTGTATGAACCCCTCGAGGCTTCCTTCATCAGGACGCGGCGTTCTTGAAGATATATGGGAAGAGCTTCGACAGTGGACGAGAGGAGAAAGCTGAGACTGAAGGCGAAAAGGCCTAATCTCTCTCCGACCCCGCCTTCGTCTTTCCTTACTTTAACATAAACGCTGCCTAAACCGAAGCCTCCAACTAGAGCTTGCAGCGTTCGGGCTAAGAACAGCTGCTTTGTTCTGTATATGATCTTCCATAGCCTAACACACAGCACCATTATCTCAAACAATCTCGAAATAAACGGATCGGGAGCTTCTTCTTTGCTGTCGACATCCATCTGCAGCGCGGGATGACTTGGACACGAAGGGTATGCGTCTCTTCTCTCTACTTCAGAGGTTTGCTTTTTGAAGCATGATCCTTCAAGAATTGAGATGATTTCCATGGAGAATTCTAGAGGGTTGATCTGAGGTGGGATCTTGAACCCCAGCTTCGTGATAGCTAGCTCGAGAGACTGAATCGAGCCATTGTGAACGACCGTGCCGTGAGAAAGGATCAAGAAATTGGGAATACGTTGAAGGATTCGGTAACTAGGTTGATGAATGGATAGGATTATGGTTCTCTGCCTGGCTCTAGCCATGGATGAAAGCAGCTCGACTACGTGAAGAGCCGAGGTACTGTCAAGTCCTGAAGTCGGCTCGTCGAGTAGCAGAATCGGAGGATCGTGGATCACGTCTGCTCCGATGGAGACTCTCTTTCTCTCTCCTCCAGAAATCCCGCGATTCTCTTCGTCCCCGACGAAAGCATCCGCGACATGGAGGAGGCCCAGTTCTTGCATTAGGCCCTCGACTCGATCTTCTCTGTCCCGAGAGCTCATCCCCTTCAGTCTGAACTTGGCACTGAACATGAGCGTTTCTCTCACCGTAAGAAGAGGGAAAAGGGTGTCTTCCTGAGCTACGAAGCCGCATATCTTCCGCAGGTGTTCTTGGCTCGTCACGATGTTGTCGTTGAGGATGATGCTCTTGGGATTGAAGTCCCTGTTTTTCACCCTGCCTGAGACGAGTCTTAAGAGAGTGGACTTACCGGTGCCGCTCGGGCCCACGACCGCAAGAATCTCAGAGGCCCTCGCAGTGAAGGAGACGGATTTGAGAATGTCGACCGGCTTCTTCTCCTTGCTCAGACCACGAGAGATGAAGGTTGAGAAAGATGGAGTTTTGTGAATAGTGTAGGAAAGATTGGTGACTGTTAGTTTGTAAGGTGTTAAGGTGAGATGAGGAGGGGAGTGGTTGGAGGAGGAAGACTGGCTGGTGGATTCCTCCGGTGAGTCGGAATTCGAGAAAAGGACGACGGAGTCGTCTTCTAGGACAGTGGCAGAAGGTTGGAAGCACATGGCCATGGTTGAAGGCATTGAGTTTATGAGAATCTGAGAGGATTCCAAGTTTTAAAGAGAATAAGATTAGGGTTTGGAGGAGGAGGTTGGACCAACCTGGACTATAGGAGAATGGATTTGCCACATTTCGGCTGTGGTTGGTGATCCATGTAGGTTGACTCTCTCTCTCTCTCTCTCTCTCTCTCTCTCTTACAGAATAAGTTATGATGTCACGTGTATGGTAATGATTTGGAGTGAAAAGATGAGATCTCACCGGAGAATCTTCAACGAAAGCATCAGCATTCAAGAAACAGAGTGACTGTACAAATTTGGATTTCCAGCAAATCCTGTCAAGAACATTTTGAGTATATTTACATGCCTGTTTTCATAGGGATTTGATTCCTCCCGCCACTCCGACTAGGAGATTCAATATATACACGAGGCGAGAGGAACGAAACGAAACAAGGGGAAAAAATAAAGAATTGAAAATAATGTGTGAGCACCGGTTTCAAGAAGGGAAAGGACGCATGTCGCCCTTCAGCATATCCATTCTTTGAGACCTCGATACGTTCTGCCTGTTCCTGATGGCGTTAATGTAGTTCTCAATGCGGTATCGATCTGAGTTGGTGAGGGAAAACGGAGGGTTCAAGATGAGACACGGTGCTTCCACTAGAAGAAAACGGAATAAGCGAAGAGCTTTTGTGTAGAGAATCACTGCACTTTCGGTATCACCCATATACTCATCTACCTGCAACCAACCAACAGTTTCTTCATGCAATACTCGATCAAAGAACAACGCCTATATATGGCTTCAACTACTATAATTTATAACCGGAATAGCGTTGCTCGTGCTGTGATCAAACTGAAAGATTTAGTTTTCCATAGATAATGGAACAAAACCACTGCATATGCTAGCGAACGACAAACTAATACTTACAGCTCCGTGTCTCCCTAAGTCTAGCGCAGACTGATATATCAACTCCATTGCATCTGGAATCTCCTTATTTCCTGAATTCATAACACACGGAATCATCATCGAGTAATTCATAATTCACGAGTGTGCTTTCATTGTTCAGTTTTCAAATTAAGTTTCTCTTATAAAGGTATTTCAATCCTTTAATAGCAAGTGATAAAAGAATAGGGCTGTAGATTGAGAAACGGAAGAAGATGAAGGATTCATACTCATACCTGGCTCTATTACTTTAGCAAGTTCCTCAGCATGCTCGACTTCTTGAAGAAAGGCTCTTTCTATCTGAGAGAGTTCTCTCGATTTTGAACTTTCATGGCTCGGGCTTCCTTCCACAGCTGAAGCTGCATGAGTGTGACAGATATGCAAAGCTTGCTTCCATATAGCAAGAATTACGAGCTGTGCTGCAAAGGCTTCTAGATGCAGTCCTCCTTTGATCTACACAACGATAGCCGCACTGTTTACATATCTCAAATAGGACAGTCCTTTGGGAGAGAGAAGATATTAAGACCATGGGGTTTCAGACAAAGCTCTTTAAGTTACCTTCTCGTTTACCAACTCGGTGATAGCGGCTGCAAAGGGCTGCAATGAACTGATCCTTGTCATGTAGTCAGTCGATGACATCTCTGAGTTAACTGCACTACTCACCGATCCATGCGAAATCTCAGGAGCAGATAGACGACTTTCTATACGTCGAGCATGATCAGCTGCTCTAGCAGTTCCTCCCCCAATTATTGGCAACCGAGTACTCGACATGGAGCCAACATTTCTAGGATAAGGAGGTGCACTGGCATATTTATACGTCAGACGACTATGCTTGAAAGCATGTCCTGAAGATGGTATGTCCATAGGAGAACCAGGGACAAATACGTAATCCTGGTCAATCGACTCCACTGGATCATCGACTGAAAAGTCAAACCAAATCAGTAATCTGAGCATACAGGCTGCAAGAAAACCTTAGAAGATTATGACTTAGCTACCTTTTTTGGGATGATTATCAAGTAGCAAATCGAGGTCCGTGGTTTTAAAAGAACCCTTGACTTTTCCTTCAGAAAGTTGGCGATTGACAATTCTGGACCCTTTAATTTCTGCTTTATGAGGACCAACAGAAAATCCGTACGTAGATTTCTTGACAGGTGTTTCTGGGGAAGCTGGACTGCCTATAGTACCACTAGATTCTTCATCTAGAGTGAACGGTAAATCTTCTTGCGAACTTTGGGCTGCATTATCTTCAGGTAAACAATCTTCACGAAAGCTTTCCTCTGTACTCCCCTGAAGAGGGAAACTATCTAATCCTCTTCCTGATTGCCTACTTCTGCACCATAAATCTGTTTACTGGAAAGGAACATATTATCATGATCAAATTTCATATGTAGATTGCGTTTACCTGAATGATTCATCAGCCTGCCTTTGAGATAGAAATGGGTGGTTAAAGAACTCTTCAGATGTCAATCGCTCCACTGTTATAGATAAGAAGAGTGTCAACAGATTGATGCACAGTTTGTGATATATTCACTAACAGGCCCATAAATTCTGACACTATATAAGAATGCGAATTCGATTTATCTACTTTTGATCTTTTGTGGAGCAAAATGGCAGGATGTTACACGAGTAATTAGAGAGATATACCATCAGCTAAAGACAATACATAATTAGCAGCAAAAACACTGCACACTCTTCACATTTAAGGGAAACAATGGAATACCTGGGTTTCGCCTCAGCAATTTTCGACACAAGTCCATGCAGTGAGGACTCAAATCCTTAGCCTCGGGTGGGAACTTCAATTCCGTTGCTTTAATGATGTTCTGGAGTAGCTGCGGAAGGAAGTTCATACAAGATCTTGTCACAAGCAAAAACTCAGCTAAAACACTTAGAAGCAATCAAAACCTAAGATGAACATACCTGTATCTGGTTAATTCCTGTAAATGGAGTTTTTCCAGTAACAAGCTGGAACAAAATCGCACCAACGCTCCAGAGATCTGCCTGTGTTATTGGGTTAAGATGAGTCGACAATCATCACAATATCTCAAAAGTTAAATCTCACCTTAGCATCATATCTCTGGAGCTGCATTATTTCAGGAGCCATATACAGTGGTGAACCACACATAGTTTCAGCAAGACCTAAAGGTTGCAGCGATCTGGCAAAAGGAAACGGAATTTTCACTTTCAAGTTTCAAGCTTTAAACTGGGTATTAATCATTGCAAGTGGCAAGGAATAAATATGTGCCAAGAGAACTTTTTAAGATAAATTAGACAGGGGTACACATTCAAACCTCCATAACAAAGAAGACTAGAAATGCAAATTTCAAGAGAAAAGATACATGCCTTGCGAAGCCGAAGTCAGCAATCTTCAAGCTGCTCTTGTCACTGTTAGAAGAAAGGAGGAGATTCTGTCCAAGATTCAGGCACAATATTTCAGCTCATAATGACCATTTCAGTTACAATAGAAACAATGCCATGCAATCATCACATGGTAGCTCTACCTAGTTAATGACTCTTAGGAGAGCTATATATAATCATGTACATGTTACGGATTAATAGTATAGACCAGAAGAACCTCACTACTGAGATAAACCAAGCACAATATGTTTCTATTGCATACCTGCGGCTTTAAGTCCCGATGTATAAGGTTGTTTTCACGAAGCACTTTAAGGCCCTCGGCTGCATCATTCAAATCATGAAAAAAAAGAAACCTTAGTTACCGGCTCAACATTCAGAAACCACAAGAATACAGAAAACAAAATAGTAGTAGCTGATACCTAGTTGCTGCATGAAGTACTTAGCAGTTGCCTCTGGGATTCCTCCTTGGTGTCGTTGAATGTATACCGAAAGATCCCCCCCTTTGCAATACTCCAAAATAATGTATATCTTTCCCGGTTCCTATATACACACAACACAACAAAATATGTTATCAGTCGTAAATTTTCTGAATTTCTTTTAACTATGGTCGAAAAATCCTTGCTTTGGCTGTTCCATACATCTGAATTCGTTTCCAATCGGTCCATTTTTCTTTTCTTCATTCAAAAAACCAATCTTCATCCAAACAAAGAGCAAAAAAAGGACTGGACATTGCATTCAACTTCCCAGAATTCATCTGAAAACAGCCTAGAATCTCTACTTCATAGAAACAGTTTCCTAGCACCCAAAAAAACTCTACAATTCAAAAAAGCAGCAGCACAAACACAGAAATTCAAAAGCGAGACAAGAACAAATTGAGCAGCAAAAGCTCCATCTAACATAAACAGCACAATAAAATGGATAGGGATGAAAAGGAGGGAAGGGGGCGGTTTCGCACCTCGATCATGTCGTGCAAACGGATGATGTTGGGGTGGTTGATTTTCTGAAGAATGAAAATCTCCGACTTCAAGCTCTCCTGCAATTTGGGATTCAATCGAGACGTGACAATCTCCTTGATGGCGACCTCGATGCCGTGGACGCGGTGGCGCGCGTGCCACACCGTCGAGAACGACCCCGCCCCAATCTGCTTCCCCACCACATAATCCCCCACCACGCAGTACCCCCTTTGCGCCATCGCCAACTACTCTCAACATCCAAGCATACGACTCAGCTCCAAACCCAGTACAAACAACAGAGAAAAAAGTTAAAGAAACTCGCTTATTTTTTTCCCAGTTGAAGATTTGGTGGGCTTTCGTCAAAAACCTCAACCTTTTCCTTCTCCGTTCCGATACGCCGGTGAGGCGGCGAAATCAATCGGAAGGGAGCTTAAAAATTTGATCTTTACTTGGAACATCAATGTTGCTTATGGCGATGGTGAAAGGATGGATGTTTTGTGCAAGAAACTTCAACGATGGAGATGTACATGATTGATGATTAAAAAAAAAAAAAGGATTCTTTGAATCTTTTGTTTTAGAGAGAGATATTTGGTGGTTTCGCTTGACCCACCACACCGCAGTTTTATGGCGGCCGGAGCCGCCCCCACAAATTGACGGCGCTGTTAAAACACGGACGGCGCCACAGTAAGTTTTTAATTAACCCTCTTTTAAGTTTTTTTTCCGCAACTAATTATAGCAATTACACTAAACTCAAAATAAAAATCTATGGTAATTACTAATTATACTTTTTCTCACCTTCAAAATAAAAATCTATGGTACTTGTATAATTATTCTAATTAATTGCTATAGCGTCTGGGTGGTGTAGTCGGTTATCACGCTAGTCTCACACACTAGAGGTCCCCGGTTCGAACCCGGGCTCAGACATTTTTTATTTTTCATTTTATTTTATATTTTGCTTAATTCTGTTAATATCGATTTTTGTTCCTCTTTCGGTCTTTCCTTCACATTCCAAGTTTTTTCCTCTCTCGTCTCTCTCTCTCTCTCTCTAACCTATCTGTTACTTGTAAACTGATTCAAAATCCAGTCTTGTCGAATTTCTGAGCTTGCCTCTTTCTTCAATCCACAGTTATCCTATCTTTTTTTTTTTGTTTGCTCCTTGTTCGATTTTGTCTGCTTAGCTGCTGGGTAGGGTTTCTCCCGATTGATTGTTGTGTCGATTTGGGGGCGGATGGATTGGAGTAACGTCACTGCTGAGGATCTGGTGGAGGCGCTGCGAGAAGTGGACTGGTCGTCGCCGCCGCGTCCGTTCTCGGAGTTCTTCTCCCGATTCACTTTGCCGCGCTCTACTGCCAAATGGAACAGTCGCCTCAAATGCAACTTCTACTAGTGCGATCCTTCTCCTCATTGTGATTGATTACTTTTTGCAGTTTCTATATTAGCTTGGGATTGTGAGGTTGATCGGAATGGGCATGCAAGAGCAAGAGAAACTACTAGAAAGTTCTAATAATGTGTTTTTGCTTTGATATTATTATTGTTTTGATTCTGTGAGCAATCGATTTCTGAAGTTTGGGTCTCTGCTGAAAAATTGCTGTTGAATTGTTTCTTGCGCTTTCTTTTCTTTTCAATTGAGGAAGTGTGAGCAAATTTTCGAGCTGTTGTACTGCAATCCTTACTTTTGTATTTCCTGATCTCGTTTGCAGTTACAGGACAAATTATTTCATCATGATTGTCCTCATTCTGGGTAAGAGAGCTAAAGATGATGGGATTCTTGTTCGTTTGTGTGCTCACACATGATTATTTGGTAGCCTGAATTATGATGGATCACTATACATGCTTGTTTCAGGAATGGGATTTCTTAGGAGGCCACTATCCATTGTTGCAGCTCTCATGGCAGCTCTGAGCATTGCTTTTCTAAATGATAGGTATCGATATTCAGTTACACCTTTGCAATACCTGTCTATTTCCCCCCCGACTGTAACACACAATATATATGATGTTTCCTCATCAGTGTTGGAGTTCAAGTACTCGTTTTACTAAGTTGGCTAGGTTACTTACTTGTAGGGTTGTAGCTATCTGAAGTTCTGTTAGATTTGAGTTTTTTTTTTTCATTTTAAACTAGGATTTGGTTATTCATGGTTGAGGCTGGATAAAGTATCTTGAAACAAATGTTGAGTAATTTTGACCATGGAATACTAGAGTTTATTTCAACATAATCACAATATTATCGATTGCTAGAAGGGTTGAATGAAACCTTATCTCTGTGATGTATATAGCTATGCTGATATGGGTTTTTAACTTCTTCAAATGTTTTCCCCCTTTTCTTTTCCCAATATTATTGTATAGCTGATATAGTTTGAAGCAGTAAGTTGGTTGACAAGTGCATAGTCATCTTACGTTTTAGTATTTGGTTTTCTGGTAGTGAATGAGCTAGAATTAGTGTATATGGTTCTCCCTTTTGTAGTCCCTGGCTTGGTTCTCTGTTTTTTAAGATTGCAATATATTTGTTCATAGCTTTGCAGGCACTTTCAATGAAAAAGTAACCAGAACTGTACGACAATTTTCCCCGCATCTAGCTGCCAAAATGAGGCCTCCCCTAACGTAAGCAGTACCACAAGGTCCACAACTCTACAATTTTTAAGCATATGACTGTGTGCTCCTAACTTCTCGTTATCATTTACATAGGCCTGTTATTCGCGGGCGGCCATCTGCTAGACGAAACATACATATATGCGGATGGCCACGCTGGGTATTTGCTTTGGCATTTTCCATAGGTTTGAGACTTTTTGGCCTCTTTTATCTATATTTTTCTGAGTAACCGCTGAATGCTGTTGATATCATGTAATCTTTTCTCCCTGCAGTGAGCTGTGTCCTTTGGTTTATCTCTTCCGGCTTACTTACCGTCTTGTGGGCATTGGCTATTGGCCTTCTTGGTAAGTTTACTAATCACTGTCACGTACCTTTTTGTGTTAAACATATTTTTGAACCTCTCTCTCTCTCTCTCTCTCTCTCTCTCTCTCTCTCTCTCTCTCTCTCAGCCACCATCATTCATGCGAGCTTTAGGACACCAAACCTGAAAGCTCGGCTGAACACATTCCGTGAAGAATTCCGTGCAGTTTGGCGCAATTATAGTGATATGTAGGCTGTGTATAGCAGAGCACATGACAGTTTCTTTACACTGAAAGTGCTATAATTGGATATTCTGTCTTCCAACATGTAATTTGTACACTTCACTTAATCCTATGTTTATTATACTGTTATGCTTGCATCCCTGTTGCATTACGTATGAAACTTGTTAAAACTTGTGGCTGTGTAGGTTATATATGGTCTCTTCCAATGGGATTTTGATTTGTGCGTTTCTGCACCAAAGGCTTCTTGGTTTACTTCATTGCCCATCTTATGTACCCCCTCCGTCCCTGTCCATTTGATAACGAACTGGTATTACATTATTATAAGTTGGCAACAAATTTCTTAGATGTAAAGGTTGTTTCTCTGAGTATAAAGTGCTTACAGGTATTGCAACTTCTGTTGACTGTGTAATAAACTACGAGCAACCACGTTCCTTTTTTTCCTTTTGGAGAATTAACAAAGACTAAAAACAGCACACAACCGGTGGTGGTTCAACGCAGATGCCAAAGAAACAATAAAGCAGAAAGTAGAAATTCCCCTGAGACAGCGGAGCGGAGCACACGTGTGCATCTACGTCGCGGCTAATTATACAGACCACGAAGAAAATACACTTTTGAACTCCTTTCCATAGATCCGATCCTTCACTCTGTCTTCAATTCACTGTTTCAGTACTCCTACAAAAAGATAATGAACTAAAAACCTCAGTAAACACATATAATTTCGGTATGAACTCTAAATAGCACCTGAAATTTGCTGAAACAGAGGCCAACCAATATAGGTCAATTAGAATATGGAGCATATTCGGATATAGATGAATACCAAATTATACAAAATCCAAGATTTCAATTAGAATGGAATCTCAAGCATATGTATGATTGTATCTATATTAGTATTCGCTACACGAAAATGGAATTCAAAAGGTAAAGAACCACAGAAAGGTATGTCCAAAAAAGCATCAAGAATATTTCAGCTGGCCAACCTATCATGTAGAAAACGAAGACCTTTTACTGATTCTTTAATTATACAGCACTCTTTTCAACAAGGAGCATCGCTATAAGCTCTTTCAAAGAAGAAATCTATGGCGTTAAAGCATGGATTAACCAAACCTACAAGAAAATATGCGATTAAATATTTCAACTAGTATCTCTGTTAGGTTGCACAGGCTGGCCCATTCATTATTGCCCTCTTTATACCTATGGCCATGTGCACCATTCTCTCAGTTCTTCCAAAAATTCCGTAGCGTATAATATATATACGCCCAACTCTTTCTCAACATTAGATACCAGCAATATACTCTTGGCTCCTGCAAGTTTGGATGAAGTACAAGCTTAGGATGGGGCTGAGTCGAAGAGAGGTGGAGGAAAGCTGAAGAAAAAGATGGGATATTACGAGCAATGGGCTCAAGCTTTGGCTTCTGCATGTGGATTCATTTTGTTGATAGGCTTGGTTTGCTGTTGCCTGAGCAGCAAACCACGGCCACATGGAACTGACAGCAGCAGCACTGGCGCCTGCAGCTGCGATGGTGGTTATATTGGTGTGTAGGCTTAAAGTTTTCGCTCCAAGTTTCTCTGTGGATATAAGTTTCGTGAGGAGAAAATTATGTGGCTGTTCTTCGTTAGGGGGAATTGTTTTGTTATTTATAGCTTTAGATGTTGTGGTTGGATTGGATTGTATCTAGCTTTATTCCTGTATAGGTCCCTATGCTGTTATAGATTTTCTTAGCTTACACCAATCTGAGCATGTTTGAGGTATCATATCAAAATTATCTAAATGGAAAAACAAATGCTCCGTTTATTATCTATGGAACTCACCATAGAAGGAAATGGCGATGAATCAGAGAAAGAAAACTGAAGTAATAGATAACAAAGAAAAGCTAAAGAGCTAACCTACCAAGGTCATGATGAGTTTTATCAACTAAGTTAGATAAATAGAAGGAAAACAGGAAGATGAAATAAAGTTGATTCGATAAATGCCTTGGCCTAAGCAAAGAAAATAAATTCAAATATCAGTGAAACAGAAATTCCTAGGGAAACAAGTTCATACCCCATATTTGAACAGGTAGCAGTTGATTGAATGAAGTCTTCATGTTCGCTTCCGAAGACACGGTGTCATGTTCCCACACACTAGCAGCAGCCTACAATCATGATGATGTTACCTGAAGATAAGATGAGAACTATGTCATTGATCTCCTTATTGAGGTGTTGCAATCCACGCAATATTGATTAGGCTGATCTCTGAATGAGACTGCTAATTATACTGAACTTCACAATTTTCCCATGCATCACATTTTATGACCTCCTTTCGTTACGATGCACACAACTCCACTAGTCAAATAAGCTTCAAAATGGTTACAGTGAGAAGAATAAGATTCATATATGACTAAGATATATCTGAAATGGATGCCCAGAATAATTGGGTTAAAACATGTTTCTAAAAGTTCCTTGAATTGATCATAACATATAGCTCAAGAAATTAGCAGCTCTAAATCCGGTACTTCTCTGTCTGATCTTGTTATGATTCTATTCTAAGTACTTTTTCTTAGGAAAAACATTATAATTCAGAGCATCAAACAGTCTCATACATTTTTCAAGGAAATGATTATATCAAAGTACTAATCCACTTGCCTGGCCAATTAATTGCTTCAAAAGCGAGGGAAATGGAATTGCACAACAATTCTTTTACCGTGTTTTCATGAAATGGTCAACGCGCATAATTATTACTCATCCTATATCGAATCGGATTACCTGAAAGTAAAGGAGATGACATTCGGATTAAGATAATCGCCTGCTTTTTCCACACCTGCTTTTTCTACATGCAAATTTATGACGTCTTTGCAATCCTCGGAAAAAGAGATTACTCTCTACCAGGGATTCACGCAATCTTATTAAATTCATCGTATCTGATGCAATTACAACGCCTATAAAAGTCGAGCACTCGCACTATCATATCCCATTCTATCCCCCAGGACAAGGTAGAGGAGCAGTAGAGAGATGGATCTTGTAGCCTTCTACATTCTATGTGTTTCAGTGCTCATTTTGTTTCTAGGTATATTAAGCTATATGTGGCTCAAGATCATCGAATACCAGTTGTCAGCAATCCGAGCAAGGACTGTTCCCCAGAATTTTGGTTTTCCCATGGAGGGCCCTATCGGCAATGTTGAAAGGTACATCGTAACTGTCACAACACCAATAGACAACATCAATCGAGGCGAAAGTGCTGCAGAAGCTTAGGATGGCATCCTATCAAGAAATAAGGGTTGTACTTCTTTGAGTAAGAAATCTATCACAAGTCTAAGAATACCAGATAGTAAAGGCTGTGCAATCTTTTCTGGATTTTCTAGTTCTACAATAAAAGCTATGTAATCTATTCCAGAATGTTCTACAGTAAATAAGAATTTTCACTCAGATGCGATGGAAAGAAACTCTTCGAACAACCACACTTTCCAAAACACGATTGAAAAAGGCATGAATCGAAATTATTTGGGAAATAAAACAATCGAAATATAATTGCAAATTATCTCAATTCAATTATGAGCTAACAGCAACATCATCGCATTTCAACTTCAAATATTGAGCTATTTCAGATTCCGATTGTACCGACGAATCAACAGCTTCAAAATTAGGCAAAACGAATCGTACCTTGGGATATGAATTAGGGATACCGAGCGAAGAGAAGCAGAATTCATACGCAACGACGTCGTTTATCAAAAAGCACACAGAATTTGGAGACGGAGACCATCGTCGTCGAAGGCGGAGGATACTGATTTTAATTTAATTTTTTTATTTGAAAAAAATAAGGCCAGAAAAGGAGCGAATTAAATCTGGACGAAAATGAGAGTTCCCGCGGATTTTTCGTCGCATCGTCAGTTCATTATATGGAAAATGCGACTTTCCGTTTAATATATTTATAAACACGATTTTAAGCTGGAAATTGACCAATTTCAATGATTAATTAAGCCGTTTCAAATGCAATTTCTTATTGGAGTAAAAATATTTTATAAGCCGTTGATAATAGTGCTGAAATCTTGTTGAGCTTTTTGCTTCACTGTATTGATTCTCCATTTGGTTACGTTTTCTTTGAACCGAAACAAATCGAGTTATTAGTCATAAATAGATAATATAAATAGAATAAAATCCTGTATGGAGAGAAATCGCCGCAAACTGTTTTACAAAATATGTTCGTTGGAAAGAAGGAAAAGAAATACCAAAAAGCAACAAAATCAACACTTCTTTACAAGGAGTATGTTGATGCAAAATAAAATAAAATTGGAACAAAAAATTGCCAGTGCTTATCAAAATTGGGGGTTATGGAAGAAAGAGAGACGAGTGTGGTGCCCGATTATGTGCCGAAGCTACGGTCCCCGGCATCTCCAAGTCCAGGAATTATGAACCTGAGATATGGCAATCATAAGAAAAGTCGTAAATTATAGAAATACACTGGATATGAGCACGCAATGGTTGATTAGCTAGATTCAAATATAAGCATACCCTTTCTCATTAACAGTAGCATCGAGGATTCCAGCATACACGTGAAGCCTGGAAAAGAATACCAGAGAATTACTCAACCCATACCTTAGAAGAAAGCAAAACTAATATGATATGATTATACGATATTATTACCCAGGAAACTTCTCGCTTAGCTTCTGAAGAGCAGGAGGAGCAGCAACAGCACATATCTGAATCAATCAATCAACGGATAGTAAAATTAAGGTGTGAAACCCCATCCCTCCGTTTTCATGATTAGGCAGAGGAGAAGAACGAAAGAAGGCTAATTAAGAGATCCATGAAATTTCCAAGAATTTGACAGAGAGGACTAACCACTTTTATTTGCTTGTTGTCAACTCCCCGATCCTTTATCAGTTGAACAGCTGCAACCACTGTACCACCTGAAACATAACAACCAGACACATCAAACTGCCAATACCAACTACCATCATGAAGCACAACCACCAGTAGATATCGCTACATATGATCTATATCTAAAACTATAATGATTAGCCTGACATAGAGAAGGTTTATTAAGAGTAACCCGTGCCTTTGAAACATTGATTTAAACCAAATGCCAATCTGCAGAACTATCCAATTCTAACTTCAAAGCAAATCATTGAGTGATAAATATACTCCAATATAGGCTCCATTGTATAGGAAAACAAAGCTGAGAAGTATATCAGAACAAAAAATTGTGCAGGTTGATATGTGGTTGAACTCAGGCAGGCAGCAATGTCTATACCTGTTGCGAGCATGGGATCTACAATGAATACACGAGAACCTTCAGAAAACTTCTCAGGCAACCTAAAGAACAAAATTAGAAAGGTTGAGCCATAGCCACAAAAAATAAATCGAGACGACAATAGTTTTGTGAGCATGCAATTATAAATAACATGCACTTGGTGCATAAGAAAAGGCTTCAAAAGTTCAAAGCACAAACAGCAAATGAATCAGATAAAAACTTATATATGGTATACTTTGTTTGCAATGCGTACTAACTTGTTCAAATATACAGTTGGCTGAAGTGTTTCTTCATTCCTGCTGAGCCCTAGCAGCGCAAAAGCGACAGGATAAAGTCAAAAGGCAAGTTAGACAAAAAGGAGTTGATTCAAACAGAAAGAATCAATAACTCAGTGTAGCAAAGGTCGTGATAAAACTCTGGCAAATGTAGCAAGTACAACTTGCAGTTGTTGAATTGCCAATCACAGATATATAAACATATTCATACCTAAATGATATGTTTTTGTTGCGGGCAAAACTGATGCTGCATGCTCAGCCAGAGCCAGGCCAGCTCTCAATACGGGAATAACCTGTGAAGACGATGGTTGTCAGGTCTCAAGCCAAAAATCCATCTATCAGAGTAAAATCCTTGTGAATAAGTATTACAACTTCATTTAGCATTGGTATTTCCAAATTTTATATCGAAGAAAAAACAGTCATAGAAAGGGTTGGAAGAAGAATGAGCATGAGAGAGAAAGAGAGAGACTTACTACAATGGGCTCCCTTGGATCAATGAATTCTACTGCAGCAGCACCCATTGGTGACTGGATCTCTCCACTGATAGTCGGCTAGCAATCATAAACACACCAAATCATAAGTTGAAAGCTAATGCATAGATACACATTCCAGTAATAAGCATACGCCTAGACTATTGTTTGCAGTGGTATCCTTCACAAACTAAATGTTCATTTAATCAAATTTCGCAGCTGTTCTGCAGTTTACTGTTACTCAAGTGTACAATTGAGGATTTGAGATAAATGCTATCTACTTTTTTCTTGATCATAAACCAAGGGGGGGGACACACAATGCAGCATATGTTAATTAGAATTGGAAGTTGTCAAAAAGCATACCAGCCAGTCCCGTGATGCCTCGTATATAAGCAATCTCCCGAGCTCAGCCATAGCATTCTCTGAAACGGCACAATCCAACATATAAAGAGAAAACAAACAATACAATAGGGAGACAAAACTAGGAAGCCTACAAGAACAACCCTTCATTAAAAAATAATGGCATGTCAAAATTCCAAAGCATATTCCATCACTAATTCAATAAACTACTCAAATTCCACAACTCACATTCACGTCTAATAAAATCCAAGGCCACCGTTGCCTTCTTCAACTAACAAAATCCATGCAAATACGATAATTCAGATTCTTATATAAGTAAGTTTGTACTTACTGAAAACAGGACAAGGCGTCTGTTCATTTCGAAGAACTGAAATCCAGTGCTTAATCAAAGGGTGCGGCGGCACAAACACCTACAAATAACACGACAACAAACCTCAATCAACAATCATACTCAATTCAACACAAGCAATCGCACCTCGTTTTCAGAAGAAAAAAATAAAAAAAATAAAATAAACAATCCACAAATATTCAAATGCACCAGCATTCCCTCAGAAACCTACCAACATTCTATTCCTAGACACCACACTCTTCTCCGCCGTCGACTGGCAATTTATGGTGACGGCGCGTCGTTTTCGACAATCCAAACGCAAAACCTGGTTACAGCAGCTATATATTTAAACAAACTTTCCTAAAATATTAGGGTTTTAAAAGGGGAAAGTAAAAATTAATTAAAATCATAAAGCGATTACGCGCGCGCGCGTAAATTTAACGCACCCTATGATTGATTATAACGGAGGAGGAGGCGGAATTGAGTGAGGAAGGGTGTTGGGTAATGTGGAGCGTCGAGGGAAAGGGAGGCGAATCGCAGGAATATCGCAGGAGCGGTGGATTAGTTACGGCGAAAGCCATTTTTAATTCGAGAAAGAATCCAGAGAAACTGGGAAACTCAGAATGGGATAGAAATTCATCGAGATATTTCGGGTAACGATGAGGACTGAGGAGGAACACGGAGGTTGCGTGAGGCCTCCCGCATCAGATTTTTATTTTTTATTTAAAAAAAAAAAAAACAAAATAAGCTACAGACAAAAGGTAAATGTGAAAAGTTATTTACTTGTCGATTTTGAACCTTACAAAACACAAAATTCGAGTTAAATTTATTGGTATACTCCCCCGTCCTTAAATAAGTGTCCCGAGCCGCCAAAAATTTTGTCCCTAAATAAGTGTCCTATCACATTTTTCCAAGCAAAAATTACACAAAACTACCAAAACTACCATTTCTTGAAAATCTAAAAGTGGGATAAAGACAAAAATAAATAAATAAATAATCAAGGATTTTAAGGGCATAAGTGTCAATTTACCCTTCTCCTTGGTTTGCACAAAATGGCGGCTCGGGACACTTATTTAAGGACGGAGGGAGTACGAATACTCCGTATTATTTAGAATGATAAAATTCTAACTAGTTCAAATTCATTCACATTTTATATACACCCTCCGTCTTTAAATAAGTGTCCCGAGCCGTCAAAAATTGTGTTCTTAAATAAGTGTCATATCACATTTTTTCAAGCAAAAATTACACAAAAGTACCATAACTACCATTCTCTTGAAAATTTAAAAGTGGGAGAAAGACAAAAATAAATAAATAAATAATCAAGGATTTTAAGAGCATAAATGTCATTTTAGCATTCTCCTTGGTTTTTTCAAATTGGCGGCTCGGGACACTTATTCAAAGACGGAGGATGTAATTATTATCACTCTCTTTTTTAATTTTAATATTGTGGAAAAAGTTATTTTTATATTGGTGGAACGGAAATCGAATATTAATTGGAATCAATTTTCTTGGCTCTACCTAACTCAAATCGTCCAAATTTACTTACGAGTACTATAATATACCAAGTGCTTCATTAAAAACGCAAAGACTAATAAAGAAGAAAGAGTATATTCCCTCCGTCCTTAAATAAGTGTCCCGAGCCGCCAAAGTGCAATAACTAAGGAATGGTATAAATTTACTATATTAACCCCTAATCATTACATTGAAAATTGAAAAAGTGAAAAAAGTGTAATGATAATAGGGGTAAAATTGGTAGTTTAGCCAAAATTTTACATTGAAATATGTGATAGGACACTTATTATGAGACAAAAATTTTGACGGCTCGGGACACTTATTTAAGGACGGAGGGAGTACTAATCAGTTAATCATTAACAACTCGGTTTTGACCAATTCCACAATCATTGTTTATAAGCTGACATTCCATCATATAGCTTACGGTGTACTTCCTATGTACAACGTTACAAACTACTTTCTCCGTCCTCTAATAAGTGTTTCAAAGGAGTAAAAATTTTGTTCTCAAATAAGTGTCCTATCACATTTTTCAATGTAAAAATTTAGCTAAACTACCAATTTTACCCCTGCTATCATTACACTTTTTTTACTTTTTCAATTTTCTATGTAATGATTAGGGGTTAATATGGTAAAAGTATACACTTTTGTAGTTATTGCATTTTGACGGCTGAGAACACTTATTAGGGGACGGATGGAGTATACTATTTCTTGAAATTATCTAATGAAATTTGTACTCAACAAAGTAAACACAAATCTTTACCCCGATTTACTAATTAAAATATTCATGCAAAGACAGGTAGATCCATCCAATCAAGTCAACTTCATTAATCAAATCCAAAGTCTTTCTTTATTCATGCAAACCCTACATCAAGATCAGTGCAGGCCTTTGTTTTGTCCCTCATTTCAACTCTAATCGCCAAAACTCCATGGCTCCCCTCCCAAGGAACACCATAGACCACTTCACTCATCCGCACCCTCTAGCCCCGTTGGAAAGCGATCAAGAATTCCGATGCGACGGTTGCAAGACCCTCGGGGTCGGGAAGCGCCACCGGTGCAACGCCTGCGACTTCGACCTGCACGACTACTGCGGCACGTGCCCCCGAACCCTCCCCACCTTCATGCACCATCACCCCCTTGCCCTTGTGGTCCGGAAGCCTGGCGCGGTCAAAACCGGCCGGATCTGCGATGTCTGTCGCGATCCGGTTGAGGGGCTCTTCTACCGGTGCAGGGAGTGCGAGTTTGACGTGCACCCGCTCTGCACGCAGCTCCCCGAGAAGCTCAACCACGCGCTCCACAGGGCGCACCCCCTGATCCTCCAGACCGCGCAGGAGTCAGGCTCCTGCGCGGTCTGCAGGCGCCCCTGCACGCACTGGCGCTACAGGTGCGGGGTATGTAGGTTTGACATACATCTAGAGTGCGTGCTAGAGCCCGTGGTCGCTTGTCAGCAGAACGACCACACCGGTCAACGCGGAATCCCCACGTTCGACCCGAACATGGGGATTCCATTCCAATATCCGCCACAGTTTGCTCAATTCTACGGGTACCCTAACGGCCCGGGGTACCCGGGTTTCGGTCCCGGCTTTAACATGCCTTACGGTGGCCATTATCCGTACCCGCCGCCCGTCCCGCAGAATTTGCAGGTGGCGACTAGTAATAACAATGGGAGCCAAGTTGGGAGATCGATGTTTGGACTAGTAAAGCGGATTGGATTTGGAGTTGTTTCGAATATGATTTTTGGAGTTGATGTGAGTGGGCTATTTGTTGGTTCTTCGGTTTAATTAGTAGTGTAAGTTGAATAATTGAGGATAAATTCTTGTTTTCTTTTTCCCTTTATAATTATATGTACATGAATATATTAATTCACATCATGTAACATCTCTGATAATTAATGTGTAACATCTTCTGTTTTTTACTAATGTTTTTGACAAATTAATTAAAATTAGAGATTAGAAATGATGTTATTAATTCATGACGAACATAAATTGCGATACTGTAATTAATTAACAAAACGGTATTATTACAATGACTAAAGCAAAAATTACAAAAATAGATCGAAAAACAGAAGGGAAAAAACAATAAATGAAAAGATGGAAATGGGATTAAATTAAAGCAAAACGGCTAACACCGAAATTGATGAGGTTTGAATGCATAATTCCCGTGTAGACGCATTCCTTACACCCCACCCTGTATTTATGGAAACACAATTAATTCTTTCTTGAAAGAATTAAGCAAGTTTAGATTTCCCAAATCATTAATTCTGGGAATTCTCTGACTAATTGCTTGCACACAAACCTGCATTTTTTGAACAGGATTATTACACCCATGTAATAGCTTCTCCTTCCTTTGCATTTGATTTGTGTTTGTGTTTGTATTTGTATGTCTGTACTCATTGTAAATCAAGAGAGAGAGAGAGAGAGGAGTGAAAATGGAGGTGATTTGGTTTGGCAGCAAGCATGGATTAATGGAGAAAATGTTGATGATTAGTTTATTGGGGTGGGCGTGGCTAACGTCACCAGCGTGTGAGTTTAGCTTCTGATTTGGTTTGAAGAATTCTTTGTTGTTTAATTAATTAAATTAGTATTTAAATTAGTAAATGTTATGATGGTGAGTTTCAGTTGCAATGCAGATGCTTACGATCCACTCGATCCCAATGGAAACATCACTATTAGATGGGATGTGATTCAAGATAATGACGATTCCTCTAAAGATGTAAGTCTATGACGGGTAGTAAACTAGTTTTATCAAGAAATGTTACAATTTTTCTGCATTTCTGGGTGTGAATTAATTGATTAATTAATTAATTGTTGTTTTTCTTCATCTTCTTATTTTTGTTAATTTTTGGAGCTATTTAAGTGTGAGTTTTGGACTTAGTCAATTAGCCTATTCTAAGTGAAGCTATATATAGATAGAGAATAGATGAAAGAAGGCTAGCTTCAGAATTCAGAAACAACTACTGTTACACAATCCTAACGAAAATGAGGCGTTTGACTAAATATTATGCCCCCTCCGTCCCATAAAGATGAGCCGTTTAACTTTTTTCAAATTAACGCTACATACATCTTCGTCGGGACGGAGGGAGTATATTCTATTCGATGTTGCTTATCCAAGTTTGTTGATACTTGTATTCATTCCAGATAAAAGTATCAATAGTGAACTACCAGCTATTCCGGCACATAGAGCAACCAGGGTGGAAGCTGAGCTGGACATGGCCAGGTAAAGAGGTGATATGGGATATGCAAGGAGCAGAAGCTACTGAGCAAGGCAACTGCTCTGCATTCAGAGGCAAACAGCTCCCACATTGCTGCGAAAAGCAGCCGGTGATCATCGATCTCTTGCCGGGAGCCCCCTACAACAAGCAGTCCTCCAACTGCTGCAGAGGCGGCGTCCTCACCTCCATCACTCAAGATCCTTCCAAGTACATTTCCACCTTCCAGATGCACATCTCGAGCGCGGACCCCGATGGCTCGAAGCCCGGGATCCCGGCTAATTTCTCACTCGGAGTCCCCGGATACACCTGTGCGGAGGCCGTTCAAGTCCCGCCTACTAAGATTTACGAAGATAATGGCCGGAGAAGGAAGCAGGCATTTGGTGCTTATTACTTCTTTCTTTTTCTGTTTTTTGAGTTTTGTTTGTGGTGATTGATTGCCTACTCTCTTTAGTATTTAATGTATGTATCGTGGCAGAGACGTGGAACGTGACTTGTTCGTATTCGCAGTTCCGTGCCTCGCCTGCACCGAGCTGCTGCGTGGCTCTATCGGCATTTTACAACCAGAGCATTGTTTACTGTCCTCAGTGTAGCTGTGCTTGCCGGGAAGGAACTCAATGTGTCAAGTAAGCATTTCTCTCTCTTTCTTATGTAAAATCTTGATTCGGTTTTGTTTGATTGATAAGAAATATGCGCAGGGAAGGGTCTCAGCCCCCGCTGCTGCAGCTAAATCACAACGAGCCACCGAAGCCGGTGGCGCAGTGCTCCGACCACATGTGCCCGATCGCGGTGCATTGGCACATCAAGCAGAGCTACACTCATTACTGGAGGGTGAAAGTCACTGTCAGGAATTTTAACTTTGTCAAGAATTATAGTGACTGGAATTTGGTGGTCATGCACCCTAATCTTAGAAGCGTTGAGCAAGTTTTCAGCTTCAATTACAAGCCTCTCAATGTCTATGGAAACATAAGTAAGCTCATCATTTCATTCAACATATTTCTGCAGTAACTAATTTTAGCTGACTTTTGAGGGTACGGTTTTGTTTTCAGACGATAGTGGGGTGTTTTACGGGATCCAATACTACAACGACATGCTTCTGCAGTCGGGGGAGAAGGGGAACGTGCAGACAGAGATACTCCTGCATAAAGATGAAGACTTCACATTCAGGGAAGGGTGGGGATTTCCTCGGAAGATCTCGTTCAACGGCCAAGAATGTGTGATGCCATCGCCGGACGACTATCCAAGGTTGCCCAGTGCAGCAATGTTTGAGGCACACCCTCTATCCATCCCTCTCTTTATGAGTAGTATAATCTTGTCATTAGTTTTTTTGATATAAGAAAATCTTATTTGTTGCAAGCATACAATTGTTGATATATACAGATGATTTAGTTCATGACTTTGGTTTCTTAAAATTATCGGAATATGTAGATGTTGTCTCACTTCATTATTATAATAGATTATTTTGAATAAATAACGAGACAAGATAGATTAAGACGTACACGGTACATACTAATAAACAGCAAATCTAAGAATCTTTAAAGAATTTCTTCAAGCCTTGGAGGGTTTTGAGAGTGGCTTGTTTGGACTTCCACACCGTATACTTGTACATGAACTCAGCATTGCAAGGCTTGATTCCTCTCATCTTCAAATATTCTTCAAGGCCACCCTGCAACTCCCCTTCCTTCCTTCTCCCTGCATGCATGCACCAAATTCTTCAACTATACATACTATACACACATATCATCCAATACACACATATCAAATTACTTACACTTTATGTTCCCCATAGGATGTGACAGGACCATGATCGGAATGCAGCTCCCATACCGACACCGTCGTAACGAACAAACCATGAGGGCAAATCACAGCATCAAAGTAAACTGCTTTCCCATTTTCTTTGCTGAGCGTCACCCCGAGTCTAATCATTTCCGGTAGACAAACATTGGGATCGGCGTCGACTATCTCGAGTTCTTCCTTGATGACCTTTGGCATGGCGATCGAGACATGGATCTTCTCCCCGTTGATCTCCCTTTCCAGCTTGATCTTGTCCTCATCGTCTTCATCACGAATCGCGAAGGGGAAATCGGCCGGGGATTCAGGGGGCTGGAGGGAGAGGTTGTGGGATTTGATCTCGGATTTCAGGGCTTTAACGAGCTTGCGGTCGACGATCGAGTCGTTAGCGGCGTTGGTGGAGAAATTATAGCGGGAAACGAATTTAGGAGGTGAAGAAGCGGTGAATGCAATAGCAGTGGGTCTAAAGTGAATGGTTGAAGAGGGAACTGCACGAACTGCACGAAGAAGAAGTTTAGAAAAAGAAGAAGTATAAGCAAAGCGAAGCATCTTGAGGAATTGAGAGGGGAAGGGTTTAGCCGTTAGGGTTAGGGTTTTAGTTTCTCTCTCTCTATCCTCTCTGTCGGAGAATTTTATAGGAGTTGAATTTGGTTGACTTGTGGGGCAAGGAAAAGCGATTTGCGTGGCAAATAAGATGGGCTCGTTTCTTTCTATACATGCATATTGGCATACGCACACTGCAGTGCGCACGCCACGTGGTGGCTGGTGTGGCACTGCCACCACGGCTGACGCCAATGCAACGTCCGAGTCAGCATACCGTACACGTTCGTGTACGTATGTAAATTATACGCCACTTTTCGTGCGCTCATAGGCTCTTTTTTTTTTCGATTTTTTTTTTTCCTTTCCTTTCCTTTCCTTTTTTTTTTTCCTATTAAATGTTTTCTTTTCATCCAAATTGTTATTATTTACTTGAGAGATGACAAAAGGTCCTTTTGAATTTATAGTTTTTCATCCAAATTGTTACTAATTCAACATTTCCAGCATAGTCAAATATCAAGAAATAGAACATACACAAGAGAAGTAACAAAAAATTCAAATTCTGTGCATTATTTTAATTAGAGTTCTGAAAACATTTAGCCTCCAATCCATAGTAAAATAAAAAAGAAAAGTAACAAAAAATTCTTCACCACTCTTCCACAAATTTCTTCAAATTCTTGAGATCATTATCGGATTTCTTTTCCGGATTCCAAACCGTTCCCCAACTCTTCCGTTTCTCCCCCATATACCTGCACAAGAACCCCACGCTAGACTTCTCAATCCCTCTGCTCTTAACAAACTCTCTCAAACCATTCTGCAAATCAACATCCGCCTCCCCGCTGCACAAAGACACACATCAAACAATTATATATATATATATATATATATATATATACGGATCGAATTCGATTCGATATAAGGCAAAGAACATACACGTAGTATCTGACAATGCAGTCATAGTTATTGGGCTCGGAGAATGAAACTCTGTTGATGACGATTTTATCAGCATAAACATAAGCTCCGAGGTCTAGTGTTCCCTTCGCCTCTTTAGAGAGAGAGACGTTTATGTAAACGGACGAGACATCCTCTACATGGACCGGGTTCACCGTCACCTCCATTTTCTCCTCGCCGAAGTCCTTCTTCAGCATGACGTGGCAGTAGCTCGGATCGTCCTCGATCGTGAACGGGAGGTTCTCCGGCGCACCCCTCTGCAAAACTCTCAGAATTCATGAATATTCTAGTTTTTTATTAAATACAGTAAATAATTAAATACTATAAATAAAACTGGTACGCACGCTTTTCATGATTGACAGCTCCTGAGATTTGATTTCGGAAGCTAGTGCTCCGATGACTTTAGAATGAGCGGCGGTGGCAGTGGAGAGGAAGCGGAGTTTGGGAGAGGCGATTGCACGACGAAGTGCAGAGGTGGAAGCGAGGCGAAGCATGGTGAGTGTGTGTATTCAATCGAGTGCAGAAATTATGCGTGGTGTTAAATGATGAGCTTATAAAAAAAGGAGGAAGAAGAGATGTAGCTAGGGTTTCGATAAGTTGGCTTGATATTCAAGAAACGTATCTCGAGATTTTAAGGGATATATTCAATCGTATATGTAAACTGCTTTAATTTTTTTGATTCCATCCAATTTGTATATTTCCATTATTATTATTTTTTTCTGTTTTCGTGGTGGAGTTTATAAAATACTGTGTGCAAGTACCTTACACGTATAGGGTTTCTTTCCTTTTAATTACGTATAGGGTTTCTTTCCTTATAATTTGTACCTATTTTGATTATAGGTGGATTTTATATCTGCTTCCTTAATTATATACGATTAAGTATATATTTCAACAGAACGTACAATTAAAAATTCGGATGGGATCCTCTGTCCCTAAATTGGTGTACCAATGGTGTAACGATACAAAATTAGGAAAGTTTGACATACATTAATAACCAAATTTTAAATGACAACTAAGAGAGAGAATTCAAACTTTCCTAATTTGTATCGGGTACACCATTGGTACACCAATTTGGGTACAAAGGATCCCATCCGAAATAAATTTCCCTTAAAAAAACAGATAATTAAATCTTATATGATGATTATTTTTATTTTTTTCAATTAATCACAAATACAAATTGCTATAGTTTCTCCTTTTCATTCGATATTTTGATTTTATAAGTATGTATTTGTAATATACAAGAACAAGAAACAGGAGTGAAGGTCTTCATGTTTTCCATACATAAGCTGATAATAATGATTAATGCAGTGTATATATATTATTTTTATGGACTTCAAATTTTAATTTAACCATTTAAAAAACACAAATATTTAGATTTAAATTGCTCATAGTTAAATAGTATTTGCTTAAACAAACGATCCATCTATACCATCCTTTATCGCTTAATTGGAATTCTTTCAATATTCAAGACTTTAAATACTCAAACGTGAATACTCCATTCAATTCAATACGATAGTTCCAACAGAACAAAAAACCAAAAGAAAAACTAATCCAATCCATGAGTGAAAATTTAAACTTAATTCTTCACCAATTCTCAATAGCACTCTTGAGCTTCTGCATTGCGCAAACATCCTCCTTCCGGTGATGTCGTGCAGCATCATCGAAAGTGGTTCGCCTCGGAAAATCGCACGGTAGCTTCGAGCTCCACTCCATGTAATCGAACAAGAATTTACCAATTGATTGTTTCACGCCTCTCGTTTCCAGAAACTCTTTGAAAGCCGTCTGCAGCTCGCCCTCCGGCCTGTTTCGATCAATTTTTTCGAGATAAAAATACGAAAAGGTTAATTACTAGCTGGATATATTCAGTAAATGGAGAATAATTTCGATGAAAAAAACGTACGGGATGTAGAGCTGTGAGCAAATGACTTTATTGCCCTCCTTGGTAGTCAATCTCTCGATCGTGATCTCGTCGGCGGAAACAATGGAGACGGACTTCACCGACGTTCCGAACAATTTGGTATCCACCTTCATAGTGGCGGCGAACTTCATCGACTTTCCGTTCGGTTTGATGATATCCACCTTCAGAGGTAGGGATTTCGATTTCACGCCGGATTCGTCGCTCTCTTCGCCGGAATCGGAGCAGGTATCGCTGTCGCTGTCGGTACAGGTGTCCGAATCGCTATCGGTGGTGGCGCCGCCGTGATGAGTTTCGGTGGCGGCGGCTTCTGCTTCTTCGGCGGCTTCTGCTTCTTCGAGTAGCCTGACCTCGATTACTTCCCCTTCCATCTCCCTCGAGAGGACGACCTTGCTGTTGTAAGTGTTGTGCGATATTTTGAAAGGGAAATCGGCCGGTGGTAGTGGCTTCTACTCGGTCGCCGCCGCCAACGATTCAACGATTTCAGATTAATCGGCAGAAAAAAAAGAAAAAAAAAAAAAGGATTGGATCATATAATTAAGTAACAATCAATTTACAGTTGGTACCTGGGGCATCAACTGCGCGATTTTGATTTCAGTATCCAAGGCTCTGACGAGCTTATCCTGAGCAGCCGCGTGTGCCTTGGCTACGGCGGAGAAGCAGCGGCCGGGATTTGCGACGGAGACGAACGCATTGGAGGAGGCGATTGCACGAAATGCAGCGGGAACAACTTTAGATGAAGCTAAGCGAAGCATGGTTATGGCGTCTCTGATTTTTTATTAATATGTATATATATTTTCTCTCAGTCTTAGAGTAAGAGTGTAGTGATGAATTCATATATAGAGGGGGGAGATGGGATGTTGCTAGGGTTTTGGTTTGCCTTGGTAGGCAAGAAAGAGATATACATTCCATTCCAAAAATGAATATATGGTTTCTTTGTATAAAGGATAGAGGCGCAAATGCTGCAATTCATATATATGGATAGATCGTCAACTGATACTGTTTGGATTTGCTCTATTATATGATGGAGTAACATCCGAGACTTTTAGTAGTGATGATGATGGAGTATTTTGCCCCTTAACAAAAAATTCGTTGTTTTAATATATTTAAAGCCCCTTAAAACAAATTAATTAATACTCCCTCCTATTTTTTATAATAGTCATTTTAGCTATTTGCACAAGTTTTAAGAAATTTAAATTTTGTCTAAAATACCCTCAATTAATATTATGTGTCTATTTATGAATGAAATGAGTTCAATGCATAATAGAGGAATAAACATAATTTAATAGGGACATTATTAGAAAAATGGAGTAGAATGACATATAAAATTTAAAAAGTGAAAATCCTAAAGTGACTATTATAAAAAATAGGAGGGAGTACTACTATAGCTTCATATTTCATTATATATTTTTCTACTATAATTTTATTAAAAATCATAAAATATTCGAGTCCCGTCGATTTTCGACCCTTTCCAATGTATATATGATAAACCCATTGATTACAAAATAGGGCTATTTGTTGGAGGCCTTTAGGGTTTATTAGTATAAATTTTTTCGCTGTTGAAAATTGATTCCTTTTCCTTAAAAAAAATGGGGGGCTTTTACTTGTATATGATTTGAGTAACTCTATTAATTGTAAATTTGTAGTCTGTATTGATGGATGGAGAATGTTCGGACTCAGATCTTCTACCCAATAAACTGCAGGTAATTAATCTGGAGCGACTTGATTCTATATATTAGGGTGGATTTGATTAATCTACAGCAATTTATTGATTACGTTTGTGGTTGATTGTTGATAGGGCAATGATAGGATAAGCGAGTTGCCTGAAGAAATCATTGTTTCGATACTCTCTTTCCTACCTGTGAAAGAAGCCGCCGCCACTAGCCTTCTTTCTCCTCAATGGCGGAATTTCTGGAAACAAACTCCAAAACTCATCTTCATTTCTGAAATTCCCAACTTGAACAGCTCAAGTAATGATGTGCAAGGAGAAGAGGGTTCATGGGATGCCGAGAGATGCGAGTACGTAAAAATGGTGAACTTGGTTCTCCGGTTGCATAAAGCCCTAGTCTTGAGATGGTTCGTAGCCTCTTTCTACGTCAACAAATCGGCACAGCCGCACGTCGTCAAGTGGCTTGAGCTCTTATCCTCGAGACGAGTTAAGAGATTGTTGATGGACTTCCAATGCTGGGACGAAAAGGATATGCTTGTCCTCGAAGAGTTGTTGAGAGAGAGCAGACTATTCGAGGCTCCTCGAACTGATCATGTGATGTTGTTATCCCTCAGGAAATTGTCTCTGGAACATTTGAAAGTGAGGGGGGAAGATATCGAGTTGTTCCTACGTAATTGTCCCTCGTTGAAGGAATTGATCATCTGTTACGCAGTTTTCACCTCCGATGTTGAGATTTGCAGTCTAAGTTGAAGCGCTTGGGAATATATGGCTGCAGCGGTGGGATATCCGTAAAAGTTTCTGCTCCGAAACTTAATTGGATCGTGTACAACGATAGGTTGAAGGAGCTGTCGCTTGAGAACGTTCCGAAGCTTGCTAAGGCGCATTTTAGTATTCGAAGTACGAAATTTGCTTTGCAGCATTTTGGTTCTGCAGCATCTTGCTGCATTTCCCAACTCACGATTCTCAGCTTAACTCTCAATCATCCAAGGGTTGGATTTCTCTATAATTATTGCATGAGAAATGCAGTTGTTAATTTGCTTACATGAAAGCTTATAATCGATTGCTATATATACAGGTGAATGTGGTAAATAAGTTTGTTGAAATGCCTAAATTGAAGAAGTTGACGGTTACATACTTCGGTGTGTATAATCAGACTCTCCTGCCATTAATCCCCTTGCTATGGGCTTCTCCTCGTCTCGAAGAATTCGTACTACGGGTTGGTATACTTCGGAAAGGGTCGCGTTGTACTTGCTACCTGAGCTGCGTTTTGTTGTTGCGTCATATTCACATGTTTCCCATGCACACACACATGGATAGCATGTTTTTATCCAATAACAAGCCAGATTTGAATCTTCTATTGCATTTTGACGTGACATTTTCTCTCTGTGCAGTTCATTCGCACCCTGGCTGAAGGTGCAATTATAGATGAAATGGAAGTTACGGGTAATGCTGAGAAACGTTCACACAAATAACTCAAAGTATTCGAGTTCCGTGGCTATTGTAGTGGCATTAGTGATCAAATTGTGGAACTGGTGGCTTATATTTCAGATAATTGTGCAAAATTTAGGAACATAATTATCGATGGTCCAATTCCAGGGACAATAATTGTTCATGGCGATCCACCTCACAAGATGTCGGAAATCGAAGCAGATGAAACGGAAAGTGATCATAGGGACTACCTCAAGGAACAACTTCGAGAGAAAGTGCCTAACCACATTCATATGCAGTTTTCTTGATATACATTTATGTATGTCGTGTGCTCTTTATTCAAATAATTCAGACCTGGGAATTTTTTGTGTTGATTTTAGAAAATTGGCCAAGTCTCCAATTTTGTTGTTGAATTTGTGTTTTCGGAAGGGATCGAAAGTTTGGTATTGGTCTGACAGCATGAATTACCTTCGGACATGGTTGTTTTTGAATAGCTGCCAAGAGAGAGCAAGATAAGTACGTCGTACATAGCAGGGAAGATATTAAGTAATCGAAGCGTTGTTGATCGTCTTGTAGTCATTCCGTTCTGAACGAAATTGAGTCGTTTTTTGAATATAAATGATAAAATGACTATAATACAACTAACTGTACACTCAACTAATGTAAATCATGAACATATATATGTATTCTACGAACTATCCAACATCTTAAAATACAGAATTGAAATGATGGGCCCATAATTAAAAAGCACATTTTAATCTTTATTTGAGCCCGGTTCATTAATTTGGCCAAGCATAGTTTCTCAATACGGGTAGTTCAACCTCTTGAAACTTAACTTCCTTAAAAAAAAAAAAAGAAAGAAAGAAAGAAAAAAAGATACAGTAAAGAAGAAGAAGCCATTTTTAATTTTCACTCTCTTATTTGGTAGAACTTTCAAAGTGTTGGTTGGTAGTAGGTACTTATTTCTTTGATTTTTACTGCTTTACTCACTGCTTGTGTCGATGCCAATTTTCCGAGGTCTAAATAATTGAAGCTGCCATGGATGAAGATCATGAAGGGTATTTGAAGCTCGACTCTGATGAGGTAATCTCGAGCTCCCGAGTATTTGCTGCCTTTCTCCATGTGACTTGATTCAGTTCTGGCTCGATCTGTGTGTATAATCGCAATTTAGTGAGTTACTGTGAGTTATTGGGTTGCAGAGGTGGGCGGTGGTGGCTGGGTTTTGCCGTTTTGCGATGGGTTAGGGTTTGAAGTTGTATGTGGAACTTAATGCTGATGAATTTCTGCTTCAATAAAATGATTTATCGTAGATATTTATTTTTATTGTTGTTCTTGATTTTTTTATTTGACTGTTGCATTGTCTAACAGTGTGCTTTGAGAGTCGATGGCGGAGTTGATAGGATTAGTCCATTGCCAAATGAAATTCTGTATTTGATACTGTCTTACCTACCTGTGAGGAAAGCTGCATCCACTACTGTTCTTTCATCCCGATGGTTAGATTTATGGAAAGGAATCCCGAATCTCAAATTCAACCTGAAATCTGATAGGATAAGTCAGTTGCCTGATCATGTTCTTCTTGCTATACTTTCTTCTCTAACGTTGAAGGAAGTGTTGGCCACTAGTGTTCTTTCTTCTCGGTGGTCAGATTTGTGGAAACTCACTACTTCCCTCTTATTCGATCCTTATGATTTTCTCTACCCGTATGATTATGATGATCTTCCAAGAAACTTATCGTGTGATAGAAAGTATGTAGAAATGGTGAACTCTGTTATCCGGTCGCATAAAGCCCCTTCATTGAAAGAATTCAAAATAGATTTTTGTGTAAGGGAACCAGCCAAGTGCGCTGTCACCAAATGGCTTGAATTTTTGTCTTCTAGAAAAGTTCAGAGTCTGGTATTGAGCTTCCAATGCGAGGATTGCGATGAAGGTCCGAATATGGTTGTCCTAGAAGAGTCATTGAGAGAGATGGGCAGAATGAGTGGGGCTCCTCCAACCCTAATCTTCTTTCAATCCCTCGAGAGCTTGCACCTAGAGAGTTTGAAAGTGAGCGGCCAAGATATCAAGTTGTTCCTAGATAATTGCCCCTTGTTAGAGTATTTGATAATAAAATCTGCAATTTTGACATCCGATGTTGAGGTGTGTGGCGTATCTGATCTCATGTTGAAGGAGTTGGTGATATATTGGTGCAAGGGTGAAAAGTCCATCAAAGTTTCTACCCCAAATCTTACCTCTACTACTTTACACGGAAATTCAGCAAAGCTGCTGTTTGAGAATGTCCCAAGACTTGCTCAGGCTAATTTTAGAACCGCATATCCAGAATTCGTGCAGCAATTTGCTCACATGTCCCTACTGCAATGTGTCTGGTTAACGCTCGACTGTCCCATGGTTAGAGTACTTCATACATCAGTAATGCAACTCCCACTTCTATTTCTAGTTTTGGTTTACGTATAAGCTAATATCCGTTGTGATTTCCATAGGCGGCATTTTGGACGAATGGCTTTCCTCAAATGCCTAACTTGAGGAAATTGTTTATCGAATGTCATAAGAGCCAGAATTATAGTCTCAAGCACATAATAGATATAATATGGGCATCTCCACGTCTTGTCGAACTCCATATTCAGGTTGGTGAATGTAACCTATATTCTTCGCAGGTACCTTTGTGTTTACTTTATCATATCAGTGACTGTAACCGTATCTATTGCATATCCAGACCAGAGGCGACCCTCAAATTACAAGCGTACTAATGAATGGTGAGAGATCTAAGCACCAAAATCTCAAAGTGTTGAAGCTCAGGATGTCTAGTGACCAGTGTTTGAGCGATAATAATGTGGAATCGGTGATTTACATTTTGAATAATTGTGTTGCACTCCGGGAAGTAGTTATCGGGAGTCAAGGTTCTTTCAATGGAGCTCCGATCACAGCTGAGATGCGAGGTGCTGCAAACCACCTCCGACAAAAGCTTCAAGGCAGAGTAGTAGCTAACCACATTCAACTGGAATTCTTTGGATGTGATGTAGTAATGTAATCTCTGTGCTGAATTTCTGATATTGATTGAATATCTCGGACCTTATGCATTGACTGTTCATTTTTCTTTTTATTTTTTTAAGGGTAATTCTATACATAGCCCACAAATTACTCTTTATAGCCACCAAATTTAATTTAATTAATATTATATTTTAAATTCTCTATTTTACCCTTATAGCCACCACACCATCACGTATTTAGTGGAATTTCCTTCTCTTCAAAGTTATAGCCCCGTCCTCGCCGACGATATAAACAATTAAGCTCTCCCCCTTCTCCTTCACTGACAACAAAAGTAAAATTAGATGGTTACATATAATAAAATTTTATTAGATTTAATTGATATTTTACGGCCGATTCATATTTATCAAATTCTTTTGGCCATGTTTCACCATTGCCAGAGAGGATGGATCTTCTTCGCCGTAACGATGGCGAGTCTGGTTGAATCATGCTTCGTCGCGCTCGCCTTCACCTGATAAGATCACAACGAAGAAGGATGGGAAAAAGAAATTCAAGACATCTTCCTTTTCTCAAAAAAACCCCAAAATTAGTTGTTTAATTTAGAAAAACTGTCATTAAAATTTATGGGAAAAATTGAAAATGGTGATGGAAGAAGAAACACATGGGAAACGAAAACGATTGAGGGAAAAGACGAAAAAGGAAATACGAGAGGGGAGGAAAAGGATATTATTCGATTCCCTCCTTGCTAAGGTTTGTTCAATTGGGGGCTATAAGGATATACAAGTAAATTCATTATAATTTTTATCATTATTTTAATATGGGGGCTATAGAGAGTAATTTGTGGGCTATGTATAGAATTACCCTTTTTTTAAGAGACTATTGATTCTTTTTTACTTGCCCCTAATTTGAGAAAAGCCCATTTAACTTTTCTTTAAAATAGGCCCATTTTCTACTTTACTTTATAATTGGGCCCAAACATAGTAGTAGTACTTTACTTTATTTTAAAGTTGCCATTACTACTTCCTCAAAAGAAAAACGAAGGTAAGCTGTAGTTTCTGTACAGCTCTAACATTTCTCTCTTTTTTGTTTTTTGTTTTTAATGGATCAAAAGTGTTTGTGTTTGAAAAATCGAATCTGATTTTCTTCAAGCCGAGGTATTTTCTCTTTTGAGAATTGATTCTGCTCTGGCTAGCTCATGCCGTGTGTTCTGTTCCAGAATTGATTGAAGCTGTAATGGATGGAGATTGTTCCGAAGCCGGCTCAAATTTTCAGCTCAATGAGGTAATCTGAGCTCGCAAATTATTTCCCCTTTTTTTATGCATAGAACGACTCTGAAGGGGGATATGGGCGGTGGTGGTGGTGCTGAATTGCAGAGGTGGGCGGCGGTGGCTGGGTTTTGCTGTTTTGTGATGGATTAGGGTTACAAGTTGTATGTGGAACTTAATGGTGGAGTTCATACTTTAAGGGAGTTGCCTTGCCTGATGAATTTCTGCTTCAATAAAATGATTTATCGTAGATATTTATTTCTATTGTTGTTCTTGATCTTTTTATTTGACTGTTGCATTGTTTAACAGTGTGCTGTCGATGGCGGAGTTGATAGGATTAGTCCATTGCCGGATGAAATTCTGTATTTGATACTGTCTTACCTACCTGTGAGGAAAGCTGCATCCACTACTGTTCTTTCTTCCCGATGGTTAGATTTGTGGAAAGGAATCCCGAATCTCAAATTCAATCTCGAATCCGATAGGATAAGCCGTCTGCCTGATAAAATTATCCTTGAGATACTTTCTTTTCTAACCTTGAAAAATGTGTTGGCAACTAGTGTTCTTTCATCGCGATGGTCAGAATTGTGGAAACACAACCCTTGTATCGACTTCTATCCTCATCTATGGCGTTTGGGCTTGGATGATAGATTACGCAGGTCCTTAAGTCGTGCAGAGTGTATTGAAGCGGTAAACTCGATTGTCCAATCGCATAAATCCCTTTCCCTGAAACTATTCAGATTACGTTTTTGTGTAAAGGAGTCGGACAAGTGCTCTGTCACCAGATGGCTTGAATTCTTGTTTTCTAGAGAAGTTGAGAGGTTGGTACTGAACTTCGAATGTTCGGATGATCCGGACATGGTTGTCCTTGAAGAGTCACTGAGGGAGAGTGGTATGTATGGGGCCCCTCAAGATCTACCCTTCTTCAAATCCATTAGAAGAGTTTGGCTGGGATATTTAAAAGTGAGCGGTGAAGATATCAAGTTGTTCATCTGTAACAGCCCCTTGCTGGAGTATTTGTCGATAACTTCTGCAACTTTTACATCCGATGTTGAGGTTTGTGGCGCATCTGATCTGGTGTTGGATCGCTTGATATTTTCTGGGTGCAAGGGTGGAAAATCCATAAAAGTTTCTGCTCCAAATCTTACTTTGATGGAATTCTGCAATAATTCTTCGAAGCTGTTGGTTGAGAATGTCCCAAGACTTGCTCAGGCATCTTTCGAAAGTTACGATCTAGATGTCGTACAGCAAGTTGCTAACATTTCCCAACTGCAAACTCTCGACGTAACGATCAAATATCCCATGGTATAGTTCATACTTAACCCTCCTAATTTTACTCTCTCTATGTCCATTTTAACATATTATTACTAATGCTTGTTGTCATTTCCAAGATGGCTCCATGGACGAATGGCTTTCATCAAATGCCTAACTTGAGGAAGTTGTTCGTCAGATTTTCTGGCCTCCACGGTTATAGTCTCTTGCAAATAATTACTCTAATATGGGCACTTCCTCATCTCGAATGTTTCTCATTGATGGTTGGTGAATTAACCTATACATTCTTCTCATCTGCCTTCTTGTTGCTCTATTATATCAGGGATCACAATCATCTCTCTTTCATATGCAGAATGGTGGCGGCAACCCTCTAGCTCCAAGTGTTTTAAGCAACGGTGAGAGACCTAAGCACCAAAATCTCAAAGTGTTTGAGTTCAATCCATCTAGGTATAGGTTCCAAAGTTTGAGCGATCAGATTGTGGAATTATTGACTTACGTTTTGGATAATTGTGTCGCCCTTCAGAAAGTAATTTTTTGTGGTACACGATGCAAGGACCCTATACGCAGAGCTCCGATCACAGCGCACACGAGAGCTGCTGTAAACGACCTCCGGCAGATGCTTCAAGGCAAAGTAGAAGTAGCTAGCCACATTCAACTGCAATTCTTTGGATGTAATGTAGTAATTTGATTGCTGAGTTTTGATTTTGAATGATTTAATGCATATTATTATTATTATTCATTCATGCGTTCAAATATTAATTAAAAGTAAAAAAAAAAAAAAATCAAAAATAAATTGTAAACGATAGTTCCCACTTTTTTGAAACTGCTATAAAAGCGGGAGGAGGTTGTACTTTCATACGCACAAGGTCTTTTTTTTTTTTTTTTAATCAAGCAATTAATCTCTGAATTTTGTGATACGGAATTCCCAGGTTCAACATTGATTGAAGCTGCTGCTTCTGCTTCCATGGATGGAGAGGGTTTGGATCTTCCGCCCAAACTGAAAAAAGTGAATCGAGAATGTGTAATTTTTTTTTCCTATTTTTTTCCCCTCATGAATCATCTTTGAAGTTCATGTTAACCTCGCCTGTAATTTCACGACGAAGACGAAGATAATAATCATATGAAATTTGTTTAATTTTCGTTTGGTTTGATTGTTGTGTGGCAGTGTGCATCGAGAGTAGTTGATGGCGGTGTTGATAGGATTAGCCAATTGCCTGATGAAATTCTGATTCTGATACTGTCCTTCTTACCGTTGAGAAGAGCAGTAGCCACTAGTGTTCTTTCGCCTCGATGGTCGGATTTGTGGAAACACGTCCCTTGTCTCGACTTAGATCCTCACGATTGGGGCATGGATGATCGTCGAAGGTTAAATGCTTCTGAGTCTACTGAGATAGTAAACTCGGTTATCCAATCGCACAAAGCACTTTCCTTGAAAAGATTCAGAGTAGTATCCTATATCGATAGAGCAGCCACGTCCGTTGTCACCAAGTGGCTTGAATTTGTTTTCTCGAGACGTGTTGAGAGTTTGGGTCTGAACTTCTTGCCTCGTGATGGAGGTAGGGTTTTCCTTGAAGAGTCGTTGAGAGAGACAAGCATAACATGTGGGGCTCCTCATACTCTACCCTTCTGTCAATCCCTCAAAAGATTGTCACTGAGAAGTTTGATAGTGGGTGGTCATGATGTGGAGTTGTTCCTAAGTAGTTGCCCCTTGTTGGAGGAATTGACGATGAAAAACGCATTTCTTTCGTCTGATATCAACATTTGTGGCGCGAAACTCTCGTTAAAGCACTTTTATATACGCAGCAGAGGTGCAGTATCCATACGAGTTTCTGCTCCAAATCTTAGTTCGCTTAGGTTCTGTAGTACGGAAGGGAAGCTGGTGCTTGAGTATGTCCCGCAACTTCTTGAGGCCAATTTGAAATTTTTAACTTCTGAATTTTCCGTACAGCATACTGCTCTCATTAACCGACTGCCGGTTCTCAAGTTAACCGTCATCAGTCTCGATAAGGTTACACTGCTTCAGACTTCACAACACAACCCCTAGCTACTACATCTGTTTCTTTCAGTTTGTAGTTACAGGCATTTTTATGATTCGTTGTCGTTGCTGCAGATGCTTTCTACGGACGTGTTTTCTCACTTGCCCAACTTGAAGAAGTTGTGGATCTGCTGTATTTTTAGAGCCGTTAATCATAGTCTCCTGCGAGTAGCTGATCTAATATGGGCGTCTCCTCGTCTTGAAGAATTCAAATTTAAGGTTCATCCTATTATGGCCACAAATTTGTTGCTGTTTTTCCATCGTATCATCGTATCAGCCATTTCTCTGTTGCAAGTGCAGGTTACAGCTACCCCCGGCTATGATTTTGGTGCACTGATGGAAGACATAACGAACGTTGACAGATCTCCGCACCAGCATCTGAAAGTCTTTAAATTCAAAATGTGTTCTCAGCCAACCGATCAACTTGTGGAATTGGCGACGTGCATTTCAGATAATTGCATTGCACTTCGTAAAATGAGTATCGGGAGTCGAGTTCGGGAACAATCTCATTGGGACAGCATCAAACAACAGGTTCAAGGCAAAGTGCGCAGCCAGATTCAGCTGAGATTCTATTCACTGTAGTAATATGTTTCCTACAATTTTGATGTCTTTTATCTACTGTGGATTTTTCAATTTGAAAGATTTTATTATCAATGCTTCATTCTTACTGGGTAAATCTTCGAACTCATATCATTCGATCAAGGTAGACATTAAAATATATTCGAAAGGGTAGATTAAAGAACAGATTTCAGCGTCGATAAGCAATAGAAAACTCCAGTAACAAGTGCATGGCTCTCATGCTGGCTCGATTAGATCTCTCCGTCCCACAATTCTTCGACTGTTTTGTACTGGCTGAGTGTCTCGTGCACGAAGAAAGCACCTCTAACCAATCTCGCCTGCCAATTCAGAAGCATCGATAAATCAAGGTAGATCTTGCATTTTTGCATAATGAATTGGGAAGATATGAATATCGAGTGCAACCACGAAAACTAACTTTGAGAACTTACTTGCTCGATTTTAGAGAAGTTGGAAAGCAAATCGTCCGGTATAGACCAGCTAAAAATGTCGAAGTTCTCTTTGATCCTCGATTCTTTAGTGCTTTTCGGAAGTACACTGTGGCCCTTCTGCAAACCCCACCTCAAGGCAATCTGAGCTGGAGTTTTGCCTAGCTTTTCAGCAGTAGATACCAACACAGGGTGCTGGAGCACTTCACTCTTGAGCCATGATGTGCCGGGAGAACCTAAAGGCGAATATCCCTAAAAGATATAGCGAAAGATTGAGAATCACAGAGTTTATTAATGAAGAAAACATCGAAAAGTATGAAAGAGAAATCAACTCACAGATACGTGAATTCCCTTGGATTTACAGAATTCCTTCAGTTTGGGCTGCTGCCACGAAGGATGGCATTCCACCTGGTTGACAGCAGGAGGAATACGAGCCACATCCAAAAGATCGCCCAGCTTTTTCATCGAGAAATTACTAACTCCAATTGCCCGAGCCTTACCAGAATCGTAGAGTGCTTCCATGGCTTTCCATGTGGCAGGTATATCAGTAGGTAAAAGGTTTTCAGGAGCAAAGCCAACAGAGTCCTTCTTCATCCGCACGGGCCAATGAATCTGTACAATTAACCGATTCCATTGTGAATTCTATGAAGCATAAAATCATAGCATGGTAGCATAGATATGATAATTTTGTTGATCTATACATAAAGAAGGATTACTATTGAGAACTACATACGAGGTACAAATCAACATAGTCGAGCTGCAAATCTTCGAGTGTTTTAGCCAACGACACAGGTACATCTTCAGGAGCATGGTCTCTAGACCTGAAATTGTAGGAGACATTGATCAAGGATAGATTGGTTCATTCAGTAAACAAAGATATTTGTCTATATACAAATCTCGACCACTCCTCATCTCTCCAAAAATACTACTCCAGAGTTTAACCACAGCATGCTTACCAGAGTTTAGAGGTTATAAACAAATCCTCCCTCTTCACAATTCCATCATGAAACAACTTCTTCAGAACTATCCCAATCTGAGAAACGAAACAAAGATGAAGAATATCGATTACTGTTAACGACTCGTGCATTGCATCTAAGCTTCCAAATGTAGATGCTTTCTATGTTTGCATAAGTGTTGTATCTTCTCTGTTTTCTCTAAAGTAAATATTCATCAAGAACAACCGGAATTTCAGTAACAAGCATAGTGTGTACAGAAGCAGAGAGACTCAAATTAACTCTTGAATAATTAAAAGAAGAAAACATACAAAATCCCTTTACCTATCACCATTAAATAGTACACACTTCTTTACACATGAAAACTCACTTGCTCAGCAGATTAGCTACTGTATAAATACTGGAAATTTTATTTTAAAAAATGATTACCTTACCTCCTTCTCATTATTGTATGCTCGAGCACAATCAATGTGGCGGTAGCCATTCTGCAACAAGAAATTGCAAATACATCAATTAATAATACTCTGAAACTGGACACGATAACACCATACGAGATTCAGATATTTCGAACAAACATAAATAAACAAAGAAAAAAGAGCTGAATATATCCTTAAACACAGAGAGAGAGAGAGAGAGAGAGTAAGAGAGATGAGGAGACCTTGATTGCTGCTTCAACAGCTTCGCCAACAAGACCAGGTTCCGACTGCCACGTGCCGAGTCCGACGGCCGGAATTTTGGCTCCGGTGTTCAGTTCGAAATATCGAATCTCGTCCGCCATTTTCGAGGACTCTCGTTTCCTTCACTCTTTTCTTTTTATACTAATGTATAGAGAGAAATCTCGAAAGTAAGGAAATCTGCCGACGGTTGTGTCCTTCCGTTTAAAACTTCTTCACTAGATCAAATGATTAATCCACGCCGTTAATTTCCGCCGTCAACCACAACTAGCCGAATAATACTCTTGGCCCAGCCCAATTACACGTAGGCGGTGGCCTGGCCTGGACCTGCCCTGGATTATTCTAATAAAATAATTTATTCTTTGAGGTCATTTTTTTTTTTTTTCTCTTCTTTTTTGTGCTATAGACTATAGTTTGCTTTAAATATTTGACATTAAATTTTTTTTTTTAATTTATTCGCACAATTTTGCATTCGATTTAGGCAACTGGATTGATAGGAACAAGTGCAGAATGGCATGGTTAAGTAATATACAGTTGGTTCAATTCATTATAATACAGATTCGATCACAAAATAACAACATAATGTATCTTATGTAGCAGATTCCAAATCCAAATTCATGAAAACAAATGCTCATTTCAGATCTCTCCATCCCACAGTTCTTCAACTGTTCTGTACTGGCTGAGCGTCTCGTGCGCGAAGAACGCACCTCGAACCACTCTCTTCTGCCAATCGGGAAGCGATATGAACATCTGGAGATCGAAAACTACCTCATCAAAACCAAAAAGAATAGACAACTTACTTGTTCGATTTCGGAGAAGCTGGAAAGTAAGTCGTCCGGTATAGACCAGCTAAAGATGTCCAAGTTCTCTCTCATCCTCGACTCTTTACTGCTTTTCGAAACCACGCTGTGCCCCATTTGCACACCCCACCTCAAGGCAATCTGAGCCGGAGTTTTGCCTAGTTTCTCAGCAGTAGAAACCAACACACGGTGCTGCAGCACGTCACTCGTGAGCCATGGTGTGCCGGGAGAACCCAAGGGCGAATACGCCTATAAGATATAAACACAATATTAATTCAGTCGAATCATCACTGAAATAATGAAGAAACATCGAAGATTATCATCTCACGGATAGGTGAATGCCCTTGGATTTACAAAATTCCTCCAGTTTGGGCTGCTGCCATGAAGGATTGCATTCCACCTGGTTGACAGAGGGAGGAATACGAGCTATATCCAAAAGATCGGCCAGCTTTTTTGTCGAGAAATTACTAACTCCAATTGCTCGAGCCCTACCAGAATCGTAGAGTGCTTCCATGGCTTTCCATGTGGCAGGTATATCAGTAGGTAAGAGGTTTTCAGGAGCAAAGCCAACAGAGTCCTTCTTCATCCTCACCGGCCAATGAATCTGTAAAAATTATCCGATTCCATTATCAACTCTTCAAAGCACAGGGGCAGACATGTTAAACACTTCATATACATAAAGATATAATAAACGAACAAGGTACAGATCAACGTAGTCGAGCTGCAAATCTTCGAGCGTTCTATCCAATGAAATAGGTACATCTTCCGGAGCATGGTCTCTAAACCTGCAATTGCAAGAGATATTGATCAAGAAAAATGAAACAAATCCCAGAAATACTACTAGTACTTATCCGAACATGTTTACAGTTTTACCAGAGTTTAGAGGTGATGAACAATTCTTCCCTCTTCACAACTCCATCATCAATCAGCTTCTTCAGTGCTACTCCAACCTGAGAAATGAGACAATATTAAAGCTTAAATTTCACAATATTAATACAAAAAGGTTGGTCTTGATTCTCAATTGCTTACCTCCTTCTCATTATCATGAGCTCGAGCACAATCGAAGTGACGGTAGCCATTCTGCAACCAGAAATTGCAAATGCATCCAATAATTAAGTAATATACTACTTTTCTGCAACCAACACTCGATGATCATACACGGTTCGAAAATTTTGAATAAATATAGTACTTCAGTCTAAACAAAACAAAGAAAAGGAGCTAAAAACGCCCTTAAAATAGAGAGATGCGGAGACCTTGATTGCTGTTTCAACAGCTTGGCCGACAAGGTCAGGTTCCGTATACCCCGTGCCGAAGCCGACGGCCGGGATTATAGCTCCGGTGTTCAATTCGAAAGACCGATTGTCGTCCGCCATTGTTTTAGAGAGAGAGAGAGAGCTGTGCTGCTGAATTGTGAAATGTCTGCATCTACACTACGACTACTGAGAGTGAGAGCCAAATAAAAGACAGAGATCACCAACGTAAGAAAGTTGGTTATTTTATTAAGCGGGAGAAAATTAAACCGTCCTGCCGTCTTAATCACTAGCTATAAAAATATTGGCCCGAGCCCGGCCTGGCCCAATTATGTTTATTTGTTTGCTCTAGAGTGGATTCTTTCCTAGGTGGGCCCAACTCGTTTCCGGTTTAATATATTAATAGCTACGGCAATAAATATGTATAGGAATTTAGTTTTGAAGGCTTAGGGTCAAAATAGTAAATTTATCAATATTTTAAAGTAATAATCTGTAAATAAGGGGGCTATGAGGTTGAGGAGTAATTCGGGTGCTAAGTATAAACTATCCATTAATTTTGTGAGTTCGGCCCTTAATTAAATTTAATTCAAGCCCAAGGTATATTTAATTCGGCCCAACTCCTGGCCCGTTCCTCTCTGCTAGTTCAGCCCAGGTACTGAACCCGAATATGGAGACCGACCCGTAACCCGGGCCCGGCTTCAATGAAACGCAAATTCTTGGGCTGAATTAGCAGACGGGCCGGATAAAAAAAAAGGGTCACGGGCCAAGAGGTGGGCCGAACTAAATAAACACAAGTGGAATTAAATTAAATTAAGGCCTAAACTGATTAATTTAATGGACTAAGATTTATTAATTCGTCAAACCTATTAACATCAGAAAAAATTATACAACTCCGAGTAATAAGAATTCAAAGATTCTATAATCCAATTAAATAATTATTTTAACTATTCCACGGTTTCCACCATAACACTCTAAATCCTTCGTTTTCTACTTTGAGTTCATCAAGCTTTTTCCTTAGCATCAAATTAGTCCACATTTGGAGAAAAATAACCTTTGACAATCAATAGAAGCTCTCTCTTCTTTCAGTTCATACCAACTCATTAATAGCAAAGATTTAATCCCAATGTTTAGCATAATAAGATACTCCATTTATTACAACATAATTAGCTAATGAAGCTTTACACCAGATTCCACATCCAAACTCATGAAAAGCTCAGATCTCTCCATCCCAAAGCTCTTCGAAGGTTTTGTATTCACTCAGTGTCTCGTGCACGAACCCGGAACCTCTAACCAACCTTGCCTGCAGTTACAAGATATACTTTAGCTTAGAAACTAGAATTATCAAAAACCTCCAAATGTAAGTTGTAATGAGCAGATAACTTGCCTGCTGAATCTCAGAGAACTTGACAAACAGATCATCCGGTATGGACCAATCGAATACATCGAAATTCTCCTTGATCCTTGACTCGTGTGTGCTTTTTGGAAGTACACTATGGCCCATCTGCAGCCCCCAACGGAGAGCAACCTGTGCAGGAGTTTTGCCCAACTTCTCTGCAGTAGCAACTATAACCGGATGCTTGAGCACTTCACTTTTGAGCCATGTCGAGCCCGGAGAACCCAATGGTGAGTAGCCCTAAAGGGAAGATTATAGTTAAAGAGTGAAACATGGCAAACAGAGAGATTTGCTGTTCTTTTAACTATGAATGAAGAGATTATGTAAGCTTACAGATAGGTGAACTCCCTTTGATTTACAGAATTCGTGCAATTTTGGCTGCTGCCACGAGGGATGGCATTCAACTTGATTCACAGCAGGAGGAATGCGGGCTACACTCAATAGATCACCGAGTTTTTTCGAAGAGAAGTTGCTAACACCAATGGCGCGGGTCTTTCCTGAATCATAGAGGGCTTCCATAGCCTTCCATGTGCTAGGGATATCCGTAGGAGCAAGGTTTTCAGGAGCAAAGCCAACAGACCCCCTTTTCATCCGAACAGGCCAATGAATCTACAAATATCATATATTAGAGGTACTGCAACATTTTCTACTTTCCATTCTCAACAAGTTGGCACGATTAGTTTGATACGAAACACAGCCTACCAGGTACAAATCAACATAGTCAAGTTGCAATTCTTCAAGCGTTTTGCCTAAAGCCACGGGTACATCTTCAGGTGCATGGTCATTGCACCTACGAAAGTCGGATGATTGAGTACAAGTTGCAAAAAACAGAGTACAAGTTCATCATAGAAGAATCATACACAAACATAAGACTGCATCAGTGCAAACAGATAAAAATAACTACCAGAGCTTCGAGGTGATAAACAAGTCCTCCCGCTTCACAACTCCATCATCAAACAACTTCTTCAGAACTACACCAATCTGGAAAAGGGGAAATCGGATAAGCAACATCACATCTCTATATAATCACTGCCTCTTTCATTGGTTTTCGTATATATTCATCATTTGTGCCATAGTGTTTTAAGTTAATACACAACATCACTTAATTCCATGCCATTCTCACATCATAAACTTGCATATTTGTACAATTATACGCCTAATTGCAACAAAATATACTCAAAATAACATCATAAGCTACAAATGTACACACCTCCTTCTCGTTGTTATAAGCTCGAGCACAGTCGATATGGCGGTATCCAATCTGCAATAATAAGAAATTTCTTTCAAACTGATTCCCTCTGCTACCTCTATAAATACTCAAAAAAATCCAAAATTGCTCCAAATAAGAAATCGAACACTATCTTATTAGTCCGATCGCCATTAATTGATTCACAAATTTACAAACATCGCAAAACTCCGAGCAATTGAAGTTGAAACCACAAACTAATTCAATCAAACTCTCATCTCTCTCTCTCTCTCTCATACCTTAATGGCGGCCTCAACAGCTTGACCGACGACGCCGGGCTCCGACTGCCACGTGCCGAGGCCAACGGAAGGAATTTTGGCGCCGGTGTTGAGCACGAAGTACAAAACCTGTTTCGCCATTTTTTCTGCGTTGGGTGAAGAATGCGAAACAGATGAAATTAGCAGTGTGGAGTGAAGGAATGAGGGCCTCCCACGTTTAATTTAAGTACGAGAGAAGCCAAACGCAAATTTTTCTCCTCCGAGACGGTGCCGTTTGGTGCAGCACTTTTGGACTATATATGTGGACTGGAGAGTGGAGACGGGTAGTTCGAAGATCCTCTTCATAGAGGTACTATAATATAAGGGAAGTTAATGATTGTGTGGGTCCCATTAACATATTTTTATCCATTTATGTATAGACATTAGGTAGTACAGTATTAGTTAGGATGATTACATCACTAGATTAATTAATTAATTAATTAATCATGATTATTGCTCTAATTGTACCATCCATTCTTAACATATACTACCTTCATCTCACTATATTAGCCTCATTTGCTTTTTGACTTTTTCCGGCACGCGTTTCCACCGAAACCTAATACGGGTTTTACGATATAATATTGAGCTATTATTTCGTTTACGGGATACTAGGAGTGTCGGGCTATCCCGTAAAAGAAATAATATTTTAAAATTATATCGTAAAATCCGTACTAGATTTCGGTGGAAACGCGTGCCGGAAAAAGTTAAAAGGCAAATGGGGCTGATATAGTGAGATGAAGGTAGTATAGTTTATTTCCTTTCTTGGAGATGGACCATAATCTTATTTTTACTTAAGTAACCTTATTCAATGTTTTTCTAAAAAAAAGATTTGCTATTATTTTGAAATGTGAAAATGATGTGAAGTTTCAAAAAAAAAGAAGAGATTTTTTAGATATGTGTGAAAATGAAATGAGGATTAATTTGTGGGATTTATTATCATAAGGTATATGAAAGAGAAATTGTTCCCATAAAAAATACGGGAATAACTTTTTTCGACACCAAAATTAAGATGAGAGTGATAACATATATCTATGTATATGTATATGGCGCGTAATTTATTCTTTCAAAAATCAATATAAAAATAGTAATGAAAGGAAAATAAATATAGATAATTCAAAGGGAGAAACAATAAATCGTAAATTCATAACTAAAAAAAAATGCCATTTCCCCTATCATATTTCACCATCCCAAAGCTCTTGTAGGGTTCTATATTGACCCAAAGTTTCATGCACGAACACATCTCCCTTTATCAGTTTAGCCTGCAAAACAAACCCCACATCTCATCACTCACTACTTCAAATTTTTGCTCAAAAATGATCAAAAACTTATGCAATACTTCACCTGCTCAATTTCAGAGAATTTGGCACACAAATCTTGAGGAATGCACCAATCAAACATGTCGAAATTCTGCGTAATCCTCTCTCCGTTGGTGCTCTTCGGTAGCACACTGTGCCCCATTTGCAAGCCCCAACGAAGAGCAACTTGTGCCGGAGTCTTCCCCAGTTTCTCGGCAACAGAGTTCAGTATCGGATTTTTAAGCACGCTAGTTCCGTAGCCAGAGGCACCAAGAGGTGAATATCCCTAAACAAATTAACTCAAATATGTACATTTCAGACAATAATAATGATTGATAACAAGTATATATGCTGCTAGAGAATGTATATAGTACTAACAGATAGATGAACTCCTCTGGATTGGCAGAAGCTATGCAGCTGCTGCTGCTGCCACGCAGGGTGGCATTCGACCTGGTTCACAGCTGGAGGAATACGAGCAACGCCTAGCAAGTCTCCGAGCTTCTTTGATGAGAAGTTGCTCACACCAATTGCTCGAGCCTTGCCAGAGTCGGAGAGTGATTCCATTGCTTTCCATGTGCTAGGTATGTCGACTTTAGTAAAACTCTCGGGCTCGAATCCTGTTGAACCTTTCTTCATGCTTACAGGCCAGTGCACCTGCGCATGCAACCAACCACAAACAAACTGAGCATGGTTTTTGTACTAGTATTGGAACTTATTACAGAGTGTTATGAATCTACGTATACGAACCAGATAAAGATCAACGTAGTTGAGCTGCAAATCGCTCAAGGTTCGGTTCAATGCCAACGGTACATCTTCTGGGGCATGATCCGAACACCTGCACATTCAGAAACTCTTGAAATTAATTAAGAAGGTGATTCATTTCAAATTTACTTGTATATCAAGATAACTATTAGTAAGGGTTATGTAACCAGAGTTTAGAAGTAATCCATAAATCGGCTCGCTTCACTACTCCTTCTTCGAATAGCTTCTTCAGGGTGTTACCAATCTGCAAGAATTAATGTAGAATTTAACTTACATTACATTTGCTTCTACAACATCTTTAAATACAGTATATCAAACATCCGTCTCTTAAAGAGGTCACTTAGAAAGAGAAGGATCGAACGGAGTATATGGTTATAGGGTGTTACCTCTTTCTCATTGCCGTATCTTTGAGCACAATCAATATGCCTATATCCTGCCTGCATACTCATTAGTACATATTATTAATATAGTTCATAAATAATCAAATTAAGGAATTAAGAACTTCAAATGCATAAAAATCATGTCTTTTAAAATATATAAAAAAACAACAATCAATCAATTAATAAAAGCATTATATTTATTCATTGAACGTTGCGATCTCAACCAAAGCAATCGATCGACATGCCTAGGATTTCCATGAATCAAAGCAAGATTCAATTTTGTTTCACATAAGAATCAAATAAGAAGAAAGAGTGTACTCTTTAGCCGAAGTTTATTACAACATGAAAAGAATTACAAATTAAAACAATGTGATGATTCTATAATAACCTTAATTGCGGCGGTGATGGCATCGCCGACGACGCCGTCGTCCGCCTTCCACGTGCCGAGTCCGACCGACGGGATCTCGGCGCCGTTGTTCAACCGGAAAGATCGAATGGGATTCGCCATTGTGACTAATTTATTTATCAATAATAGTAGTATTTTTTTTTTTTTTTGGTGACAGATTTTAGTTCCTTTTGTTTGCTTAGTTAGTTGCGTATCACGATTCACTATCAAGGAATCAGATATGATTCAGATCCCAGATTTCGTTAGTAACCGTTACACCGCAATCAAAGATATCGTATCATAATTTATTTATTTAAATATCTATTTAGTTTTCACTTGAATAATTTTATTTAATGTTTTACAAGTAACTTCACCATTTGGACTTGTGAAAACCATATTTATCACTTTCAAAATAAAATAAATGAGAATTTTTAATTTGTACTAAAAATAAAACGAGGATTAATTTGGTGGGACGAAGGAGTATCACAACTGAGCAAATACTTATAATCATAAGGTAACATATGTAAAAGAGAAAATTATTCTCATATTTCCCAAACTTCTCATGTTTTATTTAAAAAATGACTATGAATTACAACATTACATACACACACATGACTAAAGGAAAATTAAAATACATAATTCTTGGTTAATCAACAACAAATCATAATTAAATAAAATGGCATTTCCCCTTTCATATTTCACCATCCCAAAGCTCTTGTAGGGTTTTATAGTGACCCAAAGTTTCATGCACGAACGCAACCCCTTTCATCAGCTTAGCCTGCAAACAAATTAATCCCACATTTCATCACTCACTACTACAAAATTTTGCTCAAAAACTTATGAAATACTTCACCTGCTCAATTTCAGAGAATTTGGCACATAGATCTTGAGGAATGCACCAATCGAACACGTCAAAATTCTGCGTAATCCTCTCTCCGTTGGTGCTCTTCGGTAGCACACTGTGCCCCATTTGCAAACCCCAGCGCAGAGCAACTTGTGCCGGAGTCTTGCCCAGTTTCTCGGCAACAGAGTTCATGAATATCGGATTTTTAAGCACGTTAGTTCCATCATCTCCGGAGGCGCCAAGAGGCGTATATCCCTAAACGAATAGAATAAAACATTTCAAGCAATCATAGCTAATGATTGATAACAAACAAGTATATATATATATATATATATATATATATATGTGCCACTAGAGAATGTACTAAGGAAATATATGAACTCCTCTTGATTGACATAAGCTATGCAACTGCTGCTGCTGCCGCCACGCAGGGTGGCATTCGACCTGGTTCACAGCTGGAGGAATACGAGCAACGCCTAGCAAGTCACCGAGCTTCTTTGATGAGAAGTTACTCACACCGATTGATCGAGCCTTGCCAGAGTCGTATAGTGATTCCATTGCTTTCCATGTGCTAGGTATGTCGACTTTGGTCAGATTCTCGGGCTCGAAGGTAGCTAGTTGAACCTTTCTTCATGCCTACAGGCCAGTGCACCTTCATATGCAACCAACCATAGACAAACTGAGCAAACATATTGGAAAATTTATTACAGAGTGTGTTACTCTAATATAAAAAAGTATACGAACCAAATAAAGATCAACGTAGTCGAGCTGCAAATCGCTCAAGGTTCTGTTCAATGCCAACGGTACGTCTTCCGGAGCATGATCCGAACACCTGCATATTTGGAAACTCTTGGAACTAATCAAGAAGGTGATTCATTTTAAATTTACTTATATATCACGATAACTAGTAATTAAGGTTTATGTAACCATAGTTTTGAAGTAATCCAAAGATCGTCGCGTTTCACTACTCCTTCTCCAAATAGTTTCTTGAGGGTGTTACCAATCTGCAGGAATGTATGTGGAATTTAACTTCTACAAATTGATATATGCAAATCTATACTATACTACACTTTATTTTATTTAGTAGGGGTTGATTGATCATAGTTATAACGGGGTGTTACCTCTTTCTCATTGCCATATCTCTGAGCACAATCAATATGCCTGTATCCTGCCTACATTATCAGAAATTAGTACATCCTATTATACTATTTCGTACAACTCAAATTGGCAAACAGATCACGTCAAAAAAACCGGAGGGAATACTAATTTACATGTAAAAACAATGTGGTTCTAAAGTAACCTTAATTGCGGCGGTGATGGCGTTGCCAACGACGCCGTCAGCCGCCTTCCACGTGCCGAGACCGACCGACGGGATCTCGGCGCCGTTGTTCAACCTGAAAGATCGCGCCATTGTGATCAATGCTATTAGTATTAGTCTCTTGTGACAGATTTTATAGTCTCTTTCTTTTGCACTCTAACCTGAAAATATCTAGACACGAGTTTTGGGTCGTGACCCTTACAACCTTTCGTACAGAAAATTTACAGACAACCTTTCGCTAATTACAGAGCTTGACTAAACTCTACAATGGCGAAGAACACAAACAAACTTTCTAACTTCGAACTAGTCGGAGAAGAAGTTGTTGAACCAACGACAAGCAGCAGTGAACGCTTCGTCGTTGTGGTGTTTATCGGAATCGGAAACCTCTCTTCGTCAAGTGTTTGGGAAACTAATCGGATTTCGAACACTTGAATGGATATGAATTTGAGAGAGATTTTGGGCAGAGATTTGGCGTTGATAGCTTGAGTTTCCCGTACTTGAATCCGATAATGGCTGAAGTATTTATAGGCAGTTTTGAAAAACTAGCCGTTGGAGTCAGGCTGATGTGGCACTAGCCGTTTCTAGCCGTTGGGAAGATTCGTCCTTGCTGGCACACCATGTGGCAAGGATCAGGTCGTGTAGCTCCATGAAGGCGGAGCATCGACCTTGATATTATAATCCAGCACTTGAAATCTTCTAAGGCAGTGCAGGCTGAAAGCTTGATAAGGAAGGTCGATAGACAGGCAGATATGCCAGCTCGATCCGAATGAGGCAGGTCGATAAATCGACCTTTCTCTTACAGGGTGGATCGAACTTGCATTTGAACATTAGAGAGTATCGACCTGCACTAACAGGTAGCTTAGTTGCTCATCACGATCCCACCATTAACGAATCAAAAATATGATTCAGATCCCAGATTTCGTGGAAATAATACTTGCATATATTATTAAGATACCGTATTATTATCTACGTTACTACGTATCGGTTTCATTTTGTTTATTTGGGGATAAATTAGAAAGGAAAAAAACATGAACTTTGATTAACTATTTCTACAGTTACATCAATACTAATTTATGTTAAAAATTGGATCTTTATTAATTTTCCCACAATTAGAAACAGATGCCACGTAGGCGGGGACGTGGACATGCACCCGAAATGGCATAAACCAGATTCGGCGCGGACAAAACGACACTCGAGTAAATTCCGACAAAAAAGTTAAACATAAATAAATACTCCCTCCGTCCTCCATTTAGTGACGGAGGGAGTATGGGCACGAGTTTTTTTTCGCATTTTATGGTATAATAATAAATTAATGTGTTAAAGTGTTAAAGTGGAATAATTGTGGATCCATTTGAATTGTTTAATAGTATTAAAATATTAAAATAATAAAAAGTAGATGTATAAAGTGATAAAGTGTTAAAGTGATTGTGGGGTCTACGTCCTAAAACGGAAATTGTCAGTAAATGGAGGACGTCCCAATATAGTATTAACGTCATTAAATGGAGGACGGAGGGAGTAAATTAAGGTTCGATAATGAGATGTCCACGTAGGAATGTGGGGTCACAATCATGGAATAATATAATCGGTTAATCCCACTCAGAGTCACGGCCTTCCGTTGCTGCTAATCCACTGCTTAAATTTAAACTAAACAAACTGCCCACCATAATTCACTTCCTCCAAAAAGTTAAATCCTTTATTATTCTAATCATATAATTGCTTCGAACCCAGAAATTTATCACCTTTTTTCACCTCAACGGCTCACTTCCACTGCGCAGTTTAGCTTTTACCGAGTGTTTTGATTCAATCTGTGTTAAAGGCGTGCAGATCGGCTCGGCGCGAAGAAGTTCTTGAGTGTATACTGTGGAGAATTCGCAGAGTTTGAGATTTGCAGGGGTGGAAATGGGGGAAATTGATGAAATCTAGGGATTTGAAGGGGGCCCTTTTTTGAATTTTGGGGAAAAAGGGCCCAGATTTTGTGGGTGGAAGAAGATGAAGGATTTACCGGGTAGCCCTGGGACTGTGTGTGGACTGGTGTTGAGGATTGGGCAATGTTTGTTTGCAGCTGGTTCCATTGGAGTTATGGTTTCTGCTTCTGGGTTTTCGAATTACACTGCTTATTGGTATATATTCACTTCCCTTTTCTTGTGTTTAGTTTAATGCTGCTGGTATTTATTTCTGGTTGGTGCATTTTGTGTAGTTTATGGTTGGTGTCAACTTCTTGGGGGGAATGAATTGGGAACTCTATCAGAGTTCTGGTAATATATAAAGAAAATTAATTGGGTTAACTGTTGAGTAATTGAATGGCAGTACATATTTTTCAGATATGTTGGATCTGTGACTGCATTTTTCTTGAATTTGGAGGTTCTCGATGGATGAATCGGATGAATCGGGCTCCGTTTAATTCTAGGATTGTCAATGGTTCTACCTGATAAATTAACACCTGAATGAAGTAGGATATTTGGATATTTTGCAATACATTTTATGAAAATTTTGTGTTTGTTAATGGAGACGTTTGTTTGCAAGGCCAAGGAAAGTATAGAGTTTTCGATGTTATTCATTGCAAATTACTGGGACCTATCCTCCCAGTCCCATTGTTGGTGTAAAGAATGAGTCTTTATTTTTATTTTTTTTTTTTGAGCAAAGAATGAGTCTTTTATTATGCTTGTGTTTATGTATCATTCCAATTTGCCTGGCGTTACTTGCCAGTTCCCGATTCAGATTATTCTGGCATCTGAAAATCTGCGTAATGATCTAAGTTAGCAAGAGCATTCATCATCCCTACTCTTTGAAACTGGATATTATGTTGACCTTTTTTATGTTATCTTTCATATGCAAATATGCTGCACAACAACATGTTTTGAAAGAGAATGTATTTTTGGAATCAGTTATCTTATCGCATCAATGGGGCTTCAAGTACTATGGAGCTTTGGACTTGCTTGTCTCGATATCTATGCTTTGCGGGTAAAAAGAGACCTTCGCAATCCAGTCCTAGTTAGCCTATTTGTTGTTGGTGATTGGGTAATTTCTCTAACCTTCTCTGTTATTTTCCGTGACATCTACCTTTGCAACTCCTTCTCACATTGAAATGGCTGTTGGAATTACTCAAGGGATTTTTCATCCTAGTATTTTGTCCTCTGCTTTTCGCACCGTCCATATGAAATATTCTCTTATAACTTTAAAATCAAATGCAGACTTCATGTAACTCGATCCTGATTTGGAAGCGATTGTAAATTTTTCTCATTTTGTCAAAAGTTGTTTCCCATACACCAAGACCACTAGCTGCAAGTGCAACTGCTCGATTTTCAAACATCTCTCCTTTTCTGCATAAGCCGACTCAAGAATTTTGTATTGGATGCAGGTGACGGCTACCTTATCACTTGCTGCTGCATGCTCCTCAGCAGGGATTGCAGTTTTGTATGAAAAGGACTTAAAATTTTGTACAGGCACATCGCGTTTCCCATGCCAAAAATTCGAGCTGTCCATAGCTTTGGCGTTTGTTACGTGGTTTCTCATTGCCATGTCATCTCATGCGATGTTCTGGATATTAGCATCGGTTTAAATGTTTTCAAGTTTTCGTCCCCCATCAGTTTTCTCAGGTAAATCTAAGTTGCAGTCAATTTGGAAGAGTGTTAATGTCTTTTTTGGTTTTAGATTTTGCCAAATTTTAAATATGTGTATCATGTTCCCTTCCAGTTCGTCTCTGTAAACTATTTCTTCTGTAATATTCCCACTTTAATGGAATTTGAGGCCCAATTTGGAGTCATTTGAAGTTCTTCTATCATTCTACAACAACTACATGGGAGAAATGTTTCATCAAATCCAGAATTAACAGTATTGAACAGCACAGAACTGCCAAAAGGCACTAATGAACCCTACATTTCCGGAGAATCGTTGCCTATAAGTATGCTTATAACGCACTCGATCTCATCAGCAACTTCCTTCATCGAAGGCCGATTCTGCCTCCGGTCGTCCAAGCAAGCTGCAGCCAGATTTCCGAGTGCTTTCATCGTCTCCAGCTCCACCTCGGATGCCCCCCGTTTAATTGCTGGATCTATAACAGACATCATTTTCCCTTCTTCGAACACCCTCTTCATATAGACCACAAGATTCACATTCTCCTCCTCCCTGTTGAAATCGATGGCTCTCTTCGAAGTCAGAAGCTCTAACAACACAACTCCGAAGCTGTACACGTCGCTCCTGTCAGTCAGCTGCATGTTCACGTAGTACTCCGGGTCGAGGTACCCGAGTGTCCCCTGAGCAGATGTGTGGATATGAGTGCAGTCTCTCTCGCTCAGCTCGACCAGTCTCGAGAGCCCGAAATCCGACACTTTCGCATCGAGGTTCTCATCGAGCAATATGTTGCTCGTCTTCACGTCGCGGTGGTAGATGGGCGGGATGGCAGCGGAGTGGAGGTAGGCGAGCCCCTCAGCCGTGTGGTGAGCGATGAAAAGCCGCCTCAGCCAATCAAGAGGAGGTGTCTTTCGCGATTCCGCCCTGTGTAGATGCTCGAAGAGGGTCCCATTAGCCACATACTCGTAGATCAACAACGGCTGCTCGAGCTCAACACAGCATCCAATCATTCTCACAAGGCTCCTGTGATTGACTTGGCAGAGGATCCGAACCTCGTTGAGGACTTGGGCGGTGCCTGCAGCGTTTCCGGGCTTGGCTCTCTTCACGGCTATCTCAGTTCCATCTTCGAGAGTGCCTTTAAAGACCTCTCCGAATCCACCGGTGCCAAGGAGGTTTTCTTTTGAGAAGTCATTTGTTGCTTTCCTGAGCTCTTTTCCTGAGAAGATCTTAGCAGATTTTCCGGAGCTGTTGGCATTTAGGATTTCCTCTCTTTCCTTGACAAGCACCTTTCGTGCAGCATTCTTCGTGAACTTACGTTGTCTGTACACGAGGAATGCGGTTAGGATGAGGAGGCAGAAGACTCCTGTGGTTGCTGCAGAGAAGTAAGTAGTTAACTCTCTTTAGTCAATTCCAAATTGAGGTTTCTTATGCATTTTAGAGTGTGTCGAAAAGAGAGGATCGAAGAATCGATTCAAGATTAGTAACTTACCTCCAATAGCAGGAGTGTGATTCTTGTGAAATTTGCAGCCTGTTCCATGACTACACTCTGCAAATCCAACAGTAAAGGCAAATTCTTTTCAGCTATAAGGCAACTGTCAAACTGTATCTAAAGCTCCATTAATGGCCGAATTCTCGCTATGAAAAGGATGAAGTGACTTACTTTGGCAATAACCAGTAGCAGGATCCCAGTACCTCCCCTTCTTACAGAGACACCTCTTCTTACCGCCATCCACAGAATCGGCCGCGCACTTCGAAAATGGCAGCTCGCGGCAGTCTAGCGGAGAATTGCAAGGAGGCTCCAGTGGTGCAACATACATGAGCTCCAAACCAGGCGCCGGCCACTTGGGAAACGGAAGTCCGGGATCGAAGTTCACGTAACTGTGATACGCCATGCATCCGTTCGGATGAACACGAATGATGTACGCATTCTGCGATCCACCTGTTCTGAAAGAGCAGCAGAGCTTCTGCTGGTTGCAAGCAGCTGCCGATGGCGTGTTGTCGATGTATGTATGGCAGGGGCAGTTCGTGGAACAGTTGATAGGTACCTAAAAGAAGCAATTAGTAGAGATTCACTCATTTAAGTATCGAAATTTCATGCAAATTAATTTAACCTGCAAATGCAGCATGTTGTCAGTGCAGTTCATGAGGAGTATGGTGTTGCTGCTGCTGATGTTGAAGGGGAGCGAGTCGTCGATCTGAAAGCCTTCGCTGCCGTAATCCTCGGAGAAGCACGTGCCCGGAGTTACGGAGGGAGGCTTGATCACCATTCTCTGGAACTTGGTGTCGATGGACGCGATCTCGTATGTTCTACCGGGCTTCGAGATGAAGGAAAGGGTGCTCGTGTTGGGGTCGCACTTGATCGCGTAGGCCCGATCTCCGCAGCTCGGGCCGGTGCTCATCGGGTAGGGGACCGGCGTCTTGCCGCATGGGCCGCAGTGAATGGCAGCCATCGCTAGAGGAAGAAGTAGTGTACATGTAAGGAGGAAAAGCGGAGCAGCTTTGAAGTTCGCCATTGATGGAGCAGAGAGAAGGAAGTATGAATGTGTATGTATAATAGTAATGTTGATGGAGTTTTGGTGTTTTCAACCTCGATAGGAAGAACAAGTGGGATACGTGCTTAGGAATTTGAGGTAGTTAGTACAGATTTCCATGCATTGAGATTTGATAAAGAAACTAGTATAGCACCCGTGCTATGCACGGAAAATTATTTTATCATTTTTCTTTTTGTTTGTAGAATCTATTAGTACTGTTGCAAAGGAAATAAATTAACACACAATAATTCATTTAAAAACTCATCTATCTCTATTTCTCTTGATTAGTTTGCAAAAATAAAAAGGATTAATGATGTAACACGGACAAAGTAATAATTATATTTTTCATTAAATTAAAGATATTAGATATAAATTTATATTTATGATATTTATATTTTATAACACAAACATCATTCACTCGTTGTAGCTCTTCATTTCAATCATACTTAGCTTGCCAATAATAAAAAGTAGACACTTTAATCCCTTTTAAAGAAAAGGGTGGACGATTTCCAAACTATAAATAAATAAATAAATAAATAAATACGATAGAAAATGTAGAAGAACATATACTTAGAGGGGAAAAAATCAAGATGGTTGGGTATTTAAAATTTGAACCTATAATATACTAATTTAAAATTTGAGTTTGAATTACAATACTAATCTCGATATTGAAGTACTCCGTAAATGAAATGAAAAAGGAGGTATTTAAATTTTGAAGTCATTATGAAAGAAGCAAGCACAATTTTTTATGCAATTAATAGGTAGAAGTTTTGCAAAAAACGAAAAAGAAAAAGGAAATGAGAAGAACTAATTATTAATTATCGATTTCTACGATCACAATTTTTATGAATATAAAATTATTGTGAGGGGTGAATTTAGGCGGGAAAACTTTTGTATAAAATGATTCTGTTATTATATATATAATAGATAATAGATGGGGAAGAAGGTTTGGACAGGAGTCTTGAATTTTTATGAGAAGTGTTGTAGTGTTTGAGGCTCATTGGGCTTCTTATAAACCAGACAACGATTTCTGGGGAAGATTGGGTGATCAGAATGTAATGATAAATTTACACATGCTGCCATGCAAGTTGATCATCAAATGCTACATGAAAAAAATGAAAAAAATTGTAACTTGATACGTTAATCAGTCACGAGCATGTTAAGTATGTTAACGTGTCTCGGTCAATATTTGAAGGAGTTCTTTTAAGTTTATGGAAATTGTAGAAATCAAGATCCAAGATATATTTAACTTTTTGCTCACAAGTAATTGGATTACGATGTTGTAAAGAAAGTTGAAATTAAGAGTTAGAAAATTAATTAAGGTCTGGCTTAGGTGGGTTGTGGTATTGATTGTTATGTTAATTAATTGCATAAGTCCAAAATCTAAATGTAGCTAGTACACCAAAAACCTTACTAGTATATTTTTACTGTTAATGCTGACTGTTTCAACTGAATAAAATTAATTAATTAACCTCTAATTCCTAAAATTAAACACTTATTAATTCAAAATATATTGGATTATAATTTGTATAGACCAACAATCGTTTTCAGTGTTATCACTAATGACTAAAATGTCTCGATTAACATCGCAGTTATACTTATCCCTTTATTTTATTTTATTTTATTTTATTTTAGTTTATTTTATTTTATTTTATTTTATTGCAGTTAGTTTTCTCCTTTTATGCATCTAACATTCTAACTGCTACAAATGAAAATTGAATATTTATAAATGAAAACTCAATTTTCAGCAAATTCATTTGACCGAATTATATTATACCAGTACAAAGACATTACTTGTGGATAACTAGCAGGCTTTATTATCTGACTCCATATATAATTCCAAAATTTATCGATAAAATCGTTGAATAACATAACACGGCTTAGAAAATTCGTATTGGAATTCTACTTCACATATACAATATATTTTTAATTAATTTATGCTGCAAATTAAGAAAATATGGACGAATTATGCTGTTAATTAACGCTAGATCGATCTTGCACCAATTACACATAATAAAACAGTAGTAAACTAGCAACTATAGCAAGTAACTGCCCATGAAAAGAAGAAACCTATAAATTAATTAGTGGGCAAGTTGTGTTTCAAAAAAACAATTACTATAAATTTATAATGATGGACAACATGTAAATAAAGTCAACTCATCAAAACAAACTAATTTTTCTCGTATCCTAAATATTCCTTTAAAAATAATAATAATTGTATCTTCAGATTTGTTACTGTATCATGACCATGTTACTCCGAATTTCCTTATAAGTTCCAGTCATGTGCCTAAAATTAATCTATGAATTCTTCCGATAATTAATATTAAATTATTTGAGAGAGAGAAAGAGAGAGACTAGCTAGAATTCTGAATGCAAAACGTTAATTGTTTCATCATCTCCCACGCTTATGAATTCAGTAAATAAAAACAAGGTATTGAATAAATATTACATGATACCATCAATCCAAGTTGGTGCTACAGGCGTTGAATTATACGCAACTGACTATTGAAATATATATTAAAATAAATATAAAAATCGAAGCCATGCAAGTAAAGGTAGATTTATTACTCCTTTTTTTCAGAGGTAGAAGAAGAAGCCAAACAGCATATACAATTTTGCTTTTTCACACACGAACACAACACACACAGATTAATGGACCCTTTCATTAGGTTTTCCACTAATCAATTCTTTTTTTCTTTTTTTTTTTTCCACCCGACCGGATTCAACAAATCGAAAGAAATTTGGGAAATAAAAAAAAAGAAAATGATTTTGCTTAATTATTACTGCACTACATTTTTTTTCCCGGACCTACCAAACTTGATGTTTGACGTAACTATGATCACTTGACGGCGCGGCGAGAGCTGATCAAGTGGTGTTGGCCGCCGCCGGCAGAAGCAGCCCTATCCGCGGCGGATCGGGGCGGCGAGCAGGCGGCGAAGCCGTGATCCTGCCGTAAAATCTGGATACCGGAAGCCGAGGCGAACCGCCCCGAGTCGCCGGGGAGCCGCATGTAGGCAGGCGACTGCGTCGACTCGTCGAGCCACGTCCCGATCATTCCGTTCTGCCCTCCATTTCTGTATTGAACGATCGCTTTGTACACCAGTGGGATCAAACCCTCCATCTCTCTCTCCCTCCCTCTCTCTCTAGGTTTTAGTTGTGCTTTGTTTTCAAAAAAAGGGGAGGGTTGGACTTGGTTTAAAAAGGGTAGGGGGGGATGGTGACGTGGCGTAATGGATTGAGTTGGAGCCCAGCTGTTTACGCTAAGATAAGGTGGGATTAAGCAAAGGGAGGGGAGGGAACACTTGAGCACGAACCTTTGAAATGAAACCAGTCTTTGAAAATTATGCCTTAACTACATTCTCACTACATCTCACCAAACCCCCTTCTCCATTATAATAATAATACTACTATTACACCACTTACATTAACCCTTTTACTACATAAGATCCAATATATACGAGAAGCAATGCTCTCCTACCCATCGTAAGCATACTTGATGCATCTACGACGAATGTCGTGACACAGTGATAGAATAAAAGATAAAGAGAAATAACCAACAATTAAAACTACAGTAAAACCTCTATAAATTAATACTCTATAAATTAATAACCTCTTTAAAATAATAAAATCTTCCGGTCCCGACTCGGGCCTTTGTAAAAAATCAACAAATTCGATAAGATAATAAAATAATAACTTTTCAGAAAATCCCTTTATAAATATTAGGTCCCATCAAAACTCTAAATTAATAATTCATAAATATTACAATTATAAATATTATGGTAATTTTCTAAAATATGAACATATTGTTACTTGATTTTTCTTAAATTTTAAATATCATGGTCTTTGTACCTTAACTAACTTTCAAATGATAATTTTTTGAGTGAAAGATGATTTATCTTATACTCACATAATTTGTAAGCGTTTGATCATTCATGGATGATTTTGCAATCCCTTTTAGATGAGAACACATGATTGAGTTTTATGAATTATATTTTATTTATATATTGAGATTTATATATATGTTTCACTCATCGTGCATGCATATATTTAATTGATTATAATAGTTATTTAAGTGCAACGAACTAATGTAAACATGTATATCCAAGTAATTTTAGTGACTTGATACATGCGTCAATAAATATAATAGTGGATTGTACAGAATGAATTGATATTATATAAAATTATATTTAAATAGTCTTAGAAATTTTGTTGATAAATGATATAATCAATGAACATATATGAATTTATTTATTTATTTTCAATATATATACTAAATTTGCTTAATTTAAAAAGTCTCTCTTTTAATTAATAAAATATTAATTTATCGATATATTAATATCTCTCTAAATTAATAAAATTTTATAGTCCCAAGGTTATTAATTTATAGAGGTTTTACTGTATAGAATGTATATATTCTCAAGCATTTTAACATAATATATGGAATAAGTTTGATGTGGGGCACTACTCATAGTATTTTATAATTAATTCTTCTTGTTTGTTGGTGGCTTTAATCTTTCTCCTAACCACATATTGGTCGAGTAAGGATATTTTAATAAATAAATAAAATGATCCTAACATTTCGTGCTTGCTTAGGCTACCAATGTAAATAATACGTGCAAGTTCACCACATTGATTAATTAAATTAATTACATACTACCTTTCACGTATTAATCAAATTGTAGTGAAAACAATAGGCGGCCACACGTATGGCGAGGGAGATTAACACCTAATCCTTTTTACATTTTTGGATTACAAATATTTAATTCTCAAGAACTCTCAAGAACTGGACTCAGGTTTTTGTTAGCTAATGCGTAATTTTCTTCATGATTGCTGCACATACAATACTTTATCGTTGTATACCTCACATTATTCGAATATTAATTGCTAATTACATTTACCTAATTATAGGGTTCTTTATTACTTATATAGATAATAGGACCATTATGAAAATATATTATGATTATAGTAATTATATGATGAGTTACATCAAATCAATTAAGAGAAGTATGTGGCTTAAGCTATATAGATTTACGACAATGAGTTTTCACCTAATGAGTAATCATCTCTTCTTTCCATTATTGTTTAAATCAGTTAGCTTGCTTGTACTACTACAGCTCCCCTTTTATGGGTTCTAGTACAACAATAATTTATCAAAAACTAAAAATGGAGTTTCAACTAAGATTTGAACGTTCCCTAAGTGATTTTTTTTATTTTATTTTTTGATTTTTTTAAAAATTTTTATATGTTGCTGATTAGTATTAATATGAAGTTTATCGTGTTTATCATGTTAGTTTAATTAGAAGTTTCTTCTGTATCGACAAAAGAGATGTAGTTTTGGGAGAAAAAGAGATTTGTATAGATAATTAAACGCGGGAAAACTTGGTATAGACGAAATCGAATGTGATTAGCATTAATTAATAATTAATTAATTAAGTGATAGTAATAAAGTTGAAAAGGCGCATTGCATTGGAAGGCGATATATACATATCTTTGACAACTACCGTATACAGTTGTATCACATTGTTTTGATTGGTGTTTCGAATTACTCCAGTACATAATTTAATTAATTAATTAATTCATGTGATATGCAATCTCTTGTATTTTTATTTTATTCAGATCACATCCATCACTCTTCTAGAAACTAAATTATTGATATAAATTATAAAGAAAAAAAACACTTTAGGCAAAATTAGATTTGTTAAGGAATTGGGAAGAATAATACACTACTATAGTTTTTGATGCAGAATTTCTATTTATTCAGTTATGATATTGCTATCATACCAAATAGATTCTTATTTCAACTAAAAAAATTGCAAATAAAATCATACTCATTCGGTAAGCATATACGTTAGATTTATAATGATTTATTCAAACACTGTGCAAAAAAAAAAAATGCAATTTCTAGAAAAAAAATTATCCAATTAGTGGTGAGGTGTATATGTGTCAATTAATGATGACTCATAGGTTTATTAATTTCCAGTGCTACCATGAGATTAGTGCAAGCATTTTCTCCTTATTTAATTAATATTGCACCTAATTTTTAATTTTTTTTAATAAAAATTAAAGCTTAAATGGGATAAAATATTCCATGTTTAAGTTGACACGGACAAAAAAAGACTAGTTGGCCGGCTATAGGGAAATTTTATTAATGGGTGTTTGAAGAATTTGGGATCACACTTGATTGTATAATAGATTCAATTTTGATTATTACAATTAATTTGACTTCAATCTCTCAACATTCTATATTCATATCCACTAGGTGAAGTCATTTCTTGCATCATACTATATAATAAAATTATTTTAATTCATAATCCATTTTTAATGCATGTTTCAAATTTGGATGAAATTTTTATAATTTGTATCTTAATTTAATCGTTTTGAGTCCATCGCAATCATAATTTATCAAAATCTCTAAAATTGTAATTGCATTAGGGCTTGGAAATATTAGGAATTGATTAATTTTATGGGCTTTGAGGATTTGGATAAGGAGGTAAACGGGCCTTTAAGAATATTGTGGAATTAAATTTTATGGGCCTTAGTGTTCTGGCAAAATAATTAAATTTGGCCCACAATCACTCAATTATTGAGGCAGTGAATAAAAAACTCATTTTTTATGAAGAAAAATACATAAGCTTGATTTTTTTTTTTTAAATATAAACAAAAAAATTATTGAAAGGTAAGATACATGCATATTGAGGAAAGGACAAGGAGGTGCGCATGCTTCGTGCTCTTGAAAGGGCATGGGAAAAGGGTTCCGTCTCACTGCGAGGGTTGTTCGTTTTTATCATCTATGTTTTGCTCGTTTTAGAAATACCCTCATTCTTTTCATGTCCAAACTTTAATACATTTCTTCATTTCAAATAATACAATAAAATAGAAAAACTATTTGTACGAATAATTGAATATGGTCCCAAAAGAGTGGTGCAACAAATGTAGCTTTTCCAAAAGATGAATTGAGGAGTTTCCAGAAAAAGTTTCCAATGTGGTGATGAACTGAAAGAAAGTATGCTGCAAATAATACATTATTTTTGTGTGTGTGATGTATATACAGTGAAGGGTTCAGATTTTCTATTGTATTCGTAGATTGACATGTGGTATATAATCAATGAATATTAGAGTTTATAAAGATTTATAGTATAAGGAAAATATATACCCTAACCATTTGAAATTTCAAAAACGTAACATTTGTCTGTCACATGTCGATTATCTACTAATCCAATAAAAGATGTCACACCAATAGGCAATAGAGGATCATATTCCTACACCGAAGTATTTTGAAATGTGATGATAAATATTCCATTTTATTTCTTTCAAGTACGTAATCCAAAAATGTGTTCTACCATAAATAAGTATAGAGAAGAATCATTGAATAACTTTGTGTTGGTCGGCCCTCGCCCCACGCTACATATCATTTTTTCTTTGCCTCTTTCCATATTTTATTTATTTATTTATTTCAGAGGATTATTAATCTTTTTTAATAAAGGAAAATAATAATATAAATTTACAAGAAAAAAAAAAAGAGAAATAGCCCACAAATTTTGCACTTCATTGGATCCATCCAAAGGAATGCATGATGTAATAATAATGTTTGCCAACACTTTTTGCTTAGTCTGCTTGGATTACACTCCTTGTGTATCCACCAATCAGAAAAGTCCACACTAAATATATTCATTTTTATTTTATTTTATTTTATTCCACTAATTACCAAATAGAGTCAAAATTTACTTGGTCCACTATCATGCGCACCCCTGCACCATCCTGTCCCAGCCCTAACCCTAATTTTTCCCCAATAAATGAAGTACCAATTGATTATAACCTTTCACGTAACAATCCACTTAATCAATTTATTGTAGTTCTAGTCAATGTATGAGTTTTGATAACTTATAATTCTTCAAACTAGATTAATGAGTAAATGTTGATTGACTTTTCGAAATTAAAAGGTGTATGTGTGTTTTAGTGTTGATGAAATACTAGAGTTGAAAAATGATATGCCGCAGCCCCACCTCTTTTTTTTATGTATAAAAAGAAAAGAAAGAAAACTCCATTATAGTAATTAATAAAAAGTAATATAGGTCAACATTTGAAGGATAAATAATTGAAGGGAGAAAGTGAGATAGAGACATTTGGAACTTTGGCTTTACTTTGATTATATTAAGTTAGGGTTTGTTGTGGTTTTAAGCTAAATGGTAGATGTTTGTTCAAATTTGACAACTAACTTTGCAAGTTGGTGTATGACTATGAGTTTCCCTTTCTTCTAATTTGTTACTACCTTGTAAATTGACTACCAAATTTTATTTTTTTACAACTTGAGAATTTCTATCTAGCAATAGGGTGCATAAAGTTGAAAAAGTCCATAATCAAATTGACAACTTGTGCTTAAAATAGTTGAGATTGAACACTAATATGTATAGGTAAATTCACATTTTCTCCTAATGGGAGTATTAAACTATATATATCTCGAAAGTTGCGTTTATACAATCTGAGCTCATTATCGACTGAGATAAGTATCAAACACTACTCTAGCATTGAACTAGCAGAAACTAAAATTTGTGGTCTTCTTTTTTCAAACACGTACTCGTTCGGTCATTCCATCCCGCCGAGTCTAACATGTTTCGTTATTTTATGTTTCACATTACATCACATATATTTAAGTAAGGTGTCAAATTCGTTGGGCTAGAGGAAGTGGTATTTATTTTTTCTTAAAAAATTGTTGAGGTGAGCTACGTGGAAGTACTTGATTGCTGGTTGAGCGGCGGACCAACACCATCGTTTTTTGACTTTATTTATCTCTCTCATCTCATTGTCGGACTTCATTACATGCTTCCGTCACCGGCCGGTGAGATGACGTCACCTGACCCCACAGTTTAGCGTTGCATTGCTCTGTGGCGTCGTCGTCGGTGCAGTTACACTCCGCCACGTGTCAACGAGAGGAGACGGGTGGAAATCATTGGGTGGAATGTAAAATAAATAAAGTTTGAAAAGGAGAAAGTGAAATAGGAAATGTCTACTCACAAAATACAGGGAGCTGCTATCCTAAAGACGCCTTTAGCGTCTTCCATGCCTACCCTTCATCAAATCCGTCACGTGTCCTTTTAAACCCTTTCATGCCACACCCGAACCCATTATCCCAATGACTCATGGCCCACATTTTATTTTTGATTTTCCTTTCTCTTTCCTCATTTATTTCTCTTTCCTCATATATGAACTTTAATTTTACTGTTTGTTTGATTTGTTATTTGAATAGTTTTTTCTCCTTTTATAAGTTATATTATTTCCATCTCATTCTATTAGTCTCATTTGCTTTCGATACATGGACAAAGTGAGTGGAGAGTGAGTGAAAATATGTGGTTTAATTAATCCTGAGGAGAGAGAGTGAATTGTGGTCAAGTATTTTTTGTCATTTTAGAAAATGGGACTTATAGGTGGGACAAACTAAAATGGCAAATGAGACTAATAGAATGAGACGGATGAAATACTAAAATTTATTTTTACACTTTATTTACTTTTCACTTTTAATATGATATCTTAAATTTTATATCGAAAATAAACAAGGTCATCGAAGTCAGATGGAGGAAATGCTAGTTGCATTCCATTAGCTTCCTAATTCACCCCCTCCTTAAAAACGGTGCCCAAAATGGCCAAGTCGACCGGGACGGAGGAAGTACTATTCAAAGATTTTTTGAATAGTGTATTTAGAGATAAAATTTCTAGCATTTGATCTTAAATAAAAAATCATATCAATACCTTTATTTGGTACTAAGATACCAAAAAAAAAAAAAAAAAAAAAAAAAAAAACACACACACTCACAAAAAAAACATGCAAATTGTGATTGTTTAAAATTTACTATTTAAATTATATCGGGATACGTGCTGCTGAGTAATGAGACGGTTAATGATTTTATATAAATTAATTCTTAGGAAATATTAGCTCACTAAATTTCGCATATAGGCAAGCGAGTCACCCTGTTATCAAGCGTCCGCTTAGGTCCTGAGTAATGCTTTACTGTAGATCAAGCTTACAGTTTGGTCTTAAGTTTCAAAGCGACCCCAGTCTTGCTCACTCTAAGATAAGTTGGAAAAGAAGTTGAAAATTTTCTATTACACGTATTCAAACCCCCCCCCCCCCCCCCCCGTGTAACCCTACTTATCAGTCCGGGACCAACAGAGTATTAAAATGGGTACTATTAAAAATAGAGTATACTTTCATTTATGCTAAAATTAAAATTCCGATTATTGTTAATTCATTAACGAAATATAAACTAATTACATAAACTAACAACAATTATAATAATATAATTTACTACTATTTCTCAAACATAATTATATGTAAATTAAGAAATCATTGTTTATTATATTTCCACTTGTTTATTTTGCATGACATAAAAATAGAAAATTTGAAATGTGGGTCATGGGATTGGGAGGTTGTAATGGGTGCTCCTCGGGCGTGGGGTTGGAGAGAGTGTATGTGCTATGCCTCAAGTAAATGAAACTATACACGTGGAGGGTGATTAATAGGGTATGCATGGAAGACGCTTTAAGGCGTCTTTAGGATCGAATCTGCCCAAAATACATTTAATTGATAGATCAAATGAAACGAGAATGAATTCTCTCCGTTCCATTTAATTTGATATATTTCTCTATTTTATACTTTATACTCCACATATAAATAACGCTTCCAATCGGATGTTATTTCCGATCCGATTTCCATATACAACAGCTTCCCTTAGCTTAACAGTGTGATGAAAACAGACATAACTACAAACAGAATAATTAATAAAATATACACATAATTGATCTTGTTAGTCAACGCAAACAAAATACAGGGATGAGTTGACTTGATTGTAATAAATTTAAAATGCATTATTGCCTCATGTGCTTCGTGTACCTCGGTCATTAGATTGTAGGCATTATTTATCATAAAATTAAATAAAAATCCTGATTGGTTTTTGCACACATCACAAATTATGAGACCATTGTTAACCAATCACCCTAATTTATTCTTTCATCAAACTCTAACTAGTTAGCATAGAATATTACTAGTTCAACCACTATTTCACTATATTTATTTGTATTTTCTTTACTCTGGAATCTAACCTTTTTATAAGTCGGAGTATTACATCCGTCCGATTCTACTTGATTCGCTTTAATATCTTCTCGATGTCCTACTTCAATCGGTTCGATTTTATTTTAGACAAAAAACTAAAAAAGTATGGGCTCTAGGATTTTAATCGAACCGGAGTGGGCAGTTAAAAATTCAACGGGAGGTGGGCCCTGAGAAAGATACATTAAATCCAGTTAAGGGCAGATTTGAGTTCCGGAAAACGACAAATAAAGAATAGACCCAATCAGTAGCAGCCCACTCAGGGTCTGGGCCATGAGCCCAATATTCTTATATAAATATATCATTTAATATATAATTAAAATTACTAAGCTCTCAAAAGTCTTCCCACCAAAACAAAAAGCAAAAGCCGGCGACTAATTTCATTAGATTCTTCCTTTCTTACTGTTTTCCTCCCAAAATCGACGCCGGAATTTCCAGTTCTAATCAGCTAAAAATCTCTTCTTTTTAATCGGTATTCAGAAATGGAGGTTAACGAGTTCGATCTCTACCACGATTCCGTCATTTGAGCTGCTGTTTCTGGGTAAGTTTCTCTCTCATTAGCTAAGCGTTTGATTGTGCATTGGTGAATTAGGACAAAAAATATCTGCTTTTTGCTGCTTAGTTTTTTTTTTGATGAATTGTGCATTTTACCTGCTTGATATTTTGATTATTTGAAAAAAAAAAAAAGAGGAAAAGGAAGGAGCGGCTGTAGTTCTCGATTCATATCTTTATTTGTGATTTGTAGTGGATTTTGTTCTCTAGTATTCAAGATGAAGAATTTTTATATTTTCTCCTAATTTATGTTTTCTTGGCTTTTTTGTTTATGGGGAAAGAGACGTGGGGAAATTGTATAGTTCTATAAGTGGAAATTGATTTATCCATTTTTTTACTTAAGCAAGCTATATGTGGATCAGTTAATAACGAGGAAAAGATGTTTATTTTACAAGCGAATCAAGTAATTTGGAGATGATGGAGTTTTCTTGCAGCTGTGTTCCTTCTTCCTATTGAGTTGCTCCTTCATCAATCCTCGGGCCATCCCATTAGAATTGAAGAAATGTTGGATCTGGTTAAGCCAATGGAGCCACCAATGAAACGAAGAGCCGGGCTATGGATTTGTCAGGCAGGACGAGGATCATATCGCGGAAGTTAGTCGTTGATTTGGTGTACTTGGTTGGTTATCTTCAACGCGTATTTAATTTTGTTCATAAAACATATTAATCCATGGGGAGTGGATTCTTGCGACCGTTCCTCCAATCTCTTTGCTGCAATTCTCCTTGGAATTATGCAGTGTTTTGGAAGCTTGAGCATCACGATGAAATGTATGTCAACTCTTGACCTTTAATCTTTTGATTTGTTCTTTTGCACCATTCTATATTCTATTTGGAATGAAAGTTTTATTTATTTATTTATTTATTTATTTTTTTGGCAGGATTTTGGCTTGGAAAGATGGCTTTTGTGATATTCCAAAGTCAAGAGATGCCATGGTGAGCTCAGTAGAAGATTTTTACTTCAGCAACTCAAATACGACATTGTCATCGGCTCCTATGCCAAGTCTGATTGATGGAACTCCTGGCGACTATCTAATTGAATCTGCTGTTGCTGAAATGTCGCGTTCTACTCATGTAGTGGGAAAAGGGTAACTTTAACCCTCACCCTTCTTGCTTGCGATCTAGGAATTTTTATTTTTTTTGTTTCTTGAAATGTACTATTAATGACAATTACTTCCAACTCTTACTCTCAACAGGGTGGTTGGCGAAGCAGCTTTTAAAGGAAACGCTCGCTGGATTTATTCAGACAACTTACGTACTGATGTTTTGGATTCTATTCTAGCTGCTAAGGTCTGTCTCTGGATACAATGTTGGTGCATTTTTTATGTTGTTTTATTCAAGGTGAAACAAACATTTTACTGCTTTCTTTTGTTAACAGAATCCAGATGAATGGCTGCTTCAATTTGCGGCTGGCATAAAGGTTAGCAAATTAATGAATTGTTCTATTTCCAAACCACTATAAGTTAATAAGTAAACAAAAAATAGTGGAACCGAACCTTTATAACCATTAAGTGATGATGTTTGTGCAGACAATATTGATTCTGCCTGTATTTCCTGATGGGGTTCTTCAGCTTGGATCAACGGAAATGGTGCGTATTTTATTTCATAATACTGATATTTTCTGTTTTTTTAGCATTTTACCTCTTCTGGGGTTTAGACTAATGGTTAAGCTTTCTAAATTGATCTTCTGATGTATAAATCAGGTTGCTGAAGATGCAGCGCTAGTTGCGTACGTCAAAAATAAGTTTGACGCTCATAAACAAAGTGATGTTTGTAGTCAACAGTTCTCCCAAATGTCTACTTTCATGGATGATTTGGAGGAGCCATCCACTGTTACCGCAGCTTTTGAGGATCATAGTTCTATCCATGGTGTTGAAGATCACTACTTAACGACGAATCAGATGGTGCCAGTGTTCATGTTTCAAGATTTCTGCAACTCATCAGGGAGGCATGCAGCAAATAACATTGAGAGTATATCTGAAAGAGAAATTGATCAGCTACCGATGGGCATAGTTCATGCATCCGAACCACGTCAATCATCAAATGCAGATTTTCAGGATGAGATCTCTCATTTTCATGAGTTGAATAGGAGGATGTGTGGGAATTTGGCGAATGAGTTAATGGACTATTGCTTTGAGGAAGGTGCACATGAATCAACATTCTTAGGCAATGGCTTCGATGATGCCATTTGTGACCTTTTCAACTTCTCTGATTCCTTTGAACTGGGCAAGGCTCTTGGATCTGTCTTACAGGATAAGACCAATGAACATATTTCGGGCAAATCTATCTCCGGTGAAGATGTTGTCGAATTTCCTGTGGAACACGTGGAAAGTGAGAACCTATCCAGAACTGTTGCTAATGCAAGCAACAGTATTGATGATAATTCATCTGACAAATCCAATGTTACATCAATAAATTTGTCCTCTCGTGTAATTTCCAAAAGGCGTGGTCAGTCTAAACACAGTGCTTCAGCGAAAGAAGTTCGACTTCCTTCAAACTTCTTGATATCTGAATCGGTTACCTCTAGATTAGACACCAAAAAGAAATTCTCTGCTTCAGTATCTTCGGTAGAAAGCAAGACCAGTTCACTGTGTGATAAGCAGCAACCGAGGAAGGGACATAAGCTATCAAGATTATCAAATACCTCCAAGAAAAGGGCCCATGGTAGTGATAATCATAAGCCTCGACCACGAGACAGGCAGTTGATTCAAGACCGGATCAAGGAGCTGAGGGATCTCGTACCAAACAGTGAAAAGGCAAGTGCTGGTTGTATTTGCTATATATCCTTCATACCCCTTTCCTCCATCTTTTTAAATGATTGCTAACATGTTTCCGATTCTGAATGCAGTGTAGCATCGACGGACTCCTGGAAAAGACCATAAAACATATGCTCTTTCTAAGAAACGTGACGAATCAAGCTGATAAGTTGAGGCACCCAGTTCTTGAAGAGGTAAGAATCTTGTTAAAACTATACACATGCTGTTCCACATGAGATTTCTTTTCTTAAGAGAATCACTTTGAAAATATTTAATATTCAACTTTTTTTAGGAAGTCGATGAAAATACGACAAAACCAGCTGAAGCCAAGCATAGCCATCAAGATGGGACAAGCTGGGCTGTAGAGATAGGAAGTGAGAAAAATTTCTGCCCCATAGTTGTGAAAGATCTAGACCAACCTAGACACATGCTTATAGAGGTATGTTCTTTACAATTACAAAATGCAAGATCATCATGTTCCTTAAGTTTGATGCTATATATTGATCTGACGTCTCTCCTATAACCAGATGGTCTGTACTGATCATGATCGCTTTCTAGAGATTGCTGATGTGATTCATCGTTTGAAATTAACCATCCTCAAAGGTGTGATGGAGAAAGCCAAGGATAAGTCATCATGGGCCCGCTTCATCGTTGAGGTACTGCTTTTATTACAAGCATATAAGTTGCATTCTCGAATAGTCCGATGCTGATGGACCACGAAAGGATAAAAGATCCTTCGAGTTCTTGCCATTAATATAACACTACAGTTTCTAAGTCACACAAATTCAGTTATGGATATGATTTTAGACGATTGGGATACTTGAGATAGACTCCCTCTCCATTCACAAACGCCAACACGTCCTATCAAGAACCATAACTTATCGTTGCATTGCATTTTGCAGACCTCTGGAAGCTTCCATCGACTGGACATATTTTGGCCGCTGATGCAACTACAAAAAGACGGTGGTGCGCCTATCTAGCCAGCACCTACGCCTTCCCCTCCAGAATCGTTAGATTCTCTTTGAAAATACTATGAGGATCAATAGTTTTCGGTTTGAGTTTCATAAGATAACTGCTTGGGAGATTCTGAGACTCTAGAAAACCTGCTGTTTTTCGTTGATTAGCATGTACGTACGTATGTTTAGCTCCACAGAGATTTGGAGGAATTGATTTTTATCTAAATTAAACTCATGAACATCTCTTGTTAAATGGATTTGCACTTCTCTACATCGATTACTAGCTTTGTTAGTACTGAAATAATATAATTTCTTCTAATCTAATTACTATATTAGTATTACTATCAAGTAGTGGTTGTGAACAAACAAAAGCAAGCAAGAAATACTAGACTATACTTTTTTCCTTTGACAAACACGATATATGCATGCGACATAATTGTTGTCTCTTGTCTTCACTTTTCATCAACATTGATTCATTCTCAAATTCAAATATTTAAACTAAACTTTGCTTTAATTTGCGGGTGTCGGTGCACTTTATCCATCGAAATAAAATGTGTCTCTCCCGTGACAACAACTATGTTGGACGTGCTTGGCAAAGCAACTTTGGGTTTCACATTCAGGAATTAATTAATAGCATCCGGCGGTAAAGCCTCCGTCGACGTAAATGACCTGGCCGGTAATGTAAGAAGCCGCCGGAAGGCACAGAAACGCAACCAGCGGAGATATTTCATCCGCCTCCGCCATCCTCCTCACGTGCGTTCGCGCCATCATCGGCCCTACCATCTCAAGTATCGACATATCCACCTCCTCCTAATTCAAATTATTCATCAATAAATACTCATGAGATTTTAGAAAGAAACAAATACGAGTAATAATATGAAGAAGCATGCATACAGGTTTGATAATGGTGGTATTAACACCGAAAGGTGCCACGGCGTTGGCGCGGATATTGTCCCTGGCCCACTCGCACGCCAAATTCTTCGTCAGTTGATTTATTGCACCTGAAACAATTTTATTTTATTTTATTTGAAAAAAAATCAACAACTCTCCCTCTCTCCCTCTTGATCGATGAGTGAGTTGCATTGCATATTGTACCTTTGGAAGCAGCGTAAGCTGACATGGCGGGGAGGGCCATGCCGCCGGCGACGGAGGAGATGAAGACGACGTTGGCGGAACCAGAAGCTTTGAGAAGAGGATAAGCCAGTTGGCTTATATGATAAGGGGACTCTAAGTTGGTCGACATTATGCCTTGGTAGTCTTCCGCGGTGTGGTCCGAAGCATGCTTCAGTAATGTCTTTGCAGCGTTGTTTATCTGCAAAAACGACGTCGTTTCACACACACTATAACTTATTAACTTACTACTCCTTCCGTCCCGTCAATAACACTAGCCGGCCATAGGAATAATTAATTTATTTAATTAAAAATATATTAATCACGTAGAGATAAGATTCTCACATGCATTAACATAATCAAGATTGGTGATGATTGTGTTAGAGGGGCAACATCGAATATATAAAAAATACTAGCTATTAGTGGTCCAAATATATTTGTATATTATTTTGAAAAATTGTTTTTAATTTAAATATATAATTGTAGGTAGAACAACCACTTGTCTAATACTTTTAAGAGTTACTATAATAGTCCTCTCTATTTACTTGAGTCCAAAAAAAAAAGGTTTAATTAGTTCTTTTGATTTCTTGTGGGCCGATTAATTAATTTAATCAGATTATGACGTCTTAATTATATTTTGTTATATTCCTTTCGGAAATACAAAGAGTCGATAGATAAAATTTGAGTAAATTAAGTAAATTAAGGGAGAGAACATAATATTGAGGTTTTAATCTCAATTTTGTTAAATTTAGTCAATATATACTATCATTTTCCAATCATTTTTTAGTTTAATATCCTATTTTAACCTGCAAACTGACGTTACACGCCATTTATGATTTATTCAATCCGTTAATTAGTTTGGCGAAGAATGATTAGATTTATTTAATGAATGCATGTAAATGCACTAAGAAAATTACCAAAAAGTTTTTTGATAAAAGGGAATGGAGTATTTACCAAGATATTGAGCTTTCCGTTAAATTCTTGAGAGACTTTTTGGATGAGTTGTTCCCTTTGAGTTTTTGATGCCAAATCACACGCAGAACCCTTCACCTTAAACCCTTTGGCCTCCCATTCCCTCAGCCTCTCCTTCAGCTCCGACTCGTTCCTCGAACACGTGTATATCGTCGCACCGAACCCTGCTAGCTCCTCAACAATGGCGTGCCTGCAGTAATGGATTATGAAGAAGTACATCAAGAAACACACACACACCTATATATATAAAAAATTAAAATAAAAAATTACGTACCCTATTCCTTTGGAGCCACCAGTGACAAGAGCTGTCATTCCTTCGAGACTCCATCGTTTTTGCCTGCTGCTGCTACTTTGATTGTCAGAACCCATACTTTCCCCTTTCTTTTCTTTTCTTTTCTTTGTTCTGTAACTTAATCAGTTTGTGTAGTGAAGCATTTAAAATGAGGTCGACTCCATACTTATACTCTAGTACAACAACATGACTCCTCGTTGGAATTCCTGTTGAGCTGACGTGGAGTTTTTCTTTTAAAATTAGTAGTTTTTAAGTAATAGAAAATGTGGTAGTTGTTTTTGTGAAGTGTAGGTAAAACTCTTCAACTACAGAAATATAGTCACACATGGTGACACTTGCATTATGTGTAGGTAATGGTAAATATTCACACATAATCATATTTTCTGCCACACATGCATGTGTGGGTGAAACACTAATTCTTTTGTAGTGTCAACCTTCCATTACTAATTAATTGGTAATTAAATACTCCCTCTGTCCCAATGATATATGAACCTTTTCCTTTTCGGGACGTCCCACTGATATAGGGACCTTTCCCGAAATAGAAATTTTTAACCCAATAAAATTCTGACACATCACTTTAACCCACTATCATCACTCTCGTCTTAATTCCCGCGCCGAAAATAAAGGTCCCTATCCTAGTGGGACGGAGGGAGTATTATATTATTTTGGAATGAAATTAAAGAAGAATCTTCATAAAATTAATTAGGATTTGAAACTATACTTAATTATGCTGAGTCATTCATTTAATATTTTAAACAGCAGGCACTTCTAGAATAAATTGAAAAAGTCAGATATGTAGATATAACCAAAGTGAGGAAAACGTTATACGACAAAATTAACTTGTTAATTATAATGTGCATTAATTTAATTAATTAACCCATATTTATTGAATACTACTACTATACTATAGTATAGTACAGGTGCAATCCCATTTGCTAATTAGTTGGTGTTGCCTTTCTTTTGTTCTATTCCGGCTCTACTGCTGCTTTTACAAAAATACTTTCGAAGAAAATAAATAAAAAAAAGAAAGAAAGTTGAACTTAATTAATTAATAAATTGCAGGCTGATTGATGAAGCCTATGATAAGTTAGTTTAGTGTATAGACAAGGTGTGAATCTTTCGGCATCAATCACCAAACTAAATATACTGTCCCTACTTCTTCTAATTCAGAGAATATAAAGAGATTCTGACAACCACTGTGAGGCTTCAGCCAGCGCCTCGGTTTCACGTGAGCTCACCTCCTATCTTCAATTCATACATATTTATTTCAATTGGCTAACATGCAAAACTGAATTGTGGTGAGCAGCGGATTGCGCCACCAATCGACGGCCGCCGGAACGATGAGAAGGGCAAATGCGGAAACAGATTATTTTTTGTACTAATTTCGGGGAACTTTTCGGGCCGAGTGTAGGAAGTTTATGGACCTCATTGACCGGCCCGGAACCAGTAATGGGCCGAAAAAATTCTGGGGCTGTATTTCAACAAAATAGATTGGGCTTTGAATCCAAACAAAAAACAATACTACTAATTAAATTAAAATGTAAAAGAAAAATGCATTTTCTAATGGGCTTTTATAGTTGTTGGGCCTTTAAATATGAAGGGGAAAAAAACACAACTCCGTAAATAAATAAATAAAAGTTTAAACAGTCAAAATGATTTGACCATTTAGTTGATTTTCTTGTAATAAAAAAAATGTTTTGTGATATACTGTACTACAAGTTAAAAATCTAGTCTTTGAAAATTAACGAGGCTGAAATCAAACAATTATAATAATGGCGATAAATCCGTTTCACCTAATTTGTCTCCATTCTTAATAATTAAAAAAAAAAGTGTATTCCTTGTTAAATAAATACCGACACTAATTTCCTAAATTCCTCTTTTACATATGTTCACGATAGTTATAGTGTAGAAATAGTATACCAACCGATATGGTCTAAAGCTTTACTTATTCAATTATACCTATATTTTATGTAACCAATTATTTTCCCAACATCGTCTACTTATTAATTGGGGTCGATATCATATTATATATAAAAAAAAAAAAAAACCCGAAATTGATTGTGACCCGCCCTAACAAGATATGGATGGCCCATTTTCACCAAATATGTTTGTTTTTTTTCCTTCAAGATTTAAAAGATTCAATTTATGGGAAATATAATTCTATTATTATTATTGTTATCGTTATTATGGAGTAGTATCATATACTATAGGTAAGAACATGTACAATAAAATTAAAAATTCTAAAGAAAACACAAGCAGGGTTCGTAAATTTAGGCTTCAGTTTAGTAACGAGGTAGAGACACTTGAGTCTTTTTTAACGAGAGGTCTCAGTTCAGTAATTAATTAAACCAAGCAAGTCTCCTCCAAACATAGGGAAAAATCTTACTCCAAGAACAAAGCATCTAAATCAACCAGTGTCACTTCACAAGAAAATTAATATCCTTGATGCCAATGTACTTATACAATAGTTTATTTAATTTCGTGCAATATATTTTCATAGCTATCTATTTCTCATCGCCATTCACACTAAGTTCGAGAAAATGAAGAGGGAAAATTATATTTAAATTAGGCTAGTTGAGAATGAAGACATGGGTGTTAAGTAGAATGTCGTAATATATATAGATAATGGGACAAAATTCACCCTTATAATTAAAGCCCTTTTCCCCTTCATATAGTGATGGATGGGCGTCTCTTTTTGCGTCTTATTTCTTGGATTTGCGTATTATTTACGACTAATCTTGACCCCTATTTTACACATAAGCACCCTCATACTATTATAATAATGTATTAACTTAATTCTCGATCTGAGTAGATTTGTGTCAATTTACACATATATAAAGTGGATGGTTGATTATTGCCGATTTTAGCTTAAATTGTGATGGCAATTAGGTCAACAACAGCATTTCGAAATATTAATTAATACTCTACATAACGAATTAAAGAAGCTTCTGTATACTAATTGACTACGTCTAATTTGAAATTGTGATTTCAAGTGCGCTTGCTGCCTTCAATTTCTTTTTATTGTTTGGACCAAGATTTGGCGATAATGACTCTTTTTTACGAGAATCGTGGGCGTGTTTTGAACTAGCAGTTGAGTATTAATGTCTAAGATTAACGATCTCTTAGATTTGTGTGTTTAAATTTCTTGTTTGAAAAAAGTTATTCGATTATTTTATTGGTACACTTGCAAAGAAGTTATGGGAAGAATGGAATTTATGAGAGAATATCTGTCATTATTCTTGTTGCTTAATTTAAAGCTAAGAGGGAACGTGTTTAGTGTACAATCATCGATTAATTCTTCCATCATTTAACGTCCATAATTCACCGGAAAATAGTATAGTAGCTTCAACATATATTTGCATAATAAACTGCTGAAAACACGTTTCGTGTATAAACTGATGTTAGATCCTCATAGAGAGCTAAAGATTGAGAGAGAGAGAGCTTAAAATTTTGAAATGTAAATAACAAAATAATCTTCAATTTCCATTTGAGCATTACAAGGCTTTGACATCCATGCATCTCGTGTGTGTTTTGGACATCGTTCATTATGACTATCTTCGTTCTGTTAATAACAAATTGGTTGATATCATAATAGATCGATCCATTTTAATTTAAGTGAATTCAATATCAATAAGTAGTGTGTCACATTAAGAATGATTGCCTAATTAGGTCCTTTTTTTTTCAATCAAAACATATGTATTTGAATCTTAAGTACTACAGTAAGATGGACGGAAGACACGATGGAGCAAACAGTATAAACTCCAATCAACACATCATCATATCTGAGTTTGTAAGAAATTTCTCTACACATTTTCATTTAATCAAAATATATAATTACATTAATAAACAAGAGTCTTTCCGGGACCCACCACAAAGAATATAATTTGTCCCAATATATACTCATCCAAATTACAGCAATATATATACTCATTTATTTTAGGTATCCACACTGATTTTCTATCTGTAGAAACCCCACACAAATAATTAAATATTTTTCAAAAATCAATTCAAAAAAAAAAAAACAAAAAAAAACAATACATTAGCTGCATGCTGTAACTATCTCTCTTCAAAGCCTAAAATCTACTCATTTTTTCATCCCTCCCAATTCCTCATACATTCCTATGTTGAAAATTTTAATTCTCCATTAAAAACCAGATGTAGACTTGCCCTCCATCATCTTCAATCCATTAACATCTCCCTTTTCTTTCTCTTCACCAAAAAAAGTTAGGTTTTTTCCTTCAAGAATGGAGCAGGCAAGGTATTGGAAGTGGGCAAAGCCCAAACCCGAGTTGAATCCGAGAGCAGCAGCCATGAATTCGTATGGAGATTCTTGGGAAGAACAGGCTTTCGCCGAAGATGCGGCCGGGGCCCTCGGAGGCTGCGTATGGCCGCCTAGATCTTACTCTTGCAGCTTCTGCAGGAGAGATTTTAGGTCAGCTCAAGCTCTTGGAGGCCACATGAATGTCCATAGGCGAGATAGGGCTAGGTTGAAGCAATCACCGACCCCTGCAGCTGAGGTTGTACCTCAGAATCACGCTTTGAATCCTTGTACATCCTTCGACGCATCTCAGATGTGTACCTTCTTGTACAATAACCCTAACCCTAACCCTGAGTTCTCCGATGTCGGCACCTTCGTTCCGCCCCTTGCTCATCTTATTAGGGTTTCTCCACCTCCTCCTTCTGTTGAGAAAGTTGGTAAAGTGGATGGTTTCTTCTCTTCCAACGTCGAGAAAGTCGAAAAGAATCCTCCGTCTTGGTCGAGTTTTCTTTCTGAGAAGAGAGGAGATCGTGGTTCGGATACGGTCAAGAGCGGAGAGAAGAGATCTGCAGCTGCTGCTGATCTTGAGTCTAGGGTTGAGAAAGAAGACTGCGTTACCGAAGATTTGTCAATGAGCTTGAATTTGGTGGTTTGCAAAAGGCAAACGACGACGAACACGTGTAGCGATGAGGAAGTGGCTAGTTGCAAGAGGAGGAGGATCGAGGCAAACCCTTTGAGTTTCTTGGCGAAGTTGAGTACTGCTGTCGATAGATGTCTTCCTCAATCCGAGGTGTTGAAGCTCTGTGCTGCAGATTCGGGCGATGAATTGGATCTCGAGCTCAGGCTAGGCGATGCTCCGAAGGTGAAGTGAAACTATGCGAAAGAAAAACAACAACAACAAAAGAATTGAAATACTTTTCTTGGTTAATTAGTTTGCTTTTGTGTTCCCTTCTTCTTATTTTTTTTGTTTAGATGCAAAGGCTTGATCTTCAACTTCTTGCTTAAATTCTTATGGAATTTGATGTTTGTAAAAGTAAATCAATTACTAATTAATCCATATTCGAGGAGTGATTAATTAATCAAAGCATGTATGTGTATAGTCCTTTTCCACTGCAAATCAAAGAGAATAGAGTATAAATTTGAGATGTGATTTATCGTCCTTGATCATCATGCATATTTCAGAAGAGAGAGAGAGTTGATATGATTGTTGTGATTATGCAGTCTTGGTTTATTTTCATGCCTTTTGTCGCCTAGGAAATTCAAGTTTGTCAAATGATGTAAGAACAAGTTTTGTGTTAAGAAGAGGACAAGATTCTATTCTAATGCAGTCGATGATGCATGTGAATGTAGATTGAAACTACTCTTGATCAGTGAAGTTTGGCTACATGTGAGCATCTCTCTCTCTCTCTCTCTCTCTAGCACTAGCTTAGCAACATATGGATACATATTCAATAATGTAGCAGAATTGGTAAAGATTAATTCCATAGCAAAATCAAATTAATCTCAATTAGAAACAAGTCCACTTCATCATCCTTCACCAATATCAAAGCCATGTCCCTTACTGTTGATATTCCTCATTCCATCTTAATTGCATGCCTAGCTACTTCAGGCACTCTCTCTATGGACCATTTTCTTTCAATTCAAATTTAATGAGAGAGAGAGAGAGCAGCAACAGCAGCAGCAGTAGTAGCAGTTTTTGACAAAACCTCGTCATGATCGACTGACAAAAGACGATGCATGTTTGGAGTAGAAATGAATGAATGAGTAATGAGTAAAGAAGAGAAGGAGCCAAGAGGAAAGACAGAGAGTTTGAGTATATAGAAATGCAAGTACATGGATAAGTCAGATACAAGAGAACATGGATTCCCTTTTGCTTGGTGTTATTACCCTAAGTCCATGCACTTGTGTTCTCCCTTTCACCTTTTCCTCTCAATCCTTCCAAACTTGCCACCAACTCCAATGGAATCAACCCATTTAACTATTCCTTTTCTATTCCCTAATCGAATATTGTTGCATCATCAGTACCCTTAGCCTTTAGGCGCTAACTTCGGGTCTTTTGTCTCTTCCCTTCTGCACATTATTGTCATCATATATCTAATTACTCCATCTCTACCCATCAATATATACATGTGTATGTGTGTGTTTTATAGAGAGAGAGAGAGAGATTATTAATTTAAAAGATTTTTTGGAGCCCTAATTAAGCAAACCCTAATTAAGCTAGTGGCAGTAGAGTAAAGTATATATAGTCAAATAAAGGGTACTACTCTCCCTCTCCCTAATTAATTTCCTAATTAATTACTTGAATACCAACCAAAGTAGTAGTTGATGATTTTTGAAGGAGTTCGGTACCAAACAAAGGCCACTGCGCCTAGGGTTTAACGAGAATTATACCTATTTCATTATTTTATCCCCAGTAATCATAGATAATATTCCCCATACATGGAGTTTAATTAATTCAATTTACTAATTAATTAATACTAATGTTATCAGTATTATCGATATCATATCCGTGATTCTTGATTCTCAAATTAAATTAATCTTGAATATAGTTAGTATATTGTACTCCCTCCGTCCCACCAAAAATCTATTTTAAAACGCATCATCAAGAAGCGTGGAAAAACGTGCTAAAAATTAACAAAAAGAAATGTAACGTCTTTGACGCGACGGAGGTAGTATTAATTACTCGGAAACAGACGTATAATTTTGGTTGTGTCGAAGGTGTACATAGATGCAAAAAGGTTTTTCAGTTTGGTTGGCCATTGTTTGTCTTGTTTCAGTAAAATTAACAAGTTCTGATCAAAGTGCAGAGAGATTTATGTGAATTTATGTTGAGAGATCGATGAGCACATGCGATTGAAATTTGAATCAGATCAGGGCAGAGAGAGAGAGAGAGAGAGAGATATCTAGAGAGAGAGAGAGAGAGAGTAGTATTAGTATGGAATTTAAGTGAAATAGTATAGAAAAATGGGGGTTGTAATTCCTAGCTAGGCTGTTGATGTTTATTACTCTATTTAGAGTAATTGAGAATTCCAAGATTATATTTTAAGTATAGAGGAATAAATGTTATTGATTCCAGAATTTAGCTGCTGTGTTTTCGAATTATTTATCACTTTTGACAGCTACGAGTTTATTTAATTTAATTTAATTTAATTTGCATGGCGATCGATGGGGATTTCGTGTGCCCCGAGATCAGAATTAAGGCATTATTCTTCAATTAATTAATTATTTAATTTGTCAGTAACCTTAGAAAGTACAGATTAAAATAAGCTATAGTATAGTTTATCGATCAAGGCCACTAATGTAACTACATCATTATATTTCAACAAACAAAATGTATATTTTATTTCATTTTTTTAAGACAACATATTTTAGCTGTAAATTCGATTTCCAACTTCTAACTAACATTATATTATATGGGCCATTGTATATTACATAGGCCCTAATTAGCTAGCCCAATATAATGGGCCCATTATCGTAGATTTGGGCTTTTATTTATGAGTTTTCCAAAGTGGTGGGCCCAAGATAATGGGCCCTATATATGCGTCGCAGTTCCGTAGAAATCTCTTCAATTTTAATGAATTGTTTTTTAACCACAAAATAATCCGAGTTAATTGTAACACCCACCTAAATTTGTGAATTAGCATGAATTTAAATTGTTTTTAACTGCAATTTTTTTTTATATAAGATAACTTTTAAGCGAACAATCGGTGGGGTGTGTTGGTGCTCCCTCGAACACCCCTTGCCCCTGCCTCTGACGAAGGGGCAAGGTTTTGTAACTGAATTTCGGTTTCGTTGGAGGCGTTGCCATTTCAAGATTTGAAAAACATATACTTCTTCATGCACACGCCGTCTCATTTCCAGCAATCAACCCCTATAGATTATGAAGAATTGGATGTAGATGAAGTGGACAGTAGACTGGTTCTAGTTAATTAGGACATATTATTATTATTATTATATGGTAATTAACTTTTCAGTTGTCCCAACAGAAATTATGTACACAGCCTCAAAATCGGAAGTATTCAAGAAAATTCGAGCACTTGTAATTAATTTAGTCAAATGATGTTATAATACTTCTAAAAGGTACACCTACACACATTAATACATTGCTTGCAGTAATTAATTAAGCTTATGAAATTAATATTATCATTGTCTCACATGCTTGGTGACGTCACCAAACGCATGTTTATATAGCCATTACTTATAATCCCTACTAATTTCCTTAATTTTGGATTAATTAATTTTATTTTTAAGCACCGATTACGTAATCACATTTTCAACCAACTAGCTAAGTATCTACTACTTGTAATTATTTAACATAATTTATGTTTCATTCGATATAATCACACGTGTAGAGCGTGACGTCACAATATCATGCGAACTTTTGCTGATTCACTTAACACGCTACCCCTCTCGTGCCTTAATTTGAAACAAACCCCAAATTAAACCCTTTAATTACTACTAATGTTTTCTTAACCCCACTAAGTATATAGTACTTATATTAAATCCATATTCAATTAGCATACACTTGATCTATTCTTCAAGAAAATATGTACCCTTGGTATCTCGAGAAATTCAAACATGCACGCTCCATCGATCTCGTTTATAATGTTCGATTTTTGAAATTCAGTTTCGAAACATTAGATATGACTAGAGTTGATTTTTTTAAGGCGTCCGTATACGGTATACTTTCCAAATTATTAGAGCAAATTAGAAAATGTGATCGAGTTTAGTTTGTGTCTCCCAATCAGGATCCCATATTAGACTAGTTAAAAGTCCACCAATTTATGTTAATTAAAAAGTGGATTTATTTAGTCAAATAATTAACAATGTTCGACTAAATTAATTACGCATTAAAGAAACACCGTTGACTTATTTGTTTAAAGGCTAACTGAATTAATATACCTTGTTTCATCGCACCTGTGCGGTACGCTATATATATATTCAAATTGAAGCTTAATTATTGCCTTAAATAACAACCTAATTAAAGTTTAATCTACTAATAATTATGTTAATTAATCAACTTTTTAATATTCACACTCCACGACTAGGCCATCACAACCAAATAAACCTATTTTTTTTTAGGCTATATATAACTTTTATTAACAAATTAATGTGGACATTTGTTTCTTTTCTTTTGTAATTTTGTCTCAGAATCTTCTTATTTATTTATTTTTTTAACTTTTCAATGGCCGTAACACCAATCCCAACAATTCACAAAAGGCGGCAATTTTTATCTTTTCTAAGGTTGATGTTTCCATATGATAAGGTTTAAAACATTATTTAATTTATACTTATCCTAAATTTACAACTAATAAAATAATTTATCAAGAATTGACCTAACGCACACTTAATTAAATACATATAATATAAGTATAAAAATTGAGTACAAGTACATCGCTGCGGATGTACCACCACCACGTCAAATTTTAGAACAATAATATTCTGCCCAAATTTTTTAATTGTTGGTCGATTATTATATTTCCGAAACTATTAGCACGCCCCAAATAATACTTTCGATCCAAACTATATTATTTAACAAAATTGATATACCGACCATTTGACTAATTAACTCTTATGCATGATTAATCCGATCCCTCTCTCTCTCTCCCTCTCTCTAAATTCTCTCAAGAACTCAAAGTTTCTAACGGATATGAATTCTTCAGGGTTGGAGAAATCTCAACACATGATAATATTAGGCGAAGACTTTGCTCAGAATCTCCAAACGAAGTCGTTTCGTTGCAGCTTCTGCAAGCGAGGGTTTTCCAACGCACAAGCGCTAGGAGGGCACATGAACATCCACAGGAAGGACAGGGCGAAACTTCGCGAATTCTCCGACGAGGGTTTGCTCTCGTTGGAGATCTCGACGACTGCCGCAGAGTGCGACGAGGAGAAGTCGAGTGCTCATGAAAACGATCGTCAAGGCCGTGATGGCGACGACCGAGCTGAAAACCTCAACTTTGTCGAGGGTACTGTGCTGCCACGCCGGCTACCGTTGTTCGAAGGGGCGGTGGCGGAGGAAGGAGGAGGAGGACAGCGTGTGGAGAGAGGAAAAGTGGAGTTGAAGTATGGTATTGAAGTAGACCTTGAGCTTCGGCTAGGACCCGAGCCTCATCATCATGCAAAGTCAAAGCCCTAGCTTCTGGAATGATTCTTCATGGAGTTGAAGATGAAGCGTGCCTCAAGATCGTGAGCAATAAACGAACAAAGGACCGGAGACGGAGAAGATGAACAACGAATATAAGAGTTACTTCTGTTAATTCTTATCGCCTCTCATCAGAACACGATATTATGGCGAATGAAGATCCAATCTATATGAATCAAGGTACTTATATCTGGTAATTAGTTATAAGACGTTTTAAATTTTAGGTACATACTTAAATTAAGATTATTAATTTTGTACCATCTTCCCTTTTCTTTTGTTTTCTTGAAAATGAAGAGATAATGTTACCATCAGTACTTCATTCATAATCCAAATCCAGTAATTAATTATAATTTATACTATTGTCCTATGTTATTGTTACTGTTAACTGAGGATCGATTATGTAGAGATCATACTGAATTATACATATTTGGACCTTTTCATCATGAAATTATGGATCATGACTTGGTACTTCATAAATTTGAAAATTATGATGTTGAGAATAAAATAGGTAAACCCTAATTAAAATGAATAATATCCATTAAGCTAGCGTTGCCATGATACTCGGATTAAATCTAGTATCAGATCTTGACAAAACAATAACACTAGTTAACTGTACACAAAACCCCACCCTCTTGTTATCTAGCTAATGGTCTCAATTTTTTTTTACGGATAATAGGATTGAAAACGACGATTGTTGTATGAAAAAAGGTCACTACAGAAAAAATAACATTTCGATACAAATCATACTGCTAAAATTGCCAAAACTATGTGAATTAGTTACTAATTACTATATACTAATTCAAACAAATTGTTGCACTAAACTACATAACAAAACACAAAACCCAAAGGTAAAATATCAAAAGCATTGAAATATATGTACAGAAAAATCCATTCAAAAATTCCGGTTATTGTTACACATCACAAGTAAGTCAACCAACAAAACCGGCCCAAAACCATTTTCCAATTTCCATACCAAACTCCATAAAATTGCCACGTGTCATCTACATATATATAACCCTACCAAATCAACCATCGAGTCGAGACACTATCGAAATATCAACAGAAAATGCCGGATTCATCCAAGCTCTCGATTCAGGACACCTTCAAACCCTTTAAACATCTCTTACATTTCCAAATTTTAGCCCCTAATCCCATGAAATTCTTCTCTGCAATCTCCATTCTCGCTCTACTTTCTCTCTCCTTCCTCTCCTACTTCCCCGCCGCCAAATGGCGCCTGATCTGCCCCGAATGCACGCGCCCCCGCCGCACCGATCTCATCACCGCCACCGCCGCGGATAGAAGAGATGGAACCAACATATCCCACATTCTCTTCGGCATCAGCGGCTCCGCCGCCACGTGGGACCGCCGCCGCCACTACTGCGAGCTCTGGTGGAAGCCCAACGTCACCCGCGGCTACGTCTGGCTGGACGAGCCTCCAACGGCGGCGAACCGAAGCGGCGAGCGGTGGCCGGAGACGTCTCCGCCGTACAGGGTCTCCGCCAACACGTCGCGGTTCAAGTACACCTGCTGGTACGGCTCGAGGTCCGCCGTCCGCATCGCCCGCATCGTGAAGGAGTCCTTCGACCTCGGCCTCGACGGAGTGCGGTGGTTCGTCATGGGAGACGACGACACCGTCTTCTTCCCCGACAACCTGGTGCACGTGCTCAACACCTACGATCACGAGCAGATGTACTACATCGGCGGCGTCTCCGAGAGCGTCCACCAGGACGTGGTGCATTCCTACACCATGGGCTACGGTGGCGGCGGCTTCGCCATCAGCCGCCCCCTGGCCGCGGCGCTCGTCCGGATCCTCGCCCGGTGCATCGACCGGTACGCTGCGTTCTACGGCTCCGATCAGAAGATCGGCGGCTGCATGAGCGAAATCGGCGTACCCCTCACCAAGGAACTCGGTTTTCATCAGGTAGTTTCTTATTTTTTGAGATTAAATATTTTTGTTTTTTTCATTTAATATTAATTATATTTATAGATGGATATAAGAGGAAGTCCGTTCGGCCTACTTTCGGCGCATCCATTAGCGCCGTTGATTTCACTCCACCATTTGGACTACCTCCAGCCTTTATTCCCGGGCAAAACCCGGGTCGGATCGATCAAGAAAATAATGCACGCGTACGAATCCGATCCGACCCGGGTTCTGCAGCACACATTTTGCTACGACTTGACCCGGAACTGGTCCATCTCAATATCATGGGGCTACAGCGTGCAACTGTACCCGTTTATCATGAACGCCAAGGATCTAAGCACCCCGGTTCAGACATTTTTAACGTGGTCGTGGACACGTGGGCCCTTCACGTTCAACACTCGGCTCATGAACTTAAACCCTTGCGAAAGGCCTATCGTTTTCCACTTTGACGGGGTCCGTAGAGTCGAGGGCGGACAAACTTCGTCGTGGTATACGACGGCGTATCAGTCCGAGAATAGGAGGAAGTGCGACAAGGAGAACTACAAGGCTGCTTATTTGGTGAAGGGGTTCAATGTCTCTGCTGCCTTGCTCGACCCTCAATTTTGGTACAAGGTACGTATTATTATTAATTAGGAGCCGTAATTTTGGACGGCAAAAATAGTCATAAATTAGATTAAGGGGGGTGTATTCAATTCAGATTCTGTAGGATTTTTATGGATTTTAGAAATCTGTAGGTATTCAATTCAGATTTTATAAAGTCTTTAAAAATCCTGAGGTATTCAATGCAGACTTTTTAAAGTCTTAAAAAATCTATATGTATTCAACAATCCATGGATTTTAATAGTCTATGGATTTTGCTGGATTCTTTTTTTAAAATATAAAGAGATTTCACTTTTCAAAATCTTTTATAGAACCCAGAGATTTCTACGGATTCTCTGAAAAAACACTCAAAGTCACCATTTCCGCCACCCTTCTCCTTACTTTTTATCTTTTCTCCAAACAATTATAGTTTATTTTAAAAGACATCAAAATTATGACTATCTAGTACAAAAAATTTATTTACTAGAGTTTGCTTGAAAATCAATATTTTCATAAAATCCTTCATTCTTATAAAATTCGAACATGTAACTTTTAAATCTCAACTTTAATTTTGATTTTTTATGGTTAAATTATTGCTACGTTTCTTAAGGTGCTTGAAAATCAATATTTTCATAAAATCTCTCATTCTTATAAAATTCGAACATGTAACTTTTAAATCTCAACTTTAATTTTGATTTTTTATGGTTAAATTATTGCTACGTTTTTTAAGGTTCAAGGAATTGAATAATGACTAAACTGAAATACAATATTTGAACGAAAAATATAAGAGTAATTTTTTTTTATTTATTAAAAATACATTAATTGGATTTTCTTTAAAAATACGATTCTTGTTTTGAAAGATGACATAATTTGATGAATTTGGATACTCCCTACAAACATATTCAAACAATTTGAATAAAGTTATTGTTTTTTTTTTTCAAATAATATAGATAATTTTATTTATTTATTTACAAGTGTGACTCATATGCATTTATTTATATAAATAAATAGTTACAATAGTTCAGCATCGGAGTCTATGGAAATCCATGGAAATTAATTAAAAAAACATATTCCACAATACTGCAAGTCCATGAAAATCCATCAAAATCAATAAATAGAGTCAGTCAAACTCTGTATAGAGTCTAGTCAAACTCTGCGCAGAGTCTATGGATTTTAAAAGTCTATAAAAATTCACCTACTTTTCAAAGTCTATAAAAATCCTGCAGAATCTGAATTGAATACACCCCCTTAAATTGGGTGGATGTAATATCAAAGGGTAATTTGCTGCGCAGATAGCTGAGGAACTAATTAATTAGTTATTAATGTTTTACTACTATTTACATGAAAGCAGGCGAGGAGTAGAGAGTGCTGTCAAGTTATGAGTGGCGCGGCGGAGCGAAACGACGTCGTTGGGGTCAGAATAAGAGGATGCAATCAATGGGAAACGGTGTCGCCGCCGTAGAATTTTTTTAATTAGTTTACCATAATTTGGGCCACCAAACTCGCCGGTTTAATGTTGGTACTATGTACAGCTTGTACTAGCGTGGCGATCGAATTTTACGTTAGGCCCAAGATGTATACTAAGTTTCGTTCACTTCGATGGCTTGTGGTTGAACACGTGTCACTTTTTTTTGGTAGCATGCGGCAAAGCCTAATTTAATACTCCGTGTTTTATTGTTTGCTAATATGTGTAACATTGGCCAACCACTTATGTATATTAATAAAAGAACTACTACTAAATTGTACATGTACAACAATGTGACAAACTGTATGCGTTCGTATTACTAAAGTCCAACGACATACTTCCAAAAAAGTTGATAGTTAAAAAAAGAAGAACGAGCCCATTTCGAAGCAAATAGTAAAAATATTTTAGGTCTTCAGCCTCAGCCCAAAATACAAGGGCCGAGACTAAATTCCAAACGAAAGAGCCCAAGTGTAATTCAAGCCCAAACGTTAAGCCGTTGTAATAATAATGAAATTTAGTCAACTTCCGTTTAAATAAATGGCGCCAAATACGAGTTCCTTAGTAATTTTCCTTCTTCAACAAGGAAACAACCACAATTATTAGGAAATTAATACGTAGAATGTATTGACAACTTATATGGTTAATTAACCGTTTTAGTTAATTACAAAAACAAAAAGAGTAATTGTTCTGGTGCACAGAACCCTGAACATGCACAGAACAGCTCCGTCTTCCCCAATTCTCAGATTTTCCGAAACCCTAATCCAATGACAGATCATCGGAATCTGCTCGATTCCTCCGTGTTTTTTTCCGTTAAACCCAAATTATTATAACGATAATGCTCGGTTTCAAGCCTAAGGGTTGGCTGCCGGAGCGAGCCTCTACCAAAAAGGACCACCACGCCCGCCGCCGTCACTCCGACGACTCGAAGAAGAAGGGACCTCGCCTGAGAATCCTCGCATTCGAGACGGCCAAATCCATGTCGAGGTTGATCTCTCTCTACAAATCCCTCTCCGACGAAGAGATCTCTCGATTGAGAAACCGCATCATCAAATCGAAAGGAATTACGTACCTAACCTCCACGGATGAGGAATTCCTCCTCAGCCTCGCCTGCGGCGAGAGGCTCGAAGACCTCGATCGCTCGGCCGCCGTCGTCGCTCGGCTGGGGAAGAAATGCTGCGATCCGTGGCTCAACCAATTCGACCTCGTTTACACGGATCTGAAGCTCGGCGTCCTCGATTTCGGGAAATTGGAGTACGGATCTCGGTATTCCGAGAAGAGGGTGAATAAGATGGTGAAATTGGTCGCCGCGACGGCGAGCCTGCACGCGGCGCTGGCGGCGCTGTCGGAGATGGAGACGGCGGAGAGGAAGATGAAGCGGAGGAAAGAGGAAGCGAATTCAGATCTGTTCAACCAGAAATTGGAGAATCAACGGAAAGAGGTGAAATATCTCAAGGAAACCTCCCTCTGGCGCAAATCGTGCGATAAATGCGTGAGTATAATGGCTACCGTCGTCATCATCGTCTACATCAGAATCTGCTCTGTTTTCAAGCCTTACATCTCGATTCTTCCGGCGATCTCGTTGCTCAACGTCGTGTGCTTCCAGCAGCAGAGAGATCTGTACCTCATTGAAAAGATAAAGCAGCAGATGGTTGAATATCCAGGCCATGTTTGCACGGAGCAGAGGCCTAATAAAATCCGACTCTACAGTCGAAAATCGAAGCAATTCTTCAACGAATGGGACAATGCGTTTGAAGCCGATAGGGAAAAGGCTATAAAAAACAACAGAGTGTTCCACGCCGCGGGGCCGTCAACTCTGGGAGGATCGGGGCTGGCCTTGCGGTACGCTAATGTGATTATGTTGGTGGAGAAGTACTTGGATTCAGATGCTTCGATTGGTAGGGACGAGAGGGAGTCGTTGTACCAGATGCTGCCGGAGAATATGAAGGCGCTGGTGAGGGCGAAGCTGAGCAGGAACATGATTTACTGCAGCGGGGACGATGCGTACCTGGCAGAGGGGTGGAGGGCGGCGACGGTGGAGATCATGGGGTGGCTGGCGCCGATGGCGGATGATACGGTGAAGTGGCAGATGGAGAGGCACGGGGATAAGATGAAGTTCGACTCGAAGCCCTGTGTGCTATTGCTGCAGACTCTGCATTTCTCGGATAGGGAGAAGACGGAAGCTGCGATTGCGGAGGTGCTGGTGGCGTTGAGCTGCGTGTATAGGTTTGAGAATCGGAAGGTCGATGGTGGTGATGGTTGATGTTATTTTGCACTTCATTTTAGTTAAAATCTGTATTATTTCAACATGTACATATATATATATGTAGTCGATCGAGCTTCATATATTCAATTTCCTCTCCACATTCTGGAATTAATTCAAAGTTTCCTTAATCTTAACATCAAATTTCTCAAGTAATTTCCCAAAAGTCTCCATCATCAACTTGAGCCCATACCCATTTCATAAACCATCGTGCCCAGAATAATTCCAAAAGCAAATAATGTGGTCATACCCATACCAGTTATAAATATATCCATACTCATTTCACACACTTCGACGCACTAAATGCTGCCTTAAAACCCAAGGCAACAACAACAATACTCAACCACATTTTCTCTCAAATGGATGTGGTGCTAAAAGGGATTAGTCCACTTCTGCTGCAGCCAAACGCCAATGCTTCGAGCACGGTGTTCGTATCGGTCCCGGCCACTAGTTTCTTGGGTAAAAAGGTGAGATGTATAGAGAGAGAGTCCAAGACTTCATACGGGAAACTTAAGGTTGTTGCGGAGGTCGCCGATGAGAAGAAGCAGAGCAATCGGGACCGTTGGAAGGGGCTGGCCACCGACACATCCGATGATCAGCAGGACATTACTAGAGGGAAGGGAATGGTCGATACTCTTTTCCAAGCTCCGGTCGGAGCCGGCACTCATCATGCTGTCTTGTCTTCTTACGATTATCTCAGCCCCGGCCTCCGACAGTATGATCACAACTTCTTCTTCGTCGTCGTCGTCTCGTTTCGAGATACTATATTCTAATCTTTTCATTGGACATTTTCAGATATGACTTTGATAATAACATGGATGGATACTACATTGCGCCTGCATTCATGGACAAGCTACTTGTTCACATTGCCAAAAACTTCTTGAATCTCCCTAAAATCAAGGTATATATATCTGTTCTTCTTCTTCTTTAGCTTACATCATATCCTTTTTAAACTTGCAATTCAAGAATATAGATTTATTACTACTATATTCCAGGTGCCACTGATTTTGGGAATATGGGGAGGAAAGGGACAGGGGAAATCATTCCAGTGCGAGCTCGTTTTCTCTAAACTCGGAATCAAGTAATTAGTCTTTCTCTTTCTTTTGTCTAAACATATATTCAGCATATTTAACACGTGGGAATAAATTCCGATCCCCGCAGTCCGATCACGATGAGCGCCGGAGAACTAGAGAGCGGAAACGCGGGAGAGCCGGCGAAACTAATCCGGCAGAGGTACCGGGAAGCGGCAGACAGGATCGGCAAGGGGAAGATGTGCGTCCTCTTCATCAACGACCTCGACGCCGGCGCCGGCAGGTTCGGCGGCGCCACGCAGTACACGGTCAACAACCAGATGGTCAACGCCACCCTCATGAACATCGCCGACAGCCCCACCAACGTCCAGCTCCCGGGAATGTACAACAAGCAGGAAAACCCCCGAGTGCCGATAATAGCCACCGGAAACGACTTCTCCACCCTCTACGCCCCCTTAATCCGCGACGGCCGCATGGAGAAGTTCTACTGGGCCCCCACCAGGGAAGACCGGATCGGCGTCTGCTCCGGGATCTTCCGGGAGGATGACGTGGCTGCCGACGACGTCGCAGCGCTCGTCGACAGTTTCCACGGCCAATCTATCGATTTTTTTGGGGCGGTGAGGGGCCGAGTGTACGATGATGAAGTGAGGAAGTGGATAGCGAGCGTGGGAGTGGAGGGGATGGGGAGGAAGCTGGTGAACTCGAGGGAGAAGGTGCCGGAGTTCGAGAAGCCGAGGATGTGTTTGGAGAAGTTGATGGAGTATGGGAGGATGATAGTGGAGGAGCAGGAGAATGTGAAGAGAGTTCAGTTGTCGGAAAAGTACTTGAAGGAGGCGGCGCTCGGCGACGGCGATGCTAACGGTCCGGAACTAGTAGTAGACGGAGTATATGGGCCCATTTAGTATTATGGGCCCAAACTATTGTATGGGCCAAATTTTCTGTTAGTTTTGGGCCTTTTGGACCCCTACAATACAACATGTAGTTTTAGTCCATCATGGAATAACAATTATTGTAGGCTTAAATGAATGGCGCCTGCCCTACTACGGACTACAGTAGCAATTAGGCAGAAAATTTATTATCTATACTGTTTAACAGTTGAAATTATTAAAGAGGTTTCTTTGTTGAAATATCAAAAGTTAATAATGTTGCATCAACGTAGATAATTAGATATATATAACGAAAATAACGATATTTTATACTCAAAACACCTTCCTAATCTTCTTCCTTATTAAAATTACACAAATACAAAAATATATATATAGAGAGAGAGGGGGAATAAAACCAAAAGTTTGGACCTCTGTCAAATGCAAACTAATGTCGGCAATAAAATACATTAATCTGCGCATATTACAGTATATATATAAGTCCCATCACTATTGAAAGGCAGTCATAAATTTCAACATACTTTCTTCTAATTCTAACCACCACTAAACACTAACGCCCATACTTTACTAATTTAATTTCTAAATTCCTTTTACACAAAACAAAACTCCACCTAACGACACTACTAATACTAACCCCTTTTTTTTTTTTTTCAATTTAAATAATAAAATAATAATAATCCTTAAAACAGTTAAACTCCACTCTCTATCAACACATATCTTCACTCACATCACAGCTCTCTCCACCTCCAATGGCGGCCTTCCTCTTCCTCCTCCTTTCTCTCTCTCTCCTCTCAACCCAAACTTCTTCCCAGCTCGACCAGTTCACCTACGCCGGCTTCCACGACCCTAAAGCAGGCATCACCCTAAACGACGCCGCTTTGATCCACAAAAACGGAGCTCTGCAGCTGACAAACGATACCAGAAGGCTGAAGGGCCACGCCTTCTACCCTTCTCCGATTCAGTTCAAAAACTCCACCACGAAATCCGTTTCCTCCTTCTCCACCTGCTTCGTCTTCTCCATCCACCCTGAGTACCCCAAGCTCGGCGGCCATGGCTTCGCCTTCACGGTCGCCCCCAACAACCGCCTCAACTCCTCCCTGCCGAGTCAGTACCTCGGCCTCCTCAACTCCAGCGACGGCGGAAACTCCTCCAACCACATCTTCGCCGTCGAGTTCGACACCGTCCAGGACTTCGAGTTCGGGGACATCAACGACAACCACGTCGGCATCGACGTCAACAGCCTCGCCTCCAACGCCTCCGCCGCCGCCGCCTACTTCACCGAAGATTCGGTGAAGCACGACCTCAATCTCAAGAGCGGAACCCCCGTCGTCGCCTGGATCGACTACGATTCCGCCGCCAAAATCGTCAACGTCACCCTCTCGACGACGTCGTCGAAGCCTAGGGTTCCGATCCTCTCCCTCGCCATAGATCTGTCTCCGATCTTCCTAGATAGAATGTACGTCGGATTCTCCGCCTCCACCGGCTTGCTCGCGAGCTCGCATTATGTGCTGGGATGGAGCTTCAAATTGAACGGAGAAGCCAAACCGCTCGATTTGAAATCGCTGCCGTCGGTTCCTGGAATTAAGAAGAAGAACACCAAATTAATCGTAAGCCTCTCGATTACATCGTTCGTTTTCGTATTATCTTCAATCCTGCTCGTATTCTTCTTAGTGAGAAAATACAAAAATCGCGAAATAATTGAACCCTGGGAGCTGGAGATCGTCCCCCATAGATACAAGTACCTCGAGCTCAAAAAAGCAACCAAAAACTTCAAGGACACCGAGTTACTCGGATTCGGCGGATTCGGCCGAGTTTACCGAGGCACACTCAGAAACCCCAAAATGGAAGTTGCAGTCAAGCGAGTTTCGCACGAGTCGAAACAGGGGACTCGCGAGTTCGTGTCCGAGATTTCGAGTATCGGCCGCCTCCGCCACAGGAACCTAGTCCAGTTGCAGGGGTGGTGCCGGCGCGGCGGCGATCTTCTGCTAGTATACGATTTCATGCCTAATGGGAGCTTAGACAAGTACCTCTTCGATCAACCCAAATGCATACTGAGCTGGGAACAGAGGTACAGAATCCTCAAAGGCGTGGCTTCAGGCCTTCTCTACCTACACGAAGGCTACGAGCAGGTTGTTCTACACAGGGACGTGAAGGCTAGCAATGTCTTGCTCGATGCGGAGATGAACCCCCGCCTCGGTGATTTCGGACTCGCAAAGCTATATGACCACGGGTCGAATCCTGGTACAACGCGGGTCGTGGGCACGTTGGGATACCTTGCCCCGGAGCTCCCGAGAACAGGCCGGGCCACGACAGGCTCCGACGTGTATGCATTCGGAGCTCTGATGTTAGAAGTCGTGTGCGGGCGCAGGCCGATCGATTCAAAATCGGACACGGACGATTTGGTGTTGGTCGACTTCGTGTGGAATAAGTGGAAGGAGGGCAGGATTCTCGAGGTGGTGGATTCGAGGATGAACGACGATTTCAACGAGATCGAGGTCGTGATGGTGTTGAAATTAGGGCTAATGTGTTCGAGTTTCCAGCAGTCGGGGAGGCCGAGTATGAGGCAGCTGGTGAGCTATTTGGAAGGGGAAGTCGAGGTGCCGGAGCTTTGGAGGGTGCCCGCAGCCCCTTCCGACGAGAAAGGGTTCGAGGACTATTTGAACTCGTACGCATCATCCTCATTCGACAAGAGCACGAACTCATCGTATACAATGACGGATAGAGGAGACGGTGACCGGAGTTTTATGTCGACTACGCCTCTTACAGTTCTAAGAGAGGCCAGATAGTTTGATTTTAGTCTTCAATTTTTCTCTCATAGATATTTGGTTTAGATGGAAGTATTCGATACTTCGAATTAGTGAAAGCTTTTAACATGTTTGAATTTCTATAGTTCATATTTGTGTTAGCAAAATTGAATGAGGGCGCCCACTTTTGTAGAGAGATAATATAATTTTGTTAGTAGTGGCAGAATATTAGTAATAATTTGTCCTTTACATATGGACAAATGTATTCCAATTGGGTGTACGATTATATTCGAAACACGAAAGATAATTTTAGTATGAAACGAAGGAATGGGGCATGTGATGATGATGGTCGTGTTATTACAACCAATCACATGCACATTTCTTGTTTTCATTAGATTTTTAGTGATGTACTGTATACCTTTTTTTCGTTTTCAAATTTGGTATGCCTGGAAAATCATTACCAAGTTTGAGAGAGAGAGAGAGAATTATGCAGTGAGGAAGCAAGGTGAATATGAACAAACTCTGGTGCCATTGACCTGAGTCTTCTGAGAGTTGAATAAATGATGTCAAAAGTCCCATTATCTGAGCATTTACGTTTAATATGATTTATTGTGATTGCGAATCCAGATAATATTGGATGTCAATATTAAACTATGTTAATTTGTCCTATTAATAGAATAAAATAAAAGGGTAACGTTTTAAAGGGCAACCAATAATCTTTAACATTTCAGCACAAAAAAAGAAATATCATACCGTAAACTCCGAAATTAGGCCATGTTACATGGTAGTAATAGTATTTGTATTGTATTAACCAATTTTTGGTGGTTGGTCAACTTTCCCGGCGGAATCGGCGAAGATCCGAACCCGATCCGTGCGGAAGTCCATGGTTAGAAACGAACCGGTCGGAACCACGTTGACTATAAAACCAGCCCCGACCTCTTCCTTAATCTTCTTTTCTGCTTCTTCGGTTGGGAGCCCCACAACTTCGGGCCATTCTGTCTTCGCCTCTATATTTTCGCATCCTCCTAAAATCATTTCATCAATAATTATATATATAATTCGTACAACTTTAAAAAAAGCTTAAACAAAAATAAAAATATATGCAATTGATCACCGGCTTGATGAGCTTCTTTGGGTTGGTTGTGTTTCTCAGCCATTTGTTGTTACGAGTGAACGAACTTGTTCGAGATTTGTTTACATGAGTTGAACAATGTAGGAGTGGTATATATAGTAGAACGAGAGGCCGTAATCAATGTTTTTGTGCAACAAATAAAATAGGCTTCATTAGTATTATCGACGCCGGCCAAGCTTAATTACATTTAGATTCTTTAATTTTTTTATTATTTTTTTTGTATTATATTATACTATAAAAAAAATGGTTATGAAGTATTTAACCCAAAAAGTCCAGATGGCAACTAGCGGTTTCACTAATGCAGGCCCAAATTAAGGCGGCCCATTACTAAGTGCTGATGAATGACCCAATGGGCCAATATTTATAGTATTGAAATTGGGCCTAGAAGAAGGAACTACTCGTATGAGTACGGCCCAATATGATGATTCAAAAAGTAAGACACGTTCCACGTGGACCTTTTCAAAAGGCCAAAATTTCTCATAGGTAGTCAAAGCAGCCAATGGGGGGTCTGGTGTGGTGGGACACACACTCCCCCTTCTCAAACAGGCACTCCTTCGAAGACCTGCAATTCTTCTAAATTCAAAATTAATTAACATCCCAACTTGCAATATTCAAGTATCTAACATTCTAACTAAACCAACAACAAAGGCATTGAAACTGAATAGAGAAAAATGCAGTAGCATATACTATAATCTAATCCAATGGTATCAGATAACAAATAGTATGTGGCATGTTTTAAATGAATCTCAAGTCTTGTTAGTCCAATTTAGCAGCTATTTCATGTCCCTTTCCATGTCTATTTCCTCTTGTTTGTTAAATAAAAACATGGTGACTTCTTTTCACTCACCAAATTTCAAATGGAAACTTCTACTGCAGAGGTTCCAAAATACTCTCTAGGTACAAAATTCATACACAATCATTAACAAAAGTTCCCTTCACAATAAGGCAGAGAAAAGTTCCCCTCTCACTAAGGCAGGAGAACTACATAAATGCAACCTTCTTCTAATCATAATCTTACTCCAGCCATGTTTCTAATCAAGCTTCCATTGCTAATCTTGCTTCATCTAATCCGAATCGTCGCCTCCGACTCCGACTTCTCCTTCAACGGATTTAAATCGGCCAACTTGACGCTCGATGGCGTCGCTGCGATAACAGAAAATGGCCTCCTCCGGCTGTCTAACGACACGCGGCAGCTGACCGGCCATGCTTTCTATCCCACCCCTATCAATTTCAAGAATTCAGCCAACTCTTCGGTTTTCTCGTTTTCGACGCACTTCATCTTCGCGATAGTTCCCGATTTCCAGCTTCTTGGCGGCCACGGCATGGCCTTCGTGATCGCACCGACGCCGGGTTTGCCAAGGGCGCTCCCGAGCACTTACCTCGGGCTGTTCAACGACACCAACAACGGCAACAGCTCCAACCACGTCTTCGCGGTGGAGCTCGACACGTTGAAGAGCTCCGAATTCAACGATACCGATGACAATCACGTCGGGATCGACGTCAACGGCCTGTTTTCGGTGAAGGCGAGGACCGCCGGGTATTACGACGAGAGAACGGGTTCCTTTCAAAACCTGACGCTGAACAGCGGGCGGCGGATGCAGGTCTGGGTGGAGTACGACGGCGTTTCGGAGGTGCTGAACGTGACTCTGGGTCCGGTCGAAGAGGAGAAGCCGAGGGTTCCTCTGATCTCCCTGAAGTACGACCTCGCTCCCGTCGTGAACCGGGTTTCGTACGTGGGGTTCTCGGCGGCGCCTCTGCTGACGGCGCATTACGTGCTGGGGTGGAGTTTCAACATCGGCGGAGGCGTCGCGCCGCCGTTGGATCTTTCTAACCTGCCGAAGCTGCCGAGAGTGGGGCCCAAGGAGCAGCCCAAGATCATCACCGTCGGATTGCCCGTAATTTCAGTCGCCATTTTAGCTTTCGGAGTCGCCGTCGTAGCCTTCTACGCGAGAAGGATGTGGAAATACGCAGAAGTCGTCGAGAGGTGGGAGGTAGACTACACCTCTCACCGATTCCGGTACAGAGATCTTTACAAAGCAACGAAAGGATTCAGGGAGAGAAAGCTGCTCGGCAGCGGCGGCTTCGGCAAGGTCTACCAAGGCGTGATGCTGAACTCAAAGGTTGAAGTCGCCGTCAAGCGAGTCTCCCACGAGTCGCGGCAGGGGATGAAGGAGTTCGTGGCGGAGATCGTGAGCATAGGGCGGCTGCGCCACCGCAACCTGGTGCCGCTCCTCGGCTACTGCCGCCGGAAAGGGGAGCTCCTCCTAGTCTACGAATTCATGCCCAACGGCAGCCTCGATAAATACCTCCACGACACCCCCAAAATAACCCTAAATTGGAACCAGAGATTCCGAATAATCAAAGGCGTCGCCGCCGGCCTCCTCTACCTCCACGAGGAATGGGAGCAGGTCGTAATCCACCGCGACATCAAAGCCAGCAACATACTACTAGATTCCGATTTCCGAGCGAAATTAGGCGATTTCGGTTTAGCCAGACTGTACGACCACGGCTCCGACCCACAAACAACGCACGTGGTCGGCACGCTCGGCTACCTAGCGCCGGAGCACACGCGAACCGGCAAGGCGACGACGGCCACCGACGTGTACGCGTTCGGCGCGTTCCTGCTCGAGGTCGCTTGCGGGAGGAGGCCGGTCGAACCGAAGGGCGAACCGGAGAAATCGGTTCTGCTGGAGTGGGTGTTTTCGCTGTGGAGTAAGGGTGAGATTCTGGGGGCGATGGATCGGAATTTGGGGGAGGTTTACGATAGCGGTGAAGGGGAATTGGTGTTGACGCTGGGTTTGTTGTGCTGCCATTCTGTGCCGGCGATGAGGCCGGGGATGAGAGAGATATTAAGGTTTCTGGAACGGGAGGTGGAGATGCCGGAGCTGACGGCGGTCGGTTATTCCGCCGGCGAGCATCCGTTTGCTTGCTACGAAGGGTTTGACGATTACCGTATGTCGTATCAGTACTCGCAGACGCATACGGTGGTTAGTGGGCCTTCCTCCGTTACGAATTCCGTTTTGTTTAGCGGGAGATGAAAGAATGTGGTTATTACTAGTGTGTTTAATCTCGTAATTAAATTTATGATTGTATATTTAATCTCTTATTCACTTGAACCGACAGTTTTGAGGGAAATAATGCATAATTAGTTCAGCATTTTGTTTGAATTCATGATAAAGTTGTAGTAGGTACGATGATTAATTATGTGAAATGCAAATATATTATCATGCATAGTAGAAGTTTTGGAATTATTGGGTTGTCATTTATATTACAAACTCTTATGTTGTCGTTATTTACCAGAAAAAAATAATAATAATAATAATAAAATAAAATAAAACTTAGGTCCGTTAAAGTTGACCAACCGTTAAAGTTAGCCGAACCTAGAGGCCCATTGGGCTAAAATTCAGGAAATATATTTGGGTAATTCTATACAAAGCCTACAAATTACTTTCTATAGCCACCAAATTTAAATTAATTAAATATATTAGTTTACCATCTTATCCTTATAGCCACCAATTCATTCATCTTCCTTAGACTATATTTATCCATGACTTTTGCTATAGGTCGTAGGATAAGACAAAATACTTTTAATTAAAAAAAATGAAGAATGTAATAGTAATTCACAACCGGTTGTGATGTTAGTTTGCCCAACAACCCAGGTTGTCCCACTTTACATGGTGGGATCATGTTTTTTTAATCTATTATTTAAATTGATTGCTATTAAAAATATAAAAAAATAGTACTATAAAGTAGTGGAGTAATAAATACTGTACATTTAAATACATAAGGAATATTTTCAATTATAGATAAATACTTAAATTCCAACTGTTATAATCCGTTACTTAAAATTTGAACTACTAATTAAAAATATAAATGGAAAAAGATCATATTTATTTTATTTTTTTGACTAATTTATAAATAAAGAATATATACTTTATAACTTTTAAATCATAGTAATAAAATTCATTTGTTTTATATAATGATATGTAAAGTAAATTATATTTTAGAATGGATAATTTTAGGTCATTGATGAAAGATATAAGTTGTGGAATTGGGTTGGGTTGTAGATTGTGTAGGTGGAAGAGAGAGAAATTAATATTTTAATTGTAGGTTGGGTTGTTAAAGGTTGTGGATAAAGATAGTCTTAACGTCTTTTCTTTCTTCTTTCGGAGACTTCCTCTGCTGCCATCATTAGAGAAGAAATCTTTCTTCCCCGGAGATTATTCTTTGTTGTCATCATTAGAGAAGAGGCGGTTTCTTATCACGAAGAATCCTAAAGTTTAAAATTTTCTGTCTATTTCCGCAAGGCGAGTGCGAAGAAGCTTCATCTAACAAGTTTCGTATTCTATGTCGTTGGAGTCTTTGACGTAATTTTTTTTTTGTAGAAGTTGATTTTTGATTATGTATTTCGCCTCGATTCCAAAGAATAGAGAGTATGTTTGAGTGATGTTACATTTTTTCCGGAGAATAAGAGCCGACAATGGTGCCAAATTCGGGGTAGTCATGGCAAACGAAATTTGGGAAATACTATGAATTAATATATACTACCGTATCAATTAAATTTTATAATTTCTTTTGTAAATTATCAGATTTGTACGCGAAGAAGAATAGAAGGAACTTGTATGTAACATCAATGGTGGAGGCGGCTATGGCTTGAAGAAAGAAATTCACCCAAAGAAACGTGGGAGAACGGGGGCTATAACTATAAGGGCAACTTAGGAAATTCCAATTATAATATTAATTAAATTTAATTTGGTGGCTATGAAGAGTAATTTATGGGTTATGTATAGAATTACCCAATATATATTTGTATTTACTGGGCTAAATTTTCTCTTCGGGCCGGCCCGGAAATGTTGGCCCAGTAAGGCCCGCATGCAAAGTCGCTATATATCGGTAACGCTTTATAAAGCTAAAACAGCTTCCTTGTAGAATCCGATGTATCGATGGTAATTAAGGAGTAGAGATAGTCGAGGGTTTTGAGGGAGTGATTGTGATTTTTGAAGTGTCGACAAATTTCCTGAGTTCGATCGAGTCAACGAATTGCAAAATGCCGGTGAGAATGGAGGAGAGTGCCTCTCCTTCTGAAGTTCCAGGTATTCAATTGAGTTTTTTTTCCCAGAATTTCTGTTTTTCCTCAGCTCTTCTTTTGCTCCCTTTTGTTCTGAATCGTGGACTTGATTTTCTGTATAGCTGTGTGCGTGTTTGATGAATGATGAGAGTTGATATATAGTCGGAGTTTAGGTAAATTTTGAATTTTATGAAATTTTTTCACTGTGATTTTTGAAGGTACAACTACTGGAAATACCATGCCCCAGCCCTGTTCACTTCTAAGTGTTGGACAGGTGATTTTCTACTCTCTTTGAATCCATTTCTCATTCTTTTTTAGCTCATTAGCATGTTACGTTTGTGTATTTTACTCCGTGTGTGGAGAATTAAAAATCAAAGATCACAGTCTTTGAAGCTTCTTGTGCTGGTGTTTAGTTGACTGGTTTCTGGGGAAAAAAATGAATTTTGATTTAGTTAGCACCGCCTTGAGTTGATAAATATGTATCCATTTACTTTAACAGCTCAATCAAGTGCAGTAAATCAAATGGTGATGTGAATGTTTGACTTTGCTTCTGCTTATACCGTGTGCTTCGTTGCAGTCTTTCTCGGGTACTCAGAATGTATCGAGTCTGCAGAAAGATGAGGCGTGGAGAGTGAATGTACGGATTCAAGGCCGTGACCTTGATCGGGGGTATTTATGTGGCACCATGGAAGCTCTGAATGTTCCCATGGCTGATACACCAGTATGAATCCCCGCTCTACTTGGTGGTTTCTTATTTTGCTTCACAACTTTTATACTTAAATTATGGTCGTCTTAGGTAGTTACGTTTTGGGAAGGGGAGATAGTTGACACCAAGAACTATACTTTCTTCACTGGGAAGTGGGGAGCAACGTAAGTTCATGTAATCCAAACCCGAAAACTCTAATGAGCTAACAACAGAGAAATCTTGCTTTGATTCAAGTGTGACTGACTTAAACTTATATATTATGAACAGGAGAGACGATGACATCAAGCACTGGACAAAATTTTCGTCGTTTGCACCGCTACTAGTGAGTTTTGTGTTTTTTCCCCCATGATGTTATGTATCTTGTGGTTTTAATCGTATCTATCTTCACGTTTTTCAGCCCGAAGTTGAAGCTGATGGAGGGAAATCTTTGGACTTAAGCAACTATCCTTATATATTCATGGTAATAGCATTTGATATTTTACTCTCCCACTCATTCAAAGTTGTTGTTATGAACAAACCCTTTCCTCAAATTTTGACAGAGGTGGAAGGAGCAACATTTTGTCAATGTCGGAACTGACTGCGGACTCACAATTGCTGGCTTTTACTACGTCTGCTTCTCCTGTAGTGATGGCTCCATTAATGGCTTCTATTATGATCCTAACAGCAGGCATGCCTCAACAACCTATCTATAATGCCTGAGTTTTTGCTTAAACTGTTTTCTTTAATACACTCATTCGAATCATAGCCATTCTTCGTATCCAAAATGCAAGTCCTTTGTACAATGCATACTGATGTGGTTTACCGATATCATGGTGCAGCCCTTTCCAGAAGTTGGAATTGAAGTCCACGAATGTCGGAAGATCAGGATTTAGCTTCTCTACTTACGAGCTGCAGTAAATCGAGGACGACAAACGAGGAGCATTTCATGAGATGTTTGAATCACAGTTCTAATAATGTATTGAGGCATTCATGGGAATATTGTGTAGATATGTAACATTTGAAGTGAGTACTGTATCAGCTTATTGCAAAATGAAGTGAAATAGAATTTTTTTTTTTGCTCTGAATTGTTGATATAATAGCTCCGTGTGGGGGCCTATCCACACATATCACTATTTTCATATCATTTGTATGCACCTTGAATAAATTTCATAATAATACTTACTATGTGCTATATTTAATGGGATATCTAAATTGCAAGCAATCTACGTGATATTTATGATGTGGCTGGTCCCTTAAAATAAAAAATAATCTAAAATTCAAAAAAAAAAAAAAAAAGAAAAGAAAAGAAAGTGGAAGATAACTGAAACTAGAGTTGTACTTTCTTTCCTCAGTATTTATCGGGCTGCAGAGACAAAAACCTCGTCCAATCGAGCAGTTTCCTTGAGGAAGTTGAACATGAGTTGAGCCTACCCATGCATTAATGTTAAGAAATGTTGAGGTCGTGGGCCATCATGCACACAGGTAAGGTAAGGTTACTAGTGAATTTTATCTGGATGCTATGGAGGCGACGGCGATGATGGGCATAAGTGATCCCTACCCTAGACTGCACAAAATAGTGATCTTTGTAAAAAATTTAATCGAATGCTAACGAATATCCAATATCCAATTGTCCATTACTCTCTTCGTTCCACATCACTTGATTTCCTTTTCTAATCGAGACGTTCTATTTCAGTTGGTTTGTTGGGATGGAGGAAGTATTATATACCTCAAAGGCTCAAACAATATACTTTCATAAACACATAGTACTATACATACGAAAAATAGAAGTTGAATATAGCTGTAAAACGAGTGCATTTGATTTTTTTTTTTTTACTTTAATTTTAAATTTGTAGTTTTAGTGTACCCAACTAAACCACGTTACAAGAAAAGGAGCCAATTTCATAATAGTTGGACCACGCACGAAATTAAGAAAGAAAAATGATAAAAAATTGAATAAAGCATAAGGAAAAATGGGGCATTTCTCGTGCAATCACGCAATGTGTTACTGCAGTGAAAAATGAGGGATTGTATTGGCTGGCAAAAACATTTTAGTTATAGTAGCATTTACCCATTTCATGAGGGTAGTGGCCCCTCTTTAATAAACCCCCATCATCCCATCTCTCATTTAACCGCCTCCTTCACCAATTATATATCTATACGTATCTACACCCCTACTCCTCCTCCTCATGCTATCCCCTCAAAACCGCCTTTCTCTCTAGCTTTCACCATCTATAGCATATTGCATGCATGGATTTTAAGCCGCGTGCAAATGCTATATTAGTTTGCTTCTTTTCACTTTCATAATTTATCGATTTCTTGTTTTCGATAATGGATAGCTTGTTGTGCAATGAGGATTGGCTGATGAGTCTCGACTCCGAAGAGATAGATCATTCCTGCAACGACGGCGCCATGAATGGAAATGTGAAGTCATTTGTTTGTTGTATGAAGGAAGATTGCGAAGAAGCTCTTGCTGCGTTTATGAAGAAAGAGAGTAGCTATCTGCCTCAACCGGGCTACTCCACACTTATCCACATCCATCATATGGTCGTTGATGCTAGGTCTAAAGCTGTTACTTGGATCATTAAGGTAACTCTTTCTCGTGATAAATTAACATATGAATAGAGATCGATCGTCATCTGTTTCTATTTTAATGTAGTCTAAAAGAAGAATGGATCTATGTGCTGAAACTGTGTTTGGAGCCGTCAATTATCTGGATCGCTTCGTCTCTTCGATTCAATGCCAAGTAAGAAGATAGTGTTTACAGCAAATAAATTAAGCAAAAGTAGTAAATAAGTAATGAAAAAATTGGGTGATATATGGTAGGGATGGAAACCCTGGATGTTTGAGCTTCTCTCAATCGCATGTTTATCGATTGCTGCCAAATTCTACGAAACCTCCTCTTATCCTCTTCATCAAGTCCAGGTGTGCTAATGTGATCAACTCGTTTCATCTTTACACTTAACGATCAGATTCTCATTTTAGTTAAATCTTTCCAAAAATTTTATAGGAGGATCTAGAAACTTGTTATGCTCCAGACCTAATTCTGAAGATGGAAGTGACAGTATTGAAGAGCTTGCAGTGGAGGCTGAATTCCATAACACCATTTTCTTACGTCTATCCTCTCCTCACACAAACTACCCATGCTTGCTTCAGCAAACAAGAATTTATTCATTGTGTTACTCACTTCCTTCTCCACCTCCTTTTAGGTACCACCATACTCTTTAATCAAAACTGATTATCCTTTATATTGTGATCAATAAATTAAATGAAATGAAATAAAGTTTCATGGTTATTCGATCAGAGCCCAAATTTTTGGCGTTCCAGCAATGTGTTGTGGCTATTTGTGCCGTGAAAACTGTAGCCCAAGATTTGGTTCCATCGAGTGATGAGGATCCTCCATTTTCATACCTTGAAACCCTCATCCCTCACCAAAACAAGGTGCCATGTTCAAACTTTTTTTTTTTTTTTTTTTCCTTTTTTCCCCATAGTTTAATTAATTTCCTAACATTTTTTGGTGAAAACTTTGTAACTAGGATGATTTGATCGAGTGCCAAAGGCTGATGAGAGAGGTGTTGGTGGCGCAAGGAGAAAACCGTTTGTTACTTTGTAACAGCATCCCTTCGAGCCCAGTAACCGTTTTGAAAGTTGACATGTTCAATTCTTATGAATTCGATTTGTGGTCGGGTGGAGAGAGAGAGAGAGAGAGAGAGAAAGAGAGAGGAGAAGTGGATGAGGGTTTGTGATTGAAGATCAAGGTGGAGGTGTGGGAATAAATAAAGTAGCCGGATTTTAGGCTTATGTGGTGGAAGATAGACATTTCCTATGAGCTAAGCTATGGGGAAAATATCAACACGTACATCATTAATTATATTTAATTCAGGATATGATCTGATTAAATTTCTTGTTGTAATTTGTGATTATTCAACTATTTCTCTAATATTAACAAGTAATCAGTTTTCTTATTGTGAATTGCTATCTTATTTTTTGGAATTGTTTTCTTACACATTTTAATTTTATTATTGTTTATGAATTTATATAATAAATTAATGTTGTTAGCAATTGAATGGAAAGTAAATTATAGGCTATGTTGCTAACTACTTCTAAAGAAGTGGTGGTTGATTAACTAATTGTCCCACGTCACACAAAATGATACAATTACAATTAAACAAACATTTTAATTCCAGTTTATTACAATAATAAGTAATTCTCAATAATTATCAATCAAAGATAAAAAAGACTAAACTTTTTTAATTATTGTTTGCTTAAAGGTTTTGTTCACATCTATAAAAGCTACACGAAGACAACAATAAATGGGACGGAGAGAGAATATAACCTCGATGGTTTTCTCCTTATTCAGACAGTAGCAAAGCTCAAAATGAACATTCACATCTACTTACTATTCCTAAACCAGCAACATAATTCTCAAAGCTCAAGTTATATTATGTTTTTAGCTTTGTTATCAGAGGCAGATTATGATCGTTACATATTTTGTAAGATTACACGGCCCTGCATATTCGAGTGTCTATAACGGGGACCCTAGGCGAAGCGTCTGAAAGCTCCAGTACTTCGCTCAGTGAAGTCCGGTTTCCCCAAGCACTTTCAGCCCAGCGCTTCAATCTCTCCCCTTCCGCTTTTCTCGACTGCTGCAGAAGAAGCGTATCTGCATACCCACCTTCACAAGTATCGCATATAAGTTAGTAGGTGTTGGCATTTCACAAATAGCATGCTCATCAGCGAGCATATTAACTTCATATGTAACGACATACCCCTGGCTAGTGCAATTATGTCTTTTCTGCTGATGCTTTCGTTGGTACCTACCAGTAGAAAGAAATCGCTTCAGATAAAATAAACCTCAGTTTCAAGTAAAGAGAGATTTGTGCATACATCAAGCGCAATATCTAACCATCAATCTCCAACGGTGGAGCTTTAAGCAGTTCAACCGCTCTTCTGAAAAGACCCTATCGACCATATAAGAAGAGAATAACAAAGCAGAATGTTTCATTAAGATGAGCAATACAGACAAGAAAATTAAGTTCACTACTAACAAAAGGAGATACTTCCATCAAGAATCTAATATTCAGATTACAAATCTCAGACATATTGAAAGCTTTGTAAGAACATCATACTAGAACTAGTCGAGCTGCAATAAAAGCAGTTACTTGTCTCAAGCACCAACATGATGCAAGTGGAATGACCATGAAGAAAACTGAGGAAGATGTGAAAACTGCACTACGAATAACTACTATACCTCTTGAATTAGAAGGGAACTCGAGCGTTCTGCTCTGGCTTTTAGCCGATACATGAGAGCAATGCAAGTCAAAACAACACCAACCTTGGGGTGTTGAGGACCTACACAAACCAGCAAAATTCTCCATAATGCAAATAAATTCGTACACAACCATGTTCTGATCAAGTTTGCCATTAAATTAGCTTACCAAAGTGTTCTTCCACTTGCTTCAGTGCGGTGGTCAGTATCTCCTCTGCATCGCTAAAATTCCTAGAGAAGGAAAAGAACCCTCATTTTAACACATGATAACACAGAAAATAGATTGCAGAATGTAAAAATCGAGGGATTACCCCATATGAGCCTCAAGCTGTCCTAAAGAACAGCCAGCAGCTATTGCAACTTCCTTTGGTGTCATATTACAAGCTCCAAGGTTGTTAGGATCACCTAACTCTTTGGTTTCAGACATTGTCCGTATCACTTTCTGGTACATTTCCTTTGCAGAGGTAAAATTCCGCACTCCATGAAGGTATTCACCATAAGATAGGGAAGCATTGGCTACAAACGCAATACTTATAAACAAAAACACCACTTCCTTATAAAGATAATTCTCATCAACCAGAAACCTTACCATTGAGCAGCCTCTCTCTCTCAACCCCATCAAACACTGACTTTGCTGCATATAAGGATTGAATTCAGACACTTGAATAAAAGACTCCACCACAAAAAGACTTGACATATCGATTCTATGTACCAGATTCTGTGTCACCAGTTATTAGCTCGATCAACCCTTTTAGAGCTCTCACTCGGGCTTCGAGAACCTCAAAGCCACTTTCATCACCTATTTCGTGTCTGACTGAACCTAGTATTTTCAATGCCAACTCTGCAACAGCTGATGCCGCATCCTCCTAAGGAAATCGAACATATTTCAGCACACTCTACCCTATAATCTACAAACAACATTGAACTAAAAAAGGATCTTATCAGTATCGCTGTGACTTACTCGATACATTTCTAAGTAAATTCCCACTAGAGCTTCAGAAGCAGCAACTGCACAAGCCCAAACACAAACCTCACTATCTAGTGTAGTAATACTCAAAGGGGAAGAAGCAAATTAATTAATTTTACCACCTTTAATATCAAGAGAAGACAAGCTTAAAGCTTCAAGTTTTTCCAGTCCCTCAATAGCTTCCTCATGGGACCCTCTAAATCAAATTTAATCTCACAAAAATGTGAGCTAAATGAAAACACACACACACACACACACAATTTTTTTTTAAAATAAGAACAGTAACCGAGAGATTACCTCTCAAACAATAAAGTTGAACGAGCGAGCTCAACCAAACCCTTGGAACTTTCATCAGGTTGAGTTGATTGGCACTGTTCCAATATCAACAATCCTCCCGCGTAAGATTCTTCTGAAATTTCAACACCCACACCAACAATTGCAGATTTTTTCGAAATTACGGCCAACTACTTTATGAGCAAGTAAGAGGGATGGCACCTGTTTTCTTCTCGCGCGCAAGGGAGGTGGCGTAATTTATCATTTGAACAGCAACCGGATTGGGCGTGAAAGTGCTGCTACTAGCTGAGAATCGCCTGACGGGCGGCGGTGACGGTGGTTTCAGCCCTATTCCGTTCCTCACGACCCTCGAAAATTTTGAAGCGAGTCTCATCATATTTGCTGGAATCTTTCTACCTCATTCTGTTCTTCACTTCTTTGAATCGAATCGAAGTATCACTTTCGAATTCCTGCTCAACTTCTTTTCTGATTTTCCAGAAATTGGGCTATAATCTATGTATCTAAAATGGGCTTTGGGCGGCCTTTGTTCTCATATGGAAATGGGCTTTGGGCCCATGATTATAGAATACTGCTCACTCACCTAGGTTTTGCTATCCCACTGAATCGTAGATTCTCTGCAACTTGAGCAGCAATGGTGGAGCTCAACCTCTCTGTTCCGGAGAGAAGATAAAACGACTTGATTCAGCATCTGCGGCGCCGGAATCGTTTCATACGTTGAAGTGACCGATTTCCTTCTGGATCAATGGGAGACAACGATCTCGGTTCGACGCCGCCATCTGATGCCGGCGGGCCCACCTCGAACGGCGGAATGCCGCTGGAGGAGTGCGAGAAGTATATCCGGAGGAGTTTAAGAAGTACTTCTTCTTCCTTTTTCCATTTTTGCCGTCTTTATCGAGTTTAGGGTTTTGGATGAAGAATCCACGCTCATCTTTCTGAACTTCTGCAGCTCCGATGGTGAAATTCCTGAAGGAGAAATTGGAGAACGCTGGATGCGTAATCGGAAAAAACTTCATACAGGCCACCAATTGCGAACAACTGGCCGCCGGCGGATTCGCCAGGGGACATGGGGTAATTACTTTTGAAATCACAAATTCATCGGAAAATCCTAATTTTCTAACCCTAATTCCCCCTAATTGGATATGAATTTCACTAATAATGAAGATTGAAATTTGATGAATTGCTTTCAGATCATAGTGTGTAGTAATCACGTCACACTTGAAGACGAGGTGCAGCAAGCAGTGATTCATGAACTGATTCATGCGTACGACGATTGCCGCGCTAAGCTCGATTGGAATGACTGTGCTCATCAAGCCTGCAGTGAGGTTTAACATCAATGTTGCAGAAAAATTAAAGCATTCATCTTCTCTCGATTTAACTTTTATCTCAAGATCTTTGTTTCTCTGAGCAGATCCGAGCTAATCATCTCAGTGGCGATTGTCGTTACAAACGGGAGCTTCTTCGTGGGCATATGAAGATCAAGGGTCATGAGCCAGTGAGTTATTAATCTCGCATTACATTTCCAGATTATGAATTTTGCTTTTCAGAAGTACATTAAATGCATGATCTAATGATTGGACGGTGAAATGTGTGTGTTGAGCAGGAATGCGTTAAGCGAAGATCGATGGAATCTGTTACTGCAAATCCTTATTGTTCGAAACTGGCATCAAAGGAAGCGATCGAAGCTGTTTGGAATACTTGCTATAACGATACAGCACCCTTCGACAGAGCTCCTTGATCATTTTGTAAGCATGGTTGCGAACTAAACATTTATAAGCTAAATTATACTACTATATTAGTGATGGTGCAAGGCTTAATGTCCGTGATTTTTGATGTCGAGTTAACTGTCGTTTGATTCATTTGTAGTTCTTTCTTCGGTTTTATGAAGCATTTCAAGAAAAGTATCGAGCTCTTCGTTTGTATGTCATTTGAAATCGTCTGAAGTTTTCGTTTATGTCCCAAACTTTCGACATGCTTTTGCTTCCGGAGAAGTTGAAGCTCAAAATTCCATTGCCACGGGCAAGTATATGTACGAGTAATGAATCGAAATTGGGCTCACCTGCTCCATATATCACTGTTGGTAGTATAGAAATATGAGAAGGAGAAATAAAGGAGGAAGTAAAGGAAGTCTCGTTATCAACTTCAACATCAAGGGAAGACAATTGCCATGATAACTTCTCCAGATTTGTTAAAGAAGAAAGGAAATATTGAAATGGCCTTCTTTGTATGCGCGTGTTTGTCAAGCGGTAGATGATTAAGTTTCGAGATTACAGGTCTCGAGTTCGAGTCATGGATGCTTTTACTTGTTTCAAGAAATGGGCCTTCTTTATCCATTCAAGGAACATAAGATCGATTTTCGGGCGTTGTTGTTTGGTTAAAGAAGATACAAAACGGAGTCGATTGAGTACATATAAAGGTATCTTTAGTACTACCTTCATCCCTTAATAAGTGTTTCTGCTGGAAGTGTAATTTACACCGAACTCAAATCGATTTCCAAATATTTTTTACACTCTCATAATAACACCTACATAATATATTTCGCAGAATTTCACTTTAAATTCAGTATTATATGAAAGATACAAGTAAATAACATAAACTTAAAAAAAAAAAAAAAAAAAAAAAAAAAAAAAAAAAAAAAAAAAAAAAAAAGAAGAAGAAGAAGAAGAAGAAGAGATAGCAGTACTAAATACTATAATGGGCCAAGATAAAAAGGCCCAAAGTTAAAGCCCATAACACAGTAAATCACTCCGGCCGTCTTCCTCCTCGGATTAACTATTTCTTCTTCTCCATTTCCGGATCCTCACCGAGTTTTTCAGGAACTGATTTGGTTGATAATCATGGAAGATCAAGATCTGGGTAGTTCGACGCCGTCATCTGGTGTTTCTCGGTCCCCCGCCCAAGACAGGCTTCCCGGCATGGGTACGGAGAGATGCCATGAACTTATCCAGAAGGCTTTCAATGGTAGCTTCTTCCTCTCTCTCTCTCTCTCTCTCGCTCGAGGGTTTAGGGTTTTGGATCGATGCTCATTTCTTCGTGTTGTGTCGCAGAACCCAAGGTGAAGTTTCTGGTGGAGAGTATGGAGAAATCTGGGTGCAAAGTCAGAACCAATTTCATAAGGTCCGTCGTCTGCAGAGCAAGATACGCCGGCGGATTCTCTCGGGGTAAAGGGGTATGTCGCCTTTTCTCTGTTACTTTACCTAAAACCTCAAATTCTGCCCAAATCGAAATGCTGTTGCTTCGAATTGGATTAGGTTACATTATGTGGCAATCATTTGGCATTGAAAGATGAAGTGGTGCAAGCGGTGACTCACGAGCTCATTCACGCCTATGACGATTGCCGTGCTGCTAATCTTGATTGGGGGAACTCCTTTCATCAAGCCTGCAGTGAGGTTAATCATTGTTTAATGTCTTGGTTTAGCTCAGTACTTCACTATTTGGGGTGTTTGTTGTAGTGATTAGAAGTTGATGATTTCGTTTTGGAGCAGATTCGAGCTAATCATCTCAGTGGGGATTGCCATTTGGTTCGAGAGTTTCTTCGCAAGATGGTTCTCTTCGATAGTGGTAAAAAGATCAAAGGACACGAGCCTGTGAGTTTTCGTTTTCTCTACAACCTGCATTTTCATGAAATACACAACCCTGTTCTTGAATCATTTTGATTGAATCATGAAATAAGTGTGTAATGAATGTGTTCTTGTTTTGATTGAATCATGAAATAAGTGTGTGATGAATGTGTTCTTGTTTTGATTGAATCATGAAATAAGTGCGTAATGAATGTGTTCTCGAATCGATGTTGTAGGACTGTGTGAAGCGAAGATCAATACAATCAGTGGCTGCAAACCATTCACGAGAAACAGCAAAAGTTGCCGTGGATGCTGTTTGGGATGTTTGTTATAACGATACAGCCCCTTTTGCTAAAGTTCCTTGAGTCGAGAAGAGATTGCTACTCTTGGTCGGAAATCCGACTTCCTTTCTGTACCTTAAGCTTAGGCATCGATTCTTATTCGAATTGTTGAACGTTCATTGAAGCTATGATATCAATAGTATACTCCATTTTGAAATCTGTTGTTCTGAGTATCATATGTTATACTTTATTTGAGGATTGGGAGCAAGGCAATCAAATATTCCCGGCACAAAAAAGAGGAGAGAGAGAGAGAGAGAGAGAGATTTTGCCTATAAATGCCTAAACATAATCTTATAATTAGCAAAGCAAAAGTAGCAATTCATATTCAAATCGATCATTTCATGAAAGCAGATGAAATCCTTAGGGAGAAGCAACGGACATATGCTCTTTGTGTGATAAAAAAAGGAAAAGTGAAAACAAAAGAGGCTAAATATGAATAAAGAATTGTTAATTTAAGCTAAGCACATAGCTCCATGTATGCAGTCTCTAAGTAGAATTCATCTTCTTTAAATTCACCACACACCATCCTTGCAGCAGCAGCAGCAGCAGCATTCTCTACTATCCGACGAACAATGCCGATCTCTCGATATGGATTCTTCGTTGCTCTGAATCTTCTCCTATCCCTTACTGCAACAAGTACAACATTTTGTTTACGATTTTCATTTTTTCTCGTATTAGTCGATCAAGATCCTGACGTAGCTAATTTGTATTTGCAGATGGGATTGGATACCAGCTCATCATCGTAAACAACTGCAACGAAAGCATATGGCCCGGGATCCAAGCAACCGCGGGGCATGAAAACCTAGAAGACGGCGGCTTCCACCTCAGCAGCGGAGGAGAAATCGCCATTGATGTCCCAGAGAAGTGGTCGGGTCGCATCTGGGGACGGCAGCTCTGCAACTTCGACTCAGCCGGTAAAGGGTCGTGCGCCACCGGAGACTGCTCCGGCCAGATCCAATGTCGGGGGCTGGGAGGAGTGCCGCCGGCGACGGTGGTGGAGATGACGTTAGGCTCGTCATCTTCTCCACTTCACTTCTACGACGTGAGCTTGGTGGACGGCTTCAACTTGCCTGTGTCCATGAAGCCAGTCGGGGGTGGGATCGGGTGCGGTGTGGCCTCGTGCGAGGTCGATTTGAACGTGTGCTGCCCCTCAGCGCTGGAGGTGAGGGTTGGAGGGAAGGTGGTGGGATGCAAGAGCGCGTGTTTAGCCATGCAGTCGCCGAAATACTGCTGCACGGGGCCGTATGCAGACCCAAAAACGTGCAAGCCGACTGTGTTCGCCAACTTGTTCAAGGCGATCTGTCCTAAGGCGTATAGCTACGCGTTCGATGATTCTTCGAGCCTTAACAAGTGCAGGGCTAAGAGATATGTCATCACTTTCTGCCCTCCAAAGTGAGGATTGTCGCATAAACGACGTCGTTTCTTGCTATTTTCGTTCATCCGAATCATGTAATACTTGCCTAGTTAGCTACTCTAGTATTCCATATATACCAAAGTTCAGATCTTTATCAGTTTTGGAATGAAATTCAGATCGAAAAATTGTAAGCTGCAAATATGAACTTTCACTAGAAACCATGAACAGTAGCAGAAGATGAAAAAGGTTGTATTTTCCACATATAGAGAAAGTACAAATACAGCATAAAATCTTGAACTAACCATAAACAATGGTGCTGGTGCATAATTGCCCAAGAGATCTCGCGCAAAAACAAGCACTCAGTTTCGACACAACGGACTTAAGACGAAGGTCCGGGGCCTAATAACAAGGGTGCTTCCTTCTTTTCATTCTCTGGTTTCGGATCGGGATTCCTATTTGCTGCCAAAGCTCTAAGAGGAGGTTGAAAGAACTGGCTCGCAACATCTGGGGGTGGATCATCTTCCCCAGGGAGGGATAGAAGACCCTTCTCAAAAAGAGGCGATGGTTCGTTGTTACAGGCTTTCCAAAGAGAATCAACGAGCTCCCTTTCCTCTTTCGCAGCTCCTAGGTCTTCAATGGACATCTCACTTATTTCTTTAATCCTGTCCTGTAGGATCTGCTTCAGTTTATCATCATCTTCGGTCGAAGGATCAGACCTCTCTGATCTGCTGCGAGCAAGATCAAGAAGGCTCCTTAGTGCAGCTTCACGAACATCAGAATCCTCACTGGATGCTAGGTGCATCAGGATGCGAGGAAACCCGAGTTCGGTTATGATACCGATGTCTGAATGGTTCTCGCTGAGTAGGTAATGGATCAAGTTGAGAGCTTTCCTGCATATGATGCATTTCAGTGTCAATACATAAAACATAGATATCTCCCTTTGAATAGCATTTAGATGATTTTACCTCTGAAATCTCACACTCTCCGAACCCAAAGCCTCTCGTAGCGCTGCATAGCCATTAGCCAGTCGAAAAGCAGCAATTCCCGGCTTGTTATGCCTAATCAGAGCTGCAAATGAAAATCGAACAGAAGCAAATTTCAATAAACTGTCCATCCATTGAAAACATACACTACTGACAACCAAGAAGACGCTCACATGAGATTGCTCCAAGAGCTTTGGTGCGAACACCGACATCCGTGTCTGAAGTAAAATTCGAGAACAAGGGCTCCAGGCCATTAGCTTCCATGACCAACTGCTGGCTCTTGGGATTGTTCTGCACGATTGTGCTCACAACATCAGCTGCTTTCGCCCTGATGTTAGCATGCGAATTCCTAAGGTAGTCGAGCAGAGGAGCGAGACCACCAATGGAGTGAAGATCTGTTTTAACAAACACCATAAGCACATTAATAAAGCACTCTTTTCGATTATCCGAGAATCGGAAAGCTAGCTACAAGAGATCATCACTAAGAACCGAACTAACCATTAGCAAAGTCTATTGATTCCACGTGTTCTTGAAGCTCATCCAACATATCTAACACAAGCAACAAAAAAAAGGAGAAAATTGAGAATCGAAAATGAAGTTCCACACACATATCAATTAGAAGCTGAAATTATTCAACTGTAATTATATAAACACCTTCAATATCTTGAGGAGTGACGCCTTGAGACTCCAGAACCTGCTCTGGGGTTCTCATAACCAGAGTTATCTCCTTCATTCGCTTAATCACATCGACTGTCTGCCCCTGCATCGCCTCCATGAACCATCTTCGATCCTCCTCACTACACCCAGCAGTAGAGCAGAATACATAATCAAACATTCGAGTAGAAGCAACGGTTAAAAGCACATACTTTCGATCCAAATCGCGCTCAATTCAACTTCTACCACTCACTAATCACAAACCCAGCCCACACCCATCAAGCAAAACGGAAAACGAAGACTGTACCTCAAGGTTCGAGAAGTATTAGTGCCGTCGGCGTGTGAGAGACTCCATTTAAGCAATCCTTCCCAATTAGGGCCTTCTTTCGCCATTGTTTTTTCCTTCTTCCTTCTTCACAGCCTAGAAACTGGTAATAATATAAGCTTTAAGAGAGAGAAAGAAGAGAGGGAAATCGATCAATTTATAGTTTTGGTGGGAGAATTTTGCTGAGGGTTTCTGGAATTCGCTTGAAGAATCTAGATTAAGCGACGTAGAGACTTCTCAACTCAACTCGTCACACAAAAGCGGTCTGAGTTGAGAACAGAGAGCGAACCGGACTCCAAACCTACATTTCGGCGTTGGGCCTTTATGGGTTCCCTAAGTGGGCCTTGGCCCAAATACATTTGGGCCTAAGGGAAATAATTTGGGCCTAATTGTATCAGCTCACTAAAAATAAAAATAAAAATAAATAATTTGGGGAAAAGTGGGGCCCCATTATCCAGTTACAACTGCAGTTCCAACAGGCTGATGATGTATTCCTCTCTTATCCATTTCCCCTCCCAACCGCAGAAATCTGTCACTTTACAAAATAAAATCTCAGTCAAAATCTCTCCCCAGATCGGAGCACCTCAGAAATGGCGTCCATCGCTCAAGTCCATGCTGCTCTCTTCCCCGCGGCATCGATCGAGAAATCGAGCTTCTGCAGCTACAATGGCGGAAGCGCATTCCTCGGTTCAACCGTCTCCAGGCGCCGTGGAGCTCAGAAAACCAGGGAGAGGAAGCAGCTGACGGTAGTCGCCGCCGTCGGAGACGTCTCGGCCGACGGAACGGCGTACCTGATAGCCGGCGCCGCCGCGGTGGCGTTGCTCGGAACCGCTTTCCCCATCCTCTTCTCTCGCAAAGACACGTTAGATTTTTATTTTATTTTTTCCTTCCATTAATCCTTGGAAGGAATTCATTTTATATTGAGTGAGTGTATTGAAATTTGCAGGTGCCCGGAGTGTGACGGAGCAGGGTTTGTGAGGAAAGCAGGGGCAACGCTGAGGGCAAATGCGGCAAGGAAAGATCAGGCTCAGATCGTGTGCGCCCGGTGCAATGGTCTCGGCAAGCTTAATCAGATCGACAAGTAGAATTCTTTTCTTTATTTTTCTTTGTAAATTTAAGTGCATAATTAATGTACTAAGCCCTGCCTACCACTTTATATTTGTATTGACGTTATAATTCGCAAGTATACTGATCGAACATATTTTCGTGAGGCAATCAATATAACGAAGAATTGAACGAGGAATACAAGAACACGAACACAAGGGATTTATGTGGTTCGATCTATCAGAATAGATCTACGTCCACGGGAGAAAGAAAGAGCGGCTGCGTTTTTGTTTATACGTGTAGTACAAAGAGTATGAATTCCGTCTAACCCCCATCTAACATCTATTTATACAAGTAATTAGGGTTTCCCCCCAATAATAATTCCTTCGAGTTGGGCCTATTATTGGGCCTGAATCCGAATCTTCTACGTTTGGATGAATCGCTTCTCGTGGACCGAACTACGTGGGCCATGCTTTATTGTTGGGCCTAGTAGTTGAGATGTATCCTATCATATACTATACTATTATGCATGGCTCATGGCTGGAATAATGAAGTTGAAATTAAAAAGAAGATGTATCAAATTATCAATTAAAATGTGTAACGATATCATTTTTTTTAAGTATTTTACACGTAATATTCACACTATTTCGCTAAAATTAGGGATGGATATAATATAAGTCACAATAATTTAGTTACCCGGTAAGAGAATTCACACTATTTCCTAATTAGATAATTAAGAGTAATTAATCGGTCATCGTGTATTTATCCTATTCTTAGATACCAAATTTGACAGAAATTTGAAATAGTCAATCTCTTTTGGAATTTACGTATTTAATTTCATACCATAATAATCATGAAATTTTTTAAAATGTTAGTAATCAATAAGTTTCTACAAAATAAAAATTAAAAAAAATATATAGAGAGAGAACAATCCGACGGTAGAGCTTCAAGATAGCAGCGCTCGTGCCAGAAAATCTACTCGGATCAGTTGAGTTTTTATTTTTATATTATATTATTTTATGTTATTTTAATTTTTCCGTGAAAATAGTTTTTTTTTTTTATTCGTAGTTTGAAAATAATTCTAAAAGAGTTCTCCATCAACCCAGGCGTCGTCTCTCCATGTAGAAAGAGAACGGAATCGTTCCCATTTCTTGTTTGAAAGAATTTCAACAGCTCTGAAACACAGATTTCCTTATTCAATTTTTCCCAAGGATAAAATATTCAAAACCTCTGAGGTAAATTTTGAGGCGGTTTCTGGTTTTGTTACGTGGTGGAAACCAGAAAGAGGAAAAAACGCAGAATCGTTTTGGTGGAGAAAATTCGAGAGTTGATACAGTGATGAAGCAGCTTGAAGAAGAATTCGGTCCGGATCGCGCGATTGAGATTGAAACGGACGATGAAGACGACGAGGCGGAGAGGGATTGCGACGATAATGAGGACGATAATGAATCTGATATCACCGGCCTCTCGCGAGTCCCTTCGCATGATTTCGTCGATCCCGATCTCGCCACGTGCTGGCCTCAAAGTTATAGGTATATCATCACATTGCCCGATTTCAGAATCATTTCCCCTTTTTTTCCGAGCTGTTTTGGAATTTTTGCATGAATGCAGTTGTGTCGTATGATGATTTGTTTATGTGGTTATTTATTGTTCGAATCCTGCATTGAAACAGCTTTGGATGAATGCAGTTGTATTGCTTGATGAATTGTCTCTGTGTTTCTGCACTGTTTTTAGTCCTGAGTAGTTCGAGCTGAAGTTGATGGGATTTTGAATTTTAAGTTAGGTTAATTATGAGGAGAAAATTAGTTTTTATGGAATTCTTGAGTTTTTCCTTTAACGAGAAGTAGTTTCAGATATGGAATCAAGTAATGAATTGCTCCTCGATTTGTGTATTATAAAGGCAGTCGATGGACATGTATACGAGCGTGACACCATCGGTGAGCTTCATCAAGAGCAGCTCCTTCTTGGTTACAACAGAGAAGCGGTCACAGTCTCAGGCACCAGATATCGAATCTACATTGTCGAAGCCCTTACTCTCCGCGACCAATTCAGACAGAGAAATAGTCCCCACGTCGATTCCTCCTATAAAACTGTCCGCTGCCTCTGTATTTGGGAGTTCTATGAGTGAACTGCCGCCATCTCAGCAATGCTCGTATTCTCAATCACTTCTCAATGGTAATTCTCTTACTCTCTCTTGAATCTTGATGATGATGATGATTCCTTGAGGAGATTAGATAATCATGTTCTTAGCACTTATCGGTGGTTGTGTGTTTGAATGCAGCCACAAATGCGTTGTGTGGGATAGGGATTCTTTCGACTCCTTTTGCGCTCAAAGAGGGAGGGTGGCTTAGTCTATTGCTTCTCTTTATCTTTGGAGTCATTGCTTGTTATACGGGGGTTTTATTGAAGAGGTGTTTAGAGAGTTCGTCTCAACTCCAAACTTATCCAGATATAGGACAAGCTGCTTTTGGATTAGGTGGTCGAATATGCATTGCAGTAAGTATAAACAAAGATTTGAATGCTTTGAGAACCTAGATAGGTTTTAAATTAACTAACTCCCTAAATCCGGATGACTGCAGGTAATCCTCTATATAGAGCTCTATGTAAGTATTCTTCCTCTATTCTACGTTAGCTTATCGTAAATCTCCTTTCCATCTTCTGTAATCATTAACCTTATCAATTGCAGTCTTCATGTGTGGAATTTCTGATAATGATGAGTGATAACATGTCTGCTTCCTTCCCGAATGCTCGAGTGGATTTTGCTGGAATTCATCTCGACTCGTATCAAATCTGTGCCATTGTTGCAACCCTTGTTATTCTCCCCACAGTGTGGCTCAGAAATCTCAGCTTGCTTTCATACGTCTCAAGTCCGTGATCGTGACTTCTTACCTCTGCCATTTGTTTGAACATATTTTCCTCCAAACCTCTGATTTGATCTACTTGATTTTTGCAGTTATTGGAGTAATTACAATGGCCCTCGTAGTCCTCTCCTTATTCTGGGTGGGTGTGGCTTCCGATATTGGATTCCATCTGACCGGAAAGGCATTGGACATCACACACTTACCTATAACGATTGGTATATACAGTTTCTGCTACGGTGGCCATTCAGTTTTTCCAAACATCTATTCATCTATGGAGAACCCTTCCCAGTTCCCTTCTGTACTCGCAATTAGGTAACTCGAGTCTCGATCAAATCCTACTTCATTTAACAGACTCAAATTGCTGCCATCATCAATATCATGAAACATCCAATTCTGAGTCAAAAAATAGTCTTGTAAATGGACTTTTCTCTTGACCAGGTTGTGTATGTGTTGATGCAGCTTTGCACTTGCTGGTTTACTCTACGCTGGCGTAGCAATTTTCGGCTTTCTCATGTTTGGCGAAGACACGGATCCTCAGTTCACGCTAAACCTCCCCACCAGTTTCGTTGCTTCCAATATTGCTGCGTGGGCTGTGGTAAGACGACAAATCAATATTCTTCGCTCTCTAGTTTCTCGATCAGATATCAAGTGTGCTTAATTTAAGTAATGTTTTTAGGTTGTAGCCCCTCTCACAAAGTTCGGGTTGTCAATGACACCCGTGGCATTAGCCATCGAAGAGCTACTACCCCCTGATCAGCTTGAATCCCACACCGCGCCTATAATCATCAGAACGAGCTTGGTAGTCTCCACATTGATCGTGGCATTAACAGTTCCATACTTCGGTAAGCATCAATCGCCTTCGTTTCTCCCTTTTCCGACAACAGCCACTTCGGATCATAGATCAGATTGCAATTACATATGGTTGAATGGCAGGATCCATGATGGCCCTTATAGGATCATGCCTCATCATGCTAATGGTAAGTTGTCTAAACACTTTTTCCTCCAATTTTTTGTTTAACAAACTATACAGATTTCACATAATCAACATTGTTACACATGCTATAAACAGTCTCTAGTCTTACCCTGTGCTTGCTACATGAGGATAGAGAGAGGAAGATTAACTACGCTCCAGGTACAATCCGAACCCCTTCTCGTAAAAAATCTTTATCGAATCTCGGATCTTAATCCGATCTTCGGTTTCGTTGCAGACGACGACATGCTCCATCGTAATGGGCATCGGGTTTTGCTGTGCAGTAATCGGTACGTATTCAGCAGTAGAAAGTATGGGTACATAACATATAGAAGATCACAATTTTTCCAACATTCTTGTACTAACCAGTGTTTAGAATTAGGAGAGAAAGAAACAATTGGCACTTCATTTTACTTTTAATTTCTGGTTGCCTATCAATTTTCTTGAATATACTACTCCTATTTCAAAGGTCGACTTTTTCAACTTTCAACTTTTCAATCTTCCCATCCCAGCCGACTTGACTCATATATATTCAATATGTGAATAATACAAACGAGTCAAGTCGAAAGGGACGAAGGAAGTAGAAATTACTCCCTCCGGTCTTTTACAGTTGAGTCACTTTCCCGATTTGGCCGGTCTCTCGAAGTTGAGTCGTTTCCTTTTTGGGTAAAAATTAAGTATTAAACACACAACTAATTGTACCCCTTATTTTACTTAATTAACATACTAATTACGCCCCAATTTCTCAATTTCTCCATTATCGCCATTGTCGTCTCTCTCGAAATAATTTTAAATTAATTTAAAATAACTCATAATATTTTTCAATACCCCTTTTCAAAACACCCATGCACAAAATACCCCTTAACAAAAAAGCATGCACAAAATACCCCTTTATTTATTTTACAATTAAATTTTATTACAATATCGATTTTTCAATTTTTTTTTTTTATTTCCACTAACTTCAATGTGATTGAAGTGACTAATGGCATATATGTTTTTCTCACTCAATGCGGATACAAATTATTGTACTGCATCTGAATTATTGTACAGTATTTGCCATCAATTTTCTTCAGTGATGAACAGTAAAAAAATGGTATCCTATGTAAAATTTTTCAATATATAGTTGCAAATCGAAGCTGAATTCACAATCGAAAAAATTTCTTTGTTTCGACTTCACCGGAAAAAAAAAGCTCTATTTTCGTGGACAAGCAAATACAAGGAAAAGGCAATCAAAATCCGATATTAAAAGGTATGTCACGATGCATTAGAAAGGAAACAGTGTTAAAAATTTTCCGGGCGTGATAACGCCGGAGAAAGTTTGCCGGAAAATTCATCACGCCGGCATCACATAACTCCGGCGTGATGCATTTTCCGGCCAACTTTCTCCGGCGGTATCTAAGCCATTTTTTTTTTTTTTTTTTTTTGTTACATGTGTCATACTATATGTTTTCATATCATCAAGTTTTCGAGAGCTATGAATGAATGATATGTTATACGTATATTTTTTTTTAGTTTTTTATGTATATTAAGAGTGTTTTTTAATTTTTTTTTGCAATGTATGTGCGTAAATCAAATTAAAATATAGCATAATGTGAAGAAAAAAAAATTAAGATTAATAACTGATTTCACGCCGGAGACATCACGCCGGAATGCACATACCGCCGGCGTTATGTTCACGCCGGCGTTATGTTCATTCCGGCGAGATGTCTCCGGCGTGATTTTTTTTTTCATGTAGAATTAATTATTTTGTTTCATTTCGTATGCTAAATTGTTTCATTTAATGATTTATTTGCAATGTACTAATTATTTACCGAGAATTATTGTTTTTTTTAATGTATATTAAGAGTTCTTTTTATATTTGTATGTGGTATGTGAGTAAATTAAACCAAAATATAGCATATTAGGAATAAATGAAATGAAATAAGAAAATATGTTGATTTCACGCCGGAGATATGTGGCCGGAATAACCATACCGCCGGTGGGTGAACACGCCGGCGTGATGGATTTTTCCGGCCACATATCTCCGGCGTGATTTTTTCCAGTACCCTTATTTTAGTATTCTCTATTGATTTTGACATTACTTGTTCTCATACATTGATTTAATTTCTCCGTATGATTAATTCGAGTTCAATTTATATTGTAGATGGATGTAAAAATCAAAGCGTATTACGGAGGTGAATGGGATGGAAGAAGGTACAAGAATGGCAACGAGGTCGATTTTGTGTGGACCGAAAGTGATCTCACACTTTATGGGTTGAGAGTTATGGTAGCTCAGAAGTGCTACCTAGTCGGTAGTGATTTCGATATGTACTATTTTACGATATCCGAGAGCACAGGACGTACGAGGAAATCGAAGTTGCAGTCGAAGGCGCAAGTGGTTGAGCTATGCACTAAACACCTCAGCCCAGAAGTGTACGTGATTATCAAAAACGGAGGGTCGTCTTCACATGTCGGTGGTTCGTCTTCACACGGCGGTGGTTCTTCTTCGTATATCCCACAATTCGACCCGTCGTACCAGCAACCGTCTTCGTTCGAATTCGGCAGCACATATGGCAACACGGATGATTTAAATTCACAGCTCGATGATATCGTACAGAACATCAATTCCGCACGTTGGGATGATGAACAGGTGTATCAAGTCCACAACCTCGGAGGCAGTTCGTCTCATCATGCCGCAAACGCTCGTGGCGATCAAATACCCGACCAGAATTATACATCAGGAAGGGGTGAGCAGGAGGATCCGAACGAAGATGATGTCTTGCGCGACGACGATGATGATGAGGATGAATATGAGCCGTCGCTTGACGTCTCCACCGAGGACAGCGATCAGTCGAACGTATTGAGAGAAGGAAGGCAAATTCCTAGGGCCCTAATGGCCGAGTGGACCGCCTGGATAGCTGAAGAAGGCGGGTTCAACAGATTGTTGGCTATGATGTTTCCAGACCTGCACGGTAGGAGCCAACCGCCTGTGGATACTGATACGGAGCACATGAGGAATTGGTTAGTGCCGGTGGCCCCACTTCAGCCTCTGGAATCTGCGGCGTTCAACGAGGAGGACCGGCATATCGTCGATCTGCGGCGTGGTGCATATTTCAAAAGCAAGAAGGAACTGTATACCGCCGTCGGTTTGTGGCAGATGGAGAGCAATAAAAATTTCTACCCCAGGTGGTCGGATACGATTAGGCTGGTGTTCAGATGCACGTCGGACGAACGTTGCCTCTTCAACATTCGTGCCACAAGCAAGGGCGATAATTGGGTCATTTCAGTGTTTGAACCCGAACACACATGCGGGCCCAATACTGGGACGGTCGAAAGAAAGAAGGTCCGATCTAAAGTCATCGCGGCGTACTTTGCGAAGAGGATCCTACGCGACTCCGCGATAATGAAGCCTAGGATCATTGAGCACGAGCTGCTCACGTCGTTCGGCATTAAGGCGAGTTACGACGTCTGCTTGAGGGCGAGGAATCAGGCCGTGGAGATTATCTACGGGAAATACAAAGAGTCGTTCCAAGATCTGCCCGCCTACCTCCATGCTCTCGAGACATCCAACGCCGGCACAGTCACCGATCTCGACATAGACGAGGAGTCCCAATTTCGAGGGGTGTTCGTTGCCCTCGCTGCCTCTATAGCGGCGTTCAAATACGGGTATATAAGGCCGGTTATATCCGTCGACGCCACGCACTTGAAGGGCAAGAACAGCGGCGTCATGTTCGTAGCTGTGGCGAAGGATGCGAACGAGCAACTATTTCCCTTGGCATACGGCGTGGGGGTCAAAGAGAATCACTACTGTTGGACTTGGTTCATGAGGGGTCTGAGGAGGGCTTATGGGAACTTGACTGACATGCTGATTGTCTCTGATCAGCACGGTTCGATTGAGTATGCCGTAGCTCAAGTGTTTCCGGAGGCGCACCATGGGTTGTGTTACTACCACCTGAGTCAGCACATGACATACGGCATGGTTATCGGTGCCATGTTCCAACAAGCTGCGTACACGTACGATCAGAGAGAATTCCACAGCATCATGGCATCGATGCTTAACACCAATCCCGACGCGTACAATAAGGCTATGGGGAACAATCCCGCTAGGTGGGCTCGCAGCATGTGCCCCGTTCGCCGATTCAGTACCCTCACGTCGAACGCCGCAGAGTCTTTCAACAATTCCCTCCTTTGGGCACGTCGACTGCCTATAGTTGCTTGCCTCGATGCTGCAAAGCTCGTTATCGAGAAGTGGTTCGAGGAGAGAAGACTCAAGTGTCGCAACGACACACATCCCGTCTGTGAAGAGGCGCGGCGAAAGATCGGAGTCCAGATAGAACATTCGCAAAGGTACAAGGTCAAACGGGTCAGCCTCGACGTGCCGCATTTCAGAGTGCAGACACTAGATAACGTATACCACGTGGACTTGAAGACCATGTTGTGCGACTGCAACAGATGGCAATTCGATTGCATACCGTGTGCACACTCGATCGCAGCAATGACGTAAGTTATAATTTTTGAACTCAAGTATTAAATATTTCGTGTAAGGATTGACATTTATTTATTTCAACAGGGAAAATGGCCAGGCTGTAGATCAGTACATTTCACACTACTACAGGAGGGACAACTATGTCAAGATTTACAACCGGCAAATATTTCCAGTTCCCAAAAAGGAAGAGTGGACGGTGCCGAGTGCATGGGTTGGTGTACAAATTCTACCGAATCCGTACGAACGGCAACCAGGGAGACCACCGGAACGTAGACGGAGGGTGCCACACGAAAGGACAATCAGGCGTGCCCCTCGGAGATGTCGTCACTGCGGCGAACAACACCGTGCAAGACAACCCTGTGCTAACCAGCACGATTGATTAGCATCGAGAAGTGGATTGTTTAATTCAAAACTCGATTATCAAATGTTTATTCAATGTTTCAGTGCGTCGTTTTAGTCATTAAGTGATATTAACAGAATTATTTATCATAATAAAAAAAAAAACACCATGATTGATCCATTCCGGAAGTTCACGCCGGAGTAATAACGCCGGAAAAGCCATCACGCCGGCGTCATGTTTTCCCGGCGGTATTGTAGCTCCGGCGTTAAGTCTCCGGCGTGAAATTTTTCAATTAATTCTATTTATATATATTTTTTCATTTTTCGTTTATAATTAGAAATATAATGTACATGACTTAAACGATTATTCATTTCAGATTTAAAATTTTCACCACGATTGAACGAAATTCGAAATGCGCATTCGAATTGTAAAAATTAGCAAACATTAAAATCAACGTCAAATATTCTTTTTGCATACAAATATTTAAGTATCCGTATCCGCATAACCAAATATTCTTGTTGCATACAACCTCTTATATTTGCAACAGTTATTAGTTGCGGCCTCTATGGAGGGACTCCCGCTGATTATATGCTCCACGTTCAAGCAAGCAACCACTCCACTGCATCTTTGATGCTGACTCGTAATCATGTTCTCATTTTTCCGAAAGACCGCTGTAAAGCCCATGTCTTCAGGTTTGGGTTCAGTGATCCCGTGGACGTTGTTCTCATAATAACCGCCGGCAACTAACCAATAGGACATAAGAACAATCAACGGACCTAAATCCTTCTTCACAATGAGCTTTCCAGCCTTGTCCAAGGACCAGTACACTGGATCCATCACATGAAGTTGCCTGTCCTTCAACCACACATGAATCGAAATAAACCGATCTCCTTGAACAACCCACGGCAAAATAACCTAAACAGGGACGAACGAGACATAAATTAACATAGGAACAAAGAAGGTATGCAAAAAACCATAGTAATGAAAATAATTGTTGCGCGGAGTACCGTTTCTGCGTTCCACCAGTTCGTTGTTTCGAATGTCGGGTTTATGTTACGAGGCAGATTGCATAAGTATTCCGATGGATTCCAATTTTCCACTATCCAATCGTGCTTTATCAGCGGTGTGTTCTTACTCCGCCTCAAAACATCCCCGTGCATAACGCGTTCATATGAAGCCTTCAGATCCACCTAAAAAAACGAGAAACACGTTCAATCAATTTAATTGGGATGCATAAGTAACACTTTAATATCTTTAATCAGATCCTAGATACATGTTTAACGTAATATGCATCGAGATACAATTGAATATCGATTTCACGCCGGAGACATCACGGAGGAATCCGCATATCGCCGGCGTAATAAGTTACCGGCGTGATCAATTTTTCCGGCGTGATTATCCGGCGTGAAATTTGTCCCGACGATTTATAAACTACTTTGAATAACTTATTAAATTTCAGGCCATAATTCATATGATAAACACTCTAAGATGGGTTTGTACGAACATACCATTACGTGCGTGTTGAGTATCATGAGATGGCCATTCACGTATTGCGGAAAAACTCGCGTCCCTTCGTGGAGTTGTTTACGAAGAGTCATCAGGGCCAAATCCATTTGCTAGTACATGAATAAAAATTGATTAACCACACAGTACAATAGATCAAGCATATTTCAAAAAACACGTACCAGAGCGTCCCAAGGTACCCCGTCATTCACCATCTGCTTGAGGACTCCGACAGTAATTGGTGCTATCTGATCAGGTACATGCTTGAACTCGAAGTCGTAGGGTACTCTCTCGTACCAATAGTTGAATTTAGAGACCGTTTGTGACTTGGGCCATGCTGGTTCAGAAGTCGGTATATAATCAGACACAGCCTTCAGGACGACGTCCCCAAAACCTGATGACTAATTCATAAAAAGTTATCAGATTTCTACGCCACATAACAATAAATAAAAGCATTGGCGGATACAATACCTGACCACGTCCAATCCGCGAAGTCGATGAACGAGCTGGATCGCGAACAGTAACATTTGGCGCCGTAGAAGTAGTATAGTCGGCGCTAGAGATGTTTTCTGGAAGTGAAAATCGGCCCGGCTGAAAGTCTTGGTACGTGGAGTATTGCATGTACTGCGTGAAGGGGGGGATGTACGTCGACGACTGCAAAATAATGTTGAATACACATTTAACGTCAAATATCAAAATAAACTCGTAATATTAAATACACGTGTTGTTCAAAATGAGGCACACGAACATCGAAATAAAAGTAATAGAATATAGAATAAGATAAAAAACAATAATATAGAACAAACTACCAAAATCACGCCGGAGAAATATGGCCGGAGAGTACATCACGCCGGCAGTGAATAACGCCGGCGTGATATAAATTCCGGCCATATTTTTCCGGCGGGAAAAAAAACCATGCATACCCAATCCAGTTTTTAATCTAATGGTACCGAAATTAAACACAAAAAACAGTTTATACCACAAAATTATTCCCCAACCGATTTTACCTGTCCCGTAAAAGCATCCCATGCGGTCTCGAGCGAAGACGAAGCCTCCGGTAACGACCCTAGCGTGGTGTAGGGCTCTGAGGGTCCACTGTCTGTGTACAGCGGGAGGGTCGTGTCCCGACGGTCACCGACTTCGGCCGTCACGTACTCTATCCCGGAGCTCCTAGAACCTCCAGCTCCGGTAGTAGCAGCACCTGAAGGGCGTGCTGAAGAAGGCCGAGCCGATGAGACAATCGGAGGACGACCACCACGAGTGGATCCACGACCGCCTCGACTTGGTTGGGAGACCGAACGTGGAATGCTTGAAGACTTGCAGCTGAACAAGGCCTTCACCTCGTCGAACATAGTTTTCACCTTGTCCATGAAGCCTTTAAGCTTCCTGTCGATCTCGGCATTCTGCTCGGCTATCTCCTCCCTCATGATCGCCCTTACGTCATCGGGCGTCGCGTATTGGGGGACATCGTGACCCCTGCTGCCGCTCGAAGATGCCTCCCTTGGACGTTTTCCGGGATCGCGCCTGCTCCCAGATCCCCGGCCCGATGTGTGCTCGGCCTGGTCCTCACCCATGTATGCCCGGCTTTGGGTGCTCCTCCTCGGACGTCCTTCCGACGTATCAAGTATGTCGTCGGGGTCGTGCAACGGTCGCCGTGGGCGTGCCTCGGGTGGAAAATGAGCAGTTTCGGCGGTCACGTGGGCGGGCGTGTAGAAATGTACGTCCAAATAATTCGGGACCAGGGACGACCGAAAGTACCCGAGCTCATACTCCCACTGCGTCGGCTGGATGTTCCCGATCGGATAACCAGGATCGTCGACTACTTGGAAGAACTCATCGTGGGTCAATTTACCCCGCGGCCGAGCGCCGAATGTCCACCTCACACACCTCGGGTAGATGTCCTCGTCTACAAGTATCCCGACGTAGTCAGCCATACCTCCGATCACTTCGTATCCCCACACTATCAAGGCCCAGGCCGGCCCGTAAAAGTGGTAGGTAGGCTTGTCTTGGGCGTGCTCGACGTAGTACCTAAGGGTGAGGAAGCTGTATGCACCCCAAGGAAACCGGTTGAACTCTGCCGGATCATCTGCCAGATGCCACAACCAGGGGAACGGGGCGGATTTTATATCGTGCCCCAAAATGAACGAATTGGCAATCAACACATTTGCCAGTCCGAGCAGGGTATCATGATCCTTCTCAAAGTATTTGGGGTTCGTGTTGATGAAGCCCAACAAATCCCTCGCCAAACGCCTCCCTTTGCGCACAATCCTTTGGTAGAGTCGGGAGTTCTTCGGAACAAGATGGTCATTCGGATCCCATGAGCTTTCGCCAAAATGCAGCCCTGTCACTAGGGCAAAGTCCGAGGCAGTAAACTCGATGCAACCCCCTTTTAGGGCGAAAAACATGCCTCCATCAATACTAAGAGCTCGGCAGAGGATGCTGTGAACTGTTTGGCCATATGACTGCCCCGGGCGCCACTCCAAAAATCGCCCGAAAGGGCCTTCTGCCTTGAATCGTGCGACCAGTGATTCCCCCCCTGCTGCTAATAAAGCTGCCTCTACCTCCTCGAGTATATCAGTTCTGTGGTACAGGTTCACCGTGCACTTTTTGTTGAAATGATCCGGACGACGTAGACCGGCGGCATTCGCGACAAGAGCCTGATTAAAGAAAACATAAAACGTTTAATAATGAGAATCGACTCCAAATGCATATAAGAAAACCAAAAAAAATAATATAAATGAACAAAAATATTGAAAATTAGAATTCAAAAATTCGGGAGAAAATCACGCCGGAGAAACCCTGCCGGAAAACTGATCACGCCGGTGATCAATAACGCCGGCGTGATACAGTTTCCGGCAGGTTTTATCCGGCGTGATTTTCACCTAAATTTTTTGAATATTAATTACTACTATAATTTAAGTCCGAATATTTTTTAAAACGAATACTAATATTTTTTTAAAAAACTATTTTCAAACATATACATATATAATTGTATCAACATAAATATAAACAAATTTGCATAGTAAAAATCATATTACAAACGTACTTAAAAAAATAAAAATCATATAAACATAATAGGGCCTATCACGCCGGAGAAAGTAGCCGTAAAACACATAACGCCGGCAAAAAATAACGCCGGCGTTATGCTTTATTCCGGCGACTTTCTCCGGCATTTTTTTTTACAAGTATTTTAATAATAATAATTCCTCCTATATTTTGAGTCCTATTATTTTTTTCGCACTAATACTCAATTTTTTAAAAAACCAATTTTCAAACATATACATATATAATTGTATCAACATACATATAAACAAATTTGCATACTAAAAATCATGTTATAACACAAATAAGAAAATAAATGTCATTTAAACATATTAGGGTCTATCACGCCGGAGAACGTTGCCGGAATACTCATAACGCCGGCGAACAATAACGCCGGCGTTATGAACCATTCCGGCGACTTTCTCCGGCGTATTTTTGGCACGTAAATTTAATTTTTTTTTTCCTACTCATTTATGTATACATATATTTTTTTAAACATACGATTATTTTTTTTTTTCCCTAAACAAATTTTTAAGATCATATATACTACATTATAAGATGCACAAAGATTGGAATTAGGGCATATATAACAACAAAAATTACAATTACACTTCATAATAATGGGGAAAACATACCATTTTTGTTAGTTAAGGAATTCGGTGTTCGAGGGGTGTTCGTCTCCGGCTTCGTCTCCGGTGTGAATGCTATTGTTTCCGGCCAAGCTCCGGTCTACAAACCCTTCAAATAACATATTACGAATTAATTAGCAAATAAACCACATAATTATTGAATAATTTGAATTTAAATTTGAATTCGAATTAGATTAGAAAATTTTCGAATTAAATTTGAATCTAACATATAATATAATCTTGTAAATTTAAAATTCAAATACACTAAAATACGTAAAACAAAAAATAGGATTTTTTGGCCAAGTTCACGCCGGAGACATGTCGCCGGAAAATCCATCACGCCGGCGTGATACAACGCCGGCGTGATGTATTTTCCGGCAACATGTCTCCGGCGTGAACTTGGCCAAAAAATTCTATTTTTTTTTTTACGTATACTAATGTACTTATTGATTATTACCTAGTTGTTTTCGACCGTCGACGAGATTCGAATACTTCTCCGGTGTCGGGACGGGTTGCCGGCGCGGTGGATGGTTGCCGGAAAAGAGAGACTAGACAGAGAGAGGGCTGAGAGAGAGATGGGAGAGATGCCGGAAAAAAATTTCCGACCGGTGGGAACGTGGACAGAGAGAGGGCCGAGAGAGAGAGAGTTGAGAGAGAGAGAGAGAGCTGAGAGAGAGAGTTGAGAGAGAGAGAGTTGGGGTGGGTGTGGGCGTGTTGTGTTGAGTGTGTTGGTGGGGGGTGCCGGCGTGATGTTTAATAGGGGAGGGTGGGGGGCACAATTATGTGCCAACTTTTTTTTTTTTGTCTTTTGTTGTCTTGTAAGGGAATCTCCCCTTACCCCAATGCAATTCAAAAAATATGACACAAACTCCCAATTTTTTTTTGTATTATCGATTTAATTTTTTTTGAATAAGTGGGACCCACCTCAATTAAATAATAGAAAGGGTATTTTGTACATTCTTTTTTACAAAGGGGTATTTTGTGCATACATGATCTCAAAAGTGGTAAAATAAATTTCTACCCTTAAAATAAATCCATAAAAGTTTTAATTTTATATAAAAAAAAATCCATAAAAGTTTTTTATTTTAATTTTAAACTTCAACAATAATTTTATATAAAAAAAAATTCCAGAAAATTTTAAATTAATTTAAAATAAATCCAGAAAAGTTTTAATTTTATAAAAAAAAATCCAGAAAAGTTTTTTATTTTAATTTTAAACATCAACAATAATTTATAAAAAAAATCCAGAAAATTTTAAATTAATTTAAAATAAATCCAGAAAAGTTTTAATTTTATAAAAAAAAAATCCATAAAAGTTTTTTATTTTAATTTTAAACATCAACAATAATTTTATTAAAAAAAAATTCCAGAAAATTTGAAATTAATTTAAAATAAACTGAAAAAAAATATTAATTAATAAAAAACATTTTTTATATTAATTAAAATAAAATAAAGTACTTAGTAATTATAAACATAATCCTATTCTCTTCTCAATTACCAAACATACTTAAAGTACTAAACAACTCTTCTTAATTCCCGTGTCGAAAAGTTTCGACTCAACTGTAAAAGACCGGAGGGAGTAAGATATTGCTAAGCCTAAATGTGTATGTAAACATAGGATTGTTGGGCCTGAAATTTGATTCCCTTGGTGCCATTCGGTTTCGTCTGGGCCCACTCCAATTCTTTTGCCCATTCCATATTCAACAAAACATGTGCTTACACGTGCACTTATTTTTTTATTACTTCTAAAAAATAAAGCACACCTTTTCTATTACTACTAAAACCTTTTAATTATTCGATTCGAAGTAAATAAACCCAACTCTTATCCCATTGTCGATGGATCTCAAACTTTATTAAAAAAAGAAAAAGGAAAAGTTTTTATAAAAAAATAAATTAAGTGGGGTGTGGGATTATTACAGTCAACAGAATTCAAGAAAACATAAGAAAAATCGTAATCATGTGACGAATAGTAGATAGATGTCGGTTGCTATTTCTTCATGTTATTCAACAACAATTAATTTGATAGTGTACCATCTATATTTTTCCTCCATTATTTTGCATTCTATTGGTTAGTACTAAAAGATTATTACTTCATTTTTCCTTTTATTTCTGGGCCGTTGATTGAATAAACCGACGGACAGGATATTATCAACCACCGAACAATGAATGGGCTGGGTCATGAGTTCATTAATAAGGGGAAATTTATTTTTACCAATATTTCTTTGATAATTCACATTGACTATAGTATTTTTTTACCTAAATTAAAGGTGATTTTATTATTTCCAGAAGCAGTTAATGCAGTCCTAAGTCCCAAGTACTATATATTGCCGTGAAATTTCTACCTACCTATTTAAAGCAATGTTTATACCCTCCGTGCCCACTGAAATTGTATCGAGAAAATGTTATCCATGTATCAATGAGACGAAAGAGAAGTAAATAAAATTCACCGAATGATACGAGTGTTGGAGAAAATTACCATAACTGTTATCCAAACCCCAAATGCAGTAACTCTTCAACCAACTGTATCAATCAAGAGATTACTCAGCTCCTCAGTCGTTTTCAACCTTTCAGAACTCAAAACGCTGTCGTTTCCTCCCCACGGCCTTATCATTACCTTCTTCTTCTTCTTCGATTTGTTCAACATTTACATTCCTCTCACGCTCCCTCTGTCTCACTTCTCACTGACAAAATTCCCCATTCACACCTCTCACTACACATTTTTCTTGAACATTCTCCATTCATGAAGATCTACTTCATTCTCTTCTCTCTTGTTACATTCCTTCTCACTATCCAAACTCCGACATTCTTCCTCTCAGCAACACCATTCTCCGTTCCGGAGTCGAACGGGGCTAAAATCCTCGTTCTTCCGTTGAAGACCGAGGAAATCCCTTCGAGTCCGAGCAAGCTACCTTTCACTCACAATGTGACTCTCACTGTCTCATTAGCGGTGGGCACGCCTCCACAGAACGTTACCATGGTCCTCGACACAGGCAGCGAGCTCTCCTGGCTGCAATGCAACACAACCCAGAAGGACCGACCCGCCTTCGACCCGACCCGATCCGCCTCCTACACGCCCGTCGCCTGCTCCTCCCCCACCTGCACCACCCAAACCCAGGACTTCTCCATCCCGGCCTCCTGCGACTCCAACAACCTCTGCCACGCCGTCCTCTCCTACGCCGACGCCTCCTCCTCGGAGGGGAACCTCGCCCTCGACAACTACACCATCGCCGGGTCCAAGTTCCCGGGCACGATATTCGGGTGCATGGATTCGGGTTTCAGCAGCAACCTCGACGAGGATTCGAAGACGACCGGGTTGATGGGCATGAACCGTGGGTCCCTCTCCTTCATCTCTCAAATGGGGTTCAAGAAATTCTCCTACTGCATCTCCGGGTCGGACTTCTCCGGCATCCTCCTCTTCGGCGAATCCAACTTCACGTGGCTCCTCCCCTTGAACTACACGCCGTTAATCCAGATCTCCACCCCTCTCCCTTACTTCAACCGCGTCGCCTACACCGTCCAGCTCGAGGGCATAAAAGTCAATGAGAACCTCCTGCAACTCCCCAAATCCGTATTCGAACCCGACCACACAGGGGCGGGTCAGACCATGGTCGACTCGGGTACTCAGTTCACCTTCCTCCTCGGCCCTGCCTACACCGCCTTGAAAAACGAGTTCATCGCCCAGACCCGGGGCGTCCTCCGGGTCTTAGAGGATCCGGATTACGTGTTCCAAGGCGCGTTCGATTCGTGCTTCCGGATCCCCTTAAACTCGCCGGGTCCACCCGAATTGCCGGCGGTGAGCTTGGTTTTCCGGGGAGCCCAGATTACTGTCACCGGCGCCCGGTTACTCTACCGGGTCCCGGGCGAGATCCGAGGGAGTGATTCGGTCCAGTGCCTGACGTTCGGAAACTCGGATTTGCTGGGGATGGAGGCTTACATCATAGGGCATCACCATCAACAGAATGTGTGGATGGAATTCGATCTGGAGAAATCGAGGATCGGAGTTGCTCAGGTGCGGTGCGATTTGGCCGGACAGAGATTTGGGGTGCATTTCTAGGCTCACGTGCGATGCACGTGACCTCTTTTTTTAGGTTTAGTGAGAGAAGAAGAGAGCATGGTTTCTTCTTCTTCCTCTTCTTCTTGGCGGAGGCGGTTCATTGATTGCCTTCATCAATTCTTTTGGACTCTATCACTGTACATTTTGCATTTATTCCGGCCTTCAATATTTATTAGAGAAAATAAATAGAGATGGTCCCCTGTAATTGGCTTACCGATGATGCTAAGTTAAAATTTTATTCACCGATACGTCTCGTCTTGTCGATAATGAACTCACTATTTCGACTACGTTTATGTGAGGCCCACAGCCAACGCTAGTATTTATTTTGGTGGCTCTGAGGTGCTTATGGAAGGCGCGGGCTATCTTGAAGGCGAAAGTCACAGCTTGGAGACTGCTATGGAACCGCCTTCCAACGTTGGATAATTTATGCAAGAGATGCGTCGTTACGGTTGAGGAAGGGCGCTGTGGTAGATGTGGTACGGAGACTGAGACGGCTTTGCATTCTTTTCTTAGGTGTGAGGGGGTTACACGTGTGTGGGATAAGCTTGTGGAATGGATTGGAGTTAGTTACGTGGCTCCTCAATCAATTGTTGATCATCTTCTCAGCTTCACAGGCATGGTCAAAGGAAAAGTGTGGAAGAAGAGATTAGGAGGTTTGTGGATTTGTGCTATTTGGGTGTTGTGGAAGTGGAGGAATGAAATGAAATTTGGGGGGAAAAGCTGGGACTTGGTCAGAGTGTTAGAAGAAATCAAATGCCGTTTTTGGAGTTGGTGTACGGCTCAAGGAGAGGTGGGGTTGAATTTGGGCTTTAGTAATTGGATTAACCGGAATCTAGTTGATTCTTGGAGCAATCTGTAATTCAGTGCGAGGGGGTGAGTACTGCTTGTGCTATTAGCCCTGCTTGTTTCCTATTTTAATATATTACCTTTTTCAGATAAAAAAAAACTATAGTGACTAGTGAGTGCAGCACATTTATTGGGTATGGAGGAAATGGTTGGAAGTGGTAATAAAAAATTAAGGCGACAATAAGTGAAGTCAACAACACATAATCATTTGCGATTGTGGTTCTTGTTTACGGCTGCACTTAGACTTAGGTTACAATTAGTCAACATCGGTCTCTTTCAGTCAAACCATTACATTAATTAATCTGTTTTGGATTGGATTTTTAATGGGCCTATAATATATTCGTACTCTCCACTTATAGTAGCCCAAATAAAAAATTAATGGAAAATCCACTTATGTTTAATTCTTAATGTTGTCCGTAGTTTAGGCCCAATTAAATATGGGCCGGGCCGACAACACGTTGTCCAAAAATCTAATTGTTGTTTGTTGATGAAAAGGACAGTGAGATTATTTAGGTAATGAAGAAGCCGACAGCCAACAAATTGGGGGTTACCACTATTCCATTATTTCTTAATTAACAAGTAATTTGAAGAGAAGCCCACCTCTCAGCTATTTCTCACTTTTCCTAATTACTTCCTCATATTTGATAAACAATCCCTTTCCATCAATAATTCCCAACTACTGTACTATTTCCAATTTTTTTCCCTTTCAAATTCAGTTCTCTAGGTAAAATAATGGAAATTAAGGGTCTATAGTTTCAAAATATGCAAGAAAAAATAAATCATGAAGGGGCATTTTGGGACTTTTACAATAAAACCGTTACTGAAGACTGTTCGCTCCAAATCTAAATCTGTGATGTTTCACCTTATGGCTCGATTATTCTCACTTGAACATCACTCCAAACTTAAGTACGGCTAACAAATGTTTGCTCTGAATGTCAACATTTCATCTGTTATACACCAGTTTTTGTCTCACAACACACAGAGCTCCCACGTTATATAATCCTCATGCAATATTCAATTCATCTAATCAATCACTGTGCTAAACACAGTACTGTTTTCTGCCCATAATCACCACTTCTTGATCCACAACACAAAATGGTTTCTTACCGAGCTTTAATCTTCGCCATGACGGCGTTTTGCCTTGTGTTCGAGCTAGCATTGTCCAAACATTCGGGGACGACGAGGCACTACAAGTTCGACGTAAGTACAAAACTATCTAATTAAACTTGTACTTTACTCTACATTTTTTTCTGAGTATTTACACGAATGCAGATCAAAATGCAAAATGTAACGAGGCTGTGCCAGTCGAAGAGTATAGTGACTGTCAACGGCCAGTTCCCGGGGCCTACTCTCACTGCGAGAGAAGGAGATAGGGTGGTAGTGAAAGTTGTGAATCATGTTCAATACAACATCTCAATTCACTGGTAATGTGATTATCATATCATGATAATGTGATATATATCATGCATGGGATAGAAACAAGTTCATAAGTAGTGTTCAATACTGTCTAGGCATGGAGTGAGGCAGCTGAGGAGTGGATGGGCCGACGGCCCCGCGTACATCACGCAATGCCCGATTCAGACAGGCCAGAGCTATGTCTACAACTTCACCATCACCGGCCAAAGAGGAACCTTATTCTGGCACGCCCACATTTCCTGGCTCCGTGTCACTCTCTACGGACCTATAGTCATCCTTCCGAGGCGAGGGGCCGCCTACCCGTTCCCAAAGCCTTATAGAGAAATCCCCATCGTCTTAGGTATAATAGACGGCCTTGAATTTTAAACCATGCCCAATTTCTCACTTGCATTGCCAGTGTTCTTCATCTGTGCTTCGATCTTTAGGTGAATGGTGGAAGTCCGACACGGAAACAGTCATCAACCAAGCAACACTGTCGGGAGGCGCCCCGAACCTCTCCGATGCCTTCACCATCAACGGCCTGCCAGGGCCGTTTTCCAACTGCTCAGCTCAAGGTACAAATAATTAACATCGACTCAATTAAATATACAGAAAATTCATATAAATACATATGTATATTAATCAAAACTACAGATACATTTAGACTCAAAGTGAAGGCCGGGAAAACATACATGCTGAGATTGATCAATGCTGCACTCAACGACGAGCTCTTCTTCAGCATCGCCGGCCACAACCTGACGGTTGTGGACGTCGACGCTGTCTACGTCAAGCCTTTCAAGACTGACGTCATCCTCCTCACGCCGGGGCAGACATCTAACGTGCTGGTGACGACGAAGCGCCGTCGTCCCAACTCGCGGTTCCTCATCGCCGCGCGGCCCTACGCTACGGTCCCGGCCGGCACGTTCGACAACACCACAACTTCCGGAATCTTCGAGTACCTTCTCCCTCCCAACACCACGCAGAACGCCAAGAACCTCCCGCTCCTAAAACCCTCCCTCCCCCGTTTCAACGACACCGCGCTCGTCACGCGGTTCGGCCGGAGAATCCGGAGCCTGGCGAGCGCGGCGTTCCCGGCGCGGGTCCCGCGGAATGTCCACAGAAGGTTCTTCTTCACGGTCGGGCTCGGGCTGAGCCCGTGCACCAACCCGAACAACACGTGTCAGGGCCCGAACAACACGATGCTTTCGGCGTCCGTCAACAACGTGTCGTTCGTGATGCCGACGACGGCCATGCTGCAGGCCCACTTCTTCAACCGGTCTAAGGGCGTCTACACCACCGACTTTCCGGCCAACCCGCCGCTCAGGTTCAACTACACGGGGCCGCCGCCGACAAACATGATGACGGCGAGCGGGACCAAAGCGGTCGTGCTGCCGTTCAACGCCGCCGTGGAGGTGGTGCTGCAGGACACCAGCCTCATCGCCCCCGAGAGCCACCCGCTGCACCTCCACGGCTTCAACTTCTTCGTGTTGGGCCAGGGTTTCGGGAACTTCGACCCCAAGAAGGACCCGGCCCGGTTCAACCTGGTCGACCCGGCTGAGAGGAACACAGTCGGAGTCCCCGCCGGCGGCTGGGTTGCAATCCGGTTCCTAGCAGATAATCCAGGTACTGCATTAATTTTCAGTAGATTAATATATATATTGATATGTAATAAATTGATTAAATTTTATTAAAATTATAAATAGGTGTGTGGTTCATGCACTGTCACCTGGAGGTGCATACGAGCTGGGGGCTGAAAATGGCGTGGGTGGTGATGGACGGAAGTCGCCGGAATCAGAAGCTGCCGCCACCGCCGGCGGATCTGCCTAAATGTTGAATTTATTTACATGCAAAATCTTTCCCTTTTCTTTGATATATTTGAAAAGAATAGAGCATTTCATGAAATGTAACCTTGTACCAACCAAGGCTAAAAAATTTGTCCTATAATATTCAAGAAATAGTGCTACTTACACTTTCACTAAAATGTGGATTTTTTGGCAAATTACTTTCGATTTCCTTCTTCAATGAATAATTGAATAATGTCACAACTCAATAAACAACTAAAAACACAATACATCGAAATCAAATCAAGAAAAAAATTGCCGTAAATTTTAATAATTGATGGGCCCAACAGAGACCGGAAAAGGGAAAATGCATGATTTGAAAAGGAAAGAATACTTCCCCCACAAATACATTTAAGATTAGCCATAAACTACAAAAGTGGACAATCAAAATATATAGGTGCCCAAAAGCTAAGACTTGGACGTAACAATAAAGCCTTTATTTGCATCTACCTCCCTAGTTCTCTCGTATACTCCCTCCGTTCCACTCGTATATTGTTATTTAAAGTAATATTCAATTTATGTCTAGGTTCATGAGAAGGAGAGTGTATATTACAATTTCACCCCCATAATTTTTCTTAATCCATATTAGTAACTCTTATTTGTAGAAGAAATTACTATAAGGAAAAGATTGGGGTCAAATATAGAATATCGGTAAAGTTAGGGGGAGAAAATGAGTAGAATAAATTAAGAACAAATCCCAAAATAAAACTCATTCAAGAAAATAAAATTGGCCACAGCACCGGCCAACGCCACCAAATTGAAAGGAAAAAAGAACCCCAACCAGATTCCACCGCCACCGCCGGAGACGCCGCCGTAATCGGCCATTGCGCCGGCGCCTCCCATCTCTCGCAATTCGAGATAATCGGTGGAAGATCGGCAAATGGGGCGCCGCTGCAAGTTCTCGTTCCACGTCGCCGTCGTCGTCGCCGCCATCGCCTACATCTATTTCTCGACGGTGCTCGTCTTCATTGACCGGTGGTTTGGCCTCGGCTCCTCCCCTGGCATGCTAAACGCTGCCGTTTTTACCTTCATAGCCGTCGTGTGCGTGTCCAGCTACCACCGCGCCATTTACACGGATCCGGGTCGGGTCCCGACCTCGTATGTGCCCGATGTTGAGGATGAGGGAAGCCCGATCCACGAGATCAAGCGCAAGGTATGCCGTTCTTTTAGTAATTTCCCGTTACGGCGACATTCTTGCATGCGTTCTTGCTGCATTTTCCCATGAATTTATAGCTTTGGAGGAAGTTGGGTGTTTTGAGTTGGTGTAGAATTGTTAACGAACTGGCAATGTTCTCGCCATTTTCAGGATTGTTCTTGTAGTTTTAAATGTCTGATTATATGCATGTGGTGCTGGTTTCGTTGATTTAGGTGCTGTTTATGAATTGCTACTGTTAATCTACAATTGTTATATAATCTGTAGCTTTTGAATACTTGAGCCTATTTTTGTTAGGAATCGTTGTTACTTAGTGCTGATTCGAGCCACATTCCTCTTATTTCGAGTTTTTGCTTTCGGTATGTTCTTTCTTCTTTTGTAGTGTTAATCGCCATTCTTTTGTATTTAGTGGCTTAGTTATCTTGTTTATTGCCTCCGAGAATGTGGCTTCTTTCGTTATTTTTGGAGTTTGTGATGGAGTAACATAATGGACTGATTGCCCTGTACTAGAAAGCTGGATCAAACTTTCTATGCTGATTAATATGGAAGATTGGAATTGATACGACCCTGACATTTCCCTGAAGATTGAAATTATTACGGTGCTGATTGGTGGTATTTGCTCGCTTGGCATTTGGATTTTATTTGTTTTGTTGACTGTTTCCGTAGATTATATGAACTCAGTCATCGGTTATGGTAGGTTTATGAAGTTAAGGTTATGGTATCTTCTCTCAAAAAATACAACCTGAATTTAAGGTCGATTGATAATAAGAAGTGAGGCGGCTTCCCAATATGTGCGAGCCAAATGTCAGTGGCTGAATTTCCGTCCAGTCTTGACATTGATATAGTTATTTTTATTACGCTGGAACTTGTGGTTGTTTGCACAAGTGTATAACATAAGTTTGTTTTTACTAGGCCGCCAGCATAATAGCGATGGCGTCATTCTCAGCTCATCAAAAATATATTTAACATTGTTGTCCTTCAGTGTTTGTGCTATTTGAATGGTAACTTCTAATTGCTGAAAGTTAATGCCCGTGAAATATGTCTCCTTCGTATTATCAGCACAGGGGTCATATTATTTCGATGCCTGCTAATTGAATCGGCTTTAAGACAGATCTTTCTATAAGTATAAAGCTTTAACTACTAGAAGCATGAATGTAGGCTCTCAAACAGCAAGGTTATTAAATATGTTTTAACTAAGTTATTTGGAAATTTTCTGCAGGGTGGTGATCTAAGGTACTGCCAGAAGTGTTCACACTATAAGCCTCCTCGGGCCCATCATTGTCGAATATGTAATAGATGTGTTTTACGAATGGTATGTCTGATCCTTGCTATTGTTTGAGAATTCGCTTGAGTTCCCTAAATATTGTATTTAAACAGCTGCCTCTTGATTATAGGATCACCATTGTGTTTGGATGAATAACTGTGTGGGCCATGCCAACTACAAGATCTTCTTCGTCTTTGTATTTTATGCTGTTCTTGCTTGCATATACTCCCTGGTACATCTCTTTTTTTTCAGTCCTCTGGTATATAGCATCATTTTCTGGTCTCATCCTCTTATACATGTTGATACTAATTGTGAAATCGACCTTACATTGTTTTAGGTGTTACTCGTTGGAAGTGTGACAGTTGATTCTCAACAAGATGCTGGAAACTCACCCAGAATAATACATGTGAGTGCTTCTAAGTTTATTTTTGAGTCTCTTAATTTCTCCAGATTTATATTCTTCTGTCTTTGACACCAAGGATTCATATACAGATCATTTCGGGCTTACTGTTAGTACCCTTATGCATGGCGCTTGGGTTTTTTCTTGGGTGGCATTTCTATCTTATTTTACAGAACAAGACCACAATCGAGGTTCTTACAGTAGTTTCCCTCTACATATATTCAGCCAACGAAACTAGTCCTTCAACTTTATTCTCTTATATTCACAGTACCACGAAGGTGTAAGAGCAATGTGGTTGGCTGAGAAAGGAGGCCAACTCTATTCACATCCATATGATATTGGTGCTTATGAGAATTTGTCAACGGTAAGTCCACTTTTTCTCTCGTGTTTACTCCTGATACACTCAAACAGATACATTATCTTGAAAATGGTTTCAAATTATAAATCTTTAAGCTCCAGTCTCTCAGAAATAGTGACTTTTATTCTGCTCATCTGCTATAGATTCTGGGTCCAAATGTTCTATGCTGGCTTTGCCCTGCTTCACGACATATCGGAGCTGGCCTTCGTTTCAGAACTAAGTACGATAAACTCACTGGGGTATCGAATCCAGATTAAAGACGGGTTCTTTAGCCAAATCTATACTCCAGATAACATACATACACCTCTCTATCTTTAGCTTCAAAACTGCACTAATCTCGGTTGATTCTGGCCTCCTGCTCTCCATTCTTCACTCTGCTGACAATGATAAAGGGTAGTTTCTGTTAACCAACGGTGGTAGTCGGCCTTCAAGCTTCCTCCAGTTCAAGTTGTTGAGTCCTAGAAAGTGTTGTATTATGTAGGTTTTCTTTCTTTCTTTTCGTGTCCGTTTCTTTGGGAGTCGGGAGTCGGAAGTTTGAGCTTCCCTCCGGCCCCTGGAGCATCCTGAAAATAGGTGTCTTTGTTAATCTGTATAGAAGCTTACAGCATTGTGGTGTACCAAAATGACTTGTACAAGTAGAGGGACTAAATCCCAACCTCGGAAACTGTAATCTTCTTGTGATTATCAATGATTTCTTTTTTCTGGCAATCTCCGATTGTTTATATTCCCTCTGTTTCATTTCACCAGTCTTTTTTTACTAATTGGGACGTTTCACTTCAATTCCTAAAACGAGATAATCGTAACTTTTGTCTTGTGCATGGAAACAGCAGTTGAGAATTGAGAATTAAAAGAAAAACATAAAATTTTCCATTTCAATTTCCTTTTCGGTGAATCTAAGAGACAAAGTGGAAATTCCAAAGAAGGGCCCACGTGCCACGTGTCGGACGGTATGGGGTCCAACCATCGTGAACTGCAGATGGGCCTTTCCTAGTCAGCCATCCACTGCTTTCGCCACTCCCTTTTCCAGAAAGTAATGATCACGCGCTACAGTTCAAGAAAACGTCGACCTCAAATACTCCATTGTTAATCTTCAAACTCAAGTCTTTTACTGTAACTGAGCTAATCAATTTAAGAAGTACTACTGTAACTAATTATTATTATTTTTAATTGCGCCATTCCTGCACAAAATATCTCACTACCCAAGGAAAAACCTGCATTTTTTATAGGCGCGTGTTCTAGCAGGAGGGTCGAAGAACAGAACAAAACTTTTTCAATTTTTTTTTGAGCGAAAAGAAAAAAACGTAGCAAGAACTGAAGTAGAAGGATTCTTATTCTAGGATAAACCGAATCCGGGGACCATCATCTCTCAGAGGGGGAGTGAGGTGAGTGAGAGTCATGTTTAGAAGTTAAAGAACCGATACACCCTTTTCCCCAATCAGAGTTTCAAAGATTAAATCTTTCATTCAAATTGCGATTTGTTTGAGTTTGGAACTTTTCTTGAAGGCTTTATAGATCAGGATATGGAGGCAGATATGATCGAACCGGATGAAATTAATAGGTACTTTTTTTTTTTGTGGTATTTTTTCATGTTTCTTGAATTTTCGTGATGCGAACTGGTGATTTCATTGAGCTTGGTTAAAGGTATTCTCTTTCAGTGTTCTGTGTACTGACTGTGTAATATTATAGACTACACTTGGGATTTATTGGAAAAGAAATGAAATCTGAGCTCTGGAACTAGTTAGCTGGTTATTGTGTGACTCTGTGTGTGTGTGTGTGGAAAAGAGAAAGATCGGATCTTTGTGCATATGTTTCTATGCTTTTAAATGATTCTCTGCTTTCGTTGAATCGATACGGAGGTGTGCAGAATTCGATTGATGCAGCTTCTATGCTCACTGTGTAAATACATATGTTGTTCTTGGATTTTGTTTACTTTAGGCCCTTAGATCACTCACTACTTCCACTGTGCACCTTCGTTCTTTCGCTTGTGAAACCAATTTTATTGTAATTTTTTTTGTGAATCAGCATCGCTTGCTTGAACAAGAAACGGAAACTTCAAGATGAACTGCTAGTCATGCCTTCGTCCAAGCATATCTGCTGGGATCAAAGACTTGTATGTGATTCAACCGGTGACTCAAAATCCGGACCGGATTTTGCAAGCTATAGCTATAGCTTTCCTGATTATGGTGACTTGTCCATGTCTTCACATGATGATGCTAAAACTTATCATTCATACCCAAAAGCACAGGCATCTCCCAAAAACGGCACTTCATCTACGTTTTCAGATGACAAGTCTTCTCAAATTGGTCCCTATTCCTTAGAGAGCACATCACTAACAAAAGAGAGCTCTGATATTGGGCCGCCTTCAGTCTGTGAAGACCTTCATAGTCTCTATCGTGAGTATGGACTGCATCTGACTGATAATTATGGAGTCCGTCTCCTGGAAATTGGAGGCGATGCTGATTGCAGCTTCACAGAGTATCGAAATGAGGTGATCGAGGGATGTATGGATGAGGGTGTTGATGATCAACTTTACCTAAATGAGGCAACTGACAGTAATTATGTTCTTTCATCTGGAAGATGGCCTGTTAATCAAGGTAGCATTTGGCTCGAAAGACTTTAGCATATTTGATTTGAGTATAACAAATCCTAACGATTTCCTTGTACTTTTGGTTGCAGATAGTCAAGAAGGGACCAGGAAACCTACTATTGATAAGGAGTTTGAACAGTACTTTTCGGCGCTTATGTTGTAGTAATAAAGAAAATGTCCTCTCTATTATGTTCGACGTATTCTTTAGTGATGTCTAGTTTGAGAATATATAACTCTTTTGTTTTTCTCTCTGAGACCATCCGTCATGTCTATGTATTGTGTGATTACATGAATCAATCCATGTATTGTAGAGTAGACTTCTATGCTTTTCCCTATGTACATCATCTGCTTTCGTCCCATTTACTTTGCGAATAAGCGTGAAAGATTGATTTCCATCATCCCTAATGAGGGTGACTTATCCGTCTGTTACTTTTATTATTGTTATTATATTCTGTTTCGACTAATTGGTCTGAGGAATATTGATAATACTTTTACATTTGACACTTACCTTTACATTGTTCTGTAAATTCTCCTTTCTGAATCTCAGGTCTACTGCTGTATACAAAGAAATGTAAGACTATAATGCATATTTCACCTACTGTTCGACGCGATGTTCTACTTACAAATGCTTGTTGAAATATTGCAGTTGAAGATTGTCAGTCCCCGGATGGAGTTTGACGCTTCGTAGTTGGTGCCAACTCAGACTTTTGACAGGTAAACTATGATTTATCATGAGTTTGGAAAAACACTATCCTATACGTTTTTTTGTGACAAATGTTTGTGTTGCTATGTGTGTAATGCTCATATAAAGATTCATGATCTCCTCGGTTTGCTTATGCCATTTATCGTATCCAAAGAGATCTTGATAAACTTGCGCATAAAAATATCTATATTTCTCTTTTCTGGTTGAGGAATCGTTTTCACACAGGAACATGCTGCTTCAGCAGTGACACACATAAGACTAGTCTACGACTCTATTAAAGCACTAGTACGAGCGAAAGGTGGAAAGTGATAGTCACACGAGGATCAGAACGGAGATCCACATTAAATAAACTCAAAAAATGTTTGTATACATCTGAGTTCAACGTCTCCATCAACACACGGGAAGATCAGAAGGTGGTGGTGGTAGCTTTTGAGTTGCCAGCGGTCCATCTTGTACAATCCAGGCCATTCTCAATCCCCAGCTCGTGTGTACTTCAAAGTGGCAGTGCATGAACCATACTCCTGCATATAATATCGAGCCATGGATATCAATAAGAATGTTATCGAAATGTTACACTGTTCGTGTAATGTTTCTAATTTTACAGCTTTTATACAAATGTTTGTATGTCTATATGCACCTGGATTGTCTGCTCGGAATCGAAGGGCTACCCAGCCTCCGGAAGGAACACCTACTGTATTTCTCTCAACAGGATCCACCAGATTAAACTTTGCAGGGTCATTGTTTGGATCGTAGTTACCAAATCCTTCACCCACTATAAAGAAATTATAACCATGTAGGTGAAGAGGATGGCTCTCAGCTCCAAGAATGCTCGTATCCTGAAGAATGAGCTCCACGGTAGCGTTGAAAGGCAGAGCCACAGCCCGAGTTCCGTTGCTCACTAAGGTGTTGTTCGGTGAAGTGCCCGTGTAGTTAAATGGATTGGGTGGGTTAGTCGGGAAATCCGTGGTATAAACTCCTGAAGAGTTTTTGAAGAAGTGGGCTTGCAGCATGGCTGTTGTGGGAAGAATGAAAGAAATGTTATTGACACCAGCTGCAAATTTTGTTGTGTTGGTGGGACCTTGACATGTGGCATTTTTAGGGCATGGGATCGTCCCGAGCCCCACAGTGAAGAGAAAACGCTTGTCTACTTTCTGCGGTACGTTTGCCGTATACTTCGGGTTATTCAAGCTACGGAATTTCTTGGTGAAGTTAGCAATGACAGCAGTGGCACCTATTGGTGGTAGTGTAGGCTTGAAAAGTTTCTTTGTCTTGTTGAACGAGTTACCCAAATGGTGTTCGTATTCAAGAAAACCGGCTACAGTTGAATTGTCGAAAGTGCCTTGTCCTGTGAAATACGGCCTCGCAGCCATGAGGAAGGTGGCATTCGGGTAGTGAGGCTTTGCTTTGAGAAGAACATTCGTAGTTTGGCCAGGGGTAATAACCACTAGTCTAGTAGCGAACGGTTTGACATACACTGCATCAGCTTCAACAATGGTGAGGGTATGATTGGCAATACTGAAAAACAGTTCATCGTTCATGGCAGCATTTATCAGTCGAAGTAAGTATGTCTTCCCCGGCTTCACTCTCAGCCTGAATGTATCTGAAATTTTTGAGATTTTCGACATGAGTTTTAATGAATCGAGGGGAAGATCACTATAGAGAGAAGATGTGATATTATCACCTTTAGAGGAACAGTTGTACAGAGGTCCAGGAAGGCCATTAATGGTGTAAGCATCGGAAACATTGGGACCGCCTCCCGTCTGAAGAGACTGATTAACAACAGCCTCAGGGTCTGCATTCCACCACTCCCCTGAGAAGATATCAAGAAAAGAAGGTGATGCCAAAAGAGTATGGATAAAGTTCCATCAAAGGTAAATATAGCCAACTTATGACTTACCAAATATGATGGGGACTTCCTTGTACGGTTTCTTGAACGGATAAGTATCGTTTCGTCTTGGGAGGATGATTATCGGTCCATAAAGCGTCGCTCTCAGCCACGAGATGTGTGCATGCCAGAACAACGTCCCTCTCTGGCCCGTAATGGTGAAGTTGTACGTGTAACTCTGCCCCGTTTGGATCGGGCATTGCGTTACGTAGGCGGGACCATCAGCCCATCCGCTTTGTAACTGCCGTATTCCATGCCTGCATCATTCGATAAATGATAAAAAAAATAAAAAATCAAGTAAGTGTTTTTTCTTATTACATTCATTGTTTTACATGCATGCATGTTTAACATTTCTTACCAATGGATAGTAACATTGTTTGTCACATTGTTGAAAACCTTCACTAAAACCCGATCGCCTTCTCTTGCAACGAGCCTAGGCCCGGGAAACATTCCGTTTACGGTCACAATGCTCTTCGTTTTGCACAGACGCGTCACGTTTTGTTGCACAATCTAGCACAACAGAACAAAAACACTCTCAAAAAAAAGCAAAAACACTATATATTAAAGTTTATTGTATTAGATCACGTACGTTGAACGTGTAGTGTCGTGTGATGCAGGAGGCGGGCTGAGGCAGCGTTGTGGAGGCGAGAAAGGCGAAGATCAGAGCGAGGAACGGAGACATCGTTTTAGCTATTTCGATGCAAGTAAGCAAGCGTGTGTGGAAATGGTGGGTTCCTGTGTTGTGTATATATAACGAAAATTGGATTAGGTAATGGGAGTTTGTCAATGGCGACGGACATTCATGTTAATTTGTTCCTGTTAAGTTGGTCTGTGTTTTTTTTTTTTTTTTTTTTCCTGGTCGAGCTGAATTTTAGAGTGCTGCTTAAGTAAGATTATGCCTTCTCTAAACCTAATTACTGACATAATTTTAATTATTTTTCCTAATAAAAATTCATGTGAATGAGGTTAGTCGCTTAATCCAATCCCCATCTCCTTACTTAGAACTCAATTAACTCTGTTTTCATCTTCATCTTCTGATTGAGTTGAGTTATGCTCTCTCTCTCTCTCTCTCTAGATTTTGTGTGTAAAGAGTTTGATATTCCAACGCACGCACGTGCTATTTTGCATGTCCAATTTTACTGGGAGAGTTACTGAAGTGCTGTCTATTTAAGTAATATTAAAATGTATACTTAATTAAATGAAAATAATTATAATTAAGGGAATTAATCACAGTTAAGAATATGAAATTAGATAAGAGTAATAGCCCTACAAAATGGAGGTTAGTTGTAGTGGGAGGGAGATTAAGCAGCTTAACCATAATTCATCATTAATTTTTACTTAATTTCAATCATTTCGCGGGTTTCTTCCTCAACTTCCTCACCTCCCTCCCACTTATATTTATTTATTTTCTTCTGATTTATTTCCCTCGTCCCACTTCATTTGACAATCTTTCTAATCGGGATGTTCCACTACAATTGACTTGTTTTCTAAATCAAAGAGAATTTACCCTTCGATGTAAACTCGTACTTTCACTTTTAACACGACGCCTAAAATCTCGAAATGAAACAAGCCAAATATATTTGATATTATTTCTGCTTTTCAACATCAAATACTAAAAACAAATACATGTCACAAATTATCTTTCATTGACAGAAAAATAATAATATTTTCAACTATCTTAATTTCCCTTTTGTGCAGACAAAGATTCTTTCGGTTTAACTTTTTAGTTGAGGGAATGCGACGGATTCTATCACGTACCAAAGAAATTAAGTAGTTCCATCCCTTTTCACGAAGGTGATTTGTTTGTTCTTATAATTTATTTCGACGCTTCTTTCGCTTATAAATCAAGAAATGATCAGCCTATGTATTAGCTTGAATAATAAGCTCGTTCTAATATAACTCGTTATCAACGGGATGAATAACACATGTTACGATCGTAACGTTGCAACCAAATGTGCATGAGATATGTGGACAGAAGTGGTCCATCCAATTGCATGGCTGATTAAAACCATATACTATACTGTATTCATTCTCCGCTTCTCGAAACAACTTCAATTTCAATATATATATATAATCAAACGACAATCTTTTAAAAAAAATAATAATAAATTATTTTTTAATTCTTCATTTAAACATCTCTCATGATTTTTGTCTGACTGTGTGCTGACCCACATGCTTTGTTTAGAGCATTGAAGAAGATATGACGATGAACACAGATTCAAATTAATTATTTAATTTGTTGAATCTACCTTTTATAACAGTTCATATACCTCTAATTACGTTACTCTCTCCGTTTCTATACATTTGATTCGTTTCTTTACGTAACTACAGATCAGAAGGATTTACATAGGAAGGTTGTTGCGGTTCATTTTCGGCCAACCCACAAAATGAAAAGGATTTTGCAACTCAGATTACAAGAGTTTTATTTTATTATAATTATATACTCTTTATTTAAATTACTACTTTCCACATAATTAATCAACCTAGCTAAGTAATTTACTTCCTCCTCTTAATTTCGTAGCATTGTAGGAGTCGCAATCGAAATAAAAGCAACGATTAACGAAGTAATTATTTCTTAAGTAATTAAATATTTGAAGTATCAAAACATGAAAAGGATTAGACATGATAAATGCAGGGAGAAATTACAACAGAGACTATACTATCGTATATAAATATATTTGAATAATTTTCTATTTAATCTTGATAGGAAATGACGAAATGTCAAATCGTATGTATAATTTATTGGTAGAATTATATAAGAAATTGATAAATAAATAAATACATAAGAATAATAATCACTTGAAGCATCCTATCCTTGTAGGATCCACCATTATCAATACTTTTCCATTTCTCAGCATCGCAAAAAACAAATCCAAAAAGTTTTATTCGCGTTATTTAATCTTATCGGAATTCTATTTTTTATACTATAAGCTGTATAATATTTCATACATTCATATATCTTACCAAAATTTCCCTCTCATATTTCAAAAAATTTAGAGGTTTTCAAGTAGTCGGTGGATCATGCTTCTTCCCTACATGCAACGAATAATACGATAATAAAAAGAGACGTAGTAAGACGAGACGGAAGAAGAGATACGAACATGTTTAATCGGCCAAAATGCGTATCTGCACTTGTGCAGTACTCTTACAACTGGGAACAAAAGAGAAGGAAACAGAAACATGATTAAATACTTAATATATACTGCATACAAACTACTACTACTACCACTACCAACTAAGAAAAATTCATTCGAAACATGAAATGGAGAATTCATTAAAAAAAAAAAAAAAAAAAGCTAATTAAGTAGCCATGCATTCAAACATGAGCCCAGGCTTCAAGGCCCGCCACCACGTTCCCGAACAGCATATCGAGCTCCGGCGACTGAAAGTAGCCATTCTTCGGCGGCTCCGTCTTCGTCCGCCGCACACTCTTCTTCCTCGGCGGCGGCGGGCACGGCAGCACCGCCGGTATCTGATACTCCTGGTTCTTCGGAGTTGAGCATCCTTGATCCGCTTCCATCTCTCTCTCTCTCTCTCTCTCTACTTTTCCTAGCTAGCTACTTATCACGTACTCCTGCTAAATTGTACTACTAGCAACAAACTACTACTCCATATACATACAAGTATATATATATGTAGGAGAATGTGAAACAGTTGAATATATATATAGAAACTCTGAGTTTTTGTTTTGAAATGTGGGAGAAATTAATGGAGGGATTTCTTTCACTACTTCTCTTGCTATATAAATAAAAGGGGGTGACGGTAGAGTGGCGGAGGAATAGTAATGTGACAGTTAAGAATGGGGTGGCACCGACTTGTTGCTGTCGACGTGGCCCTGCCCCACACCGTCGGTTCGCTTCAAATAGGGCGGCGCCGGATTTTCATTTTGGGAGGGAAAAATGAAAAATCCGTCTCTAGTTTTAAAAATTAAACCCCCGGCCGCTGTAATTTTTTTATTTGGGAGTTTTTACCGACGGTTAATTTATTTTTTTGCTTGGTTAAAAAGTGGATTAGGAGCATGTTTTTTATGTTCAATTATTGTTTGGGGTTAATTAGTCGGGAATTATTTGTGAAATTGTAGTAATAATGTACATCTACACTACACCGTAGGAAAGAAACGATTTATTTAGTGTTTTAATTAACAATTATGATGTTCCATTTTCATTTCGTAATTCAGTATTATTTGTACAAATTACAGTGTATAAGAACGTGTAGATCATTAATATATACAGTATTTAAATGAAAATGATGTGGAGCAGTAATAATATTTTAGTGAGCAGTCAAATTTAATTCATGTGTATTTTTTTCATAATTAATTACCATGAAATCTAGGTAGAAAGTGATCAACATTGGATTACACAATATTTTACTTAAAAAAATAAAGCTAAATTTAGTTGAATACTGGATGAGGTCAAGATAGAGAACCTAACCATAAAAAAATGGATATATAGTTAAGGAGTCATTTTCACATCTACTTGTACTCTAAGCTCTCAGATTAGATTAGATTAGAAGCGATGATTAATTCTACTGTTATCGTTGATTCATGTTTTATTTCAACATAATTAAGATTAAGAAAACACACATACAGTAATTAATTAGAATAGAAAATCTTGATGAAAGCAACTGCAACAATTAAAGCCCTACTTCTTATGCCCTACTGTATTTTTGAATTTAGCTGTTGTTGTAGAATGTGCTGCTGCCGCTGCCGCTGCCTATTAGTATTACTACAAATTAGGATCTAAATACTTAATGATGGGCCTAATCTCAATAATACACTTTTTTTAGCCTTCTTTAATTTATTATTATTATTATTTTCATAATTTAGAGTTACCGTTAAGCCTAACAGCCTAGCTGTTGTGAAATTGGTTTTAAATTATTATTCTCAACATAAGTGGAATCTGGCTGGGCCTCGGTTGTACTTTAAAAAACAATCCAAATTGGGCCTAGTCCAATTCACATGGGCCTTTTTATTCGGCCCAAAATAACCCATTATTCTCAATACAAGTAGAATCTGGGCTTCAGTCTTGTTTCGAAGAAAAAAATGGGCCTCATTCATATGGGCCTTACTCCTCTAATTATTTCAGCCCAACAAAAACGATTTATAAATAAATAAATAAAAATTAATTAATTTCGGAGGCGAACGGGACAAGAACAGCTCGAACGGTTCCATTCCCCACGTGACTGTAGGCCCCACCCTAACCCACACGTATCAACCACCGCTTGCGGGGGTGGGGGGTGGTGAGGGGTGGGGTGGGGTGGGGTTGACTTTTGTGGAAGCCTCCAGCGAGATTCGGTTGCTCATCTCCTCCGAAGCAAGCAGACAGAAGACCCCTTCATTAACCGAAGCTAAAAACCTAAGCCATTTTGTCCGAACCCGGCCCACGCTGCCTTTATTATATCTCGGACTTTTCTCCAAAGTCAACCCCCCCTTCAGAAAATGATACCCCCGAAATTATATAGACATGACTCTCACCCTTCCCTTTCTCTCAAGCAATTCCAAATTCGATCTCCCCCACACTTGATCAATAATGTTGGAAAGCTAATCAATTCGCATTTCGCCTTCCGATCTGTACAATATACTCCTTTCGTCCTATCGAACTGCAAACGTTTTTAGTGAGTTCTGGAGCATTGAATTGTGATGAGTTTTGACATTTTCTGGTTATGTATATTTTATTGAATAAGTTACAAATCAAGCTCAACTACTCTCAGGAATTTGAAGGCCAAGTGTGGACTCTAGTTAACATAATAAACTATATGCTCCTATTTTAGCAGTTGACTCTTTGATCTTTACCTGAAAGAATTATGGTTTAGGTAAGCTTTAATTTGGTCCACCTTTAAACAAACAAAAAGGTACCTACCAAAAAAATGTGGTAACACTAAATTAAATTAATAACATTGGTCCACCTACATATATATATATATGTATATTTATCTTATCTTAAAGTTGTAACAACACAAATAATGTAATAACAATATCAAGAAAAATAGAGTATAAAAAATATTAACAATTGTGTCACACTAAATTCTTTTCAGTAATAATCCATAACAATACAATACAAATCACATCATAATTAAATCAGATGAAATAACATATTGTTTTTATTTGGTTTGACACCTTCATCACAGGTAAGGAATTATCATAAGTCAACCTAGTAATACAAAAAAAATTCCACCCCATGTGACCACACATAGAAACAAACTCTGAAAATTCAGCGTGCGTATGTTGACTTAGCGGTAAGATGTTAAGTTTTGAGGCTAAAAATTCGGATTGAGTTCAAATCCTCCGTCGCTTGGCCTTTAAAAATCCACACAACACACACACCACAAACACACAGATCATAGTATAAACAACACCTTATCTCCAAAATTTATTCAGTATAAACTAGCAACCACACCAACTAAAGTTTCTTCCATAATTTGAAGTTAAAGGAATGCAGAAACAAAATCCTCAAACCTTCCTCTCCATCTACTCCACTCTCTAACCTAACCCTAATCCCTTTTTTCTTCATCACTCAACACCTTTTACCTTACTTAATCATAAGCTTCAAACACTATACTATTATATACTCACAATCCAACCCTTAAAGCCCCGCCATAATGGAGGAACTACTCAAGGATGATGAGCTAGTGAGAGAACTTTTCGATGAACTGTCGCCACTTTTCATGCAGCCTTATCACATGGAATCCTCATCAAACTCCTCCTTATTATCACCAGACTCCCACATTCCCTCTCCACCTTATTCCGGCCCGACGGTCGATGAAATCGAGAAGGCTCCACCGTTCGGAACCCATGGCCTTGGCCATGGAGATAGTTACATGTCAGAGGCTGAGAGGTCGGTGCATGGTTTTATATTTCATTGTTTTAATTATCAAGATTTCTGGTGTTATATTTCATTGTTTTGATTATCGAATGTGCAGAATCTCAATGCTGGAAAGAAGCTATTTGAGCAAAGCAAATCATGACAACATTAATAAATACACTCTGAGAATCAAGAACTGTGGCACTGCCATGGCTGATGATGGCTACAAATGGAGGAAATATGGCCAAAAATGCATCAAGAATACCCCAAATCCCAGGTGAGATTCTTTATAATTGGGCTCATTATCAACCGGACAGACGTCGAATTTGAAATATGTTTATCCATGCAGAAGCTACTATAGGTGCACAAATCCAAGATGCAATGCCAAGAAGCAAGTGGAGAGATCCATTGAAGATCCAGACACTCTAATAATCACATATGAAGGGCTTCACCTCCATTACACCTACCCTTTTTTGTTCCTTGATAATCATACCCCTTCTTCTCCACCTATCAAGAAACACAAAGGGCCCATTGAGGCCCGATCCAAAGCCCAAGAAGTAAACGGGCCGAATTTGGGCCCGTTGGAGAAAGATGTAATGGCCCAAGAAGGCCTGCTTGAAGCTGTAGTGCCTTTGACGATTAGAAAGCCTTTCGTGGATATCGCCACGTCTTCGCACTCCTCAAATTCTCGCGATATATCGCAGCCTTCTTCTCCCGCCTCGTCCAATTCGTTTTCTACCTACTCGTATTTGGACTTGCTGTGGAATTAATTATTTTTTATAGTTTTTTTTTTTTTTTTTTTGGAGTTGTAATATATTTGTTTCCCAGTGTAATATAAGCTAGAGATATGTCGCTAAAATTAAAATAAAAATGTATATGTGAATCATTTAGTTTATTTTTTATTTTAATAATAAGGATGTTGTTGTATATTTATATGGTTAAGTAAAGTAGTCTCGACTGTAACATGTTGTTTGGCGATTTGTGAGGGTAAAATCGTCAATGTATATTTCGATATTCTTAGCTGATGACGGAAAAGATACGAGCTCAGAAATACGGAGATCGACTGCTTCAAATTTTCATGCTACGACGTCGTATTATTTCCCGAGAGGGAGTTTCTTTTTTTTTCTTCGCCACTCCATCAAATCTCCGAGCATCGAGAAAAAGGAAGAAGAAGAAGAAATCATGCTTTCTCGAATTGGAGGATCCGCTTTTCGATCAACTCGTAACGCGATAAATAAAGTAAAATTCCTTTGGTAGTTTTTTTTTTGTTTTTTTTTTCATGCGTAATTTCGTGGTGTTTGCCATTGTAAATTTTCGTGGAAAGTTGACGGCGTCTTGTTGTGTCTGGTTTGCCGGAAGGGTGCCTTTTCCGGCAGTTATGGAGCGCGTTCGGAGGCTGCGACGGAATGCTGTACAGGAATCGCGGTCAATATGTGGGAAAATGGCGGGATGAAGTTCTGGAGGAACTATTTTACGAAGAGCCGCATCTTGAAGGAGTTGGAGTCATGTTTCAGAAGCCCTAGTTTCAGGAGGCCTTTTTGCAGTCAAGCGCCGAAGAAAAAGAGTAACAAATTTATCTGCATTTTCATCTTAATTGCTGCTTGTTTTGTCTCGCGATTTACCTTTTTTTTCATCAACGTAGCTGCGGAAATTGGTTGTGTGTTTGATTGTTGAAATGTGGTGCTATTAGAGTATGAAAACTATTATCCGACGAAGAAGAAAAGGAAGAACGAAACTCCGAACGAGAACAAGCACAAGTCCGAGGGGAAAGGTACTTGACCTTGCAAAACTTTTCTACTTAAAAAGTCCTATGTTATACCTCGGAGATAATTTAATATGCTACTATGTTCCTTCTCGGATTTCTGCGTTAATGTAGCTGGGAAATTTTGTCCTGCCTTTCTATGGCTATTATAACCTTTGTGGCAAACAGGGTTTGCCGGAGCATTTGACCTATGGAAGAACCTATTGAACTTAAATCGACTTCAGTATTCGTGCTTGTTTTTGCTGGTAGCATCAACCGGTGTACTTCTTAGACTTAATACGGAACCGAAGAAGGTGAGTTCCTTCTTGCAACTCCCTATACTAGTATACTTTGTATCATTAGCCGGTTTTCTTCATTCCATACTTCGATGGGGTTATAAATTCCTACGTGCCTCTAGATGTTGCATTAGGCAGACCATTGTCATCCCATGATCAAATCTAGTTCTCGTGCACGAGCCAGTGTAGTCCTACCCAATTTTCTTTATTTTCCCTTCAAAAATGCAGATCCTAGGCTTACCCACATTCTAGGTAGATCAGTTTACATGGTCCTCCGCAAGTAGAAGTTAGGGAGTTGGTAGCGAGGAAATTTCTGTTCTTGTAAGGTCTGCTTTGTTTTGCCTTGTTTTTTATTCATACTTTGCTACTCTGCTGGCAGATTATATTGATTGCCTTGTTTTCATTTGTGTTTCCCTATGTAATTTAATACCCATACATATGCATCTACTAAACCCAGGATGATTCCTTTTTAATATTATGCTAAACCAAGTATTTCTTATTCCAGATAAGTTTCCAAGAGTTCAGGAACAAGCTGCTAGAGCCTGGTCTGGTGGATCGTATTGTTGTTTCACAGTCACTTGCAAAAGTATACTTGAAGGAAAGTCCATCCCCTAATGCCGGTGAGATCAAAAGAAATGCAAGTAACCTCAAGTTCTATTTTCTCGTTGGAAGTGCCAAGTCGTTTGAGGAGATGCTGGTCAGAGCTCAGGAGGCATTAGGAATCGACCCTCATGATTATGTGCCAGTCATTTATGATGATAGCTTTACAAAAGATCACTTTATTGTGCTAAATTTGCTAGTAGCATTTGCCTGGGTAGCTTCGGAACTCACCTTGAAAGCTGTAGGTCGATTAATGAAGGGAAGTGGGGGACAAGGAATTTTCAGCTTTGGAAAATCAAAATTCACGAAAGTGGATAAGAACTCCAAGGATAAGGTCAGCATATTATAGCTTGCTTTTCTAGATCAGATTTTGTTACAGCACCCATTTCTTGTTTAATATGGTAAGTTTATATGCTCATCACCATGATAGCTAAACAAGCAAAGGTTTCATTTCTTGCGGTTTTAGGTTCTCTTTAAAGATGTAGCTGGTTGTGATGAGGCAAAACAAGAAATCATGGAGTTTGTACACTTCCTACGGAATCCGAAAAAGTATGAAGAGCTGGGGGCAAAGATCCCTAGAGGTGCTTTACTAGTTGGCCCTCCGGGAACTGGGAAGACTCTTCTTGCTAAAGCAACTGCTGGAGAATCTGGAGTCCCGTTTCTTTCCATGTCCGGTTCTGATTTTGTAGAAATGTTTGTTGGGGTTGGACCATCCAGAGTCCGGAGCTTATTTCAGGAAGCAAGAAAGTGTGTCCCGAGTATAATATTCATTGATGAAATAGACGCAATAGGGAGGAAGAGAGATAGTGGGGGATTTAGAGGAGGTCACAGCGAGAGAGAAAGCACGTTAAATCAGTTGCTAGTGGAGATGGATGGATTTGGAACCACTGCTGGCGTTGTTGTACTTGCAGGTACAAACAGGCCAGATATATTGGACAGAGCTCTGTTGAGGCCTGGACGCTTCGATCGTCAGATCTCGATTGATAAACCTGACATTAATGGCCGCGATCAGATATTCGGTATATATCTTAAAAAGTTGAAACTTGATCAAGAGCCATCGTTTTACTCCCAGAGGCTCGCAGCTCTGACCCCTGGATTTGCTGGTGCTGACATCGCTAACGTTTGCAACGAAGCTGCTTTGATTGCTGCGAGAAGTGAGAGTCCGGTGATAACGACGAAACATTTTGAGGCTGCTATTGATCGTGTTATTGGAGGTCTTGAGAAGAAAAACCTGGTATCCATTCAGTCTGTTTATCTTCATCTTGTGCTTTGTATTCCTGTTCTATAGGGCATGATTTGTGGTTACTTATCCATTACTGTGGTATTTCTCGACTTTATCACTATCCAGGTAATTGACAAGATTGGTCGTAGAACCGTTGCTTACCATGAATCTGGCCATGCCGTAGCTGGGTGGTTTCTTGAACATGCCGATCCATTGCTTAAAGTTTCAATCGTCCCTCGTGGAACTGCAGCCCTCGGTTTTGCTCAGTATGTTCCAAATGAAGATCTTTTGCTGACGAAAGAGCAACTATTCGACATGACTTGCATGACTCTTGGTGGCCGCGCAGCAGAGCAGGTATGAGCATTTTCTTTTGTCTGTAGATGGTGCAACAACAAATCTATGTGCAATGCAGTTATATAGGAATACATAACAAATATTAATTCTTCTACTTGCTGCTTTCACTGCCCTTCTGTATCGTTAAATCGTTCACGATCCTAAGCCTACTAATTTCCTTCTGGCATAGGTTATGCTGGGTAAGATCTCAACAGGTGCCCAAAACGATCTGGAGAAAGTGACGAAGATGACCTACGCCCAGATAGCAGTGTACGGTTTCAGCGACAAAGTCGGCCTTCTCTCCTTCCCCCCGAGAAACGAGATGATCAAGCCCTACAGCAGCCAAACCGGTGCAATGATAGACGACGAGGTGAGAGAATGGGTGGACAAAGCTTACTCCCACACTCTCCAACTCATAGAGGACCACAAGGAGCACGTCTCTCAGGTTGCGGAGCTGCTGCTGGAGAAGGAGGTGTTGCACCACGACGACTTGGTACAAATTCTCGGCCAGCGCCCCTTCAAATCCGAGGAGCCGAACAACTACGACAGATACAAACAAGGCTTTGTACAAGGTGATGAGCAGCCGTGTAAGGATACTCCTCAAGTTGAGACTAAAGAGGAAAAGGTATCATAATCTTTGCATGCATTGTTCTACTGTAAATAAGTTTGTTGCAAAATATCCAAAATTGATCTCTCGTTCGTTTTGAGAAGACGTTCACTTTCTTTTCGGCATGAGAAAAAGCGGTAGGCGGACTAATTTTAGTAGATTTGAATGAGCCGTTGAGATTAGTATTGATCGCAATAAGAAAACTTGATCCACGTAATCACACCGGTGCCAGATCAGCATGCAGACGTGGCGCAATATTATTGGCGATCTCGTTTCTTTTTCATCACCAATTAATACACACTATTCAAAAGTCAATAACTTTTGATACATGTATTTATGTATTTCTTTCTTTAGGGGGAAACAGAAAAGACACCTATCTATCTTTATTGGACTTTGATTTAAATAAAATTTCACGGATAAAAGCAAAGCATTTTTTTGTTACGACAACTGTTTGTGGTTGTAATAAAAACCAATGACAGCCATGAATTTAATTTGAAAAAAACATAAATAAACGTAAATAAAGAAAGAAAAGTGCTTTTTTATGTGGTGGAACTGGTTTTTGATTGGATTTAATGGGTGATAATAGGTGGAAAAATGAGATTCTGGGCTTATAATCGAAGTTGGATTCATGGCTTTTGAGCAATGAAAACGAATCCTATGAAAAGTGACAAACTTTATTAATTAACACTCTCATATTTTATGGCTCCATGTAGGAAGAAAGGCATTCAAAACTTATCTGCTTTGTAAGTGTTACGACTTTGACATCAAAAGTTGGAACATCGAAACAATGTTCGAAGAAATAAAGGGTAAATCGGAAGTTGGTACTTGAAGACATCTGTTTTCGTGGCTTTTCGATCTTATTGTACATTATTCAAATCATAAAATACTCTAATTCCCACTATTCTCTGAGATTGAAATGGGATTTCAAATAAATCCCACAATAATTTCTCCAAAGTTTAGATAAGAACGATAGCATAGCAATAAATAAACAAATTCTGGAAATTGATATGAGCTCAATCAATCTAGGTGTAGAATTAATTAAAAAATGGTAAACTTTTTCCATACTCAACATCCTTCATGTGACATGTGGATCCCTTGATAAAGCTAATAATATAGAAGTAGTATGTTTTAAAATATATTACTCTTAATAATTGTATGGAAAAATTCAGATATCATTAAACGAGACGGAAAGAGTAATTATCGACACGCGACACAATATCGATTGAAATCCGATCAGGGTATTAATTTCCAAGTAGTACAAAAGATCCATGCCCCATCTCCAAAACAATGTCAAAGGTAAATAAAGTAATTAACGGTAATGCTAACTTAATGAGGTGGCACAAGATTAATTAATGAAATTCCCATGTTTTAGTAGTAATTAATAATAAAACAATATTTAGGATCTCCGTTGATGTAGCTTTCATGTACAACAAACCCACCAACTGGAGCTCACCATTCACACATATGTATAAATAAATAAATAGAATTCAATAATATTATATTTTTGTAATTATATTATGTTTCACGATCGCAGCCAGCCATGGAGGCCCAAATTATTGTAAGAGGTCACGAAATATTAAGTCATGTTTGGTTAATTCTCAATTATTGAGATGCCAATTTTGGGAAATTGAATGGGAAAGCCCAATTAGAAGGAAAAAAAATACACTATTTAATAAGTGATTTGTTGGGAGTAAATTAATTTTTTTATTAGGCAAACGCACTCACAAATTCTCGATGACAAGTAGTTTCGATTATTATGTAATTATTTGGAAGAAAATGTGGGGTTTTAACAAAATTGAAGGGTTTCGTTATTAACTAATCAATATTAGTAATTAAATATTTGCTATATTTTAAATTTGCTAAGTCGAAGATATTTTCAAGAAAATATCTTTGAATAATCAGGTTCTGAAATTTGGGTGGTAGCTAGAGATAATTTTATTTTAAAAAAATTGAACCAAACATAGCCTAAATTATAAGCACTACATTGCAATTTCTCCTTGTATAGTAAATTATTAAATATTAAATATTTTAATCTTATAATATTAGTAAGTAAAGACCAAACAAGAGTCTACTATTTTCCATTTAAAGAATTTTGTGTGATACTCTTTTTGTACTTACTTCGATTTTAAATATTGCCTATGGATCCAATTATTCTTCTTCATTATTAAAAAATTAGTTTAGAGTTATGTTATGAAAGACTGGTCATTTTCGGTTTTGACAGCAACATGATTTAATATCTGATTATTAAACACGAACACTCTAGAAAGGTAATCTCTATAAAAAGACGAAGGGAGTGTTATGTGGACAAAGAGCAAGAGTTTTAATTATTTGCATTTTGGGACTCTAATTAGTGGTGTGGTTCAATGCATTCAAACAGATTTGCTGGCAAAAAAAGGGGGATTTTTTTACAAATTAAAAGCTCCACATAGTTCATAGCTGGCAAATTCAGACTTCAAAGATGAATTAGCAAACCTAATTTAGCTAAAAATCCATTAATTTAGTGATTCTGACAGGTCAACAAATTAATTTTCAATGTTGTAATTCACACAATACATATGTGAACTCACACTTTTGTTCAATGTTCTAGTATATAAACAATTTACGAACATTTTTATTCAGACAAACACAATCCACACACTTACATATGTATGTGAGGTATTTCGAATTTGTAATATCTTGTTTGAAGGAGTCTTAACACTAAGCTACATTCCGTTAACGAAGTATTCTTAGTTTTGTAATTTTCATTGAAATCAAGTGGGATTTATTTATTGCAACTAAACTATACAAAAACTGGCTAGTTGCTCGAATTATTTCCCTTTAATTAAGGCTTTTAAGATGACATTATTAATTATACAATTCCAAAAAATACTAATGTTTAATTAATTATCAGAATCTCTAAATTATTGCTAATTATTTGATATATTTTATTTCTCTAATCTTGATTAAATTAATCACATCTCTATCCAACTGTAGAGTCAATCCCTAGAGTGCACGTAAGGCGTTTAACAAGTTTGATGCTTTTGAAATTCGTGTGATTAATAATTAATAACCATAATTTATTCATTCATGGGTTTAGACACGTATAATTTCAGCATCTTATGTTACCTATATATATGTACAAATTTAATTAATTTTTCCTCGTTTTGTGGAGGAATCTTGGAAAATTATGAGACTGTAATTTATTAAAAGTTCTCTACATGTGATAGTAGTTCAATATTTGGCACCTCTCAAATTAATTTTTTTAAATAAATAGGAAAAATGAAAATATCTTGAATTAAATTTATGGAAGGATTGGGTCACATATAATTAATTCATCACTAAATATAAATATCGAACCAAAAAACTTAGGATTTGAAAACGAATATGCTGGCATTTTGCATGCGACAAATCAATCCCCAATTATATATTTAATATTTAATTATTGAAGGGCAAAATCGAAATTAAGACACGCAACAATACATATCTAGAATGTATAACAATTATGCATTGTACTTAGAACGTTGATTAAACTCTAATTAAAACAAGACGTAGATTATAATTAGGAGAGAGAGAGAGAGAGAGAGAGAGAGAGGGGGGGTTGTCTAATCTAATGTCTATTTAAGGCAGCGTAAAGGCACCATTTCTCTTCCCCCTCTCCCCTCTCTTTCTCCTCTCCTTTGATTCGAACAATCCCTTCCCTTGCATAGATAGAGGATTGCAGTTTCGAAATTCTGCTCTCTTTGATTTCCATTCGCAGCTTCGCTCATTGTATTAATTTCTGGTAATTTTCCTTTCTTGGGATCTTTGCCATTCTTGTTCTTCTTCTTTTCGTTTTCATGCATGTTCCAACATCAGCCGTTTAACGTATGCAGAATTTCTGGGCCTCGAAATTCTTATGATCAATTGCAAAACGCCAAAATCATATATACATTTCAGAGCTAGAGCAAAATTATGATGAAAAAGTTGGTTTCTTGAAGGCTTTTATATATTTTGTATTTTCCATACGTTTTCAATGATGTGGTTGTTATTTGATGTAATAATTGAGGGTTCGTTATTACAAGTTGCAAGCAAGATTCATGTGAAGCCTCTAAATAATTGCCATAACAAAAAAAAAAAAAAAAAACAAAAAAACAAAAAAAAAATCCGATGTTATTACTGGCCCTCAATCTTGGACTAGCATAGAGCAGAGTTTGCAGTAATCTGGACGAATTATCACCACAAAAGAGTGGTTTAAATTCATTCATATTATTGTGGGGGCTCAAAAAATGTTCTCTTTGAATGCAATGCTCACATATTTTTTGGTTTGATATTCAAGTTGTTGTAGATTAAAGATGGAGTACACCCAAGTTCAGGGCCCAAAATATGATTGCCTTCTCTTTGGTATGCATGTTTCTTTACATTAACAAAATCTCTCTCTCTCTCTCTGAAATCTAATCAAAGTTTGTGACTTGTTTAAGACCTTGATGATACCCTTTACCCCCTAAACACTGGCCTAGCAGCATCAGTTCTCAAGAACATCCAAGGTAATTAAACTTGTTTCTCACCATTTATGCATATTCTTCTTAATGTTTGTTAACCTTGGATTCTGATGTTTTCAATAAATATGCAAAATTTGAATTCAGATTATCTTGTTGAAAAGTTGGGTATAGAAGAGACCAAAATCTCAGACTTGTGTAATCTGCTCTACAAAAACTATGGCACAACAATGGCTGGTCTTAGGGTAATAATAATAATCCCTTCTCCTCTATTTCATCACTACTTGCTTTCTTTTCAAACATTGTCTGATCATCATCTCTGCAGGCGATCGGCTATGACTTTGACTACGACGAGTACCATAGGTACGTGCACCTTCTCGACTTCGTTGATCAAACTATGTTGTGTTTTGTGGTTTTGAGTTAATTGAGTAAATTGTGCCTTTCCATTTCTTGCAGCTTTGTCCATGGTAGATTGCCTTATGAGAATCTCAAACCTGACCCTGTCCTAAAGAGCCTCTTGTCCAGCTTGCCTATTCGAAAAGTTGTAAGTGTGTTCGTCCCTTCTTTCGTCTCAACTTGATCTTCATTGCTTGCTAGTAAAAAAAAATCTGATCTTTCGTTCGAAAAAAAACAGATCTTCACAAATGCTGATAAGGTGCACGCGATCAAAGCTCTGAATCGGCTCGGATTGGAGGACTGTTTCGAAGGGATCATCTGTTTCGAGACTCTCAACCCTACTCACAAAAGCACTGCATCCGATGATGAGGACGATGCAGAGTTTCTGGGATCAAGGGAGCCTTCTAGAACTCCTAGCACCGGGATCTTCGACATCATTGAGTACTTTGCCAATCCCGATGCAGAAACATCCGGCCTTCCGAAAACACCGGTTGTCTGCAAGCCATCAGAATCTGCCATTGAGAAGGCCCTTAAGATTGCCAACATTGATCCTCATAGAACAGTGAGTTTTGTCCTTCAAACTTTCTCTTTACTTAAGTAAACATTTCTTACATTGTTCTTTGAGTCCTAATCCTATGTTATGTGCAGTTATTCTTCGAGGACAGCGTCCGGAACATCCAATCTGGGAAACGAGTGGGGCTCGACACCGTACTGGTAAGCCTTTTTCCTTGAAAACATGCCTAACAAAAACTCATTCCCCTCCAAAAAAGTGTCTGAAACAAGTTCATCGAAGCAGGTTGGGAAGTCGCAGAGAGTGAAAGGAGCGGACTACGCGCTCGAGAGCATCCACAATCTGAGGGAAGCCATACCAGAGCTGTGGGAAGCTGATAAGATTGGCAATGTGAGCTACCCCAGCTCAGGGGTAACAGTGGAGACCTCTGTCACTGCTTAGTTACATAGCAAGGGGCATTATTGTCATTTTTCACATTGAAAGAGAGGAGGAAAACCATGCATTTCATGGCATAATCCTCCTCTCCTATCTCACCTGTCCATTTCAATCAACCTTTCTAAATCATCTCCTGCTTTCATCACTTAATATATTACAAATATGAGCTACCATCATTTTGCAATAATTCAGTGCCAATACTTATATGCTATCTATCGTGTTTCAGTCTCGTATTTAGATCACGTGTGGAATTTGCTCGATGGTTGCTAGTCCAATTGAGCAAGACGAGTTTAAGTGTGGTACGAAATTGGGCTCCATGATTGAATTATTGTTAATGATTTGGTTGTGATTGTGAGGGTGGTGATGTAATTTGACAGCTCAAAGAAGGTAAAGCCAAGATTAGTGATGTAATACTTGATTAGTGATGGATTAGGGCGGTACCTCTGCCTAATAGCCTCTCCTTTTCACATCGTTGTCAATTTTAGTTAATTACACCCTCCGTCCCCTAATAAGTGTCCCGAGCCGCCATTTCGTAAAAACCAAGGAGAAGGGTAAATTTACCATATTAACCCCTAATCATTACATTGAAAGTTGAAAAAGTGAAAAAAGTGTAATGATAATAGGGGTAAAATTGGAAGTTTAGCCAAAATTTTACCTTGAAATATGTGATAGGACACTTATTAGGGGACAAAAATTTTGGCGGCTCGGGACACTTATTAGGGGACTGAGGGTGTATTCTTTTTTACCTATAATTAATCTATTTAATGTTGATGGTGTTGCTATGATTAGTTATTATTCTTGTAATCTAGTCTTTTCAATGTCGATGTCAAGATCAAGAACATGCTCATGGAAAATACTAGTAAGGTTTTTTTTTTTTTTTTTTTAATATAAATTAAAATAATTGGTGACATTTAAACTATATTCCATGATATTAATTTAATACTTAAAGTCACCATCACATAAACGAAATAAAATTTCAGAATTATTTAATAGTTTCAAATCCAATAATTTTGTTGGGCCATGTAGTACTTCGTTTGGGCCCAGAAATTTTATATTGGGCCGAGAAATTTTGTAATGGGCCGAAATAATTTTTATTGGGCCTACAAAGGCCCATCATTTAGGCCCAGCTGTTATGCCTTTTACCAACAAACCTCGCGGCTTCGAGATTGTTCATAAATCGTTACAAATTTCAACGCACGCCGTCACGACACGTGTCCCCCCCCCTCAAGCTCAGTCGACATCACTCTCGACTTTGAGCCGTAAGCATTAATGCATTATCTTATTCAACTCGAAATTGCAACTTTACATAAGAGAGGAAGGAGAATTGGGAAGTGCTAACTCTCGCAGAAAGAAGAAGAAGCTGAATTTGTTTGGGTTGTTGCGATGTCCGATTCGAGCAAGCTCACTGTTCTTGTTACTGGTGCAGGTGGAAGAACTGGTAAAAATCCCTTCTTTCAACATTTGCCTCCTCAATTTGCGTGCGCTAACATGGAGAATTATGTTGTGTTTTTCTAAAGTTCTGGGTTATGTTTTAGGTTTAGGGTTTAGCGTTTGGTTCTGGGGATTTTGGTAATTGATGAATTAAGGGGTAAATTAGATGATTGAAATGTACTTCGCCTTGAAAATTTGATGGATTCGTTCTAAGTTTCCAGAATTCTGTCCAATTAGTCACTGTTTCTGGAGTTTCTCTGCTCTTTGTTGTAGGAGAGAACTCTTAATTAATGAAGGTGAACTCAGAATTGAGGATGGAAAGTCTTAATTTCTCGATCTTATTGTATTTGCTCCCCATTATCTGTTCAAGTAGACTATAGAAGAATCACTAGTAAAAGACCTTGATGTCGATTCCCTTTTGTAGGACAAATTGCTTACAAGAAACTGAAGGAGAGGTCAGATCAGTACATTAGTAGAGGTCTGGTTAGAACTCCGGAAAGCAAGGTGAAAATTGGTGGAGAGGACGATGTTCTCGTAGGGGATGTAAGGAACATCGAAAGCATCGCCCCAGCAATTCAAGGTATCGATGCTCTTATAATACTCACCAGTGCTGTGCCGAAGATGAAGCCAGGTTTTGATCCAGCTAAAGGAGGGAGACCTGAATTCTTTTTCGAAGATGGTGCATTTCCTGAGCAGGTTCATACTACAACCTAATTGTGAAAAGTTAGTGTCGAAGGTGCTTTATACTTATTCGTCTTCATTTGATCTTTGCATATATAGGTTGATTGGATTGGACAGAAGCATCAAATCGATGCTGGTGAGGACCTATTTTTAAGTTGAGGGTTAATTGCTTTGTTTTATATGTGTGTGATGTTCTGAAAGTTGTTTGAACGCGTATTTGACAGCCAAAGCTGCTGGAGTGAAGCATATTGTGTTGGTCGGATCGATGGGAGGAATGAATCCGAATCACCCTTTGAATAGCTTGGGAAATGGAAATATCTTGGTCTGTATGCATTGCCTCTCTCTCTGTCTCTCTCTAGATCTGTTGTATGTATCTGTAGTGAGAGATGACCTATTTCATTACAGGGAGATAATTCAGTACTAAACCTATCATTTTTCTTGAATAAGATGTTCGATAATTTAAGAATTCTTTACCTTGGCAGGTTTGGAAGAGAAAGGCTGAGCAGTACTTGGCTGATTCAGGAGTACCATACACTATAATTAGGTATTACCTTTTCTAGTACATAATCTCGAATGCAGTTAACGACAGATACTCAACTTTCTCTTGAGCAGGATGAACGAATGTAGCAAAGTATTTATCTTCGTTTTCCTATTGCTATAGACTATGATTCTAGGATTGTCACTAGTATAAAGTCCTACAATACTAAAACGTATATAATGGTGATCATGTTGATTGTTGCTCAAAATCGCATTATTTTGGTGTAGAGCTGGAGGGTTGCTAGATAAAGAAGGTGGTCTAAGAGAGCTAATAGTAGGAAAAGATGACGAACTTCTTAACACGGATACCAGGACTATTCCTAGAGCAGATGTTGCTGAAGTCTGTATTCAGGTGAGCCCTTGCACATGCCATTTCTTCCTCGTCCGAACTTCTTGTTTCGAATTGCTTCAGTGTATAGCTTATTCATAATGTTATCATTTGTGCAGGCACTGAACTTTGAGGAGGCAAAATTCAAGGCATTTGATGTTGCCTCGAAAGCTGAAGGGTCCGGCACTCCAACAAAGGATTTCAAGGCCCTGTTCTCTCAAGTCACTGCTCGATTCTGATGAACGAGCGTCGACTGATTGTTGCAAACTGGATCTGAGCAGTGGAAGAAGAAGAGTGTCTGTTCATCTATTATAACCGTCTTGTAATAAATTGTGCTATAGAAAAACCGGTGTTCATGTACTTGCATTATTGTGTTATTGTAACATCTTGCGCAATTCCTCATATAATTTACAAACTTTTCTGCTGATTACACTGTGCTGCTTGCAATTTCTCGTCTTTTTTCGATACTACCTCCGTCCGGTCGATAAAACAAACGTATTAGGTCTGTGCAGACTGCAGAGGTTAGAGGATGTATTTAGTGAAGAATCTGATTAACCATAACCAAGAAGGCAAGAAGTGTCGCCATTCAATTTTCAAAATAAGCCCATCACCAAATGGCCCGAGTGCGGCCCAATCCAGTTTAAGAGCTACAGAAATGGGCCGGACCCGGCCCGGCCCAGTTCAGTTAACCGTTATCTTCTTCTCGCGGCAATTCGAAGAATCCCAAATTTCCCACGGCTAAAATGGCGCTGGTTTTCTCCCCCAACTATATAATCTCCCAAAATCCCCGCTCTTTCAAAAGCCCTAATTTCAAATTCAACCAGCGCTCTTTACAGTTTCGCCGTTCCTCCTCTTTCGCCGCCGACGTAATTCCTTTTCTCTCTCTCTTTCTCTCGTATGCATTTTGTCAAACAGTTGTGTGACTGTACGCGATTTTGGTGGTTTTGTTAGGTCCCGAAACGGCGCCGTATACGCTCCTTCCGCAGCTCTGGGGAAGGAGATCCCGCTCAAAGCAGCGATGTGGATGGTAAAATTACGAGATGCTTCAACTGTTACTGCAGAATCTTCTAGATTATGTGAAATTGCGTTTGTTGAATCTCAGATGATGAAGTGAAAGATGTAGGCGTCAAAGCTGCTCTTTCGATGTTGAAATTCTACAAGCGTGAGTCTATTTTTTTATCGATTCAGTTGATAATCTGTTGAAGAAGTACTCTGCATCTCGTTGATTGCCCTTGGATTCTGAATATAACAGGGGAAATATCGCCGTTGATGCCGAATAGTTGCCGTTATGTACCGACGTGCAGTGAGTACTCGATGATTGCTTACAAGAAGTATGGAGTTGCCAAGGGGACTATACTAACGGCGTGGCGCCTCTGCCGTTGCAATCCTCTCGGTATTATCTTCATCTTCTTGCTCGCTTTTACTGTAATTTTAGTTTCTTTTGTTGCTAGTGTTCATAACTGTTTGATGATGAAATTAAAATTAAAATAATTGCGATTTTTTCCCCATTACAGGAGGATCTGGTTTCGATCCACCGCGATGGTTTGGCGAGAAAACTCCTCCAGAACAATGACTGTGATTCTCTCTCTCTCTCTCTCTCTCTCTCTCTCTCTCTCTGTGTGTGCTGGAGGCCTCATCTGTGTTGTAAACTGGAACCTTTTATTATAGAATATGCAAAAGTTCCATTTTTAAACATCTAATCGTTATCTATACTTTAAGAAGACAAGCTTGGTGTGGGACTGGAATTTGTCTGTAATGAAACAATCGAAAACGCATATTACTTCTTCCCCCAGAATTGATTTGGCAAGTTTGTTGCATGATTTTCTTCGTTTATCTTATCTTTCTTTGACCACCCACCATTGAATCACCGACGAATTAGTGGGGCTAAATAAGTAGCAACCAGTTAGTAGCTAACAGCAATAGCAAAGTGCTTGTCCGTATCTTTCATTTCATTTTCTGGTAGAATACACCATATAAAAAAATATTACAACATTTAAATCTTCAATTTTAAAATTATGGACAGAGAAGAAAACTAAATCAAGTCAAAGTGCATGCAAGAAAAGTATGCGAGTTTGTCCATAGATGATAAATGTACATCAACAAAGAAACAAACTTGTCCATGTACACCCACTCTCTCTCTCTCTCTCTCTCATCATTGGACCCAACTCGACAGAAAAATCGTCTCCCTCTCTCTCTCTCTCTGAAACAACCGACTTAAGTGGAATCACCATAAGTGTACTTTTCTACTATAGACTGCTATGAACTGAGCAAACTATATATGAACACAATCCAGCATCATAGCATCGCCTAACGAAGTTGAAACCAATCAAGCAAAATCTTGGTAAGTTACTTGTTTTCTCTCTCTCTCTCTGCAGTTGTTACATTTATGCCTGTGTTCTCCATGTCCATGACATCTACAGCAACAATCATGTGCCCTTCTGGCCCCACGCTTATCTTATTGCATGCTCCATCCATATCCTAGATTTGCACACACACCTCATATCCAATTTGAGGAAGAATTAAGGTTTTCGTTATACTCGGTTTTGAATGTCAAGGGTCCGTTCGAACTCGAAGGCGAACATGGCGAAGGCTCCTTCGATAGTTACTGCCGTTTTCTGCATCTGCTGCTGGATTTCTGTAGCAAATGCTGAATACAAACCTTACCAAGATCCCAAGCAGCCGCTACAGAGGCGAGTGAGGGACCTCTTGAGCAGGATGACCCTCGACGAAAAGATAGGCCAGATGACGCAGATCGATCGCCTCGTCGCTTCTGCTCAAGTTCTCAACAAGTATAAAATAGGTATGTATGCATCGAGAATAAATCATGTTCCATTATTTATGGTACCGATTTGCTGTGAATAACTCTTTCAAAAATCTGGTGTAGGCAGCGTGTTGAGCGGCGGAGGCAGTGTCCCTTCACGGACAGCTTCACCTCAGACATGGGTGGATATGGTGAACGGCTTCCAGAAGGGCTCGTTGTCGACTCGTCTCGGGATCCCGATGCTCTATGGGATCGACGCCGTCCATGGCCATAACGGCGTTTACAGAGCTACCATCTTCCCCCACAATGTTGGCATTGGAGCTACAAGGTAATAACCACCTCTTCCATTCTACCTGTATAAGTTATTGAATTTGAACATGAGTTTTTGATATGTATAGAGATCCTGAATTGGTGAAGAGAATTGGAGCTGCCACCGCTCTTGAAGTCAGAGCTACCGGAATTCCTTACGTTTTCGCACCTTGCATCGCGGTACTTCCAACGACTCCAACCGTTCATCTTTAATCAACAATGGCAGATTTTTAGCAATCTGCAGCTTCTTACCACATTTTTTTTAAAAATCTCGAATGCAGGTGTGCAGAGATCCGAGATGGGGCCGTTGTTTCGAGAGTTACAGCGAAGATCCAAACGTCGTCCGAGCAATGACAGAGATCATCCCCGGTTTACAAGGTGAAATCCCTGCGAATTCTCGAAAAGGCGTTCCCTTTGTTGCCGGACAGTAAGTAGAACTCCTTTTCCTTTACTCAACTTGTGGCATGGACCACATTCCCACTATATCTCTGCAAGAGAAGGTAACGCCATTAATGGCCTCATGCAGGAAGAAGGTTGTGGCTTGTGCCAAGCACTACGTGGGCGATGGAGGGACCACGAAAGGGATCAACGAGAACAACACGGTAGCCAGCAAGCATGATCTCCTGAGCATTCACATGCCTCCTTACTACAATGCAGTTGTGAAAGGTGTGGCTTCGATCATGATCTCCTACTCGAGCTGGAACGGAGTCAAGATGCATTCGAATCGGGACCTCATTACCGGATTCCTAAAGAACAAACTGCATTTTAGAGTGAGACGAAAACCGACCTTATCTCTATAGTCTATGCACAATGCATACCTGCAAACTGAAGAGGGTGATCATCTTCCATTGCAGGGATTTGTCATCTCAGATTGGCAGGGAATCGACAGAATCACCTCCCCGCCTCATCTCAACATCACGTATTCGATCTTGACCGGAGTCAATGCAGGAATCGACATGGTTCGTGCATATTCATCGAAGATGATACAATGTTTATGAAGTTGCTATAACAAAATCATAACATGCAGATAATGGTTCCATACAACTACACAGAGTTCATCGATGGCCTCACCTCCTTGGTCGAGAACAAGTTCATCCCCATCGCCCGAATCAACGATGCAGTGTCGAGGATTCTACGAGTTAAGTTCACTATGGGACTATTCGAACACCCTTTGGCCGATTACACCATGTCCAAGTACCTGGGAAGTCAGGTTAGTTTCGGATCAAGACAAAATCTGTTAAAAAAATGTTTAGTACACTCACATTTTGCAAGGTTCTTACAGGAACACAGGGAACTAGCAAGGGAAGCTGTAAGGAAATCTCTTGTCCTCCTCAAGAATGGCGGATCTTCACACAAGCCATTGATCCCACTCCCTAAGAAGGCATCGAGGATCCTCGTAGCCGGGACCCACGCAGACAACCTCGGCTACCAATGCGGTGGCTGGACTATCGAGTGGCAGGGCCTCTCCGGTAACATCACAGTCGGTAAGCTATATACCGCGGCTCGTTCCATCCCGTATCTTCGTTTCATCGATTTCTTCTTCAATTAGTCGAGTACTCTTTCCTTCCTACGATCAGGTACCACGATCTTGACTGCAATCAAGAACACAGTAGACCCCAAAACAGAAGTTGTGTACAAAGAGAATCCAGATTCTGCCTTTGTCAAGTCCAAGAAATTCTCACACGCCATTGTTGTAGTGGGAGAACCTCCATATGCAGAGACATTCGGAGACAGCCTCAACTTGACTCTTCCCGATCCCGGTCCCAGCATCATTAACAACGTATGTGGCTCGATGAAGTGTGTCGTTGTCCTTATAACCGGACGCCCCGTCGTGATCCAACCATACCTTTCGAAAATCGATGCACTCGTAGCTGCTTGGCTTCCGGGAACCGAGGGCCAAGGTGTGGCAGACGTCCTGTTTGGAGACTATGGTTTTTCGGGCAAGCTCCCTCGTACGTGGTTCAAGAATGTCGACCAGCTTCCAATGAACATCGGTGATCCACATTACGATCCATTGTTCCCTTTCGGATATGGCCTCACCACACAACCTGCAAAAGCTTGAGTAGAGAAAAACATGTAATGAGAAGATTCAAACTCTGAGCAAACTTGTTTCAGTGGAATAAAGAAAGATTTGACTCTTGCATGAATTTCAAAGATTCAAACTGGAATTGAGAGATGAATGCCACTCAAAAGTAGAGCTAGGGTTCATATTAATACATCAAAAGTACATCAAGATTACAAGTAACATCAGAAAATATGTAAATCATCAACAGTGATATAAGGTTACAAGGGCACCATTTCTAAGCTACCTCAACTGTGGTTACTTTCTCTTCAACTCCATTATTCTTCATGGCTGCATTACCATTAGCAGTGACAGGTTTCTTATCCTCAGCTTCCTTGATCAGTTTTAAGATGTTGTCCTTTTTCTCGACGAGGCTTTCGATCTTGCTGTTGATCTTTTCCAGCTTCTTTTTCAGCTTATCAAGGTCCCTCGCATTGTACTTGTCTTCGAATCTCTTCTTCTTCTCGTCCTTCGGTTTCTTATTGTCCTTCTTCTTATTATCCCCAGATTCTTTGTCTCCATTTGCTTCTGTCTGAAGGTCTCTGGTGGTGATCTCAGCTTCAACCCCACTCTTCTCCTCCTCTTCTGTTTCTTGATCATCTGATTTCTCTCCTTTTCCTTTTGATTTCTTTTTCTTGCCCTTCTCACACTTTTTCTTGCTCTTTCCTTCCTCAGATTCATCTCCTTCTAACTCTTTCTCCTCCCCATCCTTGTGTTTCTTCTTCTTATCCTTCTTTTTCTTCGATTTCTCGCCATCTTCGCCTCCGGTCTCTTCGTTCGATTCTCCTGCAAAGCCTTTCGATTTATCCTTCTTCTTCACCTTCTTATCCTTCTTTTTCTTCGATTTTTCGCCATCTTCTCCCCCGGTTTCTTCATTCGATTCTCCAGCAGAGCCTTTCGACTTGTCCTTCTTCTTCTTCACCTTCTTATCTTTCTTCTTCTCTTCAACTTCCTCCTCTTCTGTTTCATCCTCTTCTTTTCCCTTCTTATCCTTGTTTTTCTTACCTTTATCTTTCTTCTTCTTCTCCTTTTCGCCTTCTTCTACTTCGCTTTTCTTCTCGTTGGATCCTTCTCCTCCAGATTTCTTATCCTTCTTCTTCTTATCCTTCCCATCCTTTTTCTTCTTGTCTTTTTTATCCTTCTTCTCATCCTTCTCAACTGTTACAACCTCTCCTTCGTGCTTAGGCTTGTCTATGACTACTGATTTAGCTTCAATTTCCACTTCCACTTCCACCTTCGCCTTCTCTTCTGTTTCACCAGATTTCTCAATTTTGCTCTCAGCCTTGTAATGGAGCTTCGCTTTCTCCTTCTCCTTCTCCTTCTCCTCTCCAATATAAACATAATCTTCAGATCCACCCCCCATTATCTGCATCAAAGAAACAACAGAACATAAATCTCGATAATAAAAGAAGAGTAGTTATTATTTGAATCTGCAAAATTCCCATTTCTTTCCCTAGATCATCAACAGAAGCAGATCGTTCTAATTAAATTTCAAAAGAATCCCTCCCTTCTTCAACAAAGAATTCATTTTACAAGAATTATCAGAATCGAAATGCAGAAAGATTAATGGCAGAGAATTAGGCGCATGAAAATCATACCTATGCGATGCAGGAAATCTTGAACAAATTACTCCAAGAAAATGAACAGGTTTGAGTGGAGACGACAGAATCGAGAGATTTGAAGGTAGTTTATATAATATAGGGATGAATCCGTGTGGGAGACGCTAACACCTACACGGGATGATGACGATGAGTCACCGGATTTTGCTTTGAGGCTAAGGAAGAGATAAAGATGTTCATTAATATCAAGAGCTAGCTAAGCGCGCTATTTACAACTGTAAGGAAGAATATGGTTACGCCGACAAAACTTCACACGTCTCCATCCATCTATAGATTCTACTAGTACATTATTAACATATCAAAATAAATACTAATTATACTACTACTATTATTATTATTATTATTATTATTATTATTATTATTATTATTATTATTATTATTATTTTATCTCATTCCTATCCAACCCTTTTTTTTTTTTTTTTTTTCTTTTTTTGGATATTTCTCCTAAATTTAAAGAAATGGATAGTGTCGGTAATTGTTTATATTTATTTAAAATTGTACTAATAAATAAGAATTGCCTAACTGAAAGGGAAAAGAAAAGAGAGTCGAATATATTCCATTTATAATTACTTGAATAAATTAAGCGGTTAATTGAAAGTTAATGACTAATTAATTGGCGGGTAAAATAGGTTGACCGGACTATTTTAACATTCGGCGCCGACATATGATAAGCTACTCTAATTAACTCTTCACCTTCTATTTGTTAATTTTACTAAAATAACCTCGTTTTGCATGTGTATTGTGGATATTAGTGATGGGTATTGATGTAAATTAGCTTCTCTTCCAACAAACGACGTTAATGTTCTTCAAAGCTGCATTTCAATTTTCAACCGGTGAGTTATGATCAATTAATATTACTAAAGTGGTTAATTGAAAAAATTACTAGATTTATATCTTTGCTACTTATTTAAATAGTTCGGTTTAAATGTTAGTTAATTTTAATTTATAGATTTAAAATTAGAAATGAACCGCACACAAATACTCTGCCTTTCTCTCTCCTTAGTTTGTTTATTGTTTCCCTCTCTCTCTCTCTAAATATGAAGCTGCTGCGCCTGCGCGCACGTATTGATTTTTTTCCGAAAGGGAGAGAGAGAGGAGAGGGAGAGGGAGAGGGGGAGAGAGAGAGAGAGAGAGAGAGGGTAATGTTGTCGAAAAGGAAAAAAGCATCTCTTCCTCAAAAATTATTTCTAGATAGATATAGTCTCCCCCTCGTCTCTTGGAAGCTGCACCACCCAGCTTCCAAGTTTCCACCATGAATGACCTTTTGGTAATCCTCCTCCTTCCTCGCATACGAATATGTATTTCCCCTCTCGCCTCTAAATGTGTTATGTGTGATGATTCTTATCACAAGATTCTGAATTTAACGATAATCAAATGCATTTCCCTGAATTTGGCGGGAATCTTTCTTGTTTTCTTCAATGCATTCGAATTGATGTCCCAGAAATCCAAATTAATCATCTCCAATGGGGATTTTGCGTTCAAAATCTGGACACTTTTCCCCCTTTTCTTTGTTGTTGTTGTGGTATTGGGCATGCTTGAATCCACTCAGAATCATAAGAGTTTATGTTCCATATGAGCATGAGATGAATTGTTCAAAGAGGCAGTATGTATGGATTCTGTTGAGGAATGATATGAGTAATGCATATGATAGAAGCCTAAATCTAATGTAGCTTAAGGCCTAATTTCTTTTGTGTTACATGACTGAGTTCTTCTGAATGTGTGTTTGTGGAGGATTCGCTTTCGATCCCTCGGGGTCGGTCGACCAGGCGCGACGACATTGAAATGGGAACGCAGAGATCTGGAGAAATAGGATTGAAATACTTCTTTGAAAAGGTTCTGCATATATTTGCTCATTAACTCTTGCTTCCACTGCATATGTTTAAGGATATATTGTATTTGTATGCACTGCATTTCTTGTAGGTTCAAGCTGTCGAAGAACCGTACGAAAAACTTTCTGCACTGCTCAAAAAGCTTCAGGTATTCATCTACCACAGTTCCTTCTCAGCTGTTTAATTTCATTATTTGCATTCGTTTTGGCAATAATTTGTGTTCGATTTACTGCAGGATGCTCATGAAGAAACAAAGGTTGTTACAAGGGCTTCGGAAATGAAAGGTAGTGTTATGTATTCATTGCTGCTTGAGCCATCATTATCCAGTCTCATTGTCCTCATTCATTTCATGCATTCTGCAGCTATCAGGCGACGGATGGAGAAGGATGTTGACGAAGTTGGTAGACTTGCCCGGTGTATCAAATCCAAAATCGAGGAGCTTGACAAAGATGTGAGGCCATGTATATTGCAATCCGTTTTACTGCTCAAAACATTGTATTGATTTCTGTCTCTTTGAACAGAACTTAGCGACTAGACGAATGCCAGGATGTGGACAAGGATCGGGTGTAGACAGAACACGAACACTGACAACAGTGTAAACTAACTCTCTTTCCTATATGATTCTAATATATTACTTATGGATGTTTTGAAATCGGCATGAAAAAATCGAGCCTCAAATTCTTATGTATGTATGCATGCAGGGCTTTGAAGAAGAAGTTCAAAGATAGGATGCTTGAATTTCAGGTATATTTTCTTATGGAAGTTGTTTATGATTCCTTCGCATTTGATTTCCCATTCTCAAGAAACTCTTGATAAGCACTGGTGCAGGTTTTAAAGGAGAACATACAACAAGAGTATCGTGAAGTTGTCGAGAGACGAGTATTTACAGGTGATCATACTTTTTTCAAGAGATATATATCAGCACCTATTTATGCATTCATACTTTTCAGATCATTTCAACTCTTTATTGTTTCATGTGTTTCCATAGTGACGGGCGCAAGACCTAACGACGAGGTAGCATGTTCATTACTTATCTACAATTAAACGGTTTTTCTCATTTTTCTCTAGGTAATTAATTAACTGCAACTAAGAAATTAAACTATTTTTGCAGTTGATTGACAAACTAATAGAGACTGGTGACAGTGAGCAGATCTTTCAAAAAGCCATCCGAGAACAAGGCCGAGGCCAGGTATGCCTAGTCTTCGTTTCTACGACCCTTTTCTTTCGTTTCCCCTTTGATTCTAATCTATTTGTGTTCTCATTTCAGGTAATTGACACTCTAGCAGAAATTCAAGAACGGCACGATGCAGTTAGAGATTTAGAGAAAAAGCTTATGGATTTGCATCAGGTACAATAGACCTAATCTCCTCCTCCTCCTCCTCTCTCTCTCTCTCTCCCCCTCTCTCTCATTACATAAAGCTTGTTGTACCACAGATATTCTTGGATATGGCAGTACTTGTGGAGGCTCAAGGGGACATGCTTAATAACATAGAATCACAGGTACCGAATTCAACTAAATTATACACAACACTACCTACATATATATATTCATTGCGCCATAGTTTCACTCTCTTGGTCGGAATTTCTTCAGGTTCATAGCGCTGTAGACCACGTGCAGTCGGGGACTGCGGCTCTAAAACGGGCGAAAAGCATGCAAAGAAGCTCAAGAAAATGGATATGCATAGTAATGTTCATATTTTTGATGATCATAGCCTTAGTCCTGGTTAACGTTCTCAAGCCCTTTCATAGCAAGTACAGTGTCTAGTTTTAGGAAGGCGAAAGAAAATGCTAGTAGTCTTAGTTGGGCCCGGACGTTCTCATAACAGCTGGGCCCAACAGGTTGGGCCGTAAATTGGCCCAATGGTCAAGGCCCAACTGCACGCACCCCCTTGTACACAACTCGTATTATTTAGACATACTTGTAATTGTAAATATACACACATTTACTAAAAAAAATATTCTTGGCTTCAACTCTAATTACCAAGACACGAGTCCAGCGTTAAATTAATGAATATATAAAGACTCTTATAGAAAGGGACCGATGGAGTATTATATAGGTCGAGAAATTTGCAGTTGAATGTGGGGGAGTAGTTTTGGTTGAAGCTGCAGTTTGATGGACTCCCTAGCTTCAACCTCAGCTTCGATATCCGATGAAGCCATCAATAGACGGCCGATGATAACTTTCTCGAGTGCGCAACACTTCTTCGCAATGCGAGCTGCCAACCGAACGACACGGTCAGTCACGCCCTGACAAGATCCTCGGAACTTGAATGTTTTCAGATTCCGGTGCCGAATCCTTTTACCCTTCTTTTTCACGTGTGGTGTTGCTGAATCTTTACGTTGGCCAAGAAACTGTATGCATATAACGAGCATCTTTGTAAACTATATGGTGACCTGTGAGAGAGAGAGAGAGAGAGAGAGAATGAACCTTTAAATAGAACTCTTCAAGACGAGGAGATGCCCATATTAAAGCAGCTAAATGCAAGAAACCGCCATTCTCATAATCTCCCCGGTCTTCAACCACCAACTTCCTCAAGTTTGGCATTCGAGGAAACCCTTCCTTCAAAGAATCCTACAATATCGATTAATATTATACGTAGCAATCAAGTCAACTGGCTCTTATAGACTGGAGTACATGTGGATACTAAGAAAATCATACCTTAGGATGATGGAGTTTTAAGTAAAGAAGTCGGAGTCGTGAGATGAAGCACGACACTTGAGGGGCGAAACGCTGTGCAAAACAATCTTGATTTCGAATACTGAAACCGGCACTATAAAGTTTAGGGACATTCTCAAACAACAGTTTCCCTGAAAGGTTGTCGACCCAAATCCAACCAAGATTCTGAGCAGAGACTTTTATGCACCTTCTGCCGAGGCAGGAATGTATTACCAATTCCTTCAACACGAGGTTTGCACCACAAATCTCGACGTCGGACGTTAGAGTTGCGGCACTGATGATCAGCATTTTCAACAAGGGGCAATTATGCAACAAAATCATTATATCTTCACCACTCAGTTGTAAACATCTGAGGCTCAGTCTTTTGAGGGATTTGAACAAGATCATTTCAGAGCAGTGGCTTAATTCTTTTTGTCGTTTCAAGAAGTAGTCCCCAAGTACAACCTTGTTATTCACTTCTTTCCAGCACAGGAAGCCGAGCTCCAATCTCTCGACACGGGTCGAGAGCAAGAAGTCGAGCCATTCCTCGACTTGCGCCTGTGCTGATTTGTTTACGTAGAAAGAGATTTTGAAGAGTTTCAAGGAACGGGGCCGATGCGAGTGGAGGACGGAGTTTACCAACTCTACGTACTTGCACTTCTTAGCATCCCATGTACTATCTTCCACATTATTACTTGCATTGTTCAAGTTGAGAGTTCGGGAACTGAAGTTAAGAATACGGATTTGTTTCCAGAGATTCCGCCATTGAGGAGAAAGAAGGCTAGTGGCGGCGGCTTCTTTCACGGATAGGAAAGAGAGTATCAAAACAATGGTTTCTTCGGGCAACTCGCTTATCCTATCGACTCTAGCGTCACGCTGCATACGTAGAGTTTGGTTCGTATATAAATAATTAAGTCATGACATGAAAATTTCAATATAGTTCTCAATCATTCTACTAACTCTAGAAAAATCAGTTGAGATTACCTCATGAGAATTTAAGTTAAGTTGCAACCTCTCTCCATCCATAGCTTCAATAGAGAACAATGCAAATTCAATGCCAAAAAAGAAAACCTAAAAGCCACAGTTCCTTTGATACGAGCGGAAGACTAAGAGGTTAGGGCTTATTTATAATCAATCCATGAGGTGGGCCCAAGCCTCACCAAAAGTGGGCCCAATCAATAGCGGGCTTTTTCAAACCATCAACAGCCTATAATCTATAGGTGAAATTGGGCTCAAGTTATTTAGTAAATGGGCTTTTTTCTAACAATCATTTAAAATATTTATTGACTGCTACTATTATACTACCTGTTGTAAAATTAACAAAAGGCATTTTTCAACTAAAGAAATTGTTTACTGTTTTTACTCAAATAAGCTGTGTTTTGGGGTCCTTTAATTGTGAAGAATCATTATATTGAGAAGGAGCAACATGCATTATAACCGTACTAAACAAAAGCAAAAAGTAAAATATGTGTACATGTACAATTCCTTTTTTTTATTTTGACTGCTCAATTTATGTGAATTTGACATCTATTTTTGGATTAAAGTAACTAGAAGAATAATGAAACCAACTATCTAGAGTTCTATAAAGTTTAGGAGGTTAGAGATTGTTTGGATCGATTTTACGTGACGGGGTTAAATTCCAAGTCGATTTTATTATTTTATACGTCGGAAAGATGATAGAGTTTTAATATGTCCCGTTATATTTTGGATTTCTTTACAAACATTATAGGTACAATAGTATTGATGAAATCTCAAACATGAAGTGATTGAGGATAATTTGATTAATGAGATTAACATGCATGCAATATGTGTGTACATCAACTAGTACTAATTAATAAACATTTCTTTACATGATTAGTGTAGGGGTACAATACACTTTTAACATGCAACTATAGTGTAGGGGTTACAATTCTGGAATTTCTTCAACAAAAAACCCTATAATGTTTTAAGGTACTAAAGGGTACTCATTGTATGTATTGGAAAGAGACTTTAGAGAAAATTATAGGTAAAAATGAGTGTCAACATGATCAAATTACTTGGCACTTTTGATTTGAGTAGTTCTACTTTATAAATAGGTCACATACTAAAATAAATAGAGTTTGTAAAATCAAGGTTTAAACTGAACTAAATACTCAGAAAGAAAATAATGTCTCCCAAGTCCAAAAACCCTCCCCCCTAACAGAAAAAGGATGGGGAAGTCAGATGCTTCATCTAGTGCCGGTGGAGACGATTTTGTCGACGAGCAGCCCCTACCTGAGGGAGACGGTGACGATAGTGTCGATGACCAGCCTGCAGTCGATCACGAGGAGCACTTACTCGAGGGCGATGGTGACTTATCTGAGCAGGAGGAGGAGGCGGGCGACGATGCTAGTGATTTCGACTTACCTGAGGTGGATGAGGAGCCGCCCTTACCGGTGCAGCCCTTACCAGAGCAGGAGGAGGAGGCTGCCGAAGAGGAGGAGGAGGAGGAGGTTTTCATGAATGATCCGGAGCCTCCCGAGGAGCCTTTAGGCGAGGAACATCACGACCCGGAGGAGGATGAGATTGATTACCCGGACGAGCGCAGCAGCGATGAGGAGGAGGAGAGTGATCGTGATGGTGGAGGTGACTTTGATGACGATGACGAGGACGAGGACGACGGCGATGATGGAGGTGACTTTGACGACGAGGACGACGAGGAAGAGGAAGACGGCGACGATGAGTCCTCTGACTCTGACTCTGACTATTAGCTTTTCTTCTTTCTCCATTTCTTCTTCTGTGTTTATCTGATTATCTTGTTTTTTTATTTTATGTGTTTATGTGATTATCTTGTTTTATGTGTTATTTTAATTATTTGCATTTAATTATTTGGGTCGAGCAAATTATAAGCTCCTTTTCGGGTTTTCTTGTTGATTCTTTCCCGAATCGTAGGTCGAATCAACCAGGGTCCTTAGTATAGAAAAGTTAGTATAGAAAAGGGGATTGTATGTTATTTCATTATTCATAAATCATAATACAAAACCCTAATTTATTTTGTAAGTCTCTTTTCCTTTATTTATTTATTAATTTATTTTTTAAGTCTCTTTTCCTTTCTTTTTATATTTTATTTTTTGCGTGCGTATTAGTACAATACAACACTACTATTATTAATCTGTAGAGAGAGAAGAAAACCCTAAAATTACAGTTGTATGATTCGAACGAAGACGAATTGTCCAAAAATAAGGTGAGGGGGCTGATTAATTTATGTACTCAATCAATGAGAAAAGTGGGCCAGCCTCAGTAAGAGTGGGCTTTTCTAACCATCAATGGCCCATAATATCATCTTACAATATTTTCTTTCCATATCTTTTTTAGAAATCAACAAATTATTATAGCTATAACATTGATGAAAATAATTACGAAAACAATTTTTTAAAGAATATATAATGGCCTATGTTATTATAATAATAAACTCATGCTAAATAAAAATTGGTTATTATAAACTGGACGTAGGCCGTAGGGAGTATTATATAGGTCGAGAAATTTGCAGTTGAGTGCCATTTAGTTTGGGTTGGAGCTGCAGTTTGATGGAGTCCCTAGCTTCTACCTCAGCTCCAATATCCGGTGAAGCCATCAATGCACTTCTGATGACAATTTTCCCGAGCGCCGAACAGTTCTTCAAAAAGTACGTCGCCATTTCAACGACACGGTCGCTCACGCCCCGGCAAGGTCCTTGGAAGTTGAACGTTCTCAGCCTCCGGTGCCGTTTCCTTTCAACATTCGTCGTTATAGCTTGAGTTCCCATGTGTGGTTGTGCTGAATCTTTGTATTTGCCAAAAAGCTGCATGCATGTGGTGTAAGAATGTAAGGTAAACATACATGGTGCACCTTAGAGAGAGAGAGAGAGAGAGAGAGAGAGAGTTGAGCAACCCTTATATAGAATTTTTGAAGACGAGGAGCTGCCCAAATCAAAGAAGCTAAATGCAAGAAACCGCCATTATCGTAATCTCCCAACTCTTCAGCCACCAACATCCACAACTTTGGCATTTTAGGAAAATCCTTCCCCGTAAACTTCTGTAGGAAATTAGAATAGCAATGAATCGTAAACTATATTTGAAAGAAAAAAAAAAATAATAATAAAATAAATAATGTACATCATATTCTTTAACCTTAGTATAGCGGAGAGTTAAGGTGAGAACTTGGAGTTGTGAAATGAAGCAAGATACTTGAAGAGCAAGACGTTGAACAACATATTCCGGCATTCGAACTACGAAACGGGCACGACATAGTTTACCAAAGTTCTCGAGCATCAGCTTCCCCAAGATAGAATAATCATCCACACAAATCCAAGTGAGATTCGGAGCAGATACTTTTATGTGTCTTCTATTGCGGCACGCATATATCTCCAATTCCTTCAACGCGAGGTTTGGGCCGCAAATCTCAATGTCGGAGGTCAGAGTTGCGAGATTGATGATCAATGCATTCAACAAGGGGCAACTATGTAACAATATCTTTATATCTTCACCACTCAATTGTAAACATCTAAGGCTCAGTCTTTTGAGGGATTTGAACAAGATTATTTCAGAGCAGTGGCTTAATTCCTTTTGGTGTTTCAATAAGTACTCCCCAAGGACAACCTTGTTATTATTTTCTTTCCAACATTGGAAGTCCAGCTCCATGCTCTCGACTCGTGTTGAGAGCATGAAGTCAAGCCATTTCTCCACTTCTGACTGTGCTGATCTGTTTACGTAGAAAGAGACTTTGAACAGATTTAAGGAACGGGGCCGATGGGACTCGAGGACGGAGTTTACCAACTTTACGTACTCACAGCTCCCCGCATCCCATGAACTGTCTTGCTCTTGCACATTATTACTTGAATTCTTCAAGTTGAGAATTTCGGAACTGAAGTTCAGAATTCGGATTTGTTTCCACAGATTCCTCCATTGAGGAGAAAGAAGGCTAGTGGCGGCGGCTTCTTTCACAGATAGGAATGAGAGTATCGAAACAATGATTTCTTCGGGCAACTCGCTTATCCTGTCGTCGACTGATCTCGTCCTTCCACGCTATCAACGCTCAAGCAAACGATAATATGAATAAGAAGAAATCGGAACAATGTAGCAAGCCAATTACGTAGAAATCATCATACACAATTTAACACAAGGGCTCAAAACTAATTAAACATAAAATTTTATATTCATGAATACTCGAGCATACCTTATTAGGCTGAGAATTTGAGTTGAGTTTCAAACACTCTCCATCCATAGCTTCAACCTGCAATCACAAGCAATTCACTGCTTATTGCAATACAACAGTATTATTATTCATCTAGAGAGAGAGAGAGAGCGTGAGAGGCCGGAAGAAAACCTAAATTCGATTCATAGTATTTCAAAATATGAGTAAAAGTGGGCCTGACCAAGACTCCAATAATGGGCTTTTCTAACCATTAATGGTGCATGAATTAAAAACAAATAAATAACTAGAATTTCATAGGTAGTGAATAGTGATCATTGTATCAATTATGTGTTAGAAAATAAAATTATGGAAAATTGTAGATAAAATCAATGATCACTTGATCAAATTGGCTAAGTGTTGATTTGAATAGTGCTAAATTATAAATAGGTCACGCTCCAAAATAAATAGAGTTTGAAAAATCAACTTTTAGTAAGTTACATATTGAGAAACAAAATGCCTCCCAAGTCCAACAGCCCTCCTACTAAGAAACAAAGATTGAGCAAGTCTGCTGCCCCTACTCCACCACCAGCTTCATCCGACGACGATGAGCAGCCACCCAACGAGCCCGCACCCAAGCAGCATGACGACGGCCCTCAAGAGAAGGAGCCCCTTGACAGTAGTGATGACGATGAGGAGGAGGGTGGCGATAGCGATGGTTATCGTGGTGACGACGACATAGACGATGATGAGAGCGATGGTGAGCCTATGGATGTGGGTAATGGTGACGACGACGCGACCTCCGATTCGGACTAGAGTACTCTCATGAGAGATGACTAGCATAGCATTGTCTTTGTTTTCTTTTTCTTTCCTCTTCTTTTCTAGTACTGTATTTGCTATCTCATTGCATGTGTTTTCAAACTATGTTATGGTTTGGGAACAAAATATTTTTTTTTTACTTATTGTTTATATTCATTTTTTTGAGAAAATTAAATCAAAGAAAAAAAGAACTATATACTCATGCATGTCAACTCATGAACAAAAAAGAACTAAAATTTAACTCTTAAAGAACTTCGCCGAAGCCATAATTCATACATAACCAAGTAAAAAGCATCGTAATCAAGAGGTGAATGGTTCCACTGGAAATGTTTTCTTACCTTCAAAACATTGTTTCGTAAAATCCTATACTCTTCTTCGGTTACAGCTTCGAGGATTTCCTTCAGACGAGGGATATCTAGAGTCGCAACAACGATCGAAAAACTCCTCCAGTTCAGTACGTCCTGGAAGGGGAGATCGTAGTGATTCGCGATTATTACAGGAACACAGCCGTAGTACAGAGCATCGCCAATTCGCGCTGTGTTGACCTCGAATCCTTTGACGTGAAGGCAGAACTTGCTTCGGAGAAGCTCTTCGGAATAGGACGTGTTGAGGCGGCCGAAGTGGACTGATATTTGTGAATCATTCTGCCATTCTTGAAGCAGCTTTTCACGCACCGGTGAGTTTATCGATCCAGCGAAAAACGCCAGCTTCGACCTAAGATTATCCAATACGAGTAGGCTTCAGTGAGAATGCAATCAATTTATGTCTGTGCTGAATGTTTAGCTCCAAAAAAGGCCATGATATATCGTGTTCATGAGTTCGATTCAATATACAAATGAATGCATTTCGACTGAAGATATCGACTATGTTTGTAACAGTAAGATTAAAGGAAATAGCATACCTTTCGCTTGCAAGATCTGGAGGATCTCCGTGTCTAGGCCATATTTGTGGCAGAGATGCATCTTTGTGAGCAACGTAGGAAAAGACATAATAGCTAGACGAGCACACAACCTGAATAGCGTTAAATTTAACTTCTTCAGCTTTCTCCAAGGCAGAACGACCAATCGAGTGGCAGGCAACATAAAAATGATCAGCGCCTCCGCTATCATTCCAATGAGAGTACTCATGGCTGATGTTGAATATATAATCTCTGATGAAATCTTGAATCCCATCAATCCCTACGAGGGGATCGTGCCTCAACCTTGCAATAGAGAAGGGTAAAAAGAACAAATCTGCTTCAGAAGGGTCCTTTGTAACAAAATGGCTACTCACTAGAACCTTCTTGAAGTAGCTTTCGCTGGCATAGTTACCACGGGGTTCGGATTCTAGGGGTAAAAGCACGCTAGCATATGGATCTTCTTTGCTGTGCGGATATATATAAACCTTTAAGCTCGTATTCATCTCCTCGTAGTTTGCAAGGAACAAACCTCTGTCATGGAACACCTCTGTACCTAAAACCAGTCATTCAAAAGTTCAATGTGCAATAAACTTCAGAAAACTACAAGAATTTGCATCGTTGAAAGACCTAATCTTCCACGTAGTTACGTCAAATGCTTTAGATTCAAAGTGTCAACATCACAAAGAGGAATTCCAGTTCAAAAAAACCAGCCATCGTTCGATTTTGTATAGCAATATCACCAGAAAACCCAAAGAAAGAGTTCATGTTTCCAATATCACCTGATCACTTTTTCGAGACATCTAAGTCGTACAAAGGCCTCGTCTCGACCCATTTCTAATATCGAAATACTGAATTAGGGATTCTCAACTTAATCACTTCTTATGGATCTCTAGTCTGCCTACAAGCAAGTCTCTCACACACACAATAAAACCTTTGCCAAGGACTAAATAAAGAGGCAGGGTATCAAATATCCCACATAATCACAGCTGAAACTTTGGCTACATTAAAATCATAAGAAAATAAGAATTCTTGAAAAATACTAATATTTCAAGAAAAAACACAAATACCAAAGTATAATGCAGCCTACATGTGCAGTGCAGCCAGTTTTGCCCAACAGTGAGTGTTAAAAATGGAAACTTTCTTCCATGTGCAGATTGGAATGAAATTTCCCATATCATTACATACCAATAATTCTTACAGCATCATCAACACACTCACATCTTACATAAGAACGATCGAAACAGACAAAAACCTTATTCTCAGTTTAGGCAATAAGCTGCAGAGCCAAGAACAATAACTAATTTAAGTGAGCAAAATCAAGAATTAAGCAAGCTTGGAAATTTTCACTAACCATGAAGGCCCATTTCGATTCTAACACCTCTCCGATCCTCAGCCACCTCAACGCCTCCGTCCCTCGCCGGAATTTTTGAAGAATTTACAAAATTTAGAGGGGAACCCCCAATTTTAGGGCGGGTTAAGGGGTGGATTATGAAGATGTTGGAAGTGGAGGAGATGTAGAGAAGAATGAGCAGAGTGGTGGCGAGAGCTAAGGTCGTGGGCATGTAAAAGAAGAAGGATTTGACGGCGGGGGTCGAGTCGCGGCGGCGCGTGAGGAGAGCGTGGAGCACGTAGAGTGACGAAGCGGCCATTGATGGTGGAGGTGATGATTGTATTGGAAGTTGGAGCATTAAATGAGTGAGGTGTGAGGACACAATACGTGATTCTTTCCAGAATTGCTTTAATTTTCTTTAATTTTTGCCTTTAATATACCTAAAATAAATTAAGAAAAGGACATGGGAGGGAATTAAATGAGATTTTGTAGGAAATTTTGAGAGGGGTGGAACCTGCAATCCCACTGGGTGATAGTGATTAATGAACAAAGTTTTGATTTTTTTCACAAGAGTGGGAGCTTTGGATGCTTACTCATCGGTATTAACGTTTCAAAAACAAGAAACAGTCCAAAGTTTCCAACTTTCGACGGAGAATTACATGTTCTTGATGCTAGACTGCAAAATTGGTGACCTTATATGGAAATAGGGTAAAATGGAAGAAAGTTGCCATGTTTTTTTTTTTTTTGAACCATAAAGTTGCCATGTTTTGATTGAAAAAATATTGAATCTTTAACCTTAAACTAGTGTTGCACCCGTGCGTTGCACGGAAGATATACTCTGTAATTGTTAATGTTAATATGACAAAAGAGTAAAGTATTGTGAAATTTCAAACATTCAATAAATGGAAAACCATACTACCTCTATCCCGTTTAAGTTGACTCGTTTCTAAATGGCACAAGAGCCAAGGGAAATGGGATAAAAGGGTGATGTGATGGTAAATTAGAGTTTAATTTAATTTAAATTATTAGTACTACTCACATCCATTTTTAATTAAAATTAATTTAGGCTAATTAAGTGTGATGTAGATGGTGATGTGATGTTAAATTATTTCCTTTTATGGAAACAGATCTAATAAATGAGACGTCCCGAAATGGAATACGGGTCTACTTAAACGGGATGGAGGTAGTATTAACATAAAATATGCGTGCGATGTTGAAGACTTGTTCACTGCCTACCCCTATCTTAAACCTACACGTGACAATTAGTTTTTATATTAATTTTGCTTCAACTTTGCTACAGTAACTCATATTACAACAGTGCAAAATACTGCTTACCTTTTTAGGTGGACCCACCATTTGTAAAGCAAGCTCGATTTTCCATTGTCCTAATTATAATTACTTTTGTGAATTAATTTTGACCGCTTCGAAAATTTCGTAAATCATTATTTATAAAGGGCTTTTATATTTCGTCAAAACCATTCAAGTTACTATAAAAGCCCTTTATAAAAATAGGACTGTAATCGGCAAATTCATAAAATACTCCTTTCGTCCCCTAATAAGTGTCCCGAGCTGTCAAAATGCAATAACCAAGAAAGTGTATAAATTTACCATATTAACCCCTAATTATTACATAGAAAATTGAAAAAGTAAAAAAGGGTGTAATGATAACAGGGGTAAAATTGGTAGTTTAGCCAAAATTTTACATTGAAATATGTGATAGGACACTTATTAGGGGACACAAATTTTGGAGGCTCGGGACACTTATTAGGGGACGGAGGGAGTACCACACAAGAAAATTTTCTTTTATAGTACTATAGTACTATGCACTAAGTCCTATTTTTATGATAATCGGTAAATTAATTTGAATTTGCTCAGATCGACTTAGTGCATAGTACTATAGTAGTAGTATTTCATAAAATACCACACAAGAAAATTTTCTTTTATATTTTCTTGTGTGGTATTTTATGAAATACTACTACTATAGTACTATGCACTAAGTCGATCTGAGCAAATTCAAATTAATTTGCCGATTACAGTCCTATTTTTTCCCCTTAAAGGCATAATTAATTTGTCTATTGAAAAAAACATGTCTATATTTGAACGGAGAAAATATAGACTAAGGTTGGATCAGTACGGTATATTAAAAAATTTCGATACGCAATTTTTCATACTATTATCATATTGAACATTTCGATATATTAATCTTCAGTATATATACCAAAAATTCGGTATGTAACAAAAGTCATACTAACATTGTACCAATATTTCGATATATCTTACCGAAGTTCTGTATTTCGGTATCGAAAAATTGTATACTATTTATTTAATATTTTTAGGTAGTATTTAATATTTATTTAAAATTATTTACCACATTAAAAATATACTAATTAGTAGTATATTTTATTTTCTCAATATACACATCATAAATAACGATTACTTCATTAAATGTACATTGGTGGGTCCACAAAAGAATGAAAACCAGCAGTATTTCACATTTCACATTTGCACTATTGCAATACCTGTTACTTGTTACTGTAGGGAACATAAGCAAAATTAATAAAGAAAAAGTATTGCCACGTGTTAGGTAAAGATGGGGGTAAGCAGTGCAGAAGTCAGCATCGAATTTGCCGCATGGTTCCCATATCTACTATTATATATTATATATATATAAATAAAATCAGCAAAAATTGTAGAGATGAGTGATTTAGGCGGGAAAAGGGTATTCCTGTAAATACTGTAAAAACTCAGTTTTTAAGTGTAGTATAGATGCATATGTATTGTTGGCCCCCTACCTAATTACTTATTGGGTACGAATGTGTGTGGCCGAGCGGTAAGGCGAAATGTCACAAGTTCGACTTTTCGAATACTCATGTATATTATTTGTTTAAAAAAAAAATACTAGTCAACTATAAGTACTACTTTTGCACACTGATTACCTGCAAATACAAAGCATTAATCTAAAACTGTACAAAATAATAGGAGTGATATCAAATGTAGGTCTTGACATGGCTTCTCCGAAGCCACAGCTCATACATAACCATGTGAAAAGCATCATAATCTACAGGCACATTGTGCCACTGGAAATGCTTCTGCACTCTCATCACATTCTCTTGCAGCTTCAAGTACTCCTCCGAGCTGATCAGATCTTCTAGAACCTTCTTCATCTTCGGAATGTCGGATGTCCGCAGAACAACGGAGAAACTCTCCCAGTTCAAGACGTCGGCATATGGGAGATCGTAGTGATCGGCTAAGACCACGGGCACACATCCATAGTACAATGCATCCCCTATTCTGGCTGTGTTTACTTCAAACCCTTTAGCATGAATGCAGAACTTGCTCCCCAATAGAGCCTCGGAATACGGTGTCTTGAGACGAGAGCGGTGGACTAAAATCTCCGAGTCGTTCCCCCACGTCTTGATTAAAAACTCTCGAACCCTCGAGTTCATTGCTCCGGCGTAGAAGGCCAGATTTTGCCTGCAAGTAGTCATTGTGTAGGTTAAGGTACTCTGTTTCCATGCAGGATATTTTAAACTTTGACTCCATTTGCAATTTTGAACCTGACTTTTCAAAATGTCGCGAACATTTAAATACACGGATCTTTCAATTTGTTGCAGTTGTAACGCTATATAACCTTAGTCATGGTTAAAGTCACGAACTTTGACTCAATTTGTAATTTTGACCGACTTTTAGATACACGATCTTTCAATTTTGTGCAATTTAAACGATGTGCATACCTAAGTGAAGGGGGCCGGATCGGTGGCTTCCCCTTCCGAGGCCAAATCTGCGGGATCGAGGCATCCTTATGAGAGAAGTAGCCGGGGACGAAGTAGCTAGAGGAGCAAACAACTTGGATGGCATTGAGCTTAACATGTACCGCCTTCTCCATAGCCGTCCTCCCGACAGAATGGCACGCGACGTAGAAATGGTCGGCCCCTCCCGTACGGTTCCAGAACGGGTAGGTCCGACTTATGTCCCGAACGTAGTTCCTCACGAACGTCTGGATCCCGCCAACGCCTACTCGCTTGTCGTGCCTCAGGCTAGCGATGGAGAAGGGGAGGAAGAAGAGGTCCGCCTCCGAAGGGTCGTTCGTGAGGAAGTGGCTATTGAAGAGGGATTTCTTGAAGTAGCTCTCGCTTGCGTAGTTCCCACCTGGCTCTGAATCCACGGGGAGAAGAACATTTGCAAAGGGATGGCTTTTGCTGTGTGGATATGCGTAGATTTTCATGCTCTTGTTCATGGAGGCGTAGTCCTCCATGAATAGGCTTCTTTGGTGGAATGCGTCGTCGTTTTGGTTGCCTTTTTTGGGTGATTCTGCATTAGCAAAGAATTACTATTTGCATCAACCACTAGTGTAAAGCTGTAGCATATATTCTTGGTGCTCATGCATAGTGGAATATTTGCAATTTTGTGTGTACCAAATTGAGCACAATAATATGGTATAGGTGTGGTGTTAATATAAGTTATTCCATTCGTCCCGATAATAATAAACTCGTAAACTCGATGAATATTATAATACGAGATGGATGGAGTATTTTTTAAGTAATGTAGATTGCATGTATGGACCAATCAGAAGCAGGAGCCTGTTTTTGACGTACATGAAGAATTCTATAGCAAAAAAGTTGAAAAAAATAAAATTCATAGAGAAATTTGGATAATGACTTGTTGCATTATTCCAACTTGCATCAATGGCCAAGACTAATGAAAAAATTCCCAGAATTATTCAACCACAGCCATTGATCATCATCAATATTATAATCTAAAATTAGAAAGAAGAAAAAAACTAAAATAAGCTAGAAATCATACCAAAGGAGCCAAGTTCATGATCTGATGTTGCTCCTGATCCTCTCGGCCATGGCGTCTCGTCGTCGAAAGGCAACGTCGAGGCGAATTTGATCTCTGCTGGTTCCCGGAAGGCGGATTCCGGCAGAACAATATCTTCTCGATGGTGCAGATTGAATAGCTCTTGAGAGATCAAAGGCTGGGATTTCACAACCTGCTGCGGTTCTTCATGAGGTATGATCGCCTTAGGGGGGTGAATTAGCCTCTCGTCGTGATGTTGACGAATATAATCAAGCTTCAAGCTTGAAAATGAGTAGAAAAAGAACAAAACCGAGCTGGTTAAAGCTAGAGAAATGAGCATGAAGAATAGGCCTTTGAGCGAGTCCTTCTGCATGCGACGACACTGCGACGGTACAGAGTCGAGACGAGCCGCGGCGCCGGAGGCCGCCATCGGGGAGAGAGGAGAGAGAGAGATCAGCGGTGAGACGAGCAAAAGGAATAGGAAGACATCCCTCTAGACTAGCTAACTTTGAGGTTCAACTTTTGCTAGTTTAAACCATGGCTTCTTCTTTGGCTGCTTTAAGCTTGTCTCAAGAGTTTGTGGTATATTTTCCCTTTCTTTTTTCTGCTTGAATTTTCCAAAATAACGTAAGATTCCTTTTTATTATCAAATTAATAATTATAAACGGCTGATTTAAATATTATTTTTAAATAAAATATCTAAGTACGAGTTGTAATTTTTTTTAATATGGACTGAATTAATCGTTTACAAAAAAACGTAGACTGAATTAATCAAAACCAACTAAATAAAATGACGTTATTTACTGAATTTGAATCTGTTCGAAAAAATATACTAAAGTCAATGTCTTAATTAATATGAGGATTTTTTTTAATTGGGTAATTGTACACGTTAGCTTAAATATATAATTAAGTCTTTGTTTTTTTCCCTTGGAGAATAGTCTCGACGATTATTTCATTAATTAATAGAGATTAAATTGTCTGATTAATAGTCTCGATAATTAAAAGTCCAATTTGAAATTATTGCTTACAAAAATGTGACATCTCTCCTAACCTTATAATACAGCTTAATGAACGACAAATATGGAAACGTCAAACATTTCAATTATTTAAGAAAATATTCACATCTATTCCGATTGGACGATGAGTTTCTAGTTACACCGACGGATGATTATCGAAAATACAGAAGATAAAAATATTACAATAAATACTAGCATAAAATGTTAATGAAATTAGAAAGTCAACTTTTGACGCCATCCATTGGGTTCAAGCCCGGGAGAAGGGGATCGGCTCGAAGTCAATTTACTATTATACCCCTTAAACCCGTTGTAGTCCATGAAGGAAGGGCTTCTTTATTATTCGACCGCATCGATCATAGTATATATAAATAGTAAATAGACATACACTAGCACCGATCACATTAATATTTGGTTACATGTTACCGAAATTATTCAAGCAATATGCATAATAATAATAATTATCAGACAATAAGTGTGACGTGATAGGATGTAGAGGTGTCTTTATCTAGTGAAGGAGCCTCATTGGGCATTTATGTCTTTTCCAAATTTTGTATTGATAGACTTAATACTAGTTTGGGAAATATTATTTAGAATCTATTGTATAAGAGTAGGGATTGATTGAGCTTGGCCTAATTCACCTCGCTATCAATTCTAATTGAAAAAAATTGAGTAACCAACATTCCTTTTCTATTGTCTTTATTTTGATCGAAACAAAGACTACATAATTCGTTCTAGCTATCGGAAAAAAGTCTACCAAAATATCAAAAGACAGGTAAGTTTCCATACGATTAAACTTGTACGTGAGATCATAATAGAACAAAAAAAAAAAAAAAACACATAAACGGAAGTATGTATTGAAGAGATTTTATCGATAGTAGATGCTTAATTTTGCCCGTTTTCTTTGACCGATAAACACACATAAACGAAAAACGCAAATAAATGCAACTTACCCGCAGAAATTAGGAGTTATGTCGTTCACGCCATCGTTCTACTTCTTTAAATACATTTTGGAAGTAAAAACATATCTAAGTGGGTTGATTGATCTCTTGTTTGATATTTATAAATTATAATAACAATAATTAATAAATTAGATATGATGGTACTAACTATACACTAAAGAGCGCTTAATACGGTCCTACTCCAAAGTTTAGAGTCAGCTACTTAATTAACATAGGTATAATTAATTAATGGACTCAACGTCAAAACTTGAATGCAAATTCTATTTAAAGAGATTTGATTATTTAGGTAGCCTTTTTCAAGATTATAGAGGTACTACAAGATTCTCCATTATGTTAACTTATTATCATAAAAATAATAATCACATACTCCCCCGTTCCGCTATGGCATGCTTTATTCACTTTATATGCCAAATGGAGTGAAACCGAGATCATTATTACATAAACGGAGTGCAAATGAAAACGAAGAAGGCATCCATCCATCTTCAGTCATGGGCAATTCTTGAAGGAGGCTTCACTACCAGAACTGGGCAATGCACGTGATGAACGCAGTAGTTGCTTACGCTTCCTAGCAATGCCCTGCATTGCATGCCCATACTAATTGTTACTGCTACAACATTTCAAATTTCATTAATTAATTGATTTGGGCTTTCTATAAAAAGCTTATGGGCCGCATCTAGTATTTGGGCTGGGCCGGCCCATTACCTTTTAATTGGGCCGAGGCCACGACTGCCGATGACTAGGAGATCCACGTGGAGTTCTTCTGCTGCTTGACAGATCATATCCTTTGGGTCTCCTTGCATAATCAGAGTTTCTGCCTTTATCTATTGAATATAGAATGAGACAACATTAAATGAGACGGAGGAGGAGTATCGTTTTGTATTTTGATTAATGTTAAATTAAATGAAAATTAAAACCAACCTTCTTCTCCTTGCAAATGGCCAAGGCTCGAGCGAGTATGGTTGCAGCGTTCTGCTCCTGCGCCTTCCTCACTGTATCGATCACCGCCGGAGTTGCGTACACAACTACACCGTACCCATAATTAACAAATTACATCTAATTATTACTATTATATAAGTAAAATAATACGTAGCTCATCGTATAACAAAAAGTATTGTAACCAGGGCCGGCGGGGTAGATGAAGGGTTGGAAAATTGGCTGCACGTTGACCAGCGTCACGGCGGCTTGCTCCTGCTCCGCCGGTTCCAAAGCGTCGGCGTAGTTGTCAAAGAGGTGCTCCACCGCCCACCTCAGCGCGTGGATACTCCCCTCGCTTTCATCTACCGGCACCAGCACTTTCATCCCTCCCTCCGCCGCCGCACTCGTCTCCGCCGCCGCCGTCTCCATCGAGTATAGTCTATGTATATTGTTGAAGTGAAAAACCTTACATGATTTACTATAAGTTAATCGCGTGGGAAATCAACGGTGACAGCTGTCAGCCATGCAATTCGACTAGCACGAGTGGCGGCCACGTGGATTCTGTTCGCGGGGGCTTAATTTGTCATTTTCTTAAGCGTTATTACGTAGAAATATAAAGTTCATCCTAGGGCAGAAGCGGCGAGCTTAATTAATTAATGGAGGAGGGGGCGACAGCTAGCGGAGCAGCCACCGCGGCGGCGGCGGCGATGAATGTATTGGTGGCGGTCGACGACAGCGACGAGAGCTTCCACGCGCTGCGGTGGGCGCTCGAGAAGATCATCAAGCGGAAACCGGCGGCGGAGATGGTGGTGACGATAGCATATGTGATGGAGCCGCTGCCGCGCTACGCCTTTCCCGGCGGACACGGTTCGTTAGATATTTTGAATAATTAATTTTCGATGAACAAATATTAATTACGGATTATCTATGATTTTTAATTCGAGTCCAGTGGTAGAAACTGCAAGCAGAGCACAGGAGCAAATCGGAGCAAGAATTCTGTCTCGTGCATTTGATATGTGCAGAGAAAGTTCGGTACGTAGCTAGGGTTCCTAGCTAATTTTCTTCAACATAAATTAATATTAGTATTATAATTTATTTTAATCCATATAATTAAAAAAAATAAAATTCGCAGCAGTTGAACGCTAAGACTATAATCCTGGAAGGAGATCCAAAGGATAAGATATGCCGGGCAGTTGAAGAGATGAACATAAATCTTCTTGTTGTGGGCAGCCGTGGACTTGGTCAAATTAAGAGGTGCATATCATATCGTTATTTAATTAATTTATTTTCTGAGTTAATACTTTGAATTGAGGGTTTATCAAAAATGATTATGAATGTATGAATGGATGCATGCAGGGCGTTTCTGGGAAGTGTGAGCGATTACTGCGCCCAGCATGCGAAATGTCCGGTTCTCGTTGTGAAGCAGCCTCCCAAAAAAATCTAGATTTATTTTGTTTTGTTGCAGTCAATAAATAAATAAGTATATGCGTTCTCAGTCTTTACCAATTTACTGCCTACGTTAAATTAGTCTGTGTTTGTAAATAGTTGTAGTGTTGTGGAAAATAAGGGTGTACACGAAGACGATTCGACGATTGAATTGGAGTTTCGTTTCCTTTTCCAAAATTAAGAGCAACAATCATGGGTTTTGTTTGGTTGATTATTAGTGACATACATGTGTCCGGATTGTGATATTGAAGTTTATTCGCAGTAATAATGTAATATACATTCTTCATTGCATCTCGAAGGGGAAGATAAAGGAAAAAATGCAGTGCTTCTTAGTGTGTATCGATCGTATACTAAGGTTGCATTCTCTTTGACGCGGAAAAAATTGAGTGAAAGAGAAAATTAACCTATAAATTCTACCCTTTTCTCAGGTTTTCTATTTTTTCCCCTTTATTTGCACTATAATCTCTTTGATGCGAAAGAAATTGAGTGAAAAGAGAAAATCACCCTATAAATTCTACCCTTTTCTCACATTTTCTATTTTTTCCCCTTCATTTGCACTACAATGGGGAGAAAATATTATCGGGAGAAAATATTATCTCTCCAATTTGGTGTTTTAAATATTTTCTCCAATTTAAAGAGATATCCCCTCGTTGATAAAAGGTGAGAAAAAGAATGAAATTTATAGGGTAATTTTATATTTTCTCTCCTTTTGTTTCGCATCAAAGAGAACACAACCTAAATAAAATTTATGACATACGTAGTAAGTTTGAAATTGAATGTTAAAAGTAATCACAAACCCTATAAAAAAAAAAAAAAAGAAGTAGTAGTAATTACTAAAACAAATCCTAAAAAATAATTATAAAATTAATTTAAATTGTGAAAAATTGGGCCATCATCAAACTTGGATCCACGTGTACTGCGACTAAAACCCGAACTGCCACGTTTGCTTCTCGCTCCAAATAATTAAATATTTTCAGCAAAAATAAGAAGGAGCTGCAGTTAGCTTACCCTCATGCTTATCAAATACTGCTAACTCAGACTGTAGCTATCGACGACAGCGACGAGAGCTTATACGCTCTGAAATGGGTCCTCGAAAATCTGGTAGGATCGGATAATAACGGATATCTACTCACAATCGTTCACGCCATGGAGCCCTTTCCTCACTACATGCTTCCCGGATCTCCCGGTAATCATATACTCCTTCCGTCCCGCTTGTTTCGTTCCAATAGAGCCCTTCGTCTCACAAAAAGCAGTCAACTGGCTCCTATCAGAGCGAGACGCATATAGATCGATTACGTATTTGAATTGTTATTGATACGAATGATTTTACAGCGGTGTACCCATCGAATTCGATAGTACAGTCTGTGAACAAAGCCCAGCGAGAAAATGCTGCTGCTATAATAGCTCGTGCACTCGATATGTGCTCTCAAATAGAGGTTAGTTTATGTTTCCTCCGTTCCGCCCAATTTGGCGTGTTTCATTATTTTACTGTGTCACACATATTTTGTATTTAAGTAACGCGTCAAACCTGATAACATCTTTCGATTTTGTAATTTAAATTAAGGCCCGAATGGAATCATCTATTGTGGAAGGAGACCCGAAGGAAATGATATGCGAAGTAGCGGAGCAAATGGAGGCTGATCTTATTGTTATAGGTAGCCGTGGCCTCGGAAAAATCAAAAGGTAAATATAATCATTTCTGCTAAATTTGGATTTAATTACTTAACCAATTAATTAATTAATTACTTGTTTGTGTTTCTAGGGCATTCCTTGGGAGTGTGAGTAATTACGTAGTTCACCAATCGAAATGTCCCGTTCTTGTTATAAAGGCTCCAAGAAGTGCACAAGTGAACACCGATGCAGGTGTAAAGTTGGATTGATATATAGTAAGTTTAATAGCTTGGTTTGAATGTAATAATCACTTAAGTGGTGTAATGTGGCTGGTGAAACAAGTTGTGGAGTACATGGAGTTTTTTTTTGATGAATGAAGGGTGATCTTAATGTATATTGATAATTTTCGCCATATCTCTCCGGATGCAAGAAACGTCGATCACTACTCATGCTTGCAAACTGCGAGTATAAGAGAAATCGAATGTCACAAACGTAATATAGTAGAATGATAACAATGCACATTAAGAAAGAAGGTCACTACTCATGCCTACAAACTGTGAGTATAAGAGAAATCGAATGTCACGAACGTAATATAATAGAATGATAACAATGCACATTAAGAAAGAAGATCGTGTCCGGAAAAGAAGATCAGAGAAAAGAAAGTGCCCACTAGAGGGATTTCAGTAATCTACAAAACTACTATGAGCATTTTGTAAGCTTGTTGAAATAATAAAACGAGACGTACTATACGCATTTTATAAGCCTGTTGAAATAATAAAAAGAGACGCACGAGAGAGTCCAATTTAGGGACGAGTAGATGATGAACCATGGAGTACATTTTATTTTTATTTTAACGAAACAAATAGTGTCCATACCCAAAGGCCAAAGCGAACTGACGGAATGGACCTAACATGGGCCAGTTTGGCCCACTTATTTCGGGCCGAATTGTTTTTTAACTTCGGGTCTAAATTGTTATTTGGGCCGAGGATGGGCCCACTGGGGGACAGCTTTATGAGACAAGTAAGAGAGGAAAGCGAAAATAAAATAAACATTATTGAATAATCATGTCGGTTAATCTAGTGCGACTCGCCTTCCTACACCCGTATCCTGGGACCAATAATATTCCACTTTCGCAGACGTCGCAGCACATGAATGGTTCCTCAGCATCGTTAACGTTGTACTCCAGTTATATCGTCTCTCTCCCTCATCATTATTCACTTAATCCCTAACTTATCCCCACACTTTCCTAATTATCCCCAACGTGCCCCTGGCCGTGCCCAACACTGCGAAAATCCAGAAGCTCTTTTTTTCTTTTCTTTTTCAATTTTCTCTCTCTAACTCGCCCTTTCCCTCTTCCTTCCCTCCCTCCCGTTTCTCTCTCTCCTCCCCCCCTCTCAAATTTCGTTAATTCCTCCTTGGTTTATCGATCAGGCGGCAGTAATTTCGTAATACATGACGATGATGGCTCCTCAGCCGTTGGATGTAACTCCACTCTCTCCAACTTCCGATTTTTTCTGTTTATGCTCTCCTTTTTTTTCGCCCTTACCGGCATCCGTGCCTGTAGATATGCATGCATACCGCTGTTTTGATTGTTTGTTCGAGCTTGTGTTTATGGCGGAGTTTTTTCCTATTTTTGTCCACGAACTCGCGCCTGGTTGTTGGGATTGAATGGGTTTGATCCACTAGGGTTTTGCGTGCTAGTGGGAGGTTTAAGTTATTCGAGTAATTTGTTTGTTTTTTTTATAGAAATTCGTGAGTGGAAGTGCTTGAGTGAATACGGAGTTCAAAGTATAGAGTATGTGTTATGGTTTTGCCGGATCAAGTGTGATTGATCGTATTGTTTTGCTTGTGACCTTCAGCAACAGGATGATGAAGAGATGCTGGTGCCGCACTCGGATTTAGTTGAAGGCCCTCAGCCTTTGGTCGAAGGGCCTCAGCCAATGGAAGGTACTTCCCCTCTGCTCCGTTATCAGATTCTAGGATATTTGATTGAGTGATGCGTTAGTGCTTATGAATATCTCTCTCTGTCTATCGCATGTTTTTCGAGGACTTCTGTTCAGTCTATTATTGTTGTATGGGGCTTGTGTCGTCGAACTAGGGCTGTTATAGTTAGTGTTTTTTCTCAGTGCATATGGAGTGTATGAGGTTTTGTTCTATATGTGTCATGTTATGAAAGCATTGTCAATTTTATAGTGGCACCAGTGGAAAATGCTGGAACCGTGGAGAATCAGGCCAATGATGAGCCTCAAACAACACGCTTCACGTGGACAATAGAGAACTTCTCTCGGTTGAATGTGAAGAAGCTGTATTCAGATGTCTTCGTTGTTGGGAGTTATAAATGGTAAGTTAATGCTGTCATATAGCTTTGTATTCCTTCATGTACTAGGTGTTTTAGCCTTTTAGGTTGGAAATGTAGTGTGTCAGTTGGAATTAATTGAAAGTACTCTTACATTATATTGCTTTGAGGTAGATGTTTCAAGGTTTCGTTTGATAAGATTTCATTTAGTCTTTTGCCCACGTTAGTCTTATCATGACATTCAAATCGCACCGGTTTCTTCAGGCGGGTGCTTATCTTTCCGAAGGGAAACAATGTTGACTATCTGTCAATGTATTTGGATGTGGCTGATTCTTCTACCTTGCCATATGGGTGGAGTAGATTTGCTCAGTTTAGCTTGACTGTAGTTAATCAAGTGCTTAACAAGTTCACAATAAAAAAAGGTACACCCTTTGCTTTTATTTGTTTATTTTAGGCAGCAGTCTGATCAACCTAGACATAACTGTGTATGCAGGCTATAGGTTGACTCTGCTGCTTGCGTTGTGAAGCTTTCTATTGCTATATACAAATCTTATTTTCCAAAATTTGTAAAATGCCTCATCCACCACTTCCTCAGCTGCACCCCCACCAAATTTAAATGATTGATATGTTAAACTCATTTAAAATAAAGTTTATCTATTTTCCCATTCTCAGCATTAGCTACTTCCACCATGATTCTTCTGGTAAATTTAGCCTTGTCCATTCTGCAGATACTCAGCACCAGTTCAATCAACGGGAGAGTGATTGGGGTTTTACGTCATTCATGCCTCTTAGTGATCTGTACGACCCTCTCAAGGGCTACCTAGTAAATGATACTTGTATTATTGAAGCTGATGTGGCCGTTCGTAAAGTCGTTGATTATTGGGCATATGACTCGAAGAAAGAGACTGGCTATGTTGGACTTAAGAACCAGGGAGCAACTTGTTACATGAATTCTCTGCTCCAAACTCTGTACCATATTCCTTACTTCAGAAAGGTTACAAGATGCTCCTGTCACCTCTCTGGTTCTGATATTAATTCATCTTTTATATACGAATTATGACCAAGGAAGCAGGATGATATCTTACTCTAACCTTAAAATGTTCAATTAGGCTGTATATCACATGCCAACAACAGAGAATGATAACCCCACAGGAAGCATTCCTTTGGCATTACAGAGTTTATTTTATAAGCTCCAGTATCATGACTCCAGCGTAGCTACAAAGGAGTTGACTAAATCATTTGGATGGGACACATATGATTCCTTCATGCAACATGATGTGCAAGAACTTAACAGAGTTTTAAGTGAAAAGCTAGAAGACAAGATGAAGGTACTGCTCTTTGACATCATGATCTCTGTTAAGTGCATCTTCTTCTTATATGAATTTGAGTTAAGTGGACCGTGAAGTAAAAATAGCTCTTGTACTGGCACAGGGAACTGTTGTGGAAGGAACTATACAGAAATTGTTTGAAGGGCACCATATGAATTACATAGAGTGCATCAACGTAGACTTCAAGTCTACAAGAAAAGAATCATTCTATGGTATTCTCGTGCAGTACTCCTTTCAGGCATTCTAACATTGTTGCAGAGGTTTTTAACACATGTTCTTGTTGCAGACCTTCAACTTGATGTTAAAGGTTGTAAGGATGTTTATGCTTCATTTGACAAGTATGTAGAGGTCGAACGTCTGGAGGGTGATAACAAATATCATGCTGAAGAACATGGTTTGCAGGTATGCTGCTGCAGTAGCAGAACATGTGTATTTTTGAGAATTTTTAGTTAATGTTTACTTGTATCGAAGTGATATGATATAACTCTTAAGCGGACTGATGATGTAAGATCATATACATGAATGTTAGAGGACTATATGAATGTCAACAAAAGAGGAGGATTATGTAGTCTGCAATTTTCGAGGACTAGGTGACTATACTGCAATTCATGCATAGTCTCTTGCTTCCTGTGTATGGTGGAGATGGCCATTCTTTTCAGTAGATGTTTTTGTGAAATTATCCTCATGTTAGTGACAGATGTTTCACAGTTTAGCAAGAGGGGGATCTAGATTCTGTTTGTTTAGTGTGCCAAATACTAGTATTTCAACAGGTGTATTCTGCTGTGTCTGTGAGTGCGTATGTTCCCAGGGATTGTGGTGGTTCATAAACTCGAAAATGGAATATATATTTTGATCGGTCAGGGAAGCACTTCATTCAGAATGTTACTTGTGTGATGGAATGTTACTTGAATTTTCCTTTTTTGGTAGTTGGGACATGATATGACAGGCTAGTTGTTTTTATTGATTTAAGGAAATAGTCTTCTTCCCTGCGCACTTTACTAGCTCTGATTTATGGTTCTCAATTGACGAATTTTGATTGATATAACGATTTATCTATATGTCCATTTGTCTGGGCTGAAGATTATTATTTGACATTAGGATGCCAAGAAAGGTGTCCTGTTCATGGACTTCCCACCGGTTCTCCAGCTTCAGTTAAAGCGCTTTGAGTACGATTTCATGAGGGATACTATGGTTAAGGTGAGTTGTTGAAGTATTATATTTTGTCTAGTTATTGCTTGACGAGGCTGATGTTTTATCACTTATTTGTTATTTCTTTATATCTGTTCTGGGTGCCCTAGTAATTCTTAGCATCCTTGGCGCATGACTAATTGTATCGATCTAAACCATGCAAATGTAAGTACGAGTTGTGAAGTGCGTTGTTGCCTTGTTACCATCTTGCTCTCTTAAAATAGACTTACCTGTATTCAACTGGTGGATTTGGTATCAGCCTGCTTGTTCTTATTCACTGTTCTCCAGTCTCTTTATTACTGGATAAAAAAGGAAAGAAGGGAAATGTTTATCCTAGTTACAAACGAGAATGTTACTTTTTTCAGACTGTAGTCTTTGTCGCTGATTAATTATTGCTCAAAGTAGAACTGTCTTCTAATCACCTAAGCAACTTCTACTTGAAAACCCTCTTTCATTCTTGTAATTTTGTGCAGCTGGTTATTGCTTGCAAGGGTCATTGTAGTATTTTATACCATAATGAAGACCTAATCTTCTCTATACCTTTCTATTGGGAGCTTTCTGCCAGAAATAAGATCTGTTGTTTTTCTCATTTATAAATCTTCAACAGCTCTCTATAATTAGAGTTTCAACAATTGTCCTTGCCTCCTTGATTAAATCATGCACAATTACTCATGTTTGCAGATAAATGACCGATATGAATTCCCATTGGAGCTTGACCTAGACAGAGACGATGGAAAGTATTTGTCACCAGATGCAGATAGAAGCATACGAAATCTCTACATGCTTCACAGGTTATTGTACCCTCCTTACCCATCACTCTAGCTCTACTTTTTCATGCCTTCACCCATTATATTTGCTGTGAACAACCTATTTATGTTGTTCTGAAATTTTTTGTCCTATGCTGTTCTTATCCTGATTTCTCATCCTATGCACCTTGTTGTCTCTCTTTTTCTTCTATGTCAACAGTGTTTTAGTTCACAGTGGTGGGGTGCACGGTGGACACTATTATGCTTACATCAGGCCAACACTTACTGATCAGTGGTATGTATCTTATTTCTGAATAATCTTTATCACTTGAATATACTGTATCCACCTATGTATATATTCATTTTTTATTGAGGAGATACAGAACTGAAGTTCCCCGGTTTGAATATGATATTAAAAATTTCTGAACTTTCTAGTGAACTCATGGGCCAATGTAGCAAATAATGGTTGCTTCCTTCTGGAAGTAATCTGAAAAGCATACGAGTCCTTACTCTTTATGCTTCACTTTTCAGGTATAAGTTTGATGATGAGAGAGTCACGAAAGAAGATGTGAAGAGGGCATTAGAGGAGCAGTATGGTGGTGAGGAAGAGGTAATTTCTTCCACTCGATTTTAATTTATTTTTGCCTTATACCCTTTTTTATTTGTCTTCTTATATTCCCTATGATTGACAGTTGCCACAGGCTAATCCTGGCTACAATAATACTCCGTTTAAGTTTACGAAGTACTCAAATGCATATATGCTTGTGTATATACGAGTGAGTGACAAGGATAAGATTATATGTGATGTGGATGAGAAGGATATTGCAGAACATCTTCAGGTAATATAAGCATTACTATAGAATTGTTTTGGATCTATCATTTTCTTGGGAGAGGTTTGTCATTGACTCATTAAGCAACTCTTGCCTGCTAATTCCAGATAAGATTGAAGAAAGAACAAGAAGAAAAGGCAGACAAGAGAAGATACAAAGCACAAGCTCACCTTTATACTATTATTAAGGTTATTGTTGCCATTCTTTTTTTTTTTTTTTTTTCTCATTTAAAGCTGATTTCTGGTATTTTGGTAAATGGACTGCTGAACCCTTTTAATATCATTTTCAGGTTGCTCGAGATGAGGATCTGAGGGAACAGATAGGAAAGGATATATACTTTGATCTTGTAGATCATGATAAAGTCCGTAACTTCCGTATCCAGAAGCAAATGCCCTTCAATCTCTTTAAGGTATATTTTTTTCTTATCCTTGATTTGGCTCCAGAAACTTAGCTCCAAACAGTACTACTTAATAGTTCATTCTTGGAGTTTTGATGTGCTCATTCCTAGTGCATAAATAAATTGCAAAATAAATGTCTTTAGAAACCTAGTTTACAGCGGTGCAAAAGTACATGAAATGCTGTTTTCTAGATGATGTGTATCATGCCGTGGTTATATTTTGTAACTGCAAAATTATGGTTTCTATTTAAACATTTACTCAGAATCCCGTGTAAAAAAACTTTGCTCTTCAGCTTCTAGTTTCAATTATGGTTTTGTGTTTTCAAGTAAAAGGTGATTAATGTTACGGTTTCTTATGAAGGAAGAAGTTGCAAGCGAGTTTGGTATTCCCGTTCAATTTCAGCGTTTCTGGATATGGGCAAAAAGGCAGAACCATACTTATCGACCAAACCGACCATTGACTCCCCAGGAGGAAACTCAAACTGTAAGTATTCTTTTCTGATAGGTTAACAATTCTGATAGTCACCACTCACCTCATTGTAAATCAGTTAAACATTGATATTTACCTTTATTTAGAGAAGAAAATTATCTTGACCTCAATGCTCTATAGTAACTTAGCATCATGACCTCTTTGCTGGACCTAGCCATGGGCTGGTTTGGGCAGTCAAACTCAAATCTATGGCCAAATTGGCCTAGGACCATATACGTTGACAATTACCCTTTTCTAAAATGTGTACTGATCCGTACAATAAAAGTGGGAAGAAAGCATGTGAGGTTCTGCTCTTTAGTTTTAGAGTTTTATTTCGTGGTAATTTTGCTTTGCAGGTTGGGTCGTTGAGGGAAGTCTCCAATAAGGCCCACAATGCAGAGCTGAAGTTATTTCTGGAAGTAGAGTTTGGACCGGTAAAGCTATGATATCTTGCAACTTAGATTATTTTGTTGGATCTTTAGAGTTTACTTTAGCTAAATTTTTGCTACCCCTGCGTCAACTCTCTTTGTGCTTGAATGTGTAGGATTTACGTCCAATTCCTCCACCAGAAAAAAATAAGGATGATATACTCCTGTTCTTTAAGCTTTATGATCCAGAGAAAGGAGAGCTTAGGTACACCTTATTAATTAATTATTATTATTATTGTTGTTGTTTTATTATTATTATTTGCTGTCATTACATATCAGAAATTTTACAGGTATGTTGGGAGGCTTCTTGTCAAGAGCTCTGGAAAGCCCATTGAAATCATATCGAAGTTGAATGAAATGGCTGGATTTGCCCCTGATGAAGAGATTGAACTTTTTGAGGTTTTATCTGCCATTAAATTACTGCATAATTAGAATAAAAAGTATTGCGTCTTTTGACATGCAATTGACGTTACATTACTGTGCATTTCCAACTCTACAGGAAATAAAATTTGAGCCATCTGTTATGTGTGAATCCCTTGATAGACGAGTTTCATTCCGGTTCAGTCAGGTTTACTATATATTTTGATCCTTGTTTTTATCTTCTTATTTTTATTTTTCTAATCATTCTTCCTACTATTTTATGTACTTATACCTCCTTACCCCTCCCTTGCTCCCTAGATCGAAGATGGGGATATTATTTGCTTCCAGAAACGACCTCCGGAAGAACGTAAGGACCAAATTCGTTTTCCTGATGCTCCTTCATTCTTGGAGTATGTGAAAAATCGCCAGGTCAGTCTCTCTATTGCAGATCGTGCAACTAAGACTTAAGACTCCCGGTTCTCGAATATACATTCTGAGCATTAGCAATCTTATTTCCTATTTTCTAAGCTACGCCAGTATCTTTCTAGCCATTGGTGCAACTTGTTGATATAAATTTTGTCCTTCTATATATTTGGATGAGGATGGGAACTTTCTTTTAACCATTACTTGTTCTTTTGCAGGTTGTGCATTTTCGAGCCTTGGAGAAGCCGAAGGAAGATGAATTTAGCCTAGAACTGTGAGTACTATCATATAGGCAACACATAGATTGTTGAGGACTATGATATTCAAGTACCATTTTCTTTTATGGTCTATTGTAAACTTGTCTGGCTTCAACTTACAGAGCGAAGAATCACACATATGATGATGTTGTGGAAAAAGTAGCCCAGCAACTTGGTTTGGAGGACCCATCAAAAATTCGGCTTACTCCGCACAATTGCTATTCTCAGCAACCAAAGCCCAATCCAATCAAATACAGATCAGTTGATCATTTAATAGACATGCTTGTGCACTACAATCAGGTATCATCCGTATGAAGTACCTGGTTCCTGTCTTCCTGATATTCTCTGTTTTTTATTTTATTCATTTGATTAATGGTTATGGCCTCTTAGATATCCGATATACTATATTACGAAGTGCTGGACATTCCTCTTCCAGAGTTGCAGTGTCTAAAGACACTGAAGGTCGCCTTCCATCATGCTACAAAGGATGAGGTGCTAATATTGCTGTGGATTACATTCTGTTATGATTTTCAACTTTAGGAGTTATGTTATCAACATCCAAGCCTGTGCTTATCCATTTGCAGGCTATAGTTCTGAATATAAGACTGCCAAAGCAAAGTACTGTAGGGGATGTTCTCAATGAGATAAAATCAAAGGTTAGTAAAATGCTTGATTAATGTTTCTTCTCCTCTACACAGACTTAAAATATTTGCTACTTGATGATCCTATTGGAGAATGAGGGGAAAAAAAACTATAGTATAACTCAATTGGAATGATCTTTCTTTCATAGTTCCTTTTTTTTGGATTATGGTCCTTTACTTATTCCGTTTACATCAACAGGTAGAATTGTCTCATGCAAATGCTGAGCTTAGGTTGCTTGAAGTTTTCTATCACAAGATCTACAAGGTAATGATCCTTTGCTCAAACAGGTTTTTCATCAGAAATATGTATGCTAAGTCTTTCTGCTGTTGTTAGTTTGTGTACCAGTTCTCCAGACTTACTGTATTGCATGTCAGGCATTCTGGTTGTAGTTATGCAGAGTAATTACTGTGGCTGAGTTATTGTTCAATTTGGACAATCCAATTCTAACCTCTCTCGATTTGCAGATTTTTCCCATCCATGAGAAGATTGAGAACATAAATGACCAATATTGGACTTTGCGTGCTGAGGAGGTAAAATCTTACTTCTTATCTCCACTCCTTCATGTGATAAACTAGAGTTTTTCATGTACTGCTAGAATTATCTGAACGCCTAAACCTATAGATTGAGGAGCGGCAACCTTATCTTCATCTAGCTTATGTTTATAAAGTCTTGTTTCCCCTCAGATTCCAGAAGAAGAAAAGAATCTCGGGCCCAACGATCGCTTGATTCATGTCTACCATTTCACAAAGGAGGCTGCCCAGAATCAAGTGGTATTTCAACCATTACTAGATTCTAGGTTTGTAGGTAACATGAACAAGGGTATAACCGCTTTCTTGTTTTCTTTGTCCTGAGCAGCAAGTGCAGAATTTCGGGGATCCGTTCTTTTTGATCATTCATGAAGGTGAAACATTAGCAGATGTCAAACTCCGTATTCAAAAGAAATTGCAGGTGCAAGATGAAGAGTTCTCAAAGGTATGCATTAATTCGGACTTATTTTGGATTGTGCGCTTTCTTTTGCCATTATCATTCTCTGATTAAGTACAGTAAATTCTTCTTCTCTTATGATCATCATTTTCTTTTGTACAAAATGTAGTGGAAATTCGCCTTTCTGTCATTGGGACGTCCGGAGTATCTTGAGGACTCAGACATAGTTTCCAGTCGTTTTCAGGTCCGTATCTCATTGTTTTGATATTTAAGTGAATAATCTTTAGCTAGGGATTCCAGCTGAGACTGAGGAAGTTTTTTACGTTACCTCTTTCCCAGAGAAGAGACGTTTATGGTGCTTGGGAGCAGTACCTGGGGCTAGAGCACTCTGACACTACTCCTAAAAGAGCTTATACAGTGAACCAGGTGATTTTTATCCTCATCCTTTTCTTCTAGGCCTTTATACGCATAGCTTGCAGATTAGGGGTCTCTTATAAGTAATAATGATTGAGCAAAACAAGAAACATTATATGATGCAAAGTGGCTCCAGTTTATCGTATCACTCTCTATTAGTACCTCAACGGTATTACATATGCATGAGCTTTTCTGAATTTACTCTGTGATTGTCATTTTGTAACAGAATCGCCACACATATGAGAAGCCAGTTAAAATATACAATTGAAAGGGGCGAGAAGAGAGTAGAGGTAGGACAGTGGCAAACACATGCTTGGTTCTTTTCTGAAGGCAAAGCGATGGTGATCTTTTCTCTGTTGATTAATTTTTATATTTTTATTGGAATGGACGGGTAGCTCGTTTTTTGGTTATCCGAGCAGTAGATATCATGTTTCTTGTCACATTGCCTGCAGTAGGCTAAAATTATTGCATTTTCCCCTATTCCCCCTATGTAATATCTCGTGCATAAAACTCTGCTCATTATTGACACTGCGTGATAACTTTTGTTATATCTTTTCCTATAAAAGTTGCCTCATACAGATGTCTCATTCACACTTGCGTGCGTGCAACAATACTTCAAAATAAACGACTCCTTGTGGAGAAAATGCGGAGTTGAAATTTCACCCATCACAAGATGTATTTTTTTGATAATACGAGTTTTGCTTGATTCAGTAGTTTCTTTTTCGATATAATGATATGGAAAATCATCTGCGAAAGAAAAGAACAATTGGAAGCATATCTTGTAGGGCTGGTTTACAGATGAGGAGCATTTCATTCAAAAACAAGAGCACCACAAAATTTACAAGACTTTGTAGGAGATGATGCCTTCATTGGTCTCGATTTGTAGTTTATTCATTTTCAGGAGCAGCAACAGATACGACCTCGCTTTGTAGCCTGCATATCAATGAGCAACCAAATTTAGTACGATCGATTCCTAATTGTGGTCAGGATTGAACAAAATTTCATCAACCATCATGGGTGGCAATGAGAAGGAAAGACGAACATGGTATTGAATAGACGACGAACAACTTACCCAGTTGGAGCAGTTCAATCTCATCTTGCTCAAGAGTGTCTGCCTTTGTCTTCTTTGATCCCAAGCATGAATTCAGTTTTTCAACCGCAACCCCAAGATCCTGCACAAACTACACTTCAGACTCTTCCTCTACTTTCTTCTACTCTCATCTCACCGTATATGAATAAACAAATGCATAGATGTTGCTTCAAGTTAGGGGGCAGAACAGAAACCATCTGAGAAGAAGACGACGAAAGACGAATGCCATACCTCCCACGATGCCAAGCCTTTCATGTGTTTGGGAAGGATTTCATAATCATCTCTTGTGACATTCAGAGAAAGCTTAATATCTTCACACTGCTTCGTCTCATCTGTCGTCTCCCCTACACTCGATACAAACAAGTACATCAGTCAGTATTTCTCAAGCCTCTGCAGTGTACTAGGCTTACTGTATCAGAGAATAACTTTCCTAACCTTCTATCTCAAAATCAGGTTCAGTCGTCTCGAATTTGTTGTGAGCTTCATCACAAGCACCGTGTACACGAAACAAGAATCAGCAACTATAGAGAGTACAAGACTTGCAATATCATTTCCGAAATTCAGTCAGCTCACCTTGAGATGCTATGGTTGCAAGACTAATATCAGAGATCCCGAAACTTTTCAAACTCAACGAATCATCAAATCTGCATTACCATAAGTTAAGGAAACGAAGCCAAAGAACACCACAAATCCACTTTGCAAAACCTCAAGCATCTGATACAAAATTCTGTAAAAAAAACAAGAAAAAACTATGGACAATAATTGAAATCAGATGGCAGCGAATATCTAAAAAAATCAAATTCAGAGAGGATACAAGGGATCGTCTTCGACATCATCGCGCCTCTTCGATTTGTCACTGCTTCCAGGGGAGAAAGTATCCAGACAAAAATCATCCACCACAGCTTCTTCTTCATCAAAATCAACTAAGGCAAAAAAGGAAAATTTGTTTCATAAATCACCAAAAATAAGAACAACACAATCGAACTAGTCGAAAAAGGAGATCCAGACTAACGTGGGGGAACGTAGCTGGAGGTGGAATAGAGATGATCCTGGAGGTCAGAAATGTCATTTCGATTCTTCTTCAACACCTCATTGCAGTGTCCCAAGAGCTCCTCGAACGACACCGTACCGAACGACATGGATTCCAGAATGTTGAGGTCATCGGCGGCGGCTGTAACTCTACGATTAACGCTCTGGATGAAGGTTGTCGAAGCGGAATCTAAGAGTCGAGAAAGGGATGGATTAATTGAAGAAGATAGGCGGCAGATAGTGAAGTGTGTAGTGAATTAGTTAGGGCGTCGCGTACCGAGGGGAATAGGGCGGCGGGCGACGGATTCCTTTAGGGCGGAGCAGCTGCTTTCGAGGTGGTTGCAGAATTTCGCCAGCGTTGTGCACAATTTTCCGATGGGCTCCTCCATATTTCTCTCTCTCCCCCCTCTGCGCTAATAAATGCCGCCTTTATACATTTGAAATTCGTAATTCATCAACAACAACAATTAAAAATGTTTGTAGTAAATTGTTTAATAAAAAGCGCCTGTAGCTCAGTGGATAGAGCGTCTGTTTCCTAAGCAGAAAGTCGTAGGTTCGACCCCTACCTGGCGCGAAATATATAATTTTTTAATTTTTTTAATATATATTTTTTGAACAAATTAATTTATATGTTTTTCTTTTTGGTACAAATTAACAGAAATTCAGTGACTGTTACTAGTTCCAATTGAAATGGTAAGGAATTATTACACTGTGACACTGAAAGTAGGCCAACAACACTTTATACATGGAGCTCAGTTCAAAAGAGTATACAGCTTTTCACAAAACTACTCAATATATTTAACAAAAAACACAAGATTATGCAAAGATTCATACATGCTGAAAGCAATGGGGTTCACAGAGGCAGTCTATGGCATGCATTAGCTTCCTCCTCGGCCCCACGGCTTCCGTTCCCATGTCTTTAAGCTTCTGCATAGTAAGATTCGCCAGCTGGAATTTCCCGACCCTTCTCATCTTGAAGACTCGGACGAATCGTGTTAGGCCGAGAGAAACCAGCCAGTTCTTCAATCCTCCGGCCCTTCTGAGCTTCTTCTCTAGATACGAAGCTCTCAACCGTTGATTTAGAAACGAGGTGCTATCAGCAAATAGCTTCATTCCCAGCCGACGTTTTGAGATACTGCAGGGACGGATTTCCTTCTCTTTATGCAAAAGAAGTGGCGGTGGATTTGCTGAGGTTGTCCTTTCAGATAAACTTGGTGGTTTCCCTGAAGTTATGTTGGGTTCAGGAGGGTGAATTTCTAGATGAGATGACCTCGATTTCTGTGGTTCGTGTACTGATAGATTTGAGGCTGAGTTTGCTGATGGACATTTCAATTGGGAGAGACTTTTTCTGGGTGACCGGGATCTGGTGGCGGTGTTTATTGGCTTTTCTTGTATATGAGACTCTCGTAAACTAGGAATTGTCGAGTGCTTCTTATTAGGCAAAGGTGGGATTATGATTGTGATTCTCTGCTTCTTCACCACCATCCAATCTCTGTCCTCAGGTGGATCAGCGTACGGAGAGCGCTGCTTTAGTTGCTTCTTTGTAGGGGCACGGCGGTTCTGTCTCTGCTTTGGCTTTACCATTATTTGTATATCTAGTATCTGTATAAACCTCTAAGAAAACAGATTCTCATTATTCAGAAAGAGGAACGTCATTCGATACATATTAATATAAGAGTAAATGACCAAATGAAATTCGTAATAGTATTGTAAATTACTCAAACTTAAGTTGTTTGTAAAGACTAAAGAACCAGGGAGATTATTAACCTCTGACAGCAATCAACAAAATAATCATAAAACGAACGAAGTAAGCACAGGACAATCACAATCTGTATATAAAAGACTCATATTCCGGACTAAATTATAGTCACCACAAACTCGGAGGCAAACCATATGAAAGCAGCTCCCCTATCATACCACTATAAAGGATAAAGAGAACGGAAGCAGTATTTTCTGCATACTGAATAAAGAGACATTTTCCTATCGGCCCTTTCCGATTCAAGATTAAATTGACAAAAATATTAGTAGATTACTCGTATGACTCCCTGTTGAACCTTTCATATTCTTCGGACCTCCAGAGTTTTGTGCCAACGCTAATAATTTGAAAAAACATCAATAGACACACTCAATTCTTCCAAAGTTTGGAAAGATCCCTCTTGAAACACCGCCTACGCCTATCCTGTTACTTTTCCCTCCCTCGGAGACCCACGTTCATGGACTGAGAAGCTAGCTCTAGCGTTGAGTGACACTTTACCCCTAACCACAACCCTGGAAAGATTTTAACATAACAAGCAACACTACAAGAATTGCCGATGTCAATCCAAACTTAAGGCAATTCCTATTCATATCTATGTTAAACAACAATTTTCAAGTTTTACCATAAATCGGGACCCAATATGATTACAAGATTTATCCAAACAATCTTTATTTTCTATTTTAGATTTTGAGCAAATACTTAACTGCTATCTTTAAGTTACAATAACTATCAAAATCACATGATCCAGCTAAAGCCAAAATCCCAATATAGAAAAAACAGTCTTCTATAGTTCTATCTACACATCGATTTACCAAAATCTAAACATGAATGGTGAAAGGAAAGTTTGAATCGTTAAACCGAAAATCTGGATATCACATCGAATCATAGCTCGAGCAGAGAGTATCCATACAATTCCAGATTATTGCATCTCCATAGTCATCAAAAATACTGGCAAATTAACTCGAGGAGTATGAGTTTTTCGGTCAAGATCATGAAATAAATAACGTATTCCTTCACAAAACGGTAAATTCAAAGCATCGGGGGAAAACTACAGACCTGATTAATCTTCAAAGACGAGATTTTCTGTGTTGAAAAGGAGCAGAAAAATCGATGAATTCGCCGCTTTGATCTCTTGATTTTCTTCCCCGTGCCGTTCAGTTGACTCTCTCTCTCTCTCCTCTCTCTCTCTCCCTCTCCCTCTCCCTCTCCCTCTCCCCCCTACCTCTCTCTGTGAATCGAGCTAAATTACGAAACAAATTCGCATTGAAATAAATTCTGCAGCACTCGTTATTTATCAAGTTAATTCATCGATAAATCGTTATCAAATTGTGTAAGAAAAAAAGGAAAATTGTTCTATCAAGTTAGCTTTTGGGCCATAAACGAAAAATAGAAAAGGGCACCAGCTCTCTCTAAATGGGCCCATATACAACAAAGTGGGCCCAAAGCCTAAACGGGCCGGATCCTACCGAAATCCACGGGTCGTCGCGTTTTCATCAAGAAAAGAATCAGTATCCCCTTACGATTTTCTTGCTACCTAATCTATATATTAATAGTCGGCGATCAGTGAGGACACGTTGATCTTTTTACTTCATCGACCTCATCGGAAACTCCCCGTTCTCTCTCTCTCTCTCTCTCTCTCTCTCTCTAACTATCTCTCCAGAAATTGTGAATTATAACAATGGCGATGAAGATTTCGTGTGCTTTTATCGTGGTGCTGTGTATACTTGTACCTTTGGCTTCCGCCGTTTCAACCCCCTTTCAGTATTGCAGTACGTTCTCTCTCTTTCCCGCCGATTTCGTCGCTCCGGTCCCTCCAAAACTTCGATCAACTCAGTTCTTCCGTTTACTAAAGTTTCTCTACTGATATCTTGATCTTTGTGCTGATTTTCCGGTATTCGTGATTTTGCGCTTTGGTTTTTTAGGTCTGAGTTTTAGGAATTATCGGGAATTTGATGTACCGATTGCCCTAAAAACTGTGTTCGATCGGTGATCATGCCTTGATTATTTGTTAATTATTTCTTGAGGATTGCATAATTTTTTTGGTGGTGCGAGTGTAATTGACTTTCTGGGCTTGCTCTTGACTGTTACTCTGTTAGTCAACTAGTTGATCTAGAGAGAGAGAGAGAGATGGAGGGCTAGAAAAATAAGATAGGATTTCTCACATGTAGATGCTATCTTTATAGTTGAAATTGCATGCGCTCACTTTCCTGAATTGTTCGGTTCTGTACATATCATGTGTCTTCTTATTACACTCTTTTAAGGTATCATATTGCATAATCTTGCATCATCCTTCATGCTTGCTTGCTTGAGTTCAATGTGTCCAAAAAAGTATGGCAATTTCTGCCCCTCTATCTGTCGTATGTGGGTGTTTATTCTGTGTTTCTGGATTACGTATTTAGAAATCGGAGCATGGTTTGATGCATATGCTCCTGAAACTAATCATGCCTTCCTTTTTTGGTAATCAATTCCAGATAAGAAGGCCAATTATATTGTCAAGGTCAATGGACTCGACATAGATCCATATCCGATTACCAGAAGCAAAGAGACCTTCGCTATTTCTGCAACTACTGGTAATTGCTTTTTCTATACTCCCTTTACTCTGTGGTGATTGTTTTTGCATTCTCTTACACGAATCTCCCTTGAATAGCTTATCGACTTCCTTTAATGGATATATGGATGGATATATGAACTCTGTTCAAGGATGCCAGAAGTTTAACCATAATACAACTCCATTTCTTTTTTCTTGTTTGCGATAATTGGATTAACTGAAAAACCAACGTTGGGCATCCGTCTTTCTAAGAACTCGATCATGTTACCAATTACTTGTCACTAAAGATCAGCACATGGTTATGTTTTTGAGATGATTAATGTTTGGGGAAATGATCCGATGCAGCTGAGCCGATATCTGGTGGGAAACTGGTGGTTGATGTTACATACATTTGGTTTCACGTTCACAGCGAGGAGCACGATCTCTGTGAAGAGACTTCGTGCCCAGTTGCTGCTGGAGATTTCATCGTCTCCCACACCCAGGAATTACCTGGAATCACCCCACCTGTGAGTCGTTTACTCTCTCCTTTGCATAATTTTTATTCTCTTTTAAAATGTGAGCATTTGTTCTGTTTAAGATTGTGTTATTTACATCCAGTTTGCTCCTATTACTTGCAGGGTTCTTACACTCTGAAGTTGACAATCAAGGATGGGAGCAATAAAGAGCTATCCTGCATTACTTTCGACTTCAGCATCGGTTTCTTTGCAGAAGAGACCTTGGCTGTTATGTAGGTGTTGGAGAATGTTTTATCCACTCCTATACTCCCCAAGTCTTTGGCTAGTTAATGTATAGAAGACTTATCCTATGTTATGTATGACGTCTGAACCTTTTCTCGTTCGAGTATCTATTGTATGTATGTCAACAGACGGCGGTGAAGACTTATATAACCCACGTTTTTCCTTCTTGTTTACTTGATTCTTCATGTCTATTTCTGTGGCGTGTTATATGTATGATCTCAAGGTTTTATTTCAAATCTGTGGAAATGAATTTTTGCATCATTGATTTCGAATTCAGGGGAAAAATTGTTCGTAGACCGATGAATTCTAGTGAAGATGTTCATATGGAGTATTTCTCAATCCTAAGTACAGAACAAGTCGCCTTCTTCGAAGGAATCAAGGTTAGCTATAGACACAGTAGTAGGAGTAAGGTATACAGTTAACAGTTTCTAGCCAGAGACTTCAGACAGCAGCTTCAGGTATCGAAACATCGACTCCCTCCACCCTCGGTATCACTGTCGTGTTAGAAACATATGCTGATTGCTGTAATCTGGTGTAGTGAAACTCTATCTGTAATCGCTTATGAAGAGGAGAAGCCATCGATAGACCTTTCTTCATATCTGCCTCGAGCTCTCTGATCGGAATCGCAGCCAGGAAATTCTTTATATACTCTCTGCACGACTCTTTACCACGAAAAGCAACCTCTTCTTCCATCGTCGTCTTCTTTTCTGAGTCTTCCTTCAAATCAGTTTCTGAATTTTCTCCTGATGATGATTCAGTAGCGTGTTTAAGGTTATAGATAGCTGTGTTCTCGTCGAACTTCAGTATGTAAGCTTGATCACATCCTTCGTGCAGCCGCTCTCCTAATGTGTCGATGATGTAATAAGCATCTCTCTCGACTTTGAGCACAAAAAAGTGGTCATTCCAACTCACTATGAAAACTGGAGCTTCTTCACCATTTCTGGAACTTTCTGAACTGCTGATCTCGTCCCAAATTTCATCGAAGGACATAGAACCACTAAGGAAAGCGAAATCTTCCCCTTCCATTTCATCCGGATGGAAGAATCCAATAAACGAACTCTCGGGAACTATGCAGAGATCGAGGATTTTTGTCTGAAGGACTGTCTCTAGATCAAAGTGCTTGTCTGGAAATCGCTCCTTGTAAATCTCATTCTCGCAAAGATTCCTCCATTCCAGTGACCCGTCTCTGATCAAACTATCGAACTGCGATTTGATTGGCATGAGACAAGGGTTATTCTGCAACCAATCAGCAATGACAGCTACTAGAACAGTACAAGCACTTTCTCCTGCAGCCTTTTCACTACGCTGATCGATAGAAGCAAAAAATACTTGTGTCTGAATCTTCATATTTCCATCTCGACTCGTTACTTCTCTCCCCTCCCATACTCCAACCGTAAAACTGTCATCACCGAATTCAGACAGTGATGACTGATTTGCATTTGAATTCGCATCTGTTCTATGCCACTGCAACAACAATTTGGTATATAAATAAAAATGAACATAAAATTGCATATAAGTTTTGGATTCCTGAACATTAAACGAACAAGATTTATTACCTTTGGGGAGAGAGATTCATCGGAACTAAGCTGCCTGCGGTCAAAATCTATATCATCTCCGCCTTCTTCACCATTAGCCTTCTTAAGTAAGGGTTCACCTTTGACTTTAGGAGATCTAAAACTCAGCTTCCTCTTCCTCCAAGGCAAAATGCTACGTTTCGAGTTTTGCATCAATGGTTGCTCTGGAGCTGAAGAAAGTGGATCCTCCACCGGAGGGCAGCCAGCATCAGACCTCCTTCGGTTACTGTAATAAATCCAATCTTCACCTTCATGATTGGTAGCATTTGAATAAAACAGAACTCCAGCATGATTAGCATATGCCAGTGTTCCATAACTAAATGATTTCCTAGCAGCATAGTCCTCTTTGCCTTCGTTGCATTCTCCTTCCTCGAATTCATCAGTCGAGTCCAATTCACAAGCATAAGCATATTCATCGTCCTCACTCTTGGAGAAGTACCTGCCTTCACTACTACCTTCCTCTTCCTTTTTAGGTCTCCGAGTCGAAACATACTCGGTTATAAATTTTACCCTCCTAAGCCCAGCTTTAAGTGCAGAGATCTCATCTTTATCCAGGGAAGAAGCTTCATCTGATTGTTGAGCTCCTTGAAGTTCAAGAAAGTCGAGAGATATCTGCAAATTCAAACAAATGATTGAGTCATCATTATTGAGATATGGTGACAATAAACATGCAATCTGTAAGTAGTTACTTACAAGAAGAGACAGCTGATTCTCAACTGCAATGTTCGAAACAGTCAAAGGGACTTTGACTGCCGTAAGTTCCTCCTTAGTCTTCGAAGCATATTCAGCAAGGTTTAATGCTCCCAAGCCAACAACTGAAATCTTGTTCTTTGCACTCTGATTCAACCCCTGATGCAAAACAAAAGCTCTAATTCTCACACACTCGATTAAAAAAAAAAAAGTGTGAATACTTACCAATCACAACCATCTAAACATTTACATGAAAAGAATCACAGGGCCTCTTGCAACATAAGATACAAAAGTTTAGCATCGGAAAACAAAAGGCAGCAAACCAGATTCGTAACATTCTTGTATCCATTATCACTGTTCCATTGGCCATGCATGCTTAGCTACCTATTGGGGTAAGGAATAAAAAAATACAGTTGGCAAGGACACACATTGTTGCAGAAAGGTTTCTTCAAGACCCATAAAAGCATATTCTAAGCAACTATAATCAGACTTCGGAATTCAAATCACACTATTATCTCCTACTTAGTGTGCCGTTAATCAAATGTAGAAGACAAGATTAACAGTCTGAGTAACATTTTGATAAGACATAATAGCAACCCCGAAGAACTTGAGAAGCACACTAGCCCGAGAAGAAGGCAATCTCATATTCCCATAGTCCCATTGAAGCAATCCACACAAGAATCAGAGGCAGAGACACATGCTGCAACTAAAGGTGGTGTGGAAAACATGTACAAAGCCTGAGTCTGAAGTCAATTAAACCACTAAAAACAACTAACTTCGTATCGATTTCTTAACATCTATACCCTCCTTTTACTTGTATTTCCAAGCATCAATTGATCTTCAAAGGGAGAAATTTAAACTATAAAATCATCCAATTAGAACAACATAAATGCATTCCGACATAAGCAGATTTCACCCCCAAATAACACATTCTTATAGGTCTAAACTTAAACCAAAAAAAATGCTAAAAACAAGCAAAAGATCAAGTAGCATAATAAACAAGAAAAATCCAAAGAATTTGAAGAAATGTGACAGAAATCACAGAATCAAAGCTCAAATCTTCAACCAAGATTAGGTCAAAACAGCTAACCTCATCCACTTGCAAAACAGCAAAGCTAATCTCCCAAGGATGAAATACATTGTCCTTGTAGCCAGAAAAGCTACAAATACTGTGAAAATCCTCATCCCACTCCACCGAAACGGCGTCGTTGGACCCGCCGCCGCCGCCCCTCCTCGCCGCCTCCTCCCTCGTACAGTTCCTCTTCACAGTCCTCCTGAACGTCCCCAGCGAAATCTTGGGCCCCTTCCACCTGATCTCCACCGCGAGACCACCGCCGTCCTTCTCTGCGCCGTCGCACACCCAATCGCAGCCCTCCAGCCTGTGCACGGTGAGCCTCACCTCGAATTTCCTCGAAATCAGAGGCGGCCATGGCCTCCACCTCATCATCTTCACCACCATCTACTAAATGGCCGAAGAAGAACAGGTCGTGATTCCCGAGAAAGATTCCACTTTTCTTGTTCTTCCTAGCTGGGTTGGTAGGTGGGTCGGTTGATGATGGAACATGAAAAATTCAGCTGGAGAGAGAGAAACCGTGAGGATCTGGTTGTACAAGGTTGGAATTCAAGATTTCTGACAATGTAGATAGAGAGAATTCTTGTTTCGAGGATTAGATTCGAGTACTCTCTCACTTCAATGCGCCGGTTAGAGAGAGAGAGGAGAGAGAGAATGCCGTTATTTAGCAGAGTACCCAAAATTGTATAAATCCCAATTTTCCACAAAGCAAAGCACCCAATATTCCATTTTCTTTGCTCTTAGCTACACTACAAAGAGGGAATCTTTGATCGTTTTAATATTTCATTAATTAATTGGTAAAACATTTAATTCTTTAGATTATGTGGTAATCAATTTCAGAGGAGATTGAGCTTGAGATGGAGAAAAAACGAGTTTATCTTGAAGGTTGAATTATCGTTTTGTTTGGACTTATTTTGTACCTTAAAAATTGGACTATAAATAGATTAATAACAGATTTAATATTTTTATTTAAGGTTACGTTCTCTTCGATGCGAAAGAAAAGGAGAGAAAAGAGAAAATTACACTATAAATTTCACATTTTTTCTCCCCTTTTCTCACCTTTTATCAGTGAGGGAGGATTTTACTCCTTAAATTGGAGGAAATATTTACAACACCAAATTGGAGAGATATATTTTCTCTCCATTGTAGTGCAAATGAAGGGGGAAATATTGAAAATGTGAGAAAAGGGGTGAAATTTATAGGGTAATTTTATATTTTCTCTCATTTTCTTTCGCATCAAAGAGAACGCAACCTAAAACTATAACCGATTTATTCTACTTTTTTTCCTTGTAAGAGAGAATCGAAATAATAAAATTTGCTTAATATGAGGATTGTGCTTTTTTGGCCAGTTGGGCCTCGGCGATATTGGATTGAAATTGAATAGTTGGGTAGTACTAATTCGAGTAGTTTTAGGCCCATTATATTCCTTGGATTATTTTTATTTTCTTTGGTTTTATTATTATTCATTTATTGACTTTCTTCTTACTCCGTATTGCTAATTTGCTACAGTACATCCGAAGACAAAAGTGAGCTTTGCGAAACAAATTACAAGAATTAACGGTTAAGTAGGGGGATTAAGGTCAAAGAAAAAGACGTGGAAATTGCAAAATCCCTCACGGAGTATTCAGAATGATAAAATTTACATCAAAACCAGTAGCTTCTTCATCCTTAATTCAACTGGTCACATATGGCGATCGGAAACAGATCTTTTCATTTCCGAGTCCGACATTACTTCCCTTCGAATACTTGTTTTCGCCCTTCAAAAATCGTTACACGAACATTTAGCTCATCAATTGGATCGATACGTATATAAAGTGTACAGAATCAGCAACAAAACGGATAGACACGATCGAGGTACGCCATGCAACTATGGATCGATAAGTATACATACATACATATATACGTGTGTGGGAAGATCTGATCATGAACTGGTTGGTAATGGTAGTTGGCTATAATGGGGACGGCATTTCTAGCGATCGATTACCGGCTGCGACGTGGTGCAAAGCAACGCCGGAGAGCTGACGTCAGCATGCGGAAGAGGGCGGAGAAGATCTGGCGCTTGATGGCGCCGCGGAGGGGGGTCTTCAGGCTGTTGACGTTGGAGCTTGGCATGTTGTTGAATTTGCTAGAGAGAGAAAGATGGGCGCTTTCGAAATAAGCAATTTATTGTGACGTTTTCAATTGCCTCATTAGGCCAATTTTCTACTAGTATGGTAGAAAAGTGAGAAAACCTGCCAATTAGCCAAATGACTTATTAAACTTGGCAAATGCTTATGTACAAACGTTTGCATGCAAACGCCGGATCAATACCGTCACGTGTGTATACAGCTTGTTTCAAATGAATTGCCCCCACATTCTACAGTAGGTGGTATGAGAAATGCTATTATTTTGTAGCATTATTTAAATCTAAGCAGTAATTAACTTTCTATTATTAATATTAGAGTTATAATATTCAAAAATTGATTTATACTTTATTCGTTTTGTGTTTTTTCTTTTAGATTTATACTTTGTCCGTTTTGTGTTCTTTGTTTTATTTTCAATTGTCCCATTTAATATTTATCAATTCATAGATGCAAACTTCATAGTGTTTGATTTACACATTAAAAGTCAACTAAAATAAAATTAAATTTACATGTTTATGCTACTTTAACATCCAATCCAATCATCACAAAAATTAAAACTCTCATATCATACAAATCGAAACATAAAGATCGTAAATCGATAGAGCATGTGATTTAAAAAAACAATAAATATTTTTTTCTAAGTAATTTAAATTTCTTAATTGTTAAAAATTGTCTAATTTACTTGTGCTAGTATTTATATTAGGACAAAAACTTCTATGCATTCAAGCTAATCGAATAGTCGGGCTAGTTTTTAACATTTTATCAATAATTGTGTATTACGTTTAGTAGATTAAAAATCATCTTAAGAAAACATTACGCACTAATTAAGAAAACATTTCGACAAAATATAAATTTTGCAATTCAAGGAATTAATTATAATTAATAATGGCATAAATTTAGTCATATCGTAATACTACATATATATACATAATTTATCATCAATTAATAATTGAATATAAAATATATACTACAAAATTACAAATAAAATTAGTGAGTACCAAACAAATCCGAATAAAAAAATAATAAAAAAAACTACTACCAAAACCTGGAGAGAAAAAGAGATTGGTTGTTTTAGAATTATTTTTTACTGTTGCATGAGGGGGGAAATTTCATAGGACACGTGTAGGGATGTAAAGGGGGGGTTTGTATGCAAACTTTACCCCGTTTGCACATAAGCCTCTCCCATTAAACTTACCGCAACGGATTAAGGAAAATTCATGGAAGGTACATGCATATGTTGGACACGTCATCGTATTTTCTCACTGTTCACTTGTTCAGGTGTGAATGGGAGTCATGGGACATTCCGAATGGCGCCACATATCCGGGTCAGGTCAAACCGATCCTGTCGTAGTGGGCCGGGGCGAAATCGTACTGGGCTTGACAAAATGGAACCCGGCCAGGCCGTTATCATGTGTGTATATATGGATCCATTCTTAATAACATTTGGTATGTATCAAGCTCGAACCATAAATATTAGTATGAAGTTGAAAGTGGCCGCAATTTAATTTCAAGACACTAATTAAATTCACACTGCCCCAATCAGATCCTCTGTTTTTATGAGTGTATGTGGAAATAATATAAACTTGAGATACTTCAATAGAGTAAAGTAAAATAAAGGATGATGGTATAGTATACCTACTTGTCCCCGAATCACAAAGCAGAATGTTATTAATACAATCATCAACCTTCCAAAACTAAATTAATGACAAATTTAATAATCTCTCTGTTTCACGTCAATTGACTTGTTTCATTTCGACTCGAGATTTAGACGAAGTCAAATAAAGTGAGACGAAGAGAGTAGTTATATTTTATCGGTTTAAAAAAGAGTTATGTTTAGTCTTTTTAATTAAAGAGGGGTTCATAATCGTATGCTTCATACTAAAAATAACATATATTGTGTTTACATTTTATTTATTAATTTTAATTAGTTATAAGAAACCTTTTTACTTAAAACTTATGGCAACTACAATGGAGAGCCGCAAATGGGGCTCTATAAATTAACACATGGACAAGAACTCTAAACTTAAAATATTCCATAACCATGAGCTCTAATTTTAAGGCTCTTAATAGTATTATTGGGTCCCACTTGTTATCAATATACTCCGTAATTATTATTAAATATAAAAAAGAATGAAATGCGTGGGCCCACAAATAACATAGAGTCTGGGCTCTTACAGGAGAGTTTGGGCTCTTCATTTTGGGCTCCCCAATGATGCTCAAAAATAAAGCTGGACTCTATCTTTTGCCACATAGACAAGAGCCCAGCCATTGTAGATGCCCTTGTATCAATTAAAAAAATATATAAAATTGGCTCTATCAACTTAACAATTCAGATATACTACAACAATAAGAAAAAGGCACTTTGCGGAAATAAACAAATACTACCTCCATCTCACGAAAGTAGTCTACCTTTCCTCTTTGGTCAGTCTCATATATTAGTCTACTTTCTAAAAATGATAAATAATACTTGACTATAATTAACTCTCTCTCCTAATAATTAATTACAACCACATATTTTCTTCTTTACTGGTTCTTGTGCCAATTCAAAAGTGGACTACTTTCATGAGATGGAGGTAGTAAATAAACCCTTCATATATATGCCGTTATTTAGCAGAGTACCAAAAATTGCATAAATCCCAATTTCACAAAGCAAAGCACCCAATATTCTATTTTCTTTGCTCCTAGCTACAAAAGAGAGAATCTTTGATCGTTGCAATATACTACCTCCGTCTCGTTAAATTAGCCACGTTTCGAAACGGCACACGTACCAACGTAAAAAAAATCAGGGGTTTTAACTGCATAATTAAGAACTGATTAAGCTGAAAAATTACTGTACAAATGTTACTGTAGCGGAGTTACTGTTCCTTCATTTAACTGTTCACACTCACAAACTACATTAAAAAATAGAAGTGTTCTTAGTGGCAAATTCGAATTGGGGGGGAATTTTGACATTCAAATTTCCCCCCCTATCTAATCATCTCTACATATACATCATCATCTGCAGACAGATCACACCAAACATCCATTTGCAGATTTCATCACTCTCCAAAAACTCCCAAAAAAACAGAAAAGAGATGGGGAAAGAAGTTGATATTTCTGCAGAGATGAGAACACAGGTGATGCAGTTTCTCTTGAATAACTTCAAGGGTGGGAAGATGATCCATGGAACCATCAACAAAGCAGCAGTTCTTTTCAAGCTTTCAAGGGATTCAGTTTCCAGAATTTGGAGAGCTGCAAAACAGCAGAAAGAGAGAGGTGATGTAATACAGGTTGCAAAAGACAGAAAAGGCAGAATTAGAAAGAAGAAGCACACATGTGATTTTCAAGTAATTGAGGCAATTGACTATCACAAAAGAGGTACAATTACTGCTCTTTCAGATGCATTAGGCCCTTCAATTTCTAGGGCAACAGTGGGGAGGTGGGCTAAGTTGCTGCTCAGACATCATTCAAATGCAATCAAGCCCCTATTGACAGCTCCTAACATGCTATGGAGGTTAGGGTTTAGCCTACGAGCCTTACACTTTGATTTTGCTAGAAATACACCCACATTCAAGGCTATGGAGAATACCATTCACATAGATGAAAAGTGGTTCTACCTAACTAGGAAGAGCTGCAAATATTACCTTACACCTATGGAGACAGACCCTTTGAGAGTAACACAGTCCAAGAATTTCATCCCTAAGGTGATGTTTATGTGTGCAATTAGCAGACCAGTCTTTGCAGAAGATGGTAGTGTTAAGTTTGATGGGAAAATAGGGATTTGGCCATTCATTGAGGAGAAAACAGCACAGAGAAACAACATTAAGAGACCAAGAGGTACAGTAGAGCTCAAGCCAATTCAATCAATCACAAGGCAGGTGGTGAAAGACTGCTTTCTAAATGAGGTAACATGTTTACAGTTTCACAATTGTGAATTAATTAAGTCTCACACTATTATTCATTTAATGCATGCAATAATATTGTGCACTCTTTCAGATATTGCCTGCAATCAAGCTCAAGTGGCCTCAGTGTTTAAGTAAACACATAGAAATCCAACAAGACAACTGCAGAAGTCATATCAGCAACCAAGATGCAGATTTTCAAGCTGCTGCAAATGCAGATGGGTTTAACATGAAGATAGTACAACAACCAGCCAACTCACCAGACTGTAATGCCAATGACCTAGGGCTATTCACAGCAATACAGAGCTTACAACAAAGGCTAAAGTGCAAAGATCCAGATGAGTTAATTGCAGCAGTTCAAACAAGTTTTCAGCAGATGGAGGCACAAACTATGAACAAGGTTTTCATTTCACTTCAGTGTATGCTAGTTGAAATCATGAAAGTGAGAGGCATGAACAACTTTAAACTACCACACATGTCAAATGACTCATTGTTAAGGCAGGGATTACTTCTCAGAACTTAGATGTTCCAGAGCATCTGGTGAGGGAATGCATAGACCACTTACTGGCAGAAGAGAAAACAGAAGGGTTAGACATACTAATGGAAGAATTGGGAATCAACATTCCACAAGCAGCAGGGGAAGCATTTGATCTGAACATGTAGTGAAATGGCAGTGTAAACACTTTTTGATTGCAAATGTTTAAGTTTCCATTTCATTTTAGTTTTCAGTTTGACTTTCAAGAAGAAACAGGGGTTTTTGTAACACAAATGTCATCAGAATTTATGCAATTCATCATCTGACCATAATCAAAATTTCATCAGAATTTAAACAATTCATCATCTGACCTTATACAAGCAAAATCAGAAAGTGTAGGCACAGACTAACATAACCAATTAAACATGTTGAAACCACTTCAATCAGAGGCTATAGCATGAAATTAAATGGAACCAGTCATCATTGCAGCTAAATTCACCAATATTCCCACTGTGCACAAGAGCAGAGCATCACAATTCAAGAACAGAGCAGGGTACATGCACCCAATACAGTGAATCAGGAAAAGAAATCACCAGAAATCATCTGCCTTGCCGTCGACCTCGCCCCGCACCGCCTCATCTTTCCCAGTCATCATCGCAGCACACTTCACCAATATTCCCACTGTAATCAAGAGAAAACAACACCAATCAAGAACAGAGCATGATAAATGCACCCAATACAGTGAAACTGGAGGGGAAATGACCGGAAATCATCTCCCTTTCCGTCGAACTCGGCTGGCGGCGCCTCATCTCTCTCAGCCGCTTCAACTCCGCCGTGGATGTTCGCCCAAGATGGGAGGCGTCTGAACAGGAATAGAGATCGGGGGAGGCGTCTCCTACTGTTCGGGTCCGAGAACAGCGGCGGGGGAGCAACTGGGACGGGCATCGCCGGCGGGGGAGCAAATGGGACGGGCATCGCCGGCGCCGAGCCTAATCCTCCCCCAAAATCAAGGGTATCTCGGGTCGGAGTGGGGGACGGCGTCGAAGAGACCGGGCTGTAGTCTTCGACTTCCGATAGCTTCGCCCCCCTTTCCCGACGAGCGCGGGGGCGGCGCATATATCGAAGGGGGTCAGATCTGGGGGTGGGTAGGGGCCTATTACGGCGGCGACGGCGGCTTTGACGGTTTGTCACCGCGGGAGGAGGCGGCGGGGAGTGAGGGGAGGGGTTTTCCGGAGAGATTTCTTCATCCGAATGGATGTCAAGCTTAGCTCCCACCATCGACGAGTCGAGGGAGATGGAGGGGAGAGAGAACACGAGAGGATAGGGGAGATTTCCGATCAGATCTAGGGTTTTCGCAGAGAGGGGAAGAGAGGAAGTCGAGAGAGTTCGAGAGAGTGGCGGATGAAGAATGAGGCACAAATGAGGGAGGCATCCGATTTTAGGGTTTGACCCCTAAATTGGGCCTCCCTTTTTTTTTTTTTTTTTTTTTTTTTTCAGATTTTGGGCTCCAACTAATTAGCCCAAAAATTAGGAGTAATTAAAAATGGGATTAGGCCCTGATTTTTGAGAAGTGATGGGCCATTATGGCCTAATTTATTTCCTGAAATGGAAATGTGGCTATTAGATGAGACGGACCGATTCGGCAAACGCGGCTAATTTAGCGAGACGGGGGTAGTATATAAATTGAATGAAAGGTAAAACATTTAATTCTTTAGATTATGTGGTAATTAATTTAAGAGGAGGAGAAGATTGGGATGAAGAAAAATGAGTTTATCTTTAAGGATTGAATTATCGTTTTGTTTGGACTATTTTTTACCTTAAAAGTTGGACTATGAATAGATTATTATTAACTTCTTTGAGTTTCAATAACTATATCTCAAGCTATAATCGAAATAATAAAATGTGCTTAATTAACGTCATATTTCATAGGAGGATTGTGCTTTTTTGGCAATTTGGGCCTCGGTGATTTTAATTATGATATTGGATTGAATAGTTGGGAAAATAATAATAATCGGGTAGTACTAATTTTAGTAGTTTGAGGCCCAATTTATTTGATTTTATTTTTCTTGGATTGTAGTACGGAAATCTCCCCTCCCCACCAATCACCATGAGTATACTAAACGTGCCAACGGATAATGTGACGTACTGTTTATAGATGGAAAATTTTAACAACACATTTAAATCAACATCACCTATGAACTTCGAATTCAATAGCTTCAATCCTTTTTTATTTAAACTCATTTATTTACTCAGTGATCTCTATGACGACGAACTCACTGAATATTAGTAACAACTCGTTTAACATAAGTGATCTTATAATCAATACGAAGGAGGGGTACACCATTTTAAACTCAACTTTGTATATGTATCTGCTAATTTCACATAGCATCTGTATATATAAATAACAAAAACATCACATTTTGATATTGAATAGGAAGCCTGCATAAAACTATTTTGGAAACGGTCGATGGAGATACGTCGCCGTTTTCCCGCAGCTCGAGCTCGTGGCATGCACTTGTGAATAAACATAGACATACACATGATAAACATATATGGGAAAGATCTGAGGTGGTTCAGGTAGCTAGGGGGGGGGGGACATTAATGTTGAGCGATCAACGGCGGCGACGGATTGCGAAGCAGACGACCGCGCACCGCCGAAAGCTGACGTCAGCATGCGGAAGAGGGCGGAGAAGATATGGCGCTTAATGGCGCCGCGGAGGGGGGTCTTCAGGTTGTTGACGTTGGGGCTTGGCATGTTGTTGTTCATGAATTTGGTAGAGAGAGAAAGATGGGCTCTTTCGAGATTAATTAGTACTAGTAGTAGTACGATTTAACTTTTTAGAGAGAGAGAGTTGAGTGAGTCTGGTCTTTAGATGCGAAAGAGGGTTTATATAGTGTATGAATTTAGCAACGACCAAATTCTGATTCCGAATATCGCGCGGTGAAGGGAAATTTCATGGAAGGACGTGACAATTTATGGCTTCGGATCATAAACTTCCGAATCCGAGGGTGTGAAACTGTGAATGACTTCACACCTAAGGTCGGGTCAACCCGATCCAGTCCTATTGGTTCTGAGGATATCGGACTGGGCTGGGGTGAAGCCGTATTGGGTTAGTCTGTGCAAAATGGAACCCTGTCAGGCCATTAACATGTATATATACGGGACCCATATGCATTTCACAATTCATTTTACATTTCCTTACTATTTTTTTTAAAGCTTTAACAATATAAGTTTAAAGGAAAGGATGACTCAAACTCGAAACATTTGGTCTAAATACTTAACTCCATATCATTAGGGCAATACACGCACACATTCGTTTGCTGTAATTCGAGCTCATGACGTGCACTTTGCCACTTTCATTTGCTGCAATGTTTACTTCCATTTATACATCAATGACGTACCACACATGTACATTAAAAATGAGGCTAAGTGTGCGTGTGTTGGCCTGATCATAAGAAGTTAAGTATTGGGGTTAGAGGTCTCGAGTTTGAGTCCTCCACAACGCAACCTTTAGAATTGTGTTCTAAGCTTAAAAAAAAAGTAAAAAAGAGGCTAAACAATGAAAAAATATACTTACACACACATTAACACTAAATGTGTTTATAAATATCCCATCATATTTTCTCATTTGCATGTATAACTACGATTCCATTCTTAATTAACTTTTGGTATGTATCAAGCTCGAACCAGGACTTGCTTAAGGGTTGAATTATCGTTTTGTTTGGACTATTTCTTACCTTAAAATTTTTACTATGAATAGATTACTATTAACTTCTTTGAGTTTCAATAACTATATCTCAAGCTATAATCGAAATAATAAAATGTGCTTAATTAGCTCATATTTCATGGGAGGATTGTGCTTTTTTTTTTGGAATTTTGGCCTAGGTGATTTTAATTATGATATTGGATTGAATAGTTGGGAAATTAATAATAATTGGGTAGTAGTACTAATTCCAGTAGTTTGAGGCCCAATCTATTTGATTCTATTTTTCTTGGATTATAGTACTATTACCTTACCTCTTTCATTTTGTTTTCTTTGGTTTTATTATTGTTCATTTATTGACTTTCTTACCTCATAAGATATTGGTTGCTTCTTTTGCTACTTTGCTACAGCTGAAGACAAGGGGGGGCTTTGAGAAATAAATACAACAATCAACGGTTAAGGTGGTCAAAGAATAATGACGTGTGAATTGCAAAATCGTGGCGGTATCGATCGATAATAACGCCTCACGGAATATTCAGAATGATTAAAGAGTGGTGCTATTCGGTCATAATGTGGTCGGCCATAATTTAACATTTTTTATTTTTTTTAAGTATCAAATAATTTATATATTTATGTCAAACTTTTATAGATTATAAAAAACTCAAAAAACGATACTCCGTATTTTTTACGTATTTTTTAAAATTAATCCTTTAATTATTTGATAATTTTTACTATTTTAAAGAATTTATTACCTTTTTATGTAGAAAAAAAGAAAAAAATATGTAATTTTGGGGGAAAAATATTTTTAAATCAAAATATTAATCTAATAAATTATAGTTATCATTTACAATTTTTAAAATTACGTATCATATGAAAAATGTCGTTGTGTGGCCGGCCACATTATGGCCAAATAGCATTATTGATGATTAAATTTACATATATCAACACCAGTAGTAGCTTCTTCATCCTTAATTTAACTGATCACATATGGCGATCTTTGTCTGAACAGATTCTTTCATTTCCGACATTACCTCCCTTCGAATTTATAGTACGAACTATTTCGTTTTTCTTTTGAATTGCAAGTTCTGATTTCGTTATGCTTTCTTTCCATCGTTACCCGAATTTTAGCTCTATCTCCGCTAACTTCACTGCGCACTCGATACACATATACGTATGCATAAATAACAAAAGCATCACAGTTTGAACGGAGAGCTTTTTGTTTTACTTTCGAAATTCTGTTTGAATGGGAAACTGGGTACAAGTGATTGATTGCAAAAAGATATCAACAATTCAACATACATTGTGTACAGAATCAGCAACAAAACAGATAGACACGCCGCCGCTCTCCACAGCGTGGCGAGTGGCACTCACTTATGGAAAAGCATACATACATACATACATTAACGGCGGCGACACAGCGCAAAGCACTGCCGGAGAGCTGACGTCAGCATGCGGAAGAGGGCGGAGAAGATATGGCGCTTGATGGTGCCGCGGACGGGGGTCTTCTGGTTGTTGACGTTGGAGCTTGTCATGCTGCTGTTCATGGCGTGAATTTTCTAGAGAGAGAGAGAGAGATGGGCTCTTTCGAACAATTCAACTGTTTGTAGAGAGAGAGAGAGAGAGATCAGCTGAGTGAGTCTGGACTTTGGATGGGAGAGAGGTTTATATAGTTAGTGGAAGCGGACGCCAATTAGCCAAATGACCTCTTCAGCCAATTACCCAAATGACGAAGATGGATTTAGGGAAACTTCATGGAAGGCACATGCATATGCCTTCAGATCCTCCTACGTCATCGTATCCACTGTTCACTTGTTCAGGTGTGAATATATGGGAAATTCCGAATGACGCCACATATCCGGGTCGGGTCAGACCGATCCTGTCGGCTCTGGGGATATCGTACTGGGCCGGGCGAAATGGGCTCGGCCCATTACTATAAAGGATGATGGAACCGGCCCAGTACTATAAAGTACTAGTATAAATGGAATCATACTGGACTTCAATAGAGTATAGCAAAATCCCATGATTATTTTAAAGTAAAACAAAGGATGATGGTATAATACTATAATATACCTACTTGTCCCCGAATTACAAAGCAGAATGTTATTAACACACTCATCAACCTTCCAAAACTAAATTAGTGACAAATTTAATACTCCCCTGTCTCACTTCAATTGTTTTGTTTTATTTCGGCTCGAGATTTTAGGCGAATTGTTAAAAGTAAAATGTAAGTGTTTTATATCTAAAAATAATGATTAATTTCTTTATATTTTAGGAAATAAGTCAATTAAAGTGAGACGTCTTAATTATGAATGGAAGTCCACTGAAGACTGAAGTGAAACGAAGAGAGTAGTAATATTTTATCCGTTTTTTTTTTAAATTTTATATTTAGTCCTTTTAATTAAAGATGGGTTCAAAGTCGTATACTTCATAATAAACATACATATATTGTTTACATTTTAGTTATTAATTTTAACTAGTTATAAGAAACCTTTTTACTTAAAACTTAGAGATAATATATGTTTTTACCCCTTTTGAGTTTGTCAAAACAATATTAGGTATGGAATATGATTTACAATAAAAACACCCAATTTTTGATTTGGATGGACAAAAATACCCCTATCTTTTATCTTTGATATTATTATTGTCCATTCTAAAATCTTCTTTCTGACTTTATTTTTGTCTCTGCAAAAAAACGAGTTCTTCTTTTCTCTCCTCTTCTCTTCTCTTCTCTCTCTCCCTCTCTCTCACATACTCTATTCCTCTCTCTCACTGGCAACGGCAGCCTCCGGTAGCGATGAGACTCGCTTCCAGTAGCGATGGTGTGTTTGTGGCGATGAAGGAGGCGAAGAAGTGGTTGGGATCGAGCATCGACGGCGGGATGCTAGAGAGAAAAATTGGGCCTAAATTAGGGATTTCGATTTCGGCGGAGTATGCTTTCTCGCGGCGGCGGAGGTGGGAGAGGGAGGTCATGAGGGAGAAGAATCGAGCGGAGGTGGTGATGAGAGTGTAGATCGGGAGGGAGAGGGCGGCGGCGAGGTGGCCGAGGACGGGGAGGTCGGCGACGAGGGCGGAGGGAGGCGGCGATAGGGAGGAGAGCAGGGGAGGTGACAAAGGATGGCTGCCCTTCCGACAACGCACCTTCTCTCCGATTCTCTTTCTCTGGTTCGTGCGATGGCCGCTGACGCAGCTGTCTCATCGTCGCTGTTTAAGAAGGTTCAGATTCAGAGAGGCAACGCGGTAAGCCTGCGTCTCTCATTTGTGTTTTACCATTTTTTAGTTGTTCGACGAGTTGGATTGAACTCTGGCTCATGTTTGGATCTTACTGTTTTTTTGCTTGAATCGCGAATTTTTTCTCGATTTTGGGTGGAGATTGTTTGGATTGTTATAAATTCTTCAATCCGTCTCTGGTTTAATTGCACTTTGGGTAGAATTAGTGTGGTAGCAATTTATATCTATTGATTCGGAGCATTTTCCGATTGTTGCTCTCATACGTAATTGACGATAGAGAGGGTTTGGTGTGCATGAGCTAATACCTATAGACTCAGTTTCATGGAGAGTCCTTCTGGAATTAAGGTACTTGCTATCGTTGTCTTGATTTCTTCTGCGATTACTACTTGATGTGAAGAATTGTTGAGATGTATTTGCTTTGATTTGAATTTATGTTTCCAATTACTTTGAACTGATATGGAGTAGATTTTAAAATCTGATTTATTTTCAGAGTTCGTACATTTGAAGGCTTAGATACTGTTCTTCTCGACATAGTCTGGTGTACTTATGATATGATATAATAACACGTTTTGTTTACTGCTGATTCTTCTCAAATTGTACTCTGATTGAATGATGCCATGATGGCTTATCTTAATGGTAAGAGATCGTTACATTGCCTAATTCGGTTCTTGTAGTAAAGTGTGATTACTTTTATCAATCTCCTTGTTTGATTTATAAAAAGCACAGCGATAGGCTGGTTGTTAATGTTTGGTTGACATAAACTGGGGAAGAGGATTCGGTTTAATCAAAGGCACTCAACTCTGGGTACTTCTTATATGCTGGAAAATTGGGGAAAGGGTAGTGGGCATTAATGTGGTGGATTTTGTATCTATGGTTGAGGAGCAGTATGACTGGATCTCTTTAGAAACTATGCATGGATATGGTTTCTGGCACTCATATCTTTGATGAAGTTAGAAAGGAATACAAGTACTAAAATCTTAACATGACAGATGTAGGTAGAATTAGTGTGCTAGCAATTTATATCTATTGATTCGGAGCATTTTCTGATTGTTGCTCTCATACGTAATTGACGATAGAGAGGGTTTTGGTGTGCATGAGCTAATGTTTCTTTTGGATGCTGTAATTTCTCGCTGCTACTTCGGTCAATGTTAATTCGTTGTTTGACGATTTGTTTGAAATGTGGTTGATTTGCAAGGATCAATATATGAGAAGAGAGTTACAAAATTGCTTTTTTCGTTTCAGTTATGAAATTTGTTCTTGCTTCGTTTCGTCTATTGCTCGATTATCTAAAACATCAAAAGTATAGAATGGTGTGAAGCTTCATGATTGATTAGTGTAGCATACCTTGTTCAGTGTTCCTACTGCCGACTGCAACTCTCTATCCCTCTCTCTTTCCTGATTTTGCAATTTCGACTCATTTACCTAATTTGTTGGTAGTGTTATTTTATACTAGTTTATAAGTCAAATTAGCTTGATTTTAGTCCCAAACTTTGACTGCAACTTATTGATCTTGTAAGATGTTGTTTATATTGTGCTTGGTGCAGAATGAGTTCCTTCTTTTTTGGCTTTTGATATTTAGTACATAGTACCAAATAATATAAATGTACTGCGTACTATAGTACAATTTGATATTTTTCGCTTACCACTTACCGGTAAATAGTACTAGATGACATAAATGTATTGTGTACTACAGTTACACGTTTGATTTTGCTGAATTTTCTGTTTGTTTTCTGTGAGTTTTTTTGATTGGGTTAGCGAGTAGATATTTATTGGTAACTTAGGAGATGCTGTTCGTGATGAATTACTTCGGTTTGATTGTGTTGTTTAGTGTATGGGTTTTGCTTGAAATGCTGTTCGGATTGAATTTGAATGTTATAAGTCCACTCAATTTCCTTGATGTAAAGAATCAGCGAAAGGAGTTCTGTGACTGTGTGATAGAGCTAGTGTGTTTTAGCTTTATATTATTTGTGGAGTGATTTTGGTATTATATGTGCAAAATTTTTTGAGATGCTATTTAAATTGAACGATGCATATCACTCGACTTTCATTCCGTTTGTTTGATATATTGACTCGTGCAAAGAGTACTATGAGTGTAAGAAACGGTGGATTGAAACTCAATGTTGATTTTGATATGCTTGTTAATGCACTTTTGACATATTCCTACTTAGAAGCTTTGGAGGTATCACTTCTCTTATCCCGATTTGGGAACTGGCAGATTGATGTCTGTAAATTTGTGGATTGTGCTGAAGGCTTTCAAGTATATATTGAGTAAATCATTTTTTCAGTGAACCTGACATTTTGTGTTTTACTGAAAACCATAGCCTTCAACAATGGTTTGAGTACTGTCCCAATTTGAAGAAGAGGAGTTGTCCTGTATGCAAGCAAGCCTGCACCAATGCAAGTGTCGGGGCGCCTTTATTTCCAGTCAGTTGGGGATTCAAATGATTGCATTTCCCAAAAGCCACGTAGTTGTGAGTAAAATCCTGAGGAATTGCAGAATGAGGTCAACAGGTTGGAGGGAAAAGTTGCAGGCCTTTCTTCATCTTTGGAGCGACAACAGAAAGACTTCAAGGAAGTTAAAGATGAGGTAATTCAGACATATCTTGCAGTCTTTATGTTGCCCCATCTATATCTAATGCCAGTAAAATTATTGTCCATCTAATGCTGAGCTCTTCTGTAGCTCCTCAAGTGCAGCGAGCAATTGAAAACTGAGGTGGCTCTGAAAGTTGAAGCTCAAATTCAGACATCAACCAGTCAGCAGTTGCTTCGCGTGAAATCTGAGGTAAGCAGTATGTTTCTGCATAATCGAGATGTTATGAACATCAATAAGTTTATCGTAGGCTGAACTACACCTTTTGCTGTAGTTTCTGGATGTTTTACGAGTTCATTAAGCCTGTGGATCATTGTGCAGGCGCTTGACAGATCAACTTCAGAGTGCACGAGACTTAAGGAGAAAAATTTGGCATTGGCCAAGGAACTTGCAGCATTTATTTCCCAGAAACTTCACCTGGTAGTACCAAATAACATAAATGTACTGCGTACTATAGTACAATTTGATATTTTTTCGCTTACCACTTACCGGTAAACAGTACTAGATGATATAAATGTACTGTGTACTTGTATTTATCGAAATATATTAAAAAACGGTAAAAAATTGAAAGGAAAAAAAAAAAAAAAAAAAAAAAAAAAACTGAAAAAACTGAAAAAATTTCTGGAAAAAACGAAAAAAATATAATAAATAAATAATTTAATAAATAAATAAATAGATAAAGCAGAAAAAGGAAAAAAAAAAAAAAAAAAAAAAAAAAAGAGAAGGAAGGAAGGAGGGAAACACGTGTAGGGAGAAGAGAGTGGTCATGTGCTAAAAGTAAGGGTATTATTGTCTACCATACCAAAATATGGGTATTTTTATTGTAAACTATATTCCATACCTAAAATTGATTTTACAAAGTCAAAATGGGTATTTTCTTTTTTGCCTCTAAAACTTATCTTAGAAAAAAAAAAAACTTTTGGCTCTATCAACTTAACTATTCAGATATACTACAACAATAAGAAAAAGGCTCTTTGCGGCATAAACAAATAAATAATCCCTTCAAAATAATAGTATAAATATTACGTACCTATTTATTTATAGAGGAGTAACAAAATCTTTGCTGAATCAATTCATGGATTTTACATATACCCTTGCTTGCAAGTCTCTCCCTCTCTCTCTCCTCTCTCTCTCCTCTCTCTAGTATTTTCTTTTCGTTTTCAATTTTGTTTCTAGATGCTAGATGAGCCGTTGCCTGAAGCGACTCACCATTACTGCAGCCATTAACAGAGCCATTCAATTTCGATTTCAATTCCCATCCCTTTCCCTCCTCCTCAACCAATCAGCCAACTTGATCCTCTCTCTCTTCCGCCGCTTTCGCTCTAAATCCAACCACTTCATGGACTCCTTCTCCTTGTACAACAACGACGACGATGGACTCCTCTCCAGCACCTTCGATCAGTCGTTTCTGCCGCCGTCGTTTGTTGACCCCGGTGAATCGCTCTACCTCGTCCCCTTCAGGTTTTGCTTAAACTCTGTGGAAGTTTGATAGTTTTATTTTTTTGTGCTCTCTCTCTATTTTTGTGTGTGGTGGTGGCGTGTGGCCTGAGGAATTGCTTTGTTTGTATTTTTGCTTTGGGGTTTCGGTTCAGATGGTGGAAGGAGGCGGCATGTGGCGGCGGCGTGGCGGACGAGACGGAGGAAGTTTGCGGCGTTTTGTATAACGCGACTGTGGAATTGAATGAAGAGGCGATTGGGGGTTTTGGGGGTTCGGAGATTTTGGTGTCTATGAGGAGAGAAGAGGAGGAGGCCGGCATTAGTGGAGAAGAAGGAGAAGATGGCGAGTGTGGCGGTGAGGGGGGTTTGGCATTAGTGTCCGAGTGGATGTTCTTCACTGCTCTTAAATGGTAAGGCCGTGCTTGATAAACAAGTCTTTGATTTCGATTTATTGGTTTTCCTGCATCAATGTTTTTCTAATTATAGTTATGTTCGTAAATTCTGGTGAATCTATGTTATGCTTGTGAGTAATTATATAGATATTATTGATACCGGCGATATGCACACGATGTATGTTGGGTCATGCTTCAGAATGAGAACCATTTTGGGAAGAATGTGCTATTTCCAAGTCAGAGGTTTTCTTAGTTGTTAAAACTATGCAGCAAAATTTATGCAAGATCTGAGGACTCTTTAATTATGTAATTTCGATCATATGTGTGTTCATTCTCAGAATCATGGAAGGATATTGTTTCAGAGTATTTGTCCCTTCCGATTTGTATATTTGAAATTTGTGCTTCTGCACGAATATGAATTCTGTGCTCTCATGATGGGTATGGGTTTCAGGAAAAGTTATGGTCCAGAGTGTAGATATGTGGAACTGGGTAAAAGGAGTTATTTCAGTTACAAGA